>CM053786.1:127866745-130266745 GCA_028749045.1 Cupressus sempervirens | reverse complement strand
ATTATTGTGATTCTCTTCATCAAAAATGGGAGGGATATCCATTTTTTCCTCCATAAACAATGGAGTAATCCAATTATTATTCCTTTCTTTAATCACATTGCACTAACAAAGAAAAAAATGTACATTAGAATCCATTTTTGGTCATGTCCTATTGAATGTAGCATGATCCTTGATTGACATAATTGGGCGTTTAGGAATTTGAACCAATGTGAGGCTACCAACTGGCCAATCCTTTGAAAAACTCCCTAGACCTAATTAAAGGATAATAAATTATAATTTTAATCTTATTTGAAGAAATCTTTCTAGAAGTTACTTTTATATTTGTACACCACTTTATTTTTAGTTTCACGAAAAATATAGTGTCTAGTAGATGTTTGAGGTAATTATGATAAGGAATCCTAGTCTAGTTCTTCACAAAATAGAATCTTGGTCTAGTTTCATCAGCAATGCAATCATTGTTGGGAATTGCATTTCTAATCACCCAAAATACAATTCCGTGTTGCCTTCCTTGTAGTTTGCATGGCTATTGTCCCTATGAGTCACATAGATGAAACCACATTCAGTATCATCCCACTCTGATTCTCTTGCGATAAATGTGTCAAGTCTGTGTAATGGAATAGCTATATGCAACTCTGTTACCACATCTCATTAGACTGAAATGGAGTCCATTGAATTTTTTCCATTGAAAAAAGCTTCATTCCATCACCTCCATCTTTCACTTGAAGTTTGACATGCAAGTGCCACTTACAATCTCTCCCCATCCTAGGAGATTGCAATTGCAAAGGGGAAGTATAAAATATGGAAAGTCACATAAAAACACACTCATACATATAGAACTCCATGATTTTTGCCTTCTTGCCAAGATTGGCTACAACCAAGTCTATTGATGTTTGTTGCAACATTTGTTTAGTTGATTTTATGGTAATAGTCATTTTATAAGCATTCTCCAAAACTCATACGTTAATCTATTATATGCATCTCATGTCAACCCTCGAAAGGTTTTGTCATCATAACCATTGCCTTATACTTTTCTCATATATCACTATAGCTATAGTGAGAAAGCTTCATGAATTGATATGCACTATAGCAATGCCATCATGGTCATAAGAAAACTTGGGTGTTATATCACTATCACATGTAGTGATCTCTTCTATTGTTATGCGGAGAAAGCATAAAATTGACATAGCAATGAGTGATAAGGAAGATATATCGCTATAACACCTAGCAATTATTAGCAAGAAAAAATGAAATATATTCATCTTGGTGATGAGCGATAAAGATGTTATATTGCTATATGTCTTAGTGATAAATATTTTTAGTAATTGAAAAGGGGAGGACTATGTTGTTGTGATTAGCGATAGAAAATACATGATTGTGCGTCACATTTGGAGTAAACATGAAATAGTGATAAGTGATGAAGACAAGTGTATCACTGTGTCTTATGAAAAAAAAGTAGTATAGGTTTCTATATATTATAGTGATAGGTCAAAAGGATCACACATCGCGTTTGGTGTAAACATGACATAGCGATAAGCAATGAAGAGACATATATCGCTATGTGTTATGACAAAGCAATATGGCTATAAGAAGGATCACTAGAGATTATAGTGATAAGAAAATTTTATCAATGAGGAAAGTATATCTCTATGACATATAGCGATCCCTTTTATTGTTATGCAAAGAAGCTGCAAAAAAAATATAGCGATGAGTGATGAAGGAGGATTATCGCTATAACATATAACGATCATCGACAAATAGAAAACAAATATAATCATTACAATGATGAGCAATAGAGATGTTGTATCATTGTAAGTCATGGCAATGAGTGTTTTCAGTGATCGAAAGGGAGGAGATATTGCAATAACATATAGTGATCTCTTCTATCAAAAAAGAGGAGATATCACTATAAGTCATGGCGATGAGTGTTTTCGATGATTGCAAAGGAGGAGATATTGCTATAACAAACAATGATCTCTTTTATTGAATAGGAGGATATATTGCTATAAGTCATGGCGATGAGTATTTTTGGTGATAAAAAAGGAGGAGATAATGGTATAAACATATAATGAGCTCTTCTATCAAAAAGGAGGAGATATTGCTATAAGTCATGGCGATGAGTATTTTCAATGATCGAAAAGGAGGAAATATCGCTATAACATATAGTGAACTCTTCTATAAAAAAGGAGATATCACTATAAGTCATGGCAATGAGTACTTTCAGTGATAAAAAAGGAGGAGATATCGCTATAACATATAGCAATCATCGAGAATTTGGTCAAAATTTTGACCAAAGAAAAAATTGGTCAAATTTTTGATGACAAAAATAGTGACAAAATAGTTTGTCAAAAATTTGACCAATTTTTGTCAAAAAATGAGTCAAAATGTACTAGTGTGTCTGCTTAGTCTACGAATCAATTTTCTCTTCATATCATATTTTTAATATTATCTTTAATAGATTGACAACTTGTTTGACATGAGGAAATATAACCTACTTATAAATATTAGTAGTGATTATTAATAATATGGGAGATAAAATAAAATGTATAGAATGAAGGATGATGTTGAATAAGATAAAGTAAGTTAAAATTAGAAGAAAACCCTATTCATGTACTAAAATGTGGGCCATGTGATGACTTAAGATATGGTTAAGTGGATAAACATATATATTCCTTTTTATTATTGGAAGAATATCTACCAATTTTAATCTTATATTGTAATGTGGAACACTCTCTGTTCGTTTACTAATATATCATAGGCACCTATGTTACCTAAAATGTTTGCTTCTGCGTTTCCTTCTCAAAATATATGTTTCAATTCTATGTTCTCAAAGTAATTTACTAATTCAATGACTATTTCCAAAAATGACTAAATTTTCCAATTAAGAGTTTTACCTATGTATAAAGCATTAATATTGATATGAAAGTCACCTTCAATTTCCAAATTGTGGATACCTAATGATATACTTAGTCTCAATACTTTAACTAAAGCCAATACTTCCACTATATTGTTTATTGTTTCCCTTAAAGGTCTCACAAATTCGGCAATGTCCTTACCATCACAATCTCTGATAATACAACCAATGCCTACTTTTCTAGGGTTTCCCCTTGAGACACTATCAAAATTAAGTTTTAACCGCCCAAATTTTGGGGGCATCCATTTACAATTAGCTCTTTCTACCTTAATGTTTAGGCCGTCTTTCCCATATTGAGAAGGGATTAATAGTCCAAGCCAATTTTTATGAATGATTACATCCATGATGGAAAAACTATTCTCGTGACGGTTTAGTTTGCTAATTCTATTATTCAGGGTTTCAACAATGCTAGCTTCTATCTTCTGTACTAAGGACAAAATTGACATTTCTTTATTTTGGAAAATACAACGATTTCTCTCTTTCCACAGTTCCCAAGTAATTATAACGAAAAAAATCTTCCATAAGTTTTGATATAAGCCTTTACATAGAGACAGTAGCCAACTTTTAAGATGCTCAATAAGATTGTTTTCTATAGCAGATTACCAACTTAATTTAGCACAAAAGTGAAGCCAATAATAATAAGCATAAGGAAAAGTGAGGAGAATGTGGTTCACTATCTCCTTATCTAATTTTAAAAGGATACATCTTGATGGACCTTCAAATCCCCTTTTCTTGAACCATTCAATAATAAGAATCTTCTTTTGCATTGCGGCCCAAAAAAAGTTTCTTCTTTTGAAGCATAACTTTTTTTTTTGATGAATGGTCCTTTTCAATTAATAAATTTACTAAGATTACAATTCACAAAAAAGGGCTGGGGGATACAGGATCACCCCGCGAATGAGTTCAATCGATCGAAGCTGAAATAAACAACATGGTCGCAGCCAGAAACTATAAACTATTCATAAAAAAAAAAAACAATTTAAACAACCTCAAGCTGCCAAGGCAGTACCAGAAGAGGGAGGAGGATCATCTTTATCAGGAAATCCACACACATCAGTGGGATTGTGAGGCGGACTAGGAATAGTCCATTTGTCAGCAGCATCTACAGGATCTAGGGTAGCTGCAGTC
This sequence comes from Cupressus sempervirens, assembly GCA_028749045.1. NCBI lineage: Eukaryota > Viridiplantae > Streptophyta > Pinopsida > Cupressales > Cupressaceae > Cupressus > Cupressus sempervirens. The sequence continues at coordinate 130,262,706 of CM053786.1, read as the reverse complement.
TCCGCATCCTTCTTGTCTAGCCATGGAGGAGAAATTGCCAATGCCAGTCAGGGAAACTTGCCAGAGTGCACCCGTCTAGGGGGAGGAGCCAAAGACCGGCCAGAAGCCCGCCCAGGGGGGGATCCGAGGACTAGCCAGAACCACCACGCAGAGGGGAAGCAGAGTGGCACCACCACCTGCCATGACCATCACTGGGAGAGTGGTGGCGGGGACCTTGGGAGCACAGCGTGTGTGAATAGCGGCCAGAGGATTGGCATCTGGAATGGCGACCGTAAGACGAGGAGGCATCAGCGGAGGCATCCAGAGGCACTCTGGCAATGGTACAAGGAGCATTGCCCCAGTGATTTAACAATTCCTATAAGTGGGCAACCTTCAGGGAAACTTTATTAGCTTGCACCTATATCTGCATAATGACATTGTTACAAATGCATGCCTTAATGTACATTGCAATGTTAACAACCAAAAAACTGTGAGTGAATAAAACTGCGTTCCTATCTTTCCATAGAGAAAACAAAATTTTTATCCTAAAAGTATGCCAAATCTGGGAAAACTTTCGAAGAAATCTGGGCGAATCACCCAGTAGGATCATGTGACATGAAAAAGGTTTGGGCCTGAAAGGCTTGAAAAAATCATGAATCCAGTGCCAATGATTCTGAGCACGCTTGCAAAACCAAAAAATATGCAAAAAGGACTCAGGTTGGCCATAGAAAGGGCATCTGGGATCAGGAACCCCAATGTGCTTGAGCCGAGGCCCTAGGGGAAGACCTTGGAAGCAAAGGCACCAAGCAAAGTGAGCAATCTTAGGTTCAGTAATGACACTCCAAATGGTGTTGAACCATTTTCTCCATTGAGAAAGTGAAGAATGTAAATGCCACCGTTGATTAAGCGTGTCCACCATCGGAAGGTGGGGAAAAAGCCATCTGTATCTCATATTGGGCTTATAATTGGTAAATGGAGTAGTAGGAAACCACTTCCAATCATACCACCAAGGACAAACAAATTGAATCCCCACTTTATGAACTAAGTGCACAGGGATGGAAGACAACAGAAGGTCATAAGTCTGGCGATCAGCACAAACAAGGCGGTATTGAACTTGCATATCCTCCCATGACCTGAAATTCATGGTGACTCTTGAAAAAATGTCCTTGGTAGTGCGGATGCCACGTTTAAAGAAACGTAGAGCATTGGCACCTTGGGTCTTGGCAAGAGGAATACCTTGGAAGGAAAACAGGGGAGACCACCAAATGTTCTGTAGATTTAAGGACATGCCATTGCAAAAATCATCACCAACCCAACAAAGCCAAGGTTTAACAGCTTCCCAGGCTTTCCAGATGCTCTTTATAACAAAAGAGCCCTGTATGACCACTGGTTCATGCATAGTGAGAAGGGTCTAAAAACCAATCCCCTTCCACGCCAGTCTGTTAGCAGGGAAGCCTGAAGAGATGCAATGCCTGACAAGAATTTTCCAGGCTTCATCTCCAGAAATAGCTCTAATAATCCATTTAGCACAGATGGCAAGGCCCTACTTTCGAGTGGAAAGCAAGTCGAGACCCCCAGATTCCCTTGGGAGACAACAGAAATCCCAAGCAACTCTGTGAAAACCATGATGATCAGAACCAGAGGCCCAAAGAAAATCTCTAACCAAACGTTATAATTTGAGACAAGAAGCTTTGGAGGGAGCCCAACAAGAAGAATAATACACATGCATGGCAGCCAAAATCTTAGAACAAATCTGGAATTTTACCAGCAAGAGAAAGCGGCTTAGTGCTCCAATAATCAAGCTTTTTGCTAATCTTTGTAAGCACAACATTCCAAAGTTCCATAAGGGAAGCCTGGAAAGAAAAGGGAATGCTAAGAAAGCAGAAAATTTCTCCATGAGTAACCCATTTCCATTGGAATTGGCTGAGCCAAGGTGGAGCTGGCAAAAAAGACTGTCGGTAGCAGAGCGTTTTATGCCATTGAATAGCAGAGCTAGAGGCTTGACAAAAAGTGTTAAGACAATTTAAAGCATTTTTGATGTTTTCTTCATCTTCAAGAAGAGTAAGAAAAGAATCGTTAGCAAAATGACCATTGACTAATTGGGAGGAAGAATCAGGCAAGGAAATGCCATGGACCAGTCCTGAAGACACAGAGTGAGCAAGTAAATAACCAAAACCTTCAGCAGCAAGGACATAAAGCACTGGAGCTAACAGACAACCTTGTCTAATGGAACAAAAAAGTCCAAAAGCTTCAGATTGTGAATTATTGATGGTGATGCAAGCATTAGCGTCACCAAAGAGCATCTCCATGGACTGAAGGAAATTGGGACCAAAACCCAAAGCCTGAAGCATAGCCAAAATGAAAGGCCATTCAATGCGATCATAGGCTTTAGCAAAATCTATCTTTAAAAAGATAGCCTACTGCTTGGACTTATGGGCCCATTCCATACCTTCCCAGACAGTAATGATCTTGTCAAGAATATACCTGGATTTGATGAAGCCAGTTTGTTTAGGCCACACAATTAGAGGAAGCATATGGTAGATTTTGAGAGAGAGCACCTTAGCAATGATCTTATAAGACACATTCAGGAGGGTGATGGGCCTCTAGTTGTAGATGTCCTCAGGATCACTAGCCTTAGGTATGAATTTAATATTGCCTTTATTTATGATCGCTCCTAAGCTTTTAGAATGGTATGCTTCAAGATAGACTTTGTGTAGATCAGGACCAATTTTCTCCCAAAGATGTTTGTAAAATTCACAGGGAAATCCATCACACCCAGGGGATTTGTCATCTCTTTAAGGTATCGGAGGGAAAGAAGTTGCTCACAGAAAGTGCATTGCTCAACTGCAAGGCGGTTTGGAGTAACAGCAATACACTTTCTGAGAGCCTCCTCCTGAGCAACCGAATGGCCCTACAAAGCAAAAACGTTCTCATAGTGAAGAACAAAAGCTTGCAAGATGTTAGGCAGACTGGAAAGAACATCAGTTCCCTGTTTTATCTTTTGAATCCCAACATTGGTATGACAGGCTCAGAAAGCCTGGAAGAACTCCTTCGAGGCTTTGTCGCCAACCTCCAACCAGTGGAGATGAGCTTTGATTTGAGCTCCTTGGGTAGCATAGTTATCAGCAATTTGCTTTTCATGGTGAAGCTTGGCAAGCTAGAGTTGAAGATCCACATCAAAGGGGTTGAAGGTGAGCGCTTCAAAGGCTTTTTTGAGGGCAAGGGTGTTGGCTTCATAAGACCGTTTTCTAAAAATTGCCAGCTGACGCCCATAGATGGGCAAAAAATGAGCCATTCTAGTAATGGCATCATTCCACCATTGAATCCAACCTCGATGGGAATGTGGATGTGGTTCCAAATTTGAGACACGTTGTATGTGGGAGATGGTGGAGGCATGCAATAGCACAGACGTGTTGAGGAAGAATTGAGACTTGGCCACTTTGGGGACAACTGTTTGCCAAAAAATGCCAAAATAAATGGGATAGTGGTCTAAAAATGTCACATCTGTCAGGGGAATGATAGGTAGATCATGATCTTCAGAAAAGGAAAAAAAAGATTGCGCCGAGATCATAGCACGATTAAGACATTTCAATATGCGGTCAGGACCGGCTTGAAAATTGGACCAAGTGTGCCAGACCCCATTATCATGATGGCAGCTAGTATTAGGATAAAAAAGGCCCAATTTATGATGCATGTAAAACCAAGCTTCTCTTTCCCCAGCTGTCCAACGGAAAAGCAGAATGCCATCTTTGTCAGAGGCCACTTCAACCATATTGAAGTCCCTACACAGGACCCAAGTAGCTAGTGGCAGGTTGTCAGCAAGCCAAACCCACATTTGTGCCCTTTCCATAGCATCATTGGAGGAATAAACATTAATGACTCCAAAAGAATGATTTTTAATGGAAAGCAAAAGCCAAATAATACGGTGTGTGGGTTCAGAACCGTGCGAAATAATAGCAGAATGAAGGCGAGGTGACAGGAGAGTAATTACACCACCTCGGCCAGCTTCATGCTGAGAAGAAAACATGACGTTATCCTGCCAAATGACGCGGCATATAGAAGAAAGCATGAAACCAAAAATCTTAACTTCTTGTAGGCAAAGAAAATCTAAATTCCCAAGTCTATGACGGGTATCTCGGACATAGAATTTTTTGGGGAGGTCTGGAAGACCTCGAACATTTCAAGAGAGGAAGTTCATGAGAACTCTTCCATATCATCCTCGTCCTCTAGAGAGGACTAACTATTCTGCAAAAAGGTAGAAACTGGGTGAAAGTCAGACGGGAAATCCTCTGGACTTATAGCCTGCCGTTTGACCCCTGATATCTTTGTACGTCCAAGAGGACTACGAGAATGCCTTATTGTTGGTGGTACTATGGAAGAGACTGCAAGAGGAGAACGAGCCCCAGCCAAGGATGAGGCCCTGGCGGCCACCTTAATCCCCTACGAACCAGCAAGGTTTGAAACCTGCGAAATCAGAACAAGTGCAACAGAAGCCGCTGACATTTCCACGCTAGTAGGTGCTGACACTTCGGTGGAAGAAGAAGGAATTGCAATAACTACTGCATAGGATGGCTTAGGGGCCAAAGGATTCAAGGCAGGCTTGCCTTTGCGCCCAACAGTAACCCATTCTTCTTTTTTTCCTTCGACCTATTTGACAAGTGTCGCTTTAGACTGGGGTTTGACCCTAGGCATAGCCAAAGGGAAATCCCTGATCTTGTGTTCCGTATATTGGCACCTATAACATGTATTAGGTAGGTTCAAGTAAAGAACCTTATGTGCAAAAGTTTGAGCATCAATCTGGATTTCCACAAAATCCTTGAGATCTTTAGAAAGATCAACTTCAATGCAAACACGCCGCTGAGGGCGAGCATTAAAAAATTTCTCTGGCTCCTTGGTAAAAACTTTGCCAAGGGCTTGGGCAATAGACTCAATAAAAGGCCAGCAGGGCAAGGGTAGACCTAGGAATTCGACCCAAACAGGAACCCTAAGCTTTTTATCATCCGAGACAGAGAAGTCTCGGGACCATTTCTGAAAAACAAGAAGAGAGGAATGCACAGACCAAGGGCCATTGGTAAAAACTACGTCTGCTTGCGACGAGTTAGCAAAGTGAAATAAAAAAAAAACCTTTGGTAAGGTTTTGCATAGTGTCAAGGCGGACTCCATGAGGAGTCCAGCTTTTGTTGACCCATTCTCTGAGCATAGCTTCAGGGGGAGTCCTACCAACAAAATACCCTATCAAGGTATGTTGTTCTAACTAGTCACATGCAGCATCAAATTCTTGCAAAGGAAGGACAATATCAGGATTACCTCATGGAAAACCTTCGGGACAAACTTGCACGGGCGTTTGTTCGGTAGCGGCACCATGGCAGTCTGAAGCAGCCGTGTGAATACCAGAAACAACTGGTTCACTGCTGGCCGAAGCCATTATATCCTAACCTAAAGCTCCCATAGTAAATGCGATATGACAAGTGCTGACAGAAGGGGGGTGCAAGCGAAGGGCCGTACACAAAAAAATTGAAAGTTCGCATGAAGCAAGAAAACCCTAGCAGAGCGAAAAAACACCACACAGCCGATGGCAATCCACCGAAGCATAACTTTTATCCCAACATAGATCTTGAAAGGGAGATCAAAAGAAGATACACTTTGTGAAGAGGCTAATAGCTTGTATCCATCTTTTACCTTATATTTTTCATCTTTTGATCCTACCCAAATAAGATTGTTAGACTTATTTTTTATGGTGAAATTTATTTCTAGTAATGTCTTACTAATGGTCTCTTTTCGAATTTATGTAATGGAGCATCGTTAAAGTCTTTCCATTTCCAACCTAGTGATGACTCAAAGTCTTTAATAATATAATCATTGAGTTTAGAACCTTTGTAGCTAATAAGAACACTCTTAATATCATGATCCATACCTAAAGAGTTCAAAGAAGCATATCTAGCCCATGAATCCTCTTAGAATAAAATAGAATTCCCATCCCTTGTATCCTAAGAGATTCAATCATTAATAATTGAGATACATGAAAAAATAAAGCTCCATCTTCTAGACCATTTTAGATGCTTGAGGCTCGGAGAGTGTTAATAGGCTTAGCATTAATGACATATTTATTGAAAAGAATGGATATGCTTTTCCTGTTCAGGAACTTGAGAAGATTCCAAACCAATTTTTCTTGGAGGGCTAAATTTTTCCAAGATAAATTCTTAATGCCAAGACCACCATCTTTTAAAGGTTTGCAGATATTCTCTCTTTTAGTTAGTGCAAACTTATTGTTTTTTGAGGAGCCTTGTAATTTTTAAAAAATCTTGGCTTCTAATTTGTTCTTGCATGAAGCATTGAGGGGAAGAGAAAACATTTGATAGGTAGGTATAACTATTAGAACATATCATTGTGATTTTTCCAACAATGGACAACCACCTCTCTTTCCAACCATCTAGTTTTTGGTAGATTTTTTTTTAAATATCATCCCAAAGTTTGTTTCTCCTTGTCCTTTTATCTATAGGAATACTTAGATATTTGCATGGAAACATACCTATTTTGAAGCCCAATATGTTGTAAATATCAAACTCAACTTTAGGATTGGTTTTCATAAATTTAAAAAATGATTTATCAGCATTGACCTTTGACTAGACATATCCATATAAACATTTAGAATATTTTTAAATTGCTTAGTTTCCTTACAGGTACTTTCACCTGGAAGAGTTGTAATATCAACAAATTGTTGATTTGTAACATTTTGAGTATTTCTACAATTTAAACATGTTTTATTAATCCTTCTTCATGGGAATTATGAATACAAAAACCTAAGGCTTTGACCATTATGATGAAGAGAAAAGAAGATAATAGATCACCTTGGCAGATGTCGTTAGATATGCTAAAAAACTAGCTAGACTCCCATTAGCCAAAATGGAGAGCTTGGGGGATGCGATACAATTGAATATGATATTATCCATGTTTTAAAGAAACCAAATGCCTCTAGGAATTTAAATAGGAATATCCGATAAAATTTATCATAAGCTTCTTGAATATCAAAGTTAATCATCATACATAGGTCTAAGTTTGTTTGGGCCACACGAATGATTTCTTATGCTATAATAATACCTTCTAGGATGGAACTATTGGGGTCAATACATGTTTTTTCCTTCAAAATTATCTTAGGGAGAGAATGTTTTAATCTATTGGCGAGGATTTTTTTTCAAAATCTCACAAACTGTGTTGCATAACAAAATGGGTCTAAAATCCCCTACGGTTTCAAATTCATATTTTTTAGGTATAAAGGTCACAAGGTGTTATTAATCACAACTACAAGAGACCATGCATTCCTAGTAGCTTTAATTACTTTATGAAGATCATTTCCAATATATATCCAAACATTTTGAAAGAATTTTAGGTCAAAGCCATGTGGGCCAAGTGCTTTGTCTGGGTTCATTTGGAAGACAACCGATCTAACTTCTTCAAGGGAAATAGCCTTTTAACTACTTGTTATATTCTTTTGTTATTACTTTGGGGATAGATGATAACATCTTAATTTGAGATGCAAGATTTAATTGGTCTCAATCATTGTAAGTTTTCATGAAAATGTTAACCATCTCTTTTGATATCTCCCTTCACTCTTCTAGAGTTTTATCATTCTCATCCTTTATATTAAAAATCCTATTACTTACTCTTCTAACTTGTGTATTGTTATGAAAAAACTTTATGTTCATGTCTCCCTCAAAAAGCCAAGACTCCCTAGGTTTTTGTTTCCAACAAATTTTTTCCTTTGATAAAACCTCCTCTAGTTTTGCAAGTAATTGTTTTTCTTGTAAGAAACTTTCATTATCCATGCCCTTTTTTATAATAGAGTCATTTAAGTAAACTAGATTTTTCTCGATAGTTACTTTTTCATCTAACAATGAACATCATACTCATCCCTCAAATAGAATTCTTTTTGGTTTGTTATTTCATCATATCTATTTTTCCTTCCACATAATCACAATTGTTAAATCTCCAAACAGTTTAGGTTCATTGAATCTGGACACTTGATTGATACGCCTTCACCTTGAAATTTGTGCTTCAATTTAAATAATTAAATTTCCTTCATTAGATATCCTTTGAATTTCTTTGGTCATTGATCTCATAACTAACTTTACCCTTATCCTTGAAACTTCTTGAACAATCTTTATTTTCATCAAATGTTGGCTTTAGATTACATATTTTCTATACCATTCTTTCTTTTAATGCTCAGTTAATACCGTGTCTTGCTCGATTAACACTAGGCTTACTTAGCACTAACTTTTCTCAGTTAACACTACAATTCCTTAACACTTCATTAGGTGCTTAGTAATAATTGTAGTAGCTCAGTTAATACTAGATTATTAATTCACCGACCAAACTAGCTTCCTTATACATGACCTCGACACTTGATCAAATCATGTAAAACAATCAAACCAACATTATACAGTCTAAGTCTAATTCATTCAAGTGCCCATTGTATACCATACTCTTATCATCACTTACATCATTATATTGTCTTCAAATCCTCTTCATGAATCAAATGATATGGCACTTCACTGAATTAGAATAATGTCTCACCAATTAAGGCTTGCTATTAATCAAAACATAGCAATTGATAAGACTCTTTTACATACATTAACAACATTTTCAGTTGGGGCTATCATTCACCCTGACATAAGTCTTCATAATATATTTCCTCCTTTGTAAGGATGGCTATGTAGAATGGAGAGATGTGAACAATAGCTTTGGTGGGTTGTTCTTTCCATTGATTTTATTTTCAAAAAATCTTGAAGGTTCATTGTTGAGTTAAATCAATAAGTGACATTTTCTCTAAATGTAAAGGCAAGAGATCTAAGCTTTAATATTGTTTGGAGAACTTGGTCCTATCCTATGGGTGTAATTGATATATGTTAAAGATATTTTTTCTTGACATTTAACGATACAAATGTCTTGCTGGATATGGAGAGTGGTAGTTTGAGAAAGATAACACATCTCTTGGGCACCAATATCACAATCCATAAAGTTTTCAATAAGAATTATATGAAAAGAAATGGAGGTTGGTTTTTTAGAGTTGAATATAGTTGAAATACAAGATCATATGGAATTTGATGTAGGAGCATCTCTAGTTGGCTTGCAATCTTGTAGGATGGTGTGGTTTGGCTTTGGAGTTTGGGAACTCGATCGAAGAAGGAAGTGTGACTCAGTCAATACAAAGTTGGTTTGGTTGTTGTGTTAATCAAGTAACTTAGTTAATGAAGGGACTCGATGATGCTTGCAAGAACTCGACACACACTGGGAGCTCAATGAAGCTTGGTTACAGTGTTGCCCAAGTTGCTCAGTTGCTTCTAGGAGATCGACATGCTCTAGGAGCTTGACATTGCTTTTTTTGGCTGATGCTTGGCTTGGTTTTCTCTGGCACTTGACATTTTCTTGGTTCTTGTTGGTATCGAGTTGTTTGAGAGCCAACTTTTGGCATTTCATTTATGTTGGGGCATTTAATTTATGTTGGGTCATTTAATTTGTGTTGTAGCTAACTTGTGGCTCAGTATATATTTGATGTGATGGATTTCATTTAGTTTGTAAGGAACTGGGCTAACTTATGGCTTTGTTGGGTATAAATAAGGGGTTTTTTATGTAACCCTCAACTCTTCAAAGAATAAAATAGAAAATGACACAACACAAAAGTTTTAGAAAGCCATAATCTTTCATTAAACTTTTCCACTCTACTCTACCTCGACAATGAAATAAAACACCTACTTATTACAATTCCAAAAATTACCATATTTGGCAATTTTTTTGGGAAAATAGATTTTTCCATTTTTGGTAATTTTTAAAACCCATCCTTTTTTCCCAAGAAAAGACCCCAAATAAGGCAAGGTGAATTGCTAACTAATCAACGAAATCAAAACCATATTTTAGATTTATTACAAAAACAACTTTCTAAAAAAATTGGAAAAAACATGAAAAGCCAATTTCAGAGGTCAAGACAATCTTTCAGGCTCCTAAAAAAGGTTGAAATGACCACCTATTGAGCTAGGCTCATCAACAATCCAAATAAATCCTCCTCATGCAACTACCTGCAAAATTTCAGCCAAAACTCACATCCAAGTCAAAAGTTATGACCCTTGAAAGTAAATTTTGACCAAAACCCACATCTGAGTCAATACCCTTGACCCTCAGATGCCCCTACATCAGTTTTGTGGAGTCTATAAGCACTATGATCTAGCTTGGAGAAGAGTCTGAAGGGTAGATGTGAACTTTGAAGAGCTAGTAGTTGTGGCTTGACAACCAAAGGATTGCTTGTTGGACCTAAGGGTACAAGTGTGGATTCTTCTTGGTGTTCTTATCCAGTGGTGGATCTAGACTAGATGGGATTGAAATTTTAAGTTGGATCTTGCAGAGCTAATATTGTAATTGTTATTTATATTTGGCCCTAACCTGAAAGGCCTTGCAACCCAACATATTGCATGTAATCAGTTATTTTATGATAAAGACTTGTAATTTGGTATCAAATTTTGCATTATTGTTGCTTGTTGTTGTGTTTCCATTGTGTGGTTATTTGTTGGGGGTTTGGAGATATCCTTTGGGGATTCTCTTTTCTTGCACTATGTTAGGTGGTATCAGAATGAAGGTTGTTCCTTGGTGTGTGGAAAAATTACCAAGGTTGAGGCAGTTTGCACCTTGATCTTGGGTTGGATAAGGTTGATCTTGTGGAACTAATTGATCTTCTGGATTTTTGGATCTATTGCTTAGGGTTTGCAAAAATGTTGGAAGATTCCTCCAAGAAGATTGGACCCTAGATAAATTAATGATCTTAGTGATGCTATGAAAGAAAGGATCTAAGAGAAAATTAGAGAAGAATTCAAATATGAGATTGCATTGATGAAGAGTGACATGATTCCTAAAATTGTGAGTGCTTTGGGTGGTGTACCTAGGCATGTGGGCACTGATGATGGCTATGAGGAAGTTGTTGAAGACTTTGAAGCTTTTGTATCTAGTGGTGAAGAAAAAATTGATCGTGTGGAGAGACCTATTAGAACTAGGACTGGTTAGTTTGCTAGACCTGGATCTCACTTGAAGCTAAAGCATAAGAGGAGGTTTCTTATTTCTTAGGTACTTTGAATCCTAAAGACCTGATTGATTGGATTGGTGAATTGGAAGACTACTTTGAGCTTGAGGATATTGAGGATCCACTCAGAGTGAGGTTGACACAAACTAAGATGAAAGGATATGTTGCTCTTTGGTGGAAAGAACTCCAAAGAGATAGAGAAGAAGAAGGTGAGATGAAGATCACTAGATGGAGATTGATGGTGACTAAACTGAAGGCTAAGTTCATTTCTACAGATTATGAACTTGAGTTTTTTAAGAAATTGCAAAATCTAAAGCAAAAGGATATGATTGTGAAGGATTATACCAAGGAGTTCTACAAGTTGACTATTTGGTATGGGCATAGAGAATTGTCAAAGTAGAAGACCACATAGCTTAGTATCAATGGTTTGAGATACAATATTCAAGATGAGGTTGGTATGTTGAATATTTCTTTAGTTGAGGATGGTAATCAGTATGCTCTAAGGGTAAAAGATAAGTTGAAGAGGAAAATTCAAGGTAATACTAGAGGGAAGGAGAAGCAGGATAACTCAAAAAAGGCTAAACTAAGTGCTGAAGGTGAACCAAAACCTATTGATCAGAAGAGAAGGACATGTGGAGGTGGGTTTAGTGGTAATTATTTTAGATATGGTGAAGAAGGGCATATATCTTTTTAATGTCCTCATGGTAGGAAAGCTACTATTGTAAATGAGGTTGCAATCCAAGAAAATCAACCTGAGAAATGAGAGAGTTTACTAACTCAGCGAGTACTGGTTGGTCAAAGGACACTGGATTCTTTTCAGAGGACTAGTTTATTTAGGACTCATTGTAAGTCTGGTGGTAAAGTCTACAATGTGTTTGTGGATGGTGGTAGTACTGATAACCTTGTTACTAAGGAGATGGTTCAGAAACTTGGTTTGAAAAGAGTGAGACACCCTTATCCCTATAGGATTGGTTGGTTGCAAGGTGAGTATGCTCTGGAGCTGAGGGAGCAATGCCTTGTTGATTTCTAGATTGGGCAATATAAGGATCAAGTGTTGTGTGATATTGTGAACATGAACAGTTCTCATGTGTTGCTTGGTAGACCTTAGCAATATGATTGTAGGGATGTGCATGATTGTGTCTAGAATGTGTTTACTATTGAGAAAGGTGGCATGAAGTATTCCTTGATTCCTTTGTAGAACATGATGAGCTTTGTAAGATGAACCTAAGTATTGGAAGCTAAGTTGAGTTGGCAGATTCTGGGAAGGTTGGAGATTAGTATGGAAAGTTGACCTATGGCACACTGAGGATGGACATGAAGAAGCAAAAGAAGAATAAGGGAAAGCATGTGCAAGTTGAAGACTTGGAGGATATGTATGTGAAGAACCAGTTTGGGATTTATATGCTAAATCCCAAAATATGTTCTTCCAACTATTGAGAACATCTTTTCGAACCTAGGGTGTATGATGCAAGAGCATCGTTGGTTGGCTTGCAATCTTGTAGGATGGTGTGGTTTGGCTTTGGAGTTTGGGAACTCAGTCAAAGAAGGAAGTTTGACTCAATTGATATAGAGTTGGTTTGGTTGTTGTGTTAATCGAGTGGCTCAATTAATGAAGGCACTCAGTGATGCATGCAGGAACTTGAGACACAGTGGGAGCTAGGTGAAGCTTTGTTACAGTGTTGTAGAGTTGCTCGGTTGCTTCTAGGAGCTCAACATACTCTTTGGAGCTCGACATGATCTAGAAGCTCGACATCCTCTGGGAGCTCAACATTGCTTTTGTTTGGCTAATGCTTGGCTTGGTCTTCTCTACCACTCAGCTTAGTCTTGGTTCTTGTTGGCATCAAGTTGTCTGAGAGCCAACTTTTGGCATTTAATTTATGTTGTGGCTGACTTGTGGCTCAATATATATTTAATGTGGGGGATTTAATTTAGTTTGTAAGCAATTGAGCTAACTTGTGGCTTAGTTGGGTATAAGTAAGGGGTTGTAATGCCTACCCCTACTTGACTTTTTTAATTTGTTTTGACCAAATTCTTTTAGGCATGTGCTATGATTATGTTCGATGATGATATATATATTTATGTATTAACTTTTAGTTATTGAATGATGTTAGTTAAAAAAATGATTTTTATGCAATTTCTAGGGATACTTACCCCATACTTACATGTGTATGGTGTGTGTGTATGTTTTCTTTATGTTTGACATTTTTGATGTGGTTGAGGAAGGGACTCATAGTCACTTGCTAGTCAGGATCTACATGATGAATTGCTTCTTGCCATTGCCTGTTTAGCTTAGAATACTGTGTTTGTACATGTGTGGATTTTATGCAGATTTCAAGTACTAGGTATCGACTTCCCTGAATTGCCAGGATGAATGTACCTTATTGCAGTATTTCAATGGTATAAGTGAGGAGATAACTCTTGAGTCCAAATCCTAAACCCTAAGCCAATTGTCCTAGAAAATAGGACAAGTACCTGACTTAGTTTACCCATTCAAATTTTTCAAGTGACGTGAATTCATGATTTTGACCTTGGAATTTGATTTTTGTCTTCTGTCTTCAGCTGAGTTGTCGTATTTGGTTTTGTAGGTCTATTGTGATTTTTTATTATAATTAAATCAAATTAAAAGATAATTTAATAAAAATTTTATAAATAAATTTGATATTTAATTATATTTAATTAATTGAGAGATTAATTAAATAAAATAATTAAATTTAAATATTTTATTAAAGTTCTATTTTTGACATATTTATATGATAATTATTTAGGAGTTTTATTTTAATAATAAACTCTAAATAATTTAATTAATTAATTTAATAAATATATGATTAAAAACATCATGTGAATTAATTAAATAAAAGAAAAAAATTTAAAGATAAAGTTATAGTTCTAATTTTGGCATATTTATAATTATTTAATTTAATAATAATTTATTTAGGATTTTTATTTTTAATAAAATTTAAATAATATTATTAGTTAAATTATTGCACCTATCATAAAAAAAAATGGCAAGCAGAGCTAAAAGAGCGAAACATGCGAAAAGTGTGAATTTTTCAAACATAGGCAGACAATTTCCAAACAGACCTACAAATGTTAAAAAACAAGGGCACCCTCAATGGAATAGACCATCTTTGCATAATCTAACGAGCCCTATCACACAGAAACAGGTGGACGACTCACAATATGCAGGGAATTTTGTGGTTGCAACTTCTACCAATTTTGCTTTGTTGGTAAATCTGTATGCTAGGAAGTTCAAAAATCCAATGAGTCGATGCCCTAAGCAGTATCCTTTATGCCAGTCTATGGAAATATAGAGCAAGGTAGAGCTAGTAATTTATTCTACAACTAGTTTAGACAAGCAAATCTATTTTTTTAATCCCACAAAATATGCTAGCCAAAATCTGAATGCCTTTTACCTAAGGCAAAAGGGTTTTGATTTTCATCCAACCAAAAAGTTTCCTTCTCATCTGAAGAACTCTACCTCTAGGCTTTCACCATCCATTTATATTCCCCCACATTGTAGGGAGCCTTTCTCTCTACAGGAATACTCTGTGCATTCTGAGGTCTCTCAGCTCCACTTGGAAGATCATGAAGATAATGTCCTCATCATCAGTAACCAAGAGAGTGAGGAATGCTAGCAAGATTGTCAAGATTTTGGTTTATTTGCCTTTTGGAACGGTCCTAAAGTAGATTTATACCATTTGATTGATTGGCTGGAGGATCTTTGTGGCGGTCAAGTAAGTATTCCACACCATTCTGATAAATTAATCTTTATGCTTTGCTGTGATGTAGATGTGAAAAAAAAATTTCTTAGGGTTTCTGACTGTTTGCATAGGGGTCATGCGATTAAGTTCTTTGATTGGATTCCTAATTGTAGAGAGGATAACTTAGATTTAATTATACCTACATGGTTTGTTATTAATTCATTCCCTATAGAGCTAAATCAAATAGGTATATTATTAGAAGAATCAATAGAATTGTTGGTGAATTGATTAGTCTGGATGCATCATTTGAAAGTTGTCATAACATAAAATTCCTTATTAGATAAAATGTGAATAATATAAACCCTAAACAACTAAAGTTAATTATAAATAGATCAACTTACAATCTAAACTTTCAAAAGTATGATGGTAAGATCTCAGAAATTATCAAGTTCGATGATGAAAGGAAGTCTTCCTTTAGATTTCTTCCCAGAACATCTAATCTAAATGATTATCTTTCCAAGATAAGTAAAAGACAACTAAGTATGTTATAGGAGAAGCATGAATAAGGGGAAATTTTTTTTATAAACATTAAAGATGTAACAAAAAATTCAAGGGTAGGCAAATTAAAGGAGGAGGAGGTAGGGAAGGGTAACAATTCTACATACCAAGATAAGGAAGGTTTGTAGGCAAGAAATTATAAGTCTTCAGAATATAAAGATGGGAATCTTCAAATGGATCTAAATATCTTGCCAGATAAGAGTAAGGCTAATGTGCCCCCTATGGATATGCTAGGATAGAACAATAACTTATGTTTCATGGGAGAGTCCCCTAAAGCATTTGTCAGGCCAAAATTACAAAGTATAATTGTGGATGACAAAAAGCAAAGGAAAAAAGATAAGAAAGATAAGAAAAAGAAAGTAGCTAGAAAAGTAGATAGTCAATTAAAGATTCTATCAAATTCTAACTTGGAGGGTAATAAGGATTCAAAAAATTTGCCAAGGTGTTTTGAGGGTAGGGAACAATCATTATTATTTGAAGCCTCAGCAAAGAGAGAAAGAGGATTAGAAGATAAGCTTCTCGAACTACATAGGAAAAAACTATCTCTATTAGGGGCTATCTATGAAACAGAGTTTGCTAGACAGCTGACCAAATTTTAGCAAACTCCATCTCCAAAAAAATATTATTCTGATAACAAAATTAGATCACAAGAGTCAGATGAATCTAATTCCAAAGATATTCCTATTCAATATTTTTAGAATTTTCTGAATCAGAAAGTGGACAGGGAAGAAGAGATAGAAACAGAAAGGCTAAAAAAGGAAGAGAATGAGTATATAGAGAAGCTTTCAAAAGAGCTAAGTAGGGTATTTGATTTTGACAATGAAGATATGAATAACATGGCACAAAAAGAAGAGCTCTTGAAGAAAGTTCTACAACTGGAAGGAGACAATTACACCTTTACAGATCTTAAAATGGACTTACTATCATTTGAAATGGAGGACAAGACTTCCAAATATTCAGCAACAGAGAGAAAATATGAAGAAAATGAAGATATACCGACTGAGTCTCAAAAAGGTATAACAGAGAAATTATTAGAAGAACTTGAATCCAAGGATAAGGAAATTGAAAAAGAAAATCAGGCAAGTATTAAAGATGAAACTATTAAGTGCGCTCAAGAAAACTTTGAACAACTAGGCATAATAAAGAACTTGGAAGGAGATGGATTTCCTAATTACGAATAGGCGTCAGCAAAAAGAGGTAGAAAATAACTCAAGGAGCTCAGAGAAGTAGACAATAAAGCTCGAAAACAACAAAAAATCAGTCTTCGTTTTAATAAAGGGAAGGGGAAGATCCTTCCCACGGAGCCATGAAGATCACTACATGGAATGTTAGTGGCCTAAATGCCCTTAACAAGAAAATAATCTTTAAAAAAAATCTAAATAAGTTTGAATTAGATATTATATTATTACAAGAAACTAAGTTAAATAAATTAGAAGGAATAAATTTAGGTAAAAACTCGATAATTGGAGTTGCTGCTGTAGACACCTAAAAACCTTTAGAAAATAAAGTATTTTTATTTTCTGAAAAAATCTCTGATGACATCATCATTTATTAATTAATTATTTAATTAATTAATTAATTAATTTTTATGCCATTAAATCCCTTTATCTTAATTAAAAATATTTAATTAAGGAATCCTTCCCAAAAATGTTTAAATCTTATTTAAACATTATTTCCTTATTTATTAATTAATATATTGACCAAAAATCCTAAAATAAATAAATAATTTATTTTTTGCCCAAAACTTGGCCAATTTCCTTATGACCAATAACCTCTTTCAAAATCTTCTAATCCTTCTTTAATTTCGATTAAATGCTAATCCCATCATTTCCTACCCCTAATCCCAACTCAAAATATTTAATTAAGATTAAATATTAATCCTCATGTTTATTAAAAAAGTTTTAATAAATATCTCCTCAACCCAAACCCTTGAAATAAATAAAACTTTATTTATTTTCTAAAAATCTAATTTATCCTCATCCTAAGAAGTTCTAGACTCTTCTAGAAAGTCTTCATCCTCATCCTAGGAAATTCTAGACTATTCTAGAAAGTCTTTATCCTCATCCTAAGAAGTTCTAGACTCTTCTAGAAAGTCTTCATCCTCATCCTAGGAAATTCTAGACTATTCTAGAATGTCTTTATCCTCATCCAAAGTCTAGACTCTTCTAGAAGATGTCTTTAAACCTAATCCTAATCCCCTCCTAACCTTGTCACATTCCCTAAACATGGGTTAAGACTTACTAACCCAAGCCAAAGTTAACAAATATCTCCTCCTTCACCCACCCTCATTAAATGCCATCCACTTGCCTATCCCTAAGCTAATCCTAAACCATCCTAATCCATCCTCTAATCATTTGCACAAGCCTAAACAAGCTTAAAACCTTCCTAATCAAGCCCAAGTCAAAATTGCTCTCATCACCCTCAAAATATCTCAATCATAAAACTTTATGAAGTCCACTAGGCCACAAATGACTCTTCCAAGCCCTTTTATTGCTCTTACAAGTCATTATGAGGGTCTTTATGAAGATTTTATCTCTTGAGCCTCCTTTGTTGACTCATCCTTCCCCTTTCCTCCATCCTCTCACCATGTGACATGTGTCACTCCTTGATTGGTTGTAAGGAAGCACAATCCATGTGCTCTCTTCTCATGCAATCTGAGCCCTCCATGAGCTTTTTCCCATCCTTGCATCTTAGCCCTCAATCCCTCAAGCCTCTTGCCTATAAATTGGATCCTTCCCCTTTGCAAAATAACACAATCCATGAAGTAAAGTCATAATGCCATTTTGAGAAGCCATTTTACATCAAAACCATACACTCACACCCAAATTCCAACTCCATTTGAAGCCCTTTTTGAAGCATAAAGTTTGAGCATACATCGTATCTATTTAGACAAAGCTACTCAACAAGAGAGCTTCTCATTGAGAGAGCCCATTAATGGCTCATATTCTCAATTGAGAGCTCACCTTAGTCTATCTTGAAGTTTATGAATTTTGTTTAGTTTGTAGAAGCTTTATTTAAATTTGGTTTCTATTAGCATACTAACATTGCTCATATACATTTTGGCACGCCCGGTGGGACCCCGCATGGGTCATCTTCATTAGCTTTTTTAGTCAAGTTTTGTATGTCATTTGCTTATTTTGGCTAATTTTACTTGTTTTTGTGATTGGTAGGATTGTATAAATTGGTTTTGTAGGTCCACATGAGCATGAAGAAGACAAAGGAACTCATAATCTATCTCATAGTGTTTGCAGATTTTTCAAGTTTATAGGTGGACAAAGAACTTGAAATTCTTCTTCCTCTTCTTGTCTATATTCTTCTTATTCCATCTACTTATTCTTCTTCTTCTTGTGGGAGATCTTGGCCATTTTTTTTAAGGAAGCAAAATCATACACACTTCTTTTTAGTGCTTAAAATGAACCCCCAAATCATACTTAAATCCATTGAAAAATTAAAAATTTGCAAAAAAGAAAAAATCTTTTAACAAGTGAAACTAAACCAATCTAATCATTTGCATCCTTGCAACATCAAGGTTTTAGATGCATTCATGAAAAATTAGGAACACTTCATTTTTGGGAATTTAAAAAGAACTTCAAGTTTCCATTTCAAAAGGTTCAAAATCAACACTAAGTGCACACTAAAGTTCTTTTAAAAAAATCTCATGAAAACTAAGAGTCCTAAATGGTTGCCAAAAATTGTCCTAAAAGCTTTGTTATTTGTTCCAAACAATTGTCTTATTGCAAAATCTTGAATGTTTCTTAGGTTTTTCATGCATCAAAACAATCTAGGAATATCATTTTTGGGCTTAAAATATGCAAACTAGAACACAAAATCTTGAATGAAAACCAAAGTCCAAAGAGTCATTTTCACTTTCGAGTCCAAAACAATCTTGAATGATCTAAGGTTAAAATAAAGCACTTCAAAGTTCTTAAAACAACACACAAAATCTCAATCTTGAATGCTCAAAAGAAAACACTTGAATGTTTAACCACTTGTCTTTGAATGCATGTTGCTAAAATCACTCTTGAATGCCATGGATTAAAATCAAATTTTCCTTGAATGCATGATTAAAACAAAAAATCCAATCTTGAATTCTAAGGATCAATTAACCATTGCAATATCAAACACTTCATTTGGAGCTTCTAAAAATTGAACAAAACAAATCTCTTTTCCACACGCAATCTAGGTAAAGTTTGATTTTTGGACATTTAAGAAACCTTGTTAAGTTAAAATACAAATTTGCAAAAATCAATTTGAGTAGTTCCTTGGACTCACCTCTTTTCTAATCACCCATCAAATATTAACCATTGGTTGCAATCTCAGCGCCATTTATGGGGATGGGTCTACTTGAAAAAGGTGTTAAATGTTCCACAATCTAACTCACACACTTGGTCTTTGAATGTTTGCTTTAACTTTATCAAAAAATTTAAATAATCAAAACTCTAGATTAAATCGATCACACTTCAAGTTTGGGCACTAAAATTGAACAACAACTAACGTGGAGAGCCTCTAGGCGCGCGCTTGAAATCGAATCTCACACACTTCTGTTTTGGGCTTAAAACAAACTCACACTCAATCTTGAATGCCTTAAAGAAAATTAATCGATACTTGACGTGGAGGGCCTCTGGGAGCGTGAGTTTGCTTTTGTTGACCCTAACTCTTCTTATTGTTTGCATTCTTCGATCGATTTACTTTTGTTGGCGCTTCAAGTTGGAATTGAACATTGTCTCTTAAACATGAGTGCTTGTAAAGTCTAGATTAGCACACATAAGAGTCAGTTGGTAAAAGAACGAGTGTGTTTTTTAGCCCAAGGTCATCCAAGTCTTCTCTCCCCTTGTCGTCTTTTGAGGCCATCTTGGGTGCATAAGATTAGGATCCAAAACCTTGTTTCTTTTTAGGAGGCCTGCTTAGGGATTTCATCACCCCTTGGATGACCTCAACTCCAACGTTCTGGCAGAGTATAAGAATCAGGAGGTGAATCGAAAGACACCTCTCTTGTGATCAAGATTTTGTCACTCGGGCTAAGCCTCAAGGAACTTTATACCCTTGAGAAGTGAAAGAGGAGAAGTGGGTTACCGCTCCTCTCGGCTGTGTGACATCTTTTTGGTCTCATCTATGGATTTGGGCCTCACGTACCTTGGGTATATCAGGGACTCCTTAGCAAAACCAACTGTCAGCCTTGTAGACAACCATCTAGGATGTTAATGTGTTTGAGGTGACTGATCGAAACATTTGTAGAACATACACACTCCTTGGCGCAAGTATCACTTTCTGAGAATCAAAAACTTCTATCTGGTTGTTTCTATCTATTGCTTGATCTTTTATTTGTTGTATGAATGTTTGCCAAACTTGGTCAATCCTAGATTAGGGCATACTTAGCGTAGTCACTGCCTATTCCAGAAGTTGAACGAGTTGAAGCAAAACAACCAAGATCTCTCAAAGCCAAGAAGATTCAGGAATTGATGTCAGAGCAACCCAAACCCAAATAGAAGTTTCACAAAGTTAAGCTCAAACCATCTCTAGCATACCAAGAACTTTCAGCCAAGAGAAAAGAAATAACACCAAGCCCACGAATTGCCAAACTCCACAAAGCAGAGGACAAAGCTACCGACGAAGCACTTCAAGAGGCCGGGTTAGAGCGCAACATCAAATTTAGCCAACATCCAGGAGTTAATCCTGCTTATGCCTTACCAACTAGGCATGATTTCTATGATTAGACACCCTTGTTTCTCCACATCTTCTTGGATAAGCTTCACTTTAGAGTCATCTTTGTAGAAAAGCCAGCCATCTTAGGTTATCCCCTTAAGCATTATTAGCTCATCCATCTCATTTAGAATCAAACCATCTAGCCAACAATCAAAACCTCACATCCAAGCCTTCAAAATTGTTGTCACTTTTGTCAAAAGTTTGCCACTCCTAAAATCTTCCAAATCCATCAATCTCACCAAGGTTATCCCTTTGACAGAGCTTTGTCTAGGGTAATCCAGCTTTGTCACTTGTTATCCCTCATCACCTTGATCTAAAGGTTGGGATCCACAAGTGGTCAATCTCGTGTTCTTCCTAAAGGATCATCAGTCTATCCTTAAGTTGACACAATCACCACCAAGCTTGCACATAGGAAAGCAGACCTTTCGTGCTTTGGAAACATATCTTTGAAGTTAGAATCTCCAACCCAATCCTCCTTAGGTTTTTTCATATAGCTTTGCCTTAACCTAGGAAATCATTTGCATAGAGAAGCCTTCCCCCTTTTGCATACATCAGCATTATTGCATCTCATCCCTAGGAGCATTTTTCATGCCACCCGTCACCCGCTTAGCCAAGAAGAAAGAAACAATGGAGCCCTATCATTTGGATCGAACAACCTCACCCCCCTTGAGCACTTAGCCATCCTTCAGCACAGAGAAAGCTATGCCATCATGTACTGACATTGAAGCTTTCATGAACCAACTAGGAAATGCAGTATTGGTAAATGCCATTATAGACAAGAACAAAGAGACAATCATGGCTAATTTTCGAAGGGAAAATGTAGGAACCTTTGACTTTGGAAGACCCCCTCCATTATCAGATCCATCTCACCCATTGTTTGGGCAGCTACCATGACCCATAGGCTCTTATGATCCAAATTATCCTTAATATATGCCAAAAGAAGAGCCTCCAGCCAATCCATATGATCCAACAGACCCAAACATACCATCATCCACCCAAGTTGAAATCTCCATGCCGCAAGCCAACCTAGCCACCACCACTCCATCCTTGGTTCATACCTCTCTGCTCCAAACCCCCTTTACCCAAAACAGCTCACCGTTCACCCCCTTCACTATTGCTGCTGCTGCTCCCCAACCCAGCCTTCCAAATCCACCCATCTCCCAAATCAGTGCTAGCATCTTTGGCCAACCTCAGCAATATACAACAGGGATGCCACCCATGGGGCCAAGTAATCAACCTTTCATCACCCCCAGCTTGTTCACTGCAGCCCAAAGCACAATCCCGTCATTTCCATTAGGTCTTGGGAGCTGAATACCATTAGCCACAAATCTACAAGCTACTACCCTCACTCCACAAAGCTATCAAATCCCACAAGCTACTACCAATTTTCTACCAAGCTCCCAAGTGACCCCAGCCCCTGCCACCACTCTACCAAGCTTCCAAATCCAACCACAAAGCTATCAAACCCCATCAGTTCCATTCCCAAGCTTTCAATTCCCACCACCTCCACCACCAACTAATCTATTACCTCCAATTAGCAACTACTTTTCAATGCCACTTCTAGGAGGTAATCCACCACCCTAGCCAACCACCAATTATTTGCAGATACCATCCCAAATGGGGGCACAACCCACATATATTGGTCAAACCCCACAAGCCCCCCGATCCTTTCCCCAAGCCTCTCAACCATCTTATACCTTACCTCCACAAAGCAATCCATTTATCCCATAGCCAGCTTATGTTCCTCAATCCCAACCTCAAATCCCATATCAACAGCAAGCCTCGCAGCACATGTAGCAATATGCGCCACCTCCCCCTCAACAACTTGTCATCCACCATGCAGCTGCCCAAACAATGTACAATCCCTATCAGCAAATCCCTCATAGCCATCCATATTCAGTGGCCCCATCTAGCACATACCTACCTCAAGGCACTCCTACATTGGGGGCATCCCAGCCATCACCTATCAATTCAGAATGGGAGCAAATGAAGATAGCTCTAAAAGCCATCCAAGAAGGGAATGATCCGAAGACATTCAAGTTTGAGAATGTGTGTCCTTACCCATTTGACAGAGCCATTACCATGACACCATTTCCCAAACACTTTGAGGTACCCAAATTTGACAAATTTAGAGGAAAAGGAGATCCCATCACACATATCAAAGAATTTTACATGCACTGCCAGGACGTAGCATACAATGATGTCTTCCTCTTGCGCCTTTTTCCCAAAAGCTTGGCTAGACCATCTCTTGAATGGTTTTATGGAATCCCCTATGGCACAATTAAAAACTTTGCTGAATTATCTGAGGCATTTGTAGCCCAATATGCCCATCTTGTTGAAACAGAGCTATCAATAGTTGATCTTGTCCACCCCAAGCAAAGAGGTGGAGAAAGCCTTGCCGAATACCTGCAAAGATGGAAAACCCTTACCACCCGCATATCCTGCACCTTGCCAGAATGCCATGTGGTGAAAATTTTTATTGATAATGCCCATCCTAGCTTGGCCTACCACATGACCATGAACTGTTTGCAGACCTACAAAGATATCAAAGATAAAGGAATGATCCTTGAGCAAGGACTCATTAAAGATGGTGTGGTCAAGATTTACAAGGAAGCCAACCAAAATCAATCACATTCCAATGACAAGTCTAGGTATTGGAACAAAAACAAGCACGTTGCAACAGATGGCGTCACTAACACCAGACATGTGAATATTGTTGGTCCTTCTCACAACCAGTCCAACCCACCATATCAACCAAACAATCAACAAGCTATCAACTACCAACAACAGAATAACCAAAGCTATCAAAACCACAATCCAAGACCCAACTTCCAAGGGTCTAGCAATCAAGCTAATGCCATCAATGTAGCTGTAGGACAAAAGCCTAGATTCCAACCTACACCAAGAAACTATACACCCCTTGGTGAGCCATTGGATGCCATTTTTGAGAAATTAGTCAAGGAAAACCTCATCAAATTTCCTCCTACCCAGCAAATTGACCCAAGCCAATCCAAAGCTGCATGGTACAAAGATAATGAGTACTGCAAATTTCATAGGGTAAAAGGTCACACTACCCTCAGATGCATGAAACTGAAAGACTATGTGCAGGACCTCATTGATCGGAAGGAAATCACTGTTGGTGCCCAAACCTCTCCCAATGCAGGCTTACAGATCTATCAAAATGCTTTTCCTCCACACCACAACCAAAATCCTGGAAAAGCACCTATCCAAACCAACAACAACAACACCAACAACCGTTAGCCAAACCAATAGCATGGGAAGAACAATGAACACACTTCATCCTATATAGACTATGGTAGCCTTATAGGTTGTATATCCGAGAAAGAGCCTTCCGTCAATGTTATCAATATCCAAGGACCAAACAATGAGTGTGCAGTCACCACTCGAAGAGCGCAATTTAACATCGTAGGCCCACCTTTTACACCAACACCATCAGCTCCATCAAAAAGCTAGTACAATATCTTGGAACACCTTGGGAACATGCCAACCCAAATCTCCATTTTAGACCTTCTTCGCACTAGTTTTGTGTACAAGAACATCCTTGACAATGCTCTCATAGAATCTTGTGTCCCTTCTGATATCAATGCTACTGATTTTCATAATCTTATTGGACACCTCTCATCCTCATGTGCCCTATCGTTCAAACCCACTGACATACCCGTGGTCGAGCCAGATCACACCCTTCCGCTTCGCATAGCCATCATGGTATCCAACTTTGCTGTAAAAAGAGTAATGATAGATAATGGATCAGCCTTGAATATTTGCACCCTAAAATTCATAAAACAAGCTAGGTATACTGAGGCAGATATCATCAGTGAGGTTATCACCATCAAAGCTTATGAAAACTTGGAAAGAATCACAGAAGGAACTATTTTGCTGCCAATCAAGGTTGGGCCAGTCATCCAAGAGACACTCTGCCATGTTATTGATCTAAACCTACCATTTAACATCCTCCTCGGTCGCCCATGGATTCATGCCATGAAAGCCATTCCATCCACTTACCATCAGTGTATCAAATTTCCACATCAAGGCACTGAGGTAACCATCCATGCTGATCCAAAACCCTTTGCTTACTACAATGCGGTTGAAGCTTCATATACAAACCATTGCCCTGGAATTGATATCGGCACATCCATCGCCAGCTCATCTCACACTTATAATGACCCAGAAACCATCCTCGCCTCTACCCTATCTACCGTGAAGATCAATAACAAAGGTTGTGGAGAGTATAGTCTGTCAGATGCATTTGTTGTCGGGGCACTCCCACTTGATCCACATGCCCATGGACGACCGACATATCACAAAGCTAAGGAGGTTCCACCTCCTTGATACAAACAGTTTGGCCCAACAACCTTTGTATCCTCAAAAATCCCTCTTCATGAGGAGCTCACTCCAGATATCAACAAATGGTTACATAAGGATGCACCTCAAAGAAATCAAGCACGCCTTGATCACTTCAGCCAAAAGTATCCCCAAAAACATAAGCTCATCACTGACAAATGGAACTATCAAGGTGGTGGTCTAGGACCAGAAGAAAGAGGCATGCAGTGCCCCATCGACGCACACAAGTGGGAATCGAAGTCAGGTCTTGGCTTTGGCATACCCACAACTGGGGGCACCAATGAGAACGATCACGCTTTTTTAAACATTCACCGCAACCTTGTCGAAATCGAAGACATTCCTGAGGAAGTTGAAAAGAGAGCCTACGATGATATCCTAGACCAAATCTCCCTTGGAGACTCTGTTCTCCAAGAACTATCCATCCACCTCATTGACCTACCACTCGCCCATCCACAACTCATAGATTGGGACCAACCAAGTGTCATACACATCGATGAGTTCACATCAGAGGAGGCACTTCTAAGATTCATGGGAGCTGAAACTCCTCACAAGAAAAAAAAGCCAGATTCTGCCTATATCTACAAGCTAGATCCCAAGGGGTATTTTGGAGAAAATCCCCAACCTAGTTCTGATACACCCAAAACTGGAACTAAGGTGAATCTGAGACTAGCGAAGGCAATGAAGAGAACCCCTCAGCAAGAAAATCCAGAGCCACAAGAAGAACATGAGGATTTAGCATTGCCTCCTCAAGATAATCGACTAGAGGTGTCTTCAATTCTAATTGAGGGTACTCGAGAAGTCAACATTGGTTCTTCAGAGATCCCCAGACTTGTTCACATTGCTACATCCCTATCACAAGACCAAGCTGACCTCCTCTTTGAGGTCTTAAGAGAGAACATTGGCCAATTTTCATGGTCATATCAAGACATGCTAGGACTTGATCCAAAGCTTGTAGTTCATCATCTTGCAGTTGATCCAAAGATCAAGCCCGTCAGACAAAAGCTTAGAAAAATGCACCCCAAGGTAGCATTATTGGTCAAAGCTGAATTAGAAAGAATGTTAGCTGCTAAGGTTATCCGACCTATCGACTACTCAGAGTGGATCTCCAACATGGTCCCTGTCACTAAACCTTCCGGTGACATCAGAATCTGCACTGATTTTAGAGATCTTAACAAAGCTTGTCCAAAAGATGATTTTCTCTTGCCCAACATAGATATGATTGTAGATCTTACAGCTAGACATGAAATTTTGTCCCTCATGGATGGATTTTCTGGGTATAATCAAATCAAGATTGCAGAAGAGGATCAGCATAAGACAGCATTCACTACCCCTTGGGGAACCTTTTGCTACAACATGATGCCTTTTGGCCTAAAGAATGTTGGGGCTACCTATCAAAGAGCTATGACAGCCATTTTTCATGATCTCATCCATAGCATTTTGCAGGATTATGTGGATGATATCTTGGTCAAGTCTCATACCTTCATGGATCATCTTGCTGACCTGGAGAAAGTCTTTGATAGGTTAGCCAAATATCATCTCATGCTGAATCCCAAGAAATGTGTCTTTGGGGTCACATCTGGCAAGCTTCTAGGCTTCATAGTTTCTAAACGAGGTATAGAGATTGACCCCAAGAAGGTCAAGGCTATCTTAGACATGCCTCCTCCCCAGACACTACGACAGCTTCGCTCTCTTCAAGGAAAGCTCCAATCTGTTCGACGCTTCATCTCCCAGCTTGCAGATAAGTGTACACCATTTTCACATTTACTAAAGAAGGATGAGAACTTCAAGTGGGATCCTTTATGTCAGCGCAGCTTTGACCATCTCAAGAAGTATCTCATCAATCCCCCTATCTTGGTTCCACCAGTTCCTGGTCGTCCCCTGATTTTGTACATATCAGCAACACCTACTGCTCTAGGGGCACTTCTAGCACAGCTTGATGACTACAACAGAGAAAGAGCCATCTACTACATCAGTAGAACCCTAGTTGGTTATGTCTCAATTACACTCCTATGGAAAAAGCTTGTTTGGCAGTTGTTTTCTCAACTCAAAAGCTTCGCCATTACATGCTAAGTCATACCATCCAACTAGTCTCCAAGATTGACCCTCTCAAGTATATGCTCTCTAGAACAACACTTACAGGCCGTTTGGCCAAATGGGTTATGCTCCTTAGTGAATTTGACATCCAGTATGTGGATAGAAAGGCAATCAAAGGGCAAGCTATAGTAGATCACCTAGCTGATGCACCTCTAATAGATGCTTATCCATTGATCACAGAATTTCCAGATGAGCATATCTGTCTAATTGAAGAACAACCCCCATGGAAACTTTATTTTGATGGCTCATACACATCTCATGGATCAGGGGCAGGAATATTGTTGGTCACACCTCAAGGAGATTACATTCCAAAATCCTTCAAGCTACAATTACCTAGTACCAACAATATAGCTGAATATGAGGCCCTCATAGCAGGATTAAAGATAGCTGCAGAATGGAACATTGTTGAGCTACAAATCTTTGGCGTTTCTTAGCTCATCATCAAGCAAGCCCTAAATGAATATCAAACCAAAGATGAAAAGCTATTACCCTACAAAGAGCTAGTTGATCAGCTAACCCAACATTTTACAAAGCTTCATTTTACACAAGTGCCTCGAATACAGAACAAAGCAGTAGATGCTATGGCTACTATAGGCTCACTCTTGGAAATTCCCCAAGCAGCTACATAGTATGAGTTTTTAGTGGAGCAGCTCCTCACACCCGCCTATGCGAATGAGGATTCAAACCGTGTTTGTATCTTGGTTGGTCCCCAATCCCCTTGGTACCATGAGATTCACGCTTACCTTAACGATGGTATCATATCCCCTCACCTCACACATACCCAACGCCAGAACCTCATCCGAAAATCATCCCGCTATGTTATCATAGCCAATACCCTATATCGTCGGGGTTATCATGATACTCTCTCTCGATGTTTAGACCAAAATGAGGCCACGATGGTGTTAAAGGAAGTACACTCTAGACTTTGCGGTGCCCACACAAGTGGTATTGTCCTAGTGCGACAAATCCTTAGAGCAGGCTACTATTGGCCTACCATTGAAGAAGATTCTTGTGACTTTGTCAGAAAGTGTCTCCCATGTCAGCAGCATGCAAATTTTGTGCACGCTCCAGCACAGGATCTACAGCCTATTGCACCACCTTGGCCTTTCGCTTGTTGGGGCCTTGATCTAGTTGGAACTATCACACCCCTCTCATCTGATGGACATAAATGGATAATAACAGCTACAGACTATTTCACTAAATGGGTGGAAGCAGTCCCCCTAGTCTCAGCTATAGGAATTCAGGTCTCCAAGTTCATCTTGTACCACATTGTTTGCCGCTTCGGCATCCCATCCACCATCTTCACCGACCACGGAGGTAACTTTGAAAATCTCAACATGGAAGAATTATGCACTTCCCTCCGCATCCATCACCGCTTTTCTAGCCCATATTTCTCACAAGGTAACGGCCAGGCCGAGGCAACTAACAAAACCCTTCTCAAAATTCTAAAGAAAGTTGTCAATGATTCCGGCCATGATTGGCACCTACAAGTAAATCCAGCCCTATGGGCCTATCGAACTTCCTTTCATACATCCACAAGCACAACTCCATACTCCCTAGTCTATGGTGCTGAAGCGGTACTACCTATAGAGGTTGAACTTCCCTCGCGCATATCTTTGCAAGGGCAAATATCAGATGAAGAATATAGAGTAGGTTGACTCACCCAGCTAGATCTCTTAGATGAGAAGCGACAACAAGCCTATGATCATCTCACAGTCTATCAAACTCGTCTCAAAAGGAATTTCAACAAGAAGGTGCTTCCATGACACTTTCAGTCAGGTGACATGGTCCTCAAAGAGAACATGAAAGTCCAAGTAGATCGAGAAAAGAAAGGCAAGTTTGAACCTACATGGCTTTGTCCTTATGTTGTCATTGCTTTCTTTGGCTCCGGAGCTTATCAGCTATCTACACCAGAAGGAGAACTCTTGAATGATCCTACTAACATCATTCATCTCAAGAAGTTCTATGCTTGAAGATCCTTGGTATACCCAGCTTTTGAAAAATACAAAAGAAAAAAATAGTAAAGAGAAATAAGCGTCCAATGGTGAAAACTTGGCAATTCAAGCACCTTGGATAGGTACCTTGGTGAAAACCTGGTAATTCAGGCGCCTTGTGTACTAAAGACTAATCCATTATCTATCACTATCCTATCCCTCATCCATTCACCCACCATCCCATAAGACACACTTGCTTGTTCCCTTGGTGTTCCAACCAAATATCCAAAATTTGATGAAGCTTGTAAATACCTCCTATACAACTTGTAAATCTTGTACCAAAGCTTGTATTATACCTTGTAAATCTTGTACCATACCTTGTCTATCCGAATCTTGTCCAAGGTTTGTACCATATTCCAGCCTATAAATAATCTTGTATCCTAGCTTGTATACTATCACGTGCACACACAAAACCCCATTTTCACTTAATATTTTCACAAACCATCTACCTATCCACCTATCACCTATTATAGACATCCCATCCTTCACAAGCATTTCCATCTCACAAAAACCAAAACATGAAAAAACTTGTACATTTGTAACATATCTTGGTCCATCAGCTTGTACATCCTCTTTAGCTTAGTACCATTGTATCTATCCAGCGTTCGTGTCAGTTTGTCCTTGATCAACATCTTGCACCCATCACACATCTTGGTTAGCTATTCCAACACATCCTTTAGCTAGATTTCCTGTCACCAAAGTGTTATCTTTCTTAGTTCAGCTTGCCAGACGCATGACTCATCCAAATCCACCAGCTTCGGTGCTATCCGATAGGTCCTTGCAGGATATAGCTTTTCTCATGTCTGATCTTGGTCCGTTAGTACCTTGTCCTACCCATCTCGTTGGCAAACAACTCTCTTTTGGATTTTCCCTTTCTTTTGATTTGGGATCTTCCCTTTTGGGTCTTGAAGTATCTTTTCCAAGCAATCTCCTTGTTCCCTCCTCAAGGTTGCCACAATCTTCCATATCATGGTATGCTGTGAATGGGGCAATTAGAGCGTAAGGTCTTGATCAGGTCTTTCATTTGTTTTTCTTTTCTGCTTGTGGGTTCTTCAGTGTCGTTTCCATGCTGCTTCCTCTAGGATTCATGTGTGATGCTGGGGCAATCCTTGCATGTTTTTTTTGAGTTAGTTTGTTAGTCCTTTGGACAGTTGGTGAAAAGGCCTTGATGTTCTTGGTAACCTTGGCAATTAACCAATAGTCCTATAGCAAATCTAGTGCTCAACTACATGGTGGTACTTATCTTTGAAGTATCCCCCCGCTCAAAAAGCTTCAATGGTTTTCCTTCATCTCCATTATCCCCCATCCATATCCAGCATCCGTCTCTCCTACCCCAGCTTATGCATCATTATCTCTTTGAATCACTCATCACTCTTAGCTTTAGGGATCCACAATCCTAGTCTTAGGGATCCACCAATCCAAATCAATCCACCAAGCCTCATCTTTCGAGATCCACAATCCTAGTCCTAGGGATCTCCGAAACCCATCTTCCACCAATCTGACTCTTTGAAATCCTGTTGCATCAGCTTTTTAATCCCTTCATCCATCTCCCTATCCTGGACTCCTTTTTATAGCGCTCCGCTCCTTCATCCTCCACCTTCCCTAAAGTCTTAAGCTTGCTTCCTCTTGTGCATCTGATTCTCGTTTATCATTCTCCCATAGTGAGAGTTTGAGCTAATTCACCCCCTTCTCTTTGCCAATCTGAGTTTCCTTGCTCATTCGAGATTCTTTTACTTTTCAAGAAGCCATCGAGCCTCGCTTTCTCTCCCTGCTGCCTTCTTGAGGGGGCATCTCACAGTCAATTCTCTCCTCTTCTGCTCTAACCTTGGGCATCTTATTTTCTTATCTTTGATGCCATGCCACTTGCGGCATCACATCAAAGAGGGGCAAAATGTAGACACCTAAAAATCTTTAGAAAATAAAGTATTTTTATTTTCTGAAAAAATCTCTGATGACATCATCATTTATTAATTAATTAATTTTTATGCCATTAAATCCCTTTATCTTAATTAAAAATATTTAATTAAGGAATCCCTCCCAAAAATGTTTAAATCTTATTTAAACATTATTTCCTTATTTATTAATTAATAAATTGACCAAAAATCCTAAAATAAATTTAAAAAAAAATTTTTTGCCCAAAACTTGGCCAATTTCCTTATGACCAATAACCTCTTCCAAAATCTTCTAATCCTTCTTTAATTTCGATTAAAGGCTAATCCCATCATTTCCTACCCCTAATCCCAACTCAAAATATTTAATTAAGATTAAATATTAATCCTCATGTTTATTAAAAAAGTTTTAATAAATATCTCCTCAACCCAAACCCTTGAAATAAATAAAACTTTATTTATTTCCTAAAAATCTAATTTATCCTCATCCTAAGAAGTTCTAGACTCTTCTAGAAAGTCTTCATCCTCATCCTAGGAAATTCTAGACTATTCTAGAAAGTCTTTATCCTCATCCTAAGAAGTTCTAGACTCTTCTAGAAAGTCTTCATTCTCATCCTAGGAAATTCTAGACTATTCTAGAAAGTCTTTATCCTCATCCAAAGTCTAGACTCTTCTAGAAGATGTCTTTAAACCTAATCCTAATCCCCTCCTAACCTTGTCACATTCCCTAAACATGGGTTAAGACTTACTAACCCAAGCCAAAGTTAACAAATATCTCCTCCTTCACCCACCCTCATTAAATGCCATCCACTTGCCTATCCCTAAGCTAATCCTAAACCATCTTAATCCATCCTCTAATCATTTGCACAAGCCTAAACAAGCTTAAAACCTTCCTAATCAAGCCCAAGTCGAAATTGCTCTCATCGCCCTCAAAATATCTCAACCATAAAACTTTATGAAGTCCACTAGGCCATAAATGACTCTTCCAAGCCCTTTTATTGCTCTTACAAGTCATTATGAGGGTCTTTATGAAGATTTTATCTCTTGAGCCTCCTTTGTTGACTCATCCTTCCCCTTTCCTCCATCCTCTCACCATGTGACATGTGTCACTCCTTGATTGGTTGTAAGGAAGCACAATCCATGTGCTCTCTTCTCATGCAATTTGAGCCCTCCATGAGCTTTTTCCCATCCTTGCATCTTAGCCCTCAATCCCTCAAGCCTCTTGCCTATAAATTGGATCCTTCCCCTTTGCAAAATAACACAATCCATGAAGTAAAGTCATAATGCCATTTTGAGAAGCCATTTTACATCAAAACCATACACTCACACCCAAATTCTAACTCCATTTGAAGCCCTTTTTGAAGCATAAAGCTTGAGCATACATCCTATCTATTTAGACAAAGCTACTCAACAAGAGAGCTTCTCATTGAGAGAGCCCATTAATTGCTCATATTCTCAATTGAGAGCTCACCTTAGTCTATCTTGAAGTTTATGAATTTTTTTTAGTTTGTAGAAGCTTTATTTAAATTTGGTTTCTATTAGCATACTAACATTGCTCATATACAGCTGCATGCATGAATAGATAGGTGCATCTGAGGGTTTAGGGTTCATATGGAATCATAGGAAAATCTCTTTAGATATATTAACATTTAAAAACAACTGGATTAGTAGTTTATTTAATAATGTTAAAAAAAATATCGAGTTTATTCTTTTTAATGTATATGGGCCAGTTAGTAACTTAGAGAAAAAAAATAGTCTAGAAAGAGATTAGTTAGTACATTGGAAATTTTCAAAACATTCCAATAATTCTAGGAGGAGACTTTAACATAATTTTAAATCTGAATGAGAAAACTAGGGGATTTCCTCGGATCTCCCAATCCATGAAGGATTTTAATGAATGGTATGAAGATCATAATTTAATTGATATCCCCTGCAACAATGGGATACACACTTGGAATAACAAACGAAAGGATTTTGCATATATTGCAGAAAAATTAGATAGGTTCTTCATCAAAGGAGATCTAGAAATTATTAATCTCAACATTTAGTCCTCGATCCTCCCAATTGCTGGGTTCGATCATTTCCCTATTAGATTGGAGCTGATTGAGCCCCATAAACCCATTAGAAACTCGTTTGAATGCTTAAAGATGTGGTTTTTGGATTCTAGTTTCTTAGAAAATATCAAAGTATGGTGGTCTCAAAGTGAGTTTGTAGGATCAAAAATGTTTATTTTTGTCTCTAAAATGAAGATTCTCAAAGAAAATATTCTCAGATGGAACAAAGATCATTTTAAGAATATTTTAAAAGAAAAATTATAAATCAAAGATAGATTAAAAGAATTAAATTTAGAAATCATCAAACATGGCATGAACAAAAAAAGTTACAAGTTAGAAAAAGAATTATTGGCTAAACAAGAAGATATTCTGGCCAAGGAAGAAATTTTTCTGGAAACAAAAGTCTAGAGAAAGGTGGCTAGAGGAGGGTGATCAAAATACTAAATATTTCCATAATTCAACTTTCTACAATAGAGCTAAGAACACTATAACAAGGATCAGAAATAATGAGGGGTTAGAGACTGATAAACCATCTAAAATTGTAGAGACTTTTGTAAATCATTTCTAGAAAATATTAAACAACTTGGAAGGGTCAAATAGAATAGAACAAGACACATTGCTTGGAGTAATACCCAAATTGGTTTCTCCAGAATATAATAAACTTTTAAATAAACCAATCACACTAGAAGAAGTTAGGAGTGTGGTCTTTAACATGAATCCAGAGAAATCTCTAGGTCCAAATGGATTTTAGGCCTTCTTTTATCAAAAATGTTGGGATATTATTGGTAAAGACCTTTAGGAGGCAATGGAAGCATCTAGAAAGGGTGGTTCTCTATTGTCAAAAATCAATCATTCTTTTCTTACTTTAATTCCTAAAAAGTCAGAGCTTGAGAATCTAGGCGATTTCAAGCTTATCGCTTTATGCAATACTATTTATAAATTTTTTTCTAAAATTTTAGCTAATAGACTCAAATCAATTCTAACTAAGATTATATCTGAAGAGCAAATAGGCTTTGTGTCAGGTAGATCCATTCTGGATGGCGTCATTATCATTCAAGAGGCAATACATTCAGTTCTTAAGAATAAAGAAGCATGTATATTTATGAAATTAGACATTCAAAAAGCATATGATATGGTAGATTGGCATTTCCTTTGCAAGATATTAGACGCTGTCAGCTTCTCTTGATAATGGATTAATCTAATTTTTAAGTGTATTTCCACTACTAAGATTTTTGTCCTTATCAACGGGTCACCTAAAGGTTTTTTCAAAATATCTAGAGGAATAAGACAAGGGGATCCATTATCCCCATTCTTATATATTATTATGGTTGAAGCTTTTGGGAGAGCTATAATGAAAGCTTAAAAGAATAAAGACATTAAAGGGGTAACTATTACGAGGAATATTCCTAATATCACTCATCAACAATGTGCAGATGATACGATATTGCCAAGAGAAAGGTCACAGAAGGAGGCAACCAATTTAAATTTAATCATTGATGGATATATGAAAGCTTCTAGGCAAAAAGTTAAAGAACCCAAATTGGAAATATTTTTTATCAATATGGATACAAAGATGGAAAATCAAATTTGTCAAATTATGGGGTATAAAAAAGGTCTCTTCCCATGTCAGTATCTTGGTATAGATTTAGATAAGTGTACAAAATTAGGGAAGGTATGGCTTAACACTTTAGAAAAGATGGAAGCTAGGATTGGTAGTTGGAAAGATAAATGGCTCTCAAAAGTAGGTAAGAGCATTAAGATAAGATTGGTTTTATCTACCATCTCGACTTCCCCTCTTTCTTATCTTCCTCTACCTAAACATCTCCTCCCCAAGTTCAAAGCCAAGCTCAGACACTTTCTATGGAATGACTGTGTGGAATCCAAAAAAATGGCTTTAATAAAACGAGATAAGGTTTATAAACCAAAGGAGCTTGGTGGTTTAGGTATTAAGAATTTAATATGACAAAACAAAGCATTAGGGGCCAAATTGATTTGACACCTATACTCGAAAAGAGAGTAGAAATGGGCTAAGATCTTCTTCAATAAGTATCTTAGTGTAGACGACCCATACTCAATTTTTAGAATGAAATCCCTTCCGAAGGGTTCCGAGAGTTGGAATTTCATGGTTAAGTTTTGTCATCTAGTTAGCAAATTTCTACTTTGGGATGTCAGTAAAGGTGATGAAGCTCTTTTTTGTGAAGATTCTTGGGATGGACATCTACCTATTGACAAAAGTCTTGTCCTTGTTAGCCTCAAAGAGAAACTTATTAATTGTTAGGGTAGGAAAATTAGTGATTATAAGATTGAATTCCATACAGATAATCAATCTATTTGGAGCTGAAAATCTTCGGAAAATGTTGATTTGGATCATATGGAGGCTATGGCTTATAAAAAGATCATCTCTACTAGGGATGTCAAACAGATGGTGAGAAATGATAAATTGATTTGGGCAGCATCAAATGATGGCAAATATAGTGTTAAAAATGGCTATAAAGCTTTGATTAATTCCAAAAGATGGGAGGAAGTGGAGATTCCGCTTAACCTGTGTTGGGACTCTATATGTCTACCAAAAGATAGTTTTTTCTTATGGTTAGTGATTCTAAATAGGATTTTGACTATAGATAGGCTCAATAGAATTGGTATGGTAGGTCCATCGAGATGTGTTCTTTGTAAAAATGATTGTGAAAATATTGACCATCTCCTCTATAATTTCCCTTACTCTCATACGTGTTGGGAATGGCTTATACATACATTTGGTTAGTATTCTTTGTTTTCTAAAAGTCTTAAGGATTTTCTTATTGGATGGCCAACTCACATCTGTAAGGGTATCTACGGTAAACTCTAGAATATTAGTCCTTCTATCCTCATATGGGAAATCTAGAAAGAAAGAAATAGGAGGATTTTCTGTGATAAAGAGATGAATACAGAAGAGCTAATGCTTAAAATTGAAGCAAGATTAGTGGAAAATATTAATTCCTATCTTAGGAAATCTAGAATGGAAGAAGGCTCCTTTTCTTTATGGGATGGTTCAATCAAGAAGTTTTGGACCAAGTTGATCAATCCTTCACTTATTTACTCAAAGGAAAATAAGGAGGCTAGGAGAAACTACAAATGGTCCCCCCCCCCCCCCCCCCCCCCTAAAGGGCTATGCTAAGCTTAACTTCAACAGAGCCACTAGAGGCAACCCAAGGGTTGTTGGTACTGGATGTATCATCAATGATGACTCAGGTAAGTGGCTAGCCAAAAAAGCCATGTTCTTCAAACCCACTACTAACAATCTAGCTGAGTTCACAGCCTTGGAAGAAGGTCTGAGTATATGTATTCAGTTAGGTATATCTAAGATTATTATTGAGGGTGACTCTCATATTGTTTTAGATGCAATTAGGAAATCATCAACTCCTAATTTGATCCTAAATTCTAGATTACAAGAAGTTATGCTTTTGCTGGATAAATTTGAGGATATAAGGATTTGCCACATCTACAGAGAAGGTAACTCCAAGGCAAATTCATTAGCAAATGTAGGGGTTGGCAGTGTTAATTTTTTTGATTTTAGGTCTTAGGATACATTTGTGTTGTAATTATAACATTTTTCACCAATTTTAAATTTATATTAGTATTGTATTAGGTTTTGCACTGGCCAATATATCAAATTAATTCTCAGTTTTGGATAGTCTTTGGGGTTATATTATCATAATGTTGAGTGCCTATTAAATTAGAGAGGAATATGTGGGTATTTAGGGTTTCTTATGTGGGACGATACTGCCTTGTTCTGACCTTAAGAGTTTCGAGTACCATCATTAACTAACAAGGTGGATTACTCTGTGAAATAAAGACAGATCATTTACATAGGGTTTAGTGGTCATAATTACCTAAGGAGATGATAGTTTGTCATCTAAATTATGATATGTTGATGGAAAACTCATCTAGCAGTCATGGCTTCTAGGTGCTTCGAGATTTAACATTTTCGGCTCGTTTTCTTTTACTTCTATCTTCGGTCATCATCAGGAAGGGTTTGAAGCAGGTGGATATGGATACTAACATTTGTATATTCCACACGTATGAAGTTTGAACCATGGCATTTATTGGTAGTGTAAAACTAAAAAGGTGGAATAATATTCTCAGGGCAGTGGATGTCATGACAAGGATTGCTATTAGCAGAGTGATCGGAGGAGTGTTCAAATATGATCATTCTTGGAGGACAAATAGTGATGTAATTGGCATTTTTATAGGGTGCATGGCAAGAATTGGTTTCAAGAAGTGGGCCATGATCCATTTATGCCTAAATATCTTCCAATCAACTTGGTGTAAACTTATCGAGAAAGCTATTATGGGTTTAGATGAGGATTTATGCTTACCTCTCTCTAAGATGTACATGGAGCACCCCCCGAGGAGTCTCAACATTGCTAATATACCTAGACATCTAGCCCTAATTATCAGAGATAGGGTGGCCTTTAATTTGTCTTGGCCCCAGATGGAATCCTACTTCCACTTTTTAATGGGTTGGAGGAAGATTGCTCCTGTGATGGGGCACGGGTGGCTGGTTAATTATCTCAAACTGCATAAGGCTTACATTAATCTTGGAGTGACTTTTGATAACCTTGACAAGCTGGACTTTTGTACACCTAACATTGAGAAGACAAGTAGAGAGAAGTCTACTTTCAAGTTTCCTACTTTCTTCAAGGCAAATAATCCAAGCGACATGGCAGAAGTCATTATGATAAATTGGAAGAAGTAAGGGCTAGCTCGGTGAAGTCAATTTTTGTTGTTGTTTTGGTTCTTAGTTCCTACAGTTTATCTTGTAGTATTCTAGGGTGAGATGTATTTTGTTTTTCATCTCAGATGGGGCCGCTATTTTTAAGTTCTAGTTTTTCACTAAATATGTAGTGGTTTGGTTATACTATTCCAAAGTCTATGTGTCATCGATCATGTATATTGTTCATTACAGTATGATTCTACTGTATATTTGGAAATGGATGGTTGCAACATCTTTTTAAACTGTAAATTAAGATAGGATTTAATCTCCCTATAAATAGAGCTAAATCCTATTAAGCTTAATATAAATGGTTTAATATATGATATTTTAGGTATTGGCATGTTGCTGTCATTTCATCTTTTTTGCTTTGTTTCTTGGTTTCCCTGATTTACGCCTTCGAGCTTTATGTTTTAAGTGGGGTGTGGATGGATTTAGCTTATAATTGATATCAAGATGGGATGATTATAGATTTAAAGGCTTTTTCCAATTTTTGATGCTTATGATGGTTACTTTGATTGAATTTGACTTTGTTCTGTGTGCTTATGAGATATTCTGGTTCCAACATGTTAATCTCAATTAGGGTTTTTTTTGCAAATTACCATATCATTCTATCATCCTAAATGCTTTGGTCTAGAGTATGTAAAGGAGCTCTCTATTCCCTGCTAGGGTATGCCTTTTTTATTAACTGATTTTAATATCTTCATTCATTCTCTTTTCTGTATGTAGAATGTGGTTTGTTAGTTTGCATGATTAACTAGAATGATGAATTTATTTGAGGGAGCCCCGAGTCTCCTCTTAGTTTCTATCTTATATCTTTGATCGGATCATTTTGTTAAGATTTTTGAGTGTATAGTGGTATATTGATTATGTATTCTTTTCCTATTCTTTATTGTAGGTCTAATTTTAGTAATATTCTATTATTGGGGATATCTAATCTGTTAGGTGAAGCATTAGGATTTTTATAAAATTGGTAGACATTTATCATTTAATACAGGAAAGTAGAATATCTTGGAGACCTTGGAAGGCTTCCATTATCTTTTTTTGTTTAGAAAATTTGCTAACCATGTTGATTGATAAAGCTTAGAAGGAGGGATGAATGCTCTGTTTGGGAGGTGTGCCAGGACATAGGTGGCACTCGATTCCAGTCCAGGTGGAGCTTGATAAATGTATTGATAAAATGTAAACAAATCTGATGTTAATTGTCAGGGGTATTCCCTTTCTAGGTTGCAATTGGTGACAATGTATTTATTAGACATGATTTGACTGGGGTATGCCCTTTTTAAGATGTAATAATAAAGGACGTTTGTCTCAGGATAGACTGGAGGTTTTCTTCTCCATTCTTTCCTACTAGTGCTCGTTTGAACAGAGTAAAGCTAATGTAATTTATTTATTTGAATTAATAAAATTAATCAAGGCCTTGGTCATTTATCTATAAAAAAAAAACTAGTTAAATTAATAAATATTATATTAAAAACATCACATGATTTAATAAGGGAGAGAAAGCTTTAACTTAATAAAGTTTATTTTAATTAAATTGCATAAAGTGTGTGCATGAAAATTAAAATATAGTAGTTAACGACAAAGGGTTTTTGCATGATTGCATGATCAAAGCCTTGATTTGGGGGAAAAACTTTTTATTTAGGAAATTAGAGCTCATTTTTAGATACACAGGTTTGGAGGAGCCAATTTTTAAAAATAGGGTTTTCAAAGGAAAATGAAGATTCTTGCATGTTTGTGCATTCATTGTTTTAGCATCAAATCCAAGTAGGATCTTGTGAGTTTGTGAGTAGTTGCTCATTCTTTGAATTCTTATCTTCTTCGTGTTTATTATGTTTCTATTTTTAGAAGTTCTCTTAGGGTTGAAACTCTTGTTTGAGAAAATTGATTTCCATTATAGAATTGTCTGTGATTTAATCTAAAAACTTTTAGTAAATATTAAACTTTAGGGTTTTCAAAATCTAATGAATTATGAAATTCACTTTTGTATGTACTTTATGTGACATGTGATTTACTGGTGTTGGGGATTTCGGGGTTGACTTAGCTTTGGGCAATCAGGATGTTTACTAGAGGCTCGGGAGTTCTATTTTGTGATGTCATGATGATGTTTGTATACAATCTTTTGTACTCAACTATGGCAATGTGTCTTGTATGCTCTATGAGGTGTTTTGATCTATTGATTGTTATTGATTTTTAGTGTTCTTGTGTGAAATGAAGGTGAATGGTGTGACCCATCTGATATAACCTTTGAGTCTTCGATTGATTGTATTTGGATTGCTTTCCAGTCCCTTTTTTAGGACTGAGGTGTTTGTGTGATTTGTTCTTGGTGATGTCATGCTATGACATGGATTGGTTTATGTGTACTTGATTTTGGGATCAGTCCTATTAGGATGATCATTTTGGTAGAATCTATTATTATGATTAGTGATTTTCAGTACTCGTTAGTTGCTTGTTTAAGAAATGATGTATGGTGTCTGGTATTTTGTGATCTTTTGATTTTACTGAGCTTAGGGTAGGTTATCTATATGTCATGTCAGGAAGTGGCTTGCAATGGAGGCTCGGGCCCAAAGTGGCTACCAGGGTAACCCATTGTAAGTTGTTTAATAAGTGAAAATATTATACTAAATGGGAATAAAATGAAACTAATAAGAGTCTTTGTATTTCCTTGCCCATGCCTCGAGTGCTAGTATAGACTAGGATGGGAGTAGAGAGAATGCTTGGTTGCAACCATGCATCGTTAGTATGCCTTGTCAATACGAAAGGATACTAGTGCTACATAAAGTCACTAGGGGGTCAGGGCCAAGTTAGACTACCAAGGTAACTCTAGCATTGATTCATGCAATGACACTTGCCCGCTTGCATAGTAGATTTTTTGCGTGTCTGTGTTGCCTTTGGGATTAGTTGATACTTGTGTCTTGGTACCCTTTGAGATAGTTTTCTTTTAGGTGATTCCTTGAACCTAGATGTTGGTTTTTGACTTTTGAGTTTGTTACCCTATTTGGGACTTGAGACTATCTCCTCAACATGGTGGGAGTGGGCCATTTAGGTTCCATGAGGTCAAGTGGTAGTGCTTTTTCTTATACCATTGAGATCCAACAATTAGGTGTCGCTATTGGATGTGTTTGTGCAGATGTTCCTTTCTATTTATTCTTGTATTTCTATGATGGATGGTTATACTATTATATTGTATTTGATTTCATAAGATCTTAAGAGATGATGTAGTTTATTTCATGATGTATATTATTTCAGCTTTTCATACCCTATGACTTATATAGTGGATTATTGTGCATTCTATTCATTGCCAAGTGGCACCATATATAATTGCATATTATTTAAATGGATTCATATTGGTATATTATTATTTGATGTATATTTATTATGTATTAGATTTATTATTAATTAAACTTAAATATGATTCAATATCATGGACCCTTAAGAATTGTAATCTATTTTATGGTATGTGTTTATGTGAATGTTAATTGCTTCCGCTATGTTATAACTGTTGTTGTTAAGCTATTTTCTTTATCTTTGAACAATTTTTTTTTTTTGACAAACTTAGTAAAACTTTAGCTTAACTTCTTTTGGGTCACATGGCGGGGCATTACAGGGGTTTTGTGGAGTCTTTAGGCATTATGATCTAGGTTGGAGAAAAGGATAAAGGATAGATGCGGACTTTGAAGAACTAGTAGTTGTGGCTTGAGAACCAAAGGATTGCTTGTTGGATTTGAGGGTACAAGTATGGATTCTTCTTGGTGTTCTTATCCAGTGGTGGATCTGGACTAGCTGGGATTGGGATTGTAAGTTGGATCTTGTTGGATCTTGTAGAATTGATATTGTAATTGATGTTTGTATTTGGCCCTAACTCGAAAGGCCTTAAAGCTGGGCATGTCCCATGTAATTAGTTATTTGTAGGTGCACTTTCAGTACACCATTTTAAAAACTTTTAAAGTTGCCTCCCATAAAAAATTTCCCAATTAACAAAGTCTCTATGAAAGATTGAATTATTTATGGGTCCAGATATACAAATGTGGAAGCAAATAGAAGTCAAAGTTCATTTTTCCACCATGGAGAAGCACTTTTTGAATTTTCCGCAATCGAGTAGTCAACTTGAGATTTTCCACCAAAGAAAAAATGAAGTGTAGTGGAAAACTCATTTTCCACTGCGACTTTCACAGTCATTTTCAGATTTTCCATTGGAGAAGCAAATGTTTCATTTTCCACCAAAGGAAAAATGTGTAATGGAAAACTCATTTTCTGCTTCGCCTTTCGTAGTCATTTTTTAATTTTCCATTGGAGAAGCAAATATTTCATTTTCCAGCAAAAGGAAAAATGCATAGCGAAAAATTCATTTTTCGCTACGATTTCGCAAGCAAAGTCCAATTTTTCACATGAAAAGAGAAAAGGAAAATCTCAATCCACAATGAAGGTATATGGGGTCTAGCATCAAGATCACTCTAGAAAAATAATTTTTGAATCAATCTACATCAAAATTGTGCCCACTACAAGGAAATGGAAAATTCATTTTTCACTAGACCTTTCGCAGTCAAAGTTCAATTTTCCACAAAAGGGAGAAGACCAAAAATAGATTTCCACTATAAGCATTCTAGAGAATTTCTCCCAAATTTCAGTAGAGAATTAACATTGTAAGCATGCAAGTAGCAGTCATGTAAAGTAGAATTCAAAAATTCATATCTTTTGACTCATTGATTATTTTTTCGATCGCTCTGGTCAAGATAAAGATAACTGAGTTTGGAAGAACATATCCAGAAATGAGCTCGATCCAACGGTGGAATAAATAGATATGCCCCACGAAAAATTATTCATTTTTGCTTGGTAGTAGTATTTATTTTGTTGTTCGCTCAACAAAGGAAAGATTTTGATATTGATTTAACATATTTAAATGTCAATTGTTAAAATATAATTTAAATATGTTAATATATATCATTATTAACTTTAAAAGTTAATAAGCATATCAATTTTCAAAAGGAAAGGATGAGAAGTCAAAGAGACAAGAATTGAAAAGTCACCGAAGGAAACCAAACGGTTGCTGGAGAATGTATTTATTGTAAAACATTTTCATTTGCAAGGGTTCTTCTTTTCTGCAAGAGACAGAGAGCTGGAGTAGGGGGAAGGAACTTAGTTTAATTTTTTGCATTTTCATTATGCATGTTAAGAGTTTGAGTTTTTGTAATAGATTGAGCATAAGTTGTGAGCAAATAAAATCTGAGTATTCTTATTTGTGATGTTCAAAGCAACAGGGGTTTTATTCTATATCAGAGCATTTAGTTATTTTTCCTTTGATTATTATCAATCAGAGTATTGTTATTTTTAGTTTTAGGCATCATTTTCCATCTTGTGTTGAATAATGAATGGGTTGTTGATCAGAGTATTTGCAGACGTTCCTATTCCAAGAATTGAGATTATTTAACACTCTCTTTCATTTTATTTTCCACTGCATTTGCATACATAGAATTCACATTGCATTACCAATGTTGGGGAGTCATAGGAAGTGTGAATTCCTGGGTCTAGCTACGTGTAGATTTGAATTCTCTGCCTGAGTTAGTTCTATCTAGGGCTGGCTTGGTTTTCCTCTTCCGTTCTTGGGTTAAGAACGTACCCAATTAGTTTAGGAACAAACAAATTGATTGAATATCATTGATAAGGGAGTTGTACCTTTCAATTCAGAGGAAATCCATCAATTTCATGATAGATTATCCAACTGTTGGTATCAAATTGTTTCTCATAGGTTCGGGCATGTAAGAGTTACATTGGAAAGAACAATCTATTTACCA
This sequence comes from Cupressus sempervirens, assembly GCA_028749045.1. Taxonomy (NCBI): domain Eukaryota; kingdom Viridiplantae; phylum Streptophyta; class Pinopsida; order Cupressales; family Cupressaceae; genus Cupressus; species Cupressus sempervirens. The sequence continues at coordinate 130,218,768 of CM053786.1, read as the reverse complement.
ACATTATTATGTGATAAAGAGTTGTGATTTGGTATCAAATCTTGCATTATTATTTCTTGTTGTTGTGTTTCCATTGTGCGGTTACTTGCAAGGGGTTTGGACATCTCCTTTGGGGATTCTCTTGCTTTGTACAACATTAGAATTGTATATTTTTGACTTGTTTTCAATCTTTGTTGCATATTTTGCAATGTATTTGAGGGTTGCATCAATTGAAAGGACATGCTAGAAAACTTCATTGGTCATCAAGATGGATAATATTTTTGGGTCAAGTGTAGGTTTAGGTGGTCATCATTATAAAGAGGGTTGTGGATAGGTTGGCCATTCACAGTGGCATAAAGATTTTATTTTTCTAGTGTGCTGCAAAATGCTTTATATAAACATATACATGAAAATGACCTTTCAAAGCTATGTTTGGAGGTACCTTTTTTGTATCATTACATGTAGTTGACTAATTCAATGCGGGTTATATATATATATATATATATATATATATATATATATATATATATTTATATATATTAATCATTATTGTATCCATCAAACATGGGTCATCAAGAAGAGATCAATGTATTTTTTGGTTTCTCAATTGAAGACTTCATGGGTTCTTTGTAGACACATATCTATCAATTAAGTCAAGTGCATGGATTCACTATCATTCTATTATAATTTAGCAAAGTTGGGGGTATGACATAGTCAGATAAAACCATGGATATGTGTAGAGCCTCTATATTGTCATTCATACCTAGGAGTGTTTTTTAAATTTAAATCTTGAAAGTGGGAGGGAAGGAGGGATACCTACACCAATTATCTATTGTATAAAGAAGTTTGTCTTTTAGACCTCCTCACAAAGTTTTGTTCATGTATGGTGCATGCAGAGTGCTGCAAGATGTGGATTTTGAATAATATTTTGTGGCCTTTATCTTATCATTTGGTATTTGCTGCATTAAGAGTAGAAAATAGAGTTGAACAACCAATTATATGACCATGTCATTAAGCTTTCCATACAAAACATATTCAGGGGCCAAGTAGCCATGAGTACTAGTTACTCTTGAAATGAGGTGTGATTTCCCCTATGTAGTTATCTGGGCAAGCCCAAAATCTACAGTACAAGCATTCATTTCATTGTCCAATAGAATATTAGTAGCCTTGATATCTTTGTAATAAATTGTAGGTTGGATCTCGTAATGCAAATAACACAAACCCTTTGTGGTGCTTCTAGAGAAATGTTCTTCCTCTACTCCAAACTCAGAGTTCTACTATTTCCCCCAAAAAATGTGTTCATCTAAACTCTCATTCATCGTGAAATCATAATTCAAGAATCTTTGGAGCCCCTCTTTGTTATGTTGGAAACAAAGAATCCTTTGAGAGCCATCAAATTCTAGTGCCTTATGCTATTGATGATCTCCACCTCATTGATAAATTAAGTTTCCCTTTCTCAATTACAATTTGTGATCTTCTTAACTGTAATTGGGTGATCATTGATGGGGATGCCATTATAAAATATTCTAAAACTACCTTGGTTGACGACATTGGCATCACTGAAATTAGTAGTGTCATTCCTAATTTTTTGAATGTTGAATACTAGAGTTTGTTTTAACGAATTTAAGTTATTTCACACAAAATACATGTGCTTCGCCTTGCCCTTCATTCTGACCCACATGTGGCCACCCTTAAACATAACACACTAAGCAATAAAATAAGCTTGCAAAAATAAGTCAACCTTTGACTATTTAACACTTTTAGCATTGGAATCAAACCTTAGTCTATGATGTTTAAGCCATTTGCCCACATGCACTACCCGAGGTCTAAACCAAAAAGCATGAGGAACCCAATGGTGATGCCTATAAAACCATACAACAGATTTCATTGATTGGAATTCTTCGAAAGAGATCTCAAACATAAGAAGAGCATATTGGTAAATGGAATGTGATTATTTTCTTCATTTAAGAGCATCATTAATTACAAATTATTACTTTTCGATTGAAACCATTCCGACAGAAATATTTTTTTAGCTAAATGTCATTTTAATTGACCTCGTGCATTGACAAATTTATGTTATAAATACTCTATTTTTTAACAGTCAGATAAAGTAAACCCCTCTATCAAACTGGTTGCACAGCTAGAGTTTGAGCCTCTCTCCACCCGCTTCGCTTTAGCTTTACCTCGTTTATTACGACTTTCATCTGGCACCTCTGGAACAACATTCATACAGCCATTGTATTCTGCTCATGAACGTAAGCATATGCATAGCATTAAGCTTCAACTCTCTGAATAAAAACCAAGAGTATGTTCTCAAAACTTTTGTTTCTTTAATGCTCAAATTTTTGTTTCCAAAAACCTGATATTTTAAATCAAAAGAGTACAGGATAGAATCATTTAACTTGTTTCACTACAAATTCAAGTTTTAGAATACGCTTAAGATAACCTCTAGTTCATTGACATTCATTTTTCCTTTGATGTCATGCTGGGAGCAATTTGTCACTTCTTTCATGAGATGGTAAACCAATATTCATCTTGTTATCACATTTTTTTATATAAGATTTTATTGGTGTGGTCTTGCCTTTATTTTAGTTTTTTGATCTATTTTGGTTTAGGTTTTTTTGATTTTTAATTTTAAGTCTGTTTTAGTTTTTTGAATTACCAAACGATCAGAGGAAGAGATAAGCGTGTATCTGTTTTCTGTTTTTGTTTTTTGTTTTTCTTGCTTGTTTTATATTTTAAAACTCTCTTCGCTTTAATTTGTCTATATAAACCCTTCAAACCTATTCAATCTCAATATTATATCTTCTATTCAATTCTCTTTCTGCAAGATGGAGAAAGGAGGACATCAAAATAATGGCAGTCAATCGCTGCATGTGTTAATGTTCCCCTGGTTAGCCCACGGTCACATCTCCGCTTATGCAGAGCTCTCCATCAGGCTCGCACAGCAAGGCGTTCAAGTTTCATTCCTTTCAACTCCGCTAAATATAGCCAAGATCAAGCCCCTCTTTGCAAGCCGCCAGATTCAAAGCATTCAGCTATTGGAGCTACCTCTGCCAAAAGTAGCGGGGCTTCCGCCAGAGATAGAGAGCACCGCAGATCTCCCGATGCATTTGACCCCTCTGTTTATCACAGCGGTAGATGGATTGGAAGCCCCGTTTGAAAAGCTTTTGGCGGAGATTCGTCCGGACTGCGTGATATTCGACTTTGTGCAGTGGTGGGTGGCACGATCTGCCGCCAAATTTGGCGCAGCTTCTGTCGCCTTTTTCACGTTAGTGCCGCTTTTATTAGCTGGGCCATGCATCCCGTTTGGCGGCAGTATGGAAACGGTCTTACGGCGGAGAATATGCTGGAAGAGCCGAGAGACTACCCCTCGCGGGTGGTCATAATGAGGCTTTATGAAGCGGCGGCGGCTTTACTCGTCAATGGGCCCCAACTTTACACCGAGCGCTGCTTGCGTGGAATAGAGGGCTGTGACACCGTGGCTGTCAAAACGTGCGCTGAGCTGGAGGGCAAGTATCTTGACTATTTCGGAAGGTGACTGGGAAACCAATTGTTCCACTTGGCCCTCTCTTGCCACCCCACGTGTCCAAAAAGAGAGCTGATTCAGATATCATGACGTGGCTGGACAAGCACTTGCTAAGGTCGGTAGTCTATGTGTCATTCGGGAGCCAATGCTTTTTAAGCAGCGAAGAGATTGCTGAGGTGGCATTTGGTTTGGAAGCCAGCTGTCAGCCCTTCTTATGGGGCTTACATAGCCCTTCATCTTCGCTCCCAAGGGGATTTGTAGAGAGGGTTGGGAAGAAGGGTATTGTGGTAAGAGGACGGGTCTCACAAAGGGAGGTATTGGCCCACATTGGTGTTGGGAGTTTTATGACTCATTGTGGATGGAACTCTATAATGGAAGGATTGAGCAATGGATTGCCCCTTGTAACTTCACCTATTCAGCTTGATCAGAACCACAATGCACGACTAGTTGTATATGAATTATACGCTGGGATCGAAGTTGGGCGAGGACAGGATGGGGCCTTACAAAGAGAAGAAATTTGCAAAGCTCTTAGGATGGTTACGGGGAAAGAACAGATCGTGATAAGAGCAAATGCAAGTGAGATTGGTCGAATGCTCAAGAACAAAATATTGAAGGATGGAGGATCTCAAGATGAGTATATGACTCAATTTGTTAATCACCTTCACTTTCTCAAAGTTAACGTGAAGTTTCAAAAGGGTAAGGAAATTCAATATTGAGTTTGAAGTGCAATAACTCATAGACAAGCTCAAACTCATTCATATATTAGCAACCCCCTCCTATATCATGTGTATGCCTCATTAGAGCTACAATAAGCACCTCATGTGCTCAAACTGAACTCGTATAAAACACCATGCACATGAGATGGAAATGAATAATAATAGACATGCATTTAAGTCTGTCTTTCCTTGGAAACTTAGCCCATTTATATGTCACTATTATTAGTTCATAGGCACCATCTCTTAGATGCAATTATTATTTTTAAATTGATCAATGTTATATTCAATTATTTTTTCAATGAATAAATTTATTCTATAGTTTGATACTCTTGATAGATTTATTTTTTAACAAGAGCTTTTATTGAGCTAAGTCCTGCTTTTGGAATTGCAGTATCATATTTTAAAATTGAGAAATATGTATATAGAAGTAATCTTATATGTTTGTATATAGTAATTGAAACACCCTATATATGTTTGCATATAGTAATTGAAACATTGAAAACACCTATATATGTTTGTATATAGTAATTGAAACATTGAAACAACCTGTGTAGAAAATGATCTTATCTCTTTAAGTGTTGAATGTTGGAAATTTTTGGTCTATGGTTGTCGATAAGAGATAAAGAGTTGACATAATTATAGACTTTGTTCTTTATAATATGAATATAATTTTTGACACATTTTATTGCAACAACATTTTTCTTTATATTTAATTTATATAGTCTAAGTTTGAATTTTAGTGTTTGTTAATATTTATAAGCATATATAATAAACAAAAGAATTCTATAATTAATATTAATAAAGCTACAAAATTTCTTAAAGTGTAAATAAAATAAATCTTTAATAAATAAGAATAAATATGATTATACAATAAAATGTATTTGTCAAATGAATTAAAAAATCTATAAATAAAATTATTTATTTATTTTCAATCAAAGTAAATAAATATCTTTAGATTAAAAATCATTAATTTATCATTTGTAAAGTTAATTTTTTTTGAAAAAATCTTTAAGTTATTTTTTAGTTATCTCATTTGGTAAGCTTTTTATTTATTTATAGACGAGGACATTAACAAATAATTTAGGATAGTCTATGGGTTAACAAGCCAAGTGCCGAAAAAAATCGCCATTGATGTGATTAGATTTAAAAAAATCTAAAAGTAATTATGTAAGAAAATTTTGACTCAAAGATTATTTAAAAAGTGGTTGTGTAGGAGAGCAATAGACAATTGGCATGTTTAGATTAGTAAAAAAATACAGACAATTCAATAAATTTGTTCTTATCCTTGTAATTTTTTCCCTTATTTTCTAGATTTAGAAAATAAAAATAATTCCTAGCAAAATGCTTTCAGTCAATATATTAGATCAGCCAAACTTTAGACTTATGCATGCTATTTATCATGTCAATTAATTGGAGAGGGTCTAATGAAAACATTAGTTCCCTACCTATAAATAGGCAGAGACTAATACCACTAGATTTAGCATTGTTTTCATTGGCTAAAAGGAATAAAAGCAAGGGGAAAATTAATTTTCCAACAGTTTTAATTTGCTAATATCAACTTTAATAATGATTAAGATAAAATTATTAAATAAAAATAAGATGATCAGATTAAAAAAGTTATAAGCCATATAGAATTCATAAAAAATCTTTGAATCTGGCACATGTGTATTTAATGCAAATATGGAACAATCTATTCACAAGCTTGCCTTATTTTTTGATTTCTAAGTATTCCAATATTATTAACGGTAATCATGCCTTCTGTCAACACATTAAAATAGGTGGGAATCAAGTTTTTTGACTATCAATTTTGTTATTGTATTTGTCGCAGGCTAGTGTAATCAGGTGTATGTAAATAGTTATTAAAATTTTCTATCTCAACCAATTAGATGCAAGTATTTTCATTTTATTTTTTGTAATGTTTATTTATGAGATTTTAAATTTTTAAATTTTTAAAATTTATTTCACTTGAATTTTATTGGCTTATAAATTTGGGTTTATAGGAGCATATTTGAGGAAGCACTACCCAATAATTTAGAATGTAAAAAAAAATTGTTATATAAAACTATTAAATCAATAATATGTTACTATATTGTACAGTTATGTTAATAACATATTTTTCTTTTATAATAACTTGTGATTATATTTTATGAATATTATTTTAGTTTTAATAAAATATTAATACTTTAAGAATCAATATAATTTAATAGTACGATTGCATTTATATTTAATTATAAATTATTTTTAATTATACAATTTTTATTAAAAATATTATTTTTCTAAATTAAAAATTAGATTTTTAACGCAAAAATATAATATAAAAACTTTAAAAATGAATCAAATCTTATAATATTAATTAAATATTAATAAAATTATATCAAATTTTTAACTTTACTACTTTATCTAATTAAGCTATTATCTAATTAAGCTATTATAATTACTACAAATACATGGCACTATGTGCCACTTGTTTAAAAAAATCAGAAAATATATTTAACTTAATTAATTTTTAGTAAAATTAATTATGAGTATATTTAATTTAATTAACTTCTAGTAAATATTTGTATGATCTTTTATAATTTAAAAGGTTTCTGTTATTTTTCATTTTTGTTATGATTTATAATTTAAAAGTTATTTGGATGTTCTTATTTTGTTGTTTAATAATCTTATAATTTAACCTTTTTTACATTAGATTTTTAAATTTAAATTTTATTGTACTAATTTTACTATATTATTTTAATCATGATAATTTATTAAGTGTGAAAGTTGATTCAAAAAATTATAATGCAATAGGACTAGTTTTATACATTCTTTTACATTAACATAGGACCCAAACTCATGAACTTAACAACTCAAACACAAATTGACCTTTACTATGATGCTTTGTGTCTCTTGTTTATATTAACTATATTGTGTGATGAAAGGGAGTATCAGTCAATTTATACTCTTATTTACTTTGAAATTCTTATTGTGTAAAGATCTTTAGTCGATGATAACAAATTGGTACCATCCATTTATAATTTATTTTGTAATTTCTAGAGGTAATATGATCATTTCATAATTTAACAATATATTTAGTTAGTGACATATGGCATTCAATAATCAAATAATAATAACAACTTGAAGCTTTATCATTTATTATTTCTTTGTGATCAAGAATAGAATTTTATTGTAGTGGAACTCTTTCTTGTAAAAGAGTAACTAGGAGTTGCACCTTAGTTTGCAATGGGTATGTTGAAACCGAAGGTGAATGACAAAAACAATTGATTGGTTTTTATAAAAAATAAAATGTGTATATATATTGTGTTGTACATAAGGTCAATTGGTATGTCATGTAAGTACATATGTTATTTGCCAACTATTAGAATTAAACACTACATTCATTATAATATTTTTAATCATTCACTATTTCCTTTTCAAATTAAAATTTTCAAATAGAAGTAAAATTAACAGAATTGATACACATTGAAGTACAATTTATATTTTAAATATTTAATTGATTTAGAAAGAGAAATATAGAAAGCAAGAATGAGAGAAGGATATATATATATATATATATATGGTTGTAATTACTATGTATGTACAACTCTATGTGTACAGTCTAAAAGAGAAAAAATAATCTACTCATGGTTTTTAACTAATAAACCCTAGATGCAAATCAAAGGGAATTCAAGATTCTGGATAAAAAAATTAGGAAAAACCCCACATGAACTGATAACTTTGCTAGCTTTAATTGAGATAAATATGTATAGGTTTTGATGAAATGTTGAACTTAGATTCTGCAATTTCTAAGATAAATTGAAGACCACTGAAATAAAATTATAGCTTACTTACAAGAATTTCACAATGATAAACTATCAGAAAGGCATTTGGGTAAAAGTAAAAAAATTGGTATTAAGTGGTGTGATCGTTCTCTATGTTTCAGCCAATATTTTTCTACTCCTACATTCCTCCAGTGATTTTCTACTTCCAAAACATCTATTCATGTATTCTTTTATCCCTCTTTATTCCCATTTTATTCCTCTTTTCCTAACATATGTCATTCATGGCTTTCATTTAGAATGTAACTCCGAGTTCATTAATGCTACATAATGGTTTTTTCAAAGAGCACTCTTATTCCCTACCGATTTATGGTATCGTGTACTATAGTTTAAGCTTGCCATGAATTTTCAACCCTTGAATTTAAGGTTAAACTTTTTGGGAATTGGGCAAGTAAGGAAGGCAAGATTCCTCTCCATGCAAGGGATAATTTTTGTAAAAGGAAGAGAAAGGGAGAACAATTGAGATATTGGAAAAAGATGAATCATGCTTTAGATGTTAAGTTGGTATGGTGTACTTATTCTTTCCCTAATCAATAATGGGTGAAGATCTTAAGAACAAAATATTTGGATTAAGAAGAAAATCATATAAATTTTTATAATTTGAGATCTTTCTAAGGGCTCTTCAATTTCAAATTCTATTTTAAATCAGAGGTCTACCATTTTTTATCATCTATCTTGACAAAGCGGGAAAGAAAAGCAAGCTAAGTTTTAGGAGGATTCATGGGAAGGACAATCAATCCCAAAGGAGGATATTAACTTGCAATTTTTGAAGGATTATTTTACTCAAAAATGGGGGAAAAACTAAGGGATTATGTAGAGTGTTTCCAAGAACCTTTAGGGATGGAATGGAGTTGGAAATACTTCAATTTTGGAAGATCTTATGAAAGCAGTTCAGGAGAGTGGTGATTACAAGGAATGAAGATAGGGCAGTTTAGTGTAGGGCTATTTCAGGGGAATTTTATTCGATGAAAATTGTTTATCAACTTATAGATGTGAAAATTGATGAATAATCCAAAGCAATGTAATTATGTTGGCATAAGGACTTCTCACCAAAGGTAGGAACCTTTTCTTGGCTAGTTGTGAAAGGGAGAGTTTTAGTAGAGGAGAGAAGAAAAATATTGGGTTTTTCCAGTCCCTCAAGGTGTGTGATGTGTGAAAGGGGTGAGGAGAATGTTGATCATCTTTTAGTGAAGTGCAAAATAGTTTCTCAATGCTGGGGTCATATTTAGAGTAAAGTAGGATGGTTTGGGTCAAGGAAAAACATAGTTTAAAGGAATTTTTGCTAGTTGGTTAAGGATAGGAGGTAAATCTACTTTGTCTAGCATTTGGATAGTGTCCCCTTCAATAGTGATATGTGAGATCTGGATAGAAATAACTAGATGAATCTATATGGATATGATGGAGTCAACATAAGGTTACAATACAAGATTGATTGTATGATTGAAGAAGTTATGGGGGCTTCTACCATAAAAAAATAGAATCTTCTTATTCCTTACACTTTGATTAAAAGTATTATCCAAGTAGAGTGACTGGGAATCAAAATCAAGTCAAGGATGGACTCTTTTCTTGTTAAGAACCAAAAAACTAGGAAGAAGATTGTGGAGTGGCAAAGGCTAGAGCAGGGATGGTTAAAGGTAAATTTTGATAGTGTTGCAAGAGGGGGTATAGGACCCTCTAGGGTTGGAGAAATTATCAAAGATAATGATGGAAATGTTGTGGTAATTGTGGTAAAAAGACTAGAGTAGGGAAAAAATAATTTTGTAGAAGTGGAAGTTGCATTAATGACTATTATTGTTGCTAGAAAGATGGGTACTCAGAGGATTCATGTTGAAGGTGATTCCCTACTAAATTGTTCAAGCTATCTTTAAATTAACAAAAAATGTGCAAAATTTAAAAAATTATGTTTGGGCAATTAATAAGGAGTCGAGGAAGTTTGTGTTAGAAATGCAAGGGTTGTCGTTGCACTAAAAGATTGACCTATTAATGCCTAATGCAACCAATAGTCTTATAGAACCATAGGAGGCAGTTAAGCCATGTTGCAAATCCTTAGAGGGACGCTCCAACACTTTGAAAGTTACAAAAGAACTTGTATTTGTAGGGAAGGAAATGTAGAGGCAAATCAACTTTCTAAATGAACAATTCATTTTAATAATGTGGACGAATACAAGTTGGAGGACTTTAGAAATGATTAGAATAGCAACTTCTATATCGAAAACTATCAATAGTGGGATTAAGTGTTATGATTGTTATTTTTGGACAAATAAATAAATTTGGAACTAAATTAGGGCTATGAATTGTGAAAAATTAATGAGTATAGAGATAGATTTAATTGAAACATGTGTAATGAAAGGTGATCGAGAATAATTAATTCAACAATATAAATAGTATTAGAAGTGGTGGAGTTGCATACTGAAATTGGTTGCCATGAAAAGATGGGTGGAGGCTTATGATTGAGTTGAAGCATTTATGACTTGTGTGGGGGATGGAGTTTGATGGATGGCTTGCACATGTAGATAGACTTTAAGAAGGGCACTAGGAAAAGAATGTAAGTGTAATTTGAAGTTAAATGTGTGGTGAATAAAGATCAATGGTTGTAGAATTTTTTTTGTTTTGGTGAGTGGGGTGGAAAGTGATTGATAGAAGACACTTTCACTTCTCAAAAAAGCTTGCAACAGAAAGGTTTGTTCAACCTGGTGGAGGGCCATAGATTGAAGCTATTCTTGAAATGATTTGTTCAAAAATGCTACTCATAGGTGCAAGTTGAATGTAGAATGTGACCACATGTGATTCTAGAAATGGAAAGGATCTTGTGGTTGTGATATGGGTGATGAACTAGTTGCTTTAAAAAGAATTTATAGTGGTCCATGAACTTTTTATAGTGGATACATCTGGGTTTTGGTTTTGGCTACCAAGAATGTTACGAGGACCAGGAGAATGTTAGAAAATTTGGAGTGGTGTCATTTGTTGGGTGGTCAAAATGGATAAAATAGAAGAATTAGATGACTTGTGTTCAAGATGAATGACATAATTAGAAACAAGTGATTAGAGGCTATCAAGAATTTGGAGGGCATCTATGGCCTTCTGTGTTTGTAATGTTTCCATGAAAGAAGATATCATTTAAGTGAAACGAGTTCATTTACAGTTGTGAAGGAGGTAGTGAAGGAGGTAAAAGGTCTTACAAATTTTATTTTTGGACACAGGTTTTGATGAAATACCTAGGTTTGAAGGAAGGTTTGTTTGTGTGCTAAGTGAGGATGAATCTTTCTTGACATGAAAAATACATCTGACAACAAAGAAGTCTAAACTAGCAAAACTACCAACAATAATGTAATTGTGTAGAAAATAATAAGTCCAATCTCAAGCTAGGTAATAATAACATTTCAAAAATTAACTTCCTTCAAAGTATTTCAAAAAAAAAACATACCATGAGGGTAAGTGCACAAAGTTGTGGTGCCAAAAGGGGGGTATAAGTGGACACCTTTTTCCTGAAATCTGCAAATTTTGAACTTCAACAAGAATTTGAAGATAGTTACGATCAAAATTTTTAGATATGACAAAAAAAAAAGTCGTAGTCCTTTGAATCTAGTTTCTAAACTACTAATTTTTTTCAAAATGGTTTAGTTTTAGGTCCTCAAAAAAGGGGGCCACAAAAAGTGGTACTGTTTATTCCAAAAAAACATAGCATAGTACAAAGTGTGGCCCCCCTAAAGTTTTAACTTTTTTTTTTGAAATTTTTTAATCGCTCTGGTCAAAAGTTACTTAACACTAATGTAGTTTATCCCAAATTTTTTGAGTAATTTTATAATGTCTATTTTTTTTTTTTTACGAATTTTTTAACTAGACACATCCCAAAAACATGAAATATCTGTGTGCTCCCCCTAGAAATAATTGAAAACTAATCTAAAATCAAAACTTTTTTTTTTCCAAAGTGTGTAGAATGGAGTCTAGTTTCTAAAAAACTAAGTTGTTACAAAATTCAATGAACGAGCTAAAATCTATAGCCCAATTAGTACGTGGTGGTTTTTGACAAAAAATGAACATACATTCAAAAGAAATTATAGATGAAAGGCTTGTTCAAATTAAAAATAAATTATTGGTTAGATAGCTAACACAGAGACCTATAATGCTATGTAACCTGATCTTATCGATACCCAACCATGAGAAATCTTGAAGGGGAGCATAGAAGAAAAAAAATCATTTTTAGTATGTTTGCTGGAAAACATGTTTTAGGCCTGTTCATCAAATCAAAACCTTTGGGTTGGATCTCCAAGGCAAAACCAAGCCTTAGGCTTGGGTTTGATTAAGGTTTAAATAGCGCACGTGCCCTATAGCGCGCACGCGCTATTTAAACCTCAGCTCTAAATAGTGCGTGCGCACTATAGGGTGCAAGCACTATTAAGATGTAAGTTGCAAAAGAGAACTAGGTGGGGAGGGATAGGGGAATGGCTATGTGTGTGCATGAAAGAGATAGAGAGAAAGTAGGGGATAGGAGAGGGGAGAGAGTACAGGATGGGAGAGAGAAAGTGAGAAAGAGTAGGGGTGGCAAAGAGAGTATAGGATGAGAGAGAGAGAGTAGGGGTGGCAAAGAGAGGAAGTGTGAGAGAGAGTACGGGTGGAAAAGAGAGAGTGTGGGATGGGGGAAAGATATTTAAAGTAGGGGATGGGAGAGAGAGGAAGTGTGAGAGAGAGTACAGGTTGGGAGAGAGAGATTAAGAGTAGGGGAGGAAGAAATTGAGAGAGAGGAGGATGGAAGTGCATGTGTGTGAAAGAGAGAGAGTATGGAATGGGAGAGGGGGAAGACAAAGTAGCTCAAGAGAGAGTAGGGGATGGAAGAGAGAGTAGGAAATGGGAGAGGGGGGGAATAGAAATGTGTGTGTGTGTGTGTGTGTGTGTGTGTGTGTGTTTGTGTGTGTGTGTGAGTGTGAGAGAGAGAGAGAGAGAGACAAAGACAGAGACAGAGAGAGGAGGGGATAGGAGAGAGTGTGAAAATTTAAGAGAGACTAGAGGGTAGCAAAGAGAGAGAGAGAGAGAGAGAGAGAGAGAGAGAGAGAGAGAGAGAGAGAGTGGAGAGGGAGAGAGTAAGAGTGAGAGTGAGAGAGAGAGTAGGTAGTGGGAGAGGGAGTGGGAGAGGGAGAGCAAGTGAGAGAAAAAGTAGGGGATAGAAGAGGAGAGAGGGGGGATGGGTGTGTGTGTGTCAAAGAGAGAGTCAAGAATGAGAGAGGGGGGAGAGAGATAGAGAGAGTAGGCAATGGTAGAGAGAGAGAGAGAGAGAGAGAGAGAGAGAGAGGGAGAGAGAGTAGGTGGTGGGAGAGGGAGTGGGAAGGAGAGAGAGGTGGAATGGAAGCATTTAAGAGAGATAGAGTAGGGGATGGGAGAGATTAGGTAGTGGGACAAGGACTACAAGAGAGAGAGAGGGGGGGAAATGGGAATGTGTATTTATTTATAAGAGAGATAGAGTAAAGGATGGGAGAGAGTGTGAGAGTTTGAGAGAAAGTAGTAGGGGATGGGAGAGAGAGTGAGAGTAAGGGATGGGAGAGAGAGAGAGAGAGAGAGAGAGAGAGAGAGAGAGAGAGAGAGAGAGAGAGAGAGAGAGAGAGAGAACTTGAGAGAGATAGACAGTAGGCAGTAGGAGAGGGAGTGGGAGAGGGAGAGGGAGAGGGAGAGAAATAGGGGGGATGGGAGAGAAGAAGAAGAGTGGGGGGATAAGAGTGTGTGTATCTATGAAAGTGAGAGAGTAGGGGATGGGAGAGAGTGTGAAAGTGTGAAAGTAGGGGGTGGTAGAGAGAGTACGATGATGGAGGAGAGAAAGTAGGTGATGGGAGAGGAAAAGAGAGAGGGGGGATGGGAGTGTGTGTGTGTAAGAGAGATAGAGCAGGGGATGGGAGAGAGTGTGAGAGTAGGGGGTGGATGAGAGAGAGAGTGCGACGATGGGGGAGAGAAAGTAGGCAGTGGGAGAGGGAAAGAGAGAGGGGGGATGGGGGTGTATGTGTAAGAGAGATAGAGTAGGGGATGGGAGAGAGTGAGAGTGTGAGAGAGTAGGGGATGGGAGAGGAGAGATAGAGTATGGGATGGGGGAGAGTGTGAGAGTGTGAGAGAGTAGGGGATGGGAGACGAGAGAGAGAGCAAGGGATGGGGGAGAGAAAGTAGGCAGTGGGAGAGAGAGTGGGAGAGGCAAAGAGAGCTTGTACAAGATGGGAGAGAGAGAGAGAGAGAGTAGAGAGGGAGAGAGAGAACTTGAGAGAGAGAGATAGTAGGTAGTAGTAGTGTGAGTGTGAGAGAGAGCAGGGGGTGGTAGAGAGAGTACGACGATGGGGGAGAGAAAGTAGGCAATGGGAGAGGGAGAGAGAGGGGGAATGGGAATGTGTGTAAGAGTGACAAATTAGGGGATGGAAGAGAAGAGAGAGAGTAGGGGATGGGGGAGAGAAATTAGGTGGTAGGAGAGGGAGAGAGATAGGGGGGATAAGAGTGTGTGAGAGAGATCTAAAGAGCCGGGGATGGGAGAGGAGAGGGGGTGAGAGAGGTAGAGAGAGTAGGTGGTGGGAGAGGGAGAGTGAGAGAGAGTAAAGGATGGGAGAGAGTAGGAAGAGAGAGGGAGGGGATGGGAGAGAGAGTAGGTAGGATGGGGAGTGATGTGTCTTGAGAAAGTAGGGGGTGGCAGAGAGAGAGAGAGTACGACGACAGGGGAGAGAAAGTAGGCGGTGGGAGAGGAAAAGAGAGAGAGGGGGATGGGAGTGTGTGTGTAAGAGAGACAGAGCAGGGGATGGGACAGAGTGTGAGAGTGTGAGAGTAGGGGGTGGCAGAGAGAGAGAGTATGATGATGGGGGAGAGAAAGTAGGCGATGGGAGAGGGAAAGAGAGAGGGGGTGATGGGGGTGTATGTGTAAGAGAGATAGAGTAGGGGATGGGAGAGAGTGAGAGTGTGAGAGAGTAGGGGATGGGAGAGAGTGAGAGTGTGAGAGAGTAGGGGATGGGAGAGAAGAGAGAGAGTAGGGGATGGGGGAGAGTGTGAGAGTGTGAGAGAGTAGGGGATGGGAGACGAGAGAGAGTAGGGGATGGGGGAGAGAAAGTAGGCGATGGGAGAGAGAGTGGGAGAGGCAGAGAGATCTTGTAAAAGATGGGGGAGAGAGAGTAGAGAGGGAGAGAGAGAACTTGAAAGAGAGAGATAGTAGGTAGTAGTAGTGTGAGAGTGAGAGAGAGTAGGGGGTGGTAGAGAGAGTACGATGATGGGGGAGAGAAAGTAGGTGGCGAGAGAGGGAGAGAGAGGGGGAATGGGAATGTGTGTAAGAGAGACAAAGTAGGGGATGGGAGAGAAGAGAGAGAGTAGGGGATGGGGGAGAGAAATTAGGTGGTAGGAGAGGGAGAGGGAGAGAGATAGGGGGGATAAGAGTGTGTGTGAGAGATCTAAAGAGTCGGGGATAGGAGAGGAGAGGGGGTGAGAGAGGTAGAGAGAGTAGGTGGTGGGAGAGGGAGGGTGAGAGAGAGTAAAGGATGGGAGAGAGTAGGAAGAGAGAGAGGGAGGGGATGGGAGAGAGAGTAGGGAGGATGGGGAGTGATGTGTTTTGAGATAGTGCGTACACACTATAGTGTGTACGCACTTTGTAGTGTGTACGCACTATATCTCAAATCACCAAAAAATGGTCAAAAACCAACCTTGGGGCCCATTTCATCCATTTTTAACTTTTGGTCTATTATGCTCTCTGTTATTCCGACAGAAAACACGGGTTTCAACATCTAGTAAACACTATTTCAACACTTTTGGAAGCTAGCAAACACCAAATTCAATCATTGGATACGTGATTTGAAGAATTTTTGAATATTCTTTTAATAGAAAAGGTTAGTGCAATCCATTTTAAATATTGTTTGTCGATATATAGATACAAATTTGATTATAATTTGATATGTTATGTAATATATAGTGAATTCATTAAAAATTATATGTTTGAATGAAATGTTATTTCGAAATGGTTAGAAATTTGACAAGTCGTTTGATATATATTGTGTATTCATTCAAATAATTATAATTTTTATATGTAATTGAATAATTTGTAATTTACACATTTTAAGTAATTCGGATGTTTGAATAATTTGACATGTAGAAATCATCATCATGCCAAGGAAGAAACCAAAGATTCAAACAAATGCAGATAGGGAGAGAGATTTGACAATTAAAAGAGATAAAATGAAATTACTACGTGAAAAAAGAAAATTGCAAAGAAATGATGAAGAATTAACTTTCAAAGAGGATCAAGAACCACCAGTACAAAGAAACAAGGAGGAAGAATTAGAAAGACAAAGAGAACGAATGAGATTGTTACGCTCAAGGAGACAATTGAATTGTGAAGCTACACCATCCTCCAATGTTGGAGTCATATCGTCCGCTACACCATCTTCGAATGTTGGAGTCATATCATCCACTACACCATCTTCCAATGTTGAAGTCATATCATCCTCTCATGTTGAAGAGACACTGATTTATAGATCCAACGATATACACACTCCATCATGTCCTGTTGAAAGCACAACATCAACACATCAAGTAGGTGATATTCCATCTTTTACATCTTATTGCCAGGGCACATCATCTTCAGTTCAAGGTACACAATACACTCAACCTTATATTGATGTTCAAAATGTTGAGAGAATTGAAAAGATTAGAACACCTTCTAGAATTCGTTTTAGAAAACCAAAATATTTGATTGATATTGATACTAACATTTTGAAATCAATGCCTGACAAGATTAGCAAGCGTACTTGTCAAAAAAAAGTTAATCATATGTGGAGATTATTTTTTGAAAAATTAAATATTACAAGTCAATGCCAATTATTTGTTGAAATGATGAGGAATTTGAAATTTAGGCCTATCATGAAGATTCTTGGGCTAAGAACGATGGATGATTCAAATGAAAGAAATATTGTAAAGAATCTAATGAGTGCTTATGACAAAGTGGGTTCTAAATCACGCACCAAAGATAGTAATATCACAAGACGAGTACTCACATCGACAATAGTAAGTAATCAAATGAAGAAAGCTCGACTCATGAGAAAGACAAGCAAAACATTAAAAATTGGTAGAGGTACCTTAAAGAGAGCCATGCTAAGGCGTGAGAGATTAGAAGATCAACCAAAAATGAGTTATGGATATTTAGCGGTAGACTATCGCAAAAGGATAAAGAAATTAGTGAAGCCTTGAAATCATTGATCGAAGATTTTTGGAAAAATAACACACGTGTTTCTCCTAATCAAAGAGATGTTGTAAGAAGGAGGATTGGTAGCCAAAATCGCGAGCCACATGCGAAACATTTTTTGGACTCAACTCAGACACAATTTTTTGCAAAATTTATTGGTATGTATCCTCAAATTCGAATAAGTCAAAGATTTTTTGAGATGGGTAAACCTTTTTATGTGAAAATAAATCACACACACACAACTTGTTGTTGTAGGATACATATTGAATTTTCTAACCATTTTGATGTTTTTAGGCACATATGCGTAGTTTTGCATTCTCAGTTTGTTTTGCAGGATTGTGACATAAAAGAGCCACCAAGATCTTGAAGGGAATTCATATCCAACATTTTATGTGAAATAGGGGATGGCCAACAATTTTACAAGACATCATGCTTGGATGGTACATGCTTATTTTGTGGTTCTTTGCAACTTTTATCAACTTGTCAACATATGGATAGTACACATGCAATTGGAAATGAAATAGTAGATTACGAAAAATTCAAGACAGTGACATATGCTCTAAAAGATGGGAAGCATGGTAAAAGATGTGATCTAGTTATTGAAAAGATTCCAATGTATGAGTTCATGAGGATTTTTTTTGAAAAGATTATGTACGAGTATGCAAGGCATACCCATAGAGCTCGATGGTTGGATTTGCAATTCAAGTTGTGCAAGGATACGTTTTCATTGGATACCATTGTTTCAATTGTAGATTTTGCAGAGAACTACACACTACAACCACAAAATGAGGTGCAAGCAAAGTATTATACATCTCAATAGGTTTCTATATTTGTTCACATAACATTCATGCATTCACCTACAAGTACAGAGGATGACAAGAAGATTTTGAAGGAGTACCATTTTTACATCAACGATGATCGATCACATTCTACGGAGTTTGTACATGGTTTTTTTCAACTATTTTATGGAGATTTGGCTAACAGGGGCATATCATATTGTCAACACATTATTTGGTCAGACAATTGTGCATCTCAATTCAAGAATGCACGAATGTTCTATTGGTTGAATAGGATGCACAGGTTGTGTAGAATTCAATATATGTGGAATTTCACAAAGGCTGGTCATAATAAGGGAGAGCACGATGGTGCAGGCGCATGCATTAAAAGAGCCTTGGCTTGTGAAGAACTAAAGTACAAAGATGGAGCAATATTGATAGATGCAAAATCCATCGTCCAATGGTGTAACGCTACAATGGGTCCAGGTAAGGAAGGTGATTCTACAGCTCGTAGATTTTTTTGGTTGATAGATAATACTAACATTGCACCATATCAAGATTGTTACACACTAACAGGATCTAGTGAGTTACACTCTTTTAGAAGCTCTGATGCAGGTTCATGGAGTATCCACACACGAAAAATGGCATGCTATTGTCCATCATGTGCAGAGAAAAATTGGGATGATTGTGAGTCAACTGAATGGGTGGATAAATGGGATATATGGGTTTTGGACCCAATTGATACCTATCGTCCCTCACAAGCACTGGAAATGGTAGAGATGGATTCATCTACTGACTTTGACTGCTTTTCACATTTAGTGCAACCTGGTTATATATATATATATATATATATATATATATATATATATATATATATATATATATATATATATATATATATATATATATATATCTTTGTAATTTCAATATGTAACTTTATAACTTTTACCCAAGTATTTTCTGAATTAATGATCGCATTTTGTACATTTGTCACTACAGGCCATGTTTTTGCTGTTATTGCACCTAAAGACAATGAAGAAGGGACAAATTATTATTTGTGTTGTTGTGTTGAAGCCAAACAAAAATTGGATCACTCGGTTATAGATGGTGAAGGTTTAGAGTAACATGTCGGTGCGGTGGTTGTAACAAGCACATGGCTTAGACGATATCCTATGAAGAATCCTAACTTGTGGTTATTCGAGGATTGGCAAACAGAAAGGAAGATTCTTCATTATTCAAACCTTGTTGTCGCATCAAATGTCCACTTGATAAAATATGGTGGAAAACCACATAATAAGATTCTTTGGAAAGTTCGCAAGTCAAACCATGAGGCAATACTTGAGACATTAAAATGTCGAGCAGATCCAGTTGGCTCATTAGATTGAATTGGGAGAGAAAGAAAAAGTGATCAATTGGATCCAAATACAATGTTACAACCTCTTCCCCAAGACTATCACATGACTAAGGTGGACCGTATTGTTATGATGTGTAAGTGATGAGATTTAGTTTTGATTTGTTTAGAATATAGATACATTATTTGAATTTATATTAGATTCTTTAATAGGACCCATTTTTTTAATCTTATCTTAGATTTGTTATTGTGCTAATTCTTCATTTGTAGGTCACCAAAGAAGAGGGCTAATAAAGTTGACGCACAAGTGATAAAGGGTGAGATGCCAAAATCATCTGCGAAATGGTATTATCAATTCACATCCTCAATATTTATTAGTGTTCTTTGTTCAAGTACCATTGCATGATAATCATCTTATGCCTAGAATTGCAGAGGTTAAATTATGTCAATACTAAGGTTTGTAGCATCAATACTAAGGTTTTTAGCATCAATTGGTCACGCTAAGTATAGTAGTTGTATCATGAATCCTTCTGAACCAATATGACTAAGATTCTCGGAAGAAGACTAAACCATATCATCTATCTACTCCCTCTTAATATAAGAGTTTGTCAAACAATGAGAATGAAACATTGATTATTACTCCCCCCTCAATGTAAAATTCTCATTGATTGCAGTTTGTAAAGTTTTAAGTCACTATCAACCTCTATATCATTGCATTCTTCTTATCATCAAATTACACAACAATGAGAATATGAACGATGACTTCTTCACATGAACCTGACAATTATAAATGCTACACCTTAATAAATGTTTGGGCTTGGTCTTTACCATTCAAGCTTATAATACAATACATTGGCTTCATTTTTATTTGGAAGTATTTATTATGTTTGTTCCAAAAGTCATTCTTCATTTGCCAATATGAAAATGCGACTATCATGAAAGGCATAGTCTTATAATTTGTAATTTGTATAATGGTATAAAAGCTTGGTTGTGGGTTTGAATCCATTGCCCCCATGACCCTCCTTCTCATGCATTTATTCTATTTATTCTTCTACCTCCTCCTCCGCTTGGCCATTTTGCAACACCATCTGGATGGAACTCTAGCCTTCCTCAAAACCATTATACATGACCTCTCCTTCTTCAAGATATTCTATAAAAAGTTTCTCAACCCTTGAACCTTTCAAAACCCCAATCTCAATGGAAGGCTTCTAGACCAAAGGAACTAGTAGATCCGGTTCTTTAAGAGAAAGAGACAACAAATCCAATTTTCTAGTGACTAGATGGAAAATTGGGGAAATCATTTCAATTAGTTGTAAATCGAAAGGAATTATAAGTAAACTATATCAATATAATAAGTAACTTAGTAATTATATCAATATAATTTAATTACTAAGGAAATGAATTTATTACTCTAACATATAGTACATTATTTTGCAGACAAAGGTGTTGAATTTGATGCTTAACAGATTTACATACATGTGTAATAAATAATCAGTGTTGTAGCTTTGGGATCAACACTATAAAATGAAGGATGTCATACTACATTCACAGAGGTACCAAAATATTTTATTTGATATGGAGACAAAAGAAAATGTGTATTCTTCATAACTGCATTTGAGTCTCATGTATTATCATTTTCACCTATTGACATCAGAGATACCTTTACATCTTCATCATTGTATTGATCAACGAGTCCTTATTGCACTCACTAGTTCTAAGCCAATGACTAAGGTATGAAAGAGTTTACATTAAAATTTCATTAGTACTAAAATTCAATATAAAATTCATAGGCACAATCGAGTGGTAACTTTGATAGTTTTTGTAGGGTCTTATTATTCCTGACCATCAGTGTATCCCTGAGGTGTATATACAGAGGAATTATCAGCTAGCTGTAAGAAAATATTAAGTTTTATGTGTAAATATTTTTTTTTAATATATAAAATAGTTGTTTATTCATATATAATTTTGATTGTAACATGTCGAGTTACAGAAGATTCTAGACTAATGGACTAGTGAGCATGTTAGGAAGACCTCATTATATACACTGGTCATCTCCCACTTGTTGGCAATTAAAGACAATTAGGGATTTATTTTGTTCCCCTAGTTGGAAAGAGTATATATCTAATGATGTACATTTTACACCTATATGGCATTATTGGGCATATGTTTTGTATAATTTTTTCTATGTATGTCATTTTTTACATATATTTCATGTATGACATTATTAGACATATGCTTATGATGTTTCAAATTATTGATAAATGAATTATATGATATTGTTAGACCTTATGGAATCAACTTTGATTTTTTGTTATCACATTGGTTTGATGCTTGTATTCAATCAATCAACATATTTTCCTTTTAATTCTTCCACATTTGGCATATCCATCTAACAATGAACTTATGATACTCCCATCAAGAAGTGCATGATTGCATGGTTTTATGGTGGATGTCCCTCTCTTTTTAAAATTCCTATTTTATTCATCTACATGAGTAAGGGAGATCAATTCCATTTCTTTCAATTGTATTTAAAGGTCATTAAAGTTTTTTCAAACAATGTGATTAAATAAATATTATTCAGCATTTACCTCTATCATCAAGGTTGATTCATTCCTCCTCTTATTTTACCAAATAATTTGGATGAATCACCCATGGCTCCTTACATTTCTTGAAGAAAATTTTCAAAGACTTTGCAACTTGTCTTCTCTTCTTCCATATAGTTCATGTTCATTGAAGACATTTGGTCAAACAATATATATGCTTTGTATATTCTCACAACACCAATAGTCATGGTACAATGCTTACAATATCCATAGTTGAAGAGAAGCTATGTGAAGCTTCTAGAACCATGGACCTATACTTAATTTAGTATTATTGCAACCATGTTACTTATGAAAGTGGAACTTTCACATAGATAAGTAGGGAAACCAAAATTGAAAGCCAAACTTAACATAGAAAAGTAAAGCAAGCCTCAACTATATTCTCATTAAACACTGTGAATTCAAATATCTTTGGCGGAGCATATCTCGGAGCTTGTGCAAGATATGGATGAGGTTCTAGTTCCTACAGGACCATGTTGTAGAGACCTACAATAACCTCTCTCACTTTTTGGAGATCACATTTTGTTTTCATTCTACAACGCCATCTCGGGTGATGTTGAAACTTGCAGTGTTGGCTAGTACAAAGTTGCCAACTACCAAATCTCTCTCATCTTTCCTCGTGGGATCAAAATGTCTGCTCCATTAGCTCTAGGTGGCCGGGTAAACCCTATCCCCAACCTCTTCTTATCCCCTTTAGTGCTCAAACATTCTCAGGCACGTTGAACCGGAATGTCCCTAAGGGTCACTAAATCCCACAGGGCTGCAATCTTTGACAAGGCATATCTCGAAGCTCGTGCAAGATATGGATGAGATTCTAGTTCCTAAAGGACCGTGTTGCAGAGACCTACAATAACCTCTCTCTCTTTTTGGAGATCGCATTCTATTGTCATTCTACAACGCCATCTCGGGTGATGTTGAAACTTGCAGTGTTGGCCAGTACAAAGTTGCCAACTGCCAAATCTCTCTCATCTTTCATCGTGGGATCAAACTATCTACTCCATTAGCTCTGGGTGGCCAGGTAAAACCTATCCCCAACCTCGTCTTGTCCCCTGCAGTGCTCGAACGTTCTCAGGAACGCTGAACCGGAATGTCCCTAAGGGTCACTAAATCCCACAAGGCTGCAATCTTTGGCAGGGCATATCTCAGAGCTCGTGCGAGATATGGATGAGATTCTAGTTCTTACAAGACCGTGTTGTAGAGACCTACAATAACCTCTCTCACTTTTTGGAGATCGCATTCCATTTTCATTCTACAATGCCATCTCGGGTGATGTTGAAACTTGTAGTGTTGGCTAGTACAAAGTTGCCAACTGCCAAATCTCTCTCATCTTTCGTCGTGGGATCAAACTATCTGCTCCATTAGCTTCGAGTGGCCGGGTAAACCCTATCCCCAACCTCGTCTTGTCCCCTTCAGTGCTCGAACGTTCTCAGGCATGCTGAACTGGAATGTCCCTAAGGGTCACTAAATCCCACAGGGCTGCAATCTTTGACAAGGCATATCTCGGAGCTCGTGCAAGATATGGATGAGATTCCAATTCCTACAGGACCATGTTGCAGAGACCTAAAATAACCTCTCTCTCTTTTTGGAGATCGCATTTCATTTTCATTCTAAACGCCATCTTGGGTGATGTTGAAACTTGCAGTGTTGGCCAGTACAAAGTTGCCAACTGCCAAATCTCTCTCATCTTTCATCGTGGGATCAAACTGTCTACTCCATTAGCTTCGATTGGCCGGGTAAACCCTATCCCCAACCTCTTCTTGCCCCCTTCAGTGCTTGAACGTTCTCAGGCACGCTGAACCGGAATGTCCCTAAGGGTCATTAAATCCCACAAGGCTGCAATCTTTGACGGGGCATATCTTGGATTTCGTGCAAGATATGGATGAGATTCCAGTTCCTACAGGACCATGTTGCAGAGACCTAAAATAACCTCTCTCACTTTTTGGAGATCGCATTCCGTTTTCATTCTACAATGCCATCTCGGGTGATGTTGAAACTTGCAGTGTTGGCCAGTACAAAGTTGCCAAGTGCCAAATCTCTCTCATCTTTCATCGTGGGATCAAACTGTCTACTCCATTAGCTCTTGGTGGCCGGGTAAACCTTATCCCCAACCTCGTCTTGTCCCCTTCAGTGCTCGAACGTTCTCAAGCATGCTCAACCGAAATGTCCCTAAGGGTCACTAAATGCCACAGGGCTGCAATCTTTGACGGGGCATATCTCAGAGCTCGTGCGAGATATGGATGAGATTCCAGTTCCTACAGGACCGTGTTGCAGAGACCAGAGATCAGCCAAGGATAAGGATGTCATAGTAAGAAAATGCTTATTTATTTGGTGGATATAATTCTTTTATATAACAAACCATTTATATGCATAGTAAAAGAACTGAATATAGATTTGAGACATATTGATCACCTGCAGTCTGATCATCTTCACAAGTATGCAACTTTTGTTTCACTATTTCATGCAAGTTTATTGAACTTTCTTTATGAGGTCATTTACAGATGGGATGTTCAAAGGTTGAGTTCCTATGGGCCGTCAATACTTTGACTATACTTTAAGCCAACGATTATCAATATGGGAAAAAATGGAACTCGTTATATTTTGAAGTACTGAGAAGATGGCCTTGCCCTTCCCCAGGAGTTTCAGAAATGGGAGACATTAGGTAAGAGAGTGAAAATGTTACTATCGCTTCAACGCACATGACACAATTGGAAATGAAAATTTAATTTCATACATGCACTTATCTAATTTAATGTCATACACAAACATATCTAATTTAACGTCATACATGAACAAACATATAATATAAAATGATAACCAATAATGTAATATACATTAACAAACAGATAATATATTATGATAACCAATAATGTCATATATGAACAAACATATCATATATTAACCAATAATGTCATACATCAAATAAATGTCATACATCAAATATAGAATGTCATATGTACATCAAATGTATGTCAAATATGTCTCTCTGATGCCTATATATATATACATGGGGAAGGAAACAAGTATATATATATGTATCAAATATCTCAACTACATCTTTTCCTTCCCAAGAGGGGAAGGAAACAAGTCTCTCGACATCCTCTGCCGTCGTGTGGAGGGAGACAGTGGAGATGACGGGGCCCTCCTGACACGCTCACTTTACCTCTTGTTGAGGCTCTTCTCCAGGTCCAACTGATACAAAGAAAGTAGATATGAATCAATATTTATTATACGTTGAAATCAAATATATGTACACACAAAATTAATTATTTTCTTACCGCCAACAAATAGTCACTCTATAAGTCCGCCTCAAATGCTCGTGGACGATCAGGTGTGACAAGACCCTACAACAATTCAATAAAGATAATCACTTATAAATAACATTAGAAATTTTAAGATTAACTATTATAAACAACAACTAAAATGAAGAAAATTCTTTCATACCTCTGTCAGTGGCTGTGAGCTAGCCACAGTTGCGGCCACTCCACTATCAATAAACTATCGCAGATGAGGAGGTGTGTCCGACATCATGAGCTGCATGTCATACAATACACGTTATATCTAACATGAAACATGAAATAAATATAATCAAATGAATTAAATTAACATGAAACAACTATACCTGTGTGAAGCTCGTATGATGTCTCTGCTCTGTGTCTATGGTAAAGGTTGAGGGTCCTGTGGAGAACTGATGCACATGCATAATTTTTTTTGTCAATCCTTAATATGATTACGTAATAAATATATGTATTAATTAAAATGATTAAATTGATACATACCTCAGGACTCGTCGAAGGGACAAAAAATGGGCCTGGAGGATCACTGCTAGGCCCAGCAACACTTTGACCCTAAATTTTGAACAATGTCAATAAATGCTAATTAATTAATCATTCACTATACATATGAAATGTGATCAAATTAGTAATTTACCTATGTGTTAATGCCAAATGTCTCATTTAGGAACTCA
Source organism: Cupressus sempervirens (assembly GCA_028749045.1). NCBI lineage: Eukaryota > Viridiplantae > Streptophyta > Pinopsida > Cupressales > Cupressaceae > Cupressus > Cupressus sempervirens. Next base: position 130,192,851 of record CM053786.1, on the reverse strand, counting down.
TCGGTGACAAGCCCATCATCCGCAGCATCTCCAACATGAGTGCCAAATGTGTATAGGGATCCGCATGAAGTGCACATGTGACCACAATGCATAGAAGGCTCCCCCTCAACTAATGGGCTCATGGAATGGATGAGGGTCTGCGTCAAAGCATTAATGGTCCCTAGAGTGCTGGCCTCTACATGTTCCTTCACAACTAAAGGAATAATCACATGCTCGTGCTGTGGATGGACCACAGGTGCCCTAACTACATTAGGGTCACGATGTACTCCTGGCCTCTCAAATGATGACCCCCCGCCTCTACCCTAGGAGTCTAACATATCAAAATAATTGGAGATCTCCCCAAGGACAAACTCACAATATAATTTCTTCAAAAAATACATGGGGACCTCGTGATTGTTGCAAGGAGGGGCATCAAAAACCATCCACCATCTATCCCAAAAATTATTTCTAATAGCATCGTGTATACACCAATGGATGGGGAACCATTTAGTACCCTCTCTAACAGTATTTGGCTCACCGGGTTTTCTAAATAATGCACATATACTACCTTTTGATATATATATTTTTTTAACATCTTCATATGACAATTTATTTGCATAAAATATTTTTTCTTCATCCCTCTTAGCCCGCCAAATATCTAACTGACCACTAACTGAGGCTATCTGAGTGTTAATGGATTCGAGGGATGATGCCAATTGATCCCTCATTGGATTGGTTTGTCCAGATTCTTTCAACCTAGCAATGAGTCTTTCTAATTCAGTTTTGCCTCTCTGTATTTCATTTCTTATATTTTCTTGTGTGCCTGGCGGAGGCCTTGCAATTGGTTCGGGTTGTGGAATGTGTTGTTCTTCTTGAGGAGGGTTTTGATTTTGAGGTTCTTGAGGGTTTTGTGGATTTTTCGGTTGATTATGGACATTTCCTGATAAAAAATCAATTGAAATCCAACTAAATAAACAAATCTAAATGAAATTTGTAAAAACCCTACAAAAGAATATCAAAAACCAATAAAACAATATGGAAAACATATTAAACAATGCAAAGTTAAGTTTATATCACTTACCTCGTCGTCGTCGGTGTGCTCGTTGTCTTGGATTTCATCGGTGAGGAGGCATTTTGGCAAATGGTGGTGAATTTTTGCTATCAAACCCGCGTATGCGCTGTTGGAGAGCCAAAAAGCAAAATGAAAATGATAGGTCGCGGGTCTGCAGCCCATCATATAACTTTTTTGATATCAGAATAGCGCGAACATGCTATTGAAAATTAGAAAAAAAAAAACCTTGTCATCTTTTTGGTACCACAACTCGGTGCATATGCCCATGAACTCTTCTTGTAGACATTGAATACACAAAATGCATTTCAAGGCAATACAAATGTCCTTTTATTTTTTATTTCCCAAAAACTAAAAGAGAACATATCAAGAATCAAATTTTATCTTAACATATGCATATAAAATATTTTTATATGATCCACATGAATCATTAAATAACCATCTCCATGATTACAAAAGATTGATTAGTATATTTTCCTCTCTCTCAATGTCTAGTGTATCACTACTTTATAACATTTCATGAATCCTAAAATAATAAAATATTGCTTAATGTGTAGAAGAAGATTCAATTCATCATGCCATAGATATATAATTCCTTATTTCAACCAATATAAAATATATAAATAAATAAAGAAATACAAGTATGTATATATATATATATATATATATATATATATATATATATATATATATATATATATATATATATATATATATATATATATATATATATATATATATATATATATATATATATATATATATATATATATATATATATATATATATATATTAGAGGTCACTTCATTCTAGGGAAAATGAGACATCATTAAGGATAAAAAACAACATTGAAGGCTAACAAAACAACACTATGAAGAGGTCTATGGACACCTTTAATCTTGAAGTTAAACATTGCTAATGTGTGAAATTTAACCCAAAATGAAAAATAATGATATTAGGAGGATAGATGATTTCAACATCTTTAACAAATTATACTAAATCAGACAAGGAATTTTGGGATAAAACTCAACTACCAGTGTGCCTTTGCAATAAAGATTCGCACTCACTAAAGTATATAATATTCTAATGACCTCCTCTATTTCCATACAGGGTGAGTTGCTTGGACTTCCAATTATAAGGTCCTTCATTACAATGTCCATCTTGGCCTACATAATGTAATTTCTACATTGAAATTGTTTATCATTAAATTCAATCTACTAGTAGACCTTTTTTTACATAAAGGGAAGGAATGAAACATTTGCATCTACACTGACTTGTATAACTATATCTACTATAGACTTCAAGCTTCATCAAAGTTGTGATATGGAGACAAAAAGGTCAAATCATGATGTCAATATAGGAGGCATGATATGAAAACATGTGTATAGATATTTCCATTGACTAAAATCTCATGATTATTGAATACATTGTAGACTAAATGCCCTATAATATGTAGTGGTGACTATGTACATGCTATGCATAGTATGAAGGGCCATCCTTAAACATCACACACTAAGGAAGAAATTAAGATTGAAAAAATAAGTCAACTTTGACTATTTAGCGCTTTTAGCTTAGAAATCAAGCCTTAGTGTGTGATGTTTAACCCATCCTAGTATGAAGGGGGGAGGGTGGTTACAAAAGATGCTTTTGTATAAGGTAAAAGAAAACAAATGAGAGCACCTCCAAGGAACATGCATTGTTCAATTTTATCTCTTGAAACAAAACTAAATTATTTGACTACACACCTTAATGAGTTTGGAAATTAGATAATTCCTATTCAATATTCATGCATAACATGGGACTAAGTTTTATAGATGGTATATACCAAAATATAGTTTTAGAATCTTTAAGGATTTCAAAAGAAAAGTAAAAATCCAGATTATCTGCTGAAAACTTATATCTACATGTCTTTATAAAAGAAACTAACCAATATTCTTTTGTATGTCTTTATGTCTATGTCTTTACAGAAGAAATTATTTTCTTGAACCCCATCTGCTGAGGGTTCCACACCTATTATTATTGCATGGCCCACCCCCACTTGCCTTACTGGGGTTGAGTGTTCTATGTCTATCATTTATGTTCCTATTGGTTCATATTTAGGGGGTGTCATTAAGAGTTCCTTTTATGTTTGTCTTGCTTCTGTCATGGCTTGGAAAGGTAGGCTTCGTCCTCCTCCCATTTCTTCGAGGAAGCCTTAGTTTGTTAGTGAGCTTGCGCCTAGGGTTTTAGGGTTTGATGCACTTTGGAGGCACAGGATGGCATTGCTTCATAGGTGACCCCTATGGCTAAAGTAAGTTCTATTACTAATGTCCCCTCAAACAAATTTTCTTATACTATGATGGTTGCTGCTAGTAATGGTCAAATAGTGGCATATCATTTTCCTATTTTTTTCCCTGTCATTGTTGATCTAAATGTGAAAATGATTGATGAGATCAACACTATAGATTTTGACTTGTTTGTAAGGGATATTATTTTTATATTTAGGGGTTTTTGGCCCTCCCTTACTCAGCTTCGTAATTGATTTTTGCTTACTAGAGGCCTCTTGTTTAAGATCCGGTGCACATTTTCTCTTTAGCCAAGGGTTTTTTTTTCTACCAACTTTAAGAATGATTCAAATAGACAAATTTTTTTTTTCAATAATTTCTTCACATAGGAGAATCGATTCCCTTTAATGATGAAGCCATGGCACATGGACTTCAACCCTCATTCAAAAAGCTTTTGCAAGGCTTCTATTTGGGTTTGTCTCCCCTACCTCCCACTTCAACTTTGGATAAATATGGTTCTAGAAGAAATTGGAGATGCCCTTGGTGACTAGTTAATGGTTAATGAAGATTTCTCTGATATGATGCACTCAACTTTTTTGTGTATTCTTGTTGACATGGATGCCTCTAATGAACTTCCCGATGAGATTGAGTTGAATTCTCCAAAGAGCACTTGGATTCACCCCTTGGACAACGAGGGCTTTCCTTTAAAATGTAGAAAGTGTTTCAAGATTGGGTATGTTGCAGCTAATTATGGATTAACAAAATTAAAACCAAAAAAGTCTTCCTAGTGGTTGAAGGATGCTTCTGATGATCATTACATTGTTTGAAAGGAGCACCCTCATTCGGATGTGAATGCTCCAATTTCATCCTAGATTAGTGGTTCTTGTTATGATTCTTATATGGGTTCTTTCTCTTTGGTTTTTTCTTCTACTCCATCAAATGAAGGTGTGATTATTTCTCCTACTAAAAGTAACTTAATTGATTCTACTATTGTTGTTGTCTCTACTTCATCTCCCCCTAGTCTTAAGGCGCCTTCTACCCCAACTATAGTGGGTAACATCGTGCCCTCTACTGGTGTTGGTTCTCTACCCCTTACAGAGTCCACCAAGGGACTAATGCTTTGTTTGTTGTCATGTTCTATCTAACGATGTTACTGAAGGTTCTAGTTTTTCTTCTTATGGCAAGCCTTTCTCTGTTGGTATTGGGTTAGCTTCTTTGGGTAAGCCTATTTTCGTTGGGATGAATATTTCTATGGATTCATTGGCTTGGCATATTGTTGTGACCAAGGTTGAAGAAAGATGGATTACAGTTGAAGGGAAACAATCAAAGAATCCTTCTTCTTTTGACATGGATCTTAGATCCCACAAGTAGGGATCTAAGGGGAAATCATAATTATATTGCTTGTTTTTCTTCTAGGGCAGTCTATTATATGATTACTTATCTTTATGATAGTTAGTTGTGTACTTTTGTGGGATGTCAATTATAACTAGTTCTTTGTATGATCTATCTTTTTTAGATGTTTTTATTCTGTTGACTTTGGACTGTTGGTTTTCTATGGCCCTAGCTTGAGTAGATTTTCTTCTTTGGGGTTCTAGATCCTTATCAAAATCTATTTTTTCAGGGTCTCATTACACCCTCTCTTTTGATTGGCTTTTTGTATCGTTGGTGGCCCTGTTCTATTTAGTTTTGTCTCTTCTTTTGGGCTTAATGGTATAAATATTTAGATCATTTTGTACTGGGTTTTAGGGTCCCTTCAAAACCTTTTTTACTTAATGGAAAACTAACGAAAAGTTTGAAATAATGAAGTAATAAACACTTATAGAGGATTTTAAATAGAAAGACAGAGAACCATAAATCAAATTCAAATAGGATCTTTTAAGATAAAACATGGATAACCACCAAATAGTAATACCTCTGAAATTTGGCATTTTCGTGGAAAGAATTGCACACTTTTGGTTCTAATACATAGGACAAAATATGAGTCCTTGACATGGAAAACAATGTCAATCCAAAGTGGTTATCTATAAGTAATATATGCTATGATATGCAAGACCAAAATAAAGATTTGTACCCACGTATACAAAGTACGATATATATTTCCAACCTCTACCTAAAACTAAACTAGTAAAACTCCACAAATAGTTACATAAACAAATCCATGACACTAAGAACTTCACAAACACAACAATGAATTCATAATATCTTAGTTGAACATAAAACACATGTATGTAACTATGTATAAATCTATGCAAATGATCTATCCACCAAATGGACCTATACGATCCTACCTTAGTTTTTCTATTTTGTTTGGATGTTACGCATCAAAGATGTTGTTCTTCAACTATACAATTTTCTTAACATGTGGAGGCATTTCTCTTTTCCTCCGCGTGTTCTCCATTAACTTGAATTACACCCTTTTCATTGTAATCAAATGCATAGTCCAATAAGGTAATTTTCCCATCCTCTATACCATTCAAATCTTCCAACAAATCTTATAACATTTTTTATTTTTTCATACTTCATCGGGGTCCTTCCCTCCTACCATTGAAGTCACATTCTACCAGTGATTTCGGGTATCCTTATCATAGCTATCCAATAACATGTTGAACGACTTGATCTTCTTGTCACTCCAAGATGCAAAAGCTCTCTATATTAGCTCCAAAGTTTTAGAAACCTTTCTGTGATCGTACTAAATTTAGGAGCGCGGCATTTTTTAAATCTCTCTACTTATTTAGTTTGAAATTCCTATTATGTATAAAGATTGTTCGTTGATGATATTTAATTGATCCTATCATTGCATAGTTTAACAAGAAATTGAGCGACATCTACCATTCAATAATCAATAAATAATAAATAATAAATACTTGAAATTTTATCATTATCATTTTTTGACCAAGAATAGATTTTATTAGTAGTGGAACTCTTTCTTTGGACCAATAAAAGATTGTTATTAGTAGTGGAACTCTTTCTCGTGGAACTGCAATTATATACATGGATCAAAATTCATCATTGAGGAATCACATCCAAACATGACACATATCTTTATGGAGGATTTATTCTCATCTACGATATTTTTTATTTTATTTAATATAATATTAGGATTCTATGTTAATATTTATTTTTATCTCTTTGAATTTTTGTAAGGGCTTCTTACATATCCTTTCAATGATAATTTCTAATTCTATTTTAGTACACAAGAATTCAAATTATGAATTGCATAAAAAAATATAATATCACATAAAAAGAGCATGTTTAGCACAACTAGACTAGCAATAACAAATTTCTAGAGTCCAAAAATATATCTGAAACGTTTCTAGATATGATCATGCTCTTTTCTATCTTCAATAATTTGGATCATACTTCATAGTCCATCATCAAGATGAGAGAGCTCAAGGACACAAAATATGATAGGATGTAGACTAAGACTCCTTCCACCCTTTCTCTTTCTTATTAAAGGGTCTTGGTTTGTATCCTATCATATTTGAATCCTCAAACTCTCTCAAAATATTGATGATAAAAAATGCACACACAATCACATCTAGATACATTTCAACTACATGGTTACTATTAATTAAATATAACTTTGTCAAATATATATATATGTGTGTGTGTGTGTGTGTGTAAAAGTGAACAAAATTCATAGTAAAACTTTCAAACAAACAAAAGATATTTGATGATTAAATAATAATTATTAAATTTGAATCATTTAGTTTTATTTATATACATAAAAGGATCTATATAGAAAGCATGTGCATATAGAGTCGTTGGACTAAATCATGAACATCATACATTTAATTGTCTTTCAAGTCATCTAGATCTTTACATAATTGTATCATATGATATAAGCACACTATATAATGTAGGCATGTTTTATAACATGCTTTTTTACTTATTTAAAATGCACTCTACCTTTAGCTTTAATACATGATTAGGTGATGAATGTAAGGCATTGACATCTATTTTTTCTCCTACAGAAATTTTTCATATTCAATAGCATTTTGAAACATCAACAGAATTAATTTTACATTTCATAACAAAAATTGATCATAATTTCAAAAATAAATTATTCATTTTCTTAACATTCTAATCATAGAATTTTTTAAAAATATTTTTAATTTATTACTCTTTTCTTTTACTAAAGTCTTAATGCTCTTTATATATATGCATCTATAATGGATCTAAAATTGATATCTAAACATCTTAATTTATTTTTCAAAATATTCTTATTTTAATACTGATTAAAATTTTAAACTTTTCAAATTTTATGCTATGGTAATGTTAATGAAACAAATATTGATTTATTAACATTGATAAAAATAATTGTTGAACGTAACTGTATAATAGATTTCATTTTGCTAATTCACTAAATAGTTTCTATTAATTATTTTATTTTATTTTTGTTATAGGAGTTCCTTTTTGGAAAGGTATGTGAATTATTAATAATAATCTCCTATCAAAAAATATATATATATATATATATACTTTTAATGACAAGTACTAGCCACTATGTCACATTTGTTTATACATATAGTATTATTCCTTAATTCAAGAAAGAGCCCTCCATGATAAGAATATGATTAAGATAGAAAATTACAAAATTAGGAGATAATGGTAGAAAAAGCCAAATGACTATACAGCAGACATAATGACTATATTTGAAAATTAATTAATTATTAAAAAATGTAAAATGGTACCATTTTGATTTTAAATTAAATAATTATTTTTTTAAACAAGGCCATTTTGTTGGCTGCATAGACACTTCCTAAAAAGATCATGAAAAGATTGATAGTCGGACAGTTTTAAGTGTACTTTTTTGGTTGCTTCCTCTACTAATGTGTAACACTCATGGAAATTGTTATAATAAAACTAATTGAATGATAAAACTAAATAATCAGATAGATGAAATTCATGCCACAGGTGTAGAAATGGTTGACGTCATTATGAACGAAGCGCTGTGTCATCTCGCTGGAAGAACGACGGAGAAAGTTCCCAAACGAATCATGTATTGCCGACAACAATTAAAATAGTAAAATAAATCTACGAAACGATACCCAATTTGTCTCAAGAGTCCAATAGATATTTTCTCGAAAATACCGGAGATATTTGCTCAACGCTGTAGTCTGCTTGCCAACGCGAAAGAACGGGAAATTTTAAAATTACTTTTCGAAAGTTCGATGTACCTAAACAAATTAACAGGTGTCACAAGTTGTAAATTTGAGTAGAAGAAACTGGACATACGGCCTCGAAATTGAATTGAGATTCTCTTCACTTGATTTGCTATATATACAGAGACACTCTTCAAAGCTACTTAATCTCAATATGGCATTTTGCACTCAATTCTCTTGCTGCACGATGGAGAATGGTGGATATCAAAGTAATGGCAGTCGGCCGCTTCATGTCTTAATGTTCCCCTGGTTAGCCCACGGTCACATCTCCGCTTATGCAGAGCTCTCCATCAGGCTCGCACAGCAAGGCGTTCAAGTTTCCTTCTTTTCAACTCCGCTAAATATAGCCAAGATAGAGCCCCTCTTTACAAGCCGCCATGTCCCACAAGTTCAGCTTTTGGAGCTGCCGCTGCCAAAAGTAGCGGGACTGCCGCCAGAAATAGAGAGCACCGCAGATCTGCCGATGCATTTGACCCCTCTGTTTAACACAGCGGTAGATGGATTGGAAGCCCCGTTTGAGAAGCTTTTGGCGGAGATTTGTCCGGACTGCGTGGTTTTCGACTTTTTCCAGTGGTGGGCGGGGAGAGCCGCCGCCAAATTTGGCGCAGCTTCTATCGTTTTCTCTACATGGGGTGCCGCTTTTACCAGCTGGACTATGCATCCCGTTTGGCGGCAGTACGAGAATAGACTTACGGCGGAGGATTTGGTGGAAGAGCCAAAGGACTACCCCTCGCGGGCGGTCACAATGAGGCTTTACGAGGCGGCGGCGGCTTTAGCAGTCAATAGGCCCCACGAACCAGATACTATCAGTTCCACCGAGCGCTGCTTACGTGGCATAGATGCCTGTGATAGCGTGGCTGTCAAAACGTGCGCTGAGCTGGAGGGCAGGTATGTTGAGTATCTTGGGAAAGTGACCGGCAAACCCGCCGTTCCAGTTGGCCCTCTCTTGCCACCACACGTGTCTGAAGGGAAGGCTGACTCGAATGTGATGACATGGCTGGACAAGCAGTTGCCAAGGTCTGTAGTCTACGTGTCGTTCGGGAGCCAATGTTTTTTAAGTAGCAAAGAGAGTGCTGAGGTGGCATTTGCGTTGGAAGCCAGCTGTCAACCCTTCTTGTGGGCCCTACATAGCCTTTCAGCTTGGCTTCCGGAGGGGTTTGAAGAGAGGGTTGCAAAGAGGGGTCTTGTGGTGAGAGGATGGGTCCCACAGCGGGAGGTGTTAGCCCATTTTAGTGTTGGGAGTTTTATGACTCATTGTGGATGGAACTCTATAATGGAAGGATTGAGCAATGGGTTGCCTCTTATAGCTTCGCCCATGCAATTTGATCAAAGTCATAATGCACGGTTGGTTGCAAATGAATTAAGTGTTGGGATTGAAGTTGGGCGAGGAAAGGATGGGGCCTTTCAAAGAGAAGAAATTTGCAAAGTTGTGAGGCTGGTTATGGGGGGAGAAGGGGAAGAGCTAAGAGCCAAGGCAAGGGAAATGGGTCAAATGTTCAAGAACAAAATATTGAAGGATGGAGGATCTCAAGATGATTATATGACTCAGTTTGTCAACCACTTACACTTCCTCAAAGCCAATGTTAGCTTTCAAAAAGTTGAGGAAAATCATCATTAAAGTTGCACTAGAAGAAAGTGGAGAAGCTCTCTTAATCATGTATTAGCATCTTCCCTCAATGTAAATAATAGACTACACTAGAGCTAAACATACACACCTCGTATGCTCAAACTCAACTTGAAAGCGAATGATAAAATGTTAGGCATGCATTTAAGGTTATGCCTCACTTAGGTCATTAGCCCATTTATATGTTGCAATTATTTAGTTTACTTGTAATGAAAGGGAGTGTGACATTGTCTTAAAGTTCATTACTACTACTGTTTAGTTTGACATTCCTATAATGTGTTAACGCATTAAGTTGATGGTTTTAAATTGGCAGTCCACTCTATAGATTACTTTATTGATCCAAGAGGTAATGTGATGATTGCATATTTAGCAAGTGATATCTACCTTTCAATAATCAACAAATAATAAACACTCGAAATGTTATCCTTTATCAAATTGAACTTGATACACCTAAACATTATTCTTATATAATCAAATATCTTTTTAATGAAGATTTATATGCCAATTTTTTTTATATATACAATGAGATGTTTTTAAACTTTAAACATTTCCAACTTAATTGAAATATAAATTTACTATAATGGAATTTTATGTTCAAAGTAAATAAATATATTAGAAGGGAAAAAAACTACTATAGATAAGCAAATCTTATCTTTGTGAATTTAGAGCTACTATAATTATTTGGGAACTAGGGCTTTAATGCTTAGCTAAGCTAGGGTGGGGAGTGGAGGAACTTTAAAGAAACTTGCTTTCTATAATGCTTCAAAAACTTAAGGAGCATGATTTTAAAAAATATTTTTAAAAAATCAATTCAATATGGTGTGACATGCATGCCTATATGCATACATTGTAACTTTTTCCAAGACAATATACATGTAGAGTCAAGTTGATTTCACCATATTGTGTTTCTCTATATCTAGCTTATATTGTTCAATCTATTGATAAGATGATCATGCATATTTATTACCTTATCACTACTTTCTTATGAAATTAGAATAATTCACATGGAAATGTGGATCGTCACATGATTTAGGATTAACAACTACATAATATTTTCTAATTTCTAGACATTTATCAAAGTAAATTGTTAGGGTTTGATAGCTCCGAAACAATATAAGAATAAACAATTATATGCAAAGACTAAAGGAGAAAACAAAATGAACATAGATAACACACAGATTTAATGTGGTTCACCCCAAAACCTAGGCTACATCCACCTACACAGCCTTCAACCTTTCTATTATCCAGCAAAAACATACAAGAACATTACAATGCATTATCCATCTTAGCCGCTTATAACAATGTTTTAGGGAAACCTCTAAAATCAAACATTTTAGGGTTTTACAATGTTGTCGATTTTCTTTTCCTTAAAAAGCACAACAAAATTTTGACATTGCAGACCAGCTGAAGGTTCTGAACTACCGCCCCTCACCTCTAACAACTACTAGAGAAGTGCCACAACATCAACACCCACTACATGATCAATTGCCACAATATCAACAATCTCCCACTTCGAGACTAATCAGGCTCCACACCCCAACATAAATGTCAAAAATAATACACTTGAATAAGGGTAACAAAGTTAGGGGCATATGTAGGATCTTGGTATACTAAATAGTGGTGACGTTAAAAACCTCCTCTTTTCACTCTTCAAAAAGCACTTTAGAAAGTTTCTTGACTTTTTAATAGGCTTGGGTGTCAGCACACTTGGCCAAAGTAATACTCAAACCTCTGTAGCTAGGTAGAGTCAATGCTTGGTACAAACACACACCTGTATCATAGGCCAACAACATATTCACAACATACATGTATATACATTTATAAACAATAGTAACAAGAAAGAAAGTAGGAGTGTGACATCATGCTGAAACATCGCAAGCATGGCTACGACTTCCTCCCCTCATTCAAAACACATACTAAATATAATACATAAGTATGATAGGTTAATTGGGTAAGCTCAGATTCTAATCATAATCAAATAAATGCAGTAGTCCATGAACTGATCTTATCAACAAGAATGTATATATTTACTAATACAAATTTTATCCTTTGAAAAATAAAGAGGTACTAACTACATATATTTATTCATCTTATTAATTCCTTCTCATATGAATCCAAACCACATTGTCTCAATTGTGCCCCACCTAAAAGGTATCAGACAACATTAGAGCCCTTACAACATTTCCTAATTTCTCTAAAATACTTATTAGGATTAGAGGGGTATTATAAATTGCATATTGAAGGCCCATTGTAATTGAAATTCTAATAATAGGAAGGTTGATCTTTCATATCTTTCAATTGTTTCTTATCATTTCCATTGTTTGAGGTCTCGTCAATAGTGATTGCACTAATGTGAGCTCTATAAATTATATCATGTACATGTATTTTTGAGGTTACTCATAGCTTGGACATGAATCTTTAGATGTGTTGTTATATACTAGATGTAACGCCCTGCCAAGGGATCCAAAAGAATTAACCTAAAGTTTTACTAAGTTTGCTAAACATTTTTTTTTTTTTTTTAAAGTAAGAAAGTATAGCATACACATCAAACACATAGTAGCAGAAGCAATAACATGTAATCATTAACAAACATACATAACAGGTTGCATTCCTTAAGGATCCCAAGGCGTTGAGTCACATTTAAATTTAATCAATTCTAAGTCTAACAACTACCACATCCACATGAAAGAATAATAAGAAAGTCCAATGTCCATAATATACATTTGTTCTGAATGCCTCTTGGCAAATTAATTCGGAATGCTCAATCATCCACTGTACATGTCACAAGGTATGAAAGGCTTAAAAGAATATATATATATATATATGTGTGTGTGTGTGTGTGTGTGTGTGTGTGTGTGTGTGTGTAAAAATAGAAATGCATCAACCTCCACGAATCCATGATACAAAGTATAGTAAAATAAATGAAACTAATAACATACATGGTACATCCATCCATCATAAAAGATATAAAAATCTAACATACTAGAATAAAGCATACGTAAACAACATCATCTAAATATGATAAACAAGCATACCAAGAAGCTCTAGCCATGGTGACTACAGACGGATCTCAATGGTAAGAGTGAAAAAGCACTACCACCCGAACACGTGGAACCTAAATGGTCCACTCCCACCACGCTAAGGAGATAGTCTCAAGTCCCAAACAGGATATCAAATCACATAGCACAAGTACTCTCTAAGTTCAGGAATCCTAAAAGTATACTAACTCAAAGGTTCCAACACAAAGATCGACATCTAGACCCAGAGGCACCACAAAGACACGTAGGAAACCTACTATGCAAGCAGGAAAGTGTCATCACAAAAGTCACGTAGAAGCTACCCAACCAATCCCTTATGAATCTCGGGTCCCTAGTGATCCCTGTGGCCACTAGTATCCTCTCGAACTGATGAGGCATACTACGGAATGCAAGGTCGCAACCAAGCGTTCTCTCTACCCCATCCTAGTCTGTACTAGCACTCAAGGAATAGGAGAGAACATACAATTATCTTGTTAGGTTCATTTTTCTCTCATTTAGTGTAAATGTTTTCACTTATTAAAACAACTTACAATGGGTTTACATTAGCAGCCTCTTAGGGCCCCAGCCCCCATTGCAAGCCACTTCTCGACACTACACATAGATAACCTACCCTATGCTCATGAAATCACAAATCAAAAAATCATAATAAAATCACCTTAGCCCTATACAAGTGACTGGAAAGCATCAAATGTTAATCATAATAATCACAACAGTTCTCTATCAGCAACTGAAGACATCAATGATCAATCACAATATCCAATCGTTCTCCAACGAGCAACTGACAAGTATCCCAATAATAGATCACAATACTGATTGAAGAATCCAAAAAGGTCAAGTCAAATATGTCACAACATGACATCATTAAGAGCATAGCAAAACACTTCAGTCCCATCAAGATGACTAGAAAACAACCCAAGTATAATTGATCGATGACTCAAAAATGGTTAAGTCAAGTAACTCAAGTACATACACCTCAGTTTCACACAAGGAAATTGGAAAGCAATAATAAATAGTAAAAACATCCATCATAGAGCATACCATCACATTACCATGGTTGGGTAAAAAGATCGAGATCAAATCATCATATCATCACAATTGCATAATCCCCTGAGCCTCTGGTAACAACCTAAACTGGTCAACACTAGAACAATCCCCAAAAATCCCAAAACATAAACAACATATATAAAATAGAACGTAGGTATCAAGTTTTGGTTTAATTGAAAACATGTTAATCAATGAGGTTTCAATTTTGTTCCATATATGTTTCAAGTTTTCGCAACCAACCCTTACAATTAACCCATTTCTATAGTTAAATGATTGTACAATTGCCCTATAAGTCTCCAGGGTTAATCTTTTATTTTAATAAGTTATAAAAAAAAACTCCTTAATGATTTTGAATAAAACAATTACAACTTTATTAAAATCATTAATTATAATTTTTTAACATCATTAATTAAACCCTCATTAATAGCTTCCATTAAATTAGTAATCTAATTTTACAATTTTATCAAATAATATCCATTATTAATTAACTTTAATTAAACTAATTTTAATTAAATTAATAAATAGTTATTGATCTAAATACTTATATTAGTATCTTCATCAATTATCAATTTATTAATATTTAACCAAACTATTAATAAATTATTAATTACGAAAACTATATTAAAATGCATTAATATTTAGATTGACAAATAATAATAAAATCTATCAATAAATATTATTAAATAATAATAAGTTTACATTATAAAACTTATTAATAAAATATTATTAATTAATAATAAATTTAATATTAAAATTTATTAATGAAAATTATTAAATAATAATAAAATCTATTTATAAAACATATTAACAAAATGTTATCAAATAGTAACAAACTTCATAATATATAACTTTATTAACAAGGGGCGCTTGCGCCAGAGTTCCTGCCTTTGAAAACTGTAGTGTTATAGTAGCAAGCTAACTTTAAATAGCAAATTAAAATTAAAGAACATGAAGAAAATTTACCATACATTTATTATAACAAAGATATTTATTGACTACATTCAATTAGAATGATATATTTAATTACAAGGTGGCTGTTTTTCAGATGCAAGATACTTGTTGACATGTATACAACAAGTCTTTCTTTTAAAATGATACATTTAATTACAAGCTGAATATTCAGGAACATAAAAATTGCAGGTAGCAAAGAGCTATGGGACTAGTTATAGGGGAATGAACTAAAAACTGTTAACCTGAAGCAATCATATGCAACATTCTTTGTTGGATAGTTTCTATATTCTTGATGCTGATGCTTATGTTGGCCGGAAAAAGTGCTGGTGTTCATGAATGGTACGGGTACTGCTGTTATGTTCATGAAGTGCTGCAATCATTGATAAATGGACTCCACATGATAATCAAGACTTGTTAATTTCAAAGTGACAGATGCTGATGCTTATGTTGGCCAGAAAAGGTGTTGGTGTTTATAAATGGTACGGGTACTGCTGTTGTGTTCATGAGGTGCTACAATCATTAATAAATGGACTCCACATGATAATCAAGACTTTTTAATTTCAAAGTGACAAATTTGCATAGTTCTCTAGAGCAGTTTTCAACCAATCAATCAAGAAAACATATGCATCTTCAGTTGCAATCACAAAAACCAAAAGCACAATTCAATAAACAATTATTTTTCTCTTATAAGAATTTTTCAGTTTGTATGTATGCTGAACTTATCCATGATTTACACAAACATTTGTTCATGCTCCAACTTGTGGAAAATATTTTCTTTTCAGCTAAATAACATTACATGATAATCAAGACTTTTTAATTTGAAAGTGACAGATTTGCATAATTCTCTACAACAATTTTCAGCCAATTAATCAAAGAAGACATATGCATCTTCAGCTGCAATGTCCTTGTATGTTATCATTTTCTACAGGCTCATAAAATGTGGAATAAAGTTTCCAAAGCTATTGTTACATAACTTGTTCTATATAGCATAGTTCTTTCAAGTCTTGGTTTGTTGTGGAGCTCATGTAAATCAACAATGCAAGTGTCCAACAAGAGGACTAAATGCAACACACATTGCTTTGCTAAAAAGTTAATTAAAACCAAAAAGTTAAACAGTATATACAGAACAGGGATTCTCTATTGTAAACAAATAAATTGACCTTCAAGCTTGTATTTCTCTGTTTTCTCCATAGCTTTAAGAACAACTTTTGTAACCTCTCCATGTCTCCCAAAAAGATCTTTTAATTGCCTCTTTGTCATATCATCTGGCAGATTGCGGACATACACAGAGTTGACCTAGTATATGAATAAATAACACAAGTGATATAAAACAATAAATAAATAGTCATTTGCTATTCAAAATTTACAACCACAAAAGCACACCCAATAAACAACATTACTTCAACTAAAGGCAAATAAAACATATATACAAGCTTACTGATAATTTAAACACATGCTAAACCTTGAATAGACAAGACAAATACCAATCATTTACTTCTTCAGTTGAAAGATCCTCTTCTTTCACATTTGATGGAATATTAGCCAAAAAGAGCGTATTTTTTGGTTGAGATTCTAAAGCCCTAAGTTTCTTCTCCTGAAATTGAAAAAATGCATTTAAAAACAAAGCATCATGCAAGATTCTCATTTAATGAAAAAGATGACTCAAATAGGTTTCTAATAAAAGTTAGCAATACCTTGTACTCTAAACCACACTACTCGCAAAGGCTTGTCAAATCTTCCTTAGTAATTTCTCATAATTGAAGACGTTGGACAATATTCTTAAGGCTTGTCAATTCAATAAGCAATAACAGTTTTAGGAAAGAGTCTAACATAGAGGTAAATTGTAAGCTTCTTATCTGGTAAGCCTTGGGTTTGAGTGTTGAAATATACCTATTCTGTTATCTCCTTGAGTATGTGGATTTGATGAAGTGTTAGTATAAGAAAAGCCGACTGTTGCTGGTGATTTCAAGAACAATCTGTTGACTTATGAAAAAAAAGCAGCTTAGTAAGCATGATTAGAAACATGGTCTTGACACCTAAAAAAGTATAACTATTTATGATGTTTGAAAGAAATGTGCTAAACAAAGATTTTTAAAAAATTACCATTCAAGTCTACATTGCAAATGGTAGTCATGTTTTTAGCTGGTAACCTTAAAAACTCCACTAGTGGCATTGGGATATGAGGTCTGTTATTCATGCTGCAGAAGACTAATAAATGGAGTGTGGGAGGCAAGATATGTGCAAGACGCATTGTGTTTATTTAATAGATTAAGAGGCAGCTAAAATATTGCTTGCTTGCATCAAATACATAAATATGACTTAGGTAGGCAATCAATATGGACATTTACATTTCTGAATTGAAGAAAACAATATCAGTTAAGTTACATGGCAGTTAAAATCAAGCTAAAACAATTAACATTGGTGCAGTTAAAATCATTGGTACTGAAGATTAAACATAGAATCTAGCTCAACTGAAACATGCCATATTGAAGTTAATATTTATATTATGCATGGTATAATTTTTACATATAACATAAGAGGTATGCATGAACAACATTTAGTATGTGCTATTTTTCTTGAATGTTGCTAGTGACTGTTCAAAATGACATAGGCAACATATATGTACTAGTGACTATTCAAAATAGAAAAGATAACATATATGTTTTATAGCAGATTTGATACAATTGTTATTTGAAACCAAAACTTTGTAATAGCTGCAATATGAGAAAAGTATTCGATGTAATTGGAGCCTTGTACAATTATGCAATTGTATGAGTCAAGTGAGTGCTACATAAGAAAAATAATTTAATATGAAATCAAAAAAAATGAAAAGCATTGTTAATGTGTATACCTTAGTAAAGACATTGTGTGGCCTAATGTTCAAGTGCAATAACATCAGTTATTTGATTGCTTTGATTTAGATTGAACTTTCCTCTTAGCTGAAAGTCCCGGAACATAAATATAGTGGCTGGTTTGTCAGCAACATATGTTTCATATGTCATGTTTTGTAAGGAAGGCCAGATTTTCTCAGCAATATTCTTCTCTGCAAAGCAGTGGATAGTTTGATTGTTGTTGTTAGTAATGATTGCTTTAACATGCAGGCAATATATGTAGTTGACTTCCTCTTTACATTTGGCACAATATGCTTTGTTGTCATTTAGTGCGGTGTAGCTATCAAATTTGTAGTAGCATTTAGGACAAAATACATGAAATGGATTTGAATATGCACTTGCAGGTGTCAACAGCCCAACAACCTGTAAAAAGGTTCAAGAATATTAGCAAAAATTTGGATCTTATTGTAGGAAATGATAAGTACAAGGTAGTCAAAATGGTTACCTCAAATGTGGTGTGCAAGAGTGCATGGAGTCCTTTCAATGTTCTTTTGTCGTTTAGGCTACAAATATATGTTGATGGAGTTGTACGAAGAGCGTGCTTCTGATCTTGCTTTTTTGCAATGTTTTTAAAAAGGAAGATTGGAATTTCACCTTTTTGTAACTGTTCTTCCATTTGATAGAAGAGTTGAGAGAAAGATGGATGCACGTAGAGCTGTGTTGAAAATATAATAATGAGTATTTTGTAAAAATGGATCAAAATTGTAAAAAAAATGTCTTGAAAAGAATGAAAACATAATGAAGAAGCTTACTGATGCTTTATCCATATCTGTATGGCCATCTTTGATATCAATGATATGTTGTTTTCCTTTTGTGTTTGCTGCTACAGCAAGGGCACGTATTGTTCCATAAGCATATTCTTTTGTACTAGATGTAAGCTATTTTATGATTGTGCCTGGGATGAAATTGTATTCATTTTGAAGTGGTGAAATACTGTCAATTTCACTAGAATCCTTTAAAAGTAAGATGTAATCAGAATCTCCGCAGTTCGAGATCTAATTTTGGTGCAATCTCAAATTCTTTTATTGCTATTGCAGTCCCTGGTATTATCTTATGCTCAAACTTGTGTAGTAGATGGCTACCAACAGTTAGTGTGATTATCATTTCACCCTTATAATCTGTCAAATCAGCTTGTAAGACTTCACGCATTCCTATGCCTTTGTCAAGGATAACTTTGTAGGTCACAAGTATAGTGCCTTGAAAAGTGTTGCCAACTTTTCTAGCATTTAAAACTTCAATTGTTACTGGTCTTTTAGAAGTTAGTTTTGGCCTATTAGAAAACAAGAAAGATGATGTTAAGTTGCATGATTTGGAAAAATGTGGAAGATGCAAAGAGGACTATAGAAGATGTAAACAACAATGCATGTTGATACCTTTTTGGGTTTTTTTGCTTATTTGTATCTGCTTCAGTTGTTGGGTTTGTTGGCTCCATTATGATTGGTTTGTTATAAAGCAAAGGACATAATGTTAATGTTAGTCATTGGAAGAATGTAACTGTTTGTTTTTGTAATATCATGTTATAGAATGAATGTTTATGAAAGTTGAAAGGTGATCTGTCCAATATGCTTCTGTTTTATAGGTGGAACATATACTTCTAATTGAATTAGTTCATATATGTGGTCAATTAGTGGTCTATGTGCAATCTACGTTTTGTTGAGAACAAATTTTGTCTTGTATTGGTTCATATGTTGTATGAGTTTTCTTGTGGTTTTATTCTCCTTACACATGTCTACATTGAAATCCCCTACAATAAATACAAGACTTTGTTGAATTGGGTAATTGAAGATGTTACTCATTGTCGTTAGGATCTCATCTATAGCAGTATTGGGTCATATGTAAACATTTGAAACAATGAATTCAATGGCATCATGACGTAAGTGTAGTGTTATGGCTTCAGTATTTTGTGTTTTATGTTCTCTTGTATTTAACACTAACAGATTGTTTGTTGTAAAAGTTGTTATGCCATGTATATGATATACTGTATGGCTATTGTATTTGTGGAGAAAATTTGTATGGGATGGAGGCAAGTGGACCTCTTGAAGACATAAAATATTAGAGTCCATGATGTCATAGTCATTGACAATATCATTTGTATGGGCTTGTAAACTACGAGTGTTTAGTGTGCATAGAAGTAGATGTGAATTTGGCATTGAGCAAGTTGCCTAATTTTCAAGTTGCCATTTTGCATGTGTTTGAAGGCGAGACATTTCAGAATAAATATTTCGTTTGACCTTTAAGTGCTTTGATTCTAGAGGTTTGAGTAAAAATAGTGATTGAATTGTTTTTGTTCTTGAAAGTGTTGTATATGTTAAGCCATGTTGTGTAATACCAGTTGGGTCAAAAGTGAGACCTTGCAATGTTAGCCCTTGAGATCAGTGTATTGTTCGAGCACATGCTACTTGTATTGGAAATTGTTTTCTAATCTTTACTTCTCCACTATTAAGTATTTTTGGAATTGGCCTTGTTATTCTATGTATGGGAACCCAATCTCTTTGAATTTCTGCTATATAGTATCGCGCTAGTTTATTTCGTTGCTGATAGCCTATTTTTAGATCATTAAATTGGATCCAAATTATGTCAATGTCCTATTCACTTGTGTATGTTTTGAATATTCCATCCAATCCATTGACAAGGCCATCTTCTGTGTTATAGTTTCCTCCAATAATTTCAACAAGGATGTTTGGTTTTAAGATTATTTGACTTGGTAATATTGCTGAATGGTTTTAGGTTCGTGTTGTAGTGTAGTTTTGGTCTACAAGGTCGATTGCAACTAAGATGATGTTGTTACCAGAAAGTATGGATAACATATTTTTGTTATGTGTGTCAACATCTTGTCTTTTCAAAAAAAGGTATGGGAATGTTGGATCAAGTGGTGCTGGGCGTAGGCAAACATGATTGAGATACTGTATATCGTCATTTGTATGTGATCCCAAGCGTATCCTATTAAGAATAGCAATGAATTGGCTATCATTTTGCCGCATTGTTGTGTTTAGGGAATAACACTTTACTTTATCTTTCCAAAAATTGTAAGGCATTAGTTCTGTTGGAGATGGTTCATTGCTAAATACATCTGAGTCTAGTACTGGGAGAGCTTGGTAGAGATCACCAAAAAAAATTGTATCAATGTTACCAAAGTATTTAGTAGGCAATTGCATAATATCACGTAATCTTTTATCAAGGTATCGCAAAAATGTGGACCCTACTAAAGAGATCTCATCTATGAGAAGTAGATGCAATTGGCTATAGATCTTTGACATTGTATCTAATTTCTCTGTGCTGAGGGGGACAAATTCTGATTTATTGAAAGGTATGTGGAAGGCTGAATGCAATGTTGTTCCACTAATGTTGTATGCCACTTTTCTTGTATATGCAGTCATCAAGCCTTTTGGTTTGTCAGGATCACTATGAATTGTATTGTTATATAATCGAATGAGAGCTTGATAAATAGTTGTTGTAGTAAATGTCTTTCCTGTTCCTGCTCCTCCTGTTAGAAACAAGTGTATTGGATTATTAGGTTCCTTTAACTTTTTCATGATAATGTCTTTAACAATCGCTTGTTTCTTTCTGTTTAAAGTTCTTCTTAGTCTATAATATTCATTATTGTCCATGATCTGTGGATGTCTTGCAATTTCAAATGTCCTTGGGACTAGGTTATTGGTGCTTTTACGAAGTGTGGCTTGAATATCATGTTCTATGTTATATTTTTCTTCTTGTGTGGGTTTTCTTTCTATAAATCTAATGTCATCGATGTTGACATCATTACCTTTGACTTCAACAATAGCTTTGTCAATGTCACCCCATCCAGAATTAGTGGTGTAGCAAAATTGTGCACGATTTATTTGGATAATTGTTTCATTTTGCAAATATGCATTTTCCCAAGTGTTACAGTTTTCTTTTAACGTATTTTCATTTAGTATGAATGGCTTGTACAATATTAATTGATCCCTACAATAGCTTTCTATGTCAACATGCTTGTTGAAGTTTATGGATTGAATTACTTTTGGCTTCGTCTTATGATGAAGCCTAGTGCCATCTTTTTTATATTTGGAAACAAATTTTGCAAGGCAAATGTTTGAAATAGCTAGCGGGCGTTGTAAATAATAGTCCATTATTGATTTGCACATTACATTTACTGATTCATCATCCTCTTTGTTTAATGCTTTCACTGATTTCAATATAAATGTTCGATCATTTTCAAGTCTTGTATCAATGAAGATGCATTTTCTAGAACTATAATTCAATGGCAATGAAAGAGCAAGATGTGCTGCTTGTTGAGATGACATTTGGTGAAGGTTTAGTAAAGCATTTCCTAATATTGATATCATTTTTATCGCATCTATATTCTCTTGTTGATGGTCTTTACGAATTTTCTTGAATGCAGTTGTCATTGACTTATCCACTTTTGCCATATAAGAACTGCAATACATTGAGGATGTATTGGGCATCTGTATTTGCTCTCCAAAGCTCTGGTATTTTTTTGGAAAAGCTATTGTTCCATATTTGCGAAGGTTCCCTTTGAAGATAAAGGGTCGGTTTAGTGATTCTAGATCTCAAGGCCATTATGTAGTCATCTTCATTGACACCTATTTCCTCTAAAAAAATTATGAATGTAAATGTGTTGTTGTAAGTTATTTTTTCAATTTTGTTGTATATGTTTTTAGAAATTGTATGTAAATATTCATTTGCATCTTCTAAGGGTTCAAGTATTGTTGTATTCCTAATTGGTGGAAATGGAAAACCATATCTGCAACGTGCATTTGTGGATTTTCTGCATCATTTTGTATGGTGGTGTATATGCAATACCGCTATATTTTGGTCTAAGTCTTTTGTGTCACATGTAATGTGTTTATCAGTAAATTCTATAATGCTTGTGTTGCTATGCTTTCCATATACCGGTGCATTTTGAACCCATATGAGGAAGTGGTCATGTTCATTTTCACGATTTTGGAATTCAGTTACTAAAAAATAGTCTAATACATTTCCAAAGAAAGACTGATCTGTAAAGATCAATGTTTTTAATGCATTTATCCTATGCCTATAGTATCGCGCACAGGTTATTGGGTCTCTTTTGATTAGTTCGTAGACATTTATGTCATTTTCTGTAATGAAGTCTTGTCTATTTGTTGAATAATGGTTTGCATGTAGTTCTTGTAATGTTATTTGCAGTTCAGACCAGTTTTGTTCGGCACTGGTGAATGTGAGGAAGAAAGTAGGTGGTCCTAGTTGTTGTATCATTGGAAAGACATTCTTTTTAAGGTGTTCTGTGTAATCGGGAGATATGCGTATTTTTTTTAAGTCAACATAACCTATATCTGAATTTAATATTTTTTCTAGATTTGGTTTATGCTTGACTTTTTTTGCTAGTAGCTTTCTTCCTTTTAGTTGGCCCTTCCGAATTCTTATCCACATTGTGAACATCACTTGTTGTATAAGTATTTTAATTGTTTTAAAGAAGAGGTTAGTTGTATGGTACACAAATCACCTTTGCGAATGTGTCAATTCCCATAGCACTATTTTTTGGTAACTAAAATTTTTAGTGATATCATTATCATGTGGGTTACCAAAGAACAAAGTTGGAAAATTCATTTTTTCAGCATATTTGTCTTGGAATATTCCAATAGGATATTGGTCTTGGGCAAGTGCAACTTCAATCAACTTGTCTTGCATTTTATGTATGTTGATAGATTCAGTGAAGCCATGCACCAAAGTTTGACATGGTCCTTGTTCACTGTCACTATCTGACTCAAAGTCAATTGTGGATGGTTCATTTTGGTTAATAGTTTCAGTATCTGTTTCAATAGCTTGTTTCCAATTGCCATTGAGTTTTACATTTTGCATTTTATATAATGTTGTTTTTGTCAATTCTTGAAGAGCTTGCATGATAATTGTTGGACGTACCATGCCTTTTTGGAAGGCATTTTTATATTGTAAACATCTTTTCAAGGAAACTGCAACTGTTGTTGTATTAGTTGTAGATACAGGCAAAGCTGTTTGAACAATGTTTGTGTCAATAGGAACATTAATGATGGAACCAGTTAGGCCAAATTGAGATCTTTTGTATCCAAGCTCCCATATTTGTGCAAAAGCAATTCATAGTGAAACAAGACGCTCTTCCAATGGTGTTAACATTTTAACATATTGCATTGTATCACTCATTCTAATATTATGTGGTGTAGCATATGTAGGAAGAGTTGATTGTTTTAATGCAAGATTGCATTTGTGACAAATGTAATTTGTTAGCATATTGATAGGTGGTTGGACTAGTTTATGGTACGTTAGTTTTTGTTCACTTTGAAATGCTCTAATGTCTTTTTTGAAACACAAGAATTGACAAATACTACATGAGTATTTTGGTGTGTCTTGAATTTTTTTTTTGAACAGTTGTATTGGTGATAATGTTTTTTTCCTTTGTTGAGGCGAATGTTTCCTTTTTTTGTAGTTTGGGGAAATTTTTGTTTGATTTTTTAATGCATTGGAAAATTTGTTTTCATCAATTTGATTATTGTCTCTAATCAATTTTTTTGTAGTACGAAGTGATATTCTTTCAGTAGTATTGTTCTTTTGAATTGTTGGTAATTGTATTTGGCAAAGTTTTGTGGTTTGTTTATCTTTTGATATATTCTTGAACTGTTCTTCTACTTGGTCATTGCTATAATTGAATTTGCAATTCAGAAGAGGCTCAAAGTGTCCATGGATTGGATTAGTATCATTGAAAAGTAATGAATATGGTTCTGTATGTGATATGCTATTGAAGTGCAAGTACTTCTTTCATTTGGTTAGTGACCAGACACATACTTGTATATTTAGCCATTTGATAACCAATGAATGCAGAAGACATCGCCCCATAGTCCAATTTCAGTATTGCCTACAGCTGGATTCGTAGACAATTGCATTCTATGCAAATATGATGCAACATATATAACTTTATGTAGTTCATATAATGTTTGCGCATTCAATTCAAGGTTGTATGAGTCAATAGCGTCATTTTCACCTCTTTGTAAACAAGCAATAAAGTATTCAATGGTTCCTTTTCGTAGTTGAATTGATGTATACTTGTTACCAAGCAGGTATTGGAAGGAGTCGAATAAACAATCTCCAACTATGTATTTGAATGAATTTACTCTGCATAATCCTTCTTTTTCTAGAACAGTGTCAATGTCAAATTCTGGAACTTCTGTTCGGGTTTCATAGTTTTTTACATTTATAATTTTTGAAATGTTTTCTATTGGTTCGTTTGTATGGCCATAACTTCTAACATGTTTGCAATCTGCCATTTTATCCACATACGAACATATAATGCAGTATTACCTATAGATGTTGTATTCAAATTGATTCACAAATAACCCCTAGCAATAATGGAAAATAATTCCAATAAGCTCCTATTATTTCTATGCATAAAGTGTTTGCAAGCTACATGATTGAAACATCATTTGTTTGATTGAATTAAATACTAGGTACATGTATCATACATCTCCTTTTGATTATGATTAGTAATCTAATTTAGATTAAAATATAAATCATCATTTTTTTATATTACATTGTTATATTTTGAAGACTAATTTTAGCAAGATTCAAATGAATGAGAGTTCTACTAAAAAGGTAAAATCATTTCTTACTTTATAGTGCTTACTTTGATATAGAAAACATAGAAACATTTATAGAAGCAATGACAAACTATAGAATGAAAATAGATAGTTGCATACCTATCACATACTATTTATCTTAATATTTTTTGAAAGAAGCCTTTAGAGTTGAACGATATTGCTTAACCTGTGCATGTATAAATGAAACAATTATTACTAATAAAGAAAACAGAGAAACATTTATAGGAGGAATGACAAACTATCAAATGAAAATAGATACTTGCATACCTATCACACACTATTTATCGTAGTATTTTTTGAATGAAGCCTTTAGAGTTGAATGATATTGCTTAACCTGTGCATGTATAAATGAAACAATTATTACTAATAAAGAAAACAGAGAAATATAATACAAAGCTAGATTACAAATACAAATACAATAAGAAGTAATTTCAAATGAGTGATATTGTTATTGCTCAAAGTTGAAGAGTGAAAAAATAACTAAATATTTAAATCATGAAATTTGAATTTATATTATATTAATATCAGCTAAGTATTCTATTATTTCTTTTTCTAAAATAATTTAGTCCTTTATAGAAATCGCTATTTTATTTAACTTTTTAAAAAAATCTCTTTTTAATATAGAAATTGTGTAGTAAAAAATAGATTTTTATAGACAAAGAATATCTTTAGAAAGTCTTGTACAGACTCTATTTGTTAATATATGATATTCATATGCAAATGTTAAAAATTATATAATACAATAAAATTAAAGAGCTTATAAAAATCGGGAGTTTTTTTAATTCAATTTTTTTTCTTTTAGAATAAAATAAATATAAATTTTATATGTAAAAATGAAGAAAGAGGAAATTGAAGCTTGAGTTATATATAGAAATATAGATGAAGGTCTTGAGAAGAAATATAGATTTGTTAGATGACAATAAATTAGTGATATAAATATATAGTAATAAACATTACTACAATTGAATTTTTCAATTTAATATATATGATTTATTTATTCTTTTTTATATTATGACAATAGATCAATAGGAAGAACCTAAATACAGATAAAAACTTAACACTATTGATATAATAAATATTATAAAACATAATTAATTAATAATCAATACTAAGTTTTTTATATATATTTTTTAATTCATATAATAAAATAAACTATTTTAAAGTAAATAGATAAATAGATACTATAAAATTCACAATCATTTCAAGTAAGCCCTCAAGTTTGCTGAGGGGGAACAGCTTTGCAAAAACTGGAATTTCTTCACATGCTATACAATTGTCTATACAAGCTTCAATTTTCTCTTTCTTCATTTTTACATATAAAATTTAGATCTATTTTATTCTAAAAGCAAAAGAATCGAATTTTAAAAAAATTTGATTTTTATAATCCCTTTAATTATATTGTATTATATTATTTTTTAACATTTACATATAAATATTATATATTAACTAATGGAATCTCTACAAGACTTTCTAAAGATATTTTTTCTCTACAAAAATCTATTTTTTACTATACAATTTCTATATAAAAAATAGATTATTTTAAAAAGTTAAATAAAATAGCAATTTCTATAAAGGACTAAATTATTTTAGAAAGAGAAATAATATAATAGTTAGTTGATATAAATATATAATCCTTGCCAATAATGAAACAAAATTCCAATCAGGTGCTAATGTTTGTATGTATATAGGGATATTTTTGTTTTTCTAATATTAGCTCTAGATATTTTTATGAAATGAATTAACATTTATCTAAGTTAACTCATATAAAACAAGAACTTTTCATTTCTTTTCAATATCTTCATCTATATTTCTATATATAAGTTAAGGTTCAATTTTCTCTTCATTTCTTGATAATTTTGTCATTATTAACATAGATGATATTTTAATCTTAGTAAGACACTGGAGGAGCATATCATTAATTTTTATTGTTGGCTTTTTAGTTTTTAAAAATATACACTTGAGTTCATTAATTTTTTAAATCATATAGATTAATTTATTACGATTGGAATAGCTAATATATTTGGGACTTATAGGAGCAAGTTTCTAGGAAACATGACCCTATTGTTAGCCAATATTCTAGGATGCATATTTAGATAGTTGTGTTGAGTAACTAACTCTTTCAATATTTCATATAGAAATACATGTATTAAAACAATTATCTAGTGCAAATCAAACTCCATTCTTTATAACAATATTACAATTTAAAGTATAGATTTTTTAAAGGACAATAAATTAGTGATATAAATATGTAATCAATAAGAAGAACCTAAATACAAATAAAAACTTAATACTTTTGATATAATAAATATTATAAAACATAATTAATTAATAATCAAGAATAAGTTTTTTATATTATTTTTAAAATTCATTTAATAAAATAAACTATTTTAAACTTCATATTAAAATACGTTAAAAAGTTAATATTAATATTTTAAACAACACACATAAATACATACTACAAAATAAAATACTAAATATTATTTATTTATAATAATTTGTTGAAAAAAGATCACATGAAAAACAATCGAAAAAAAATCATGTACAATCAAAGTGAATAAATGATCATTTAAAACCATCAAATCTGAAGCTGGCTACCAGTAGTTCCACCATCATTAGCTATGGGCCCCACGCTTTCTTATTGGCTCTGCTAAATAATAATAACAAGAAGCCCAAGCTAAGTTTAGCTCTAGTTTTAGTGGTGCAACTACCCCCCAACAAACTAGGTGATTTGGAGTCTATAAATCTCATCACGCTGGATTAAACGGAATTGAGAATATTTTGGCATCCGTAGCCTGCATCTTCGAAAATCTATACTGCTAGAACATAGAGTTAGTAGCCATCGTTGGTCATGGGAATGGAGGAAGTTAGCCATCCCAAGGGCTCTCTCAAAATTTGACTAAGGGCAAATAGTTGTTTTAACCCCAACGATGGGATTCTGGCACATTTATCATATAAACTTGATTTTGCTTTCAAATCTCAAGAGGAAATTGCTTTTAAAAGATAATGAAATCTCTTCCCAACACCTACGAGGAAATTGTAATTTGGTATTTCTTAGTTGCAGATATTTAAACCCCTACATTCTCATTTCCTGCAAAGGAAATCTAGAACTTAGAAAGAATCTAATTAAAAAAATCTATGCAGTTTGCGCTTCATTCAAGGATGGTCGCTAAATCTATTGTATAGAATTGAAATTTGGGTTCTTTTTGCGACAGATAAATATTAGGCATTCATGAAATGAATATATGTTGCCAACAAATTGTCTAATTGGCTTTGTGGACATAAATCTTAGGAAAGATTTGATGTACAATTACTACAACCTTATATATCAGGCTTAAACGATAATGACATATTTACGCATCTTTTCGACTAAAAGGACTTTAAAAAACCATGAAATAACAACAGATGGGTTTGGCGTTATGGGCCAAGCCAAGAAAAATTGCATAAATCTCAGAAAACAATATGAGATAAAATTACAAACTGACCTGGATCGCACTTCTGGTAAAAATCTGAAACCTCTGCAGGGGCAAACCAGAACAGAAGCAAAGAAACAAAACAAAACGCTTCTTCGCTAGCCTCCTTTTACTTGTGTCAGTCGTCAACAAGAGAAATGCAGAGTCTGAGATTAAAGCGTGTAGTAAAAAAAATGGGGAAAGAAGACCTGTAATAGAGACGATGAGAACGATGCCGACAACAACAATTAGAAGACAACATACATTTAATAACTTTTGCAGAATATAAAATTGCAATTAATGGAGATGTGAGGATAATGATTTTTTTTAAAAAAGTTTATACACCTGTCACAGGTGTATAGAAGATAAAATTGCAATTAATGCAGTTGTTGGGAGAATTATTTGAGTTTTTGTTGAAGAAAATTAGAAATTTTCATTGCCTTTTTCATCCACAGCCAATAGAATTTATGAAAAATGTATTTTTCAATCCCAAAAAAACATGCAAATGAGTAAATTTTTTGCAAACATTAGTTTATCAATGAAATTTTTAGATTTTATAACTAATATGGAACTTGGTGATTCCATTAGTTTCCTGCCAAAGGTAGGAACTAATAACATTAATAACAATAGTAATAACTTTATTAAAATTTTAATTTTAATTAAAATAAATAAATTATAACAACTTCCCCCGCATATAACAAGTACTGGCGCTGTTATTACAGCTACCGAATTAATATAATGCAGGCGCTGTATAAGAACAGACACCACCAGTTAAGGTAGCCGTGCGATTAAAAATCGCAGCGGCTCCACACTTTATACGTATGGCTTTAAGGGTGGGGTTAGGGTAAAAATCCCATCAATAGTTAATATTAATATTATTATTTTTTAATATAAACATTTGTATATATAAACCTTTTGAAATTTAATAAATTTATTTATTTATTTATTTATTATCTTAAGAACTTTATTTGTAAATTGCTTTATTTAAATTAAATCAATTTTCAATTCAATCACGGTTTTTTCATATATATATATATATATATATTTAATTTTGATTTTCTCATTACTCTAATAGAGGGAATATTATTAACCATCTAAATTTTAATTTAGGATTCTATTTTTAAATTCGAACCCTCCCCAAATTAAATCCTAATTTCTTTAATCTTGTATACAGAAGTTAATTGACAAGCATCTAATAATTCACAATATTGAAATGTTTAAGTTTTCATCATAGAGAATTCAGATTTACAATCCACAGACACGAAGAAGACAAGGAAGAGAAAATTTTTCGTAATTAATTAGTGATCAAAACACAAGACCCTACCTGAACTTGATACTAACATGCAATCCTCCAAAAACTGTGAGAGAATCCGCTCCTCTTCAAGAACTTTTCTCTAAAAACCTTTCTTAGAATTCTCCTTATGAAATTCGCTTCCAAAATTTTTGTGTCTCCAAAATTCCCGGTCCCCCAAAAATGAACCCCCAAAGCTGTGATAAGGAGTTTTCTCCTCAAACCAGGGCACTAATTGTGCGTCACCCGAGAGGACTCCTTGCTCACAAGACTCAAACTCCAAATTAACTTTTATTAATCTTTGCTTTATCCTTTAATGCACATTAAATGAATTATTAAATAACTTAATTTAATTTTCCACTTGAATTCTATTTTTAATTAATTTATTACTTTTAATCCCATTCGCACTTTATGAAATTAAATAACATTATTATTTTCACTTATTTTATCTTTTAATTAATTTCTCATATTTAAACTCATGCTTAGATCATGTGATCTAGAATCCTTTAATAATTTAATATCTTTTCCACTTTTAATTAATTTTAGAAACTTTAATTGATAAAATATTTAATTAACTTAAATAACAATAATATTTAGCATTTATTTAAAAATGAACTCTAAATATATTATTATTAAATTAAATAAATATTATCACATTCTAAATTTATCCTTAAACTCTTATCTCCAAATTTAATTCTTTTATTTAATTAATTTCTCAATTAATTAAATATTAAAAATATCATATTAATTTTCCATTAAATTAAATCATTAATTAATCTTTTTAATTAGAAATAATTAATAGAAAATACACCAAGGACTCATAAAACAACATACAAAAAACCATCATAGAAAAACACATACTAAATCAAACAAAAGGGTTATAATCACAAATTAACGTCATCTGACGCATTCAGAGGGTACACGACTCCGATACTTGTCCTAATTGTGAATTAGGACAAATGGCTTAACGGTTTAGGATTTGGACTTAAGATTGATCTCCCCTCTCTTACCACTGAGATAATGAGATAGGGTACGCTCATCCAGACAATTCAAGGAAGTTGATACCTGGTACCTGCAACCTGCATAAAATCCACGCATGTACAGACACAATATTCTAAGCTAAACAATCAATGGCAGGAAGTGGTGCATCGTGTAGATCCTGACTAGCAGGTGAATACGACTCCCTTCCTTAACCACATCAAAAATGCCATACATAAAGAAAATAAACACGTACACCATACA
This sequence comes from Cupressus sempervirens, assembly GCA_028749045.1. Lineage (NCBI taxonomy): Eukaryota > Viridiplantae > Streptophyta > Pinopsida > Cupressales > Cupressaceae > Cupressus > Cupressus sempervirens. Next base: position 130,161,240 of record CM053786.1, on the reverse strand, counting down.
CATGCAATATGGGGTAAATATCCATAAGAAAACACATGTGATAATAAACCATCTAACTAATCATCATCGATAACTAAAAACACTAAATAATCATCATACATACATGGAATATAGAGTACCAAGTAATCTCATCATATAATAAACTAAATGTAAAACAATATCTAATAATCTCCAAAATAATAATACTAATCATCAAACATAAGACTGGCCTAAAAGAGTTTGGCAATGAAAGCAAAATGCAAACTAGGGGCAGGCACTACACTAGATGATCTAATTTTTGATATTTTTAAATTATTAGAATTTATATTGGTAGAAATTTGTGAATCTCCTTATGCAACCCTTTTCATCTCATCAATTAAAGATTAAAAAGTTATTAGTTTACGATAGGAAAAGGGAAGCATACAAACCACACATTAAAGGAGGGGGAAGACCAAGATCCACCTCTTTTGATTAGATTAGATTGATACAAGGAGAAGTACCAATCTAAACCCAATACAAAAAGGAAATGAATAACTAATGTTTAGTTCCCCCTCACCCCCACCTTAAGAGGATTTAATAAAAAGGGCAAATAAAGCATCATTGTAATGGAAATGCAAAGGAGAAGATGATATAATTTCTAGAATACAAACATGAAAATGTGTTGTTGAATGATGTTAGAAGCAATTGTAATTTAGGATCTAGGCTGAAATTTGTGAGGTGGACAAATCCCAAAATTTGTTTGGAGATTAGTCATGTGTCAACTAGATCATTAGGGGTGCATTGTGATCCTGAATGATTGTGTGCAACATAGATTCTAATTTCATAGTTTTGTAGAGAGATGAAAAGTGTATCCCAATCCGTAATTTATCAATCCCACATCCAAAGCCTACAAGATAAAGAGATTGTTTGTTTGTCATTAGTGGGTGGGGGGTTGCCTTGGTCAAACCCTAGTTTAGGATTTTTTGAATTAAAATAAAGATTGTATACTAGTTGTAGTGATAGATCTAGCATGAATCAATATAAATCTATGAATATGCTTTTGAATTTGGAATGTAATCAAGTATGTAGATGTTTTAGCTTTGACTCAACTTTAAAACCCTAAAAAGGACATCAAAGTAAAACAAAAAACCTTCATAAATATATGTGCTTGAAATATTCTTTATGAATATGGATCTTGGAAGGATGGATGTAGATGATGCAACGATGGATCTTGAATGTATTAAGGGACATCTTGACTATTGAAAAATTATGAGAAGGTTTAGCATAAAATCATTCAATAGATTGAATGCATAAATCCTTGGTCTTCAATGGAGAAATAACTTGAATGCCTTAAATGCCTTAGATGCTTAAGAATTAGAAAGCTTGAGTGTGTGAATTCTTGAACACTTAAGAATGAGATGAGATATGATAAAATGGAGAAAATTGAAGGTTATATATAGATCTCATAATTAACTAACTCTCATTGACTGACCTACTTAGGATTTAACACCTTGAAGGTATCCTGACATGAAATCCGAAGATGTGACCTAATATATGTAGTGTCTGCCCCTAGTTTACATTTTTTGAGCTACATTTATGATATGATTGCCAAACTCTTTTAGGCCAATTTATGTTTGATGAGTAGTATTATTATTTTAGAGATTATCAGATGATGTTTACACTCAGTTTATTATATGATGAGATTACTTGGTACTCTATATTTCATGCATGTATGATGATTATTCAATGGTTTTAGTTATCGATGATGATTAGTTAGATGGTTCATTATTCCATGTGTTTCTTATGGATACTTGCCCCATACTGCATGTGTATGGTGTGCGTGCTATTTTATTTATGTATGGTGTTTCTGATATGGTTAAGGAAGGGAGTCGTAGTCACCTGCTAGTCGGGATCTACACGATGCACCACTTCCTGCCATTGCCTATTTAGCTTAGAATATTGTGTTTGTACATGCGTAGATTTTATGCAGGTTGCAAGTACCGGGTATCAACTTCCCTGAATTGTCAGGATGAGCGTACCCTATCGCATTGTCTCAATGGTAAGAGAGGGGAGATAAACTCTTAAGTCCAAATCCTAAACCCTTTAGCCAATTGTCCTAATTGATAATTAGGACAAGTATCTGAGTTAAGTACCCTCCGAATGCATCAAATGATGTAATTTTGTGATTATAACCCTTTTGTTTGATTTGGTATGTATTTTTCTATGATGGGTTTTCGTATGTTGCTTTATGAGTCCTTGGTGTATTTTCTATTAATTAAGTCTAATTAAAAAGACTAATTAATGATTTAATTTAATAAGGAATTATTATGATATCTTTATAGTTAATTAATTAATTAATTAATTAAATAAAAGAATTAAAGTTGGAAATTAAAGTTCAAGATATATTTAGAACAGGATAATATTTATTTAATTTAATAATAATATATTTGGAGTTCATTTTTAAATAAATGCTAAATATTATTGTTATTTAAATTAATTAAATATGTTATCAATTAAGTTCTAAAATAAATTAAAAGTTGAAAGATATTAATTTATTAAGAATTCTAGATCGCATGATCTAAACATGAGTTAAATATAAGAATTAAATTAAAAGATTAAATTATAAAAATTAATAATGTTATTTTTAATTTCTTAAAAGTGCACATAAGATTTAAAATAATAAATTAATTAAGAATTGAAGTCAAGTGAAATTTTAAATAAAGTTATTTAATCATTCAACTTAATGTGCATGAAAGTTGAATGCAAAAGAATTAGAAAAGATAATAAAAGTTAATTTGGAGTTAACTGAGTTGTGAAAAGAGTCTTCTTGGGTAAACGCACAATTAGTGCCCCGAATTGAGGAGAATTTGCTTATCACAACTTTGGGGGTTCATTTTTGTGGGATACGAATTTGGATGGGAATTTTTGGGGAAGACAATTTTTGGAAGCAAATTTCAGAAGGCTGATACGAAGAAAGTCTTGAAGGGGAAGGTTATTGAGAGGAGCGAATTCGCATACAGTTCCTGGAGATTGCATAATAGCATCAGGATCAGGTAGGGTCTTGTGTTTTTTATCCATTAAATATGCAATTATCCCTTCCTGCCTTCTTCGTGTCTGGGGTTTGTAGATCTGAATTCTCTGTGATGAAAGTTTTAAGCTTTCAATATTGTGAATTTATTAATTATTCGTCAATAATTTCTGTATCCATGGAGACTGGATGAATTAATTAGAACCATTGTTTTCTTGATTTAGAAATTAAGATCTAATTTGATAAGGGTTTTGTTTTAATGAAATTGAAAAGTTCTAGATAAATAAATAAATATATATATATATATATATATATAAATATATATATTTATATTTTACATATTTATCCTTTGGAAGAAATTTTTTTTATTAAAAAGATTAAACAAAATTAATTTTGTTAAAATAAAACTTATTTTATTGTTATTAAAATAAAAAATATATATATATATATATATTAATATAATATAGTGGGGGGGGGGGGGGGAGGGAATCACCCCGTACCCGCCCCCCACTGTCGGCAGGCCGACAGTACCTGTGTCGCAGGTACTGCAACGGCAGGTACAGAGTACCTGCTGCCGCAGGCCCTGCGACCACAGGCCTGCGGCCAAAGCCGACGGGCTATAAACGTGGGTGAACTTTGTATTCGTTTTTTTTATTTTTATTTTTTTTATAATTTTTTTTAAATTATTAAAAATGAATTTTATTTATTTAAAAAATTTAAAATAATAAAATTATAATATATTCAATTTTTATAATAGATTAAACTTTTTAAATATTTAATAAATAAATATTAATTGCATAGATATAGTTGTAAATTTTAATTTATTAATAATTTTGCTTAAATATTAATAAATTAACAATTATTAGTGGGATTAAAATAAGTAATTAGATCTAATGAATATTGATTAATTTAATTAAAATTAGTTTAATTAAGTTAATTAATAATGAATGTTATTTGACTAAATTATAAATTTGGATATTGATTTAATGAAAGTTATTATAGAAATGGGTTATTCGAAAAAGGGTAGTTGTGAAAACTTTGTTACTTGAATTCGACATTAAACTAAAACACAAACCTTACCTTAACTTAAATAATATACTTTCAGATCCAATCTCTGAGACTTTGATGTTGTCTTTGTACTTTGAATGTTTTGGGGTTGGTTTAGCGTTGACCAGTTCAGGTTGTTACCAGAGGCTCGGGGTTGTGAATGTGATGTCTTGATGATTTGGTCTCGATCTTTCTTAACCTGACCATGGTAATGTGATGAAGTGCTCTATGACATGATTGTGTTTACTGTTTGTTATTGCTTTCCAGTTTCCTTGTGTGAAGCTGAGGTGTATGTATTTGAGAATACCTAACTTAACCATTTTTGAGTCTCGATCAGTTATATTTGATAACCATTTCTGAGTCTCGATCAGTTATACTTGTATTACTTTCTGGTTGCATTAGAGAACCATTGGATTTTTGTGACTTATTATTGATGCCTTCAGTTGCTGATAGAGAACTGTCGTGATTACATGATTACTATTTGATGTTATCTGTTGCTCATGAAGAACTGATATATTTTGTGGATTATCTTTTTTATGATATTTTCAGTTGCTCATATAGGACTGAGATGGTTTTATTATGATTCTTTGATTACGAGTTCATGAGCTAGGGTAGGTTATCTATGTGTAGAGTCGGGAAGTGGCTTGCAATGGGGGTCGGAGCCCTAAGAGGCTGCCTTGAGAAACCCATTGTAAGTCATTTTTAATAAGTGAAAACATTTACACTAAATGAGAGAAAATGAACCTAACAAGATAATTGTATGTTCTCTCCCATGCCATGAGTGCTAGTACAAACTAGGATGGGGTAGAGAGGACGCTTGGTTACGACCTTGCATTCCATAGTATGCCTCGTCAGTACGAGAGGATACTAGTGGCCGCAGGATCAGTAGGGACCCGGGATTCCTAAGGGATTGCTCAGGTAACTTCTACATGACTTTTGCGATGACACTTTCCCGCTTGCATATTAGGTTTCCTACGTGTCTTGTGGTACCTCTGGGATTTAGATGTCGATCTTTTTTAGAAACCCTTGAGTTAGCATACTTATAGGATTTCCTGGACTTAGAGAGTATTTATGATTATAGGTTTTGTTATCCTATTTGGGACTTAAGACTATCTCCTCAGCGTGGTGGGAGTGGACCATTTAGGTTCCACGCGGTCGAGTGGTAGTGCTTTTACTCTTACCATTGAGATCTGTTCCGTGGTCACCGTGGCTAGAGATTTCGTGACTGGCATTTACCTACACTATGTTCTTGGATTAGTATGATGGATGGTTAGATTTTATGATAGATGTTTTATCATTATGGATGTATGGATGTATCATGTATGGTGAATAATTTTCATATATTTTTACTGTACTTTGTATCATGGATTTGAGGATGTTGTATCTTGATCTTTACATATGTATATTCTTTTAAGCCTTTCATACCCTGTGACATGTACAGTGGATGAATGAGCATTCCGAATTAATTTGCCAAGGAGCATTCAGAACAAATGTATATTATGGACATTGGAGTTTCTGATTATTCTTTTATATGTATGTGTTAGTTGTTAGACTTAGAATTAATTAAATTTAAACGTGACTCAACATCTTGGGATCTTTAAGAAATGTAACTTGCAATGTATGTTTGTCGATGATTACATGTTATTGCTTCCGCTACTATTTGTTTGATGTGTATGTCATACTTTCTTATTTTTTATAATAAAAAAAAAATGTTTAGCAAACTTAGTGAAACTTTAGGTTAATTCTTTTGGATCCCTTGGCGGGGCGTTACAATATATAGGTCCCAATCAAGGGCACATTGTAGCTTTGATTGGCCCATTAGGGGTTTAATGCACCCCTAATTAGTCAAGGGTGCACTGCACCCTTGACAACCAGGTCATAGAACCTTTGAGATCCCTTTAGGATCCCAAAATAGGTCTTGAATCTCCAGAATCAGGTACATAATCCAAGCAATAACTATTATGGTGTAAAGAGAAAATTCCAAGTGTATTGATGAAGGAAGGGAGGACCTAGGAGGATATATCATACCTCAAGCTTAATGCCTTAAAATAGGAGCTTTAAAGAGGATCTATTAGGTTTTACCCCAATCCCACCTAGGAGAAAGGACATAAAATGGAAGAAAGAAGGAAAGGTCCAAGGAGATTGGTGATCTCACATTAAATAGGTCCTAAACCTTTATTGAATTGGAGTGCTTCCAATTGAAGACGATACAGTTAGCTACATGGTCAAAGTTTGGAAATACAATATCTCAAAACACAGTTTTGCATTAACTTTGTGGAATGACATTCACAAGCTAGAACCCATAGAAATCTTGAGGAAAATCTGTATGTCACATATTTGTTTTAGAAGTATTAGATATTGGATACATATCCAATATGCCATATATATTAGATATCAAATGTCTATCTAATATTCATTGCCTATAAATATATTTATTTTCGTATAAATATGGTATCTAATAAATAATATAATACTATATACTAGACGAATTAAAAAATACTATGTACTATAATATTATAATATATTATACTTAATATATATTGTACATTATACTATATATATTAAATATTAAAATAATATATTTTATATATTATTATCTCTCACACCCCCTTCTCAATCCCTCTTTCCTCCTCTCAATGTGGCATATAATTTTAATAAATAGAGATAAACTAAAAATAGAATTTCTTCAAACTAAGTCATGAATGGTAGTTTCCTCCAAGAGATCTTAAAAATTACCATGAAAAACTCAAATATGTCAAGTATGAGATGCAAGATCCAAGGCAGTTTGTTCTTTTTTATTGGCATGTCATTTAGGAATCAAGAATGATACATGCAATTGACAAATCTGTAATAACCCTGACAGGTTATTGCTTTTTCCAGCACCAAAAAAACTCTTAATACTTCAGGAGGTTTGACATTTCGTCAAACAATTAGCAAGTAATCACTAAAGAACCAAATGCCTAAACTGAGACAATTCGTAAAAACACCTGTCTCATACTATGAAGACAACTAGTAAAGATTAAGGGGGGTAATGTCTCAAATAATTCACCAAATGAGCTGACTGCAATGTGACAATGGTAGTGCCAACAGTATTCAAGAGAATCTTTTTCAAGAACAGATCTATTACAAATTGCATATAATAATCCAATTGAAATGAATAACATCAAGAACCTGGGTCGCCAGACGTCTGCTCGAATGTTCAAAACTTGGTATTGCTGCTGCGGATGAACAATTAGATCTTCAGTTGAAAAGATGGGAGCGAATATCGAGTCCCATAAACCAAGTCAATGCTGAATTTCTTAATATATATACGTCTGAAAAAGAACTGATGAGTCAGTATTCTTTGCCGAATTTTTCCGTTGTAATTCCTTAGCGAGTACACCAGTTTCCCCTTGGAAAATAATTGATTCTCAAAATTATTCGAGATTAGACTCCTGAAGTTGCTATCGACTCTTAAATCGCCAAGTCTGTTAGCTCTTAAAGCGTCACTAGGTGACACCTTCAGCCCGACCCGTAAGTGGTCTGTAACCGTCGGGGAAAAACCTTAGCGGATGCCCTAATTCCGCAGTTCGTGTTGTTACCAACTGTGGCAAGGGTGTGCGAAATCTTTGTAGCAGACAGTCTTCCGAAAGTGCTCCTGCTGAAAACCCTCAGACCGGGCCCTAGAGCTGAAGCCGCTCAACCGATCTCTACCCCCGTCTTTAATTAATGAATCTGCCCCTGCAATTTCCTCCGGTGATTTCCAGACTCTTGCAAACAGCAGTAATGGCCGCGGTTGCTTGATTAGAATCGCTGTTTATTAACATGCTTCAATATATATAAAATGGCATCTGAATTAATTTGATTCAATTCTGCTTCCGTCTTCACTATAAAATGATCTTTGCAATTTGCCTTCGCTCGTCTTCAAAAGGGATCTCCAATATTTTCGAATTAACAAGTGGGCTTGTGAGATTGCGAATATTTGTGATAGCCTTCGGCTCTAGACTTTGACTTTAATAATTACGAAATACTGGATGATAAGATATTTTGGAAATTCGATCTCTAACCTCTGATCTGTTCACGCAGCAACTTCTATAGAGAACGCTGAAAAAATGTTCCTTAGCAGTCGAACTCCTTCTTAAACTCTTTCCTGATACCAAACTCCTCAATTCTACTCTTGACCTAATAATCTGAATCGAATCCTTCAGAGGGTAGTGATGCAAGAACCAAAAAACTGGCCTAAAGCCACAAATGATCGCTCCGATGAAATGATTGAATGTCACCTCCAATCTGCAATAATTCAGATGATATTTCACACCCTTAAAATTGCGCACCTATTGAGAGTTATCGTTCTCAATGGCCAACTGTGACAATTGCCGAAACCCTAGGTTTCCACAATGCACCCGTGATTGAATCACAATCTGAAAATCAAAGAGAGATAATCAATTGCCTGATTCAAATGGAGCCCCGGGGTGCCTATTTATTCTTTCCTCTCCATCTTCTCCAGAGACTTCTAGAACATTTTTGATCTTATCTCTTAAGTGACTTTATTAAATATTTTTATAATCCAAGTCACTCTATTAAATATAAAGTTATCTTTTAATGTTTATTTATTTAATTAAAATAATTAATTAGTCGTCCTTGGACAACCAGTATTAATTAAATTAATTAAATCGAGCTGTCACAAAAAATTGGGGACATGACAGTCCGCCCTTCCTGAAATTGCTTGTCCCCAAGCAATGGCTGAACCATGAACCAATTAGTCTGCCTGGATCCCAAATGTAAATCTGTGTATCATCCCAATCCGCATCATACTCCCGTGGAGAAATCATCAATACCAGTAACTGAGAAACTGTACTCAACATCCAAACAACTGACACTTCTGATGAAATCATCTGAAAACCAACTGTAGATGCCAGTAGAAGAAACCATTCTGCGGAACTCAAGCCAACTGAAACATCAACTCTATCAAAACTCAAGCCCTTGTCAAAAAGACACCTGCACCCAACTGCATTGTAGATATGACAACAGCCATAGGTACCTGAATCATTGCCATCAAATTCAATCTCTGAAAAACTGCTCCTGGTGTGTCGATGCTGCAGGCTGAGTAACTTGCTACTACCAATTTTATTTTCAAAAGATGGTGCCAATCTATCCCCTAATGGATGGTAAGAAACTGGAGCCAATCTACATCTGTGTGAAATAAAATCTTCTATCTCTGTGTCAAAAGAAAAATGATGAGCGTACCCTACCGTATAATGCCGGTAAGAACCTCCAAACTCTGCTGCTAGCTCATCATCACTGAACTGGTAATCAACATATGGCTCCATTTTCTGACTCCGAGTGACTGTAGGTCGGATAGGTCCTTGTGCACTCTGCTCAACAAACCCCTCCTCGAGATCCTTGTGAGGTAGCATAGTAGCAAGGACCCCTATAATCTTCTCAACCAATCTGCAAATAACACTAGTATCTTGGATGAGAACACCTTCTGTCACTTTATGCGAGTCCAAATGAACACATGCACTATCCATCAAATACTCCATGAACGGTTCAGTGCAGTAAAAATTATATGAGGAAACATTAACATACTCCCCTTTACACCACAACTGTTCCTCCTGTAAGGGTGGCATACCCCACTGTACCACACTGTCATTTATCAGAGAAGAAACAATCTGGAGACTTGACTCAACTGGTATCCCAAATTCATTAGAACCAGCTACTACCAAATCTTGAATATATGTGTTGGCCTTAACAATATGCTCCTTAGTAGTAACTGCGGAAGTGTACTTACCATCATCCACCTCAGTAGTCAAATGAACTGGGTCTGGGGCTGGTTTTGACCGCAAATGCTCCAACTCCACGGTCACCTCCTTCAACTGAAACTGCGACTTCTGTAGATCTCGCTGTGTGTCCTCTAATGCCTCAGTAGTCGCTATGAGCTCTTGGGAAAGCTCACTCACCTCCTCTTCACGATCCAAGAGTGCCCCATATGCTGTACTCCCCCACTCAACCAAGTGATCACGGTCGGCTACCAATCGTAAATAATCCTGCTTCAAAATTTGAACAGCTTCGCGCAAGGCGTGAATCTCTTCCAAAGAAAAGTAACCACCGCTGGACTCATCTGTCATAGAAGAACCCCAACCAGTAACAGCCAACAACTGACGAGCAGTATCAAAATGCTCGCAAGCGATAGCAATGTCTCGCTCACTAACTTTCAACTGGCTAATCACATGATGGCTTTGGCTAGATTGTCTTCTATAAACTCCCTCTGACACATTGTCTGGAGGAATGTCCTCAAAGATACTGGTCTCTGGATTATTACCATCTATATTTTTCGAATCAACTTCAAAACTTATATCAACATCCAGAGTATCAAAATCTGTAGTTCTGCTGTCAAGCTCTTCTGTACCTAAAGAAACTGTCAAGGAAGCTGAATCTTCAAAACTGTTCACTTCATTCTCCCGGATGTCATCAAGATCAAAACGATCCTGGGACTCATCTGTACATGCTTCCAAATATGAAAAACCTTCAACACCTTTCAGCAAGAATGGTCGACTGGAAATATGAACCAAACCCAACAACGGTGCATAAAAACTAATACCAACATCGGATGTTCTGCTGGCACAAGGAAAGATAACACCGTATATTCTGCTAATCAAATCCATGATAGTACTCAAACAATCATGGCTATCATAAAGTGCTAAAGATCTTCGGTTGACTGAATCCCAATTGCTGCTGAAACATTCCCGAATCCATATGCAAGAAACAACTGGTAACTCAAGCAAACTACTTACCTGAGTAATGTGACCAATACCAGCTAACTTCACATACCTGTCTGCCATGGTCCTTGTATCCTGGATGTGAATGCAAGATGAACTCGTAACATTATCAGCTACCATATATGATCCTTTTGCTGCAGGAAGCTGAATGTCAGGCATGTAAGATGAAACTAAGCCCAACTCCATGCCATTCTCATGCCTCTCCCAGTCCTGTAATGCCAAAGTTGCTCGAGTGTCCTCAAGCTCACAAGAAAGCTTGACAACTTCCTCCTCCTTCCTCCTCAAGGCATCTGAATAGTCTTTGGCGAGGCTTAGAAGATGGTCACGATCTGATAGAAGATGTAAATAGCTCAACTTCGTCGTTCCCATTCCTTCACCAATTGCATGTAAGTCACAGCAAGAAGAATTTGCCTGAACTCCCTTATGTCTTCCTTGTAACTGAATCATCTGGATGTGCTCTTCTAACATCTCCCACATCCTGTCATGATGAGATAAAGAAGCCACAATACTAGCTTTGCTTACCTTCAGCTGGCTGGACAAATCATGTGAAGTACTACCATTCTCATCCTCATGTGACGAATCATCTAACTGAGCCTGGTACTCTCTGTCAGCAAAATCATAAATGCTCGATGTCTGCTCATTTTCACCAGGTATCTCATCATCATGCACAATGACATCTTCATCATCATCTGAACTCACTTCACTGTAATCATTGCTTGTCGAAACCAAACTACCCTGAGTACCTGAGACATCACCCTTGGGAGACTCGTATTCAACTGTCTCAACTTGAGTGTCAAGTTGACAGTTGCTATCCATCAGCGTAATATCCTTCACCACTTCTTCCTGTGACCGAACTGAAGCCTCTGACTGGTTACACACTTGTTCCTCGAATTCCTCATTAAGGTTCCTCGTAACATCTCTCATTGTATCTGTCAACGCTTCGTGAGAAGATTCACCAAAATGAAATCCAGTTGATTTACTCACCTTAGCTGGGACGGACAGCCTGTCAAGCATACGGTGGTGTTTAACCAACAATTCAGACATGTTATGTTTGATCTTTCTGAGCTCATCCTGAATACCTGAATAGTCCTCCTTTCCACAATTCCGACTCTGAATACTCTATCTATTACTTGTCCAAGATTGTGTCCTTGGAGACTTTGTGTTGTACCTGTCCATCTTAGTTGAAGTAGAGTGCTGATCACTCATGTAATTTGGTTCTCACCCCACAGGATGGCAAGAAAACTGCTCTGATACCACTGTAATAACCCTGACAGGTTATTTCTTTTTCCAGCACCAAAAAAACTCTTAATACTTTAGGAGGTTTGACATTTCGTCAAACAATTAGCAAGTAATCACTAAAGAACCAAATGCCTAAACTGAGACAATTTGTAAAAACACCTGTCTCATACTATGAAGACAACTAGTAAAGATTAAGGGGGGTAATGTCTCAAATAATTCACCAAATGAGCTGACTGCAATGTGACAATGGTAGTGCCAACAGTAGTCAAGAGAATCTTTTTCAAGAACGGATCTATTACAAATTGCATATAATAATCTAATTGAAATGAATAACATCAAGAACCTGGGTCGCCAGACGTCTGCTCGAATGTTCAGAACTTGGTATTGCTGCTGCGAATGAACAATTAGATCTTCAGTTGAAAAGATGGGAGCGAATATCGAGTCCCATAAACCAAGTCGATGCTGAATTTCTTAATATATATACGTCTGAAAAAGAACTGATGAGTCAGTATTCTTTGCCGAATTTTGCCATTGTAATTCCTTAGCGGGTACACCGGTTTCCCCTTGGAAAATAATTGATTCTCAAAATTATTCGGGATTAGACTTCTGAAGTTGCTATTGACTCTTAAATCACCAAGTCTGTTAGCTCTTAAAGCGTCACTAGGTGACACCTTCAGCCCGACCCGTAAGTGGTCTGTAACCGTCGGGGAAAAACCTTAGCGGATGCCCTAATTCCGCAGTTCGTGCTGTTACCAACTGTGGCAAGGGTGTGCGAAATCTTTGTAGCAGACAGTCTTCCGAAAGTGCTCCTGCTAAAAACCCTCAGACCGGGCCCTAGAGCTGAAGCCGCTCAACCGATCTCTACCCCCGTCTTTAATTAATGAATCCGCCCCTGCAATTTCCTCCGGTGATTTCCAGACTCTTGCAAACAACAGTAATGGCCGCGGTTGCTTGATTAGAATCGTCGTTTATTAACATGCTTCAATATATATAAAACGACATCTGAATTAATTTGATTCAATTCTGCTTTCGTCTTCACTATAAAATGATCTTTGCAATTTGCCTTCGCTCGTCTTCAAAAGGGATCTCCAATATTTCCGAATTAACAAGTGGGCTTGTGAGATTGCGAATATTTGTGATAGCCTTCGGCTCTAGACTTTGACTTTAATAATTACGGAATACTGGATGATAAGATATTTTGGAAATTCGATCTCTAACCTCTGATCTGTTCACGCAGCAACTTCTATAGAGAACGCTGAAAAAATGTTCCTTAGCAGTCGAACTCCTTCTTAAACTCTTTCCTGATACCAAACTCCTCAATTCTACTCTTGACCTGATAATCTGGATCGAATCCTTCAGAGGGTAGTGATGCAAGAACCAAAAAGCTGGCCTAAAGCCACAAATGATCGCTCCGATGAAATGACTGAATGTCACCTCCAATCTGCAATAATTCAGATGATATTTCACACCCTCAAAATTGCGCACCTATTGAGAGTTATCGTTCTCAATGGCCAACTGTGACAATTGCCGAAACCCTAGGTTTCCACAATGCACCCGTGATTGAATCACAATCTGAAAATCAAAGAGAGATAATCAACTGCCTGATTCGAATGGAGCCCCGGGGTGCCTATTTATTCTTTCCTCTCCATCTTCTCCAGAGACTTCTAGAACATTTTTGATCTTATCTCTTAAGTGACTTTATTAAATATTTTTATAATCCAAGTCACTCTATTAAATATAAAGTTATCTTTTAATGTTTATTTATTTAATTAAAATAATTAATTAGTCGTCCTTGGACAACCAGTATTAATTAAATTAATTAAATCGAGCTGTCACAAAAAATTGGGGACATGACAAAATCCCTTCAAGATAATCTCTATAGACTCCTCTTTTCAAGAGTTTGAATTGTAATTCAATTATTTATATGCTAAGTGGAATTTGGGATATCATTTTGAGAGATTTTTTTAAATTTAATAAATAGGTCTTTTTTATTAAATCATAATATTAAAGCACACAATTATACACAAAAAAAGTTGGGGAATACAAGATCACTCCATGAGAGTCATATGACCCAAGGTTCAAAGTATAAAAAATATCAAGTATTCATCAAATAAAAAAACATGGATAAATCTTAGAGAAACCCATCTCAGACAGCCAAACTAGTGCCAATCAAAGAGGGGATCATGTTTATGCTTTTTACCCCTTACATCAATGAGGCCAAGTCTAAAAGGGGCCACCCACCTTCATCTTTTTTCTTTTTCTTCTTCTCCTTCCTCCCTCTCAGAGGGAGAAACTACGAAGGCCAGACAAGGAAGCCACTTGTAGGAACTGACACCAAGCCATGCAAAATCACCTATGGCATCAGGGTAATAAGAACCAACAAGAGTTGAAGTCGAGGGAGAAACAAAAGACCACATTGAGACAAAGCCACATGGAGGGAAGGTCAAGCATTGCCTCTACACATCACCTTCCTCACCTAAGGAGTGGGGTATGTAAGCAATTAACAAAGAAAGTGTAGCCATGACGGTAACCATGAGATAGAATGTGGTTGACTATTCTAAAATTAATAATATTGCTAATTTGTATAAAGTCAAAATTTAGAACCAACAAACAAAAACAAAATATTTTTTAATAAATATTAATTACTTAATGTTTAAAGATGCTCTTATATCATTTACCAAAGTGAGATCACTTAGCAAATTCCAAATAACATGTATGACTCTTATATAAATGTAAAAATAATGTAAGAAACTTAGACAACATACTTAATATTCTAATATAAAAATGATAGAAAAATCATCTATACAATAAAATATACATCAAGTCTAAAGTTAAATACCATATTTTATTTGTATAAATTTCTTACACATTTATTAGCACAATTTTAGTTTACATTTTTTCCCCAATACCTAACATCATTGAAAGGAGTAGGGAATAAGCTAACATTTTATAACATAAAAAATGACTTCTTCAAATTTAAATTTCTACATCACTTTGAAAACATGTCCTTCGAAACATAAGTCCAAAGGTACTAGTGCATGCCATGATCTATTTTAGAAAAATGTGTCTACCAACAACTTAACAATAATATAATAATAATAAAGAAATACATTCAATGATGATAATTGGACTTTAATAGTTTTGAATATAAGATTTGAATAATATAATAATGATAATAAAGAAATACATTCAATGATGATAATTGGACTATAATAGTTTTGATTATAAAATTTGAATGAAAAGGAGTCTTTGACTTTGTACACCTTGGCTATGTCGAGCACAAAGAAAAACAAAAACAACACCAACATTTTCTACTACACTTTTTTAACATTTTATGCATTAGTGCACATTATATTATAATTGTTGACACATTGTAAATCTTACATGGGAGCAAACCAACAAATCTGAATTCTCATCGATTCTTTTTGTCTTTACTTTTAACTATCGCCAAATACACCCCACTTATTGCAATCAATAATGTACTACCCACATGACAATACTCACAATACTCCTTTTCCTATTCATTTGTCATCTAAAGTATTTTGATAGTCCATTTTCATTACTTTTTTATATTTTATATTTGACTATTTGTATATGGTATATCGTGTTGCTTTGGTTTCCCAACCCTAAAATGTTTATTTATATTTATATATATCTCACTATATAAATTACTATATTTTTATTTTAATGAAATGGCTCGATTATAAATTATAAATTATTGGTTATATGTGTGGATATAAGAGTTTTCTAAAAACTATAATAATTATTTTAAAATTAAAAAAGTATAAATAATATTTTCTATAACATTTTACCAATGTATTTAAATTTTGAAAATATAGTTTTTTTTCCAAGAAAACTTTTGTACATACTACGTGGACTATAGAAATCTTGTGTCTACTATTTTTTTTTTATGTCCACTCTTGCATATACTATATGGACTGTGAAAAAGTCATGCTTACTATATTGTTAAATGTAGAGTAGAGTTTTTAACATGACACAATGTTGGTAGAACACACCCTCTAGTACGATGAGAAATGATTTTGGGATTACAAGTAGAGACATCATCTCTAATTAATAATGTTGAGGTTTAATTTAGACCGCATTAGATCAATGAAGACATATGACTATGATTGCAATGGTTCAATAAAAAATGATTGTTGCAATAAATTACCACCATTTAGTCAACACATTATAAAATAAATCTTACATATATTAAATAATATTATTTTAAATAATTCAACTAATTTTAAATTATTTTAATCTAAATTCTAGAAGACAAACCAAAATCTTACATTAAGTTTCTTATTTTCAAAATTATAATTGACTCAGTGTTGACTCATTGCTAACTAGAAGAAGAAAATAATTTGTGAGTTACAGTACATTGGTGATTGTGAATAGACATCTAAACCCCCTTATTCAAGAGAGAAGATTAATATAATATGATATAGATAAAAGTTTCAAATGGAAATGAATGGTGTTGAGGTAAATAGCTATCATTATCCTTGAGATATCCTAACCAACATTTTATTCCATATTATTCTAATTGTCAAACCATGATATTAGTAATAGTAGTGTATAAGGGACAAGAAGAGGAAAGGATGCAACCAAATATGATGTTATGCACATGTGTCATCCATACTTATGAATAAGCTTGGATAGGCAACACAAATGAAGAAGGAAACATGAGACTTAATTAAAACTAGCACTTGTACCCTGTCAAGGTCCAAGAGTATAGCCGATAGGCATTGCTATTGTAATGTACAGTGGATACAGGTTGTTTCCAATTTTTATGCAAGATTTTGCTTCATTGAACACTGCTGTTATAGGTGATTAAGTTACTCAAATAGTCCATGTGACTTTGAATTTTGTTTGATAACTTTGATATGGAAGCAATTATGTACTATCAAAAAGAGAATTGTAAACAGAACATCTCAAAACAATCAAGTCATATGAGAGGAAGGTTCCCAATGTTATTATGTTATTTTGAAAATTACAGTGACATCTCTGCCCATAAAATATTATGTTCACCAGTGGAAGCTCACAAATATCTAAAATGTGCTAACTATTTTATTTTTCTTCATTTTCACACAACTATAATCATTAGACTTGTTCTCCTATCATGACTTAAAATTTCAGACTCGATCTCTAAGCACAATTTTCTCACTCCAATCACATTTGTTATCATGGCATTCCAAATAACGACTTTCTCCAATGAAACCCATTTGAATGTGTGAGAATTTTCTCAACTGTCAAACTACTTTTCTCCCACGATTTCTAGTTCATTTTCTTACAGATTTGATTGAAACGAAATGACAAATCCAATGAAAATGCCCATCAATTTCAATAAATCTTATTGGTTGTATATTTCAAACTCTCTTATTTTGAATTGATAATCAGTCAAATAAGTAGCAGGGGACTTGATTTCAAATGCGGACATCTTTTCAACCAAATTTACAAGCAGCTACCAGTAGTATAACAACGGACATGTTTGATCTTCTAAGAGGATTTTTAAAAACTAAAAATAAAGTAGAATACATTATGTTCAAAGAAATTCTGGCATTGAAATTTTTTGTCATAATCATTTCGGTAACGATGATTGTGTCAATATTTGTGGTGAATCTGTAGGAAGATGAGGCTCCAACTAAATAACAAAAATGTGCAATAATCAGTAGATTGTTGGGCTGAGTTAATCAAGAAGTGCCATAACAAAATGAGCATAGGAAACATGGAATACAAAACAAGTAACCTATTTTAATGGAAATTGTTTAACAATAAGTTGCATTAAACTAGACCAATACAAAGATAGAGAATTAAGAGAACATATTCAGCTAACTTTCAAGCTAAATATACAACTTTTCAATCTATTATTACTTTCACTCGTAGGGAAAATCTTTACTACACTATAAAAATGGAAGGAAGCATCACTCCCCAAGTCATGACATTGTCAAACGAAAATTACAGTTCAATGCTTTTACAGAAGTGTTGGGACGGAGTCAATACAGAAAATACAGAAACAACATGGAAGTGTGTGAGATGAAGAAGAACAACTTGTAATTAGATTCAAACACAAGCTAACGAGACTCAAATACGTAAAACTATTTCTTCTTACAATACTAATGACTCTCTTAAAGCATCAAAACCATGACTGTAAGTCTAAACTTTATACTAAATATACCATAACTTGGCCTTTTCAATATCTGCAGTGCTCTCATGAATCAAGATGTACTATTGACCAAACTTCGTAATTAGTTAAAATTTAAAAATAATTGTATTTTCAATTTGATAAACTTGATATTGTGTCTTCTCACCTTCAACACAATAGCAAACACTGCTGATCTCCAATAATCTATAATCATATTCAAACACAAGCTAGTTTAATATTAATATCTTAAATAGATTTAGAAATTATGGTTACAATTCTTGGTTTTTACTTTTTGTTTGCCAACACGTTCAGTTTGCTTTTAGTGATGAATAGATTCTTCTCGTGGCCCCTGAAAGTGTAGAAGAAACAAATCACAAGTAATGATTTATAGCAGTAGTCCTATAAGAGCTTTGAGGTTGGAAAGTAATGTAGGTTAGGGAGACAAGTAGTACCAATATATAGGAAGGTCTGTTCAAATTACTTATCCAACAAAGTTGGTGTAGGCGTTGTTCTTCATTCTTTTTGATATTGGCGAATGGGTTATTCTGCATCTTTTTGTATCTATCAAAAGAAAAAGTTGGGTTAATCTGAAGTCCTTGTATTGATTTGACTTGTG
Source organism: Cupressus sempervirens (assembly GCA_028749045.1). NCBI lineage: Eukaryota > Viridiplantae > Streptophyta > Pinopsida > Cupressales > Cupressaceae > Cupressus > Cupressus sempervirens. The sequence continues at coordinate 130,142,452 of CM053786.1, read as the reverse complement.
ACATTGTTGTAAATGTTAGGCCCTGCCATTCTATCTTTCCAATATCAATTGTCGCATTGTCTAGTGTGAGACCTTGAGATTTGTGAATTGTGATGGCCCACACCATAGTGATAGGTATTTGTCTTCTATTGCCTAGTGACATTGGTGTTATTGGAATGCATTTTGGATCTACTGGATCCCATACTAGTCCAGTATAATTGTCAATCCTAGCTATAACATACATAGGAATGTCAGGCGGCTTGGAGCCAAGGGTGTAGACAATTTTGGTAATGTTGCCAAGTGCTCCATTGACAAGTCCTGTCTGTGTCCATATATTTACTGTGAGCATAATGCGTTCACCCTTACATAGAAGCACATTTTTTTGGAGTTGTTCTTCATCTGATCGATCTTTTTGATTGCTACAAAAAGTTGCTGCAGTGCTTATGGTGACTAGGCGATTGAGTTATTTCAACATGCTTCGATTGTGTCTAGTTACAATATCATTTGTAGCAAAGATGTGGAGTAAGCTATCAAACTCTTTGCTTTCTTCAACTGGTAGCTGGTGTTTTGATCACATCATTAGTAGTTCTCAATCTTTCTTTGTTGGTTTTGCACCCCGCATATTGGTCAGCACTTCTTTGAATTGTATTTCTGTAGGGCCTTCACCTCTTTGGCGAAATATGGTCTGCAGTGTTACGACAATTCTGAATTGTCTCCAAATTATAAGAGCATTTGAGTGTGCTGCATACAGGGGCTTGTCTAATACTGGGGGTAGTTGTGCAAGGTCACCAGTTAGAATAATGGATCTTCCTCCAAAATGTGTTGATTGGTCATTAGGAAAAGCTTTACATAGTCTGTTGTCGATCTTTAGTAGTAGTTTTGGACCAACGAAACTCATCTCATCAATTAGGATATATTTGATATATTGCATAGCCTCTTGGAATATTTTCAATCCTTGGCCATTAACTGGGTGCATGTCTCTTATGGGGATTTTGAGGGCTAAATGGATAGTGGTTGCATTGATGTTAAATGTAGCTACTCCAGTCAGGGAAAGTATCAAAATTTGTTGTTGTTGCGGTTGAGTATTATCCCTCAGTGCATGGCATATGTATTTTATTAGGTGTGATTTTCCAGTTCCTATTGCACCTTGGATTATCATGCGTAAAGGCTGGATGAATTGGATTTTTCTATGTTTCATAATTATTTTGAGGGCCTCCTCTTGGTGGAGGGATAATTTGTAAATGGGTGCACTATCTTGATTGGTAACATTTGTGCTTGTGCAGATTTTGTTTAAGGCTACGAATTTTGATGCACAATCATGTAGATTTGGTGGTACAATATGTTCTTCCCAATTTTGATTCATATCAAATTTTCCTCTACCAAGCATCTGCATATCATCAACATCATTATAATTCATGTGGCCCATGCATGAAAATAGTTCCCATTCATGCATTTTTATATTGTTTAATGAAGTTGTCTCATCATTGTTCTCTTCTTGGTTATCAACCTCAGAGATGCCTATAGTGGTGTGGGGTACATGCCACATGTTGTGTCCATTTGAACTCAACTAGTACCAATTTTCAATAATTACATCTTCTGTAAGTCCGATGTCCTATTCAATGTTTCTGAAGTGCTTGTACAATAGCAATTCACTCCAACAGAATGTTTGGTACTATTCAAAGTCACTGGCTGGAATGTTGTATAATTTTGGGTATATATTAACGATGGCTCTAACTTTTCTTGTTTTCCACTTGTCCCCTTGTCATTGTGCTACATACAAGAATGACCTAGCAGATTCAATTAGTGATATTGCTTCCATTTCTTTAGGTCGGTTCATGTATGTTTGTAAGTAACTATTTTGTATGTGTGTTCTATTTCTTTCCTGAGTAAATCAATGTAGTATCTTGCGTCCTACATTGAGATTGGTAAATGCTCTATTGCACATGACCAGAGGCAACTTTTGTAGCATTTGGCATGTCTCTTGAGCACTTATATCACGTTCCACTACAAGTTCCATCATAAACTTGTGGTACGCTTTCATGGCTGGTTCTTCTAACTGACTGCTTGTACATATTCTAGTTAGCATGTCTTTGCAGGTCTCTGATGTTTTTTCTACTTTTTGTGCATATTTGGCTATGTATTTTAGAACTTAGTCCTTTGATGTCATAGCTTGGCAATCGATGTTTTCTCGCCATATGGATAACATTGCAGGATTGTGTACATTGAGCCTGTCATCATTTCTTGCAGGTGTGTGTTGCTTTTTACCTGACTCATCGCATGTTAGTGTCGAGTAAGGTTGCTCCTTCCAAGGGGCTTTATAGTGGCACTCCTTTGTTTGGCCTTTTCTTCATAAGAAAGCCCCATCTTTACATTTAGTGTATCTTTGTACTCAATTGAGAACTTCTATGTAATCAACATACCCATTTGTAGCAAGGATGTTGTTGGTGTCTAGCAGGCATGGGTCATCACTAGGATGCTGGTGAACTGTATTGCTCCTTTCATTTACATCACGCAGGTTCCACATAGTGATCTATACATCAAAGAACTCATGTGCTTGTTCTATGGCCATGTTGTTTTTCCAGTCTATGTTTATCATATCTAGGGCATTTTCAGGCCAGATGAATCCATGTACATGTGTTGTGCCTCGACTTTGCCATTCATATTTGTACCAATATTCTTTTTCTTGAAATAGATTTTCAATCACTTCCTCACGAAAAATTGTAAAGCATTGGTGTAGGTACAGTGATGTTAGGTGTAGGTTGTTGATTACATTCTCCAACCATTGATGTCCTGTATGTTGGGACATGTTGCTATCTCTAGAAAGGATCTTTTATAAATCTGGCCATTTTATCGGTGGCACTGCGTGTGAAGAAAAGAGTAGGAGGGCCAAGTTGATGAATCATGTTTAAGAGTTCTTTATCCCTTATGTTCTAGTATGGTCATGTTCCTCTCATCGTGCCCCCATAGTGCAAAAGCTCCTCAGCCAGTTGGGTGTTACGAAGGGTATTCATATGGGCTCATAGATCATCCATGCTAAGTGGAATACTCTATTTAGCATTCTACTTTATGAATATTGTTGCTAAGTTTTGGCTACGATGTCTCATCATTAGGTTGAATACAAAATAACAAAATCTTGGATGTCTCCCAAATCATTGGTCATGGAATTTTAGGAGATGTGTTATATACTTGTGCATTTTGATTTCTTTCAGCCTTGGTTGCATTTGCAGAGCTATTCCATTTGGGAACAATGTTAGGAATGCCATATCAAGCAATCTATCCATGTCATATTCATTGATCGGTGATGATGATATGGTTGGCCAATCAACTTTTTGGCTATTTGTATTGGTAATATCTAATGTTTCTTTGATGAGATCAAGTTCTCACTGCTTATTGTGCGGTGCTAGTACAAAGGATGATGTATTTGTGTAGACATTGTTTGTGGAATCTTCTTCGATTTCTTCCTCTAATTCATTATTTATTACATCATCTACTATTTTGATTGTACGAATGATGTTTTCTATATTGGTTCTTTTCTTTGGAAACTCTGCCAAGCGGTCAGTACTGATAATTACATCTTGATATAGTAGGTCATTTCTAATTTTGTATTCTAATGCCTCTTGTACGTGATTCCTGGTTACATAGCACTTATAAGAATGACCCTTTCTATCTGACCTACTAACGATGAGGACATCTAGATCTTGAATTTTGTGAGGTAACTCCTTTGCTATCTGGCTGATATCTTGGGGGAAACTTATTGCATGTCTGTGGTACTTATATTGGCCTCCTGTAGCATGTGTAACCTATAGGATTGGGTTGACCCTAGCGATGAGCATTTCTTCTACTTGTGTCAACCTTGCCAGAATAGCCAGCTGCTCTTCTGGATCCATGTTATTAAAATGTGTGAATCGATGTATACCATTTTCACTTTGGCATCTTCTGCATGTGACTGTTGAGCTCCTGGAGTTGATAGGCATGCTTGGGTATGATTCCTTTGCTATCTAGCTAATATCTTGGGGAAAACTTATTGTATGTCCGTGGTACTTATATTGGCCTCCTGTAGCATGTGTAACCTGGAGGATTGGGTTGACCCTAGTGATGAGCATTTCTTCTACTTGTGTCAACCTTTCCAAAATAGCCAGCTACTCTCCTGGATCCATGTTATTCAAATGTATGAATCGATGTATACCATTTTCACGTTGGCATCTTCTACATGTGACTATTGACCTCCTGGAGTTAATAGGCATGCTTGGGTATGATTCCTTGCAAATGGTGGATGTCTTCAAGGTACCCAAGGCATCTATTCGATGGTGAAATCTTTTTAGTGCTTCCTTGAACCCAGGGTTGTCAGTAAAATTGTCTGATGCGTTGGCTTTTGTTTGTGGAAGTGGATCTAATTTTTGCTGTTATTTTTTGAGTTTTTTACGTGTATATATGTCTTCTTTACAACATTCATAGTATTCTCTACTTCTTTGACTGCATTTTTGTTGCCTTAGTTTAATGCTATCCTATATATCCATCTTGCAATTACATACACAATTTTGGATGAAACATTAGGAATTGAAGATTCACAGTATAACTAGTGCTTTGGTTAGAAATTTGTTGTCTTATTTAGGCTGAAATATATGCTAGCCTAACATCCAAATTACATGTGCCATGCAAAAAAATGTGTTTCAAACAGCATGCTGGTTTGTTGATCTTAAAAGAGCATAACTTAAGCATATATCATAGTGGAAAGTAATGGTAAATTTATTTTTTTAACTATGATTATAGAAATGCTTTAGAGAAAATATATTGTAGGAAACCTATTCAGTGTGGTTAGTTCTTTATGAATGTTATAGCAAAAATAAGAGATCAGTCCATTAGTATATACTAAAAGGGAAGAAAGCCATGGTACTTGATCAATGTTGGCAATTTATAAAATGCAAAAAAAAAATTATTTATGAACACAATGCATTTTCTAGTATATTTATTACATAAACTGGGCTCATATATTGACTAATATATAAGTGGAAGATGTAGATGAATATTACAGCATACTGTTGTGATGTTTTGTAGAATGATATGCTAGTATTTGGTTGCAGCGAGATTTCAACAAATATAAACACATGAAGATGAGGTAAATCTCTAAGTTGCAACATATAACTGGAGCAACATTTCTAAGTATGAACATTGTTTGTACATTGAGCAAGCATGCTCCTAACTGCCTCTTGTGTTTATTTGTTGTCACGAGCTATTTTCTATTTTAGCAGTCATCTAAAGGATCTGTTCAAGGAGTTTATTACTCTCTATTACATAGTCCACTGGTTTAGCTTGTATGATGGTTGCATTCAACTGTTCTTCGTTATTGTATGTCGCTACCTGACATGTCAAGGTAATTATGAACTGCTTGTTTTGTACATCCCTAATGACTTGTTGTGCTTTGTCTTCTACATAATCTTCAGCTGCTAGTTCTAGCAATGTATTTGCAATCATGTCAAGCAGTTGTGTTGCTCCTTCATCAAATGCAGCTGCCCATAGATCCCCAGTGTGGTCTTGTAATTGTATGCAGACCATGTAGCTATAATTACATTCTGTAAATTGCTTGTTACATTTTCCACAATACCATTCTTCATTTGCATTTTCAAACAATTTTTTCTTGCACTGCTTTCCTACCACTTGGTTGGGGCAAGCTGGTTAGGCTAGCTTGTCTGTGTTGATCTTTGTAATGGTTTCTTTCACGATGCACTTCATAACACAAGTAGAACGCCCAGTTTGATCATGTATGTCATGACTTGTCATTCTCAATACTGGAGGAGGTTGTGGGACGTAGCTAACTGATGGCTCACCACTGTCCTTGACATTGTCATCGAACCATGATTTCAATTGCTCTGTCTCTAGAATTTGGACATTCATCATCAGTTGTGTATATTACCTATGGTGTTGAGTACTCTTCCATTGAACTCTATAACATGGCCCCCCTTGACCACTAGAATTGTAGTGTCTTGAAAGTAGTATCTTTGTTGCAATTCACTGCCCACTTGCTCGACTGCTGAGCCCCAAAGCATTAGATTGATGGGAATGCAACTCATATCAAGTAGTTGTATTGTGCGCCAAGAAACTTTCGTTCCATTTGCTCTTCTTATCATAGAGGTTGGTTGTACACATATAAAAACCCCTATGACATCGATCACAGAGTTATCGGGTAGGGTGGTAATCGTCTCCAGTGGTATGAATGAGAATGTATGGCTTGGAACACTATTCTCATCTTCACAAGCTACTAGTCTTGAGTTTTCTTGCAACGTTACTTCCAATCCACTATTTAATTTATTGTACAATTTGTTCGCAGGTTTTATTGTTCCTCTAGATAGGAGATATATAGAACCAAATTGCATTTTCTCGTAGTAGTTATGTGCTAATTCATTAAAGAAACACACACTAGTTTATGTTCCATTACTATCTATTAAATCAAAGCTGAACATTTGCCTTGCTCCTCTTTGTGTCTTATAGCGATGAACCTCCTTTTTGGTAGATACCCAAACCTTAATGTTCCACCATGGTTGGTATGGATTTATATTCTTTATCAGTGTAATTATATCTGGTAACTCTTTGAGAGGACGTGGTAGTGTTAGGCCAAAATAGTTCTTTTGTTGTTCATGCATATTTGGCGGCAATAGAGTCATTCTTGCTTCATCTATGTGTTCTAGTGTGAGCTTTGTTGGTGATTCGATTATGTCATTTGATGTAGATATCAATTCTAGTGTGAGAATGATAATTCACCTTCATATGAACATTTTATAACAATAATAATGTTAGGATGATAACTATCATAGGTATGAAAGGACATAAGAATGAAATATAACTATTCTAATTTGTGTGACTTCTATTCTCTTACCATACTTTGTTTGTTGTAGAGTAATTGTATTTTGTTAGCTGTATTATTGAGTACACTTTGATTTTGCCAAGGGCAATATTCTCATTGTACTTTTTAGGTAGTGAAGGTTGGTGCACATGCATACCATCAGAAATGTCTAAGTTGTAGCGTCTTGCTTCACCTAATCCTTCTCAGAGTTTACTGACTGAACATACTTGCACAATAGGAAAAGTGACATTCTATCCAACAATCAATTGATGTACAACATCTAGTGTAAGTGTATCCATAATGCATGATACTTTGGTTGCATTGGAATGTAGAGTGGATATAAACATGGAGTTAAGGTTATGTTAGATCCCACTTTATTGTCAAAATCATAATGAATATAACACATATTATGTTCTAATCATTTCTATATATTAGAACAAGTAGTATCAGAAGGTGTATTTGTTCATTGTACAAACTTAGTATTTGAAGTGCATGACAGTCATTTGCATAGTATGCAAGATTAATGTGTGATGAATGAAGAATTGTTGATCTCAGCTACAATGTAGAGGATCTACATGAAATTGTTGATCTCAACTACAATGTAGAGGATCTACATGAAGTTTGTCCTGGGTTTTTTTAGATAATGTGAAATCTAAATTTGATCGTATATATTGCTTGTTGCTGCTAATCGTAAATACTAAGAGCTAAAACTAAATTATCTAAACTAAAGCATGTGTGATGTGGAAAACAAATGGTGTTGATTGGAGAGATGATGTAAGAAAGAAGTTGCTAATTGGTCCAATCCTAGATATCCTGGGAAGCCTCAACATTGTGATGTGAATATCAGGATTTAACTGTGTGATTTTTTGAGTCAAACTCGATGACCCATGTTTCATGAGTAGTGATTCAAAATGAATCCATCTCTCATGAGAATAAATGGAACACTTAGCACTCATTGGATCTAGGTGATGCTCACAGGGGTGAAGCACCGGGACTTCCCGGGAGTTCACCCATCCCAGTACTACTCCAGCCTGAGCGCGCTTAACTACGGAGTTTCCTCCACAGTTAAACCCAAAGCTTGCAAACCCATTTGCAAGCTTTGGGTTTAACTGTGGAGGAAACTCCGTAGTTAAGCGCGCTCAGGCTGGAGTAGTACTGGGATGGGTGACCTCCCGGGAAGTCCCGGTGCTTCACCCCTGTGAGCATCACCTAGATCCAATGAGTGCTAAGTGTTCCATTTATTCTCATGAGAGATGGATTCATGTTGAATCACTACTCATGAAACATGGGTCATCGAGTTTGACTCAAAAAATCACACAGTTAAATCCTGATATTCACATCACAATTTGACTAGCTGTGGAAATCATCTCCTACTTATCAAGCCTCAACATGTCGGGCTATTTAAACATGTCCTACAATAACTTGTCTGGGAAGATTCCACAGGCAAGACATTTGCACACATTTGGTGTTGCTTCCTACGTGGGAAATGAGGGCGTTTGTGGAGCTCCCTTAAATATAAGTTGTGTAAAAAATGCAACCACTCCTTTAGAGGAGGTGAAGGGTGAAGAGGAGGATGATATGTGGTGGGCTATAGTAGTAATTTACTCCCATGTGCTTAGAGATAGTCGCAAGGCACAAACACATGCACGTGTGTGCAACATGTGGGGAAGGCATAACACATGCAAGCACAAAGAATACATGACATGCACAATTAAATTGGCCAAAAATAATTTAATCCCAGTCAAGGTGGACTACTTCCTTCAAATCCATTATTTGAAAAGTGTAGGTATATGAAATTTATATGCATACATAACCAATTAAACATCATAATATGCTAGAAAAAAAAGCCACTAAAGAACCTTACATTTCCTGTACCATCATAATGTAGCACAGTAAAGAAACAGAGTATAAAGAAGGGCATATAATAGAGCATACAACACAAATGTGAAGTGAATTAAAATGTTGCAGCAACACTTTTTATTAATATGTTTAATACAGATTACAACTATCTGATGGATACAAATACTATTCTCATTTATCTGCTCTACTGGTAATACAAGTACACATGATATTACCCTCCTCTGTTCTATAAGAGGCTTAGTAACTTGAGGTGCAAGCCAAATTTTACATCAAACTAGAGGTGACAAAGATACCACTTGTAATATCCCGACAGGCAGTTGAAAAACACTTGGCAGATGAAGTTGAGTTGGGTAAAGTTACCAGTAACTGGTGTTGAGTTGGACAAGTTTTCCCCAACCTCTTTGAGAAGCCAAGTATCACCACTTTTAGAAGTGATGTCAAACTTGGCAGACAAATTTGAGTTGGGTAAAGTTACCAGTAACTGGTGCTGAGTTGGACAAGCTTTCCCCTAGGTCTTTGAGAAGTTGACTATCACCACTTTTAGAAGTGATGTTAGTCTACAAGTAGAGGTTTTTGTCGGTCACATGTGAGTTGAAATTGTATTCTCAAAAGTCTAAACTAATGTAGTGGGCTTCTTCACATAATTTCTAGAAATTTCATTGGGAAATACGAGTTCTTAGTTTGAAATTTGTTAATAGAGAGGGAAATATAAGTCATGAGTCTACACAAGAAGATAAAGAATTAGTCTATGTAGTGATAAACAAACTATTTTTAGGGCCAAACTCTTCATAATACCCATCTTCAGTTAGCATGAATATAGTGAAACCTTTGTGTGGGAACTATGTCCAAAGAATGCTCATATTTACTTTTGCAAAATGAAAACAGGGAGAACATGTGTGGAAAAATCCTACAAATTTGTGTCTACCAACCATAGAAGAATTGTTAACTTAAATAACAAATACCCATCAATGGCTCATAATCCTCAGGAAAGGAACCCAAACCACGAATTAAGAGGAGTTCCAATCTTTCGTAGTTGGAGCTCTATTTTTATAGCTAAAATGCAGAAGATGGGTAAAGATAAAGGAAAAGTGAACAACATTCAAAATCAATAGTTGTATTTTAGAAAATTTCCAAAAACTATGGAAATAAGAATATAGGAATAAGAAAGTATAGAAAATGGAATAGAAAAAAGAGAATCTTGGGTATTAAATTTTAGAGGTAGAATATCTAATTATTGCCTTTGCTAACGTCAAATATCAAGAGTGGATTGTAAAACTGAGAATAAGGCACAGATGACAACAAATGGTGTTGATTGGAGAGATGATCTAAGAAAGTAGTTGCTAACTTGGCTGGCATTGATATGATCATTCACACATTTATATGGCTCTAAGTTTTTTAAGTGCAATAAATGCTGTAGAAAAAAGAGAATCTTGGGTATTAAATTTTAGATGCAGAATCCCATAGACAACAATATAAATACCCCTTGGTACATCCAAAGCATAGGAAAAATGCATAAATGGAATCAAATATCCCTTGGAACATCCAAAGCACAAGAGCAATGCTTAAATGAAATTAATGGAAGTCCAAAACATCATTGGGAAGTTTATACTTTGGAGTATTTACAAAAATGCAAGCCAACAACTTAAGTACATAATCCTTTTGTAGAGAAAATTATTTCAAAATCATTTACAGAAAGAAGAAGACGATGTATATAACAAAGCTATACATTGCTATTCGTAAACCTGATTAACACTTTCTATGTATTCAAAAGTTGTGTGTATGTCATATGGCTATCCAACTCGGACCTACTATGCCTCTACATATCTATGTGTATGTGCTATCACTGTTACAAGGACTCAGTGGTACAAGATGAGACAAAATTATTTTTACATTTCCCGCTGATTTGTACAGCTATCCTTACATCTGTCTACAATTATGTTCATATGCAAACAAATATGGGGCTGCCAACATTCTAGGCTATAGTATCCTACCCATCATTAGGAATCCATTTTTTGTTCACATAATGGTTGAATGCTTGTTTCCATATGTCAGAGACATCCATATCATAGAACTTTGCATGTACAATTTGACACGATGACTTGTAGAACACATTTGCCACATTGCACATTGCTTCTCTTGTATCTATAGCATGTTCAATTCTTTCAACACTAGTGGTGGTAGCGATCTCCATTATGTTGGACACACGCCTTATGTCATGAACAATGGCTTCACAATACTACACAATATTGCGGTAAACTTCATCAATGTTGGCATTTTGTGGACATCTGTGTATGGCCGCAGAGACTACCTCTAATTCTACATCACTATTGTTTGCTTGTGCCCCATTGTCATTCTCTCGACTGTTGTTGGAGATGGTAATCACACCATCTAAATCTTCTAAAGCCATAATGCGACTAGATTATTCCATAGACAAAGGTAGATTTGGTCACACATTTGAGTCACAATGAGAATATAGAAATGAGGCTCATACTGCACCAAGATGTGGCATTGATAAGATTTGATGCAAGAAATAGAGCTTGTAACTGTCTACACCTCATGGAATTAGAGAGGAAGGATCTTGATACAATAAGAACAGTAGTTACAAGAATTTAGAAAATAAGCTGAAATGTTTGTGAATCTATATATCACAGAATTATCACGAATGGATTTCTCAAGAAAAATATAGGAAGTTTAATCTAGTTTCAATTGGATAAATAATACTATGAAGATTATTGATCACAGGATGGCTGTTTCACATTCGTGTCAAAGCAAAATACAAGGTTTTAATCTAGTTTCAATTGGATAAATAATATTATGAAGACTATTGATCACAGGATGACTGTTTCACATTCATGTCAAATATCATACTAAGACATCCAAGCAACTAAATCTGTGTAAAATAATACATCAAAAAGATTACAGCTAAAGAATATTGTATACTTCATTAAGGCAGTGGAGTAGTTACATACATATTATCTTTGCACAATGTAGTACAATAATTACATAGGCATACTATTATCTAGAATGCTATATCGTAGAGCCAATTAATGTAGCAGTTGTGATAAACATGTGCTAATGCTGAAATTAGGGACATAGAAATTCTTTGGACATTGGGTACAACTCATCAAACCAATAAAGATTTTCAAGTCGATGACATTTGAGCCCCCAGTTGGCTCTGGTAGGGTGCAATATTGAAGAGAAGGTACAATTCATTCGTGTCCATGTTGGTATTTTCTTAGTAGTGATTGTTCTGATCCTCTCTTCAATTGGAACTATTAAGTACACCCCTTGTGGCCCCCACCTTTCTACCAAACGTTGATTCCACATGATGCTTGAGACGGAGCTAAACTGCAGTCTGAATAACTCACCATGGTAGTGCAAACACCCTAATGTCAGACTACTCACATCCGATCTTGACAATATCTGTTCTGCCCATAGTTGGGCAGTTCTAGCTAGTAAATATTCAATCTCTAGATCACTTGCAAGTGGTGAGTGGAACCAAATTTTAGTTGGAACGTAATGTATTTGCATCAGAATGTAGGTATGACAGGTGATTAACTCTGAGATAGGTGGGTTTGTAAAGAGATGGTCTACATTGTATTGTGGTGGTAGTCAATATGTAATCAGGCGATGTTGCACCAACAACTCTTGAGCGAGCATAGAGGTTTTTATTTCATCAGTATATGTTATGTACATATCTGCATGCTAGATGAAGTCGTCTATCACAGTGGTCCTGCATCGCAACATGGCTGCAGAGAAGATTATAATTATTGTTCAGAATGGTACTCTTTGTAGTTCTTGAGGGTTCATAGACCACAATCAATATAGGTCAACATAGAACTAAATGGAACTCATAAAGATCAAATTGTCCAATAATCGAAGAACAGAGTCAAATTACTGTCTTCCCATGTCTAATAAGGTTCACTATTGTCAATTGATCTCTATGAGACAAGGAATATACCCTCAGCCTAAAATATAATGGACAATATAAAACTGGAAGAATGCATTTGAGTGTCGATAAACAACTACTACAGAATGGTTGATGACAGTTGGTAAAGTGAATTTCAATACAGGAAAGAGATGATGTGAACTTAGGGATTTATCACCATGATTTGGAATGTGCACAATGTTATATTTTTCTAATAGAGGTGTTAGACATGTTTATATCGAGAATTTTTAACTTTACTATACCCAAAAATACAGAGTTGAAATTAGATTTTGTAATAACTGTAATCAGAGATTTTGAGAATAAATGCACTGGACCATATTGTCTAATCCAAATCATCGATCATCAAAAACTTTGTTAGCAAAATTCCAATTGTGTAAGTCTTTAGACTGTGAAAGCTTTAGTAGTATCGAGTAAATTCCTATACACAAGGAAACTACTTGCTATTTGTGAACTTTTGTGTGCTATCCTCCATTAGTATGAGTAGACCCTTAGGCATACCCACTATTTAGGGAATATAGTTTGTAAAATGTTTTACTACTTGTTGCTATATTTTAGACAGGCTTCTAAAATTATAAAAAGGGCTCCAAAACTTTCATTTTTAGTTGAGGAAGTAGTATAGCTATTAAAGATTTATGCTAGATTAAGTTGTTTGCAAATTACATTCTTACATATATTCTAATGAAAGTAGTGTAGTATATTCATAACACTTTAGTGGACCATTGAAGATTTCTCCAGATCATTGTCCTAATTCATACTTCTATTATATTGGAAGTAGACAACACAAGATTAAGAGCCTCACTCTAAGAAGAAATAAAGGGTAGGGATAATCTAAAGCCATGTAAAGTAGTAACTCTAATAGTTTTATAGTTTCCTAGAGGCACATTGAAAAATATGTCAGCACTCAGAATAAGTTAAATAACATGGCATTTACAAGGTTGATTGCATCTTAATTCTAACATCAAGATGCGGTAAATGAATTATGAATTATCTTACTTGATGAATCTAGAGTCTAAAAAACAAGCAATTTCAATAGAACAAAGAAGAACTTTATCATTGTGCACAAATGGAAAAATTATGCCAATAAACTCAAAAACACAACTATTGATATATTCAACAAGTGAATGATGTTAGGTGAAAAGCTTGTTGCAACTCAACTTGAGAAGACTTCACTCGAGGTGGCTTTGTTCTCCTATAATAGAAAGTGGAAAGGACAATATGTGTAAGCTAACTGTGAGATAGCCCCATCATTTGTGAAGTTTTCTTAATGGCAATTCATCATTGTGCTTGAATCCATGGAGAGATGGTCTAAAAGCTTTCTAAATTAGTAACATACTACTCAAATGAATTGTGAATTATCTTACTTGATAAATCTAGGGTCTAAAAAACAAGTAATTTCAATAGTACGAAGTGTCTTCCATTTAAAAGAAAAGGTTCAGTTGTCTTATAGACTACATAAGGGAGGCTCCAATCTGAATTAGCATTGGGAAAAGAATGTTGTGCAGTAACAAAACACAAAGATAATGTAGTATAGTAAAGAAACTGAGTATAAAGCATCACATACAACAGAAATTTGAATTGAATTAAAATGTTGTAGCGACACCTTTTATTAATATGTTTACTACATATTACAAGTATTTGATGGATACAAATACTATTCTCATTTATCTGCTCTACTGGTAATACAAATACACATGATATTAACCTCCTATGTTCTATAGGTGGCTTAGTAACTTGGAGTGTAGGCCAGATTTTACATCAGATTAGAAGTGACAAAGATTCTACCTGTAATATCCTCACAACCAATGATTTCGAAGGAGCAATTCCTCAAGGTGTAGGAAACATCACTTCCTTGGGACAATATCAGGGGATCCCTTCCATCCTCTCTTAGATATTGCAAGGAGTTTAAAATTTTAGATTTGGGAAACAATAGGATTGAAGGGCACATCCTGACTAGATTAAAGAACTTCAACAGTTGCGTATTTTCAATTTAAGGTCCAATAAGCTTAAAGACATGATACCTTCAGAGATACTATAGCTCTAAAATCTTTAGATCCTTCATCTTTCAAAGAACAATCTAACTGGCAAACTTCCTACCAACTTCTTTGGCTTGCAGACAATGATAAATCAGAGTACCCAATCCTATTTGATAGGATACAGTTACTATATTGCCAATTTATTCTTTGGGAGTGTGATAGAATTGTTTAACAAAGGCCAAAAAATGCAGTATCTAAAAATTCTCTCGATCTTTACTGTTAATAATTTATTAGACATCTAGTTAACAGGCAAGATTCTAGAGGAGTTAGGAGTCCTCAAGGCTCTGATATCATTGGATATTTCTACGAATAGATTCACAGGAGAAATTCCAAGCTCCATAGGGGATATGCAAGATTTGGAATCACTTGACATTTCTCACAATATGCTAATTGGTCCAATCCCACATAGCCTAGGAAGCCTCAACATACTGGGCTATTTAGACATGTCCTACTATGACTTGTATGGGAAGATTCCATAGGCAACACATCTGGACACATTTGATGCTATTTCCTATGTGGAAAATGAGGGCCTTTGTGGAGCTCCCTTAAATATAAGTTGTGTTGAAAATGTCGCTACTCCTTTAGAAGAGGTGAAGGGTGAAGATGAGACTATAACATTCACTTTATAATTGAGCTCTCGTATTATAGTCAATGACATCCAAATTTGGTAATTATGAACTGGATTTGCTACTACAAAAAAATAAATTAGTTAACTAAAATCTCACTCATTGCCAAGTTATAGTTCACATTCTTGATCTTTCTAATATTGGCCATACACAACCCAATTTCAAGCTTGAGGCTGCCATTAATGGACAAAAATCAATTAAATACCAAAAATTATTTGTGTTAACCCACATCTATTTGCAACACATTCATATAGCATTTCATACATTGTTGACCTTGAGTTTTCTCAAACTCAATACATGGAATAATATTTGGTAATAAAAAAATAGCTAAGGAAAACTTTAAAATATTATACCATTCTCCTTTACTGTTTCTTGAATCAGTCTTTGTATTCCATTACATGAAAGGAAAACCAATTCCCATTAAAATCAAAATTTTCAAACTCAAATCTGATTTGAAAAAGGAGACTCCATTCTCATATTAAAATCAGATTTTGCCAAACAAAAGTCTGCTCAATAGAAACCAATACCATGAATTAATGAACTCATATTAAAATCAGATTTCAAAACTAAATCTATACTAAAGCTTACACTTTCTCAAACCATGTTAAATCATGATCACACTAAAATGTGCAATTTATGGGAATTTTGAGATTGAAGAACATAATCTTATAATAAGAGATATTATAAATGCAACATATGACGTACTTTTTATTGATTTATGCCTCCAATGAAAATAGTAAATAAAAATTCAAACCGGCTAAAATTTACATAATGGTGAAAAGTATATAACATAACTTGGAAACAAAATGCAGATATCTTCTTCAATTACTTCCATTCTTCTTTCTGTACATTTTTTCTTCCTCCATAGAGACAACTCATTTCTATTTTTTTAACCAAGAATATAAAATCCATTTTTGCCTATTACAAAGTTCATATTTAATCATAAATAATGATTAAATATGACTTCATAGGTCTTCTTGAACTATACTGAACTACTTGTTGAATTTGTTATGCTTGTTAATATTCTAAATTTTTTTAAGTAATTCTGCACCAAATTAACTCTAATATTTCTCCACTATTGCTTCACAAAGACAAAAAAAGACAAATTCAAATAGTGTGATTCATCTTCTCCTACGTTGAGTTTGGCTAATATTACTTCTTTTACCTGTCTAATGGTTTTCCACTCCATATCATCAGACCCATGGTTTAAAAAATGCCCTTTAGGAAAATAGGTGGTCCGTTAAGGAAACTAGTATATAGAGAACTAAAAATAATTGAATGTTGAGGCAACTAGAAGGAGGATTCAAGCTAAAAATATAGCAAACTTGACAATAAGAAGAGAGGCTAGTAGACTTTACACAATTGATTGAATCAGTCTATGCAGTGATAAAACAACAATTTTTAGGGCCAAACTATTTAGAATACCCATCTTCAGTCAGCATGAATACAGTGAAACCTGTGTGTGGAAACTATGTCCAAAGAATACTTATATTTAATTTTGCAAAATGAAAACAAAGAGAACATGTGCGGAAAACTGTTGCAAAGTTGTGACTACCAACCATAGTTCAAAATACCTACGATTTATCATAAAAATTGTGATATATTGCGACATGCCCAAAAAAATGAAGAAAAAATGCTCAAAAAACCGGTGTCGATATTAGTGGAAAATTGTGGCATTTTATCCATGTTAAAATTGTGATAAATTGAATAAATCGGGAGTTAAAATCATCTGATGTAGTCAATGCAAAATGTCAAACAAATTTAGGTTTTCGCGGATGATAAAGTCGAGTATTTTTGCATCTTAGGTCATTCATGATTTCATTTATTGCTGTGGATCATCTTGCCGTAGATAGGGCTGCAGATCGTTTTTCATTCACAATTTCATTTGTTGCTGCAAATTTTTGAGTGTTCGAACTTTGAAGTTTTTAAGTTTTTAATGGCTTTCCTCTTAGATCGAACAATGGTGTTTGTATGAGTCTTTCCTTATAGCGGTCAAGCAGAATCTTGTCTTGTTCAAGCATATTCTTTTATCATATTATTTTCTGTCTAGAACACTAAACTACACTAGTAGAGATTACTGTATCCAAGGTAATCCATTGTAACTTGTAAATTTGTAATAACTGGTTTTGTCATTCATCTAGGAATTGATATTCTTCACTTTTGGAGTTTATAGATGTGTCTTTATAGTGGATGGATGGCTTTTCTCACTAAATAATACGCATAACTTTAATGGACTGTACAAAAATAATTGAAATAATTGTTGAAAGAGATGGGGTTTACCCCCAAATTGTAGGGAAGGGGAGGGATATAATGTCTCCAGTGTTACAGAGAGTAGCATTCAGAAGTAAGAGTTGTAGCATATGATATCAATGATGTTTGGAACTTTGGTATGAGAAATAAGAAACCAATTTGCTCCAAACATACAAATGGATAGAAAATATATTTAGTCCAAAAGAAGCAATCAAAATCTGTAGATGTCTATCTTATGGATTTACTTAATCCATAAACATTTCTTTTTTAGATAGAAATTCACAAATGTGAGTGAATAAAATTTCAAGAGACAGAAGCAATAGAACTCACATTTACTAATTTGCTTATTAATCTTAACATAACTCCATAGTTCAAATGTCACTTTGTTAGTCCCTTAACTTCACTTTCCATTTCTTTCTATTTATATTAGATGAATCTCTAACTTGAATTACAACAGTATTTTGACCCAATGGAATAGAGTTTCCATCCATTAAATCTTGATGTTGAGCATTCTGACACAGTGCAACAATGTCCACGCCCATTGAATGTTGGCACTCAGCATTCTCGCCCAATGCAATAGTGTTCTTGTCACTTCGATCTTGAACCTCAATATTTTGATCTAGTGCAGCATTGTTACCTACTACAAAGTCTTGATACTCAGAAATCTGATTTGGCACAACACTATCCCCAACTACTAAATCTCGATGCCCCACATTC
Source organism: Cupressus sempervirens (assembly GCA_028749045.1). Taxonomy (NCBI): domain Eukaryota; kingdom Viridiplantae; phylum Streptophyta; class Pinopsida; order Cupressales; family Cupressaceae; genus Cupressus; species Cupressus sempervirens. Next base: position 130,124,200 of record CM053786.1, on the reverse strand, counting down.
TGATCTGATGCAACATTATTCCCATCCATTGAAGAGTCATAATGTTGATCCATTTTCACCAGCCAACATGTATAGAAGATAATGAGTCAATGACCATCAAATCTTTTTATGAAATTGTTAAGGCAAGTGGATGTTTACATATTCTAAATCATGTTGTGATTACATACAAATCTTAAAGGCAATCTGCAATATAGATCTTGATGTCTTCACACATTGCAATTTTTGTAGACAAACAGATGCCTTTAAAGAAATGTTATTGTACAGAACTTGACCTTGTCATTTTAGGTTGTGTTCAAACATTGGCAAGTGAAGGAGATTTCAAACAAAGATCTTTAGACATGAAAATGATGGATTTCTTAGTGGGGAATGGTTTTAATTTATAACAGCTAACATTGTTATTATTAGTTATAGAAAATCTAAATTTAGGATTTTAATTAATACACAGTCACAGTCTGTAGGTTTTGTGAAAATAAAACAGTGTGTTGCTGCTTTTTTTGTGTTAATCTATTTTGATTTTTGAAGGTTTAACTTTAACCATTCCTAAGGATATAGTTAACTGTTAAATAAAATAGAATTATTGTTATTAAATTTACTATTTTATTAAAATTTATAATGTATGCTTTCTAAGTTTCTAATTATACATCATCTATTTTTTATTAGGTTCTCTAAGTCTACAAGATGATTGGTGGTGGCAGAGCTAAGGATCCTTTATGGAAACATGGGATCTCGAGGGTAATTAGTGGACATGTCAAATGTATCCATTTCCATAAGAAAATGACTTCAGGGATAAGCCGATTGAAATACCATCTTGCGAAGATTTCATGCAATGATATTACATCGTCTGAAGAATTTTCAGAAGACTCTACAAGAGAGGTTTTGACAAGCCCACAAAAATATGCACAAAGTAAGGCAGAAAAAAAGAGGACATTTGAGGCTATGGAAGCCCCAATGGGGACTTTTAGTTCTATAGGATCAAAAATAGGTGGAGAGGATTCTTCTATTGGGCCTCAGATATGAGGATCAGGAAGTACGAGTGGGTCTCTAACAGACTTTTAGATTCCACGTAACACTCTTGGTGCTCAACCCAACTTGCTAGGCACTGCGTGGAACAAAGAGATGCATGAGAAGACAAAGGTGGCAATTACAAGATTTTAGGTCCGCAATGATATTCCCTTCAATTTTTTATTTAGTCTGTATTGGGATCAAGTGGTAACTTCCATTTCTTTGTTTGGTAAGGGGTTCAAGTCCCCAACTCCCTATGAGGTGAGTGGACCATTGTTATAGGACGAGGTAAGAAATATTCATCAGCCTGTAAAAGAGCAAAGAACAATTTGGGAACAGAAAGGTTGCACTATTATATCTGATGGATGGACAGATGGTAGGAACATGACACTCATCAACTTTCTAGTTGCTTCAGGCAGGCATCTGATATTTCTAAAATTAGTTGATGCCTCTGATCAAGTAAAAAATGCAAAAAATTTGTGTAACATGTTGGATGAGGTGGTAGTAGATGTGGGAGTTGCTAATGTCATCCAAATTGTAACTGATAATGTAGCTGCATATGTGGCTCCCAGTAGATTTCTCATGGAGAGACATCCCACATTATTTTGGAGCCCTTGTGCTACCCATTGTCTTGACTTACTTGATAAGGATCTAGGGAAACTAAGCTGGGTGGAGAAGGTGGTTGAAGATGGAAGGAATATTGCTAAGTACATCTACAATCATACATGGCTCTTGAGCCTTATGAGAGAGCACACTAGTGGTAAGGATCTTGTACAAGCAGGGGTCACATGCTTTGCTACTAATTTTCTCAACTTGCAAAGCATATATGAGACATTGCTAGACCTCAGGCGTATGTTTCTTGATAAGAAATGGTTAAAGAGTCCTTATGCCAGGAAGCTTGAAGCAAAGAAGATTGCGAGGATTGTGTTTGATAGTAACTTTCAAAAGCTGATGGAAGAGACCCTCAAAGTAAGTTTTCAACTATTCACTAATGATTTAATTTTCAATTTTGAAATATTGTCCTTGGCTGATTTTTGTATGTTTTATTATATCTAGGTATCAGAACCATTGGTGAAGGTTCTACGAATTGTAGATGGGGATAAAAACCCCATGGGGTTTCTATATGAGGCCATGGATAGTGCAAAAGAGGTCATTCAACACTTTTATAGGTCAAATGAGATCAAATATAGACCCATATGGAACATCATTGATCATAGGTGGAATCGAAAACTCCACCAACACATTCATGTAGCTACCTACTTTTTGAACCCCAAGTACTATTTTTCCAACACTTTTAAAGTAGATGTAGAGGTTCAAATTGGCTTGGACACGTGTATTTGAGGATTGGTTGCTAATACAGACCTCCAAGACCTGATACTTGATGAGTTGTAGAGCTACAAGAGGGAATAGGGGCCATTGTTTTCTTCTCCTGATTGCAAATGTAGGAGATACACCTTACAGCCAGGTAAAAAAGAATGTGTTTAGTTTTATCATACTGTTCATTTCTCTCGTGAAGTTTATTGGAAGTTTTACCGCATCATAAATAGTTTTTTAATTTTTTAATCCTTGCAAATTTGTAGTGGGGAGATTATGGTGCCACAATGCCTAATCTTGAAAAGCTTGCCATCTGAATTTTATCCTAGCCTTCTAGTGCTTCTGGCTGCGAGAGAAATTGGAATACTTTTCAAAACATTCACACAAAGAAATGTAATAGGTTGACTCAAAAGCACCTGAATGATTTGGTTTATGTGAAGCACAACCTTCTTTTGCATGAGAAGAAGGTGAAAGGACAAGCTTCATATGAAGCACTAGACTTGGATGACATTGATCCATACTTAGCTGATTGGATTGCTCCTCCTGATGGTGAGGATGCAGATGTTGGTGAACCTTTACTGACAGATGAGCAACTAGCTGAGTTTGAGAGAGAAGTAGATGAGTGGGATGCAGATGTGGCAGCATGTGAGGAGGAACATGAGCTTGGTCATCCATCAGAGGCTTCTACCCAGCATGAGGGACCTATTAGGGCACCTATTGAGGATGTTGCCATAGAAACTACTTAAATACCACCCACCCAGCAACAAGGATCTCTTTTGAGTTTTACTCGTAGATGCAATTTATGATTGCTACTTTTAGTTTTCATTGATACCAAGACTTGAACTTAATATGTATTCGGAAGTAGTAGTTTCATAGAGTTTTGACTCTATGTATCAAACTTATTTATATTCAGATGTTCTACTTATTTTTTGGTATACGATTCTTGTAGTATGTTAAATTATTAATGATTAATCTACTAAGTTCCTCTTGCTATAAGTATAAATTACTGTTTAACTTAAACTTTGAATGATATATGGTGGGTATCTCAATTTTCAAATTATTATATATTCTACAAATTTGGTGTATGTATGCGTTTTAAAGCATATTTTAAGAAATTTTATATTTTCAAATGTTCGACAAAAGTGTTGATTTATTGCCGAATTTTTAGCCAAGTTTTTGCTGATTCTGAGTTTTTCAAAAAAATTTGGTCGACCGAGATATTGTTGATATCGAGTTTTTAAACTATGCTACCAACCATAGTCAGATAACTATAATGAAAGGCATCAAATTCAAATTTGCATCAAATTTATTTTTCTACAATACCAGTGATTGGCAATAAATGCTCCACAGACAAGCTTACAAAACACGATGAAAATTGAACCCTATAAAGAAGGCACCTAAATTCTCATTGGGGTTTTTTTTTTCATACCAAGGTAGTAGTGTGTAACTATTGTTAGGAATCTAGACCCGTTATCCAACCCCTTCCCATCTACCTCTGTACCCGTCTATCTAATAACTCCAAACAATAGTAGAAGCAGTCAGAAACAATACTCCAAAATATGGACAGTTCAAGCACAAGGGAGACAAATGACAAACACACCCATCAATCTATAGCAGATGTGTGACCCCTTACCACAGCAACAACATTGGTCAAATTTATAGGGGGTTGTAGCCGTGCACAAGCAATATCTGCAGAGGCGATCACACAATGTATAAGGTCACGTTATCTACAATCCACCCTAACCATAGACCCATGGCCTCCAACCGTATGCAAATCCAATGTTTATGGCATATTTGCAAAGCCGGTGATGCCCTAACCATAGACCCGTGGTCTCCATCAGTCAGCAAATCGAATGTCTATGGTGACACCCATGGGCCCTCCATCCCTCTTGGAAGCAGTTGTCGGTTGACACAGCTGTAATCACAGCTCTACCATGGACATCTTGACTGTGGTAGCAGAACTCCAAACATTCGACACCTGTAACAAGTAACAAAGTAGAGGCGGTGCGGGAAATCTAGCATTTATGCCAATGGAAGACTCCACCCCTACATCTGACAGGGAAGAAACCTTCTATCCATCTAGGCTGCTTAGTCACTGCCTCATTCGTAAGCAGGTCTGTGGCACCCAATGTTAAAGGTGGTCATGAGACAATTCCAACAGGCTAGTGCAAGCAGTAGCGTGAGGAATTTTCGGTCGGCTATCACCCAGGTGAAAGCCTGTCAGCTAATTATGTCTAGATATTTAAGTTTCATGCTTTTAATGTTTACTAGTGGATGATTTGTTATCGAATCTCGATTTTAAAAAACTTGCAAAATATTTTAAAATTTTGTAATATTTTTAAATATGCCAATATTAGATGAAAACTAATAAAAAATGAAAAACAATTATTTTAATGAGGTGTTTTGAATAACTATTATATTAGATCTAACACCAATCATGATACTTGGCTTGTGAAAGTTTGATTTCCCTTTACGGAGTAGAGAAACAAGAATGATTCATTATTCATGTTTGTTTGGAAGGTGTAAATTTCTATTATGTTTGAATTGATGAGGAATTTTATCTTGGTAGAGACATGTTTCACTATTTAAATTATTTATCATAAATAAATAAATATTATTGCAATACACCCCACTTATTGCAATAAACTATCGATTGTACACTTGCATCCACTCTGGGTGCAAGCACTAGATTATATACATGTGGTATGTATGATTTCTTAATTCAAGAAAGAAGCCTACATGATAAGTGGTAGAAAGATCAAGAATAGAATGGCAGTAGGATAGTTTTCAGTTGTTTTGTTTTGGTTGCTTCCTCTACTATTTGGAGCCTTATTGGTATTTCTTTCTATTGAAACTAATTGAATAATAAAACAAGGGCTCTAGGAGAGCTTGAGTCCTTGCGTTTGAGTAAATCAAGAATCAATTGAAAAAATATGGAATGATTTTGAATGGAATCGTAAACTATGTTCATGTAAAGAAGCTTTATGTAAGAGATGTCTAAATATATGATATTCACACATAGTTTAGCCGATAGGCTATTTGTGGGAACTTTCTTCCTGGAAATTAAATTTTTGACAAAAAATTTGCAAGAGTTTGGCTGAAAAATTGAAAATCTTTTCTGTTAATTATTTATCAGTCAGTTTTTATCTCCCTCCACTTTTAACTCTTGTTTTGATATTTAAAGTTATTATCTCCACTTTTAACTATTGTTTTTCTTTTTCCATTTATTTGTTGTGATCTTCACATTAGCTCATGTTGTGATCTATTCAATTAACTTTTGATTTTTAAAATTGATGTAGATTTTAGTTTTTTTTTTAAAATTATATTAGTTTTTTTTTTCTTTAAATATTATTTTTTATACTTTTTTTTTTGTATTTCTCTTATTAATTTTTCATAATAGAGTTTTTGATAGGTTTTTTTTAAATGATTCTTTTTCTCATATTTGATAAATTTAATTTAAATAAATAATATTTATTAATCTATTTAAAAGATTTTAGTAAATATTATGTCATTTAGACTAAAAATTATTAATAATCTAATTTGTTCACATAAGATTATAATTTAAATATCTACTTTTAACTATTTTTTTTCTTTTCTTATTTATTTAAAAAATAATTACTTGTGATCCCCACATTAGATTATGTTGTGATCTCTATTTATTAAACTTTGGATTTTTTAAATTGATTTAGGTTTTAATTTTTAAATTTTTATTTTATTTTTTTGATCGGTAAATGGCCGAAGCCTAGATTAATTATTATTATTTGTTAAGCAAAGGTATATTTGAACCTAAGACCTCCCACATGAGAGGCTCGCAAGTTACTGTTGTGTTGGTTAGATTTTAATTTTTAAATTACTTTAAATTTTTTTTTTTTATTAGTTTAGTTTTTATTTAAATATTATTTTTTGAGTTTCTATAATTTATTTAGTTAATAGAATATTTGTTAGTTATTTTTTTTGTATTTCTCTTATTAATTTTTTGTAATAATTTTTAATAGTTTTTTTTTAAATGATTTTTTTTTCATATTTGATAAATTGAATTTAATTGTAACATATTGAAATTATTGAACACATTTCTTAAGCAATATTCAAATTTCCTAAATATTGTAAATTTTATATCTATGTTTTAATCTTCAACTTTTTTATTTTTGTATTTTTATTTTTCAAAAAACTTATATTTACATTATTTGATGTTCATTCTACATTTTTCTCTTAAATCTCATCTCCTATTAGATCACTCATTGCATGTACAAAAGCATGCAACTGCTAGTTTTATAAATATTAAAAATTAAAAATAAGATGACAAAAGGCATATATTGATTCTATTTGTTGAAAAATAGAAATTATCAAAATATTTATGGTATGAATTGTAATATAGTCATTGTATTAAATTTTATAATTTTTTGTAAAAGATAAATTTATTTAATATAAAATAAATAAATAATATCATAAACACATTAAAAATTTTAATGAACTATTTTAAGTGTGAGACTAGATGTTAAAAAACTGAAGTGAAGTAGATAATAAAAAGTTATTCACCGAATACAAGATTTTGTTTAAAAGAAGAGAATGAAGGAAATGAAAAAGAAAAAAATAATGATTTTTTTTTGTCAATATTCATAAATTAGTTATTTGAATAAGATTTTTAAATGGAATAATATAGGGGGAAAAATGTACCCAATGAACTTAATAGAGGAGGAAAAAGAATATGATTATATTTTAAAATAATTTAATTTGATTATAAACTTATATTTTGTTAAAGTCATATTATAACAAATAATAATAAGTAGATTTTAAATTTCAAAATTTTCTTCAAGTTGAAAAATTTCAACACAAAAATGGCGAGTAGAAGGGAATGTTGACCGCACCAATGGAATACAAGCTATGGTTACGATGGTTTCACAGTGCCTTGGCTTTGCAGAGAAGGCAGAAGATCAAGGCAATTGCCTCTGCAATCCTGGACACAAGAGTTGAAGGGTTTTGATGGCAAAGGGATTGGAAGAAAGGGCAATAGGTTTACAAGGTGGCCTTTCAATATCCCTAGGGCAACCCGTGTTAATGAAAATGTGCTTGCACAATGGAATGGAAATCATGGGGGGAGGATTACCTTAGTTTTTCGAGCCTTGGGTGGAAGGGGAATGATGCCTTTCAATGATCAAAGGGAAATGTATCAATCCCGCAACCCTTTGAATTCAAGAAGATTGAGTGTAAGTTTTGGCAACCAAAACAAGCTCTCCAAGAGAATAAGGTGGCAACAAGTATGTTTTTTGATGCTCTTAATCAAAATATATTAAGGGTTTCCACTCTCCTGGTTCAAAATCCTGCTTGGAGTGAATCAGTGAAGCGTTTGCAATGTAGGGATCTATTTTTAAAATGGTTAGGACCCTGGCCTTCTATGAGGAAGATTTAGGAGTGGTTGAATGTTAACTAGGGAGAGAATATTGAACTTAAACAGTTAGCTAATGAAATTTTTTTGGCTATTTGCCTTACACCAGAGGAAAAGAAGAGTATTTTAAATAGTGGTCCACATATGCTAGATGGGAAAGGTGTTTATGTATATGATTGGAGGCTGAATTTCAATACAAAAACTGAAAAGGTGAAAGAAGTATTGATCTAGGTAAATTTAAAAAAATTGCCTTGGGAGTATAAGGATGAGGAAACCTTGAAGTTGATAGGAGATAGTTTAGGATTTTTTATTAAAACTAAAGAGGTTTTAGATAAGAATCGATTGTATCAGTACTTTCAAATCCTGGTGAGAATGCAGGATTGTTATTCGGCTTCAGACTATTTTTCCATTAGAACTTTTGGAAGGGGAATTTTCAGTTAGTGTGGATGCTGACTATGCTAATCATGTGTCACTCCAAGAGGAAATTGGAAAAGGCAAAGGACAGGTGGAGAATTATTGTCTAGATTTGGTGAAATTTATTGAGAAATAGAGAGAAATAATTCCCCCATGGTCCATTTCCTTCGAGGAGGAAATGATATACAAAGAGATACCTGTGGCTGACCGGACTACTAAAGGAGTATCTGAGCCAAAGGATGGTAGCTTGATGCAGGCAAAGGGATGAATAACCAGGGCCAAAGGCTCACCCAGTTATCCAAACCATCCTGCAAGAGTTAACACAACAGAAGCAAACACAAGTGGACAGCAACCAAAGGAGGAGAAGAGGAAAATACTTTTATTGATTCATTAAAATATCTTCATACATGCCAAGCTGTGAGGCCTTCTAGGTTACGACCAATTACAATACATTCACATTCAAAGATCCAACAACAAATTCACACTTTCAGTTTTGCTCCCAAAAACTTCTTCCAAAAACTTACTTAGCTCTAAGCCTAAACTCTCTATTTATACTTGCCAAAATGGCTTACAGAACATTCTAGAACATTACATAAGAGGAGGGCCAACCCAACAAAGGTCTAGACTCATCCTAAGAAAATATCTTAAATTAAATGTTGCAAATGAAATAATTCCCGCAAGTTGGCTCGCAGAAATCACGTCCAAATACTGGCACTCAGCATCTGAAGGAATGCTATAGTAACTCGGCACCTAAAGAGTGCTACAGTAACTCAGCACCTGAAGAGTGCGATAGGAACTTGGCACCTGAAGAGTGCTACAGTAACTTGACACCTGAAGAGTGCAACAGGAACTTGGCACCTGAAGAGTGCGACAGGAGCTCGGCACTTGAAGAGTGCGACAGGAGCTCGACACTTGAGGAGTATGACAAGAACTCGACACCTAAAGAGTGTGATAGGAGCTTGGCACCTGAAGAGAGCCATAGTAACTCAGCACCTGAAAAGTGCTACAGTAACTCGGCATCTAAACTCGGCACCAACTGCAAAAGAAGCAAAAAAGAGCAGGATAACAAGGCAACCCAAGATGCTCCTAGATCAGACAACTGGGGTTGGAAGAAATGATTCTCCTGAATCATTGAGATGTCCCAACCTGAGTTGAATCCAACTCAAATTGAGAAATCCATGAAGCATCTTCAATAGGTCTGTTCTTCCACTTCACCAAATATTCATAGTAATCTTTTCCTCTTGTACTCTTGCCAACTCTCTGATCCAATATCTGTTCAACTTCCTCAATCTGTTTCTTAGGATAATCATCTAGTATAATAATTTCATCCTCTGACTCATGATACTTATACAAATCATAAATGTTAAATATAGGAGATATATCCATGTCATTAGGTAACTCAACTTCATAAGCATTACCACTGTCAAACTTTTTCAGGATCTTATAAGGTCCAAATTTCTTCATCTTTAGCTTGCTATATGTTCCAAATAGGAATCTTCCTTTCTTTAGATGAACCATCACCTCATCACCAACTTGAAAATCATTGTGTCTTCTAGACTGATCAGCATTCTCCTTATACTTCAAATTACTTTGTTCCAACCTCAACTTCACTTCTTTATGCAAGGACTCCATAAAGTCAGCAAATTCTTCTCCTGTAGTACTTTTCTTTTCTTCACCAACAACATCTCTCAAATCTGATATACCTCTAGGATGTATTCCATTAATAATCTCAAAAGATGTCTTCCCTGTCCTCCTATTCACAGAATTGTTATATGCAAATTTAGCTTGTGCCAATACTATCTCCCAATTGCTTAGCTTATTCCCAACTAAACATCTCAAAAAATTACCCAAACTTCTATTCACAACCTCTGTCTATCCATCTTTTTGTGGATGGAATGTAGAACTAAACTTCAATTCAGTACCCATCTTCTTCCACAAAGTCTTCCAAAAATAACCAATAAACTTACTGTCTCTATCTGAAATAATGCTTCTTGGTAATCCATGCAATCTCACAATCTCTTTAAAGAAAAGTTTAGCAACATGCTCAGCATCTGATGTCTTCTTACATGGTATAAAATGAGCCATCTTAGAAAATCTATCCACTACAACAAATATGGAATCATACCCCTTCACCATTTTAGGCAATCCAAGAACAAAATCCATACTAATATCAGTCCAAGGTTTCTCAGGAATAGTAATAGGTGTATACAAACCAGTATTTTGGCTCACTCCCTTTGTAACTTGACAAACTCCATAGATCTTTACAAATTTCTGAACATCCTTATACATTTGTGGGAAATAATATTTCTCTTTCAGCAAACTCAATGTTTTATCAATTCCAAAATGTCCAGCTAATCCACCACTATGCTTTTCCTTAATCAAATTCAACCTCATAGGACTTCTAGGAATACATAACTGAATGTCTTTGAACAACATACCTTCTTGAATGAAATACTCATCATACTTACTTATGTGATCTGTCAGATTTGGTGCTCTGCACTCTCTCCATGCCTCAGAAAAATCAGGATCAACATCATATAACTTTTTCATCTCATCAAAACCAAGAACTTCAACCTTCATTTCAGTCAACAAAGAACATCTTCTACTCAATGCATCAACAACTTTGTTAGTAACTCCACTCTTATGCTTGATCACAAATGTAAAACTCTGCAAATACTCAACCCACTTCATATGTCTTTGATTCAATTTATGTTGACTTCCCAAGTATTGTAAAGCTTTATGATCAGTGTACAACAAAAACTCCTTAGGCATCAAATAGTATCTCCATTCCTTCAATGCTTGAACAATAGCATAAAACTCTTGATCATACACAGAATATTTCCTTTTAGTATCATTCAACTTTTCACTAAAGAAAGCAACAGGCTTACCTTCTTGACTTAACACAGCTCCTATTGCATTACCACTTGCATCACATTCAACTTGAAATACTTTTTTGAAATCAGGTAAAGCCAATACAGATAATTCAGCAACCTTTTGTTTCAAAGTCTCAAAACTCTTATCAGCTCCATGCATCCACTTGAATTCCTTTTTATCTCCCCTCATTGTTTCAGTCATAGCATTACAAACAGCACTGAAATTCTTTATAAACTTTCTGTAAAAACTAGCCAAACCATGAAATGATCTTACCTCACTTACATTTTTAGGTGTAGGCCATTCCAAAATTGCTTTTTAACCTTTTCAGGATCCATCTTCAAACCATCAGCTGAAATCACAAACCCCAAATACACAATCTCTTCTTGCATAAACGAACACTTTTTCAGATTAATCATCAACTTTTCCTCTTTCAACCTCTGCAATACTTGCCTAATCTGCTCAAGATGTTCTTCCTTAGTCTTATTGAATATCAGAATATCATCCAAATAAATGATCACAAACTTACCCAAGAATCTTTTCAGAACTTCATTCATCAACCTCATGAAAGTACTAGGTGCATTAGTCAAACCAAAAGGCTTAACCAACCATTCATACCAACCATCTTTTGTCTTGAAAGTAGTCTTCCATTCATTACCTTCTCTGATTCTAATCTAATGATAGCCACTCTGCAAATCAATCTTGGTAAAATACTTTGCTCCACTCAAACAATCCATTATGTCATCCATTCTTGGCATAGGAAACCTATATTTTATTCTTATCTTGTTAATGGCTCTGGAATTAGTACACATTCTTCATTCTCCATTATTTTTAGGTGCTAATACAGCAGGTACAACACATGGACTCAAGCTTTCCCTGATCAAACCTTTCTACAACAAATCAGACACTTGTATGTTAAGTTCTTCATTCTCTATAGGTGTTAATCTATATGGTGCTTTGTTTTGCAAACTAGTTCCAGGAATCAAATCCATACAATGACTTATACTTCTTACTGGAGCTAAACCATCAAGAATATCTTTAGCAATAATGCCTTTATACTCATTCAACAACTCTGCAATTTCTCTTGGCACTTGGTCAATACTACTATCTGTCACTCGGTCACTATTGACTGGCACTCAGTTAACATTGTTTTCTGGCACTTGGTCTCCATTGACAAAACTCAGTTTTCTTGGAATTATAGCAAAACAAACTTGATTCTTTTTTAACTTATTTTTCAAATTGTTTCCCATTAACCATGCAAAAATTTTATAGCAGTACAATTAACCTCATCTGGACTTCAATCAAAGGCAACAATGTTTGTTTCTTCCCATTTACCCAAAGAGTATATTGATTCAATCTTCCATCATGTACATCATATCTATCATATTGCCAAGGTCTACCCAACAAAATATGACAACAATCCATGGACATAATATCACACAAAACTTCATCAACATAATGTCCAATTTTGAATTTCACAAGGCATTGCTCACTTACCAATATCTTATACTCATCTTTGATTCATGAAGCATGATAAGGTTTGGGATGTTTTAGCCTCTGCAACTACAACTTTGTAACTAGCTCTTCTGATGCTAGATTTGTAGAACTTCCACTATCAATGATCACTTTACAGCATTTTCCAACCATCTTACATCTTGTCTTGAAAAGACTTCTCCTTAGAATAGGTTCCTCATCACTTCCCTAATTGCATAAGGTTCTTTTGACCATCAAATTTTCTCTAGCCTTAGGTCCACTTGGTGAACCCTCATCATCTTCTTGAATCACAACATTTCTATTATTCTGCCCACCTTTAGAAGATCTACGTTCAAAGGATCTATGCCTTCTTTGCCACATCTAAAACAATTACCATGAAATCTACCTCTAGAATAAGAATTACCTCTTCCTTGGTAAGAATTAGTGCCTCCTCGGTAAGAATTACCACTTTTCCATTCAGCCTTGCCTTTGTCATCATTCTTCCATTCAGATCTACCTTTATCCTGCACAGAACTGTCAGATCTGCCACTTTCTCCATAAGATCTACCTCTACGTCTCTGGAATCTACCACCTCTACCTCTCTGTCTTTGTTCATGCTTCGTTGTCAAGATCTCCTTAGCTTTCAAGTCATATTGATATGCTTCTTCTACACTTTCTAGCTTCACAAAACTTATTTCATCTTGTATTCCAGATCTCAATTCATTAATGTACCTTGCAATTTTCTCAACATCATCATCCACATGTCCAGATCTGATGTCTATTCTATAGAATTCCTCAATATTCTCTTTCACAGTCATGTCTTTTTGTTTCAAATTTTGCATCTTTCTCAACAAGCTAACTTGGTAATCAACAGGAAGGAATTTTTTCTTTACCTTGTTCACCATCTTTGGCCAAGTTCTAATCTTCTCCTTTCCTCTCCTTTGTCTATCAGTTTGCAAGTGTTCCCACCATAATGATGCATGACCTTTCAACCTAATGACTGCAATCTTCACCTTTCTATTATCAAGAGTGTTTTCATACTCAAAGAACTTCTCCATATCAGAGATCCAATCCAATACAGCATTGGTATCCAATTTTCCATCATAAGGAACAACTTCTACAGCAGGCTTTCAATTCGCTCTAGACAATATTCTCAACAATCTTGCTTCATCTTGGTCTTCTTTAGGTTCATGATTATGGTTTGGTGCTACTGCTTCATCATCACTTACATCATCAAGATGTGCTCCTCTCCTCTGGGTTGTCTCCATAGCATCTAATCTGGCTAAAATTTGTCTCAACTGATCCAATATAGCATTATCAACATTATTTCCTCTACCACAAACCATCTTTACAAATCAAGTTCCTACAAGATCGTAACCCTCTACAAGTTATAAGTCAAATCCACAGATCTGCCACCCTACAACCAAATCCAAATCAGGGTTCTACACGATCCAATCTCCACAAGGATGAACCTCAAGCTCTGATAACAACTGACGCAGGCAAAGGGATGAATAACTAGGGCCAAAGGCTCACCCAGCTATCCAAAACATCCTGCAAGAGTTAACACAACAGAAGAAAACACTAGTGGACAGCAACCAAAGGAGGAGAAGAGGAAAATACTTTTATTAATTCATCAAAATATCTTCATACATGCCCAACTATGAGGCCTTCTGGGTTACGGCCAATTACAATACATTCACATTCAAAGATCCAACAACAAATTCGCACTTTCAGTTCTGCTCCCAAAAACTTCTTCCAAAAACTTACTTAGCTCTAAGCCTAAACTCTTTATTTATACTTGCCAAAATGGCTTACAGAACATTCTATAACATTACATAAGAGGAGGACCGACCCAACATGGTCTGGACTCATCCCAAGAAAATATCTTAAATTAAATGTTGCAAATGAAATAATTCCCGCAAGTCGGCTCGCAGAAATCACGTCCAAATACTAGCACTCGACATACACTGGGTAACTCGGCATCTGAAGCAATGCTTTAGTAACTCTACACCTAAAGAGTGCTATAGTAACTTGGCACCTGAAGAGTGTGATAGGAACTCAGCACCTAAAGAGTGCTACAGTAACTCGACACCTGAAGAGTGTGACAGGGACTTGGCACCTGAAGAGTGCGACAGGAGCTCGACACCTAAAGAGTGCGACAGGAACTTGACACCTGAAGAGTGCGACAGGAGCTCGACACCTGAAGAGTGCGACAGGAACTCAGCTTGAAGAGTGCGACAGGAGCTTGGCACTTGAAGAGTGCCATAGTAACTCGGCACCTGAAGAGTGCTACAGTAACTAGACATTTGAACTCGGCACCAACTACAAAAGAAGCAAAAAAGAGCAGGATAACAAGGCAACCCAGGATGCTCCTGCATCATAGTTGCAGATTGAATGAGGATGAATGTGGTGGGAATGTTGCCCAGTCAACACAAGTGGTGATTGAAACTCCCTTTTCTTAGATGGGCAATAAATAAAGGATTGGGCATGCATCTTCTTTTTCAGATCAGAATATATTGGCCTCAGACACTAGTGATAAGTATTTGGGAGCAGGGAAATTTCTAGAGGTGTTTGAGAGAGAACTAAAGCCATAGGGGGAGGAGTGTATCAATCAGATAGTGGGGGAGATTGTATCCCTGGGGGACAAGGAATGGATGGAGGAGGAGAATTTTAAAGATATTCAAATTTCTCTAATAAAAACTCTAGACTCTTTTTATGGAAAGCAAGAAATCTCAAAGCAACTTGATACTTTGGCTTCTGAATCAAAGCTATTTGGGGATGAGGATGTTGAAGGTTATGAGTGTGGGGTTATGGATTAGTTGGTTATGGAAGAGGAGCATTCAATTAGTATGATAGAAAAAAAGGGGTCCTAAGTCTGTGAGAGTTAAACTTGCCATGGCTAGTAGTGCAGTAGACCAAGCTAAATTGTTGAGATTGGGAAGAGGATATACCTCTTCCTAGAGGCAATGAAGCTCCTATCATGGAATGTTAGGGGCTGCAATTCCCCTGACAAATGATGCTTGATCAAGCGAGTGGTTGATCGAGCAAATGTAAATGTGGTTTTCTTACAAGAAACAAAGTTAAGTGGAGATAGTAAAGTTTTCTTATCCAACAAACTTTATTCTTGGCAATGTTTGACGGTGGATACTGATGGTGCATCTGGAGGTTTAGGGGTTTTTTGGAAAGAGAATTAAGTAAGTGTTCCTTTGATTGAATCTGGCTCGTGTTGGCAATTAGTGCAGATTTCTTCCTTTTAGTTGCATTTGAGTTTTTTGGCCTTTAATTTATATGGGCCGTGTCAACAGACATTGAAACAACAGTTGTGGTCTCTTTTATCAGAGAAATTGAATTAGTGGAAAGATAGGTTGGTGGTCCTTAGTGGAGATTTCAATGCAATTTTATCTTTGAGTTAGAAAATTGGAGGGTCGGTCAAATTGCATAGAAGCCATTACAAGTTTGTTGGTTTTATGTTAAAGAATAATTTATAGGATTTACCACTCTTCAAAGGATATTTCACATGGATAAATTAGAGGAAAGGTTTTACTAATATTGCAAAGAAGCTTGATCATTTGTTGCTGGAAGGCGATTGGAGCAACACGGATTGGTTGTGTCAAGCAGATATATTGCCCCTTACAGGTTCTGATCACTTTCCTATTTGTCTAAATATTAGAAATGAGAGAACTTTGGAATGTACTCCTTTTAGATTTGAAAAGATGTGGATGCGGTATGAAGGTTTTTTTGAGTTGGTTAAAGGATGGTGGATGATGGCTCCTAAACAAAAGGGTTCCTTTGCTTTTAAGTTTTTCAAGAAACTGCAACATGTGAAGGAACAATTGAAAGTGTGGAACAAGGTAGTTTTTAAGAATATTTTTGATGAGAAGTTTAAATTGGAGGAGAAGCTTATGGATGTGAATAAGGTGGTGATGACAGGGGGCTTGGATGAGACTTTATTTTTAAAAGAATTGTAGCTAAAGAGAGATTATGAGGAAGTCTTATACAAGAAGGAAATTTTTTGGTGACAGAAGTCTTGACAAGTTTGTCTCAAAGAGGGTGATCATAATACTAAATACTTTCACAATTCAGTCACGGAAAGAAGAAAAATTAATAAGATTTTCTCTATTAAAAATGAGGACACGGTGAATCTTACGGATCAGGCTTGGATTAATGAGGAAGCAATCAAGTTTTTTAAGAATTTCATTGGCACTCTACATCAAGCCATGGATGAGGATTGTTTAAGACTGCTAGCTGGTGTTCCAAGGTTGATTTTAGATGATCAAAATAACATGTTATTTGGCCCGGTTTCTATGGAGGAAGTAAAATCTACTCTTTTTGGTCTAGGGAAGGATAAGCCACTTGGCCTGGATGGGTTTCCAACCTATTTTTTTCAAGAAGCATGGGATATTGGTGGGCAAGAGCTCTACGAGGTGGTGGAGGAATCAAGAAGGAAGCAATTTGTATTTAAAGACTTAAATAACACCTTCATTGCACTCATACCTAAAAAGGAGGAGAGCGTAACCTTTAGTGATTTTAGGCCAATTGCCTTGTGCAATACTATTTATAAGTTGATTTCAAAGGTCATTGCAAATAGGCTTAAGCTGGTTTTAACCTCTATTATTTCCTTAGAACAAAGTGGTTTTGCTCTTGGGAAGTCAGTCTTTGAAGGGGTTATCATTGCCCATGAAGCTATACACTCTTTGAGAATGAATAAGGTGGCTAGAATGATGTTAAAATTGGATATTCATAAAGCTTATGATAATGTGAATCAACCTTTTTTGATGAAAGTCTTGGATCAATTTGGCTTTTGCAATAGTTGGTGCAAGTGGATTTTTTCTTGAATTAATTCTCCTAGTATTTCTATTTTAGTGAATAGAAGTCCTTAAGGCTTTTTTGATATGGAAAGGGGTTTACATCAAGGTGATCCCTTATCTCCCTTTCTTTTTATTATTCTTGTAGAGGTACTGGGGAGAGAAATTTCCAATGCTAGAAGGAATGGAAGGTGGAAGGGTCTGTAGGCTGCTAGGGGGTAGATCCAATTACACACCTTCAGTTTGTGGATGATAGTTTTTTGATGGGTGAAGCTAGTATTAGGGAGGCCCAATGAATAAAAATGTGACTAAGGATTATGGCAAATTAACTGGGTAGTCTATTAATTGGAGAAAATCTAAAATTTTCTTTTTTAATATTGCAAATAAGATTCAAGCAAAGATATGTCAAATATTGGGGGTTAGATAGGGTTTGTTACCTAATAAATATTTAGGTATACCTCTATTCCAAGGCAAGAATAGTGATAATTTGTGGAAGGAACTGATTGAAAGCTAAATTATTTGTTTGGATGGTTGGAAAGGGAGGTGGTTGTCCTTTGTGGGAAGAATTTTGCTCCTTCAAACCATGATTTTAGCTATTCCAACTTTCTCTATGAGTTGTTTGAAGATGCCAATGAAGGTTCTCAAGTATATTGAACAAAGGATGAGGAAATTTTTGTGGAATGGGACTCAAGATGAAGAAAAAATCTCATTGATAGCATGAGAATCTTTGTGTAAGTCAAAGAAACAAGGGGGAGTGGGGCTTAGAAGATGGCAAGATGTGAATAAGATTTTGGGAGCCAAGTTCATATGGGAGATGTATAAGAATCCGAATCAATTATGGGTTAAAATTATACAAGAAAAATATTTAGATTCTAGAAATCCTTTATGCATTTTGACTATTAGGAATCCCCCTAAAGGCTCAGCTATTTGGAATTTTATGTTGGAGTGCAGGCCTACTAATACAAAACATATATCTTAGCACATTGGAAAAGGGGCAAAAGCCTCATTTTGGCATGACTCTTGGAATGGATTAGGTAAATTTGAGTAGTTGGAAGATATGGAGAATTTGATTCTTATGGTGGAAGCTGCTTCGGGAATAATAGTGGATTGTTATGTGGAGGAAAAATAGATAGAGTTGGGTCCATGTTGGGCTTGGAGGGACCTTTCAGATTTACAGTTGTCAAATGAGCTTAAATTAAGGTTGGAAGGTATTTTTAAGGAAAGGTGGATTATTTTAAGTAATAAGGAGGATAGGGTGGTTTGGTGTGCTTCTAAGAGTGGATGGTACTCTACCAAATTGGGATATTATCTTAGTGGAAATGTGGTAACTCTTGAGGGATGGCCGCACAAACTATGTTGGAATAAATTATGTATGCCTAAGGCAAGAGCTTTTACTTGGTTGGCGTTGCATGGTAGGATTCTCACTAATGATAGAAGGTATAAGTATGGTTTTGTTGGCCCATCCCAATGTGCTCTTTGTTTGAAGGCAACAGAATCTGTGAATCACCTTTTAGCCCAATGTGATTTCGCTCAACAATGTTGGATGAGGTTGAAGATGCATTTATGTTGGTTGGCTCCTTTACTGGAATTGGTAAAAGGCATCTTCTAATGCTAGCCGGTAGATTTTGAAAAAATCTTTTTACTCAAATATTTGGTTTGTAAGCCTAGCTTTAGTTATATGGGAGATTTGGAAGGAGATGAATCAACATATTTTTCAAGATAAAATGGAAAGTGTGGAGTGTGTTTGGAAAAAAATTCATTGTGCTATTGAAGAATGTATGAATGCTAATGGGGTACTTCAACATCCAAGGAGATGTTTCAATTACTAGGATAGTAAAGTGCAAAAATTTTGGACAGGGATTAGAATTAAATGGGCTAACGATAGTGATTTGAATAGAAAGATGAGAATTGATAGGAAAGAAATTAGATGGCATTTTCCTAAAAAGGATTGGGTTAAAGTCAACTTTGATGGTGCGTCTAAAGGGAATGAAGGTGTTTAGGGTGTAGGGGCTATGGCTAGGAATGATAGAGGAGAAATTATTGGATTTGTAGTGAAAAGGTTGGTGAATGGAACTAATAATGCAGCTAAGATTGAGGCTACAAAGCTGGCAATCTTGTTAGCAAAAAAACTAGATGTCACACACCTTCATTCAGAAGAGGATTCAAAATTGGTGGTTGATGCTATTGGCAAAAGATCAATGCAAACATGGTTTTATCAGAATATGATTCTTATGATTAGAGAGACGTTGGGTACCTTTGTAGATTTTAAAGTTAGCCACGTGTATATGGAAGGAAATGTTGAAGTAGACAAGTTGGAAAATTGGGCCACAACCTTCTCCCACATCAATTCAGTTGAAGTAGATGATCTACGTATGATAGGATAGGTTTTTTGAGGTGACAGCAAAGTGTAGAGTTTTAATAAGTGTAAGCCTTTATTGATGTAAGGTAGATTTGTGTGGAGTTGATAGCTGGGGGTCTATTAGATGTGGATTAGGAGAATTTAAACTAGATTATTAGTTTATGCCAGTGGTCGCATTGATCTAAGTGGTGGCAACTTTAAAGAAGAGCATATGTTTTGAAGATTTTGCATGTGGCAATCTAATTGCTTTCGTAGTTACTATCAGAGATCATATTGATAGAGGTGGTAGTTATTAAGAAGTGAATATGTTTGGACGATCTTGCATGTGTGGCGAGTGCATTATAGGTAGTTTGAAAGGTGGATTTACTCATAATGTGGTTTGGTTAAATTGGAGCTCTAGTTTTTTGGCAGGAAAGAAATATTTTGTTTACAATGAAGGCCTCATTTGCACTGGATTCAAACAAGGAGAGGATGAAGGGTCTATTGAAGATTAAAATGGATGCAATGGTGGAAGCAGTGTTGGTTGTGGTAGGCACCATGTTCTAGGAATGAGCGATAAAGTGGCGATCAAATTTGGATGTCATTACAATGGTGGTTGCGTGGGGGTTGGAGTTGAACAATTCAATCGAGGAGGTGGGATATGTGGCAAGAGCTCTATTTGTAGAAGATATGTTGGGGGGCTTAGACTCCATTCTTGAGTGGTCTATACCAAGGATTGGTTCAGACCTTGCTGAATGTTTTGAGGATGAAGATGAAGGTAGATGTTATGGCTATGTTCCTTTCTTGCAATGGAAAGTGAAAGCTGATAAACCTTTCCTATACATAGCAGTAGAAGAGGCATGGAGGAAGATGTAGGAGGAGCTCAATAGGGTGGATGGTGGTATGGCCCAACTAGCAAACGAATGGGCCACCTTCCCTTGTTGTAGGTGTAGTCCTTAGGGTCGGCGAGCTACCTTTGACATGCAAGATTGATTTCTTTCAAATGGATGATGATATTGTTCTAGAATGATAGCAAGGAATGACATTTATAGTTTTTTAGGATTGTAAGCTATGTATGTATTAAATTTGGGGTAAGATATAAGGAGGAATCTAGGTGGAAAATGGGGGGAGGTTTCTGTATGAATGACTGTGAAATGTATTGTATTTGAATTGGCAGTTAGGTGGGTGTTATTAGTAGATGGTTTTTGGGAAAAATGTTTTTTGAGGATATATGAAATATTGTATGTAATTGTTTCTTTTATATTAATACATTATACCATTATCGATCCAAAAAAATAAAAATTCTTCAAGTTTTTCGAATATTTGAAAGGCTACCTTTGTATCATCAAATCTATTCATGAAGGAAATCCTCTATTTTTTATAATCAAATAAACATGGGAAACTCATATCAATTGAAAACATATTGCTAAGATTAAAAAATAAATAAATACAATCATAAGTATATTTTTCAAAAGTAATATGAAAATGACATTATATATTTATATTTTCAGACTCTATCTTAAAATAAGTAATAAAATGATCAAAATTTTGAATTTTAATGTTTAATTTTAAATAAAAATATTAAAATAATCTATCTTTGAACCATTTCAATTACTTTAAAAAATAAATTATATTACCAAAAACATCCTTTGAACAAAGTAAATGGGTAATAGACAGTAATGTAGAAAGTTCTAAATGTTGACGGTGCCATTAAAAGGAGATTGTTTATGTATGACAGCTATCCACTCTAACATTACAATTGAATTTATTCTAAATGCATAATATTCATTTCTTCAAATAATATTTCTTTATTTAATACTATAGTTGCCTATTGATTGACATAGGGAGCAGACTGGCAGTGGAAGTGAGTAGCAGAAGGATCTTGCCAATAGTGCCCTTCACCAGTGGAGCCACCAGAAACCTAGTCTTTGGATGTGTTCAATTTCTTGTATGCTTCATTAGGGTTTCTCTTCTTCTATAAGTGCTTAGAGGGCTTGTTCTTGAAGAGCCTTTTGGTTGAGAAATACCTATTGCAAAGATCAATAAAGTATTCATTGGCAACGATAATGTAGATGACAGAGCCAATCCGGTCTGTCTTGTTACAATTGACGATGACCATACCCATTTCCAGGTGGCTATGGAATCGTTGCCCAGGACTCTGATGGATTTTGTGGTAGAATAGAGAAGGGCACAATTCAACCCAACAAGAAAATTCATTTCCTGACTTTCTAGTGAAGAAACTAAACATGGCTCTGAAGAGTTTGTTCCTCAAAGCCAATGATCTCCACTGGTTTTCTCTTCTCCCTTATAGATGCATTAGAGATTTTGTGCTACAATGTTAGATCCTTTGAACCTCACCTCTCAACAGTCGCACTTTCAAAAATTGTTGATTTTTTAGAATTAAAAAAGAAAATACCCCTAGAAAAATAAGGATTAGCCAATCATAAAATATGAATTATTGATTAAAAATTAATTAAAAAATAAATTGAATTTTGAACTTTAGAAGTTTCTAATTTTAGTCACAAAAATTAATTGTGAACCACCACTTAAAACATTAGTTCTATAGGCAAGTGACAGGTATTGAAATGGTTGATGTCATTATGAACGAAGAGCTGTGTCATCTCGCTAGAAGAATGACGAAGAAAGTTTCCTTTTTCCCTTTATGTCCTCTTGGTAATGCTTAAGATCTAGTCCCTAAACTTTCTTGGTGGTGTGTAGAGGGCAATTGATATCCTTTGAAACTGAGATTGGTTTAGTTGGCTTGCCTCCTCTTACTTCTTCCAACTCTTTTTCTAAAATTAATTTTTCTATTGTGTTTTGATGAACCTCCATCTTATTAATCTCCATAATAGATTTCTTTTTTTGTAGTCTTTGATTTCTAATATTCATCATGGAGAAGGTAGAAGTGAGATCTATACTAGATTGAAGCTTTTTGAATGTTATTTTCCTCTCATCATCTAGTCTGATAATTTCTGAGATTTTGCCTTCCGATCTCTAAAAATTTAGTTTATAGAGAGATCTGTTGGTAATTACTTTAATGGGATTGATATCTGAGTTGTTTCCTTTGCATTTAATTAATAGTTTAATGTTGTTACAGAAATTAAAAGAGTGATCTAAACCAATCAAGTCTTAAATTGAAAAACCTATTTTCCTAATAATTTCTATATGCATTAATTTTGGTGGAGTGGATTGAAGGGTGATCTAGGTGGGAATCATGAAATATAAATTATCTTCCTTACAATTTGGAAACCACTCAAAGAATCTAACCACATATCCTTTGAAGAAGCAATCAGATACATAGAGGAAATCCTTTTTAATAAACTCATCCCTACACTGAATGTATAGCAATTTGTTAGAATGGTGAGAAATACTTACCAGATCTTTGTAGAAAACTTCAAGCCAAGTAATAAGATTGAACATTTCTAATCTAGGCTTGTTCTAGAATGTAAATACATCAATATTTGAGTACTCCTACCATCATTTTTCACTATCCTGATTGCAAATAATGATGATCTTTTCTTTAGGTTTGGTTGGAATAGGGGTAAAAGGAGAAAGGGGTAGAAAAGTAGAATTAGGTTGGGGATTGGAGTCAGCAATCCTTTTGTGTGGTAGAATATATGATTTAGGGGTGGAGGAGGGAGGATCGATGCTAGAGTTCTCAATCTTCTGGGGGTTACTCTTGAGAAGGGAATCAAGATCTGCAAGGAGATTCGCTAGAAAGCCTATGTGTTGAGAAAACATGGTATTTTTATTAAAAATTGCATAGTTGGTGAAGTTGAAAAAATAGATTTGTCTATCTAGACTAAGTGTTGAGAATATAATCGGGCGGGGATCTCTATTTGCAATCTGAATTGGAGGAAAATTTTTAATAGAATAAATCTTGGTATGGGAAGAAGGAGCCAAAGACACTTGATTAGGGTACTATTTGGATTGACTACTAGCATTGTCATTTGGTGTCTTCAATGTTTGATGCCCTGCTCTTTCTTCATTGTTTATCAAATTTACTTATGGGATTGACGTCACTTTGTGATTATTTTGTTGCTTGTCTAGATGTTCCAATCCGCATGTTTCATCTAGGATAGCAAACAAATTTCATGTTTTAATAGTGAATTTGATTTTTGTTGGATTTTTAGTAGAGGCTAGGTAGAGATCAAAGTCCTTCCTTGCCCTATCCTATTCGTCGCTAGGTTTTATGGCTATTCGAACAGGAGGTTCTTTGGAATTCATCATAAACCCTAATTTCTTTGGCTACTATCTTTGGTTTCTTTGAAACGCTTCTTTATTCGTGATGGTTGAATTTTTCTTTTTTTTCCTAGTCTACTATGTTCATCATTTTCACTCCCGACATTTTTTCCAACTTTGACATTGATTGCGAATTGATTAAACTGGTAATCACTTCAAAAAAATTGGGTGTTCATAGCAAAATATATCACAGGAGTTGTTTGATCCCTATGCCACTATTGTTCTCATGTAGATATTCTTCCGTGGGCATTGCATTTATTATTGTAGATTTTGAGTGCCTTAGAGAAATGGGTTCAACTCTTGCTGCACAAAATGTTCAAAAGTTTAATCTGTACATTGCCTAGAGGTCTGTTGTCAGGACTATCACAAAAATTATTCGATTCCTTTGCTATAAGATTGTTTCATATTATGTGTTGCTTCGTAACCTTATTAAAATATATTTATTTTAAGTATGATTTAATTAATTTATTAATTATGGAAATTAGTTAATAGAGTTATAGATTTATTTAATTATTAATAATTATAATTTTAATGATATTGCAAATTATTTTATTTAAAATCAATGAGAATTATTTTAGTAATGTAAATAAATAAATAATTACCCTTAGATTATTTTAGGAAATTGACTTAAAATATGATGGGGTAATTCTATATTTTATTTGAATGAATGAGTGGGTTAACTTGTAGGGTAAACTAAGAATCTTTTGTACT
This sequence comes from Cupressus sempervirens, assembly GCA_028749045.1. Lineage (NCBI taxonomy): Eukaryota > Viridiplantae > Streptophyta > Pinopsida > Cupressales > Cupressaceae > Cupressus > Cupressus sempervirens. The sequence continues at coordinate 130,099,647 of CM053786.1, read as the reverse complement.
CGAAACGTTCATTGAAACAAACACTGAAGCCTTACTTTTAACTCAATGATATGTTTTCAAAATCAAACCAAACTATGAAAGCTACACTTTTTTATCTATATGATGTCTATGTTTTGGGTTTGAGTTGACTAGAGTGTTGATAAGTTTTAGGACATCTACAAAAGGCTTGGGGGTTCTGTGATTGCGATGTTATGATGATTGATCTTGATCTTTCTAAACTCAACAATGGTAATGTGTTGGTATGCTCTATGATTATGATGATTTTTTATTTATTGTTTGTTATTTCTTTCCAATGTTCTTTTATGAAGTTGAGGTGAGTGTTATGACATATTTGACTTAACCATTTTGAGTCTTTGATCAATATTTATGGGATGCTTTCTTGTTTCTTGTAGACAAATGATGTGTTATTGTGAATTATCTTTTGATGTTTTCCAGTCACTTCTATAGGGCTACGGTGAAATTTGTGATTATTGATTAATGCTTTTATGAGCCTAGGGTAGGTAATTTGTATGTTAAGTTGGGAAGTGGCTTGCAATGGGGGCCATGGCCCAAAGTAGCTGCCAAGGTAACTCATTGTAAGTAGTTTAATAAGTGATAACATTTCTTTAATGGGTTTAAAAGGAATTAATAAGATATTGGTGCCACAGAAGGTCACTAAGGGGCCGAAGGATTAAAAGACTAGCTAGGTAACCTTAGAGTTGACTCGTTAGTATGCCTTGTTAGTACGAAAGAATACTAGTGCCACATAGAGTGACTAGGGGGCCAAAGGATTAAAAGACTAGCTGGGTAACCCTAGCATTGATTCATGTGATGACACTTGCCCACTAGTAGTATAGATTTACTACATGTCTTTGTGTGCCTCTAGATCTAGATGTCAATTTATCTTGGAACCTTTGAGCTAGATTACTTTTAAGAATTCCTAGACTTAGTGATTACTTTTGATTATTGGATTGATATCCTATTTGGGACTTGAGACTATCTCCTCAATGTAGTGGGAGTGGGCCTTTTTGAGTTACCACGTGGTCAAGTGGTAGTGTTTTTTACTCTTACCTTTGAGATCCGTCTATTGATACCATGGCTGGAATTCTTCGTCTACTTTTCTTTTCATTCTATTCTTTGGGTATTGTGATGGATAGTTATAACTTTATGATGGATGGTTTCACTTATTGTATTGTACTTTATTTCATGGATCCAAAAAAGATGATGTATTCTATTCTTTATAAATGTATATTCTTTTAGCCTTTCATACCCTGTGACATGTACAGTGGATGACTGAGCATTCCAAATTTTATTGCCAAGTGGCATTCAGAACAAATGTATATTATTTAAACGAACTTTGCACTTTTAATTATTCTTTCATATGGATGTTTTATTTATTAGACTTAGTATTATTTAAAATTTAAATTTGACTCAACGTCTTGGGATCCTTAAGGAATGTAATATATTATGTTTGCTTATGCATGATTGTATGTTATTGCTTTCTCTACTTTGTGTTTGACGTGTATGTTATTCTTTCTTTAAAAAAAATGTTTGGAAAACTTAGTAAAAATTTAGGTTAATTATTTTGGATCCATTGGCGGGGCATTACATCTGGTATTAGAGCCTGAGTTTCTACATTGGGAGCTCTGGGTATATTGGAATGCCACTATTTGTTAACTAGTTGAACAAAAATGAAATTTAAACTGGTATGTATATCTTTTTCAAATTGAAACTTGAACTAGTTGAACTGAATCAAAACTTAAACCTTTAGTTGTATATTTTCAAACTTGAACATTTAAACTTCAAAACTGAATTATACATAAACCTAAAAATAGGCAAAATTGAAAATCAAACTTATAGTATTTTCAATGTTAGTCTTAGAATGGTTTTGACATTTGAGTGCCAACACACTTAACCACTTTTTACATTGGAGCCGAGCACACTATGTATGTTGAGTTAGGAAATTGAACAGGTGTCGAGTGATCTTCAGGTGCCGAGTGAAGATCAGGTGTCGAGTAAAGAACAAGTGTCGAGTGACTTCAGGTGCTGAGCATGATATAGGAGCCAAGTGATATTTAAGTGTTGAGTCACAAATGATGCCGAGAAAAACAAAAATGCAACAGGAGCCGAGTAAGCCAGTTTTTTATATGTGTCGAGCATCAGGAATCAGTAAGTGCTGAGTAACACAGAATGCACATATAATTTTGTAACTTCACTAATTCAAATGTAAACCATTTTCATGGATGACATATGACGAATCTCGAAATATTAAAATGATAAGATCGAATCTTTTGTATTTCCTATGCAATCTACATGCATCCAATAAGAAAAATGGAGAAGGCATGCAACCGATAAGAAAAGTGCAAGGAATAAGTGGGAAACAAAGATTCAATATGGATTGTAGATCCATATCTAACCCTAAGTCTTCAAATGTCTTTATAAGGAAGACAAAATCTCATTGTATTGTAGAGGATAAAGAAGTGTATGAAAAACTATAGTGGAGTTCAGAGTGGAAGAGTAAAAAGACTTAGAGGAACAGAGCAGCAGTGAAATATTCAGTTGATCAAAAAAAAAGCAAGGGATACAAATGAGTATTAGATCTCAAAGGATCAAGATCAGAGTAAGTAGAAAAAGTGCCTGTATTCAACAATCAAAGGATTGTAAGCTATCAGGTTTATTATGTCTAATACTCTCTAGCAATTGTATTAGAAAGGAAACCCTATGTTGATAGGTTAAGCTTAACAGCTATTTTATAGATCCTTTAAATAGGTGATTAAATCCTTTAATAGGGTAACACTTCAAGTAAAGTGTTTGTAAATCCTTTAACCAGGTCACTATTGACATAGTGTAAAGCCTTTAATAGGGTAGACCATCAGAAGTGGTCAAACATTATTGCTGCAGTAATTTTGTGGGTATCATCCTCACCCCAATTTTACCTTCTTATTCCTGGAGGGTTTCTGGGTTACCAAAAGCTCAAGTGTTATGTGGTGATACATGTTTGTTTTTCATGGTTGTTTGATATATTTATATGCATGCAATCTACTTTCAATTAAAAAGCTTTAATGGTAAAGGTCCAATACTTCTGATTCACCACCCCCCCCTCTCAGAAGCATTATTCCTATTTTAATATTACAACAATTGGTATCAGAGCAGAGTCCTCTCAAGAAGAAGCCTAATAGGTTGAAGGAAAATATCTAAAGATAGAAGTTTTCAAACTTGGAAAGATCATTGAGAACTAGGTGATAGATGTGCATCTCGCTCCGCACAAGGTAGAAGAAGCTAGAGTGGAATTAAGAAAATCCTTAAAAAGAAGGAAAGAGATAGCCATAGCTGAAAATGATATAAACTACAGGGAGATTAATACCACAGAAGTTTTTGCCAATGGAGACACTAAAGAGTTTGATACAGCAATAGCAGAACTGATGGAGAAAAATAAAGTTCAAGAAAAAGAGATAAGATCTCTTAAGATGGAATATGAATCACAGGCCATAATGTTATGTGAAATCACTAAACAAAATAAAAGAGCAGTTGAGGATAGAGTCATGATGGAAGATGACAAAATAAATCTTGCAAACAAACTTGAAGAAAAATGTACTAAATTAACAAGGATCTCAAACATGCAAATGGATACACTTGCCCAAATGATGAACCTTCATCATGAACTCAATATGAAAGATATTGAGATCTCTACTTTGAAGATACAGAATGAACAACTGCAGAATGAATTAAACCGAGAAAAAAAGGTAGCAGAGAATCTCAACAAGTCAAGTGAAGCCATCAAGTACTTTGAATAGTTGATGAAATTCCCAAGATTCGCCCATGATACATCAGGATTTGGATACAACAACACTGAAATTGGAGAATCATCAAAGAGTGGCAAGCAAAGAAGTGACAAAGGTAAGATTCTAAATTCACTTTTCATTATTGTAACAAAAAGGGTCATACTGCTAATGTTTGCAGGAGTAGAAGAATAAATCAGCCAAACACACCCAAAAGCAAGGGTTATTGTCACAAGTGCAACATGCAAGGACATATGACTCAAGATTGCAGGTCCAAAGTCACAAGGACACAAAGATTTGATGGACCTTGTCATAATTGTAAGAAGTATGGACATAGAACATTTGAATGTAGATCAAAGCCTATGTGGACATCAAATCAACCAACAAAATTAAAAAGAAATGAAAGTCACTACCATTGGGACTATAACACCAGATATAGTTGTCATTATTGTCAGGAATATGGACATATACCCTAGAACTACATAAGAACACATTTCAAGGGGAACCATAAAAGATGGTTGAACCAAACCATATGTTTCAGTTGCTTGAAAATCGGTCATATCAGCAGAAACTGTCCTACAAGGTCAAAGGCACCCAAGACTGAAGTAAATAAGGGCAAAGAAAAGATTGATGAAGAAAACATTAGAACAGACATGAAAAAGACATGGCAAAAAAAGAATGAATCAAGTACATCCAATGGAATGGTCACTTCACCCACAAGGTCAAGTGATCATTTCTCATCCAATTAATCACAAGATGAACCTACAGGGCTGATACATATAAGAAAGTATCATACATCAACCCTAAACCATGAAGAAGCAATGCAAAGTATAAATCTGCATGAGACAAGATACCAAGACAAAATTTTAAATGATGATGCCGAGCTGTCTTCAGATGCTGAGTAAAATTCCAGTGGATGTCGAGTTCCTAACAGTGACCAAGTTAAATAACTCCAATGCAAGCTAAGTGAAGTGGGAATGAAGTGCAAGCCAAGTAATGTTAAAATCCTTTAGAAGTTGAGTGGGCAGTTGAACATTTAATGCGATAAAAATAGGGTATATTATCATGATTTCAATCATTCTTCTTCATCACGATCAATAAGCAAAGAAGAGAAAGAGAGTGGAGCGACTTCATAGCAGAGAATCCAGCATTCCAAGCAGATTCCAACCTCTTACAATGCATTTTCATTGATGTTGAGGTATTTTCATTTGTGTCGAGCTACGCCGTTTTATATTTTTGTGCAAAAAAAACCCTAGTTTGCACAAATGGCTTCGAGCTCTAAGAAAACCCATGATAAAGAATCGTTTGAAGTCCAGCTAGTATCCAATGAGGTTAAGCAACCTAATTTTTTTCCCATTCCTGAAGTTGCATACAGAAAAGATCTCGTCGGAGCCCTTTCTCACATACCCCCAAAAGTTGTAATGGTTCACGACATAAGAAGATGCTATAATTGCAAGATAGGAGCCATAGGAGATATGGAAATAAGGGAAGCCAATGAGAAGTTGTGTGTAAATGGAGTTTTGAAACATGAATACAAAATTGTTGAAAGGAAGGGTTTAACACGAGTTTTGAGCTTTCCCACCATATTCAAGACAAAATGGATCAGACTTGTGTTAAGCAGAATTCATGATGGAAGTCTGTGCCTAGAAGATGTTCCCACCAAGATCACAAAAGGAATCATTCATACGGTAACTGGATATCCTACCCTTGAGAAGTGAATCCAAGGATGTTATTGAGAAACAAACAGGTGCCCAATGGAATAAAAGAGGAATGACCATTCACACCATTCAAGATCCTCTAGTTGAATTTGTTGTTAGAGTTATTGCCCATAAATTCTATCAATCTAGTAGACTCAATAGTGTGTCATGTATTGCAGTAGATGTAGGCTATAAATAGATGAAAAAGGATCATACTTATGATCTTGCAGAACTGCACCTACAACAGATTAATGAAAACGTAGCAGCTATAAGAAGGACAAAGGGTAGCCAATGCAAATTCGGAGCAATTTTGGTATTTTTATTCTTTTATGTTCAGAATGAATTTCCTTATTTTGAAAAAGTTAAATGGAGAAATGATAGAACTATCATATCCCAAATTAATGAATATATAGAACAAATGGGAGACAATTTTGACACACTGATGACAAGCTATTTTGAAAATTTCAAGAAATCCATGAAGCAAAGAGTAAGAATACTAGTTTCCTTAGTGGAAAAACATATTAATGATATATGCTTCTTAGTTGATATTGATTTCACCTATATCCAAGCAGTAGTTCCAAGGGTGAGATGGCTAAGGCCATTTGGTTATGAGATCAACATAGATGAAGCATCTACAATGATAACTGCATTATTGGTAGAAGAGATAGACAAGAGTGCCCCACACTTTGGCACTTATGATGTGGTAAGTCAAAGGCGAATATGGAGTTAAAGACTGACTCCACAATGAAGAAGAAAGATAAATTGGTGAAGAAAATCAAGAAGAAATTTGGTGAACGAATTGAAGCTGAAGCTGAAGAAGAAGATGATGATGAAGATGAGGATGATGAGGATGAACAAGAACAAGGCCAAACGGAATTAACTCAAGGCCTAGGTGAAGAAAAGGAGGAAGATGCTAAGGAAAAAGAAGCCAAGGAACCACCAACCCAAGCCAAGCTAAAGAAAAGAAAGGCAATAATACAGCCTCCAGCCCAGCCCAAAACAAGGAAGGGTGCCAAGCCAACTCAAGCTAAGCCAAAAATACCAGTCACAAGGGCTACCACAAGGGCATCTTCATAAAAGACCGAGGAAAAAATTAAAGAAAATAAGAAGGCTATTGAACAGACTGGTGAAGTGCCAAGAAAAAGAAGAAAATTTGTAGCACAATCAGATTTTGATGAGGAGGAAAGAATAGAGTCATAAGATATCAGCCAATTCAGAGTGGTAAGTCATCCTCCAAAATCAACCTTAGATAAAATCTATGAAAATATTAAGAATGCAGATTTTACTGATTCAAAAAGTATTGACTTTAACAAGCTTAGTAAAGAAGAGCAAAACAAAATAGAAGAATTAGTATATACCATGATGGCTGAATTCAAGACTACACCTCTAGAGCTAGACAATACCATGCCTAGAGAATTATATGAGATAATTGAAAATAAATGGCATCATTGTTTGAAAATTGAAAAGGAGATAAGAGAATCTACCCTAGCTCAGGTGATGCCTGACCTAAGAAGAGGTTAAATAACAAAGGCTAATAAGAAATATAGTGGCAATTTCACACCAAAGCATAGAACCTTTGATATCTTACAAAACAAGATTGAAAATGTAATCAGTAAGTCAACAAAAATATGGAAATTGATATATGGATTGACTACTATCAAAGATGGGGAAGAAGATCCCCTTGAGGGACAAAACACAGAACATGAAGAACCTAGTGAAAAAAGACGAAGAAGAAGTAAAGAATATAGAGAAAGAAGAAGAAGAGAAGAAGGGAGAAGAAAAGAAAGATGAAAAGGAGAAAGAAACAGAGGAGGAGGAGATACCAAAGCAAGATGAAATGGAAATAGCTGAGCAGGAGCAGCAACAAGACCAGAGTGTGCAAGACACACAATTGGCACCTTCTAGCCCTCCTCATGTACCCATCACACATGCAGAAACTATAACTATACAGGATGTTCCTAACACTTCTATTCAAAACATCAATCCATTAACTATAGAGGATCTCAAAAGAATCCTTGACCAATCCATAGAACAAGAAAAATTATGTACAGATCTAGTATTGGTCAGTGTGGATGAATTACAAAAATTAGTAGAAAACATAATTAGAGATAAGGTGAATCCACAAGAACCACCTTCCATAATGTCTGCAGCTACTAGTGGTCAACTTCAAATGCAAACAATTGTTTCATTAGGAATAGTTGATACCACAGTACAGAAGCCAAGTGCAGCAGGAGATAAAGAAACAAAACAAATAGGATAGACTATTACATCTGATCCTACAGCACAAACACAAGGTGCACTTCCTAAAATTTCTATAATTGATCAAGGTAGTAGATAGCAGGAGGAGAAAATAGAGGAAACCCCTAAAGAGCAAGAGGCAATATAGACATTGATAAATTTGCCTACCTCAGGAACTCCTTCAAAAAAGCCAAGTAATGATGTAATGCCACTATAAATATCATCACCAGGATCAAGTTCTATAAAAGTTGCAAGGGTACTTCACTATGGAGACCCTGAATTAGATGAGGAGATAGTCATACCAAGTTATGACTCAAAAAAAATAAGCATTGATCAAATCAATGAGGTGCAGGAAGCATTGAATAGAAGAAAGAGGTAGGAGATACTCAGGAAAGAGTATAAACAAAAGAAAACATTGCATGAGATTAAGGACATCTTTATGGATGCCTTCAATTTGCAGTCACTAGATGAGTCAAAGCATATCATGGAGCAATTATCAGTTATTGTTGACCAAGTGACAAATGAAGACCAAGAAACAAATGTAAAACTTATGGAATGGTCTGAAAGGAAATTCCAAGGGAAAGTAAATGAGAAAATATCTAGTGAAATTGCACTTTCCCAGGTTGAATTGGCAAAAATGCTTGACAAAGTGAAAAAGGTACTTGAGAATATATTCTCATTGTACAACAAGCTGTCTGACTTTTCATACTTCACATAGGAGACAAGCTAAAGAATAATGAGCCTAGAGAGAAATTTGAAGATTTCAAGCACACAACTACCCCAAGGTCCAGCTCAACGTGAAAAGCACTTCAATCAAATGCTTCACACTCAGAAAGAAGTAGCTACGTTAACAGTACCATCAAGGTAAAACTGATATAACTACAATCCTCCATTACCCCACATTTGGAAGTACTCCATAAAGAATAGGTCTATGCTAAAATTGTTCTCAAGAAAGATCCTAATCTTTCTACTTTAGAAGGACTTGTTCACCTTGCTGCAGAGACTTCCATCCAGCACAAGTCATTGGAAATTGCTTTGCATAATTGGGATGTAGCTCTCAGGATGATTATGGAGGTAAATAGCACATTTTTGGCGAAATATGGTCTTAACCCTTAAAACCCTTTGACATAAGTGTCAAAAAGGGGGATAAATATTATAAGATGAATGGGGGAGATAAGATGAAAGGGGGAGACAAAATAAAAGGATAGTGCAGATAATGGTACAATCAACTCAAGGGGAGTTACAATAATTTTGAGGTATATATATTGTAAGTTACAAAATTTTGATCAAGTTTTCTTTAACCTCTATATATACCGAGCAGATTAGTGAATGTACTCATAAGGTCAGATAAATAATGCTTAGTTAAGTGTTTTTGTCACTCACATCAAAGGGGGAGATTGTTAGTCTCAGAATGGTTTTGACATTTGAGTGCCAACACACTTAACCACTTTCTACATTGGAGTTGAGCACACTATGTATGCCGAGTCAGGAAATCTAATAGGTGCCGAGTGATCTTTAGGTGCCAAGTAGCCTTCAGGTGCCGAGTGAAGATCAGGTGTCAAGAAAGAACAAGTGTCAATTGACTTTAGGTGCTGAGCATGATACATGAGCCGAGTGATATTTAAGTGCCAAGTCACAGATGATGCCGAGCAAAATAGAAATGCAACAGGAGCCGAGTAAGCTAGTTTGTTATATGTGCCGAGCATCAGGAATTAGTAAGTATCGAGTAACACAGAATGCACATATGAGTTTGTAACTTCACTAATTCAGATGTAAACCATTTTCATGGCCAACATATGACGAATCTCCAAAGATTAAAATGATAAGATCGAATCTTTTGTATTTCCTATACAATCTACATGCAGCCAATAAGAAAAATGGAGAAGGCATGCAACCAATAAAAAAAGTGCAAGGAATAAGCAAGAAACAGAAATTCTATATGGATCGTAGATCCATATCTAACCCTAAGTCTTCGAATGTCTTTATAAGGAAGAAAAAATCTCATTGTATTGTAGAGGATAAAGAAGTGTATGAAAAACTATAGTGGAGTTCAGAGTGGAAGGGTAAAAAGACTTAGAGGAACAGAGCAGCAGTGAAATATTTAGTTGATCAAGAATAAAGCAAGGGATACAAACAAGTATTAGATCTCAAAGGATCAAGATCAGAGTAAGCAGAACAAGTGCCTGTATTCAACAATCAAAGGATTGTAAGCTATCAGGGTTATTATGTCTAATACTCTCTAGCAATTGTATTAGAAAGGAAACCCTATGTTGATAGGTTAAGCTTAACATCTATTTTGTAGATCCTTTAAATAGGTGATTAAATCCTTTAATAGGGTAACACTTCATGTAAAGTGTTTGTAAATCCTTTAACTAGGTCATTATTGACATAGTGTAAAGCCTTTAACAGGGCGGGCCATCAGAAGTGGTCAAACATTATTACTACAGTAATTTTGTGGGTATCATCCCCACCCCAATTTTACCTTCTTATTCCTAGAGGGTTTCTGGGTTACCAAAATCTCAAGTGTTATGTGGTGATACATGTTTTTTTTCATGGTTGTTTGATATATTTATATGCATGCAATCTACTTTCAGTTAAAAAGCTTTAATGGTAAAAGTCCAATACTTCTGATTCACCCCCCGCCCCCCCTCTTAGAAGCATTATTCCTATTTGAATATTTCAACATTTAAAACTTGTGACTTTTGTATATGATTTATAGTAGTATGTTTTATGGTTACTATAGTATCTTGTATCTTGGATATTATTGTAGGATGGTATCTGGGATGAGAACCGTGGTGGAGGCCGTGGACAAGGTAGAAATGCCAGTGTAGATAAGTCTATCCATGAAGGTCCTATTCAAGAAGAGAATAGGGAATATCATGTCATTGAGCATCAGGAAGAGAACCATGGAGAGTGGCAGGATGACTCTAACGAGGTTGACCTGAGGCAAATGATGAAAACCATCATTGATCACCTACCTCTTGTTCATGACCAAGATAGGGCACCTCAAACAGGACTAGAGCATAGACCTAGGTTAGGATCCCTCAAAGGGATCAATAGAGATCCATTGTATCCCTTTAATGGGCATGGTTCAGATTATGTAGCTGAGTAGTGGCTTATTGCTCTTGATAGGGTTTTTGCTTTTCAAGACTTTGACAGTAATGTCAAAGCAAGGTTTTCTATTACCAACCTGGAAAACATTGGAGCCACATGGTGGACTATCGAAGAGAAGAAGTTGGGCATAGACATGAACAATGTCACATGGGAGTTATTCTTGGAAAACTTTTGTGAGCGATTCCTACTAGAGGAATGGAAGTAAAATAGAGTAGATGAGTTCCACAACCTGAGACAGTTCACGATGATCGTAGTAGAGTATGAGTGTAAGCTCTATGAGATCATGCCCTTTTCAAGAATTAGTGATAACCCAACATAGTTGGCACACCATTTCATTAGAGGCTTGAACAATTGTCTAGTTAGGGGTGTTAAGGTGTTTGAACCTAAAACCCTCAAATACGCAGTACATTGAGCCATTCTTGTAGAGTGAAGTGTTAGCCTAGGACATGGGGGTTTTGTAGGAGCACCTTTAGCATCAATATGAAATGGTAATCAGGGAGTAGGTGGTAGTAGGAAACCTCCTTCTAGAGGTAATCAATAGCAAGGAGAAACTTATACTCCAGCACAAAGTGGTGGCAATGGTTCCAATGCTAGGAGCTATCATAACACTCAACAGAACAAGTGGAATCAGTACACTTAGCCTATGTAGAGTAACTAGTCTTATGCTAGTGGGGGTAGCATTCAAAAGTCTAATGCACCTAGAGTGCAGAGGAGCTTCGATAGAGAGTGTTTGACATTCGGACAATGTGGTCACAAGTCGTCCCATTGACCTGAAGGGAAACCACCATTCTTAGGCTAGAGACCTTCAGCTTCAGAACCTATAGTTGGTGACATGGGTAGGTCCCAGAGAGTGTTCTCAGTGGAGTCATATCCTCCTACAAGGGGAAAGGGTCCAATGGGACCCGCATAGTGAGTCCTTTAGTTTTACCATTCTTGTAGGCTTCCAGGAGTAACCATAAGTCTAGGGGAGTGGATATAGTGTCTACCCCTAGTTTGCATTTTGTTATTATTGCCAAACTCTTTTAGGATAGTTTTATGCTTAAAGATTAGTAGCATTGTTTTGAGATTATAAGATATTGTTTCAAATTCGGTTGATTATGATGAGATTACTTGGTACTCTATACTTCATGTATGCATGATGATTATTACAATGATTTTAATTATTTGATGGTTATTAGTTAGATGGATTATCAGATGTGTTTTCTGATGGATACTTACCTCATATTGCATGTGTATGGTGTGTATGTTTTCTTTATGTATGATATTTTTGATGTGGTTAAGGAAGGGAGTTGTGATCACCTGCTAGTCAGGATCTACATGATGCACCACTTCCTACCATTGCCTATTTAGCTTAGTATATATGTGTTTTTACATGTGTGGATTTTATGAAGATTACTGGTACCGGGTATCAACTTCCTTGAATTGCTAGGATGAGCATACTGTATCGCATTATCTCAATGGTAAGAGAGGGGAGATAAATTCTTAAGTCCAAATCCTAACCTTTGAAGCAATTTATCTTAGAAAATTAGACAAGTATCTAAGTGGATTACCTTCTGAATGCATCATATGACATTAATTCATTATTATAACCCTTTCATTTGATCTTGTATGTGTTTTTCTATGATGAGTTTTTGTATTTTTTTTTACGAGTCTTTAGTGATTTTTCTATTAATTTAGTCTAATTAAAAGATTAAATTAATGTTTTAATTTAATGGAAAATTATTATGATATTTTAATATTTACTTATATTTAATTAATTGGGAAATTAATTAAATAAATAAAATTAAATTTAAAGATAAAAGTTATGAATTTAATTTTAGAACGTGATAATATTTATTTAATTTAATAATAATATATTAAGAGTTTATTTTTAAATAAATGCTAAATAGTATTATTATTTAAGTTAATAAATATTTTATTAATTAAAGTTCTCAAAATAAATTAAAAAGTGAGAAGACATTAATTTATTAAACATTTTAAAATTGCATGAAGTGTGCATGAGATTAAAATTTAATAAATTAATTGAAAAGAGAATTCAAGTGAAATTAAATAAAGTTAATTTATTATTCATTAAATGTGCATGAAAAAGATAAAGAACAGATAATGAAGAGTTAAAGTTTGGTGAGCAAGGAGTTCTCTCAAGTGATCGCACAATTAGTGCCTCGATTTTAGGAGAGAACTCCATATCACAATTTGAGGGTTCATTTTCAATGGACTACAAATTTTTTTGGGGAAGAGAATTTCGGAAGAGAGAAGGTTTTCAGAGGAGAAATTTCTCAAAAAATCTTTTTGGGCATAGCGATTAGCATCAGAGTCTAGGTGGATTCCTGTGATTATTGGCATAGTTTATTATGCTTTTTCTTTTCCTGTCTTCATCATGACTATCGAATGGCTATTTGAACAATTCTTTTGATGAATGTTTTAGTATTGTGAATTTTTAGTATGTATGTTAAATCTTCTGTACATGGAAAGATTAAAAGATCAATATAATCCTTCTTCAGTAGATTTAAAAGTGGAATTTGAATAGGGAAGGGTTTTGTATTAAATTCAAAAATTTTAATTGAGAATTCAACCAGTTGGTCATATTTCCTCTATCAGATTAATGTTGGAACTATTATTAATAAATAAAATGTTTTAATGGGAAAGGGAATTTTCTATATTTAAATTTAATATTTATAAAATTTTATAAAATAAATTAATTAAGAAACAAATTTTTAAAAAAATTTAAATTTTAAAATTTTAAAAAAATTCAAATGTCGAAAGTAGCCCCCTCATTTCCATTCGCTGACAAGAGTACCGCTGTCTCGGGTATTGCGATAGTAGTGGTACTTTGTAACACTATTGCCACAGGCCTTGCAGCAACATGTTGCCATATTGGAAGGCCGATAGGCCTATAAAAATAAATGTCCATTTTTTTATAAATTTGTAATTTCTTTTTTATTAAATTTAATTTTAATTAAAGTTTCAATTGTTATTCGTTATTAATTTTTAAATAGTATTTATTAAATAAATTTTATTAACTATTTTAAATTATTAATAATTAATTAAAATATATTTATTTTATATATGTATAATTATTAATTAATTAAATTAAGTATAATTTTATTTATTTATTAATAATGGAAATTAGTTAATAGAGTTATAGATTTATTTAATTATTAATAATTTTGATTTTGATGATAGTGCAAATTATTTTATTTAAAAATAATGAGAATTATTTTAGTAATGTAATAAATAAATAACTACGCTTAGATTATTTTAGGAATTTGACTTAAAATATGATTGGGTAATTCTATATTTTATTTGAATGAATGAATGGGTTAACTTGTAGGGTAAATTGAGAATCTTTTGTACTTGAAACATTCATTGAAACAAAAATTGAAACCTTACTTTTAACTCAACGATATGTTTTCAAACTCAAACCAAACTATGAAACCTACACTTTGTTATCTATATGTCATCTATGTTTTGTGTTTGGGTTGACTAGAGTGTTGACTAGTTTTAGGACGTCTACTAGAGGCTTGGGGGTTCTGTGATTGTGATGTTATGATGATTGATCTCGATCTTCCTAAAATCAACCATGGTAATGTCTTGGTATGCTCTATGATTATGATGAGTTTGTATTTATTGTTCATTATTTCTTTCCAGTGTTCTTGTGTGAAGCTAAGGTGAATGTTATGACATATTTGACTTAACCATTTTGAGTCTTCGATCAATAATTTTAGGATACTTTTCAGTTGCTCATAGAGAAATGATGTATTATGGTGAATTATCTTTCGATGTTTTCTAGTCACTTGTATAAGGTTGAGGTAAAATTTGTGATTCTTGATTTATGCTTTTATGAGCATAGGGTAGGTAATTTGTATGTTAAGTTGGGAAGTGGCTTGCAATGGGGGTCGGGGCCCAAAGTGGCTGCTAGGGTAACTCATTGTAAGTAGTTTAATAAGTGATAACATTTTATTAAATGGTTTAAAATGAATTAATAAGATATTGGTGCCATAGAAGGTCACTAAGGGGCCAGAGGATTAAAAGACTAGCTGGGTAACCCTAGAGTTGATTTGTGTGATGACACTTGCCCAGTAGCATTATAGATCTCCTACTTGTCTTTATGTGCCTCTGGGTCTAGATGTCGATTTATCTTGGAACCTTTGAGTTAGATTACTTTTAAGAATTCCTGGACTTGGAGATTACTTTTGATTATTGGATTGATATCATGTTTGGGACTTGAGACTATCTCCTCAACATGGTGGGAGTGGGCCTTTTTGGGTTACCACATGGTTAGGTGGTAGTGCTTTTTACTCTTACCTTTGAGATCTGTCCATTGATACCATGGCTGGAATTCTTTGTCTACTTTTACTTTCATTCTATTCTTTGTGTATTATTATGGATAGTTATATCTTTATGATGGATGGTTTCACTTATTGTATTGTACTTTGTTTTATGGATCCAAAAAGGATGATGTAATCTAATTTTTATAAATGTATGTTCTTTTAGCCTTTCATACCCTATGACATGTACAGTGGATGATTGAGCATTCCTAATTTTATTGCCAAGTGCCATTCGAAAAAAAAAAATTATTTAAGTGGACTTTGGACTTTTAATTATTCTTTCATATGGATGTGTTATTTATTAGACTTAGTATTATTTAAAATTTAAATGTGACAACATCTTGGGATCCTTAAGGAATGTAATCAGTTATGTTTTCTTATGCATAATTGTATGTTACTACTTCTGCTACTTTATGTTTGACGTGTATGTTATTCTTTCTTTAAAAAAAATGTTTAGCAAACTTAGTAAAACTTTAAGTTAATTCTTTTGGATCGCTTTGTGGGGCATTACAACAATCATGAATATTCATGGGTTTCATCCCCACCCCAGGTTTATGTTCAACGTGGAGGGTTTCTGGGTTACCAATCTTTCTGTTATGTGTTTATGTTTTCATGGATGTTATGCTTAGATATATTTCATTTTAACATTAAAATTTATGATTATATGGTATGAGATCTAAGATATGAGATGGATTAGGAGGAATATAGCTAATTTGATATATTGTTTAAATAGTGAAAAGTTTTATAGATCTTGATTCACCCTCCCCTCTCTCAGTATCTTGTTTCCCAATAAGAATTCCAACCATTGGTATCAACACCTAGTTCTCTTGAAATAAGTCTAATAGCTTGAGAGTACAAATCTTGGAAATGGAGGAATACAAATTGGGACATATCATTGAGAATTAGACGATTGAAATCTAGATCATACTCCAATAGCTTGAAGGAGAAAAAGAAGAGTTAAGGAAATCCTTAAAGAAAAGGAAAGATATGGTCATCCAACAAAATGCCACACTATACAAGGAATTTGATGTCAAGATCTTTCTTAACAGTGGAAATACTAGTGATAGTGATGCACCAATAGAAAATCTATTGCAGAACAACAACATTCTAAGAAAAGAAGTTAGAGAACTCAAAAGAGAATAGGAAATTCAATTGGTAAGACTATGTGACGTGATTAAACAAAAGAAGAAATTTGAAGAAGACAAAATCATGATAGAAGAAGACAAAAAATAAATGGTTTCCAGACTTGAAGAAAGATCATCTGGTGTACATAATATTGTTAACAACTAGCTAGACATGATGAATTAGTTGATACTTGAAAATTAGGAGTTGAACAGAAAAGCCATAGATATGATAGAGTGACTAACTAAGAAATTAGTTGAGATCTAAAAAGGAACTTTTGGAAAGAATGAACAAACCAAGTGAACCTATCAAATACTTTGAAGAATCAATGAGATCACCAAGGTCATCCAGTGATACTTCTGGTCTAGGATATATGAAGCGCTCTTCATCTAGGAGAGTCATCAAAGACTGGTGAGAAAAGAAATGCAAAATACAAAGGCAAACCTACATGTCATCACTGTGGTAAACTTGGACACACAAAGAAAATTTGCAAACACAAAAAATGGTATGCAAAACCCTAAACCTAAGTTTACTGGAAACTATTTTAAGTGCAAGAAATAAGGACACCAAGCACATGAATGTAGGACAAATACAAGTGATGCATCTACTACACATAGATTTGAAGGACATTGTTGCAACTATTAGAAATATGGACATAGAACTCAAGAATGTAGATCCAAAGCAAAATCCACTAGACATCTAAAATGAAAGTTCAAGCACCTAAGAAAGGTAACTCTCACAATTGGGATTACAACACATGGTATAATTGTCATTATTGTGGAGAGTATGGACACATTCTAGAAAATTGCATTAAGAAACATTTTAGAGGAAATTATAAGAAATGGTTGAATGGAAACATAGTTTGTTTCAATTCTCTCAAAGTTGGATATGTTAGTAAGAATTGCAGGACTCGAGCACTAGCATCAAACAATTTAAATAAGGCAAGATTGAGATGCATACAACATGGAAAGAGATAGTCGAATTTGGAGGTAATAGAGTAGGAGAAGTTGGATCACTCAATCCAATGGATTAGGTGATCATACCACATCCAACTAAGAAAAAGGGTATTTAAAGGATTGTATACTTGAATATAATATTATACATCAATTCCTAAAAAGAAATGTGGTTAAAATTCCATATCAGCATGAATCAAGATGCATTAGGAAATTTATGAGAGAAGAATTAGACAATAAAATTAGTTACACTATCACGTGTCAAGCATCAATAATATTATTTGTATTGATCAATCACTACAATATAGATCAAGAGATTACATCAACTAAGTTGTTGTCATGATCAAATGAAATGGTATCCGATGAATCAAGTAATAGTGATCGAGTATTTGGAAGTATGAACTCAGTGTGAAGACTGAGGTAACTATCATGCAACTACCAAAGTACAATGCATTTATTATAGACCTAAATGAGAAGATTGAAGGTATATATCAGATTTTAGTACTCATTTTCATTTTACCAAGCAATTTTTAATGTAGAGGTGATTCAAATGTGATCAAGGTAATTTTAGCGACATATCAAGAGAATCGCAACATGTCATTGACAAAATTGGAAGAACTTAGTAAGTAAAGCTTTAGTGCCAAGTCAAATTATTTTTAAAATTGCTAAAGAATTTTTTTTCAAACCCTAGTTTAGAAATTACATCCTCTATATTTGCATCTATGAAGGGAATGTTGAAGGAGAGTAATGAAAAAATTGTAAGGAATGATTAGTTTCCTCCACCAAAATTTAGGGAGTACCCTAATGTTGTATTGACTGGTGATGAATTTGGTACTCTGCCATCAATTCCACCAGAAGTATTAATGATTAACATTGTACAATCATGTTATATGTGAAAATTAGGAGAAATTAGAGACTATGAACTATGGACAACTTATGAGAGATTGTGTGACAATGGAGTATTGAGAGATGAACATAAGATAGTTGTTGAGAAAAGGCTTACCTGTTCCCTAGATTTTCCAAAGGTATTCAAGGTTGAATGGATAAAGATTGTGTTGATTAGACTTCATGATATGAAAATATGGTTAGAAGGTGGACCAATAAAGAAACAACAAGGCTAATTTTTACCAAGTTATAGGTTACCCTACCTTGGGTAGACCAAAAACAATGATGTGTGCCAAAAAAGAAGTCATTAAATAATTGATGAAGGAAAAATGGAACGGTCATGGTATGTTGATTGATGAGATCAAAGATCCAGTTATTGAATTTTTAGTGCATGTAATAACACACAAATTCTATCAGTTGTGTTGATTGAATAATGTTCCCTATATTGCAGTGGACCTAGGATATCAAATTATAAAGAAAAATCATAGTTATCATCTTTTCAAGTTGCAACTGAAGCAACAATCTAAGAATGTTGAAGTAATATGGAAGGCATAGAATACTTCATGTAAGTTTGGATCCTTACTTGTTTGCATATTTTTCTATTTATAGAATGTGTTCCCCACCATCGACATAGTTGCATGGGATATAAGTAGATCGACTATCAAATAGATAAGTGACCTTATTAAATAATTAGGAGAAATTTTTGAGGCCATAATTGACAATTATGCTGAAGAATTCAAAAATAGGATGAAGAACAGGATGAGGATACCAAAGTCAGTGGTAGATAAATATTTTGGTGATATATATTTTATGGTACATACAAATTTTATCTATGCACAAGAATTACTACCAAGGGTTGCATGGCTAAGGCCAATGTGATGTGGGGGCATTTCGACATTTAGAACAATATGACAAATCTTTCCATAAGGACAAGTTTTCACTAAGAAGGCATCTAGAATTTAAGGGACCATGATGCATTTTTGTAATTACAACATTTTGATGGACTATTCAAATGTAAATGAGTAGGTGGTTGGTTTCAATTTTATAACCACCCACAACTACCTTAGAATCTCTTTAAAAAGAGAGAAATGTAATCAAAAGGAGAGGGGAAATAGCTACAAGGAAGTAGCAAGAAAGAAGGGAAAAGAATCAGCTCTTTGGCCTTCAGCCAGAGAGCCAATAGTGCATGTTATTGTAACAATCAAGTTTTTAATGTATTGATTTTGTTTGATACAACATTTTGTTTTAGTTTCATAGTATTTCCATTCTGTCCTTTGTGAATTGACTAAATGGTTTCTACAGTTCAAATTTTAATAGTTTTGTTTTGGTTATGTAACAGTTTCTTGAAAGGAGTCGTGTGTTGAGGCTTGGAACTCAGAAAATGGATAAATGTCCATGTTTTAGACTAAATGTGATTTGTTTCAAGTTATATTTGTTATGATCTCGAGTGCCTTGATAATGACAAAGGGGAAAAAAAAAAGGTGGCGGCTTCATTAACACGGTAAGCAAAGGAGAGCTCAGGTGTTTACAATGAGAGCAACATTGTGGCTTAGTATGAACTCGATAATAGCAACTCACATGCACCATGATTTGGCAAAAGATGAGCTAACATGTAAATGATGGTTTCTAAAAATGGCATGGCTCTGTTGTAGAAGAATACAATAAGGAGAAAGAAAGAGTTGTTCGAAGGTAATGACTAAAGGCACCCTAATCACTATGGTAATAGAGAGGGTGGTAATCTCTTCACTCTAACTCAAAAATGGCAATGGGGTCACTATAGGACATGTTCAAGTTTGCAGTCATTGATGGGAAGAGAGGGCTTGGGTGTGAGAAAAATTGATGCCCAAGTGAAAGGTGGTGACAACAATGAGAGAGCCCAATAACCATGAGTAATAGGTTTCTAGGATGGAGAAAGCCTAGTGTAGAGGAAGTCGATTGGGAAAAGGTCATGTGGAGATGGAGAAATTTTGGTTTATGAAGTTTATCATTGTTGTACTTAAGTTGTATGGGGTGTATGTGTTTGTTAAAAAAGGAAAAGTTGTCCACAATCTTGATGGTTTGTGGAGTATGTTCATAATGAAGAACCCGTACTTGGGTACTATAAGAACACACTCTGTGTTGATGTGTTTTCCAACCAATGTTTTGTGCTTGATATGGGACATATATGTCTCTTTTGAAACCCTGGATCCATAGATTCAAAGATAGGATCTTGTTAAGTGTAGATTTTAGCAGTTCTTTGATTTTCTCTGCATCAAAGTGGTATTAGAGTGAGTGAAAGATCTGGGCAGCACAACAAGTTGAATTTTTGGTTGTGTTAATAAAGATGTGATTGTATGGTGTAAGTCCACAAGATGCAAGTTGGCAGACAGGCGGTCTGTCATGGGGGGCCATAAAAGTTGGTCCATGGGCCTGAGCGAGAGGTCCAAGATTGACAATAGACCTAGGAAGAGAGGTAGAAAAAGGACTCCTGGGTGAGGCAAAGTTCATGTGAGTTGCTAGAAGCAACACCTTAATTTCACCCTATATGAACTCCATTTCAAGGGAGTTAGTTTCAACATTTTAGTGCGCAAGGGAAGCATATGCAAAAGCTTTGTTCTAGCTTAGTCCCAGACATTTCCATGGGACATGGAAATCTTTCAACCATGGGAGTATGATGCAAGGACATTTCAATGTTTTAAACAACATGACAAATCTTGCCATAAGGACAAGTTTTCACTGAGAAGGCATCTAGAATTTAAGGGGCCATGATGTACTTTTGTAATTATAACATTTTGATGGACTATTTGGATATAAATGAGTAGGTGGATGGTTTCAGTTTTATAACCACCCATAATTACCTTAGAATCTCTTTAAACAGAGATAGCAATGTAATCAAAAGGAGAGGGGAAATAGCTATGAGGAAGTAACAAGAAAGAAGGGAAAAGAATTAGCTATTTGGCCTTCAACTAGAGAGCCACTAGTGCTTGTTATTGTAACAATCAGGTTTTTAATGCATTGATTTTGTTTGTTATGACATTTTGTTTCAATTTCATAGTTTTTCCATTCTATCCTTTATGAATTGTCTAAATGGAATCTACAACTTAGATTTTAATAGTTTTGTTTTGGTTATGTAACAGTTTCTTGAAAGGAGCCATGTGCAAGTTGTGGTTGCAAGTTGAGCCTTGAAACTTAGCAAATGGATAAGTTTCCATGTTTTAGAAAGAATGTGATTTGTTTCAAGTTATATTTTTAATGAGCTCAGGTGCCTTGATAATGACAGAGGCAAAAAAAAAAAGGTGGTGGCTTCATTAACACAATAAGCAAAGGAGAGCTCAGGTGTTAACAAGAGGAATGTCATGGCTTAGTATGAAATCAATAATAACAAGCAATGTGCAGAATGATTTAGAAAATGATGAGTCGACATGAAAAGAATGGTTGCTAAGAATGGCATGGCTCAGTTGTAGAAGAATATGACAAGAAGAAGGAAATAATTGTTTGAAGGTAATGACTAAAGGCACCCCAATCACTATGGTAATAGTGAGGGTGGAAATCTCTTCACTCTAACCCAAAAATGGTGATGGGGTCACTGCAAAATGTCTTCAAGTTTGTAGTCATTAATGGGAAGAGAGGGCTCAGGTGTGAGAAAAACTAATGCCCAAGTGAAAGGTGGCAAAAACGATGAGAGAGCCCAATAACCATGAGGAACAAGTTTCTAGGATGGATAAATCCGAGTGTGGAGGAAGCCGATTAGAAAAAGGTCATGTGGAGATGGAGAACTTTTGGTTTATGAAGTTTATCATTGTTGTACTTAAGTTGTATGGGGTGTATATGTTTGTTAAAAAAAAGAAAACCTATCCATAATCTTGATGGTTTGCAGAGTATGTTCATAATGAAGAACCCTTACTTGGGTACTGTAAGAACACACCATGTGTTGATGTGTTTTTCGACTAATGTTTTGTGCTTGAGATGGGACATAGAAGTCTCTTCTGAAACCCTGAATCTATAGATTCAGAGATAGGATCTTGCTACATGCAGTTTTTAGTAGTTCTTTGATTTTCTCCACATCACAATGCAATATGAAGTGAATATTGACGTGTTGGAAATTCTAGTGGGAAAGTAAGTTTTGAGACACTTCAAACTTTTACCATAAAAATAATTCACCATACATCCATCTCATAACTTAACATGTAAGATGAAATAAGTAACCATGTATCACATCCAAAGCATAATATAAGTCAACACATAACACAAGATTTTGTTTACCCAGAAACCCTCCAAGGAGAAGGAAAAACTAGGGTGGGGATGACACCACAAATCTTCATTACTACAGTTGTAAAGTGTGGCCTATTATGGCTACAATTTTTTTATCATTAACTATGATCTACCCTATGAGGGGTCTTCCTTGTTAAAGGCTTACAAGATTATTAGGTCTCACCTTGACTAAAGGATTTCAAACTCATAATTAAGTAAGAACTTTGTAAGGAGATTTATAATATTCTATTTAGACTACTATGTTAAGAGATTTATTATGTATCACTTGTTAGAATGATCCAATACCTAATCCATTGGTTAGCACCTTCCTGATTAATGTTAGATCTCCTCTTTACTATTTAAACCTTGATCCTCTTGATTAGATAGGTTTTCTCTATCCTTTCACTACTTCACTATGTTCTCATTAAACTAATTTTGCAATGTATAACTCCATCATAGCCATCTTTGCCACCATGAATGCCCTCTAAACTCTTAGCATTCGTCTCCTTGTGTATTTTAAAACTTCTTAGCGTTTACCTCCTTAAATAAGCATTGGTGGAGATGGGTTAGGTTAGAATCAATGACTATGGTTGATCCTTATTACTATGTAATTTCTTCCCTTTTCTAATTGGTTGTGTTGGTGCTCAAAATTACATTCTCATTTTGAGAGTCTATTTGGAATTTTGAATCAAATCAAACCCTTTAAATGCCCATGAATGAGATTGTACTCGGATGTACCTTTGAGGCCCCTGAGGTGTTTAACTAACACCTTCCATTCAACTTGTCCACTTGTTCCATGATAATAGATTAACATTTCAAGTCATTTGGCAAAGTCCTGTTTTGAGCAAGTTCCAAATTTGCATTTTCACGAAGTGTCAAATAGTGAGAGGAGGCTGTGTTTGTCATTGAATATCTCGCACCCAGAAATGTTTTATGATTTTCCACTTTGGGAATGTTTAGTGTCCATACTCGAGAGCCTATGTTTTAGATTTCAAATCGTTTTGAGTCCGTTTGACTAGGTTTTGAATCCCTCAAAGTTGGTTAGTTACTATTTTCATGCTTTTGCAATTTGCACATAATTCTGGGAAGCCCTGGTTGACGTGTTGTAATTTTGACCCAGTTGATCCAAATACTAAAATTCCTTTTGCACTACATTTTACACATCAGAAATTTCTTATGTTTCAAGTTTCTGCTTATGACGAATCTGTTTGATCAGTTTTCAAATGCGATTCCAAATGGAATTTCTAAAGTTTTACTGGTGTCAACATTTGCAAATTGATCGGTACCCCAGTTCAGGACATTGTAACTTGAGATCCGTGATTTTCTAGATCAAATGGATTGTACCACTATGTTTTTCACTAAAAATACTTTAAGTGTGTCAGGTTTTAAGTCTTGATGAATCTATTTGCACACTTTTCTAAGTCCATTCCATTTGCAAAAATTGCTTTTTTGACATTCTTTCGATCTGCAAATTCCAAGTAGCCCACTTTGACCACTCACCATTTGCGCCCAATTATTTGTCATGAGCCCAAATCATAGATCTGTACTCTCCTCGTGACAGAGAACCAATGTCCCAATTTTTGTTTCCCCATGTGCTCATTTGCCCAGTTTTCAAAGCCAAATCTGAACCTAGTTTATTGCTTTCTGACATGTTTATTGTAGGCAATTCTAAGAAGTCAACTTTGACGGTCAATATCTTTTGAACCCAAATTTGTCATGGGACAAGATTCAACAGGGTCCAAGAGTGTAGAGCAAAGAATCAGTATCTCAAATTTCAAAGCCCAGTTATCTTTTTGGATTAATTTTTAAGGCCAGTTAATGGACCTCTTGGCACAAAATTGATAGGTTGCAAATTAATGAAAAATGAGTTTTTAAGGATCAGTTAGTGATCAAACTTGATTTTAATCAGTTCGAGATGATCAACAAGTCAATTTGAAGATTCAGTTGTTTGAAAATGAAATTTTTTTAGCCAGACCCACTTTCAGCCCCGACTAAATTCATCAGATTTATGACCATATTGAGGATTGTGGAAATATCTTGTGTGCGTAAGGAATCTACACAGGCCAAATTTCAAGAAACATAGAGCACAATCTCTTGCTTTTGAGAAAGGTTCAAGTGATCAGTTTGAATACAATGAAAAAGAATTGATGGATGCTCTAATGGTTGGTTCGATTACTCACTTCCTGTATAAATGAAATTTATCTCATCTAGTTGCAGGGTTGATTGATACCTTGGATATGAATTTACTAGTACATGTGTTTAATCAGGTTGTGAAGAAAATCATGATTGCAATCAAGCAGTTGCAAATATAGAAGATAAAGACAAAAGAAAAGAAAAAAAGGAGCCAAAGCTACTATCATTGGGGAGAATTCACACCAAATATTGATATGCATCAAACTAAATCTTTGATTTAGTCAAACTATGAAAGTATCTTGGATGTTCAAGACTAAAGTGCATTCATTGGAAGCAGGGAGTTTCATAGAATCCCAAATTATTAAATAAGTATTGGCTGTGCCATTATAATTAATATTTAAGAGATTTCCAAGAGCGTAGGGAGTCAACTAGTATTGAGCAATGAAAAATATTCTCTTGGATCTGATTTATTACAAGCAGATGCGAGGAGCACACAAGGACTCAAGGCTTATATTCAAATGTTTTGAAAGATTGTTGTGTTGGGAAATACGTTGAAAGTCATACAATGTTTATTGCTGAGATATGGGGACAGCTTATGTTGGTCGCTTTTGTTATTTTATTAAGGAATTAATTTTGATTGACGACTTTAGTTGGAGGTGAGGAATGCTATACAAACATGCAGATCTACCGCAATGCATGTTATTGTTGTTACTGGTGACAATAAGTCAACAGCCGAATCTCTCTGTCATCAAATTGGAGCACTGGATTCATTGAATGACTTAGCTGGACGTTCATATACTGCATCAGAGTTTGAAGAGTTGTCTCCTATACAACGAGCATCAGCTCTACAACGTGATGGAGTAAATGATGCTCCTGCTCTTAAAAAGGCAGATATTGGCATTATAATGGGATCAGGGACTGCTGTTGCAAAGAGTGCTTCTGATATGGTGTTGACTGATGATAACTTTGCCTCAATTGTTGTGGTTGTTGCAGAGGGGCGAGCCATATACAATAATACAAAACAGTTTATCCGGTATATGATCTCTTCAAACATTGGGGAAGTAGTGTGCATATTTGTGGCTACTGTTCTTGGAATGCCGGAGACTCTTGTGCCTTTTGGTCAAAAGGATATATTACGATGTTTGGCTCGTGCTCTAAAAAAGGATGCCACCAGGACAACAAATCATTAAGTTTTGAGGACGAGTCAAATCTTACATTCATTGGATTGGTTGGAATGCATGATCCATAAGCAGGACTGCAGTTTCTTCAGCAAAATCATCTACCAGGGGAGTCGGCTAGCGTAAAAGAAGCCATATGAAGGAGCAAAAGGAAAAAGAAAAAAGTTGATTCAAAAGGAAGCCACTCCAAACCAAGGAACTCGCGGCAAGAAGTAGAGAAGCCATTGTATATTAGGGCAGTCAACGCTAAGTCTAAAAAGCGTCCAAAGACCCTGCGCAAAAAAATAAAACCACAGGCAGAGAGAAACAAGGCAGCCCACGTGTTAAAAAGCCACCAAAGCAGCAGAGTAGGCATCTGTATCATACCCATTTTCATGGTGACAATTCCAACAACAGCAGAGCAAGCACCCATTTTCACTAAGAGGTCTGCGCAATCAAAGGAGCATACACGCAAAAGACAGGGAGGAAGCCTGCGAGTAAAAAAAATAGGGGATCTAAAGACTCTAAGCCGTAGCTTACAAATTTAAAAGAACTGCCAACACAACAAGAAAGCCGCCAACAAATTAGAAGATAACCCTGCAGCATAAAAAGCCACAAGTAGAGGAACAGAGCCTCACACGGCAGGAAGCCTCACAGTTAGAAGAGGAGAATCGACAATTAAAGAAAACCAAGCAGAGCTCCACGCCTAAAGAAGAGGCAAATGCATTGAAAGAGCAAATAAGGAAAAGGAGGCACAGTCAAACAAGTAGAAACTACCTCGTCCATGTATGGTAAAAAAGAAAAACCATAGGGAATCCACACATGCCATGAAGCGAAGAACCCACATACTCGAAGGAACAGGGGAACAATCAGCTCCCATGTATAAACGGCAACCCGCAGACAGGTATGAAGGGCAGCGCAGAAAGAAGGAGAGGCAGCTGCCATTCTTGACACATTTTTTTGTGATCATATAAGAGAGGGATGGGTCAAACGATTTTGATCAGTTAGGTAATTTTATGAAGATAGGCAGAGGCATTTAGAAATGGACGCCCACACTGAACAAGAACTCTCCACGCTAAATATGTGAGGCCATGGCATAAAGACAGGCAGTGGTGTTGGAAAAGGAAGTCTCGAGTGATTGGAGCAGGTTAATGTTTAAACCCATATTTCTTGCGTGGGCGGTCCTTTTGTTATTTAAATACAATAGCACACGGAAGGCATTGTGAATGAAGAAGACGCTTTTTGAGAGGCTTCATGCAAACGTAAGGACCCCCAAACGTGCACGTGGAGAACAACTGGTGAGTTCCCGTTTTTAAAAAAACTTGTAAGAGCACTGATATGGCGAGATTTTCTAAGATTGTGTGAAGTGTCCAAATCGTGCGGCAGGCGCAAGTCCACAAGATGAAGGTGCTCGGGAGATAAATATTGCGGGTAAGCAAAATTTTGCCGGGCTCCAAAGGAGTAATTAAGATGGATTCACGAGGGACTGCCATGTGTCAGATTCGACGGATGACATAATCTCGTTTGACAAAAATGCACGCCGATTAAGGAATGCGGGATTGTGGGATACTGACACATGTCAGCGGGTCCCGGGTGTGATGACATGGCACTGTGTTCGAGTTGATGATGTGTGCAAAGGTGGACCAATCATGAAGTGCCACATGGCACTTGGTCAACAAAGGTTTGACTCTGAAATTAGAGGGTAGGAGAAAATTGGAAAATGACAAAAAATGTTATTTTTTATTTTTTCGTCAAAATGGGTATGCATTCAGATTCTTTTTAAATTCAAAGGGCATTTAATCTAAAGTGAAAACTTTAGATTAATTTAAATTTTTCAAAATTTTAAAATTTAAGAAGTTGCAGCCAGACCCGAGTCTTCTACCAAAGGGGGACATTTTCAAATCGACTTTCTATAGGTTTTCTGTAGGATGAAATAGCGATATTATATATTACTGGAATCGTGAGAAGACGAACTTTCCAATTATGGCGTTCATTTTTGCACAAGAATTCATTTGCTCAAGTTATAGCCATAAACATGAAATTTGGGGCTTTCTTAGTGAAATGAGTTAAAATTCAAAATGCAGTTACAGAATCAATAAAAGACAATGAAAATACAGTTTGGGTCGATCCTAATCACATTCACTCAATAAAAACTCAATTTTCACCAACATTCTTGATGCATATGAAGTATTTTGGCAAACAAAAGGGTTTTCATCATTGAACAAGAGAATTTTACAAGTTTGTTACGAATTTGTGATGAAACCAAATCAGATCAAAATGGGAAAAGATAGAGAGAGGTTATTCAGTTGCAGGGGATTGAATTCCAAGTGGACACATGTCAGGCATAGATCAGATCCGACAATTCATCTTCTTCCTATATCTTTCTTTCTTTCATCCATTGAAAGGGTTCCAATTTTTTGTCACTGTGAGACCATTGTTGGTTGGAATTTTTCAGTCTTTCTGTGAGACCACTTTGTTGGATCCAGTTCTGTGATTCCACCTTCATTCTTCAGAATATTCTCTCTTGTATGAATAGCAGTAGGAAGGATAATACAACAAGTTCTGATATGTTAGGTGCTTTCATGTTCTGATTTCATGCATTTGGTTGTATTGTTTCAAGGAGATGAATACAAATGAACAAGAATTTCATTAGTTTCATTCTGATTCTCGTATCTTGTCTCAGTGAATTTTCAATGTTTTATTGTATTTGAACAAAGAGCCTAAGTCATAGTTGTAGTCCCTTAAGATTGTATGTTGTTTCATTGTTGCTTATAACTCAAGGGGTTATGTAAATGCTTTAGGGAAATCAACAAGGTTGCAAGTTTACTGAGGGGGGTATCATGTAAGAATGAGGTTAGGATTGAGCACAGATGTTTATTTACAAGGTAAATAGATAGACCATATATTTGAATATATAAATAAGTATCAGATATCCATATGTATGCATTTGATTCATGGATTTGCCCAATGGATTAAGCATTGATAGCCATAGGATCATTAAGTCTTATTGCTACATATCTGAGGGTTTGTTAAATTCAACATTATTAATCAAATGCTTTTCCCCTTTCATGTTGAAGAACTTAAATGTCTAACCCTCACCCAGCTTGTGAATATCATAGGATTTGCAATTCTCTACTGTAGATCTGTGTTATTACATGAGTTATTAGGAGATATAAGGGTCATAATCTACTTTGTTAGATCTAGGGATATGTTTTGCACTAAAACCATATTAATTGGATTTGAGGTTCACCTGCCTAGGTTTTGTAGAGCCTGAAGTAGAAGAAGGGTCATGCCTTATAGTTGGCCCGATGTCTGAAAAGATATGTCGAAAATGAGAGTTTGTTGCCCCTAGATATGTTTTGTTCTCATTGGGGTAATTGAAAACTCTCCAGCGTTTTCAAACACCAATAGGTTGCATGTATTACATAGGGATCCATAACATGACTCAATACTTATCTCTTATGATCAAAAAATTATGTTTGTGTTGACCACAAACTGGAAACATAGAAATTTGTGCCATAACAAACATCTATGTCATAAACTATTCACTTGGCATAAATAGGATTTGATGCTCGGCCTTCACTATGTTTTATATGTTGATACTTGACTTTTGTATAAATTGACACTTACTATTACTCGACACCTAAATCACTCGGCATGTTTGATTGCTCGGCACTGGAGTGACTCGACATTGACTAGTCATATTACCCCACATGTACTAACTGGAGGCTTATGCTCGACATATACTATGCACTCAACTTGCATCATTCTTTGGTAGATAATGACAAGTGTTTTGTCATTGCCTTATCAAAACCAAAATGAGATCAACAATCTCCCCCTTTAACATTAGTGGAAAAAACACTTTATCATGGAATATACATACTTATCTCATGCACATGTTAGACAATATATCATCTTTTCTTAGCTTCAATTTAAAATTTCAAAAATCTTCAAAATCTTGTCAATTTGTTGTTACCTTAACATGTTACTGCCCCTAAGTAAATACTTCATGTCATTGTTGTGACTCCCCTGAGTGGATATCTACCTTGACAAAATTTCTTCACAATTTACAAAATCTTCAATATCCCCCTTTTTTGACACTTATGTCATTTGGGTGGTACACCTATAGTGTGTTTGTCCAAAAATGTCTTATTCACTTGCATGATGATTTCCAAAGCAGAATCCCAATTGTCGCCTGCTTCATCTAGTGTTTGAATTTGTATTTCTAGTCTAGAAACCATATCAACTAAGCCTTCATGAGTAAAAAGATGCGGATCTTTCGTAATCAATTCATCTTCTTTGGCTAGTTCCTTCTATAGAAATTCCATGTGTGGGGTCAACATGGATTGTATGCTGATCAGAGTGGATCTGATATTTGCATCTTTTGCTTTCAAATCAGAAAGCCTACTTTGTGCCAACATCAATCTCTGAAAATGTAATTGGCTAGTTACAGGAGAAACCTGTAATGAATTTCCAGTTGATTTCAACTCTCCTTGCAATTTGTCAATGGTCTATTGAGTCTCTTTGGTAAAGATATCAACATTACATAGTTTTCTATATAGAGAATAATTGTTTCCCAAAACTATCTTCACACCCTCTACCTTAGTTTCTAATTCAACTTGACTAAGTGCAATGGTACTAGATATCTTATCCATAACTTTGGTGTGAAATTTTCTCTTAGACCATTCTAGCAATTTTACATTGGTCTCTATATCTTCATATTTTATTTTGTCAACTATATTTACAAGTTGCTCAATAAAAGGTTTATTTGCAAAAGAATCTAAAATATAAAATGCATCTACAAAAACATATTTAATATGATGAAGCACTTATTTTTTCTTGTGCTCCTTTCTTAGAATCTCTTTGCTTTTCTTCTTTTGTAAGGCCTCTCGAAGAACTGTTATTTCTTTGAGTGTGATTGTTGATAGATCAAACTATGAAAAAAAATCACCTCATCTAAACTTACATCATCATAAGATGTAGTGTTAGTACTCAAAGGAGTATTGGTACTCGACCTTACTATCTGTAATGGTGTTTCTTGTGAACTCGGCCTTTGAAGAGTTTGACTACTAGAAATAGGTGTAGAGACTAGTAACTGACCAGTGTCTATATTTCTACCTATTCTTCACTCCCGACAGTCGTCTTACCCTCTTCCTTCTATTCATTCCCCTGTTGTTCTTCACTAGGTTTCAGTGGGGCTACTGGTGAGTTTTCTTCCTCATTAATTCTCTTTTCATTTCCCTCTTCATCAACTTCTACTATATAATCAACTACAAGGGTAGTTGTAGAAATAAGGGAAAAGAAAGGCAAAAGGGAAAATTGAGCAAGACAAGGCTTGACAGGCTAGCCAAGGGATCATTTGTAAAGGTTGGAAGCATGTCATGGGATGTGTGGATTCATGCTTGTTCACATGGATTGTTTGGTTGTGGCTATGGCTTTGAAGGCTTCCATGGTTGTATTTAAATGGTGTTTTTTGCTGAATAATATATGGTGATTGATGCTTTTGGAGGTTGGATTTTTTCCCTCAATGAGGATTCCCCAAGATATAGTTCACGTCACATTTTTTGTGGGTGCATTTTGTATTATCTTACATGTGGATCTTAATTTCTCATTTATTTTAGATCTATATGGGTTATGTGGAAATGATAACATTTTTCTTACAAGTTTCCTTACAAGTGGTATAAGAGATAAGGTTTTTTGTGGTAACTCTAGATTGAGTTCATGAGAATGCATGAAAGAGTCAAATAAAGGACAAGATATATGGATTTGGTAGATTGTTTATATTGCAGATCTGAGGGTTTTGGGTTTTCTATTCTAATGGGTTGTTGGTATATTTTTGGGCATGTGAAATTGTTGGTCAAAAGAGTTTTTTGAATGTTTTATTAAAATGAGGGTTTTAGGGGGGAGCTTGCACAAATGACCTTCTAGAAAAAAACAAACCTCGCCATTGGATCTAGGTTGGCTTTTCCATTAATTTTGATATATACTATGTCTTAATTTGTCCATATTGATGGAAAATGCAAAAGGCTTTTAGTTTTAGACATGATGATCATGGAATTTAATCCTGTTAGAATTTTTGTCACAAAAATTTGCAGTGAAAATGGTAAAAATATTATCTTGGTAAAACGACCATAACTTTCACTCATGTTATTAGGTTTTGGACTTCTTACAGTCTTCGTAAAGATAATTTAGAGCACTACAACATGTTATAGTTTTGAATTTTTGATTTTTATGTTTTGTTAGGTTTTAAAATTCCAAAAGTTAGATGTTTTTGTTCTGAGCACAAAACTTGGGCATAACTTGGGCATACAGAGTCGTATTTTTTACTTTGAATATTCAATGGAAAATTCTTGGAGAGCTCTATACATTGGTTCAGATTTGGAGTAGGTTTGGCATTTTTTATGAGATTATTTATTGATCTAAAATATTTATAATAAATATTGACTATGGTAACATTGTGTGTTAATAACATTGTATGCTTTTGAAATTTAGAGTTTGATGTCATTGTATACTCAATTTATATTTCATATTGGTCTCATGATGATATGGTTATTAGTGGTTGATTTGGATATGAATGATGACTTGTCAGGTCTACAATTTGTGCGGTGTTGTAAATGGTCTATACATACATGTTGCATTTAGGACTTGGATATGGGTTGTCATTGCTCATTGATCTTTCATTATTGATGCATATTTAGATTGGCAGCTTAGATTTGGGTTATCTATGCCTCTAGTAACATAATTCACTATTTTTTCTTCATGTAGAATGGATGAGATGTTGTTACTAGGTAAACTCATGATAGAGGATTATAGCTAACTATATTCTATGTTGACAAATTGAGTACTTTGAGAGTTAGACACTTGGTTCATGGATGTGATCATGGTACCATAGATTTTGACATAACATGATTGGATATACATGTAATTAATTGGTGCTAATAGGTTTGGATTATTGATTTGGTTATGGTGGTATATCTTCCTAGTTCAAGATCATGGTTATTTGATTTTCTTTTGAGGAGCTTATGATGTTTACTTTGTCTTTGACAGTTTGATGCCTAGGTTGATTCTCATGGTTAGAGGATGATTTTAATCACATGTGATGTCATGAATAGCTTGGAAATATAGTTTAGTGAGAACTAGTGATAGTAATGAGGTGACAGTGTAGGATTGGTTCTTGGTTTGGTTTATATCTTCTTGGTTTAGAGATCTTGGTTTTAATTGGTTTAGAGATCAGCAAAACAATGAAAAGAATAAAATAAATCTACTTGTTTGTTCAAAAATGATAAATAATATGCCTGAAAACAAAAATATAAGTTTTTTTTCTAAAGCTTGAGAATTTTTTATAATAGAGCTAAATTCAAATCAACGCTGTCATGCATGCCAGTTGCCACAGTGAAGGAGACCAAATTTTTAAAGTGGGATACACACGCTACCAAACGATCAAAAGTGTCAAATATAAGAAAGTTGAGTACACTCGTTCAATTTTTCTTCCTTGATTGGTTATATATACTCTCTTACAAACCATTCGATCTCAGAATTACATTTTCTATACAATTCTCCTGCTGCAAGATGGAGAATGGCAGATACCAAAGTAATGGCAGTCAGCCGCTTCATGTCTTAATGTTCCCCTGGTTAGCCACGGTCACATCTCCGCTTACGCAGAGCTCTCCATCAGGCTCGCACAGCAAGTCGTTCAAGTTTCCTTCTTTCCAACTCCGCTAAATATAGCGAAGATCAAGCCCTTCTTTGCAAGCCGTCATGTCCCACAGATTCAGCTGCTGCAGCTGCCTCTGCCAAAAGTAGCGGGGCTTCCGCCAGAAATAGAGAGCACCGCAGATCTCCCGATGCATTTGACCCCACTCTTCAGCGAAGCAGTGGATGGATTGGAAGTCCCGTTTGAGAAGCTTTTGGCGGAGTTTTGTCCAGACTGCGTCATATTCGACTTTGTGCAATGGTGGGCGGGGAGAGCCGCCGCTAAATTTGGCGCAGCTTCTATCACTTTCTCTACCTTAGGTGCCGCTTTTATTAGCTGGGCTATGCATCCCGTTTGGCGGCAATACGAGAATAGACTTACGGCGGAGGATCTGGTGGAAGAGCCGAAGGACTACCCCTCGCGGGCGGTCACATTGAAGCTCTATGAGGCGGCGGCGGCTTTGGTCTTCAATGGGGCCCACAAACCAGATACTATTAGTTACACCGAGCGCTGCTTGCGTGGCATAGATGCCTGTGACAGCGTGGCTGTCAAAACGTGTGCTGAGCTGGAGGACAAGTATGTTGAGTATTTTGGGAAGGTGACCGGGAAACCAGTTGTTCCACTTGGCCCTCTCTTGCCACCGCACGTGTCGGAAGGGAAGGTTGACTCGGATGTGATTACGTGGCTGGACAAGCAGTCGCCAAGGTCTGTAGTCTATATGTCGTTTGGGAGCCAATGCTTTTTAAGTGAGGAAGAGATTGCTGAGGTGGCCTTGGGATTGGAGGCCAGCTGTCGGCCCTTCTTGTGGGCCCTGCATAACTTTCCTACTTTGCTTCCATATGGATTTTTAGAGAGGGTTGGGAAGAGGGGTATTGTGGTAAGGGGATGGGTCCCACAAAGGGAGGTTTTGGCCCATGTTAGTGTTGGGAGCTTTATGACTCACTACGGATGGAACTCTACAATGGAAGGATTGAGCAATGGGTTGGCTCTTGTAACTTCGCCGATGCAACTTGACCAAAGTCATAATGCATGCTTGGTTGTATATGAATTAAAGGCTGGAATTGAAGTCGGGCGAGGAGAGGATGGAGCTTTTCAAAGAGAAGAAATTTGCAAAGCTATAAAGATGATTATGGGAGAAGAGGGGAAAGAGATAAGAGCCAAGGCGAAGGAAATTGGTCAACTATTCAAGGAAAAAATATTGAAGGATGGAGGATCTCAAGATGTCCATATGACTCAATTTGTTGAGCATTTGCACTTCGTCAAGGCCAATTTGAAGCTTCAAAATGGAAAAGGAAATTCAACACTGAGAAAGTAAAAATATTTAGCAAATCGTGTGTCGACATCCTCCCTCTATCTAAATAATATACCTCATATTTATCATTTGAAAGAATTAAACATATGGATTTTATGTGCTCAAACACAAATTACATCATACAACATGGACTTGAGATGAAACTTAATGACAATGATGGCTCATCTAGGTTCTTAGTTGATTTATGTGTTGTAATTATTTATATTAAATATATGTTGTAATGAAAGGAAATATGGTGTTGTCTCAAAGATAATTTGTTCTCTTGTTTAGTTTGAAATTTGCATGTGTTAAGACCTTTCGTTGATGGTATGAAAGCAATACAATTCAATCTATAGATTAGTTTGTGCCTCCAAGAGGCAATATGATCATGTTATATAGTTTGGCATAATATTTAGTCAATGACATCTATCTTTTATTAATGAACAAATGCTAAATAATTAAAATTTTGTCATTCCCTAAATTGAATTTGATATCGACCCAAACATCATTCTTATTCTTTCTATGAAAATTATGTGCCCAAAAAATCTTTCATAGACCAAGAGAATCTCTTACACTTCACTTAGTTCCAACTCATATACAATCTAAATTTACTACATAATGGTCTTTTACCTCCAAAAGTAAATAAGCTAATTAATTAGAAGATCAAAAATATTATTATTTGTTTGTATGGGAGGGTAATCTATGGAGGTTGGTCCACACTAGTCAATGGACAATCAAATAAATGTATTAAAATTTAATAGACAAAACAATTAAAGTTCATTATTAGTCCCTACCTTATAAAGGCAGGGAACTAATGTTTTCGTTAGACCTTGTCCAATTTAATTTTGTCGCTCAATCATATGTTATACTTCAATTTTGTAAAGGTTGGATTTTAAAAATATTTTTCAGATGATAAACGTTAATTTCCCATTGGTCTATGGGTAATTTCCCAAGGATTAATTGATTTATTGGGGATGGAAAAATGGAGAAAAAACGTTCGAAACGACAGTGCAGCGGATGTATTTACTATGCATGTCAGAGAAAATATTGCTATTCATAAATATTCTGCTTCCTCTACGGATGTATTTGTACTTCCCCTATTCATACATAAATATATTGTTACGTGGATGTTATAGCTAGAATTCTAGTGATGAAACCAATATCATGTTCTGAAAAAAGACGGAGATAATTAATAAATGATAAGATCCAAAAGGGATTTTTATCAGAGGCCCCCATATATTAGCCAAGATTGATACATGTGTTCTCTATTAATCTTTGAAGTTATTATTATATTAGAAAAGTATACACCTTTTTAAAAATTTTGAACTTTTTCAATGATTAAACATTTATGTTGGACTTTTGTTTCAAATTTATAGTAGACAAAATAATTTTGGTTAAAATGTATTCTATCATCCCGCAAAAGAGTTGAGCCCTTGTTTCTTAATAGTATTTTTTTGGGAATTATTATTTTAATAGTAAAGTTTTCTGGAATTATTTGAAAAGCTATCAGATTTGATTTGGTTGTTACGGCACGCTTAGAAATGAGAAATAAATATTTACATGTGTGTGTTAAAAATCAAATCTTATCTTATGTAAATATCAAGTCAAATTGTAATTGAGAAGCGTGTAAGTTCAAAAGGTTAAATTAAACCAATAATTTATTTATTTGGTTTAATTGTTTATTATTATTATTATTAAAGTTAACATTACATTTAGAAAGTTTAGAATTAAATAGAACTAAATATTTATTATTAAAATTAACATTAGATTTGCTAAATTTGTTGTCATTAGATTTACCTTGATTTATTGTCATTTTATTTTTTTTAATATTTATTTCTTAAATTAAAAATAAAAATAAAAGGTCTCAATGTATATATTTCAATCTAATTCTCTTTATTAATTTCACTAATAATCAATTTAGTGCATTACATTTTAAAAATGTTATTTATATGCATATAATAGTTAATTAGATATTGAGATACTTTAGAATGAAAATTTTCTCCTATCATTCAACATTTCTTAACTCTAATAATCAATTTCATGCATTACATTAAAAAATATTATATATATGTATATAATAGTTAATTAGAGATTGAGATACTTTAGAATGATTTTTTCTCATATCATTGTGTTCAATTACATACCATAAATTAAACATTACTTGACTTAGTGCAATTAAAATTGCATTTATTATTAGGTGAGAGTCTACATCGATAAATTGGGATCATCAAGGAGGTCATGGGTTCCAATCTACTCACTATTAACATATAAAAATACTTAATTTCAACAATAATAATAAATGAATAATAAATAATAATAAAATGTATTTCTTACATAAATTAATTTAAAAATCATACATTATAAATAAAATTTTAATTCATTTGACATTTTCCAAAGTTTTCTTATTCTAATATAATCTACATTGTAGGACAAAAGAATTGTTGTACATTCTATCCTATAATTAATTCAATCTTATCTATCCCCTTGCTTGAATTTTTCCTAATTTAGAAAAATAGAGTACACCCCAAACAATTGATTAACAACTAATCATGCTATAATTATTTTTGAAAAAGAATGCTTTTTACAAATGCATTTTTTCATGCAATTTAATAATGGGAGCCAACCAATTTCTTAGTTCCCTATGGAAATGAAAATTGCCACTTATTTAACCTACGTTCTAACCCTTGCAAAAGGCAGGGACTCAAGCTCTCAGAGAGCTCTTGTTATTTTTTATTTTGAAGAATTTAAAATATAATTTCTTTGATTTCTCATTGGTTAGGGCAATGAGAGAAATAAGAAAATAAAAAATTCATTATTAAAAATCTAGAAATGAAAATTATATCAATAGAAAAACTAGAAATTTTCATTCAGTAAATTCTAAAAGCTTAGGAAATTCTCTCAATTTCAAGAGCACATGTAGAAAATGCTATTGTCTGCACTCCTTCAACATCTCCTTATTACTGCAATCAACAAAGTCCTCGATCTTCATCTCCATTGCGAGTTGTTTCTTTGTTTGGTCAGGTAAAGAAGGCAACAAGCTCCTCCTCCTACCTCTAAATTCAAGGTTGCACTTGTTCCTGCCAATAATGAGCTTGCCAAGTGGTATAAGAAGTCATTTGCACTTCAATCCTAGCTTGTCTCCTTTCTTATTGGGACACTTTAATCATTTTCTAGTATATGGGTGATCTAAAGTATGTTCCAAGAAATTTCTTATCCAATCTTGAGAATTTTCCATGATTCAGGTAGTTGTAATCACCCCATAGTTTATTTGGAGACCCTACTGCCAGTGGAATCTATACAATCATATTTCTACTATGTTTTGGCTGAATTCTTTTTTTCTTATAGAGTAAATCTATGTACATTAATAGGACAAGACAAAGGGATCTTTTAGCCCCAAGGTTTGGTTCAGAGAATGAGCACATTTTGTTTTTCTCTTTATGCTTTGGCTCCTTGATTTGGAAATACACCTATTTACATTAATTTTGTTTGATGTAGTAAAGGGTAAGATCCCTTCAAATTGAGCAAGAAACCATCCTCTGGTTTACAATTGAATTTGTTATACTCCTATTTTTGGTTATTCATTCCTGTAATTTGGTACCATAATGGAGGAGATTAAAATCATTTTCCAGGCTTGGGCTCTGTGAAGACAAAGGTAATTTTGTTCTTCGTGAAAATGGGTTTAGTGGATGAATTAGAGCACGAGAGAAGGAAGGCACAATTTGATGTGGGAGCTCTCATGATTGATGTGGGAGCTCGCAACATATTTTTGAAGTCTTGGATGGTAAAGCTCATTTATGCTAATCATGTAATGATTTTTTTTATCTCTTATTTTAGATTTAGGATGCAATATTTTTTAACGATGGGTTTTTTTTTTTGTAGAAATGGGCATCTAGGGCTTGATGTTGAATCAACTTGGATACTATATTCCTATATTTGATACATGAATTGGAAAAAATATTGTCATACTCCTATAGTATAGAAAATAGATTATATAGATTATATAGAATAGCGAGGCTAGAAGGCTATTCTATTCACCTTATATAGAAATCTTTTACTCCTTGGTTATACACATTATTACATGTACAGAGGAATACAAAATTTATCTAAAGAAGTGAGGCAAAGATAGCCTTAATTGGTCACATCTTTAAGTCACATTCCCTCATGGTATCTATCATTTTGGTTCAAAGGAGAAATTATCTGTGATGGATCTAGAACAAGAGAATGGCTTGTATTTGTATCATTCATTTGAAAAAGAGAGGATATAATGCAAGCCAATGAGAATGTAATTGAACAATGTGCAAGAACCAAGCATATGAGCTAATCCATGTGAGATGAGAAATGTTGGGAGCTATTGGGTTTATCAGCCATGAGGCCTTTAACAAGTTTGGTGCTTATTGTGACTTTTTGAAGTTGCTTGGTTTAAGGTTTAGCCCTTTTCTAATTACTTCTCTTTAATTTAGCTTGTGGGTTAGCTTATATTGTCTACTTCCATAATCTTGTGCAGATTTCAAGGGCTTGATTTCTCTTCCCATATAAACTTTGTGTTTCAAGGGCTTGTTTTCTTTTCACATATAAACTTTGTAGACTGACTTCCATGGAAAATATTATTTTGTTCATTTAACTTTCATGATCTTTTCAAGCACTCTTGGTTTCAGCTCCATATTTTAGCATGGTTTTCTAGAGTGAACATTGTAGAAAATCTAATTTAGTTTATCTACTTATAATTTAGGAAAAGAGTGTTTCGAAGTTCAGATTTAACTTTCTTATAAAACTAGTGATTGCAGACTCGAGCACTTCTCCTTGTCACAAGAACACTCAACATATAATTAGATTGTTTCAACACTCAACATATAATCATTGTGGGGCTAATTTATCCTATGAGATTCAAATGGTGATTGGTTGCCAAGGGAAAACAAAATTTAGATATAGGTAATGACATACTACATTAAAACATTAAAGATTCACCATTTATGTAGAATTATAAAATTAGTTTAGAGTAGGTTACCACAATTTTTCAAGCTCAATGCAGGCATGAATGCACCTTGAAACAACAACCACACCTTTTTATCAAGCTCGTCTTTGATCATTTTACGAGGTCCATCTACGTGTAAGGTCTACAACGAATTGCAAAGGAGAATTAGGAATTAAAAAAGGAAGTTCTTGATCCAACTAGTTTAGCATCTCCCATATGATGTTCAACGTGTGCCCCTAGTCCAAATTGTAGAGCTCTCTACATACTCAACACTAAAAATGCCCCCCAAAATTGCTTATAAAGCTACCATCATATCACTTTTGTTGACAAAACTCTCTACAAATTAGAGCCACATCACCTGCACATTTGAAAGTGGCACCTAAATTGATGATTTTGTCAACCTTAAAAAATATCTATCAAGTATGAAACCATTGCCTTCATTCATGTGGAGTTGAGATATATACCCTATTATATCCCTATCAAGTTTAAGATTGAAACATTGAATTATTTGATATATTTCTTTATCAACCCATCTTATGCTTGCATCCCAACTATTTAACTTTATTTCAAAGGTTTAGAATGTTTGCTTACTAACATTTACCAACCTCATAGTTTCTATGCTTAAAAATGATAATGTCATATTTTAAAACATTGGTCCAAACAAATAGGATTATTTACTTCATACTTGAAACAATTTTATGATGAAGCAAGTTGGGTCCATGGTAGACCCAACTAAATAAAAACAATTTCAATCAACCTACCTATCAAACTAACAACTGGACCTCTGACAATCTGTGGGAAA
This sequence comes from Cupressus sempervirens, assembly GCA_028749045.1. Taxonomy (NCBI): domain Eukaryota; kingdom Viridiplantae; phylum Streptophyta; class Pinopsida; order Cupressales; family Cupressaceae; genus Cupressus; species Cupressus sempervirens. Next base: position 130,059,274 of record CM053786.1, on the reverse strand, counting down.
CATCAATCTATAATTTGATTAGAACCAGATACAACTTGATCAATCAAAGTTTGGCTTTCAAATCTTCAACAAGGTTCCATAACTTAGATGAAATGACTCAATTCACTAGCTTCAAAACTAACAAAAACCAATAACTAGACATTGGCAACTCGTGAACACAATCTTTATTCTGAATACACCAATTAAAGAAGATGGCACTTTATGATAAAATCTAAGTCAAAATATATTCATATTTGGAAATGATTACTTCATTATGTCGTGTAATTAGACATGCTAATCAGTGACAAACTGCATCTGAACTGGGCTTTGCAAACTTACCAAACAAATTGATAATGACATAAAACCTAGAGATTTGCACATTTGGTAATCTTGTAAAGTTAGTCATCTGAAATTTCTTGAACTTGACAATCTAATAAAAAAAGAAAGTTGCAAATGGAATCAACCTCAAAAAGTGGGCAAATGACATCATGAAGTTATACAAACTGGCACAGGATAAATATTTTATATATAGATTTTCAGAGAATAATTACTTTGGTCGCCTCTATCATGGATTTCAGGATATGAAATCACAAACAAGGCTTCCAATAACTGTGAAAGACTAGTCAACATTAAACCATAAGAAATTACATTTGGAATCTTCTTTGAAAATCATTCAAATGGATTTGACATGGGCTGAAAATTGACACACATAATGTATTTAGCCTTCATAACATAGTGGTAAAGGAATTTCTTCATTATGATCAACAAGGAAAAGTTTATTCTTAGTCAAATAGGACTACTTGGAATTGTGCAAAAAGTAGGACAGTAGGACAAAACTGAAAAAACTTTGGGGGATTAAAACTATCAAAACTCGCTGTGAAAACTTGAAATTTGAAACATAGACTATCTGATATGCATCTAAGACATCTCCAAACTTTTTGAATAAAAATTGTCAAATCTTCATAAAGTTCATATACATTGAATCTAGGTGCTTAGATAATATACTTCCACCTTGAACTTTGTGCTCCATTTCCAATTGTTAAATCTCCTTCATCATATCTTCATTGAATTTCTCTAGTTGTTGATCTCATAACAAACTCCATCCTTATCTTTGAAACTTCTCAATCAAACTTAATTTTCATCAAATGTCAACCAAAGATTAAATCTTTTTCTAAAGAGTTCTTCATTTTCATGCTTGGTTAACATTATATCTTGCTCAATCAACACTAGATCGATTAACACTATAATTGCTCAATTGACACTAGAATTCCTAACTTCTTCAAAAAGTGCTCTACGAAAAATGTAGTATCTCGGTTAATATTGTGGTTCTTTATTCACCAACCAAGCCATCTTGCTTATGCATGATCTCAACACTTAGTCAAATCATGTAAAATAATCAAACCAACATTATATAATAAGATTCTAACTCATTAAAGTGCCCATTTAATTCCATACAGTTATTGACACTTACATCATCATACTTTCTTCAAATCCTCTTCATTGATCAAATGATATGGAACTTTACTAAATTTGCATAATTTCTAACCGGCTAAGGTTTGACATTAATGACAACATAACAACTGATATGACTCTTTCACATACATTAATAAGATTATCATTTTGGGTTGACAATTTCTCTCCCTAAGAATATGATCTCTTTGATTATCAATCATTTTTTTCTTTGTTCTTCCTTTGTAGTTCATCTTTCTATTACCATCCTTGTCTTTTGATCTTAGGCACTTCTACATGTTGTTACTCCTAATCTTCTCAAATTTACAAGTGCATGTTAAAATATTCACATATTACATGTTTATATAAATACATGTATGTATATGTAGATATGTATACATTTATATATGTATACATGTACAAAAATATGCATATATGCACATAAATGTACTTATGTGTATGTGTATTAATATATATAGTGCATATACAAACATGATAACCTGTACTGGAGTCATTTGCAAGTAGCAAAGCAAGAGGAAAATGGGATAGGAATTACCATAAGAACACAAGGTTCTCTTTAATTCATATTCCATATAATAATTTTATAGTACAAATTGCAATAAATAGTAGATGAAGACTCAACTATGGTATGATTAGAAAAATGGTAATGATGCTATTTCTAAAAGTGGACTTGGTAATGAGGATTAACAAGATTTAACCTGTACAACAAAGCATATAGTCAATTGTGATAAAAGAATGCATACAATAAATGTGACCATTCAAATGTATTGGAGTGGTAAGTGTATAAGGAAAGTGTATAATCAATGGTGAACATAGGAAGAACACTATGGTTTATAAAACAAATACACCCAATGATTAAAGAGAAATGCATATAGTGAACAATTACAAAGAAATGCATACGATGAAAAACCCAATAAAAATCCATATGACTCATGATTAAAAGATAACTAAATCAAATGTTTCATGTGTAACTATAATTAAGAAATGAACAAAAGATAAGAATAAAGAATAAAAATGAAAAAATAAATATTTCATGATTGAAGTAGTAGATCTTCACATATTATCATCTATATTTCCTATTTCTTTGGCATTCCATGTAATGATTTTATAGTATGACAAAAAAATATGATTGACTTGAAAGCTCCATGTAATACAAAATAATGATTGAAAAAACATTGAACCATAAGAGGGAATGTGAACAACTATTGCTACAAGAAAAAATGAAAAGATAAATGTTGTGGAAACACTAACTATGAGTGGTAAATTAGTGCAAGAGCACCTAGGAAGTTGGTTTTTTCCTAGTACATTTTTGGCTTGTAAGTGTTCTTGGCCACACCACTAGATAATAAGGATAAGGACATAGGCAAGTCCATATTTGCCAAGGGTTGTTAAATTGTTTCAAATACTTGGATTCAATTAGGACCTTGGCTCGAGAGTCTAGCCAGTGGACTTGAGTATAGAGACATAACAAAAGGGTATCAATACAAATACGAATTCATCGTAATAAAGTTATATATATATATATATATAGCAATTCAAAAAAGATGTTTAATCTTCTTATGCTCATCGAAAATCAAAACAAACTTATTGGAGAAATAAAATAGAGAATTATCCAATATACATAATGCAATTGCTCATAGTTTCATTGGTTGTGAAATCATGGTAGATGGTATAAATTCTTTTTACAACCACAAACTCTTTTTAAATAACTGTGTTGTGACAGGAAAAGCGTATCGGCTTAAATAGAAGTTGTGCCAATCCACAAACAGACAACAATCAATCTGGTTTATGAAATGCATATATTAAATGGTTAAAGAGAAAATGCATACAGTGCAATGTAAGCTAAAATCAAACGACATCCAACTCATAACATACAGTGAACACATGCATATAATCAGTGGTATACAGTGAACGGCATAGTAGTTGCTTTCCTACGAGTGGAGTGGAGCGCAGGGCTGAGATTTGTGGTGTGCATATGTAAAGAAACGCCAATTTTTAACTCTGAAAGAGAATAGTCTGGTTGAAACGCATTATAAACCAACCACAATCCGTTGTAGTCTAGTTGGTTAGGATACTCGGCTCTCACCCGAGAGACCCGGGTTCAAGTCCCGGCAACGGAATCCATTTTGCTGTTCGATACTGCGTTTCCCATTCTAGGACGATACGATTTTCCTTGACAAAATTCTTCCACGATACGGTATCAATTGCCAAATGGAAAGCAGAGTTGATTTGAGTGCGTCTGCCGGGAGTCGAACCCGGGTCTATTGCTTGGAAGGCAATTATCCTAACCGTTGGACTACAAACGCCTTTTAAGAATCATCTACGTTGTCCATCCTGAGTACAGTTGATCAATAGACAAAGTTTCCTGCGCCCTGCGGGGTGGAGCTACAATCTTTACACCATGGTTTCATGTTAACATAGATATTCAAAACATCATTAAAATTGTGCTCCCTACAATCTGAAATCATCTGTCTGGGTGGTGTAGTTGGTTATCACGTTAGTCTCACACACTAAAGGTCCCCAGTTCGAACCTGGGCTCAGACAATCTTTATTACTCGTCTTTTCTTTCTTTCGTCAAGACTATATTAACAGGTTGCGCTCTCTTTGCTCAGGTGGGAAATTGGTTTCCATATCATCAGAGTGGCGCAGCGGAAGCGTGGTGGGCCCATAACCCACAGGTCCCAGGATCGAAACCTGGCTCTGATATAATCATGTTGAAATCAGCTGAGGCTTCCGTTCATCCTCTCTCTTTCTTTTTCTTGGGTGAGGCTCTGATAGTAAATCTGGATTCAGCTGAGGCTTCAGCTCATCTCTTCTTGCGACTCAGTTACGCTGGGAGGCCAATTATATCAGATAAATAAACTGGCAAACTGCCATCTGGGGTGGTGGCGCAGTTGGCTAGCGCGTAGGTCTCATAGCTGAGGTTTGAGTAATCCTGAGGTCGAGAGTTCGAGCCTCTCTCACCCCAACTTTGCTTTGTCTTTTCCTGTTTTATTACTCCCTTCATCTTCGAATATCGCTCTTTCCAAGCCAAGTGCTAGTACGTTTCCAATGCCTACAAACCACCATATTTACGTACAAGGCATTTCATGTATGGAATGAAGGACCCGCATCAAGAGTTCGACGGTTTGCACTCTCCATGCGAGACGAATCCACTCCTTTTTTTTCCCCTTTTTTCTTTTTTGATTTTGAGTCAAACGGCCTTCCTCCTCAAAATTATGTAATGCAAGGCATGTAATGGATGCTAAACTTTTTACTTTGAAGCTCTTGCATCCATTGTTTTTTTTTTTGGGTCTAAAAGAGAGCCTCTTCATTTTTAGCACTTAAATTAATTCAAACCTTTAGGAATCATTTGATTTATACTATACCGCTCCTTTTATAAGATGGGTGAATGATGGTTGTCGTTGTCAATATTGTGTTTTACGATTCACTCACATTTTGTTTCAGTTTCTAATTTAATTTTTCGTCCACTTTTAAATAATGCTAGTTTTATTGATGTTAGTTTTACCATTGTTACTAGTTTCTACAATTTTGACTAATCATCCGGCTTCTGACATAAATTATCCTAAGATTACATTAGATCTACTGATTTTTTAAGAAAGAAATGAGAGAGGAATCTGAAATTTCATTTTCAAAGAATATTAAGATGTATTTTACTATTTCAAAAAAAGATCAAAGAAACAAAAGAGGAATCTAAGATTTGGTCTTCAACGAAAATTAAAGAGATTTTTATAATTTCAACTGAGGGAGAAAGAAACGAGAAAGCAATAGATTATGATTTGCGGCTCATAACAACCACAAAATTTGACCTCTGATGAATGTATCAAATATTATTAAAGCACTTTCTTATCTGGTGAATTTCCAAACTGCCGCTTATTTCACTTCCTTATTCCCTTTTTGGCATTATTTAGCTTTCACATCAACAAAAATCGGACTCTCCCTTTCTCCTTATAAGTAGTCTTATCACATTTTACAAAAAGCTTATTTGTTCAAGGTCCAAATCACATAAACTCCATCTTTAATGTGACCTCTCTGATTTCTTTACTACCTTCACTTTCAAACTTTCTGGACAATGAGAAGATTAATGAAAGAGATAAATATGTTAACTAAATTTAATCTTTTCCAACACTCATTCATGATCAAGCTGTAACCTATCCTTTCTCTTCGTCACGATCTTCTTTTTTCTTATTTGAAAACTTTCATCAAACATCAAAAAATAGAATTTTCATGCTATAAACACAAATAATAAATGTCCACATGATTATCCTTTTTTGGGGGCATGCTTTGACAAGGACACGAGAATCACATACATAAAAAATATTTCCTTTGCTCGGGATTATTTTCATAGTTTTTAGAAATACCAATATTAGAAATCCAAGCATTCTCTTTTGTTGGTAGGGTATTCTCATATAATGTCCAGGCCCATAAGTCCTGCAATGAAAAAGTTACACTTAATGTGCCTAATCATCACCAAATCCCAAAGAAGCACTTCATTTACCATAGGTTGAAGAAGAATCTTTCTACCTAAAATAGTTCAAATCATCTTCCTCTATGAATAAGCTTCAGATTCTAAGAAAGGGGATGTTTGATAGAATTGTCTTCAACTTCCCCATGCTGATTTCTATCGAAATGAAATGGGACGAAACATAAATCATGATTTAAATTATATTATTATCTCTTTCTATGGAAATGGTAAGTTCAATTTTCATACATGACATGTGATGTTTTCAGGTGATAGGAATTTTTTGAGTAACATAGAGTAGAATAAGAAAATATTTTGAAGTATTAGAGCATAATGTTTTAAGGTTCATATATTGTGTATGTAAGATTGCATCATGATTTTTTAACATTTAGGCTCAAGTAAAGACTTAACAACTAGATTCAGTTGAAAATGTCACCTTTTTGTAATATAGGTTAAAATGTTTCTTTACTTTTTTTCCCCATCAATTCTAAAGTTTGTTTTGATATGTTGGTTTAAAAAGGGTCATACAGTTAAATCAAGAAATATTTCAAGCTTTTAGACTCAATTATTCATCATTATAAATTTACAAACACAATTAAAAGCTTCTCCTCTGCTAATCCAGCCTTTGATTTTGAACTTTATGCGCTTTTGAGATCTTATAATAAATCATGTAATCTCGAAAATCAATGTTGAGAATTATTACACAAATTGCTATACAAGAATTTAACATTTACTTAGTATCCGATTTCTATGAATGATAAAATCCCCTTGTTGTTTATAAAACGTAGTCAATTGGTCGAGATGTTCTTGCAGAACACAAGGACCATGCTCAACATAACATGAGAAATCCCTACTACCCACAAAGAAAGACAACCCTACAGTGAGTGGAAATTAGTATGTCAACAAAAGAGGATTGGAACCAAATATTGAAGAGACTTTCCACTTGGGCAAGTATTGTGCTTATATGTTTATTCTATGGTAAAATTTTCATTACAACAAGCTCTAGATCATTTATCCTAGGGTTTGTAGGTTGCACTACTGCATACTACTGTACAGTTTATAAAACTAAATCTTTCCTTTTGTTTCTCTCTCTTTCAAAATTCTTTTCACATGCATTTTAAAGAGAAAAAAATGGTAGCCATGCCAAAGAAGTTGGAAAAGGTTGTTCTAAATATCCAACAAACTTAGAGTTGTTATTTTCTAACTTGAATCTGAAACCAAAAATGCAAGAGTAGATATCTAGGCTTCATTTTTCCAATTGATGACACTCGCAGATAAAGTCTAGGATGAGAGGGATGAATTCAGGAGGCACAAAGATAATTCCCTCCAAGATAAGTAAAATATTGCAAAACAATTAGCTGCAGCTTTGACATTGAAAGAAGATACAACTATGCAAAGAGATATGAGTGTTCTCGAGCTTGAATCACATCTCACTCTTGAAGAATTTGATGATTCTTTGAAGGATGTGGTCGACTCAAAAGGTCTTGAAATGGATAGTTTTTCTTAAAACCTTTGATTAAGGAAGATTTTATGAGATGTATAAAGAAGCTTTGGCACAAGGTTCTCCATATTTTTCTTTTATTTTTTACTTTGATATTAAGTAGTTGATTCTGAAATGGTTTGATGGTTGTTTTGAGTTGGAAATAGAAATATCTTTCTATTATATATATTTTTAACACGATGTCATTAGAATATATATGTAATTTTATAACGTTAATTTTTATAAAAATAATATATGAAACCACCAGCCTTTTAAAAGATCTAAATTAAATTTGTAGGATTAGGGTTCCTACCCTAAATCCATTACTGATTTTTTTATCAATGTGTTTTGATGGGATTTATTCCAAAAATTTCTTATTAATATATTTCCATATAAGGTCGAGTTTGTCATTCATTCCTAAAAAATTGCTAACGGGACTCTAGAATACCGTCCACGACATCATCGTTGTCATACCCTTCAAGGAAATTTCTAACTCGATAAGCTTATGATTCCTTGATAGTACTGCGACATTTCACACCTACTGTCCACCTCATCTCTAAACAAGTTTGCAGTTTTACTTCAATGACTACAAGTAGACATTTTTAAGCCATAAGTCTTTCGAGCAAGCCAAGGCCCAAATGCACTTCACTCTCTTTGTTCATAGGGGAAAATGCTTCGATTGGATTTGAAATTGTGATTGGAAACTATAAATTTGATCGATTAATTTCAGCCTATCCTTTATTATCAATCATATGGAATAACATAATTAAGAGTGGACAATTAAGTATGATTTGAGTAATCCACAATATCCATTAGGGGGCATCTATATTTTCCTTATTCTATAGTTTGATATACCCATACATTGTTTTTGGACTCGAGTTTAACATTTTTTATCCAATGACTTCGTGAGATTCTAAGTCGTGACTTGCAGATGAAAACTTATCAAATACTAACCTCTAGAGAAAGATCGAGCAATCCTAATTTAGTATTACAAAGACTGAATTGGGACTCATGGTTTGAACAAGACTTGATTAGATCTATATTCTCTCATTCTATGGTCAATCCACTTTTTTGTTTTGTTTTGCATTCTAAATAACTTGGGCAATATAATAATTTTCATGTGGATAATAGCTAGCAATTATGAATCTGAGTTTTAGATCAAACCCATGCCCATTTCCACTTTTGCACTTCTTTGCATGCAAACAAACAAATGGCTTCATTGGATATGAAATTGACATAGAAAATTCAATGCTCTCGATATTATCAATCATATAAAAAATAGATGAATTGGAAATTCCAGTGCTATTTGATTAGACCTCTGGTCTATTTCAGGAGATATCTACATTTGTGTCTTAGTTTCTAGTCTTATTTTGTTACTTCAATTTAATAACCCAATGAAAACTATCAAAGGTTCTAGGTTATTGCAATTTTCTTTAGAACTCAGGGTTAATTAGTACTTTCTTTATTGTATTATAATTTATTAAAACTTAGATCTATTATTTGTTTTCAATATATTTATAGTTAGACATTATAAACTAATCATAAGAATTAAATATTAATATTATATTTTACATTTATTTTTAATATAAAATTAAGTATAATGATTTTTATAATATAATTACAAGTAAAATGAATAGAAAAAAATGATTTTTTTTTAACATATAAAGATTTAAAACTAATCTACAAGTAGAAAAACTACAAAACTCTTGACAGACATGTGAAGAACTAGATATCTCTCACAATGATACATGTGGACAAATTCTTGCCAACATTCATCAACTAAGAAGCTTAGCATTCCTTCCAAATTACAGCATGATTTGTTCTACTTTTATTTCAACATATCTAGCAAAAAGTAGAGTTTGGATGCATTTTGAACACTTTAAACAATGAGGCTTACAAGGAAAAGGTATTGCGTAACCTACAGCTTTGTGGAGGTCGAAACTTGGGGCTACCTTCCTGCTATTCTTGTGGTGGTTACTTTCATCATAATAGTCATGGATTTGAGCTTAATGTGTCTTTTTCATTCATCTTGTAGGAAGGAAACTAAGATGCCATCTTGGAAAAATACAACATGCATTTTGACAGAATTGGATGAGTCATACATCATCTCTATTTTGATCGATCCTGTTATGAGAAACACATTTAGGTAGAATCTTGATCAGAGATGACCAAGCACAATGGTGGGGTTGTACATGAGATCATGCCAAGTCAATGTATTCATATTTGAATTGAAATGGAAACAAAAGAATAATGTAGTTTAAGAAGATTATAAAAGTCAAAGATAGTAAAATAATAATTCAAACAATAGAGTCAAACTTATTTATTGTAGTCTCAAGCAATAAAACAAAACAAAATAATGCATCTATCAATAAACAAGCCATTTACTAATAACAATAATAATAACCGAACTAAAAATAAGAAAAAATATAACACCTAAAATTTCTCCTTTTAGGCCACTTCTTTTTGTTGCCTTATCGCCTTTCTCATTTGAAATTTTGATGCTTACAAAATTGAAACCCTACATCTGTGTATTTATATTCTAAGTCTGTTCCTATGACCTTTTCTATTTCCTAAGTTTAAATCTAATTTTTATGAATCTTTTGTTAATTGCAAATGATAGAACATTACAAAATCAATATTCACTGGGAAAGAATGCCATTCATAAGCCACTTTCTCTTGGAACAATTCAATTTAAGAATTCTAAGAAAAGGAAAGAAAATTAAATGTATAGGTATTCTAAATTATTGCATTTTTCATTAAAACTTAGAGCTTAGCTATTTCCTTATTCTTTCTATATTATAATTTATTAAAACATAGGCATGTACTATACATTTTTCCTTATTTCATATTTCTATAATATATTTCTTTCACTTTTGTAATGTATTTCCCCTCACATGGGGTTTTTCAGCTCCCCCTTTCCACTAGTTCTTTATATTTAGTTATGAAAAGGTGACGTTGACTCTTTTGTACCAACTGAATATATTTTTTAGGCTTCAATATTAAAAAAATGTATTCTCTCTTTCTCCCATTTTTTGGTTACACGAATAAAACAACATATGTGGTTAGCAATAGTTTAGAAATTTTCTTTAAAAATCAAAACAGTTATGCACCACAATGTACGTTGAGGACATCACTTGCTATGGTGGGGGCAGCTTTAATTTTAGTTTTTAGTTGGGCTATGGTTATTGAGTCACTTTCTCTTTATCTACTAAAGTTATTGCCAACATGAATAAACACAAGATCTTTTGTTGGGTTGTAATGAGAATGACAAGTTCATATGATGATTGATGTAAGCAAGTCCTTCTATAAATCCCAAGGATTAGTATGTCATTCAAATATTTGAAGAGATGTGCAAGAATTTCTCCAAGTTCACCAACTCTCACAAGGAAGAACCTTTGGAAGATGGTAGACAACAATCAAATATACAACAAGAATACACAAATACTGGGCCAGACCATGGGCATGACTGATCGTGGGCATGAGTATTATTTAATCAAATTTTCTATACTATAGAAAATTGTATTGGGTCTATGGTCATGTTTGGAGCCCATGCTATTTTCAAGGAAAAAAATATTGCATAATAATGCACTGTAGAGGCATCAAATATATAAAAGAAATCTCTTTATTGGATTTACATTGCAGTGTTTTGATTGATGCTTGTCTATACTATATTTTTCCATTCTAATTTCCACAATGTTTCTCCCTCTATATTGTAGCCACCCTTCAAATTTTGTCCTCTTGAGATTGATTTAGAAGCTATATATAGTTTTTTGGATGCTCACATCACAAAATTATAGAATTTTTCAAATCCATCATTAATAGAAACTAACATTTAAAATAAGTTTGTGTTTACACTTGTCTTATTCTTTATTGGGTTCTTACTTACCTTCATTCTCATACTCTTGAACTGCAACACTATTCATGATATTTAAAATTATTCATTTAGTTAGTGGGGTCCTTAGAGATTTTGGGAGGTCATTGAGATCAATCTCAATAGGACAAATGTGGGTCATTTGTGGGGATATAATAAATTATCTCACATGCAAAAGGAAAAAAAGCTTGAATTGAAAAACTACATAAACACAACATAGGTTGTAGACGAGTTGATGAATTTGGAATACATAAACACACCATAGGTAGTAGATGCATTGATGATTTTGGAATATATCTCTTTTGCATCTAACAAACTTTGAAATGGTCCTATGTTGTAGGTGCCTCCCCTTCTTCTATGTTAATCATATCGAATATATTTACTTGTATTTAAACTAACAAACTGCTATTTTAACCATAATATATGTTTCTAATAATTTATTTTGTCTCAAAACCTACCTTCCACTATTCATATAAGACAGGGACTCAAGATCAAACAGAGGTCTTTATTTATTATTTTCACCCCAACAAATTTACTAAATGTGAATTTCCCTACCTCTATTCTTATGGTGACTCATTTTCATCGAATGAAATTGTGTTTCTTACGATGGTGGTCTTCCCTCTAGCTTCAATAAATGCATTTAAAGGTGAAGATCATTTAAGTGAAAGAAGACCTTTTAAAATTTACCCCCTACATTTTGGTGCTAGCTATCCTTCCTACAAAACACACCAAAAGTCAAACTTTTCTTCTTCTTCATATCACAGAAAATGAAGAACAAATGCTAAGAATTTCATAAAAAAATCGTTGTTTTTTTTAATTTTCTGATTTTTCATCAAAGATGCATTTTTTAGGGAGGATAGTCATGCCCCTACATTTTAAAGATAATCTCAACATTTGGTTTTAAATTCTTTTTCTTAAATACTAGCAATCACACATTTGTCTGCAATGGGTGTGCTAAAGATGTGTGAATAGCTAATTAGGAACAATTTAGTCTATTTTGGTACATACATGTGCATTGAACTAAAGAGCATTTAGACAATTATCTTGTTTGTGCAACAAAGCTTTAGACAATGATGTTGCTTTTTCCAGCATCCAACCTCCCTTTGCCACCATGCGAGATTCGTAAACAAATATGAATTTCCATTAGTTAATGTCTCTCTATTCCACCATAGATTATTTGGAACAAAGTGTGGACTTATATTAGATAATGTTGTTGCAACAACCCTAGTAGACAAGACATTTAGTCTCGTGGGATATCCACCATTGGATTGTTGGGACTCGCAAGAAAATGCAATTGATAGATGCAAAGCTTGACTCTCCAACCTTTGGAAACATCTTTCCTATCCCCACTAGATTAACGGGTTTAATGTCCCCTCCATAAGTGGAGGTCATTGAGAGGGACAAATAAGGGTCTAAATAGAGGTAGCATAAATGATAAGGGTCTATCTTTCTATGCCTTTATCCCCTTATACTTGTCAATATATAATGCATCTAAGGAGTCGAAGCATAAATATTAAATCAACTAGCTTAAGTAAACTAAGGATAATCTAAGGAGTTTAGCTTAAGTAAACTAGAGATAATAAGTGACTTAATAATTAAATCAATATGATTTAATTAATAAGAAAATACTTTATTACTCTAAAACACCCCCTTAAGATAAAGTTAAAGAGTAGCTAAAAACCTAGAAAATACTACTAAAATCAAATTTGGGTCCCGACGAAAAAAGCCTTATGAGGTACCCAAGCACAACCAAATCTTTGAAAAGAGAAGAAATAGAGAAAACCACATGGGAAAAACCCTACTCCAAAAAGAGGTGGAAATAATTTTGAAAAGAACTAGTGAAGGACTGAAGAAGCCTCCAAACTAGGGAATGTCCCAGAAGATAGGAACACAGGATGATCATGAAGAACGCCACTAAAGCATGTAGAAGTTGCAAAGCTCTATCAAAAGCAACTACTGATTTGAAGAACCTCCATTGAAATAGAACCTGACTAGGTAGAGAAGACTATAATATGCACGAGTTCTCTGAGAAGACACTACCTAAATTAGGAGGCACACAAAGGAAAACAATTGAACACAAAGATATATATGATATAAAACTCCAAAGCCTAAAGAGATGATAGACCAAACATGGAAGGTTGCAACCAAAGTAGGAACAAAAATAAGAGTGTCTATATGGTAAATGATCCATCTCATCGAAATTTATAGGTACCTTGTCAATGCATCTGCCTAGTACATAGGAATAAATATTGAATATATTTCTCACTCCATCAAACCAAGGAAGCATAAGGAACAACAATAGAAACCCCCCCCCCCCCCCCCCCCTAATGCAGACAAGGGTGAGGTGATAGGAAACTAGAAAAGTGGGCCAAAATAAGTGCATGTCACGGAACCATGATAAAGATGCACAAAATAATACATATGTTTGTATAAAGGTGATCAATCTTAGACATGTAATGAGGCTGATGTTATGGAAGGGACACTCATTGGACAAAGGAAGATGACAAACAAAGGAAACACATCAACCCCACATGACACTTTAATCAGAGTAGTGCATACACAATAAGGCACAACATATGGTGAATCTTAAGAATAAAATAATTTGTACAAGTGTCCTTAGATGACACTACTTGAATCAAAAGGCAAAACAAGGCAAAATGACTTAAACAAAAATACAGATGCAATATGGCACTTTATCTTAGTGTGTTTGCAAGGATGCATACAAATGATGTCTAAATAGACCAGAAGAGACATAAGGCTAATACAATAGATAGTACAACCCATGAAAAATCATTTGAAGCAACAAAATTGATCCCCAAACCTTGCCAACAATATAAAGAATTCCAAAATCATATATCAGATGCTTAAGATATGTGTCCCGGAATGCAAAATAGAACCCTTTATTTGATAGCAAAAAAGCCATAAAAAAGCATCAAAACTTTAAATTACCTATACCACTGTGACAAGCTCAAAACCAACTTTCTGGTGATATCTCATTTGCAGAAAATAGAGTTCATATACCCAAGATATGAGAAAAAAGTGGAAGGTAGGTACAAACAAGGCCTGAAGGGATGACAGGAGGGTTGATGTAATGCTAACATCAGTATATGACAAGCATAAATTTGATGGTCAAATGACCATCGAGGAAAAAAATGCTAGAAAAGTGACCCCTATTAGAAAAATATATGATTGCCAAAAACAAGTCAGAAAACAAAGGGTTGGTGCTGGAAGAAGAATCTGGTGGCCAAAAATTCATGTGACAAAAAAATGGGTGGTCCCACACCAAATAAGTTCCCCCACATGAAAATCATGAGAAGACAAAGGTGAGGGAAGAATCCTATATTCTAAGGAGCGCACACAATCAGCGGATGGGGCCCACTAGTATATGCATGCACCCAAAAAATAGCACAAAACCTCCATCGAACTCACCATTGAATGAAGAAGCCTCCAAGGTCAGGTCCAGAAAAAAGGTCTATAGGGGGTTGAGCATTGGAAAATGCATCATTTAGAGAAGTTGATGTGGACCAAAAGAAATTATCAAAAGTCAAAAAATGTCTCCTTCATACTTAGCATCAAAGCTCGGGTCGCATGCTCAATGAAGAAAAGTGTCATGTAGTAAGGAGTCTATCTCATGCCAACCCTCCAAACTGCCAAAAATGCCAATTAGTGTGGAGTAAAGGGTGGAAAGAAACCAAAGTTTGAGCATACAAAAAGAAGCATTGATATCAGCATCCACAAATCTTCCAACCTTAAATAAGGCCATTAAATAAATCACCCATCTACAAAAAAACTACCAAAAAACTAGTGTCAATGGTGGAGTACAAGCTCGTGACTAGAGGACATTTAGTAGAGGAGGGGTCATTATTAGAGGGCACATGGTGAGTTTTCCAAAAAGGGCCCAAGAACATACACAAAGACTCATGAATGCTGAGGTCTCCAAAAAAATTAGAGAGCAAAAAAAAAATTGTACCAATGCTGACATGTGCAAGGAACGTGCATTGCTTTAAACAAAATCCTCCAAAGCCATGTGGATTGGCCCAAACACATGTGCTACAAAAAGGGTGAGTTAGTTGCTAGTACATGGAGGATGGTGGGAACTCCAAAGTGTTTTGTACTTTGGAGAAGGGAAGTGCCATCAATGTGGACTAGGATCTCACCATGTCAATTTGTAAAGTGCATGCACAAGGACAGAAGAAGGACAACCCACCTCCAATAGGCATGTGAGAGTTGGAAGGTACAATATATAGGTGCTCAAACCAAAGAACACATATAATTTTCAATAAAGTGCACCAATGAAAAATTTAGTTTTGGTCAAAGTGTTCTATTTATGGAAAAAACTCAGGTAAGTCCTCCAAAGAACGTGTGCATGACCCATGGGAGGAGCAGATGGATCTCGAAAAAAATATTATTGACCCTTTTGCCTTGCACATTGAAAGCACTAACCAAACAAATTGCACACCCTATTTTGCATGCCTAGGTCAATACAACCTCTAAAAAATAGAACATGGGCATGAAGATCTAGTGCTCTAATACCATGTTAAAGTTGATGAAAGTTCAACCCCACAACTCTTAACAATCACTTGCATGCAAACACCTGTCACAAAAAGAGACAAGCAAAAGCTATGGAGGCTAGAATTCCTAGATCCACAGATAAGACATTATTGATGAGTATAAAGAGAAATTGTTATAATCAAAAGTGAATTAATGTAATAATTACAAAGAGAGATTGTCCTTATAAAGAGGATCAAAACCCTAAGAAGTAACTAACCTAGGTTGCATGATAAAAGAATAAATTATTAGATGCCCAAAGCTTAGCTTAAGTAAACTAGAGATAATAAGTGACTAAAAAATTAAATTAATATGATTTAATTAATAAGAAAATACTTTATTACTCTAATAGTAACAATTATATGATGTTGATTCAAGTGTAAGCTAACAAGCTTGTGCTTGAGGTGGCCCACCTTCAGGAGTTGCTTAACCATAGGGGAAATGCCCCATGTATTGTTGTCGAGATGCCTCTAGACTCTACTTCTATTAATTTTTCTTCATCTTATGGTTGCCTTCATGGTTGAAGCTCCTCTACCCATCGATCGTACACCTCGAGGTCCTAGGACCCCCGTTGCTCTCCTGGCAAAGGAAATGATAGTTGTAGGTGTCACTCTATTTCTCTAGTGTGGTGTGGCTCTAGATGGTCACCCCCTACCCTTACTGGTTGGACTCCCTCTATTGCTCATGCTCCCACTTGGCCACCTAGCATGCCTAATTCCTCCTCTAAAAGGTAATTCCCTCACCTAGATCTAGTGATCTTGCCTCCTAGGGCTTTAAGAGAGAAAGAAAAAGAAAAAGAAGTTTATGATGGATGGTCTATTCTTGACTCACCCCTATATCCCACAAATGGTTGGGGAGATAGAGATAAATTTGATCTACCTCCCTCTGTAGGCACTCCCCTTGCTACCTGAGGTAGATGTTTTTTTATTATGAATAGTTGTATTGCCTTTCGATCGTTGGCCATGCGGACTTTCAAGGTGATCTTGTATCCCCTATTTTTTCTTTTGTCAATATGTACTTTAATATTTTAATTAATAGAAATGGCCTTATTCATCAAATATATACACACACAAAAATAAAAGTTTCTCATCTATTTATTGAGGAAGCTAGAAAATTTTTCATGTATAAACCAAACAATAGAAAATTAAATAAAAATGAGTTTGATCTCTTACTTTTAACACTTCCTAAATAGTCTAACATATTCATTTAGCAATTGTATGAACAATTAACTTTTATCATCTTATATATTAATTTTAAAAATATTTTAAATGTGTTGTAATTGATGATGATTTATTAGCTATGGTCTATTGCATTCTTAATCCTTAAATAATTTTCTTATTTAATAATTTATAAATAAGATAACATAATAAATTATTATTTTTTATTAATAAAATAGTATATGTATCTTATTTAATAAAAATAAAATAAAGAATTTTTAAAAATGTACATTAGTTTTTATGGATCAACCAATATATGTAATTTTTAAAAAGTTTGATAAGTCTTTTAATTTTATATTGTTTGTCTTGTGACAATAATTTTTTTTTTTGGGGTGATGCTAATAAAAATTTTAAGTTTAGCAATAATTTTGTATAGTTTCATTCCTAATTTTAAATTTTGCTTTCAAATTAATACTTTTGTAATCTTCAATCTCATTTAAATAATATGTTTAGTAAGATTAAATTTTGATGGAGTGTTTCTTCACTAAAGAGCTTTTGAAATATCTCTTTTAAATACTAAACATTATATTTCTCTTTAGAGACAATTTTCTCCCAAAATTTAGATATAAAGTGCTAAATTTGTTATTTATAACGAAAATTATATGATTTAAAAACTCATAAATCTATTCAAATATTTTTAGCATTCTTATAAATTAGCTATTTTCTTTTTATCAATAATAATTACATAAATTAACATAAATATATTATCTTTTAATTATAAAAAACATGTATAGCAAAAAATAATGACATGGTGTAAATTAAGACTCTTAGGGTGAGAAAAATATACAACCAAGAGAAGTGAGAAAGAAGAAAGAATAGATGAACTACAATATATTTGAGCCAACAATTATTATGTAACTTCATACATATCCATTGAAAATGACACATCTCATACAATTTCAGTGTAGCTTCCTCATTTGACACTCTCTCCTCTATAAAATTGAACATACCAATTAGTAGAATTATGAATGACATGTCCAATAATGCAGTTGGAAATATTTTATGCTTTGACTCCTTAGATGCATTATATATTGACAAGTATAAGGGGATAAAGGCATAGAAAGATAGACCCTTATTTGTCCCTCTCAATGACCTCCACTTATGGAGGGGACATTAAACCCGTTAATCTAGTGGGGATAGGAAAGATGTTTCCAAAGGTTGGAGAGTCAAGCTTTGCATCTATCAATTGCATTTTCTTGCGAGTCCCAACAATCCAATGGTGGATATCCCACGAGACTAAATGTCTTGTCTACTAGGGTTGTTGCAACAACATTATCTAATATAAGTCCACACTTTGTTCCAAATAATCTATGGTGGAATAGAGAGACATTAACTAATGGAAATTCATATTTGTTTACGAATCTCGCATGGTGGCAAAGGGAGGTTGGATGCTGGAAAAAGCAACATCATTGTCTAAAGCTTTGTTGCACAAACAAGATAATTGTCTAAATGCTCTTTAGTTCAATGCACATGTATGTACCAAAATAGACTAAATTGTTCCTAATTAGCTATTCACACATCTTTAGCACACCCATTGCAGACAAAGGTGTGATTTCTAGTATTTAAGAAAAAGAATTTAAAACCAAATGTTGAGATTATCTTTAAAATGTAGGGGCATGACTATCCTCCCTAAAAAATGCATCTTTGATGAAAAATCAGAAAATTAAAAAAAAACAACGATTTTTTTATGAAATTCTTAGCATTTGTTCTTCATTTTCTGTGATATGAAGAAGAAGAAAAGTTTGACTTTTGGTGTGTTTTGTAGGAAGGATAGCTAGCACCAAAATGTAGGGGGTAAATTTTAAAAGGTATTCTTTCACTTAAATGATCTTCACCTTTAAATGCATTTATTGAAGCTAGAGGGAAGAACACCATCGTAAGAAACACAATTTCATTCGATGAAAATGAGTCACCATAAGAATAGAGGTAGGGAAATTCACATTTAGTAAATTTGTTGGGGTGAAAATAATAAATAACAAGACCTCTGTTTGATCTTGAGTCCCTGTCTTATATGAATAGTGGAAGGTAGGTTTTGAGACAAAGTAAATTATTAGAAACATATATTATGGTTAAAATAGCAGTTTGTTAGTCTAAATACAAGTAAATATATTCGATATGATTAACATAGAAGAAGGGGAGGCACCTACAACATAGGACCATTTCGAAGTTTGTTAGATGCAAAAGAGATATATTCCAAAATCATCAATGCATCTACTACCTATGGTGTGTTTATGTATTCCAAATTCATCAACTCGTCTACTACCTATGTTGTGTTTATGTAGTTTTTCAATTCAAGCTTTTTTTCCTTTTGCATGTGAGATAATTTATTATATCCCCACAAATGACCCACATTTGTCCTATTGAGATTGATCTCAATGACCTCCCAAAATCTCTAAGGACCCCACTAACTAAATGAATAATTTTAAATATCATGAATAGTGTTGCAGTTCAAGAGTATGAGAATGAAGGTAAGTAAGAACCCAATAAAGAATAAGACAAGTGTAAACACAAACTTATTTTAAATGTTAGTTTCTATTAATGATGGATTTGAAAAATTCTATAATTTTGTGATGTGAGCATCCAAAAAACTATATATAGCTTCTAAATCAATCTCAAGAGGACAAAATTTGAAGGGTGGCTACAATATAGAGGGAGAAACATTGTGGAAATTAGAATGGAAAAATATAGTATAGACAAGCATCAATCAAAACACTGCAATGTAAATCCAATAAAGAGATTTCTTTTATATATTTGATGCCTCTACAGTGCATTATTATGCAATATTTTTTTCCTTGAAAATAGCATGGGCTCCAAACATGACCATAGACCCAATACAATTTTCTATAGTATAGAAAATTTGATTAAATAATACTCATGCCCACGATCAGTCATGCCCATGGTCTGGCCCAGTATTTGTGTATTCTTGTTGTATATTTGATTGTTGTCTACCATCTTCCAAAGGTTCTTCCTTGTGAGAGTTGGTGAACTTGGAGAAATGCTTGCCCATCTCTTCAAATATTTGAATGACATACTAATCCTTGGGATTTATAGAAGGACTTGCTTACATCAATCATCATATGAACTTGTCATTCTCATTACAACCCAACAAAAGATCTTGTGTTTATTCATGTTGGCAATAACTTTAGTAGATAAAGAGAAAGTGACTCAATAACCATAGCCCAACTAAAAACTAAAATTAAAGCTGCCCCCACCATAGCAAGTGATGTCCTCAACGTACATTGTGGTGCATAACTGTTTTGATTTTTAAAGAAAATTTCTAAACTATTGCTAACCACATATGTTGTTTTATTCGTGTAACCAAAAAATGGGAGAAAGAGAGAATACATTTTTTTAATATTGAAGCCTAAAAAATATATTCAGTTGGTACAAAAGAGTCAACGTCACCTTTTCATAACTAAATATAAAGAACTAGTGGAAAGGGGGAGCTGAAAAACCCCATGTGAGGGGAAATACATTACAAAAGTGAAAGAAATATATTATAGAAATATGAAATAAGGAAAAATGTATAGTACATGCCTATGTTTTAATAAATTATAATATAGAAAGAATAAGGAAATAGCTAAGCTCTAAGTTTTAATGAAAAATGCAATAATTTAGAATACCTATACATTTAATTTTCTTTCCTTTTCTTAGAATTCTTAAATTGAATTGTTCCAAGAGAAAGTGGCTTATGAATGGCATTCTTTCCCAGTGAATATTGATTTTGTAATGTTCTATCATTTGCAATTAACAAAAGATTCATAAAAATTAGATTTAAACTTAGGAAATAGAAAAGGTCATAGGAACAGACTTAGAATATAAATACACAGATGTAGGGTTTCAATTTTGTAAGCATCAAAATTTCAAATGAGAAAGGCGATAAGGCAACAAAAAGAAGTGGCCTAAAAGGAGAAATTTTAGGTGTTATATTTTTTCTTATTTTTAGTTCGGTTATTATTATTGTTATTAGTAAATGGCTTGTTTATTGATAGATGCATTATTTTGTTTTGTTTTATTGCTTGAGACTACAATAAATAAGTTTGACTCTATTGTTTGAATTATTATTTTACTATCTTTGACTTTTATAATCTTCTTAAACTACATTATTCTTTTGTTTCCATTTCAATTCAAATATGAATACATTGACTTGGCATGATCTCATGTACAACCCCACCATTGTGCTTGGTCATCTCTGATCAAGATTCTACCTAAATGTGTTTCTCATAACAGGATCGATCAAAATAGAGATGATGTATGACTCATCCAATTCTGTCAAAATGCATGTTGTATTTTTCCAAGATGGCATCTTAGTTTCCTTCCTACAAGATGAATGAAAAAGACACATTAAGCTCAAATCCATGACTATTATGATGAAAGTAACCACCACAAGAATAGCAGGAAGGTAGCCCCAAGTTTCGACCTCCACAAAGCTGTAGGTTACGCAATACCTTTTCCTTGTAAGCCTCATTGTTTAAAGTGTTCAAAATGCATCCAAACTCTACTTTTTGCTAGATATGTTGAAATAAAAGTAGAACAAATCATGCTGTAATTTGGAAGGAATGCTAAGCTTCTTAGTTGATGAATGTTGGCAAGAATTTGTCCACATGTATCATTGTGAGAGATATCTAGTTCTTCACATGTCTGTCAAGAGTTTTGTAGTTTTTCTACTTGTAGATTAGTTTTAAATCTTTATATGTTAAAAAAAAATCATTTTTTTCTATTCATTTTACTTGTAATTATATTATAAAAATCATTATACTTAATTTTATATTAAAAATAAATGTAAAATATAATATTAATATTTAATTCTTATGATTAGTTTATAATGTCTAACTATAAATATATTGAAAACAAATAATAGATCTAAGTTTTAATAAATTATAATACAATAAAGAAAGTACTAATTAACCCTGAGTTCTAAAGAAAATTGCAATAACCTAGAACCTTTGATAGTTTTCATTGGGTTATTAAATTGAAGTAACAAAATAAGACTAGAAACTAAGACACAAATGTAGATATCTCCTGAAATAGACCAGAGGTCTAATCAAATAGCACTGGAATTTCCAATTCATCTATTTTTTATATGATTGATAATATCGAGAGCATTGAATTTTCTATGTCAATTTCATATCCAATGAAGCCATTTGTTTGTTTGCATGCAAAGAAGTGCAAAAGTGGAAATGGGCATGGGTTTGATCTAAAACTCAGATTCATAATTGCTAGCTATTATCCACATGAAAATTATTATATTGCCCAAGTTATTTAGAATGCAAAACAAAACAAAAAAGTGGATTGACCATAGAATGAGAGAATATAGATCTAATCAAGTCTTGTTCAAACCATGAGTCCCAATTCAGTCTTTGTAATACTAAATTAGGATTGCTCGATCTTTCTCTAGAGGTTAGTATTTGATAAGTTTTCATCTGCAAGTCACGACTTAGAATCTCACGAAGTCATTGGATAAAAAATGTTAAACTCGAGTCCAAAAACAATGTATGGGTATATCAAACTATAGAATAAGGAAAATATAGATGCCCCCTAATGGATATTGTGGATTACTCAAATCATACTTAATTGTCCACTCTTAATTATGTTATTCCATATGATTGATAATAAAGGATAGGCTGAAATTAATCGATCAAATTTATAGTTTCCAATCACAATTTCAAATCCAATCGAAGCATTTTCCCCTATGAACAAAGAGAGTGAAGTGCATTTGGGCCTTGGCTTGCTCGAAAGACTTATGGCTTAAAAATGTCTACTTGTAGTCATTGAAGTAAAACTGCAAACTTGTTTAGAGATGAGGTGGACAGTAGGTGTGAAATGTCGCAGTACTATCAAGGAATCATAAGCTTATCGAGTTAGAAATTTCCTTGAAGGGTATGACAACGATGATGTCGTGGACGGTATTCTAGAGTCCCGTTAGCAATTTTTTAGGAATGAATGACAAACTCGACCTTATATGGAAATATATTAATAAGAAATTTTTGGAATAAATCCCATCAAAACACATTGATAAAAAAATCAGTAATGGATTTAGGGTAGGAACCCTAATCCTACAAATTTAATTTAGATCTTTTAAAAGGCTGGTGGTTTCATATATTATTTTTATAAAAATTAACGTTATAAAATTACATATATATTCTAATGACATCGTGTTAAAAATATATATAATAGAAAGATATTTCTATTTCCAACTCAAAACAACCATCAAACCATTTCAGAATCAACTACTTAATATCAAAGTAAAAAATAAAAGAAAAATATGGAGAACCTTGTGCCAAAGCTTCTTTATACATCTCATAAAATCTTCCTTAATCAAAGGTTTTAAGAAAAACTATCCATTTCAAGACCTTTTGAGTCGACCACATCCTTCAAAGAATCATCAAATTCTTCAAGAGTGAGATGTGATTCAAGCTCGAGAACACTCATATCTCTTTGCATAGTTGTATCTTCTTTCAATGTCAAAGCTGCAGCTAATTGTTTTGCAATATTTTACTTATCTTGGAGGGAATTATCTTTGTGCCTCCTGAATTCATCCCTCTCATCCTAGACTTTATCTGCGAGTGTCATCAATTGGAAAAATGAAGCCTAGATATCTACTCTTGCATTTTTGGTTTCAGATTCAAGTTAGAAAATAACAACTCTAAGTTTGTTGGATATTTAGAACAACCTTTTCCAACTTCTTTGGCATGGCTACCATTTTTTTCTCTTTAAAATGCATGTGAAAAGAATTTTGAAAGAGAGAGAAACAAAAGGAAAGATTTAGTTTTATAAACTGTACAGTAGTATGCAGTAGTGCAACCTACAAACCCTAGGATAAATGATCTAGAGCTTGTTGTAATGAAAATTTTACCATAGAATAAACATATAAGCACAATACTTGCCCAAGTGGAAAGTCTCTTCAATATTTGGTTCCAATCCTCTTTTGTTGACATACTAATTTCCACTCACTGTAGGGTTGTCTTTCTTTGTGGGTAGTAGGGATTTCTCATGTTATGTTGAGCATGGTCCTTGTGTTCTGCAAGAACATCTCGACCAATTGACTACGTTTTATAAACAACAAGGGGATTTTATCATTCATAGAAATCGGATACTAAGTAAATGTTAAATTCTTGTATAGCAATTTGTGTAATAATTCTCAACATTGATTTTCGAGATTACATGATTTATTATAAGATCTCAAAAGCGCATAAAGTTCAAAATCAAAGGCTGGATTAGCAGAGGAGAAGCTTTTAATTGTGTTTGTAAATTTATAATGATGAATAATTGAGTCTAAAAGCTTGAAATATTTCTTGATTTAACTGTATGACCCTTTTTAAACCAACATATCAAAACAAACTTTAGAATTGATGGGGAAAAAAAGTAAAGAAACATTTTAACCTATATTACAAAAAGGTGACATTTTCAACTGAATCTAGTTGTTAAGTCTTTACTTGAGCCTAAATGTTAAAAAATCATGATGCAATCTTACATACACAATATATGAACCTTAAAACATTATGCTCTAATACTTCAAAATATTTTCTTATTCTACTCTATGTTACTCAAAAAATTCCTATCACCTGAAAACATCACATGTCATGTATGAAAATTGAACTTACCATTTCCATAGAAAGAGATAATAATATAATTTAAATCATGATTTATGTTTCGTCCCATTTCATTTCGATAGAAATCAGCATGGGGAAGTTGAAGACAATTCTATCAAACATCCCCTTTCTTAGAATCTGAAGCTTATTCATAGAGGAAGATGATTTGAACTATTTTAGGTAGAAAGATTCTTCTTCAACCTATGGTAAATGAAGTGCTTCTTTGGGATTTGGTGATGATTAGGCACATTAAGTGTAACTTTTTCATTGCAGGACTTATGGGCCTGGACATTATATGAGAATACCCTACCAACAAAAGAGAATGCTTGGATTTCTAATATTGGTATTTCTAAAAACTATGAAAATAATCCCGAGCAAAGGAAATATTTTTTATGTATGTGATTCTCGTGTCCTTGTCAAAGCATGCCCCCAAAAAAGGATAATCATGTGGACATTTATTATTTGTGTTTATAGCATGAAAATTCTATTTTTTGATGTTTGATGAAAGTTTTCAAATAAGAAAAAAGAAGATCGTGACGAAGAGAAAGGATAGGTTACAGCTTGATCATGAATGAGTGTTGGAAAAGATTAAATTTAGTTAACATATTTATCTCTTTCATTAATCTTCTCATTGTCCAGAAAGTTTGAAAGTGAAGGTAGTAAAGAAATCAGAGAGGTCACATTAAAGATGGAGTTTATGTGATTTGGACCTTGAACAAATAAGCTTTTTGTAAAATGTGATAAGACTACTTATAAGGAGAAAGGGAGAGTCCGATTTTTGTTGATGTGAAAGCTAAATAATGCCAAAAAGGGAATAAGGAAGTGAAATAAGCGGCAGTTTGGAAATTCACCAGATAAGAAAGTGCTTTAATAATATTTGATACATTCATCAGAGGTCAAATTTTGTGGTTGTTATGAGCCGCAAATCATAATCTATTGCTTTCTCGTTTCTTTCTCCCTCAGTTGAAATTATAAAAATCTCTTTAATTTTCGTTGAAGACCAAATCTTAGATTCCTCTTTTGTTTCTTTGATCTTTTTTTGAAATAGTAAAATACATCTTAATATTCTTTGAAAATGAAATTTCAGATTCCTCTCTCATTTCTTTCTTAAAAAATCAGTAGATCTAATGTAATCTTAGGATAATTTATGTCAGAAGCCGGATGATTAGTCAAAATTGTAGAAACTAGTAACAATGGTAAAACTAACATCAATAAAACTAGCATTATTTAAAAGTGGACGAAAAATTAAATTAGAAACTGAAACAAAATGTGAGTGAATCGTAAAACACAATATTGACAACGACAACCATCATTCACCCATCTTATAAAAGGAGCGGTATAGTATAAATCAAATGATTCCTAAAGGTTTGAATTAATTTAAGTGCTAAAAATGAAGAGGCTCTCTTTTAGACCCAAAAAAAAAAACAATGGATGCAAGAGCTTCAAAGTAAAAAGTTTAGCATCCATTACATGCCTTGCATTACATAATTTTGAGGAGGAAGGCCGTTTGACTCAAAATCAAAAAAGAAAAAAGGGGAAAAAAAAGGAGTGGATTCGTCTCGCATGGAGAGTGCAAACCGTCGAACTCTTGATGCGGGTCCTTCATTCCATACATGAAATGCCTTGTACGTAAATATGGTGGTTTGTAGGCATTGGAAACGTACTAGCACTTGGCTTGGAAAGAGCGATATTCGAAGATGAAGGGAGTAATAAAACAGGAAAAGACAAAGCAAAGTTGGGGTGAGAGAGGCTCGAACTCTCGACCTCAGGATTACTCAAACCTCAGCTATGAGACCTACGCGCTAGCCAACTGCGCCACCACCCCAGATGGCAGTTTGCCAGTTTATTTATCTGATATAATTGGCCTCCCAGCGTAACTGAGTCGCAAGAAGAGATGAGCTGAAGCCTCAGCTGAATCCAGATTTACTATCAGAGCCTCACCCAAGAAAAAGAAAGAGAGAGGATGAACGGAAGCCTCAGCTGATTTCAACATGATTATATCAGAGCCAGGTTTCGATCCTGGGACCTGTGGGTTATGGGCCCACCACGCTTCCGCTGCGCCACTCTGATGATATGGAAACCAATTTCCCACCTGAGCAAAGAGAGCGCAACCTGTTAATATAGTCTTGACGAAAGAAAGAAAAGACGAGTAATAAAGATTGTCTGAGCCCAGGTTCGAACTGGGGACCTTTAGTGTGTGAGACTAACGTGATAACCAACTACACCACCCAGACAGATGATTTCAGATTGTAGGGAGCACAATTTTAATGATGTTTTGAATATCTATGTTAACATGAAACCATGGTGTAAAGATTGTAGCTCCACCCCGCAGGGCGCAGGAAACTTTGTCTATTGATCAACTGTACTCAGGATGGACAACGTAGATGATTCTTAAAAGGCGTTTGTAGTCCAACGGTTAGGATAATTGCCTTCCAAGCAATAGACCCGGGTTCGACTCCCGGCAGATGCACTCAAATCAACTCTGCTTTCCATTTGGCAATTGATACCGTATCGTGGAAGAATTTTGTCAAGGAAAATCGTATCGTCCTAGAATGGGAAACGCAGTATCGAACAGCAAAATGGATTCCGTTGCCGGGACTTGAACCCGGGTCTCTCGGGTGAGAGCCGAGTATCCTAACCAACTAGACTACAACGGATTGTGGTTGGTTTATAATGCGTTTCAACCAGACTATTCTCTTTCAGAGTTAAAAATTGGCGTTTCTTTACATATGCACACCACAAATCTCAGCCCTGCGCTCCACTCCACTCGTAGGAAAGCAACTACTATGCCGTTCACTGTATACCACTGATTATATGCATGTGTTCACTGTATGTTATGAGTTGGATGTCGTTTGATTTTAGCTTACATTGCACTGTATGCATTTTCTCTTTAACCATTTAATATATGCATTTCATAAACCAGATTGATTGTTGTCTGTTTGTGGATTGGCACAACTTCTATTTAAGCCGATACGCTTTTCCTGTCACTTGTCCCGTCACCATCGCATTCCCTCGCTCAATTAACACCATTTGCCGATCATAAGGAACTCTTCTGAATAAGGGACTCTCGACAGTGTTGAGTTAGTAGAAAGAGAAAACCCAATTCGATTCAAACAATTGGTTTATAAGCTCTCCACATTGATTTCCCACAATTTCGAAGATTCTACAGCTGTTTATTGAAATTAGATCAAACTCCTGACTGTAATATAAAAAGATTTCATCTTGAAATAAGACTAATGGTCGCAGGTTTCGTGCTCGGGATCGTGTCCGGGGCAAATTTGGCAGTGTGGATGCTCCTTAGTCTTTGGCTCTTAGCTAAAGAAGTTTTAGGCACGCGAGGGCCCGTATCGAGTACTTCAAACTTGTTTGTGGATGACCTCCATCAAAAAAGAAATTGATATTAAATATATTTTGATTAAAAAAATTAATAATTATAAATAATGAATATCTTAATTATATAATTTTCCAAAAAAACTTTGAATTAACCTCATTTCACAAATATAAAATGAAATAAGTTAAGTTAATTTTTTGTTTAATGTAAGATGGATGATCATTTAATGTCTTGATCTCTATTTTAGACAATAGTATATAAAAAATATAGATGAAAAGTAATGATTTATTGTCTTTAACTTTATTTTTTATGTCTATTTTACACGTAAGGTCCTTGATTAATTTTGTTATCTCTTCCTCCTATAAACACCAAGAAATATTGCAAGGATATATGTACATGCCAACATGCCTATTGCAAGGATATATGAGAGGATGCCAACATAACTTTTCAATGTCTTAATATAATGAAAACATATTTTCAAATATATTAAATATTTTATACAAAGCACATATACATTATGTGAATATAATGCATAGAATTTTTTTTGAGTTTCATATTATTAATAACATTTATAGTTTTAGCATTAACAATGAACATCTCTTGTCCATCTCGATTTATATCTCATGTTGATATCTTTGATATCATTTTAAGAGAACTAATATTCTAGAATAGTGTATTTAATCTGCATATGCTTAAACAACCTCACAATACTTTATTCTATATTTTTTACTTTTGTTAATATTAGAGATTATATTTCTGCACAACACAGTTATTTAAAAAGAGTTTGTGGTTGTAAAAAGAATTTACAGCATCTACCATGATTTCACAACCAATGAAACTATGAGCAATTGCATTATGTATATTGGATAATTCTCTATTTTATTTCTCCAATAAGGTTGTTTTGATTTTCGATGAGCATAAGAAGATTAAACATCTTTTTTGAATTGCTATATATATATATATATATATATATATATATATATATATATATATATATATATATATATATATATATATATATATATATATATATATATATATATATATATATATATATATATATAACACTTTATTACGATGAATTCGTATTTGTATTGATACCCCTTTGTTATGTCTCTATACTCAAGTCCATTGGCTAGACTCTCGAGCCAAGGTCCTAATTGAATCCAAGTATTTGAAACAATTTAACAACCCTTGGCAACCCTGCCCCTTGCCCCCTCCCCCCCGTCCCCCCTACATATCTAAAAGATATGGACTTGCCTATGTCCTTATCCTTATTATCTAGTGGTGTGGCCAAGAACACTTACAAGCCAAAAATGTACTAGGAAAAAACCAACTTCCTAGGTGCTCTTGCACTAATTTACCACTCATAGTTAGTGTTTCCACAACATTTATCTTTTCATTTTTTCTTGTAGCAATAGTTGTTCACATTCCCTCTTATGGTTCAATGTTTTTTCAATCATTATTTTGTATTACATGGAGCTTTCAAGTCAATCATATTTTTTTGTCATACTATAAAATCATTACATGGAATGCCAAAGAAATAGGAAATATAGATGATAATATGTGAAGATCTACTACTTCAATCATGAAATATTTATTTTTTCATTTTTATTCTTTATTCTTATCTTTTGTTCATTTCTTAATTATAGGTACACATGAAACATTTGATTTAGTTATCTTTTAATCATGAGTCATATGGATTTTTATTGGGTTTTTCATCGTATGCATTTCTTTGTAATTGTTCACTATATGCATTTCTCTTTAATCATTGGGTGTATTTGTTTTATAAACCATAGTGTTCTTCCTATGTTCACCATTGATTATACACTTTCCTTATACACTTACCACTCCAATACATTTGAATGGTCACATTTATTGCATGCATTCTTTTATCACAATTGACTATATGCTTTGTTGTACAGGTTAAATCTTGTTAATCCTCATTACCAAGTCCACTTTTAGAAATAGCATCATTACCATTTTTCTAATCATACCATAGTTGAGTCTTCATCTACTATTTATTGCAATTTGTACTATAAAATTAGTATATGGAATATGAATTAAAGAGAACCTTGTGTTCTTATGGTAATTCCTATCCCATTTTCCTCTTGTTTTGCTACTTGCAAATGACTCCAGTACAGGTTATCATGTTTGTATATGCACTATATATATTAATACACATACACATAAGTACATTTATGTGCATATATGCATATTTTTGTACATGTATACATATATAAATGTATACATATCTACATATACATACATGTATTTATATAAACATGTAATATGTGAATATTTTAACATGCACTTGTAAATTTGAGAAGATTAGGAGTAACAACATGTAGAAGTGCCTAAGATCAAAAGACAAGGATGGTAATAGAAAGCTGAACTACAAAGGAAGAACAAAGAAAAAAATGATTGATAATCAAAGAGATCATATTCTTAGGGAGAGAAATTGTCAACCCGAAATGATAATCTTATTAATGTATGTGAAAGAGTCATATCAGTTGTTATGTTGTCATTAATGTCAAACCTTAGCCGGTTAGACATTATGCAAATTTAGTAAAGTTCCATATCATTTGATCAATGAAGAGGATTTGAAGAAAGTATGATGATGTAAGTGTCAATAAGTGTATGGAATTAAATGGGCACTTTAATGAGTTAGAATCTTATCATATAATGTTGGTTTGATTATTTTACATGATTTGACTAAGTTTTGAGATCATGCATAAGCAAGATTGCTTGGTTGGTGAATAAAGAACCACAATATTAACCAAGATACTACATTTGTCATAGAGCACTTTTTGAAGAAGTTAGGAATTCTAGTGTCAATTGAGCAATTATAGTGTTAATCGATCTAGTGTTGATTGAGCAAGATATAATGTTAACCAAGCATGAAAATGAAGAACTCTTTAGAAAAAGATTTAATCTTTGGTTGACATTTGATGAAAATTAAGTTTGATTGAGAAGTTTCAAAGATAAGGATGGAGTTTGTTATGAGATCAACAACTAGAGAAATTCAATGAAGATTTGATGAAGGAGATTTAACAATTGGAAATGGAGCACAAAGTTCAAGGTGGAAGTATATTATCTAAGCACCTAGATTCAATGTATATGAACTTTATGAAGATTTGACAATTTTTATTCAAAAAGTTTGGAGATGTCTTAGATGCATATCAGATAGTCTATGTTTCAAATTTCAAGTTTTCACAGCGAGTTTTGATAGTTTTAATCCCCCAAAGTTTTCTCAGTTTTTTCCTACTGTCCTACTTTTTGCACAATTCCAAGTAGTCCTATTTGACTAAGAATAAACTTTTCCTTGTTGATCATAATGAAGAAATTCCTTTGCCACTATGTTATGAAGGCTAAATACATTATGTGTGTCAATTTTCAGCCCATGTCAAATCCATTTGAATGGTTTTCAAAGAAGATTCCAAATGTAATTTCTTATGGTTTAATGTTGACTAGTCTTTCACAATTATTGGAAGCCTTGTTTGTGATTTCATATCCTGAAATCCATGATAGAGGCGACCAAAGTAATTATTCTCTGAAAATCTATATATAAAATATTTATCCTGTGCCAGTTTGTATAACTTCATGATGTCATTTGCCCACTTTTTGAGGTTGATTCCATTTGCAACTTTCTTTTTTTATTAGATTGTCAAGTTCTAGAAATTTCAGATGACTAACTTTACAAGGTTACCAAATGTGCAAATCTCTAGGTTTTATGTCATTATCAATTTGTTTTGTAAGTTTGCAAAGCCCAGTTCAGATGCAGTTTGTCACTGATTAGCATGTCTAATTACACGACATAATGAAGTAATCATTTCCAAATATTAATATATTTTGACTTAGATGTTATCATAAAGTGCCATCTTCTTTAATTGGTGTATTCAGAATAAAGATTGTGTTCACGAGTTGCCAATGTCTAGTTATTGGTTTTTGTTAGTTTTGAAGCTAGTGAATTGAGTCATTTCATCTAAGTTATGGAACCTTGTTGAAGATTTGAAAGCCAAACTCTGATTGATCAAGTTGTATCTGGTTCTAATCAAATTATAGATTGATGTTTCCCATAGATTGTCAGAGGTCCAATTGTCAGTTTGATAGGTTCTAATGAATATCTTAATTATATAATTTTCCAAAAAAACTTTGAATTAACCTCATTTCACAAATATAAAATGAAATAAGTTAAGTTAATTTTTTGTTTAATGTAAGATGGATGATCATTTAATGTCTTGATCTCTATTTTAGACAATAGTATATAAAAAATATAGATGAAAAGTAATGATTTATTGTCTTTAACTTTATGTTTTTATGTCTATTTTACACGTAGGGTCCTTGATTAATTTTGCTATCTCTTCCTCCTATAAACACCAAGAAATATTGCAAGGATATGTGTAGATGACGACATGCCTATTGCAAGGATATATGAGAGGATGCCAACATGAATTTTCAATGTCTTAATATAATGAAAACATATTTTCAAATATATTAAATGTTTTATACAAAGCACATATACATTATGTGAATATAATGCATATAATTTTTTTTGAGTTTCATATTATTAATAACATTAAGAAGCTACAGTCTGACTCTTTACAATGATATTTCTTTATACATTAGAATTTTTGGCCAATGATAATGCAAGAATTAAATTGAAAAACTCTTGTTCTTCAAGGAGAAATAGCTTTGACACAGTTTCTCTAGTGATGCTCAGAAATATACTTCTATCCCTTTTCAAAATATTTCTGCTAGGCATATCATACATTTGGATACATTCTTGAATGAATTCCAAACATGGATATGCTAACAAGAAGGTGGAGGCCATAAGGAAATTGGTATCCAATACTTTAGTAGAAAATGGTCCTGAAAGTTTCTCACATAACCTTTTTGTTGCTACCCCTAAATTAACTGCTAACAGGTTTGTATCTGACACAATGGACAACTTACTATGCAAGTTGCGAGTATTCCCAAATATATGCAATGTGGACCTCATGATTTAGAATTCCCCCCATTGCTTGAAAATTAAAGAAGCAATCACAATCTTTTTTGATAACAGGTGAAAGAAAAAGAGTTAGAGAATGCAATAATTACTTGAAGAGCAATGACTATGAAAATTAGGAAAGTCGATTCTCCCTCCTCAAACTCCTACTACTTACACTTAAACCAACTAAAGAAACTTATGCCTTTTGAAAAAGGAAAATTTTCCTCAAATACATTTCACAAAAAAGGTAGAGCATTAATTGTGAGACGGACACAATGAATTAAACATGTCATGAGAAAAGGGTGATGGGACAAAATGGTGTCTATCATTAAATACAAAGAAAGTAACTTAAAATATATTTTGCCTTTGCATGTACTAAATTTTCACTTTTGCCCCATAAATCTAAATCTCCACATGACAATTAATGATTACCTTACTTCAACCATCAATTATTTACTACCTTTCCACAAATGATGAAGTCATACATGAGTGTGTCAAACTCAACAAGGCATCCAGCTGTAGTGCATTTCCTCTTTGGACTCCATGACATGTCAAGCTAGGGCCCACCAACAATATTACATGAGAACCGAAAGTGAGTTAAAGCGAAGAACTTGTTGAACTTTTGAACTTGGTTCAAATGGTACAAGAGGTTCAAGGTCACTTCATTTCATTCGCAAGTGGTACAAAGGGTTCATGAGTTAATTAAGAAAATTTTGAATCTTTAGACATAAACTCAGTCAATACATTTACAAAGAAAAAATGAGGACTAGACTTGGTCAATGATAATCATAAAGGATGGAAGGACTGATAGGACAAGGTTCGCAGATGAATTACTGAAAGGGGATTATTGTACCTCTAATTACAACTGAAAATAGGAAAAACCAATGGTTCAAAATAAACAATTGAAAATAGGAGTGAACCATAATTTTTTTTTAAATGGTGACTCTGAAAAATCCTAAACTAATAGGATCACTGTGAGTCAAGTAAGTGGGTGGACATGTAGGATTCACATTATCGTACTCCATTTTCTAGCATACCCTCTATCAGAAATGATGACATGAAAATTTCACTTGAGCATAACCATCTATCGGATCTTCTTCAGGCAAGACATGTCTTTGGATTGGTTGCACCACATTGGAATGATGAGAAATCAGATTATTGGTTAGCATGTTGTGTAAGAGGTAAACAAAAGCTTGCACAATAGATCATAGATGATGATAGATTCGCATATCATACCATTTTAATTGTTGTTATTGGAACATGGCTATGGACATACATGCTTAGAAGGAATGGAATTCCTGCACTCAAAGAATATCAGAAGCAAAAAATAATTCTCATATATTCACATCTTATTATAGCAAAAAATGGGAAGATGTTGAAGCATCAAGGAAGACGATGTTAGGAATTGACAGATCCAGAACAATATAAGAATAAATAGTTAAATGCAAAAATAAAAGAAGAAAACCATAAGAACATAGATAACACACAGATTTAACTTGGTTCACCCAAAACTTGGGCTATGTCCACCTACACAACCATCCAACCTTTTTTATTATCCAATGATTATAGTACAAAACCCTTACAACTCAATATTGCCACAAGAACAACCTATCTCATTATACATCACGTTTTAGTGATACTTAACCCTAAGCTATCCTATATGATATATTCTTGCTTTAGGGTTACAATAATCCTATCTAAATAAGGTGCGATAAAATAGGAGCAGATTTTTTTTTAAATTATGAAGTATGTACAGTACTTCTCTGATCAGTCACCACAAACTAATAATCTTCCACTTGGGAACTGATCAAACTCCACCCTATACAACAATCTCCCACTTGGAGACTAATCCTGTAGCAATATCACTACCACATGGGGCTCCCACTGGATAAAAGCCTTTGAATTGTGTATTAACTCTACGATCATCAATCAAGAAGCCCAATAGAAGTTGAGCAAGAAACCAACTTCTCCTTAGGGACTACCTTTGTGAACATGTCTGCAAGATTATCACTTGTGTGAATCTTTTCAAGTTGGAGTTGGCCATCCTCCAAAATAGACCATATAAAATGGTACCTGAACTGTATGTGCTTTGTCCTTTAATGAAAAGAAGAATTCTTTGCAAGATGAATTGCACTCTGGCTATCACTGTACAATGGGTGATCTTCCTAGTTTTGACCTTGTTCTTCTAGAAAGCATTGTAACCAAATCATCTCCTTG
Organism: Cupressus sempervirens; assembly: GCA_028749045.1. NCBI lineage: Eukaryota > Viridiplantae > Streptophyta > Pinopsida > Cupressales > Cupressaceae > Cupressus > Cupressus sempervirens. Next base: position 130,024,117 of record CM053786.1, on the reverse strand, counting down.
CTAGCTTCCGTAGCAACTACATACTCATCTTCGATGGTCGAAAGTGCATTAACCTTCTACAATCTAGAAATCCAACTGACTCCAATACCCCCTACAGTAAAAATATAACCTATAGTACTCCTCCTTGTATCAACATCTCCAGCCAGATCAGAGTAAAAAAACCCACTCATAGTAGAACTGGATCCTGTGAAACATAATGCCTTTGTAGTAGTACCTCTCAAATATTGAAGTATCCATTTGATAACACTCCAATGTTCCATACCCGGATTACTCATACACCTACTAACAACTCCCACTACATGAGAAATATCTGCCTGTGTGCATACCATTGCACACATTAGACTGTCAACTGTTGATGAGTATAGGATGTTAGACATTTTATCTACCTCTTCTTGTGCCTTTGGGCACATCTCCATAGTCAATCTGAAATGACTAGCCAAAGATGTACTGACTGCTTTTGCATCCTGCATCTTAAATCTTTTCAACACCTTCTTTATATACTCACTTTGGGACAAATTCAAGGTTTTATTTTTCCTGTCCCGTATGATCCTCATACCAAGGATTTTCTTAGTAGCACCCAAATCCTTCATAGAAAATGACCTTGCTAATTTCTATTTAATTTCATATATATGTTGCATATTAGACCTAGCAACAAGCATGTCATCAACATAGAGTAACAGAATAATGTAACTCCCATTATCCAATCTCTTAAAATATACACAATGATTAGAATGACATCTATGGTAACCTTGTTTAGCCATGGAACTATCAAATTTTAAATACCATTTCCAGGGTGCCTGCTTTAGGCCATACAAACTCTTCCTTAACATGCACACCAAATTCTCCTTACCCTTGACCTCATATCCCTCTGGTTGTTGCATGCAAATTTCCTCTTCCAAATCCCCATAAAGAAAGGTTGTTTTCACATCTAGTTGTTCAAGATGCAAGTCATCTGCAGCAACAATAATTAGTACAATTCTAATTGAAGTCATTTTTACAATAGCGGAGAATATTTCATCAAAATCTATACCATTTTTCTATGCAAAAACTTTTACCACAAGTCTAGCCTTATACCTTTTCTTTCCTCCATCTTCCTCCTTCGGCCTATAAACCCATTTGTTAGGCAAGGCTCTTTTTCCTTCAGGTAAAGGGACTAAGTCCCAAGTCTTATTTTTCAACAAGGACTCCATCTCCTCTTTCATGCTCAGTTTCCATTGTTTTCTGGCATCTACCTGTATTGCCTCTTTATACTCCTCTGGTTCACTAGAATTAGTCAATAAAATAGGGTATAAAGAAGGAGAAAAACTTTCAAGAGGTCTACTCAATCGAGTTGAACGTCTAACACTTATAGGAGTTTGTGGGATAACTTGTTGTTCCTGAGCATCAAGTACCAGTGGCATTTCTTTTTCAGGAGTCTCATCCAAAACCACATAGTCTTCTTTGACCTGTTCATGCTTCCTTTCCTGCAACTGTTCTTTGTACATGACCTTCTCATTGAATATAACATCTCTACTTCTAATTATTTTTAGATATTCAAAATCCCATAACCAATAACCATAGTCATCTATTCCCTATCCAATGAAGGTACATTTATGAGATTTAGCATCAAGCTTGGTTCTATTTTCTTTGTCAATATGGACAAAAGCTTCACAACCAAAAGTTTTCAGAAATGAATAATTTACCTTTTTACTAGTCCATGTTTCCTTTGGAATACCACCATCCAAAGGAGTTAAAGGTCCTTTGTTTATCAAATAGATAGTAGTGTTTACAACATTTGCCTAGAAATGAAGTGGCAACCTAGCATGCAATCTCATGCTCCTTGCATGTTCCATGATTGTCCTATTCATCCTCTTAGACACACCATTTTCTTGTGGAGTTCCTGGGACAATCTTTTGCCTTCTGATTCCATTAACATAACAATAATCTTCAAAGGACTTGCTACAATACTCACCTCCATTATTTGATCTAAGACACTTTAGCTTCTTTCCTATCTCATTTTCAACCAAACCTTTCCATTTCTTAAAAGTTTCAAGAACATCAGATTTTTGCTTCAGAAAATACACCCATGTCTTTCGAGTTGAGTCATCAATGAAAATAACATAGTAACGAAAGCCACCAAGAGATGATACCTGAGCCGGTCCCCACACATCTAAGTGCACTAGCTCCAACTTCTCACTCTTCTTCTCTTTTCCAACTTTGAGAAATCTAACTCTTCTATGTTTACCATAAAGACAATTTTCATAGAACTCTAAATCAATATTTTTCAATCCTGGCAATAGATTCTTAGAGTGAAGGATTTTCATCCCTTTCTCACTCATGTGCCCAAGCCTATGGTACCAAATAGCTAAATCTGTTCTTGCAACATTTACAACAACTTTCACTGCATTATCAATATCAATAGTAACTAAAATGGAATAAGTGTTCCCAGTACACAAGTACAATGTGCCAACCTTTGCACCTTTAGCTACTACTAATGAACCTTAAGTTACCTTCTAGACATCGTCTGTAAACATGACTACACAACCTTCACTGCCCAGTTGTCCTGTAGAAATTAAATTTCTTCTTAAATTAGGGACATGCCTTACCTCCTGCAACATCCAGTCATTTCCATTTGGCAACTTGATCTTTATTTTTCCTTTTCCAACAATAGGACAAGGCTCATCATCCCCCATATATACCCATCCAAAATCACCTTGAACATAATCTTGAAAATATTTCCTATGAGGTGTAGCATGGAATGAGGCCTTAGAATCTATTACCCATGAATCATTAGCATTATCTAAACATAAGATTAAAGCATCTTGTAAATCATTACTTGCAACATTAGCTTCCTTATTGTCATCATCACTTTCATCTCCTTGTTTGCTTTTCTAAGACTAGTGATCTTTCTTTAGGTGATCAGGTTTTCCACAATACCAGCAATCTTTCTTTCCTTTAGACTAAGAACATCCTTTCTTTGACTTTCCTCATGACTTTTCATGTGAAGGGTCTTTTCCTCTTTGAGTTTTTCTTCCTCTATTCTCCACATTCAATGCAGAACTTGATGAGGTTGAATTTTCACCCGTGCTTTTCCATCGCATTTCCTCGCTTAGGATAACACCAACAACTTCATCAAATTTCAAAGTATTTGAACTATATACAGAGTTACTTACAACCATAACCAAGCTATTCTAGCTTTCTGGCAAAGAACATAAAATTAAGAAATCCCTAACCTCTTCATCGAATGAAATTTTTATGGATGACAATTGACTGGTGACTATGTTAAACTCATTTAAATGATTCGCTATAGATCCTCCCTCACCCATTTTCATATTAAATAAATGCTTCATAAGAAATATCATATTTGAAGCTGAGTGTTTCTCATATAACTTAGCTAGTGTCTCCATCAACTCTACAGTATTTTTTTCCTTTGATATATTGAATGTTACAGATGGGACAAGGCACAATTGAATAGATCCCAGTGCCTTCCTATCCAAGATCTCCCAATCTTCCTCTGTGATTGTTCCTTGTCTCTTAGCTTTCCCTTCTAATGGCTAACTTCTATGCATTCTAGAAGCTCTCCTAAGGCCTTTATATTCAGGCACTCCTAGTGTACTCGGATGAACTAGTTATTGAATACATTGTTATTCTGATCATACTCTCTCTTTTTGATCTACTGTGTGCTTGTGTTTGAGTTCTTAGTTCTTTGGTGAATTTTTTTCTTAGGCAAATTCTTACATGGTATCAGAGCAACTTGGAGACTTTCTCATTGCAAGCCGTTCGAGACCTCTCGCTTGCTTCACCACCTTAGTTCGAATCCAAAGTGCTGCAAAATTGGGAGCGTCCAGAGCCAGATCTGACCTCACCATTGCATCTGAAATGCTGAACTGATGAAAATTGACTATAAACTCGACTACCTTGGCCCAAAGTCGACCGTGAGGCAAAGTTTTTTTGCAAATTGGAACCCGGAGGCCCCAATTTGTATTATGGGTATGATCATATTTTGCGAATTTATTTGATTATTCAGATCTGCACATTTTATTTTTTTCTGCTATTTTATTTTTCGTCACGATATTAGCGAAAATTCAAAAAACAAATTTTAGCACAGCAGTGACACTCCGGATCTGCCATTTTTGGAGGGTATTTTATTTTCTGTCACGATATTAGCGAAAATTCAAAAAAAAAATTTAGCAAATCTAGGAACACCCCAGATCTGCCATTTTTGGAGGGTATTTTATTGTGTAATCGCAAGAGAAATTATTATCTCGGCACAGAGGCCGTACACAGGCCAAACAAATCCGGCCTCGCCATCTCCTAAGCACCCGGTATGGCCGCATTTCTTCCAACCCTCATCCAAGCAAACACCGGTGCCTTTTTGTTTTAAATTCCCGTGGCTTTGTTTTTAAAACAAAGAGGACCCATTGCATGTCCCAAGTGGGACTAAATCTATGCAAATATTCCCGTAGACCTGTGACTTCTAGCATCTGCAAGTAAATCCGGTTGCGGCCACGATTTCCCGGTGACCGTGCAACAGCATTTATAGTTTTTCGGTGCGTGGAACAGAACTTTCCTACCCGCAGTATTTGTTTTTCGGCGACGACAGCAGGTTTGGATACTCCTGCACAAGGCAACAAAAATTCGTTGTCCGCAGATTTTCAGCGTCGTGCGCAGCAAATCCGGCGTTGTTTTTAATTTTTCGACTGTGCCCGCAGATAGGATATTCCGGCAGTCTGGTAGTCTTTATGGCATCTGTATTAAAAACTCCCCGCCCACGCCCACAAATTTGGAGTTTTTCGTTCACTGCTTGAATTTTTGGCGCACTATTCTCTGCTCCCGCCTGAGTTTCTTTCCCGGAAACGACTGGCTTTTTTACAAGCCCGCGATTTGTTTTTCCCGGCGAATGTTTATTGAATGTTCTGGCATCCCTATTTAATAGCTCCCGCGCAGAGACTGACGACACCACATGGCATCCTATGCACAAATTTTACAGTGACATGTGGAACAATTTAATACACCCGTGCCAACTCAGCTATACACTAGTTTTTACCAACTCAGTAGAGACACGGATCTGCCACCTCAGCATTTGGGACTGCCACGTGCCACTTGGAACCCAACGTTACTTGCCACGTCAGCCACCAGCTGGACATACAGCGTCATCCATATGGATATTTTGACACGTGTCATTATCCGTATGACCAGTCAGCACTCAGTCATTCGCCACATCATCAGGATAGCTTGGATCTTTTGCTGACGTCCCCATTTGTATATCTTAAAATTGACGATCGTCAGACCGTCAAAACCAGGCATTTTATAATTGCAATGATGATTGTTTGACCTTCAAATTTAGACTAGCAATTTCTCCTCCAGACCCCTCTCCAGATTGCTTTTCAGTTTTGTAGCCTAACTTTGCGAGTTCATATCTCGGACATCCAGACTCCGATTCAAGTGCATTTTTTTTGAAATTGGGTAAAATTTCTTGAATTTTCCAATGGTGGTGTTGTTTTTTGGTTTTGGTGGACAGATTTTGTAAAAATTGCATTTTTTGGTGAATGTACCTGCATAATCTTGCGTTTCGCAACTTCAGAAGCTCCATACGGACACATCTGGTCACTTTTTCAGGTTTCATTTTTTTGAAAGTGTGTTTTTTTTGTCTACTTTCCAAATCTGAAGTCAGATTCTAGGTTGTGTGGACAAATTTCTCACTTTCAGAATTGGGTCTTCTTTGGCATTGTATAGCTTTGAATCTTTTTCAAAATTGTTGTAAAACTAAGCTACAGTGCTTAAGTGACAGATTTTAGCCTCATAAGGAAGTTGTAAAAGCAAAATCAGAAAGTCCACTTTGTTCATTTTGACAAGTGGCCCATTGTAAATGCACTACTTATAAAGTGCCAAAGCATCTTTTTTGGGGGGTCTTTTGATTGAGTGAAAAAGAGGAGGGGGTAGGGGGTGGGGGGCGGGTGTACTGTGTTTCTTGTGTCTCTATTTTGTGCTCTTTTTATTCCTGCATCATGGGTTTTAAATGTCCTCTTCTAACTTCACGCAACTATTCTACATGGAAAGATATTGCTTAGAGTAGATTAATGGAAAAAGGATTTAGTCTTTATGTAGATGGTACAATTACCAAACCTACCGATGCTAAAGAACTCATTGATTGGCAAAGACAAGATCGACAAGCTTTAGGTGTAATTAGGAGTTGTGTACATGGGGATCTTCTCTTTCACATTAAAAATTCTTTAGAATCTAAAGAAGCTTGGGATAAACTTGAACAGTTGTATGGTAAAGTGGATGAAGAAAAGGGATTTTAGATTGAGGATGATCTACTTCTCTTGGATCCTAAAAATTATGACACAATTCAAGATTATATCATCAAAGTCAATGAGTATAGGGCACTTCTGAAAGATTGTGGAAATCCCATGAAAGATGATAGGTTTATTCATCACATCCTTAAGAGGCTACCTTCTGAGTATGCCAACTTTGTTTCAAGTTTTAATACTCATAGGTTAACCATGGGATCTACTTACCAGAAGCCTTCCTTTGATGGATTTGCAGACATGTTGATTGTTGAACAATCTCACTTGGTGGATTTTGGACTTCTCAAGTCATCTAAGACTAAAGCTTTGGTGGCTAGTGATGATCACAAATCAAGTCAAGGGGGAACAAACAAGAAGAAGAAGAAGCAGTGGAAGTAGAAAACACAATCTGAGACACAACATGACCCCTCTCAACAAGGCGGTTCTTCTTCAAATAAGAAGGGAAGTAATGAAAAGAAGGACAAACTCTTTTGTGCATATTGCAAAAATCCAAATCATGACGACCATCATTGCAAGACAAAAAGAATCGATGAGTTAGAAAACCCACTCAAGAAGAACAAGATTCAAGTGCCAGGTACTTCCAAGGATTCTACTCCAACCTCCTCAAAAGGTAAAGGTCAAGCACTTATGGCAAACACAAGTTCTTTGGAATGGATACTTGACTTAGGTGCCTCCTACCACATGGGTTCTTCAAAGGATGACTTTTCATCGTTGAAGCAGTCAAAGGTGCCACAAATCTTCGTGGGAGATGATGCTAAGATGGAAGTTGAAGGGAAAGGACATGTGGAAATGGAAAATGGGGAATTCAAAGATGTTCTCTACATTCCAAATCTAAGCTCCAATCTCTTATTAGTTTACCAAATCACTCACCTTGGAGATGGTCATAAGGTTGAGTTCCTTCCAGATTCAGTGATGGTGCAAAGTCTCAAAGATGATTCATTGGTAGTAGTGGGGAAAGTCAATGATGAAAAGAGGCTTTATTCCTTCTCCCACTTTGTGCCTAAGAGTCAGTACATCAATTTATGGCATGAACGGTTTGGTCACCTTGACTTCCGCTCTATTCAGCAACTTTTCTCTAAATGTATGGTAAGTTTGCAAAGCCTAGTTCATATGTAGTTCATCACTGATTAGCATGTCTGATTACACGACATAACGAAGTAATCATTTCCAAATATGAATATATTTTGACTTAGATGTTATCATTAAGTGCCATCTTGTATAATTGGTGTATGTGGAATAAAGATTGTGTTCACCAGTTGCTAATGCCTAGTTATTGGTTTTTGTTAGTTTTGAAGCTAGTGAATTGAGTCGTTTCATCTAAGTTATGGAACCTTGTTGAAGATTTGAAAGCCAAACTTTGATTGATCAAGTTGTATCTGGTTCTAATCAAATTATAGATTAATGTTTCCCAGAGATTGTCAGAAGTCCATGTGTCAGTTTGATAGGTAGGTTGATTGACATTGATTTTATTTAATCGGGCCTACCATGGACCCAACTTGATTCATCATAAAATTGTTTCAAGTATGAAGTAAATAATCCTATTTGTTTGGACCAATGTTTTTAAATATGACATTATCATTTTTAAGCATAGAAACTATGAGGTTGGTAAATGTTAGTAAGCAAACATTCTAAACCTTTGAAATAAAGTTAAATAGGTGGGATGCAAGCATAAGATGCGTTGATAAAGAAATGTATCAAATAATTCAATGTTTCAATCTTAAACTTGATAGGGATATAATAGGGTATATATCTCAACTCCACATGAATGAAGGCAATGGTTTCATACTTGATAGATATTTTTTAAGGTTAACAAAATCATCAATTTGGGTGCCACTTTCAAATGTGTAGGTGATGTGGCTCTAATTTGTAGTGAGTTTTGTCAACAAAAGTGATATGATGGTAGCTTTATAAGAAATTTTTGGGGGCATTTTTAGCATTGAGTATGTAGAGAGCTCTACAATTTAGATTAGGAGCACACATTGAACATCATATGGGAGATGCTAAACTAGTTGGATCAAGAACTTCCTTTTTTAATTTCTAATTCTCCTTTGCAATTCGTTGTAGACCTTACACATAGATGGACCCCGTAAAATGGTCAGAGACGGGCTTGATAAAAAGGTGTGGTTGTTGTTTCAGGGTGCATTCATGCCTGCATTGAGCTTGAAAAATTGTGGTAACCTACTCTAAACTAATTTTATAACTCTACATAAATGGTGAATCTTTAATGTTTTAATGTAGTAAGTCATTACCTATATCTAAATTTTGTTTTCCCTTGGCAACCAATCACCATTTGAATCTCATAGGATAAATTAGCCCCACAATGATTACATGTTGAGCGTTGACACAATCTAATTATATGTTGAGTGTTCTTGCGACAAGGAGAAGAGCTTGAGTCTGCAATCACTAGTTTTATAAGAAAGTTAAATCTAAACTTCCAAACACTCTTTTCCTAAATTATAAGTAGATAAACTAAATTAGATTTTCTACAATGGTCACTCTAGAAAACCATGCTAAAATATGGAGCTGAAACCAAGAGTGCTTGAAAAGATCATGAAAGTTAAATAAACAAAATAATCTTTTCCATGGAAGTCAATCTACAAAGTTTATATGTGAAAAGAAAAAAAGCCCTTGAAACACAAAGTTTATATGGGAAGAGAAATCAAGCCCTTGAAATCTGCACAAGATTATGGAAGTAGACAATATAAGCTAACCCACAAGCTAAATTAAAGAGAAGTAATTAGAAAAGGGCTAAACCTTAAACCAAGCAACTTCAAAAAGTCACAATAAGCACCAAACTGGTTAAAGGCCTCATGGCTGATGAACCCAATAGCTCCCAAAATTTCTTATCTCACATGGATTAGCTCATATGCTTGGTTCTTGCACATTGTTCAATTACATTCTCATAGGTTTGCATTATATCCTCTCTTTTTCAAATGAATGATACAAATACAAGCCATTATCTTGTTCTAGATCCATCATAGATACTTTCTCCTTTGAACCAAAAGGATAGATACCATGAGGGAATGTGACTTAAAGATGTGACCAATTAAGGCTACCTTTGCCTCACTTCTTTAGATAAATTTTGTATTCCTCTGTACATGTAATAATGTGTATAACCAAGGAGTAAAAGATTTCTATATAAGGGTATGTGCAGGATCATGGTGTGCAAAAAAGTGGCGATGTGAAAAAAATAGAGTTTGAACACGTCTAAAAGCGCTTCAAAATCCACTCTGACTTTTTTCCACCTATCCAGGTACCAAACTTAGAAGGAAACGTCGAGCCTTATCAGATATCCAATAATCCTATAACATTATAATTATTATATTATAATAATATAAAAATATTATATTATAATAGTATAATATATTATTTAATATAATATAATATAATATAATAATAATTATTATTATTATGCTATAATATAATAATAATATTATTATTATATTATAATCATATAATATTATAATATAATAATAAAAAAGTAATATATTACAATATAATATATAATGACAAAGTATAATATATTATAAATTATAATAATATAATATAATATAATACATTATAATAATACAATATTATAATATTATAATATATTTTAATGTAATATAATATATATAAAATATAATATAAAAATATATAAAATATAATATAATTATTATTATACTATAATATAATAATAATATTATTATAATATTATAATCATATAATATTATAATATAATAATAAAAAAGTAATATATTACAATATAATATATAATGAAAAAGTATAATATATTATAAATTATAATAATATAATATAATATAATACATTATAATAATATAATATTATAATATTATAATATATTTTAATGTAATATAATATATATAAAATATAATATAAAAATATATAAAATGTAATATAATATAAAATATAATAATAATAAAAGTAATATATTATAATATAATATATAATAAAAAAGTATAATATATTATAAATTATAATAATATAATATAATATAATGTAATATCTTAATTATAAAATATCATATAAAATATAAGATATATGTTATATCTTATATATAAAATATAAGATATATGTTATATCTTATATATAAAATATAAGATATGCCATATCAAATATCTGAAATCTGTGACATTACATAAAAATAAAACCAGACCTGCGGGCCCTTATTTCACATGTTTTGGGGGCCAGTATTTGCACACGATCGGATATCAGATAGTTGATCGGATGTCGGATATTAAAGTATTTTTTTTGGGTTTTTAACTCATTTTTAATCTAAATTGAATAGATTTTAGCATGATTTTGTTTGTTTTAGTTGAATCTAGGGTTTTTTTTTAAAAAAGGTTAAAATTAAGGTTTTTTAAAAATATATATTATGTTTTGCAATTCAATAGGAATGGCTTATCAAAATGATGACACTGAGGCAGGGAATAATATTCCTCGTAACCCCCCACCAAACGATCCAGTACCCCCACAAAACCATCCACCAAATGATCCTCTACCCCCTCAAAACTCTCCTCGAATCGAAGATTTGATAAATGAAAATCTCACGGAGTTGAGAGGTTTACATAGAACATATAATAATGTACCCACATTGGCTCCTATGTTATCCACGTTAAACACCATAGTGGATAACATTGAAACCCTTACAAACCAACAAAATGTCGCTCTTCATTGGCGTGATGAAATGCATGAGATGTTTGATGATGGTTTGGATTATGATGAGGTTGCGGCCCTCAACATAAGCAAAGATGATTTGGCCAGCCCTTTTGCGAACCTGAAAACGGGTTTACCAGTGGACCCAAAAAAAATCCAAATTATCGATTAAATGGTGCACAAATGACGCCATACGTGCAAACTTTTGGGATCGTTGGTGGATGGTCTTTGATATCCATCCACGTGGCAATTTAGACATACCATTTTATTTCCTTAGAAAATTATATGCAAAATTTGCGTTGAAACTTAAAGTGAACTATTGGAGCATGAAGCCCAACATGGGCTTAGGACTAGGAGCTCCTCAGGATAAACCCTCTTCCCAACAGAAGAAAGCTGGCACTTTTGTCCCCCCCATTGATATCTCCCCTCCTCCTTGAGTGCAACATCTAGATATTATGAGAGACGCTAGCTCCCAGACCATCAAAGCCATTCATAGGCTGAGTAGCCTAATGATATCTCAGGCTAGGTCAGTCCTGCCTCCTCGTGTTGATGATGTTGGTGTTAGTTCATCATTGGCTAGCTCATCACATGTTTGTGTGCCTCACACTTCCATTACGTGCAAGAATATTTTCCTGGGTCCCATAGGTGATCTTCCTGAGTATTATTTTGTATTAGACGAGGATACACCAGACACACATGCAGAGGCTACAGACCCTGATGCGAGAGAGGAGGGGAATGTAGAGGCATGGACTCCTTCGGTATCGGTACATGTATATATTTTTTTGTTACAAGATATGTGATTTAAAGTTAATTTTTATAATAGAGTAATTTTAACTTTTAAGCCATATTGACTTTTATATGTATGTGATCTTCATTCACGTTTAGTTGATGACCGAGGAGGAGCTCAGATAGATTGATGATGCCACGCTCTTCGTCATTTCATTTGGCCTTGAGACATCTATGGTACATTATGTTGTGTTTGCATTTTTTTTTCTATTTGATGTTATAGCATATATGGTTGCTAATCTTTCTTTTATCTTACAGGTAGCATCTGTCCTAGGGGGACAAAGTGCGGGGGGTGAACCAGCACGCATTGACAAAGGAAAGGTAGTTAGGCACTTTCTATTTGATTAAATATCGATGCATTCTTGTAAAATTTTTGTGGTAATCCCATTTAATTACATTCTTTATTGTATATAGGACGTGGCTACTAGCGATGAGCCTATACAAATTTTGCGTCGTAGACCATCAGGGATTTCCATTCGCACTAAGAGCCCCATTGTATTATAAGTATCATTTATTTTTTATTATCCTTATCTTCATAAATAAATTCAAAACTTATTTTCGTGATATTAACAACTACTATTTTGTATCTCATAGGAGACTCCTAGTGCACATGAGGTTCGACAGGAGAGTTATGTAGATTTGATGATGCAGCCACTCACTCCTGACGAGGAGCCTACAATAGTAAGTTGTAGTTTGAATTCATGATTAAATATGTTATAAATTTAGCATGCTATGAATTATAATGTTATAGTTTAAATTGTAGATTCATCTGACAAAGGTATTTGAACATATATAGCCCATAATTAGAGAGGTACCAACATTGCCGAGGGCATACGAGAGGACTCTGACTGGTGCAGGAGGTCGACGAGAGAGGTATTTATTATGAAATTTTGATAATATAAATCTCCATTAGAAAAAAGATCATTATGCATTTGAGTAATTCAATGTTAGATACGTAGAATCATATAAATTTAGTAGTCTAAATTTGGGTTTTCCTTTTTTGTTTATTTAGGAGGCATCCAATCCACCTAGTGCAGTGAAGAGGTTGCATTTTGATCATCCCCCAGCACCCTAGGATAGTATATTTGTCGTAGGATGCATCATGAGACATTTTGAGATGGCATATGCCACATTGTATACAAAAACATTGATATTATACACATTTTGATGGCATGATAAGCCACATTTTGTATATGGATCTATGTATTTTGATATATATTTGAGTACTTTGTCTATGGATACATAATCTTTGATATATATTTGTGTAAAATTTTGTCTATGGATACATGTATTTTGATATTTTTTTTTTTCATTTATGTGCACAATGATATACATATTAATTTAGTATCTAGTATTGTTCAATTTATCATGGATCAGGTGTACTGTTCATGTTTATGAAATATCATTAATTTTGATTATGTTTGTTATATTTGATTCAAATGCAATAATTTTTGAATAAAATTTTAACAACCTTTATTATCAAATTTGGATGCAATGTATAATTTGAAGTGCTATCATGACATAAACACACTTGTTAATCTCCTACACAAGGTTCAGATAACCCCAAATCTGATTTTAAACTCCACCTTCAACCTTGAAACTAACTCTTGGCTTCAAATCTAATCTCAACACAATTAAGGACTCCACTCCTCAACCATGGATTATATTCTCAACCACCAAGTCATTCATAGATTCATAATCTTTGATAACTAGCACTTCACTTTGTTACTATCCTCATACAACAACTTTTCAATTTCAACATAACTTCAAAATTTCTCAACTTAAGAGACTTGATTGGATAGTTCATCGATAGCCCTCATGAGGTCCAAGTTATTTTAGGCCTTAGCATCACCGTCCTGTAGCATTCAACGGTTCATGGATAGCCTTTATGAGCTCTGAGTTATGACCCTTGAAATATCGACCTCAAAATGCACTTAGAGCACCTTGGAGAGTCCTTGGTATGGGATGGCCGCAGACGATGGATGGTCTCCATGGCTAGAACAAGGGTGTCACTAAGGTTCACTCGCCTAGCCAAAGCTAATGGCACTAACAATTTGATGCCAAGATTAGCGATTTCAAAGTTACGCTGTGGTGCAGCTATGAACTGAGGCACACTGCGAGCTTTGGCATCGAGCGAGATCGATGTGACGAATGCAAATAGAATGTGATCTCTCCAAAATGAGATAGGTTATTTTAGGCTTCAACATCATCGTCCTGTAGCATTTGACAGTTCATTGATAGCCATCACGAGCTCCGAGTTATGACCCTCGAAAGATCGACCTCCAAAGGTACTTACAACACCTTGGAGACTCCTCAGTATGGGGTGGCCGCAGATGATGGATGGTCTCCATGGCTGAAACAAGGGTGTGACTAGGGTTCACTCACCCACTCGGAGCTAATGGCGCTGACGATTCGATGCCAAGATTAGTAGTTTCAAAGTTAGATTGTGGTGCACCTATGAACTGAGGCACACTGCGAGTTTTGGCATCGAGCGACATCGTTGTGCCGAATGCAAATGGAATGTGATCTCTTGAAAATGAGATAGGTTATTTTAGGCCTCAACATCACTGTCCTGTAGCATTTGATAGTTCATCGATAGCCATCACAAGCTCAGAGTTATGACCCTCGAAATATCAACCTCGAAAGGCACTTAGAGAACCTTGGAGACTCCTCAGTACGGGGTGGCCACAGACGATGGATGGTCTCCATGACCGAAAAAAGGGTGTGACTATGGTTCACCTGCCCACATAGAGCTAATGGTTCTGATGATTCGATGCCAAGATCAATAGTTTCAAAGTTACGTTGTGGTGCACCTATGACCTAAGGCACACTGCGAGTTTTGACATCGAGCGAGATCGTTGTGCCGAATGCAAACGAAATGCGATCTCTCAAAAATGAGATAGGTTATTTTAGGTCTCAACATCATCATCTTGCAGCATTTGATAGTTTATCGATAGCCCTCACGAGGTTTGAGTTATGACCGTTGAAAGATCAAACTCGAAATGCACTTAGAGCACCTTGGAGACTCCTCGGTACGGGGTGGCCGCAAATGATGGATGGTCTCCGTGGCTAAAAAAAGGTGTGACTAGGGTTCACCCACCCATCTGGAGCTAATGGCACTAACGATTCGATGCCAAGATTAGCGGTTTCAAAGTTATGCTGTGGTGCACCTATGAACTGAGGCACACTACAAGTTTTGGCATCGAGTTGGGTCACTTTGCCGAATGCAAATGGAATGTGATCTCTCAAAAATGAGATAGGTTATTTTAGGCCTCAGCATCACCGTCCTATAGCATTTGACAGTTCATCAATAGCTATCACGAGCTCTGAGTTATGACCCTTGGAATATAGACCTCGAAAGGCACTTAGAGTACCTTGGAGACTCCTCGGTACGGGGTGGCTGCAGAAGATGGATGGTCTTTGTTGCTGGAACAAGGGTGTGAACAGGGTTCACCCACCCACTTGGAGCTAATGGCACTGACTATTCAATGCCAAGATTAGTGGTTTCAAAGTTACGCTATGGTGCACTATAAATTGAGGTACACTGTGAGTTTTGGAATCGAGCGAGATTGATGTGCCGAATGCAAATGGAATGTGATCTCTTGAAAATGAGATAGGTTATTTTAGGCCTTAGCATCACCGTCCTATATCATTCAATAGCTCATCGATAGCCATCACGAGCTCTGAGTTATGACCCTCAGAATATTGACCTTGAAAGGCACTTAGAGCACCTTGGAGACTCCTTAGTACAGGGTGGCCACAGACGATGGATGGTCTCTGTGGCTGAAACATGGATGTGAATAGGGTTCACCCATCCACCTAGAGCTAATGGTGCTGACGATTCGATGCCAAGATTAGCGGTTTCAAAGTTATGTTGTAGTGCATCTATGGACTAAGGCACACTGCGAGTTTTGACATCGAGCGAGATTGATGTGGCGAATGCAAACGAAATGTGATTTCTCAAAAATGAGATAGGTTATTTTAGGTCTCAAAATCACCGTCCTATAGCATTTGACAATTCATCAATAGCCCTCATGAGGTCCGAGTTATGACTGTTGAAAGATCAACCTCGAAATGCACTTAAAGCACCTTGGAGACTCCTCGGTATGGGGTGGCTACAAATGATGGATAGTCTCCATGGCTGGAACAAGGGTGTGACTAGGGTTCACCCACCCATCCAAAGCTAATGGCGCTAACGATTTGATGCCAAGATTAGCGGTGTCAAAGTTACGTTGTGGTGCACCTATGACTGAGGCACACTGCGAGTTTTGGCATCGAGTGAGATCGCTTTGCCGAATGCAAATGGAATGTGATCTCTCAAAAATGAGATAGGTTACTTTAGGCCTCAACATCACTATCTTGTAGCATTCAATAGTTCATCGATAGTCATCACGAGCTCTGAGTTATGACCCTTGGAATATCAACCTCAAAAGGCACTTAGAGCACCTTGGAGACTCCTTGGTACGGGGTGGCCACAGACGATGGATGGTCTCCGTGGCTGGAACAAGGGTGTGACTAGGGTTCACCTGTCCACCTAGAGCTAATGGCACTGACAATTCAATTCCAAGATCAACAGTTTCAAAGTTACGCTATGGTGCACCTATGAATTGAGGCACACTACGAGTTTTGGCATCGAGTGAGATCGTTGTGCCGAATGCACATAGAATGTGATCTCTCAAAAATGAGATAGGTTATTTTAGGTCTCAGCATCACCGTCCTATAGCATTTGATAGTTCATCGATAGCCCTCATGAGGTCTGAGTTATAATCATCGAAAGATCAACCTCAAAATGCACTTAGAGCACCTTGGAGACTCCTCGGTATGGGGTGGCCGCAGATGATGGATGGTCTCCATGGCCAGAACAAGGGTGTGACTAAGGTTCACCCACCCACCCGAAGCTAATGGCGTTGACAATTCAATGCCAAGATCAACGGTTTCAAAGTTACACTGTGGTGCACCTATGAACTGAGGCACACTGTGAGTTTTGGCATCGAGTGAGATTGCTTTGTTGAATGAAAATGGAATGTGATCTCTTGAAAATGAGATAGGTTATCTTAGGCCTCAACATCACCATCCTGTAGCATTTGATACTTCATCAATAGTTGTCATGAGCTCCGAGTTATGACCCTCAGAATATCGATCTCGAAAGGTAGTTATAACACCTTGGAGACTCCTAGGTACGGGGTGGCCACGAACGATGGATGGTCTCTGTGGCCAGAACAAGGGTGTGACTAGCTTTAACCCAACCACCTAGAGCTAATGGCGCTGATGATTCGATGCCAAGATCATTAGTTTCAAAGTTACGTTGTGGTGCACCTATGAACTGAGGCACACTGTGAGTTTTGGCATCGAGCAAGATCACTATGCCAAATGCAAATGGAATGTGATCTCTCAAAAATGAGATAGGTTATTTTAGGTCTCATCATCACCATCCTGTAGCATTCAATAGTTCATCGATAGCCCTCACGAGGTTTGAGTTATGATCATTGAAATATCAACCTTGAAATGTACTTAAAGCACCTTGGAGACTCCTCGATATGGGGTGGCCGCAAATGATGGATGGTCTCCGTGGTTGGAACAAGGGTGTGACTAAGGTTCACCCGCCCATCTAGAGCTAATGGCACTGACAATTTGATGCCAAGATCAATGATTTAAAAGTTACACTGCGGTGCACCTATGAACTGAGGCACACTGTGAGTTTTGGCATCGAGTGAGATCGCTTTACTGAATGCAAATGGAATGCGATCTCTCAAAAATGAGATAAGTTATTTTAGGCCTCAACATCATCATCCTATAGAATTCAACAGTTCATCGATAGCCATCACAAGCTCCGAGTTATGACCCTCGAAATATTGACCTTGAAAGGCACTTAAAGCACCTTGGAGACTCCTCGGTATGGGGTGGCCGCAGACGATGGATGGTCTCTGTGGCTGGAACAAGGGTGTGACTAGGGTTCGCTCGCCCACCCGGAGCTAATGGCACTGACAATTCGATGCCAAGATCAACAGTTTCAAAGTTATGTTGTGGTGCTCCTATGAACTGAGGCACACTATGAGTTTTTACATCGAGCGAGATCACTGTGTCGAATGCAAATGAAATGTGATCTCTCAAAAATGAGATAATTTATTTTAGGTCTCAGCATCACCGTCCTGTAGCATTCAATAGTTCATCGATATCCCTCACGAGGTCCAAGTTATGACCGTCAAAAGATCAACCTCGAAATGCACTTAGAGCACCTTGGAGACTCCTCGGTACGAGGTGGCTGCAAATGATGGATGGTCTCTATGGCTAGAAAAAGGGTGTGACTAGGGTTCACCCGCCCATCCGAAGCTAATGGCGTTGATGATTCAATGCCAAAATCAACGGTTTCAAAGTTACATTATGGTGCACCTATGAACTAAGGCACACTGCAAGTTTTGGCATCGAGTGAGATCGTTGTGCCGAATACAAACAGAATGTGATCTTTTGAAAATGAGATAGGTTATTTTAGGCCTCAACATCATTGTCCTATAGCATTTGACAGTTTATTAATAGCCCTCATGAGTTTCAAGTTATGACCCTCAAAAGATCGACCTCGAAATGCACTTAGAGCACCTTGGATACTCCTCAGTACGAAGTGGCCACAAATGATGGATGGTCTCTGTGGCCGGAACAAGGGTGTGACTAGGGTTCACCCACCCATCCGGAGCTAATGGCGCTGATGATTCGATGCCAAGACCAACGGTTTCAAAGTTACGTTGTGGTGCACCTATGAACTAAGGCATGGTAACCAATGGAGGAAGAGTTGGCATGGTTGTAATAATGCATGGTAACCATGATGAACCAACAAAAAGAAGAAACACTATGAACCATGATGCACTTAAACATAAAGATGATTATGGAGAGGATCAAATGCAACATGTTGCTTCAGTCCCAAATGTTGACAATATACAAGTGATGCAGAGGATAGGGTGATGGACCCAAGTAACAACCTAAAATGAGTAAGCATTTCATGGAATGACCATGATTAGATGAAAAATGGTCAAAATGCTTATGAAAAGGACTGCTACAGCCAACAATCAGCAAGTTAGATGAATAACCCTTCAAAAATGAAATCAAAACTTGGTCCTAAACTTCCTTGCAGATCTTAGAAGATGCCTCAATGCATTAGAATATCATAAAGAACTCAAAAAATCCAAAGGACCTTCAAATTGCAATTAAAATCCAAGCTTTTTTATTCAAAATTCTAAATTAGTCCATACATACTGCCCTTACAATCCGTACAGACACTATTTATAAGTTTCAAGGGATGGTTAATAACCCCCTCAACCACCTTCAATCGGTTTCACTTCCTATTCCTTCATAAAATTTAAACTATGGAGTTTCCCTCCAAAATGCTCATGTAGCCATTACATTCAAGATTTGAATTTTCTAAAGCAATAAGCTAAATTTTAAGTGACTTATTGAATGTTTCAACTTATGAAATGACTTGAGATTATTATGAGACCTTATTAGGACCTATCTAATGACTCACTTACCCTATGCAAACCTAGACATTACTAAAATTCAAATCTCATGGTCCTTTACAACTTTTCAATATGAAAATCTTTCAAAACATTGTACAATATTATGACTCTTTATGCTTTCAAATGCCATGATTGATTGCAAAATGGAAGAAATCAAGTATTCTAATTGTTCATCCGTACTTTCTAGATTTTTCTTATTTGATTAGTTTGATAAAAATAGTTTTAATAATCATAATGTCAGCTTTATGTCAAATAAGGAAAAAACTAAACTTGTAATAAGATATCCACAAGCAATTATCTTTCATATAGTTATAAATGCTCTTAAAATTGTCCTTATAGCTTTGTATCACGTGCAAATATGATTTGTAAGAACTTGTTCAATATCTTCCTCTTATAATTCCTTACAAAGAACCTACCAAAATACAAATTAGAATGTGCAACTAATTTAACCTATCTTTTTAATTATTACAAAAACCATATACAAAAAAAGTTCACATTTTACATCATAATACATCATAAATCTTAGGAATTCTCCCCAATACATGACCCCCTTCGACCCATTACATGATGATATATGTCCTTAGGGGTCCTAGGACCCCTAGGGACATATTAGAATCGTTCAAATGGGTCAAAGGGGGTCATAGGTTGACCTATAACTCCCTTTGACCCATTACATGACGACATATGTCCCTAGGGGTCCTAGGACCCCTAAGAACACAATAGAATCGTCAGGGATAACTTTAAGAAACTCTTCCCGAAAAAAAAGCCTAAAATGCTGGCAAATCCAACATCTTGGGGGCAGAAATTTTTTAATATCGAGGGCAATTTTTTTGTTCCATATAGGGAAATAAAATATTAAATGTTGGTGATATGTTTCTTGCTTTAGCAAAAGTCATTTTAAATGTGGCAAATTAATATTTTTTTTCACTGACGGATATATAAATGATGGCTATTTTTTTCTTTGCCAAAAATTAATTAATAATCAGATCAATGAGATTTCCACAATCCATGCATAAGAGTTCTGGTTTCTGGGTTAGATTGTGTGCACACAATCTAACCCAGAAACCAGAACTCTTAATTAATAATGTCAGAGGCGAATTACTTGTTTTGTAGAAAAATGAATAATAATGGTCTTGGCTAATCTTCAGTGGTAAACTGAAAAATTGTTTAATCTGAAATCGAAATTTGCACATGTATTGGTTAGTGACTGTACTGATTGTTGAGTAGTCACTTTCAAGTTTCAACTTGTGTACTGTCTTAGGTGTGTTATTAATAATGTCGTAACATCGTTACGTCAGTGTCACAATTACCAAGTTGACTATCGTCACTTTTGTTACGTTAATAGTAAATACAATAGTTTTATTGACCGTTGATTAGTTAGAGATCAACGATAGTAGATGCATCTCAAGGCCACTCGCTTGAAAAGACTTGGAGTCACACGTAATTTTTTAGAATGGAGACACATGGAAAAGTTTACATGGAAATCATTAATCATGTCAGGCACTATTGATTGTCCGACATTAATGTCAACACATTTCAGCATTTCACACACTTGAAAATTAATAGAAATACAAAAAAATAAGATATGGAAGATCGTGAATGCCACGTCACCAAAGAATTAGATGCAACTACAGTCTACCATTAAATAGGCTCTTCAATTCCTCTTTCAATATCACTTTTTATATTCTAATTTATTCAATCTGAATTTGGTTTGTAGTTTCACTTTGCAGAGTTTTCAATTTCTCGAATCGTAGTCATGGATATGCCAATTCGCCTGAAATGCACTAATATGGCTTTGCAAAAGCCCTTTCTAGAAAAAATTCCTGATGATCTCCTTGCCATGGTTTGCAAGGTAGATGGCTGAGGTCCTTTTATCTGCCATGCTATATACATGGTACTCGACCATGAATTCTTGAGAAATGATAAGAGGTACCATGTGTCCACGAATATTACATCCCGCTTCCTCGCCTCTTCTTGACCTTGGAGGCAGGAAAATACACATGTTGATGCTTCTGCGTAACATTTTTAAGGAAATGTTTTTAGAAGATGATACCAAAATTATTGTATTGGTCGAGTAGGTACTGGGGCCAGGTATTGGCATCCCTTTTGTAGATGTAGCAGATAAGTGTTGAGAGGAAGGCATAGGGTGCATTATACATAAGCATCTTTTCTTGCTCGACATGAATGAACGGCAACTGACTCGCCATTGGAAGTGGGTGCAGCTCGGAAGGGATTTTCTGTGAAAATGGTTGTTGTTGTTGGATGATGATGTCAGCGAGACAGACTTCACATGGCTAGACGAGTTCAGTGACATCATCTTCTCCAATAGATTCCTCGCAGACGAAATTGAAGACCTTTCTGATTAAAGGCTTCAATCCCTCGGCCGCTCAGCCCGCTCATGCTTCTAGCTTCCCTAGTTCCCTGGTTCCCTATTCCCTTGGCCCTTTAGGGCAAAAAAATGTTTTGATTAGGGCAAAAGTTTGCCAAAAAAATGTTTTCAAGATATCTGTATTTTTCTTTAGATTGGGCCCTGCCCTTTTTTGTAAATTACAAAAAAGTAAAACCAAGCTGATTAGTGATTTAATCAACAATTTTGAATATGTATGCTATGAATCAGTATTATGTACATTGTACAGTCTAAAATATTATCAATGAAAACAATAGTTTTTGGCTTCTCAAATCGTTGTTCTTCTTAGTCTACGACTTTGTAAGTTTGTTTCAAATTTATGTGTCAAATTTTTGTAATTTATGTGTCAAATTTTTATTTCATACCTATTTTGACACCTATTCCTAACTTTTTTGTCATTATGAAATCTTTTAAATGATGAAGAATAGTTTATAAACAATTATCAGAATTTCCAATATATGCTAAATTTTAATAATTTATAGATATTATAACTATATTATATTTTAATTTTGAAACTAAATAATAAATATGAATAAAAAAAAAATTGTAATTATATTTTTAAATTGTAACTATAACCATATCATATACATATAATATAATTATAATTTATAACCATATAATATTTATATAATATAATAATAATGACAATGAGTATGACCATCTCATATTAAGATAATCGTAGATTCCGTGACACGTGTCACGATTCCAGATGAATCTAGGCAAATGGAAAAAGATTCTCCAAATTGGCCCGAAATTCATCTCGAGCCGTCGATAACTCGAGTCATTATTATTATAATATAATATAATTATAATTTATAACCATATAATACTTATATAATATAATAATAATAATAACAATGAGTATGACCATCTCAGATTAAGATAATCATGGATTCTGTGACACGTGTCACGATTTCGGATGAATCTGGGCAGATGGGAAAAGATTCTCCAAATCGGTCCGAAATTCGTCCCGGGCCGTCGATGACTCGATGGTTCTTATTATTATTATTATTATTATTTATATAATATAATAATAATATTTATTATTAATATAATATTATACCATATAATATTTATATAATGTAATAATAATAATAATGACTCGAGTCATCGACGAAATTATTATTATTATTATACCATATAATATTTATATAATGTAATACTAATAATAATGACTCGAGTTATCGACAAAATTATTATTATTATTATTTATATAATATTATGTAATATTATTATTATTAATATTTATATAATATTATGTGGACATAATATTATATAAATATTAATAATATTAATAATAATATTATGTGGACCTGATATTATTAATATAATATGAATAATAACATAATATTATTATTAATATTATTAATATTTGTATAATATTATGTCCACATAATATTATATAAATATTAATAATATTAATAATAATAATAATTTTGTCAATGACTCGAGTCATTATTATTATTTTATATTATATATATAATAATATTATTATATTATATTATATAAATAATAATAATAATAATTTCGGAGTCATCGACGGCCCGAGATGAATCTCGATCTATCAGATTGAGATGGTCATTCTTATTATCATTATATTATATTATTTAATATAATGTAAATAATATTATATATAATATTATATTAAATAATATAATATAATAACAATAATAAATTTAATAACCATTTGATAGTCTATAGATTGACAGCTCGAGATGAATTTTGAGTCGATTTGGGGAATGCTTTCCCATCTGCCAAGATGCATCCGAAATCGTGACACGTGTAACTTATGTACATCAGTTATTTAGTACATTATTTAATATTGATTTTGAGTCTTGACAATTTATTACGGTTAGATGTATATTGTACATAAAAGTTAAAACCATTAATTTCTTATTACTTTCATTTTAACTATTAAACTTCAAGTATAACCTTTTTAGAGTATGAAGTTGAGAGTTCTAGAACTGTAAGACGAGAGTCCAATAGAATAGCCATAGGGTTTTCAAATTTTAAATTTTCAAAGACTAGCAGAATTCCATTTTGTGTTATAGTTTCTGAAGACTGAAAGTGTGAAACTTGGGTATCAGACAACAACACCAATTATCCAATCTCAATTCCAATATTTAATTTTTTTCAAAAAAAATTCATTGCAATTTGCAGCAATAGAAATCTTGATTTTAATTGTCTTAGGTTTACACTTTACAATTATTTTCAATAAGGTCTGAAGTCTAATAACCAGTAGCAGCTAGGCATGGGCAAAACAAAGTGAAAAACCTCCCAAACAAGTGCACCCATAAAGGAAAAGAACACCATTATACAACTCAAACAAGTGCTACAAACCCCATGTTTCACCGATGAATGTCATGATATTTTTGATCCTGTTATCCATGGAGATTCTGGAATCATAGCAATTAGACATTCATTGTTTAGTAAGTGGAAAGATCTCCAGAAGGGGATAATTTATTACAAATATAACAACAGTATTGGTGCATATACAAATAAACTAGCTGCTCTGGTTTCTGGATTAACAAACCTCGCTATACCTGAAGTATTCCTTTTCCTTGAAATTGTAATGCTATGTGCTCGGAATTATGATGAAAATAGAAAGGCAATTGTAAACCAAAACACTCAGGAGGAAATTTTATCAATAACTGAGAGTGAATTTTTCACTCTGTTAGACCTAGGGTTAGGGTTTAGAATAGAAAGCTCTAATGAGCGCATTGACTTGGATAAACTAGCTCAGGCTTATGACAAGCTGGAAAGAAGTTTTCAAGATTCATATATTAAGGGTTTAATACCCTCAGCATCCACTAGTAGTGTTACTGTTACACTGGACAAAGACCATAAGCCTCCTTATCAGTATGATATTTTTGTGCCATGGGTTCAGAATACTATTTCTTTGTTATCATTTTTCCTGAGATTGGACAGTAACAAGGTAGTGGGGGCCAGTGTTCTTGAAATGATTTATAATATCTATTGTTGAGGTCAGTCAGTTAACAATGTAGTAGTAAGATATGATTTTGTTCGATACATTGTTGAATCTATGCAACAACAATTAGTAAAGATTAAATAAAGTACAACTACAGGCAAGATGAAGACATTTAGGTTCACAAGTTACTTGTGCTACCTTCTTTTAGCAAAGCATCACCCAATATTTGAGACAAAGAACAACAAGCTTGATATTGAGGTCTATAAGTTTGATGAAAAAAACCTAGAAGAAATCAGAGACACCAAGTCCAGTATATGAGTGGACACATAAGATGAGGATGGCTGCTAACAATAAAAACTACAACCATTTTGTAGACTTCTTTTTGGCACCTATTTACCAAAAAATCATAGGCACTGCAATGTCTAGATTGCCTGTGTCTTGTAAAGATTGCATTCAATAGGGAAGTCAAAATCAATTGGCTGACTAGTTCTTCATGGAAGAGTACACTGTCTTAAGGTTTTACAATTCAGCAGTTGAACCTTGCAAACTTCCAATGCATGTTACAAAAAGGGTTTTTGCACTGGAATATGTAAGGTAGATGGAGAGCGCA
Source organism: Cupressus sempervirens (assembly GCA_028749045.1). Taxonomy (NCBI): domain Eukaryota; kingdom Viridiplantae; phylum Streptophyta; class Pinopsida; order Cupressales; family Cupressaceae; genus Cupressus; species Cupressus sempervirens. The sequence goes on along the minus strand of CM053786.1, from coordinate 129,998,934 downwards.
GATGAACTTTTCAGTGGACAACAAAAGAAAATGATATTTCCTTCCTTGCCTTTTGAAATTGGAGGCCTCACATTTGAGAGAAAGGCTTTCAAAGTGGCAAATGAATTGATAACTTTTTTTGGCTTTCATTTTGTTAGTCATTGGAATTATGATCCACTAAACATAATAAAAACAAGACTTATTGCCAATGGGAACTCTGTGAGAAAATATCAACACCAGGAGATGCCATTGATAGAAAAGTTAAAAAATAAGGATTCGTGGGATGAGGTTAAGAAAGAGATGGAGAAACATGCAGCAGAGAATAATATTTCAATGCAACAACTGTCATCCCAAATTACAACATTGCACATATCAGAGTCACATAAATCAGGGCCTCTAACATACTTAAATTTCTATGAGAAAGCACCTGAACCTTCTAAGAAGTCTATGCCGAAAGAAATTAAAGAGGTATGCATATCTGAAATGTGGTGTCAAACCAAGATAACTAAGTTTTGAAAAATGAGGCAAAATTTGGGTGAACCAAAGACATCAGCAAATTTTGAGGAAATTGATGAGGATGACCTTTTCAACACTTATTGGGATAAAGAGCATCCAACTGTACTATATCAACTTGAGAGTTGCAGTGATAGTGATATTCAAAGATAGGAGGACCTCCAGTCTGATGCTGACATTTAAGGTATTGAGGATTCTAGGTCAACCAAGGGCAGAGATATTATTAAACTTCAAATGAGTGATTCCACTAAACAAACGTATGGTAAAGGAGCAACTATGATACAAAAAATGGGTTATGCAGGTATAGGGCCCATTGGTGCAAGTGGTGATGGGATTTGGAATCTAGTTCTAGTACCAAACCCACCCAAAAGAGGAAGTAAACCAATCATTGGAAGCTCCGAGATTGAAAATGATTCATCTAAAAAGGGCAAAAAATATTATACTTCTTCTTCTGAAGGTCATCTCAACACATTATTTGTTAAATCTTCAAATCCAGTTGTAGTTGATCCCACTGACACTGGCACTAACACTAGCACTAGAATGGATGAACCTTGTGCAAAAAAGTAAAAACTTATGACAATTACACCGCAAGAAATGTCAGCGGTTACTTCAGTAATGTATACACTAGTGGCTTCTGTACAAAATCCTGAAAATAGTCCTAAAACGCTAGGATTCAGAATGAGCCATCTTCAGTATGTTGGCAATCCTCAAAATATAGTCGTAGGTGGAGTAAGTTTAGCTAGAGATGGAGGAGCATCATCATTCAATGATACAATTCATAATTCACCTTTCAAACACTCAATTGTGTTAGAAAACCCAAATTTTAGTTTGAACAAGTTTGCATCAAAGTTTGAATAGACAAGCGAAAGAAATAGGCAAATTATGAAGACTTTGAAAAGTGATGCAGTTGCCGAATGTCAAGGATCTACTAACAGAATATTTCCAACATATGATCCAAACAATGAAATGATGAACTTCATGGCTATTATGCCCCTGGGTAGAGACAATAATCTACCAAAAAATGTAATAAATCGTAACGATATACAAGTTACCAATCTTCAAATGGATTTGTCAAAAGTGAAAAATATTGACAAAATCAATATATCAAAAGAGAGCAACAAAATGGTCTACTCTACACTTCTAAAAGTAGAGAGGGAAAATAAAAGGCTTACAAAGCAAATAGAAAAGTTATAGGCAGACCTTGATAATGTGAAGGCGAAGGAGAAAGCAACAAATAATAAGTTCAAAGAATTGCAAAATAGGATAAAGAAATCTCCTCCTACAGAGGCAATTGTTCAGCAAGAAAAGATGAATGAACAAGTGCAACATTTGACTAAAGAATTGGATGAGTGCCAAAAAAGACTTAAGAATGAACAAGCGTCTACTGCATAGTTGTTCAAGTCTATAGAGAGTAGTGCACAGGTCATGAATCAATTGAAAACTAAGCTAAAATTTCCTACCAAGGAAAATAAAATTTTGAAGGATGAATGGGAGAAGGAAAAGAAAAAAATGGATTCTAGGGCAAGTATGATTTTTAATTTGCAAAAGGAATTGGGGAATCAGAAGAAAAAAGAGGATTCTACTGTAGACACAATCCATAATTTGAATAACCAATTGGAGAATATGAAACAAAAAAAAAATTCAACTACAAAAACTATCAGTGATTTGAAGGAGGAATTAGAGAACACAAAGAAAATGGAGTCTAGTGTTACTACAAGCACTAACACAATCCACAAATTGAGGAGGGAATTGGAGAATGCAAAGAAAAAAGAGAAGTCGGCTGCAAAGCAAAACCTCGATTTGAGAAAGGAATTGGAGAACACGAAGAAAGAGGAGTCTACTCAAAGTCTCCATGATTTGAAGAAGGAATTGGACAATGTGAAGAAAAAGGAGGAGTCCACTTCAAAGACAATTCATGATTTGAAAAGGGAACTCGAGGAAAACAAGAAAAAAGAGGTAACTACTACAAATAAAATCCAAGATTTGAAGAAGAAATTGGAGGATGAGAGGAAGAGAGCAACTGATTGGCAAAGGAAACTAGAGGAAATGTAGAAAAAAAGTGAAAAAGAGATGTTTGAAATGAAGAAAAAGGTGGAGAATGTAATGGCAGAAAATAGAACGACCATCATGTGAAGGATCCTATAATAAACACAGTTAAGCTTATGAAACAAGAAATTTGGGACAAAATAATGACGATCAATGACGGTTTGGTTGAATGGCTTGATTTAAATAGCAATCTCAGAGTTGTCTTTGAAAATGTAAAAATTGATTTTCAGGGTAAAAGACAAATCTTCACCAGTTCCTTAAAAGATCTTTCTGACCAAGTTCTCAATAAACTAAAGAGATCCAGTGACAGGGATTTGGAAAATCATGGAATAAACAACCGCTTGGATGCCTATGTAATGGCCATTAATGTCTCTCAACATTGTGAAGAAGTAACGTGAATTGGTGAATCGCTCAATTCTTCTTCCAAAGAGTTGATGAAGATGAATAACACCATAGTGAACTTGCTGAATGTTGGATTACCAAATCCTGCTAACTTAGAAAGCACATTCATTGGAAATGAAAATTACATGAAAAAATTGCAGGGCAGGATGAATTCTCATTTAGGGGAAGTGCCTAAGGAATTCACTCCGGAGGGAATTGCAAGTTGCATCAAACCACTATCAACAATGAGTGATGCTATAGATAGATTCCTCCTATCATATGATTCTATCTCTCAGAAGTATTTTTTGTTGACAAGACTACAACTAATTAGCTACAACCTCAAAAAAATGGGGCTTCCAAATGATGTAGAATGGAGCACCCTAAAGAAATTCAGTGAAGCTGGGTCATCTTCTCAAACTGTTATTGTTGCTATCAGTGGTAGTCATAGCTGATAGCACTAAGTAGTAACATTGTAACAAATTAGTAAGTGATAGAACTATAATCATTTTTTTACTTGTTTCTTTTTAATTTCAAATTTTGGATTTAATTTTAACTTTGTTTAATGTTAATTGTTACAGGAATCAAGAGCCAGCATATCAGGATAGTTGGGCAGCCAGGCACTAGCATAGTAGCATACTATGGCATATTAGGAATCAAGAGCCAGCATATCTGATCATATATACAATTACAAACTGACCTATAGCTATTGTTGCTCCCTTGTATCTATAAAAGGGAATTCATGGTCATTGCAATTTGACATTGAGTCATTTGCAAAGGGTTGTAATTGTTTGTAATTGACAATGGTTAAATATATTATGTTATAGGCTGATTTGTAATTATAAATTATAATACAATTTTTTTTAAATGGAGCTTATTCTGTTAAATGCATTATGTTACAATTTCTTAAAGAAAAAACTAGAATCAATGAAAATCTCAACATTTAAAAAAAATACAATCAATGAAAATCTCCACATGTAAGTACTAAGTTTGTAACATCACATGTTCAAAAATAAATAAATAAAATTAAGCATCTATAAAGGGACAATGAATGAAGGCTATAAATTAACTTCTACAAACATGTTACATAATTAATTAGTAGGTAGAGTCTTAGATCAGAGCTACTAGCCTACTACTTGACTCACGCAGAAGGTTGAGAAGCTGCTATAGTTGTCATTCTGCCTAGACCAACTTAGCATCACTATCATTAGAATCCTCCTCATTTATTGCATATAACATTTCATTGTTTGTTTTGTTTTCTTCAGATTCACTGTCAGCGTCAGACTCACTATGCATACGAAATTCAACATCATCTTCATTGCTTTGACTTTCAATATCATGATATGAACCACTGCCACTGCCACTGCCACTGCCACTACCACTACCACTTGTGTTTGAAATGTTGGCAATCACTCTTCTTTGACATCGCTTTCTCCAAATGATGACAACCCTGTCATATGGGAAACTTTCTACCTCATACCTAGAATTATAGAGCCTCATACAAGTATCCAAATTTTTGTCTAATTTGTTTCTAACCTTTGACTTAAGGAAGCCCAAAGTACTGAAAACTCTCTCATCCTCCACTGAACCCAATATCATTGTCAAACATAAATTGGTAAGCTTAAAATATTCTGGAATTGCCTCTCTCAATTTATTGCTCTCACCAAGGTTTTTCCAAAGCTTTGTTATCGCTCCCTCTTCATTTGGGTTCTCCATAACAACATATTATTCCCTCATTATGTTTGCAAAAGAGTATGATTGATCTCTCAGTCGAGTTTCATCTAAAATTTCATTTATGGTGACTCCATTGATTACTTTAGGTGTGCAAAAATGCTGAATCAGAGTCATCATCCTTCTTCGAAAATCAGTTGGACTATTTAGAGACCAATATTGTGGAAAAACAATTGACATTGCTTCTAGTAGTTCCTCTGGAGGGAATCTAAAATTTTTGATGACAGATTGTAGCAAACTCACTTGAAAAAGTCAAGCACAAAGTCTTTGATCTTCTTGAAGGCTTCACTTGTAACACGTGAAAGTACCTTCTCTGGTTCTGATTCAACTTCGCTTCCTACTTCGTTAGGGTTGAAGTGAGCATAATACTGCATTGGTATGTCAACTCCACGTACCCTGGCATATACCTCATCGTTTGCACCAATATGTAAAAAGTTCTTAGGGTTGTTCAAATCTGAGATTTCTAACCACTTTGCAAACTTTGTTTCATCTAATGGTAATAATCGGTACAAAGTATCCATGCTACTACATGTCATTTTACGCATCTTATTATATTCTGCAATGTACATAGCTCTTTGTTGAACCTTTTTTATAATATTTCTCATGTCCTATAGCATGGGGAGAATAGTTGCTAAAGTCAAGAGTACCTTAACATTAGTTAGGCTTGAATCTAGCCGAGGGAATCTGTCTCGCACAGAGTGGATTAGTCTAAGAAATGACGGGTATTTAGACATTACTCGATGCGTTGGTCCATCCAAAAAGATCCATCTAGTATCATTGTCTTTAAGAAGCTTCCTCCCATCAGTAAGTCCTACAACAAAGTCTTGAAATTCTCGGACTCGTTTTGGACTTCGATAGAAGTATTGGTAAATCTCTTTGATCAGAGATTCCACTTTACTTACACAACCAAAATTGCTGACAATTCTAAAAGCTAGATTCATTCGATGGACCATGCAATGAATGGGAATAGCGTAGGGTGCCAAATCATTCTTGATCTTTTTGCAAAGACTGCCTTTATGACCTTGCATAACCGAAGCACCATTTGCTCCAACACACACCAACTTTTTGGCAATCTCCATGCTATCCAAACCTCCATATTCAATTAGAGTAGTCTTTAATAATTCATATAAGTTTTCAGCTGTCGTACTACGATTCAATTTAGCAACAAATAGTAGAAATGGTTGACGACAAAGATTGTTTACAGTATGAACATGCATGCACACCCAGGAAGTATTATCAATTTTTGTAACTTCATCTAGAGACAATGCAATGAAATCTGAGTTTTTTATAGATTCCTTCATATCTTCTATTTCAACCTGTGCAAGACATTTAGCCCATTCCCACTCGCTGTTTATTGACCAGTGACTGTTAGGATGGTTTCGAGTTTTCAAAAAATGAAATAATGCAGTCATTGTAGGGTAGTCCGTCATAGGGTGTCCTCTACTCAATATATAAAAGACCACACCTAATTGAACTACTTTTCCCATATTTTGCACTTTCGTTGCTTTCCCAATGAAATCTTCAATGGAACCTTTTATTGCAGAACGCTTCTCCCGTATTTGCTGGTGTAACTCGTATATTTCAGCATTCTTGATATGTAGACAGTTCTCCTTTGTTTTCCAAGTTAGCACAGATTTTTTGACTCCATCTATAATTTCCTTCTTGTAAACTTTATCGACATGCTTTTCTATGGTATCAATTTTAAGCTGCAACCTCTTCTCCTTCTTTGTTATCTCTGTGGATATCTTACATCTGCATTCTGTAGGAGGTTCACCATCATTTGGATTGGGAACTGGTTCAATGAACTGGTACTTTTCCACCCATTCTAACTGAAAATTCTTTTTGGACAGATCCCAGCAAGATCGATCTTTCTTCGATTCCAGTTTTCTTTTCCCCTTTTGTGCATGAACCTGATTTATGGAATCATTTTTGGTTTTCTCAACTGACTGGTCCGGGACTGATTCCAACTCTATAATCTCAGTTTGTGACTCCCTACTCGGGGGAAGTTCCTCCAGATCTTGTTCAAGTTCGTCTTCGACTGAGATATCAGGTTCACCAACTTGAACTTCAATACTGTCTGAGGGTCCAACTTGTGATGAATATCCTTTTTCAGTAACCACTGGAGATCTAACTTGTGAATCTTGTAGGTTGCCAACATTTCCATCACCAAAATATGCCGCTATGGCTCTGCATTTTGGTAATGGTGGCCTCTCTTGGATTTTAGGGATTAGACCCCTCTTGTTTGACATGGCAAACTGATAAAGGCTGCAAAAAAATAGTAACTTATTTGTTGAACAAAAGACTTAACTACTTAGACTACATATAATAAAAATAATATGATTCATTCTCAAAAAAAGGGTACTACTATTACAATACTACAGTCTACGGTACTACCCAATATAATTCACAAACCTAATACCTATAGGCTATCTTAACATGTGCGATGTCCAGTCACCAGCAGACATTGGACAATGAAACTAAAAAAATAACCAGTACCACTTACAAAATAATTTAAAAATCACTTGCCTTTTACAAAAACCAAGTCCATGAGTCAATGGCCAATGCAGTTAGCACTCTAAAAGTTCAACAACAATAAGAAATGCTAGTCTCCAAACCAGAAAATAGAGAATTGTGTAGAATAATAATTTCTTATAGTCCAATGTAGGTTGGTGAATTAGGCGGGATTAACAAGCGGGAATGTCAAATGCAGGCGAAATGCACCTTCTGATGCAAGCCTATAGTAGGAAACAGTTGGCTAAATGGGGTGGGTGATCGACACACGTCAATAAAATGATTGGTGACACCCAACCCAAGGAAAAATTAATATGGTTGTAGTAATGGCGAAATAACATCGGCCAATAAGAAACAACATGCAAAGGCTGGTGAATTGTTTAAAATAAATGTATCCAAACTATATATCACATTGTTGATTGCACCGATATTTTTGACCAATCATGTGATAACTAATGGGCGACCACCCTGGGCGTTGGACCCAAATATGATAAATATTTGACGACACGGTTGGACCCAAATATAATAAATATTCGCCAAATGACGATGGACCCATTAGACGAAATCGCCAAAATGCGAAGATTCGCCAGTAAAGTAATCCCTGAGAATCGTTCAAATGGGTCAAAGGGGGTCGTAGGTTGACCTATGACCCCCTTCGACCCATTACATGATGACATATGTCCCTAGGGGTCCTAGTACCCCTAGGGACATAATAGAATCGTTCAAATGGGTCAAAGGGGGTCATAGGTCAACCTATGACCCTCTTCGACCCATTACATGATGACATATGTCCCTAGGGGTCCTAGGACCCCTAGGGACATATTAGAATCGTTCAAATGGGTCAAAGGGGGTCATAGGTCATAGGTTGACCTATGACCCCCTTCGACCCATTACATGATGACATATGTTCCTAAGGGTCCTAGGACCCCTAGGGACATAATAGAATTGTTCAAATGGGTCAAAGGGGGTCATAGGTTGACCTATGACCCCCTTCGACCCATTACATGATGACATATGTCCCTAGGGATCCTAGGACCCCTAGGGACATACTAGAATAGTACTTATGAGTCAAAGGGGGTCATAGGTTGACCTATGACCCCCTTCAACCCATTACATGATGACATATGTCCCTAGGGGTCCTAGGACCCCTAGGGACATATTAGAATCATTCTTATGAGTCAAAGGTCAACCTATGACCCCCTTCGACCTGTTATATGACGACATATGTCCTTAAGGGTTCAAGGACCCCTAGGGACATAATAGAATCGTTCAAATGGGTCAAAGGGGGTCATAGGTTGACCTATGACCCCCTTTGACCCATTAAATGATGACATATGTCCCTAGGGGTCATAGGACCCCTAGGGACATAATAGAATCGTTCAAATGGGTCAAAGGGGCCCTTCAACCCATTACATGATGACATATGTCCCTAGGTGTCCTAGGACCTCGAGGGACATATTAGAATCATTCAAATGGGTCAAAGGGGGTCATAGGTTGACCTATGACCCACTTCGATCCATTACATGACGACATATGTCCCTAGGGGTCCTAAGACTCTTAGAGACATAATAGAATCGTTCAAATGGGTCAAAGGGGGTCATAGGTCAACCTATGACCCCCTTCGACCCATTACATGACGAACATATTAAAATCATTCAAATAAGTCAAAGGGGGTGATAGGTCGACCTATGACCCCCTTCAACCCATTAAATGACAACATATGTCCCTAGGGGTCCTAGGACCCCTAGGGACATAATATAATCGTTCTTATGGGTCAAAGGGGGTCATAGGTTGACCTATGACCCCCTTCGACCCATTACATGACAACATATGTCCCTAGGGGTCCTAGGACCCCTAAGGACATAATAGAATCTTAGGACCCCTAGGGACATATTAGAATTGTTCAAATGGGTCAGACCCATTAAATGATGACATATGTCCCTAGGGTCTTAGGACCCCTAGGGACATAATAGAATCATTCTTATGGGTCAAAGGGGGTCATAGGTTGACCTATGACCCCCTTCGATCCATTACAAGACGACATATGTCCCTAGGGGTCCTAGGACCCCTAGGGACATATTAGAATATTTCTTATGGGTCAAAGGGGGTCATAGGTTGACCTATGACCCCATTCGTCCCATTAAATGATGACATATGTCCCTAGGGGTCCTAGGACCCCTAGGGGCATAATAGAATCATTCTTACGGGTCAAACGGGGTCATAGGTGAAAGGGGGTCATAGTTTGACCCATTACATGATGACATATGTCCCTAGGGGTCTTAGGACCCCTAGGTACATATTAAAATCATTCTTATGGGTCAAAGAGGGTTATAGGTTGACCTATGACCCCCTTCAACCCATTACATGATGACATATGTCCCTAGCGGCCCTAGGACCCCTAAGGACATATTAGAATCGTTCAAATGGGTTGAAGGGGGTCATAGGTTGAGCTATGACCCCCTTCGACCCATTACATGACGACATATGTACCTAGGGGTCCTAGGACCCATAGGGACAGAATAGAATTGTTCTTATGGGTTGAAAGGGGTTATAGGGTGACCTATGACCCCTTTCGACCCATTAAATGATGACATTTATCCCTAGGGGTCCTAGATGACCCATTTCGATCCATTAAATGACGACATATGTCCCTAGGGGTCCTAGGACCCCTAGGGATAAATGTCATCATTTAATGGGTCAAAGGGGGTCATAGGTCACCCTATGACCCCCTTCGACCCATAAGAACGATTCTATTATGTCTCTAGGGGTCCTAGGGACATATGTTGTACCCATAAGAAGGATTCTAAACGATTCTAGTATGTCCCTAGGGGTCCTAGGGACATATGTCATCATGTAATGGGTCGAAGCGGGTCATAGGTCACCTTATGAACCCCTTCGACCCATAAGAATGATTCTAATATGTCCCTAGGGGTCCTAGGACCCCTATGGACACACACACACACACACACACATATAAAATAAACTAATAAGATAATATATTATGATATATTAATAACATACATATATATATAATATATTACGTAATTATATTTAATAAAAATATAGGAAAAATAATAATATATATTATATTTATAAATTATAATAAGAATAATTTATAATATATTATATGTTATATCTTTACATTACGTTATTATATAATATTATAATATATTTTTACATAGTAATATAACTCAAATAATTGATAAGTTATAAACTATAAATTAGAAACTCGATTTTCACTCTAAAGTGTCTTGTGATTTGAAATTTCCCTCCAAAAGTGGATGGGGGCTCACCGAGCCATACCGGATATCCAATTTGAGATTGGATATCCGATTAGGCTTGGTATTCACCAAGTCTTCCCAGTCAACCCAAAAAACGTGTTTGAGGAGGGTTTTAGTGACACTTAGACTTCGGGTAGCTATCTGACAATGTTGTTTTAATCAAAATTCAATGAAACGAAAAGAGTTTTTTAATATCGCTCTCGAGATTCCATCAATATAATTTCTGTCAAATTTTGAGTTCAATAAGTATTTATTAGTTAATTATCAATGAAGATTATTATAAAGTGTTGATTGACATACTGATTGAAAAATAGCTATAACTTTCAAACGGTATAACATTTTTTAAATCTAAAAGTTGGGTCACATTCTGTGCTTCGCCTAGTATAAGAAAAAAAAATCATAATTTTTTTTATTAGTTAAGGTCGACAGACACGTGATTTTTTTTTTCCAAAAAAGTTTTGGTAGAAAATTCATATTTAATTATTTATTTGGAATAAAAATACCAAAAATATGTGTCACATCCGGGCATGAGTCTACTTTTTATATCTATAATTATATTAAAAAAATATTATCATTTGATTTTGATTAAGGTGGTCAGACATACACCTACTTTTTATTTTTGCCCTAAAATTTTCGTAGTACTGCATATTATTTTTTTCTCCTGATAAGGTCTAGTAGTTTAGAAACTACATTCAATTTTCTACAAATTATTTTCTTACAACTTTTTGATATAAAGTCCATAACCACTTTAAAATTATGTATCAAGTTGACATAACTCTGATTTGCTGATTTTTCACTGCCACTTAAGGCCATAGTTTGGTACACCATGATCTTGCACATACCCATAAGGTGAATGGAATAGCCTTCTAGCCTCCCTATTTTATATAATCTATATAATCTATATTCTATACTATAGGAGTATGACAATATTTTTTCCAATTCATGTATCAAATATAGGAATATAGTATCCGAGTTGATTCAACATCAAGCCCTAGATGCCCATTTCTACAAAAAAGAACCCACCGTTAAAAAACATTGCATCCTAAATCTAAAATAAGAGATAAAACAAATCATTACATGATCAGCATAAATGAGCTTTACCATCCAAGACTTCAAAAATATGTTGCGAGCTCCCACATCAATCGTGAGAGCTCCAACATCAAATTGTGCCTTCCTTCTCTTGTGGTCTAATTCATCTCCTGAACCCATTTTCACGAAGAACAAAATTACCTTTGTCTTCACAGAGCCCAAGCCTGGAAAATGATTTTAATCTCCTCCATTATGGTACCAAATTACATGAATGAATAACCAAAAATAAGAGTATAACAAATTCAATTGCAAACCAGAGGATGGTAACTTGCTCAATTTAAAGGGATCTTACCCATTACTATGTCAAACAAAATTAATATAAATAGTTGCATTTCCAAACCAAGGAGCCAAAGCATAAAGAGGAAAACAAAATGTGCTCACTCTTTGAAGCAAACCTTGAGGCTAAAAGATCCCTTTGCCTTGTCCTATTAATGTGCATAGATTTACTCTATAAGAAAAAAAGAATTCAGCCAAAACATAGTAGAAAGACGATTTTATAGATTCCACTGGTAGTAGGGTCTCCAAATAAACTATGGGGTGATTACAACTACCTAAATCATGGAAAATTCTCAAGATTGGATAAGAAATTTCTTGGAACATACTTTAGGTCACCCATATACTAGAAAATGATTAAAGTGTCCCAATAAGAAAGGAGACAAGCTAGGATTGAAGTGCAAATGACTTCTTATACCACTTGGCGAGCTCATCAGTGGCAGGAGCAAGTGCAACCTTGAATTTAGAGGTAGGAGGAGGAGCTTGTTGCCTTCTTTCCTTGACCAAACAAAGAAACAACTCGCAATGGAGATGAAGAGGACTTTGTTGATTGTAGTGGTAAGGAGATGTTGAAGGAGTGCAGACAATTGCATTTTCTATATGTGCTCCTAAAATTGAGAGAATTTGCTACGCTTTTAGAATTTACTGGATGAAAATTTCTAGTTTTTCTATTGATAAAATGTTCATTTCTAGATTTTTAATAATGAATTTTTTATTTTCTTATTTCTCTCATTGCTCTAACCAATGAGAAATCAAAGAAATTATATTTTAAATTCTTCAAAATAAAAAATAACAAGAGCTCTGTGAGAGCTTGAGTCCCTACCTTGTGCAAGGGTTAGAAGGTAGGTTAAATAAGTGGCAATTTTCATTTCCATAGGGAACTAAGAAATTGGTTGGCTCCCATTATTAATTTGCATGAAAAAATATATTTGTAAAAAGCATTCTTTTTCAAAAATAATTATAGCATGATTAGTTGTTAGTCAATTGTTTGGGGTGTACTCTAGTTTTCTAAATTAGGAAAAATTCAAGCAAGGGGATAGATAAGATTGAATTAATTATAGGATAGATTGTACAACCATTCTTTTGTCCTACAATGTAGATTATATTAGAGTAAGAAAACTTTGGAAAATGTCAAATGAATTAAAATTTTATTTATAATATATGATTTTTAAATTAATTTATGTAAGAAATACATTTTATTATTATTTATTATTCATTTATTATTGTTGTTGAAATTAAGTATTTTTATATGTTAATAGCAAGTAGATTGGAACCCATGACCTCCTCGATGATCCCAATTTATCGATGTAGGCTCTCACCTAATAATAAATGCAATTTTAATTGCACTAAGTTAAGTAATGTTGAATTTATGCGTATGTAATTGAACACAATGATATGAGAAAAATTCATTCTAAAGTATCTCAATCTCTAATTAACTATTATATACATATAGATAATATTTTTTAATGTAATGCATGAAATTGATTATTAGAGTTAAGAAATGTTGAATGATAGGAGAAAAATTTCATTCTAAAGTATCTCAATATCTAATTAACTATTATATGCATATAAATAACATTTTAAAAATGTAATGCACTAAATTGATTATTAGTGAAATTAAACAAGAGAATTAGATTGAAATATATACATTGAGACCTTTTATTTTTATTTTTAATTTAAGAAATAAATATAAAGAAAATAAAATGACAATAAATCAAGGTAAATCTAATGACAACAAATCTAGCAAATCTAATTTTAATTTTAATAATAAATATTTAGTTCTATTTCACTCTAAACTCTCTAAATGTAGTGTTAACTTTAATAATAATAATAATAATAATAAACAATTAAACCAAATAAATCAATTATTGTTTTAATTAAACCTTTTGAACTTACACGCTTCTCAATTACGATTTGACTTGATATTTACAGGACTTAACTAATAAGATAACATTTGATTTTTAACACACAAGTGTAAATATTTATTTCTCATTTCAAAGCGCGCCACAACAACCAAATCAAATCTGATAGCTTTTCAAATAATTCCAGAAAACTTTACTATTAAAATAATAATTCCCAAAAAAATACTATTAAGAAACAAGGGCTCAACTCTTTTGCGGCATGTTGGATGATAGAATACATTTTAACCAAAATTATTTTGTCTACTATAAATTTGAAACAAAATCCAACATAAATGTTTGATCATTGAAAAAGTTCAATCTTTTTAAAAAGGTGTATACTTTTCTAATATAATAATAACTTCAAAGATTAATAGAGAACACATGTATCTATCTTGGAAAATATATGGGGGCCTTTGATAAAAATCCCTTCTGGATCTTATCATTTATTAATTATCTCCGTCCTTTTTCATAACATGATATTGGTTTCATCGCTAGAATTCTAGCTATAACATCCACGTAACAATATATTTATTTATGAATAGGGGAAGTACAAATACACCTATAGAGGAAGCATAATATTTATGAATAGCGATATTTTCTCTGACATGCACCATAAATACATCCGTTGCACTGTCTTTTCGAACTTTTTTCTCCATTTTTCCATCCCCAATAAATCAATTAATCCTCGGGAAATTACCCATAGACCAGTGGAAAATTAGCATTTATCATCTAAAAAATGTTTTTAAAATCCAACCTTTACAAAATTGAAGTATAACATATGATTGAGCGAAAAAATTAAATTGGATAGGGTCTAACAAAAACATTAGGCCCCGTTTGGTTGTTGGAATATGAGTGGAATAGGAAAACAAAATTAGAATATGTTTAATATTCGCTGTTTGGTAAGCTCAATTGGAATTGGGAATAGGAAGACATATTCCAATTTTGCCCCTAAAATGAGCATATGTTTATGCCAAAAAATATCTGTTATTGGAATAGGCCATTTCCATTCCCATTCCGATTTTCCATTAAATTTTTTTTTTAAAAAAAAATTTTCAAATTTTTTTTTTTTTTGAATTTCTACTTTTTGAATTTTTTTTGTTAAATTTTTTTTAATAACATTTTTAAAAAATTATATCTATTTGTTTAAAAAAAAAAAAGAAAATGAATTAACTAAAAATATAATAAATTAAATTTTTTTTTAGGAAAAATGTTTTAAAAAATACAAAACTTAACCTTATTCCTATTCTATTTTTGTACAACCAAACAATAGATTAACATATTCCCAGTCGAATTCCAAGTGCACCAAACATGATTGGAATTGCCTATTTCTATTCCCATTCCTCATTTCCATTCCCATTCCATTTTTCTATTCTAATTTTCTATTCCTATGCCAGAAACCAAACGGGGCCTTAGTTCCCTGCCTTTATAAGGTAGGGATTAATAATGAACTTTAATTGTTTTGTCTATTAAATTTTAATACATTTATTTGATTGTCCATTGACTAGTGTGGACCTAACTCCATAAATTACCCTCCCATACAAACATATAATAATTATTTTGATCTCCTAATTAATTAGCTTATTTACTTTTGGAGGTAAAAGACCATTATGTACTAAATTTAGATTGCATATGAGTTGGAAGTAAGTGAAGTCTAAGAGATTCTCTTGGTCTATGAAAATTTTTTTGGGCACATAATTTTCATAGAAAGCATAAGAATGATGTTTGGGTTGATATCAAATTCAATTTAGGGAATGACAAAATTTTAATTATTTAGCATTTGTTCATTAATGAAAGATAGATGTCATTGACTAAATATTATGCCAAACTATATAACATGTTGATATTGCCTCTTGGAGGCACAAACCAATTTATAGATTGAATTGTATTTCTTTCATAGCATCAACGAAAGGTCTTAACACATGCAAATTTCAAACTAAACAAGAGAACAAATTATCTCTAAGAAAACACCATATTTCCTTTCATTACAACATATATTTAATATAAATAATTACTACACATAAATCAACTAAGAACCTAGATGAGCCATCGTTGTCATTAACTTTCATCTCAAGTCCATGTTGTATGATGTAATTTGTGTTTGAGCACATAAAATCCTTATGTTTAATTCTTTCAAATGATAAATATGAGGTATATTATTTAGATAGAGGGAGGATGTCGACACACAATTTGCTAAACATTTTTACTTTCTCGGTGTTGAATTTCCTTTCCATTTTGAAGCTTCAAATTGGCCTTGACGAAGTGCAAATGTTCAACAAATTGAGTCATATGCACATCTTGAGATCCTCCATCCTTCAATATTTTTTCCTTGAACAGTTGACCAATTTCCTTCGCCTTGGCTCTTATCTCTTTCCCCTGTTCTCCCATAATCATCTTTACAGCTTTGCAAATTTCTTCTCTTTGAAAAGCTCCATCCTCTCCTCGCCCAACTTCAATTCCAGCATTTAATTCATATACAACCAAGCGTGCATTATGACCTTGGTCAAGTTGCATCGGTGAAGTTACAAGAGCCAACCCATTGCTCAATCCTTCCATTATAGAGTTCCATCCACAGTGAGTCATAAAGCTCCCAACACTAACATGGGCCAAAACCTCCCTTTGTGGGACCCATCCCCTTACCACAATACCCCTCTTCCCAACCCTCTCTAAAAATCCATATGGAAGCAAAGTAGGAAAGTTATGCAGGGCCCACAAGAAGGGCAGACAGCTGGCCTCCAATCCCAAGGCCACCTCAGCAATCTCTTCCTCACTTAAAAAGCATTGGCTCCCAAACGACATATAGACTACAGACCTTGGCGACTGCTTGTCCAGCCACGTAATCACATCCGAGTCAACCTTCCTTTCCGACACGTGCGGTGGCAAGAGAGGGCCAAGTGGAACAACTGGTTTCCCGGTCACCTTCCCAAAATACTCAACATACTTGCCCTCCAGCTCAGCACACGTTTTGACAGCCACGCTGTCACAGGCATCTATGCCACGCAAGCAGCGCTCGGTGTAACTAATAGTATCTGGTTTGTGGGCCCCATTGAAGACCAAAGCCGCCGCCGCCTCATAGAGCTTCAATGTGACCGCCCGCGAGGGGTAGTCCTTCGGCTCTTCCACCAGATCCTCCGCCGTAAGTCTTTTCTCATACTGCCGCCAAACGGGATGCATAGCCCAGCTAATAAAAGCGGCACCCAACGTAGAGAAAGTGATAGAAGCTGCCCCAAATTTAGCGGCGGCTCTACCCGCCCACCATTGCACAAAGTCGAATATGACGCAGTCTGGACAAATCTCCGCCAAAAGCTTCTCAAACGGGGCTTCCAATCCATCCACTGCTTCGCTAAATAGAGGGGTCAAATGCATCGGGAGATCTGCGGTGCTCTCTATTTCTGGCGGAAGCCCCGCTACTTTTGGCAGAGGCAGCTGCAGCAGCTGAATCTGTGGGACATGGCGGCTTGCAAAGAAGGGCTTGATCTTCGCTATATTTAGCGGAGTTGAAAAGAAGGAAACTTGAACGCCTTGCTGTGCGAGCCTGATGGAGAGCTCTGCGTAAGCGGAGATGTGACCGTGGGCTAACCAGGGGAACATTAAGACATGAAGCGGCTGACTGCCATTACTTTGGTATCTGCCATTCTCCATCTTGCAGCAGGAGAATTGTGTAGAAAATGTAATTCTGAGATCGAATGGTTCGTAAGAGATCAGTATATATAACCAATCAAGGACGAGTGTACTCAACTTTCTTATATTTGACACTTTGATCGTTTGGTAGCGTGTGTATCCTACTTTAAAAATTTGGTCTCCTTCACAGTGGCAACTGGCATGCATGACAGCGTTGATTTGAATTTAGCTCTATTATAAACAATTCTCAAGCTTTAGAAAAAAAACTCATCTTTTTGTTTTCAGGCATATTATTTATCATTTTTTAACAGACAAGTAGATTTATTTTATTCTTTTCATTGTTTCGCTGATCGTTTGGTAACCGTCTCTTTTAATTACTCTCAGCTACGTGGGACAACCGGCCTGGCTCATAATAGTCGTTTGATTATTAATATTTTGAATGAATTTATTTTTATAACGTTGACTAATTATTATAATTACTCTATTCTTCTTTTTATTTTAAACATGTACTATTCTTCTTCTTATTTTGAACAAGTATGAAGAGGATTCCGAAAAAGAACAGAAGAAGCAGAGATATACAAAGCTAGACTATCTCATTGCTGCCTTATTCAACCTCAGTCATATTTTCCTTCTGCTGCCTCTTTCTTTCATAAGGAATTTTATCATATAATTAACATTGGTCATGACAACATCACTTTCTAATGTGTTAGACGAGTTTCCTAATTTATTGAAAATACAAAGTGACCCTCTCCCCGCATTCAATAGAACCATTTAATGATTTTCTATTCGACATTATTTCGTTAATTTTGTGAGATTAGAAAAAACATAGGTAGAAAATTTGCTGAAGTAAATATAATGTTTATATTGAAGTAAATATTTAATTTGAAGATATATAAAATTTTCTATTCTACATTCTTGAATTTTGTGGATTCAAAAAATAAATAGACAATTTTGTAAAATAAATATAATATGCATATTAAAGTAAATGTTAAATTTAAAGATATATATAAGAATACATAAAGTTTCATGCTATTTATCTCATTTATATTGTTCTAAACCTACAATATTACAAGCTTATAGAATGGATAGATGGATAATACAACTATCTTGACTGACCATTCTTCTAATGAAATATACCAAACTCAAATATAGACAAGTGCCACATAGTGGCTTAGTACTTGCCTTTGGTTTTTATATAAATATAATTTTAATTTAATAAATTTATTATAGTTTATAAAATATTTTAATTATTAAAAATATTATATTTTTATATTTTTCTATAATGATATTAGTTATAATTATAATTATAATTTAATTTATTAATATAATTATTGATATATATGTTTTATTGCATATATATCATGTGATACTATAATATATTTATTATAAAATACTTCTTCAATGATTATATAATATAAGAAATATTTATTTTAGTATTTTTAATTGAATGACAAAAATTATATTACAAAAATATAAATCAACCCACTTACATTAAAAAAATATAAAAAATGAATCAAATTCACCTTAATAAAAATCAAGTGTACAATCCATCAAACCCGAACAATATAAGAGCTAAATGAATTCACCTAATTAAATCTTAAAAAAATATTTTGTAAAAATTGTAAAGTTAAAAATCTTGCATCTATGCGATGCAACATATTAGTTTGATAAAAAATGTTAAAATCATTTAATTCTAAGTAGTACAAAATTAAAGATATGTGAAAATATAAAATATAAGTTATGATAAGTATTATAATAATTGTAATAATCTAGATATAGATTTTGAAAAAATTATGCATTTTGTTATAAATAAATGAAACAAAAATTGTAAACAAAAACTGTCTATGAAGAAGAAAAATGCACTAATAAAAGATTAAATTACTATATCTAAAATATACAAAATTATACAATTACAAAGCTAAAAATAGAGTAACATTTTGGTGAAAATATTATCAAATATTGTTATTGAATAAATAAAATTAAGAAATTGAAGTTTATCAATGCTATTGAATACATGATAAAAATCTGCAAGGAAAAAATTAAAAGTATAGAGCTTAAGTCTTCATCAAATCGTGTGTGCCAGCTAAAGTTAACATATGTACGGCGACAAAATTCTTAAACAAATTTGTTTTCTATTTATTTACTTCATCATTTAGTAGGTTAAAAGCTATCAATTTTGAGTGGTGAAACATTGGTTTTTTTTCTTTATGAAGCTCTACCAAGAATAGCTTTTATAAATCATTTGCATTTGAATCTTGTTGCAAGGTAGGAGGACATTTATAGTAAGCATGTGATTGAATTGTAGAATGAAGTATTGTTTAAATTAAGTCTATTTTAAAGGAAAATGTTAAATGTCTAAAAATTTGTGATTTGAGAAATCATAATACTATGTGCTAGTTAATCATAAATAAAAGCATAGTTTGAAGAGGAAGAGAAGAATTTGATTAGTAGTAAACTATCAAGTAGACCAGGAGTGAGGAATGAGAATGTTCATCAAGATATCCAAGTTTCCCACCAAGACTCATCTAAGAACAATCTCCTCTCAAGTCCATATCTGGTGATTGCGTCTCAGACTTCTTGTTTGAAACCATCCCAATAAATACATATCTAATCAAACAAAATGTTAGCATCACCACCATCTCTAAGTATCTAAGAACACTTATAACCCATAAATCCATGCCAACTCCAAATACAACATAGAAATATCATGAAGTATGCAAGAAATAATCTATATACTCAATACCAAGAAAGTAAACCAAGATCAGTGTCAAAGTTTTGACCATGGCCTCAAGAACATAAACATGACAACATGATCTAACCATCTCAACTAAAGAGATGAAATGCTCCATATGATCATACCATAACATGTCAAAACTCTAAATGTGTATCAAGAGTATACCATGACATAATAATGAAACCATCCTAATAACAAGGATAGCATGTCAAATGAAATCATAAACCACAACTTTACCAAGAACCCCATGAGTCCTCAAGATGAAACTATCTCCACACACCTTGAAGATAACTAATACTAACAAGTGCACCATGCAAATGTCAAAGATAGTTTTGCAACAATAGGATCTAAGACATCCTCCAATATCTGTAAACACTCAATAAATATACCAATGCCAATAAGTCTCACTCAACCATGGTACCAAGTCATCCATAGCATCATAAAATTTATCTCCTACATGAAGATCCTCCAGGTCTACACACATAACCAAAGTTTTAGTACCAAGTAAAACCGAGATCTCTAAACCAAGAAGATATAAACCAAACCAAGAACCAATCCTACACTGTCACCTCATTACTATCACTAGTTCTCACTAAACTATATTTCCAAGCTATCCATGACATCACATGTGAGTAAAATCATCCTCTAACCATGAGAACCAACCAAGGCATCAAACCATCAAAGACATTTAGTAAACATCATGAGCTCCTCAAAAGAAAATCAAATAACCATGATCTTGAACCAAGAAGATATACCACTATAACCAAATCAGTAATCCAAACTTATTAGCACCAATTAGTTACATGTATATCCAATCATGTCATGTCAAAATCTATGGTACCATGATCACATCCATGAACCAAGTATCTAACTCTCAAAGTGCTCAATTTGTCAACATAGAATATAGTTAACTATAATCCTCTACCATGAGTTTACCTAGTAACAACATCTCATCCATTCTACATGAAGAAAAAATAGTGAATTATGTTACTAGGGGCATAGATAACCCAAATCTAAGCTGCCAATTTAAATATGCATCAATAATGAAAGATCAATGGGCAATGACAACCCATATCCAAGTCCTAAATGCAACATGTATGTATACACCATTTACAACACCGCAAAAATTGTAGACCTAACAAGTCATCATTCATATCCAAATCAACCACTAATAACCATATCATCATGAGACCAATATGAAATATAAATTGAGTATACAATGACATCAAACTCTAAATTTCAAAAGCATACAATGTTATTAACACACAATGTTACCATAGTCAATATTTATCATAAATAATTTAGATCAATATATAATCTCATAAAAAATGTCAAACCTACCCCAAATCTGAACCAATGTATAGAGCTCTCCAAGAATTTTCCATTGAATATTCAAAGTCAAAAATATGACTCTGTATGCCCAAGTTATGCCCAAGTTTTGTGCTCATAATAAAAACATCTAACTTTTGGGATTTTAAAACCTAACAAAACATAAAAATCACAAATTCAAACCTATAACATGTTTTAGTGCTCTAAATTATCTTTACGGTGACTGTAAGAAGTCCAAAACCTAATAACATGAGTGAAAGTTATGGTCATTTTACCAAGATAATATTTTTACCATTTTCACTACATATTTTTGTGACAAAAATTCTAACAGGATTAAATTCCACGATCGTCATGTCTAAAACTAAAAGCCTTTCGCATTTTCCATCAATATGGACAAATTAAGACATAGTATATATCAAAATTAATGGAAAAACCAACCTAGATCCAATGGCAAGGTTTGTTTTTTTCTAGAAGGTCATTTGTGCAAGCTCCCCCCTAAAACCCTCATTTTAATAAAACATTCAAAAAACCCTTTTGACCAACAATTTCACATGCCCAAAAATATGCCAACAACCCATTAGAATAGAAAACCCAAAACCCTCAGATCTGCAATATAAACAATCTAGCAAATCCATATATCTTGTCCTTTATTTGACTCTTTCATGCATTCTCATGGACTCAATCTAGGGTTACCACAAAAAACCCTATCTCTTATACCACTTGTAAGGAAACTTGTATGAAAAATGTTATCATTTCCACATAACCCACATAGATATAAAATAAATGAGAAATTAAGATCCACATGCAAGATAATATAAAATGCACCCACAAAAAATGTGACATGAACTGTATCTTGGTGAATCCTCATTGAGGGAAAAAATCTGACCTCCAAAAGCATCAATCACCATGTATTATTCAACAGAAAACACCATTTAAATACAACCATGGAAGCCTTCAAAGCCATAGCCACAACCAAACAATCCATGTGAACAAGCATGAATCCACACATCCCATGACATGCTTCCAACCTTCACAAATGATCCCTTGGCTAACCTATCAAGCCTTGTCTTGCTCAATTTTGCCTTTTGCCTTTCTTTTCCCTTATTTCTATAGCTACCCTTGTAGTTGATTATTTAGTAGAAAGATCCCACAAAACCACCAAATGAAATTACATAAACCATGTGCTAAAACTATGTTTTTCCAAAGCCCAACTAACCCACATTTAGAATTGGACCTTTTTTCCCCAATATTAAATAATTGCACTAGATATTGTCACAGTGTTACAATACAACTCATCAAGAATATTCCATGGGAATCTTTCCATGTTGCACATTAATCTAGTTGATCCTAGGTGAAACATTACATAATAAAATAAAATAATACAATTTATAAACAATACTATGCAATGTTTCCAACACCGATAATCTCAATAATGGCCTAACCTTGGTAGCCTTACTTTGGCCCTCTATCTTTGTCATGTTACATAGCCCTGCCTTGAGGTTCAATTAAACATTTTCCATAGTATTCAAGAGAAAATGACAAGGATCTCGATAACCACATCAAATCATTAGTGTTGCCTATGGACCTCTTGGAGTTGTAGATTTTTTTCTTTTTGTAAGGTTCTTTGTTGAATCCCTCATTGGAGCTGTTGCAATATGGTTCTAGTACTTAGATTAGGGTAGAAGCATCATAGGGTGGAGTGTGTTAAAGCACATATTTCTTGCAAGGTTCAAGCCAACAAGATGTGTGCTCTTTGTTATGTCACTTCTTCAAAATTTAGAAGAAAGAAGATGAAAAGGGAGAGATTTCATAGACTATTTTAACCAAACATTGGCAAAAATACCACAAGTTAATTAGCCCAACCAAGATAATCTACTATCAATATTCATCATAGTGATGCACCCAGAAGTTAAATTCTATCTTCACTGGAGCAAGGTATGTGGTCCTAAAATTGCTAAAGAAGAAGCTATCCAAATCAAAGATGATTTATTGTTATAAGGATCGATTGCACAAGAGAAATCCATCAAAATTTTCAACAAAGAAGACACAAAGAATTGTTACTTTTAGCCAAAAATGCTTGACTTTTTACAGGTTAGTACAACTGAAAGTTTGAATCGAACAATCTTTGGTCAAGAATATTTTCAAATTAACAAAGTGAGAAATATAGATGGCAAGTCTCAAATGGCCAAGGTGTACCACTTCACTTATGAAGATGGTTTGAGTAGCTAAAGTGATGAAGAAGAAGATGACAACCATGCTCCAATTAAAGCACCATCAATACCTCATAGTGCTTCGAAGAGAAATAATAAAGAAAGATTGATTGAAGGGTTTATCACTAAAAAAGGGAATGTTTAATGTATGGATAGTGATGCTACATCCAGTGAAGACAAAGGATAACCCTTTAGTAATCTTATTTTTTTGGCTATGGTGTTTGTCAATGCCAAATGACTGATTATTGAGTATGATTGACTATGAGTTCTAGAAGTCATTGATTGCCTCAACTTTTCCATATTTCAAGTCATTATGTATAGGGAAATGCTAGAACCCAATGCCAAAATATCATGTGGATTAGGGAGCTATTGAAGAAATGGACTAGGGATCTCAACAATCCTTCAATCTCTACACTCTAAAAAACATTAGTATTATGCACAAATCATGCCCTGCTATGAATGACATTAATGAGAGAAAATGGGCAGAGCTTGGGGAGACAATTATACGAAACCCATTTATTTTACTATTTTTAGTTTATGAATAATAGGTTTATTTTATTAATTTAAATAGTTAAGAGAAAGCATTTATTTAAACTAATTAATCAGATCAAATTTGATAAAGTAGAAAAACTAATGTAACATGCATTACTTTTGATGAATGGGTGTTGTTAATCGCAAGATATGAGGGATAATATGAAAATGAGCATGCACCATTGCAATGTCTACAGAATAATAAAGACCAAGATCAAAATAAAGAAGATAGCTGGCAATAAAATTCTACATTAGAAAATGTTAGTTATAACCCCATACCCATGTATAAATTATGGAGAAAAATAAGCTAATATTTGTAGAACCAGAATCAGTGTGCAAAGAACATTAACAAATAAAGTAAACATTCACAAACAAGAAGTGCAAACCTCACAAGAGAAAACAATCCATGCTTTCTTGATTCTGTAGATGTGTCCTTTTGCTGTGGATGTATGCTCAAGATGCTCAAAAGTTGCTTCAATGGAGATGGGTAATGGAAAATTGGTAGCTTTGTGAGCTCTCAATTTGGCATTATAAGGGTAATATTGATGGCTTTGGTTCTCAAAATAGCATGGTAACTTTAGCTCAAAGATTGTTGATGAAATGGCTTGGGATGGGATTCAATTTATAGGCTAAGGGGTAGAGGGATGGAGGGCTTAGATGCAAGGATGGATGAAGGCTTAAGGAGGGCTAAGATGCACTCAAAGGGGAGCACATGGATTGTGCTTGTTTAGCACCAATGGGAAGGTGACACTTGTCACAAGGAGGACGAGTGTGAGAGGGTAGGGTAAAGGGTTGGTTAAAGTCATGATGAGTGGGGTTGAGTATGTAAGAGGGATGTAAGAGGAATGAGTGTGGAAGAGGGAAGAGTGTGGAAGATGGGTGTAAGAGTCATGAGTGGGCTTGTAAGAGTCTTTATGTTTTGTAAGAGCACTCATGACTTAGTGGTTGGGTTTTTTTGAGGGGAGACTTTGGTTTGGATTAGGAAAGTCTTAAACTTGTTTAAGGAATGTGACAACATTAGGGGGTGGATTAGGCTTGGGTTTAGGATTAGATTAGGGATGTTAGAGATGTGCAAGTGGATGGCATTAATGAGGGTGGGTGAGTTAGTGGCTAAGCTTGGTTAGTATGGGTGGATGGGGTGGATTAGGCTAAATGGAGGATTAGAGATAGGTTAGGGATTTTTGAATTTGAGGATTTCATTTATCAAATAGATTTATTTAATAAATGGGGATTTTTGGAATTAGATAGAAGAATAGGATTTAATTGATAAATAATAGATTATTTGATTTATCAATTAGGACTATAGATGATTAATTAAATTAATCAACTAGGGGATGACAAAGGATTAATTAAATAGAAATTTAATTAATAATGCCCTTTTTAGATAACTAAATAGGATTACTAAAATAGTGTAATCAAATTTAGGTGTCTACAATATTAACTTGTAGATAAATTTTTGAAAGACTTCAAATTAAAAATTACTCTTATACGAAAATAAAACAATGTAAAATTTGTTTAAGGAGTTTATGTTGAACAAGATATAACACTATATTTGTATTTTTTTATCGGTAAATTATAACCGGTAGGGGAGAACTCATCGAACGAAGTTGTACTTATAAATTTATTTATTTAATAAAATTTATCAAGGCCTCATCATTTACCAATAAAAAAGAAGAATATAGTGTTATATCTTGTTCAACCCTAAAAAAGTGACAATTATTATTATATAAAATAATATTTCTTGATCGAGATCTTTTTACTAAATAAAATGTTATGTAAGGTTGAAGCTTTGTAGTTTGTTCTTACATCGCATGATATAAATTATCAGCCATATATATTTTATTTGAACAAATTGTAACATTGAAGCTTTCAAATATTCTTTTGTTTATAAATCTTGCATTGAAATAATAACATAAAATAAAATAAAACTATCATCCAATCAAGAAGAATGGAAGGGTTAATTGCCACCGACATTTTCATTTCTTATTATTACCTACATAGAACATTTCTCCTACCTCAATTTCCATTTGATTCAAAGTTTTCTATCATTTAAAAAAAATGTATTTTGAATCATAGAGTCTAATCATTTTTCCTTAGAGATCCATATCCTTAATTTTAGACTTTTAGCTTGTAATTAAACTTAAAACAAACTTCATTTTAAACAAAATATTATTAAAATTTTTTTGATGGAAATATCTCAACATACATAGATATTGGCATTCTCTTCCTTTGACAACGGATTACAATGTTATGAGTAAGCATACATCACTAGAAGCTTCCTTCGGTTAAGAAGCCACATCAAATTCACCCAAGTGTTGAACTTGGCCCCAACTTGCCTCTAGGGGGTTTGAACCTTGGTGGATGTCATTATCTCCTCTTAATATCATCCTCACCAATTGTGCTCGACCAATTGAGCTACAATTATATTTATACATTTTAAATAATAAGAAGTTGTTTGCATGCAAATATATGTGCCTATATTTTTTATCATGACACATGTTTTTATCTTTATTTCATAAGAACAAAATTTAATAATTTAGCAATTTGAAAGATCTTTAGGTGGAGGAAGTAAGAATTGGTTGGTTCACTTCCTATTCTCGGTTCGAAATGACATCTCTAAGCCTCATGCAATGTGTAAATCCAAATGACATTGAATAAAATAAATTATTTTAGCATGTAGGAAGATCTTTTGGAGGAGGAAGTATGGATTGGTTGGGTCCCTTCCCATTCTCAACCAAAAATGCCATCTCTAATTCCCATGTAGTGTGCAATTCCAAATGACAGTGCATGAACCAAACTCTTGACATTCAAAACAACATATCATCATTAGTCTTACATTCAATATTCTAGAGTAATTTATTGGATGCATTATTTAGATATTGTTTCCCATTTGCATTGCACCTACTTATAATTCATCACTATTCTCAATCATACTAAGATAAAGATGTCCTCAAGCATAACATTCTAGATCACACTAGGATAAATCTAAAGTGACAATGAATCACTTGATTCAAAAGAATAGTAACTTCTTTTTAAAAAAATGAAATATAAAGTGTAGTTTTAAAGAAATTTGATATGAAAGACAAGTTCTTTCTATAAAAAATTACAAGTGCAATCTAAAATGTCCACTTTAATAAGGAATATGGTGGAAAACAACTCCATTCAAAAGATTGAATTCATTCCATAGTATGTTAGTTAAGTGATGTGACCACTAGATCATTGTGATCATACTAGTGACCTCATTGCTTTGACTCAAAAGCATTTCACTTGGTAATAAAAGACTTATCAACCAACATCATCAACCACATTGTCAAAAGCATTTTACTCAGCATTTAAGAGAAAAAATGAAAAACCTTCAAGAGAATGTGATCCCATAGGATGGTGAATCGGGGTTGATCTTAAAAATTAATCATGATCAAAACATACAATGATATGTTAAGAATGGAAAGATTTTTGAGTGAGTTGAACTTGCCTGGATTGTCTGCTTTGAATCGAAATGCCACCCAGCCACCCTTTGGCACATCAACAGTATTTCGTTCAGAAGGATCAACCAGATTAAATTTTGCAGGGTCCTTGTTGGGATCGTAGTTCCCAATCCCCCTTCCCACCACAAAGAAATTGAAGCCATGAAGATGAAATGGGTGATTCTCCGTACTCAACAAGCTGGTGTCCTGAAGAACCAATTGTACTCTTGAATTGTATGAAAGCCTTGTGAGCCTTGTTCCAGTAGTTGACTTCAGGTTGCTCGGAGGATTTCCAGTGTAATTGACAGGCGTGGGAGGATTATCAGGGAAATCAGGTGTAAAAACCCCACTGATGTTGAAGTAATGTGCTTGCAAGAGAGAAATGGTGGGCTTCACAAAAGTAATATTGTTAATGGCGGCATTTAAACGGGTATTATTTATGCAGGTTGGGCAGGGATTAATTGCAAGTCCTACTGTGAACAAGAGATGGCGGTCTATAGACTTTGGGACTTTTGCAGGGAAGTTTATAGAATTGAGGCTTCTTAAAGAATTTCTGAAATTGGCCGCAAAGAAGGTGTCGTTAATGGAAGGAATTTTGGGCATTGTGATAAAAGATGAGTTTTTTTATTGTGGTTCCTATGTACTGCAAGATTGCTGTTGCGGTTTGATTGTTTAGGGGCAGAGGTGCATCTTGAAATGCTCTGGCCGCCATGAAATACCTGCCAGTGTTTTTGTTGGTGATCAGCAATTGTTGAGAAACATGTGTCTCAAACTTGCAATCTTTTCTTGGAAAATTCTAGAATTAGTTTGTGGGAGTTTTCCACTTATTTATGCATTGGAAAGTGGTTAGTGAGTTGTTAAATGAGTCTTGTCCTTAGTAGAATATAGGTAGGCTATTTTTAGAGCCTTGATGACTCATTTTGTGACTTTTATGGAGGTCTAGACTAAGAGACAAAATTGTGGACGGGATTACTATTTTTAACCTGGTTGATTTTCTATATTGGAAATGTAAATGTCAAAAATGGGTAACATGTGGCATGGTAATTTTGCTCATGGTTTTGTAAAACCTTAAGTGGTTTCCAAGTTGTAAAATCACTATAAAAGGAGGGCTTGGGGAGGTGTTTGTGTAATTGAGTTTAGTTTGCAAGGCTGGTGCTAGGAGTCTCTCTAAGTTCGAGTTGTGGTGATGCGCTCTTGTAAGAACTTGCATTGCAAGTGTATTGTAATCATCTTGGTTTGATAATACATTGTGCGAGTTTTGGAGGGTGGGGTTTTTCTCCCAGAAGGGTTTCCCCACGGTAATCACTGTGTTGTGTGTTCTTTGTTATTTTGATTATGTTATTATGCATTTCTTGAGATCTTTGCAATAGTTACTTTGATTTTCATAAACGTCATCTCAAAGATTAGCGTAGGAAGCGATTCTGCGCACCTTTGCTTCCTTACAAGTGGTATCAGAGCCTGGCTAGTTTTGGTTCTATTTGTTGGGTACAAGGTTTTTTGAGCTAATCAAGGTTTGAGTGGGAGTTTGTGCAGAGCATTTCATTTCTGTGTTGCAAGATTGAAAAGATGGCAAGCATGTCAGGGAGAATTGATGTTGAAAAGTTTTCTGGCACAAATTTTGAGATGTGGAAGCTGAAGATGGAAGATCTGTTGATTGATCGGGATCTATGGGATGCGATTGATGAGAACAAGCGGAGGCCCACAGATTCGACATTAGCCACACAATATGATGTGAATGATAGAAAAGCTAAAGGTCTAATTAGATTGTGTCTTGTAGACTCGATTCTGATTAATGTCCATGAAGAACCTACCGCGAAGAAGCTTTAGAAAAAGCTTAGTGAGATCTATCAAGCGAAATCACTTGTGAATAAGATTTTCTTGAGGAAGAATTTGTATTCTTTGAGAATGGAAGAAGGTGGACAAATTTCTGAGCATTTGGAAAGGTTTAATATGTTGGTGACTCAGTTGACCTCAGTAGGGGTGCCAATGGATGAAGAAGAAAGGTGTCAAATCTTGTTATGTTCGTTGCTAGACTCATGGGATAGTCTTGTGATGGCTATAGGGAGCACTTCAATTGTCTTGAAGATGAAGGACGTTGTTGGTTCTCTACTTTCTGAGGAGATGAGAAGGAAGGTCTCTCTGAATGCCGAAGAGGCTTTGAGTGTTCGCAGAAGACCAAAAGAAAGAGGCAACAACGAAAAGTAGCATGGCCATTCTAAGTCCAAAAATAAAGGGAGATCGAAATCCCCTAGTAAGTCCAAGGCAATTTGCTGGAATTGCGGCAAACCTAGACACTTCCAAAAGGACTGCAAAGAGGAGAAGAAAAAGAAGAAGAAGAAGAAGCAAGATTCTGATTCTGAGTCCGAGAAGGAAGATGGAGATGCTTTCATTGCGGCCTTGGCCACTCATGCAAGTGAAAATGCATGGTCAATAGATTCAGGTGCATCTTTCCACATGACTCCTAATAGGAACTGGTTTAGTAAGTATGAAAATTTTGATGGTGGTAAAGTGTATTTGGGTGATAATTCAGTACTTGATATTGTTGGTCATGGAAGTATTCGTGTGAAATTTTTTGATGGTAGAATTAGAAGATTTGATGGTGTCTTGCATATCCCTGGACTAGCAAGGAATTTTTTATCTGTTAGTAAGCTAATAGATGCGGGTGTACATGTACAATTTTTTGAAGCAGGTGTAAAAATGGTGAGAGGCACTATGGTAATAGCAAGAGGAAGTAGATTGGGTATATTGTACCAACTTGATGCACACACAGTCGAGTGCAATAGTACTTTTGATAAGATTGTGAAAAAGACTACTCATTTGGAGAAGGAGAGAGTTTCTCTTTCAACAGATGGTCGTGGTTTTTGGGTACCCAAGGGTGCTCTGTCTACTGAATCAAAGTTGCCTACAGAGAAGACTATGTTATGGCACCAGAGACTTGGCCACATAGGTGAGAAGGGTCTACGGACCTTGAAAAATAAGAACCTTGTTGATGGGTTGAATGACTGCAATCTTGAGTTTGATTTTTGTGAGCATTGTATCTATGGTAAACAAAATCGCATTCAGTTTTACTCAAGTTCTCATAAGTCTTCATGCATTTTGGATCTAATTCATTCGGATGTATTTGGTCCAGTTGATGTTCCTTCTATTGGTAGATCAGTTTATTATGTTTCTTTCATTGATAATTTTAGTAGAAGAACATGGGTTTATTTCCTTAGGAGTAAAGCTAAAGTTTTCAGTTGTTTCAAAGAATTTAAAGCAATGGTTGAATTGCAGACTGGAAAGAAAATAAAGTGTTTGAGAACTGATAATGGTGGTGAATTTTGCTCCAATATTTTTGACACATTTTGTAAAGATTTTGGTATTAAAAGAGAGAAGACAACTCCCTATTCTCCATAGCAGAATGGAGTTGCACAAAGAATGAATAGGACCTTGATAGAGAAGGCTAGGAGTATGCTGAGTGGTGCTGGACTAGAACAAAAGTTCTGGGCAAAAGCTGTAGCCATTGCCTTCTACCTGATAAACAGGTCTCCTACATCAGCTCTTGTTGATAAGATGCCAATGGAAGCGTGGTCGGGCCACAAGCCTTCACTTAGACATCTGAGAGTGTTTGGTTGTGAGGCATATGCTCATGTGCCAAAGGAGAAGCGAACAAAATTGGACAACAAAACTGTCAAATGTATCTTCATTGGATATAGTTATGGTGTGAAAGGATACAAGCTTTGGGATCTCGTTGCACAAAAGGTATTTTATTCCAGAAGTGTTATTTTTAGAGAAACTAAGCCTTCTTCTATTACAGTGCAGCCAGAACAAATTAAAGAAAAGAAAGATGTGATTCAACTTCCTGCTACACCTGAGAAAGTTGAATCAAGGCCCTTAGAAAGACAAGATGTTGAAGAGAGCTCTATGAGTTCTGAATCATCAGAGGAAGAGGGAGAACTTAATCATGAACCTGAACCTCCTAAACCTAAACCAGATCTTGTTCGAAGATCTACTAGACAAAGGAAACCACTTGAAAGGTATGGGTATTCTCCTGATGATTGGAGGTGCATATTTGCATTGAATGCTAACATTGATGAACTGAGATCTGTAGAAGAGGCTCTTGGTATGAATGATTCAGAGTCCTGGGAAATAGCCATGGATGTAGAAATGGCAGCTCTTAAGAGGAATCAAACATGGGACCTTGTACCATTGCCTAAAGGACGGAAGCCTGTTGGTTGTAAATGGGTGTTCAAAAAGAAGATGGGTTCAGATGGAAGCATTGAGAAGTATAAAGCGCATTTGGTTGCAAAAGGTTACTCTCAAGTTGAGGGAGTAGGTTATGGTGAGATTTTTTCTCCAGTAGCCAAAATGACATCCATTAGATTTTTTCTTTCTATTGTAGCAGCTTATGATCTAAAGATCGAGCAAATGGATGTGAAAACTGCTTTCCTTCATGGAGATTTGGAGGAAGAAATTTACATGTCATAGCCAAAGCACTATGTGGTGAAAGGTAAAAGTCATTTGGTCTGTAAATTGAAGAAAACCTTGTATGGTTTAAAACAGAGTCCTAGGATGTGGTACCAGAAGTTTGATACATATGTCTTGAGTTTGGGATTTGTGCGATCGAAATCTGATCATTGTATATATTTCAAATCTGATGGTGATGGTTTTCTGGTTATTGCCTTGTATGTCGATGACATGTTGTTTATTGGCAAAGGAAAAGGTTTGATTGTAGAGTTAAAATCTCAACTCTGAATAAAGTTTGAAATGAAAGATCTTGGTGGCTAGACACATTCTAGGAATGGAGATTATACGAGATAGACAGAACAAAAAGCTTTGGCTAGGCCAAAGTAAGTATGTTGGTACTATTTTGAAAAGATTCAATATGCAGGATGCAAGACCATTGAGTGTTCCTGTTACTATGGGAACAAAGCTTTCTAGCTCATAGTGTCCTACATCCCCATTGGAGATGGAAGAGATGAGTCGAGTACCATATCAGAGTGTTGTTGGAAGTTTGATGTATGCTATGGTTTATACAAGACCAGACATTGCCCAAGCAGTGGGAGTACTTTCCCGTTATATGTCTAATCCAGGAAGAGCACATTGGGATGCAGTAAAAATAGTTTTCAGATACTTGCGAGGTACCTCAGAGTACTCAATATGTTTTCATGGAACACGAAGTGAGCATTCCTTGAATATTCGAGGCTATGTGGATTCAGACTGGGCTAGTGATGTTGATAGAAGAAGATCCACCAGTGCATATGTGTTTACATTATTTGGTGGTGCAATCAGTTGGATGAGTAAGCGACAGGTTGTGGTCGCTTTTTCCACTACTGAGGCAGAGTATATGGTAGCTACTCATGCCTGCAAAGAAGCCATCTGGCTAAAGAGATTGTGTTCAGATATAGAGTTCAAACAGGGTGCAGTGACAATTTATAGTGACAACCAGAGTGCAATTTGCCTAGCGAAGAACCTGACTTTTCATGCGAGGACCAAGCACATTGATGTACAATATCATTTTGTGAGAGATATGGTCAAGGATGGCAAGGCAAAGCTGGAAAAGGTAAAGACTTTGGCGAATGTTGCTGATGCATTAACTAAGCTCGTGAGCACAGAGAAATTCAGATGGTGTTCAGAGTCTATGGGCCTCTCGGCCCCTAGCAATTAAGTCCATGATATTTCAGATCCCTTGACTTTTGCAAGGTGTTCGACAAGTGGGAGAATGTTGAGAAACATGTGTCTCAACCTTGCAATCTTTTCTTGGAAAAATCCAGAATTAGTTTGTGGGAGTTTTCCACTTGTTTATGCATTGGAAAGTGGTTAGTGAGTTGTTAAATGAGTCTTGTCCTTAGTAGAATATAGGTAGGCTATTTTTAGAGCCTTGATGACTCATTTTGTGACTTTTATGGGGGTCTAGACTAAGAGACAAAATTGTGGACGGGATTACTATTTTTAACATGGTTGTTTTTCCATATTGGAAATGTAAATGTCAAAAATGCATAACATGTGGCATGGTAGTTTTGCTCATGGTTTTGTAAAACCTTAAGTGGTTTCCAGGTTGTAAAATCACTATAAAAGGAGGGCTTGGGGAGGTGTTTGTGTAATTGAGTTTAGTTTGCAAGACTGGTGCTAGGAGTCTCTCTAAGTTCGAGTTGTGGTGATGCGCTCCTGTAAGAACTTGCATTGCAAGTGTATTGTAATCATCTTGGTTTGATAATACATTGTGCGAGTTTTGGAGGGTGGGGTTTTTCTCCTAGAAGGGTTTCCCCATAGTAATCACTGTGTTGTGTGTTCTTTGTTATTTTGATTATGTTATTATGCATTTCTTGAGATCTTTGCAATAGTTACTTTGATTTGCATAAACGTCCTCTCAAAGATTAGCGTAGAAAGCGATTCTGTGCACCTTTGCTTCCTTATAGCAATACGTTTGTTGTTTGTCCAGGAGCAATCACGACTGATTTGGTCTATAATGGCTTTGTGTACAATGCATCCACCTCTACCACTGTCATCTGATGATTTGCTACGTCGAAGAACAGTTCGCCATTGAGAGCAGCATTGATTATCCTCAAAAGGTAGGTTTTTCCTGGTTTAACTGACAGTGTAAAAGTATCTGCAACAAAAGGAAAAATAGTTCAATCAATGCTAAAGCTTATTGAATGGTTCAATATTCAGTTTTAAAAAGTATATTCGTTTTCACTTGTTTAGTTCATTCATCTCAAATCATGGTAATAGGTGGGTTCTGTTAGAAAAGGTGATGTAATTTCAAATGGACTATTTAAACAAGTCTAAAGTCTAAACTTCGAATTGACTTGATATATATAGTTTCAACCATTAAACTTTTATTTTGGATAGTTAGCATGTCAATTTTGATAAGTAATATCAAACCACTGCATACTACAACTGATTACAACCTAATAAATACTTTATTTATTAATATCATAGATTAGTTAGGTCTTGAATGTAGGACCTTTCATTTATTGCTAGAGTATTCTACTACTGAGCTACTAGCCCTTATCCACCAGTCCACCTTTTGTTTAGATGTCTTTTTTAACACCCCACTTAAGCCATCATAAAATGTTTGATGCTCATAATGTGAGATAGGTTGATGGGCAGTTTTCTAGGAAGATTGGGAAGAATAAACCTACAATATTTGCATCAAATGGGTGGTTGAAACAGAATGACACTTCATAGTTGATGGCATATTGTATGATGATATTCCTTTTAGTTTGGAAACATTTTGCAAATGGACAGTATGAATGAGACCTTTAAGGAGTTGACATGAAAAGAAACTTGAAAATAAATTAGCTCTGGCTCTCTCAATTGTTTAGATTACCCAATCTCATAAGTGTCATTAAAATTAATTAAAATTAATTAATTTTAATACCATGTTAACCTTTTCTAAAATCATTTGAAACTGGATCCTAAAACCTTATGTTTCCAACTCTTTATATATATATATATATATATCTTTCACATCCACAAAATTTCTGTCACTTTGCATATCATCGTTAGGTTTGTATACACTTAGCATTAATTGTTGCTAACCTTTGGTAGGGCAGCTGAAGAGGGGCCCTGGTTTTCCATTAATAGTGTGTGCATCAGAAGTGTTAACCGCTACTCCTCTGCTCTGAGCTTTACTGACAAGACTCTCCACATCTGCATTCCACCATTCCCCTGCACATTTGAAGCCATTACATATAAGAAAAACATTGAAAATATAGTCTCCTTAACCCAAATTGAAAGTTTAAAGGATTTTGCGTTTATAAATATTCATTTCCTACCGAGAATCAATGTGACTTCTTTGTGAGGCTTGGAAAATGGGTAAGGAACTTTTCTCTTTGGCAAAATAACAATGGCACCATGAATAGTTGCTCTCAGCCAGAGTATATGAGCGTGCCACCACAATGTACCCCTTTGCCCACTGATTGTAAAGTTGTGTACATAGCTCTGACCAGTTTGTATTGGGCATTGTGTAATATATGAAGGCCCATCTGCCCATCCAGTTCGGAACTGCCTTACTCCATGCCTATAAACCATATAAACATACCATCAACAAGAAGACCTTACACGGTTATAAAATAACATGCAACAAAAACTAGCAAACCAAACATTGGGTCAATATTTTAGCTGTACAAGTGAGCTGTTTACAAGCAGTATAAAGTTTAAACCGTATTCAATATACTAGTAACATGCATTTCTTACACCATATTTTAAAGAAACTTTGTAGCAAAATAAGCATGAGAAAACCAAACATTGTGGTGTCAATGTTCTTAGCTATACCAGTGAACAGTGAAGTTATATTTCACATGATTTGTCACATTTACCACCACTCTATCACCTTCCCTTGCATACAGTGTTGGTCCCGGATATTTTCCATTCACCGTGACAATAGACTTTGTATGGCATAAAAGGGACACATTCCGAAGTTGTATCTGAAATAAGGATGTCAAATGAGGTTTATAACTCATGAAATGATAAGAGTAATCAAAATAATATGTCAAGCAAATATACAAATTGCAATTCCAAGAACATTTATGTAGTTTGATTAGTTTCTGACATTTCATGTCTTTCTAAAATGGGTATAACATAGATTTGATCTCTAAACAAAAAGTTCATTTCTGGATTCAATTGTGTATATTTTTTAGCATTACCCTTTCGTACCACACTAAGTGATCCATCATCTTTTGCTATTTCAAATCTTGTATTCTCTCATTCTGATGATGGATCACATAGTGTGCTCTAAAGTGTTGATGCTAAAAAAACACACACCATCGAATTCATGAATGAACTTGTAACTTACAAAAGGATTGTGGAAATTTGATAATAGTATACATAAGTTCTCAATACTACAAATTCGTTCTCTATTCATTTCAACTTGATTATGGGATATATCGTATGATTTCAAAACATTGATAAGAATAAATTATGCACACTGCTAATGATTGTTAAGAACAAAAAAACACAATTTTAAGTACATTGATGAAAAAATCTATGTACACTATTAATGATCGTTAAGAACAAAAAAGACAATTTTAAGTACATCTTGTATTTCTGAGAATACTTCTCAAACAAACTGCATATATTTTTTTATCAACATTTCAGATTGCATGCAAGGACAATCCAAAATGTCAATTAAAAAAATACAAACAATTTGTTCCACAAGCATTCTCATTCTCAAAGTTGATATCAACTGCCAGAACACTGAAAGTTAATCCTAGAAATAACATTGCAATCACATACATACACATATGCATACATTGAAATTGTAATTCCTTGTTTTGGCCAGAGCTACAAATGGAAGCAGACCGTTCACAAACATTATAACAACTAGGCATATGGTAGTTTTAACGTCCATAGCTGCTATATATATATATATATATATATATATATATATATAAAGTCTAAAGGAGTTTCATGATCTTCTAAGCAAACATCCCCCTAAAATGCAACAGTTGTTGGCTCTACCGTGCAACAATTCAGTCACATATTTAATGTTAGGTAGATCCAAGATCTAATCATATTAATGTTTTTTATTAGTTCTCCGAAGGTCATCAGTCCGTTCCAAGATATAAAAATTTGTGGGAAATCATTAAAAACATATTCTAGATGTATGAAATGAAATGTAAGAATACGTTGCAATTTTTGATGGTCTATAAGAACATCACACACTAAGGAAGAAATTAACTCTGCAAAAGTAAGTCAAACTTTGACTATTTAACACTTTTGCACTAGGAATCAAGCCTTAGTGTGTGATGTTTAAACCGTTCGCTACAAGAACATCAATGTTTTTATCCAGAAAGGAGCAATAATAATTTTAAATACTTGGACTAGATGACTTGGTTGAAAGAGGTCGACCACCAGCTGAGAGTCTATTTGAAGCAAGTCTGTGAATTAATGAACTTACTGTCGCCTGATACCGTTAAAAATAGATTGTTTTTGTTCTTATCGCAGACCTCTTTCTTGGATTAATGAACTTTCAAGAATGCTAGATTCATAAGATTAATGAGCTCCAAGTAAATTATACGTTGTAACCACTATCTGAATTGACCTTATTGTAACGCCCCGCTCGGGAACCCAAGAGAAATAAACCTAACATGTTACAATGTTTACTGAACTATTTTATTTTTTAAAGTTTAAACAACATCAAGATAACATTAATGCGGAAGCAATATGAACATACACATCAAATACGCATATGCAAATATAGATACAGTTTCAATTCCTCAAGAGTTCCTTTACGTTGAGTCACATTTAATAATTTTAAATTAATTAGTTTAAGTTCCAAGTACAATGTCTCATGAACATAAAGAAATAACAAATACATAATCGCATAAGCAAATACATAAGTATACTAATACAATGAATGTACGTCCACTAAATAACATCCACTGCACATGTCGCAGGGTATGTGAAAATAGATATAATACACCAGGATAAATGATAACATATATACATCATCTAAAAAGGAGTTCTCTGAGATAAGAAATAAGAACGATAAAGGTACATCTTCTACAACGATCATCCAATAGCTGGCAATGTGAAGGGGAACCCAAATGGTAAGAAGACACTACCTCCCGACCGCGTGGTTACCTAGTCAGGCTTCCACTCCCACCGTGCAGGGAAGATAATGAACGATCCAAATACGGCTATCAAACATAAAATATTCCTAGGCAAGGTACCCCTAATAGCCAAAACTACCTCAAAGGTAACACATGCTACTCAAGAAGATAAAATAATCCAAAAGTAAGAACACTCAATCCAATACTGACACCACATAACCAAACATCATACACGAACCAAGTATAAACCAAATACCAAGATCATAAGATAAAGTCAACGAAAGATAATCACCTCAAGTCAAAAGCCACACATCAAAAGTACAACATCATGAATCATCAATCCTCATCAATGAAAGTAAATATCCATTATAAACACATCCAACAATAAGTACACCACCAGAGGTACACAAAATCCACAAAGATCTACAGAGGAGACTCAGGCTACATACTAGGGAGTGTTATCACATGGTTGCTTGAGTTACCCTGGACTGATCTCTTAATAGACCCCAGACCCTCAAGCGTTGAGTTACCCTAGACTGGTTACTCTGAACCCCGAACCCTCAACATCACACATGTGGAACTAGAAAGCCCTCTCAAGAAGACGAGGCACTCATCCCATTCCCATCCTTAGTCTATACAAGCACTCAAGGCATGGGTAGATAAAAAATCTCTAACTTATCTTTTTAGTGTGTTTTCCCCCCAAAAGTTTTAATTACTAGATTATCACTTATTACATAACTTGCATTAGGTTACCCTGGCACTGACCACTTTGGGTCCCGGACCCCTATGCAAGCCACTCCCAAGTCACGTACCTAGACAACCTCTCCTAAGAAAATAAAAACACAGTTGTGTCCCATACCACAACACCCATAAAGATCAAACTCGGTTCCTTAACAGGCAACCTGAAAATAAGATGGTTCTCCCATCCAAGTACACATAAAAGCTCCACAAGATAAACCTCATAAATATAATCTCCAATATGAATCACAAAACACATCACAACATCTAGTCCCATAAATAGTATACAAAAAATCTGACAAAGCCTCTGGTGTACATCCTAGACTGGTCAAACTAGGTCAACTCCAAAATCCACAAGTAAAGACAATACATAGAAAACAGTACAATTTCACAGTTTGGGTTTGATTTGAAAAGACATAATAAAGTCAAAAGTAACGTTTTCAATTTGCATTTCAATGAACGTTTAAGTGTATAAGATTCTCAGTTTATTAAGGTCGTTATTATCGATAATTTAAATAAGTGCAATACTTGATTCAAATAACTTTCTTTTATTAATTAACCTTAGTCAAATAAGACTTTAACTAAGTTAATTAATACGCATATATTTAAACAAAACCCATTCTAACACCATTTAATTATTATTTACTAAATAATATAAATAACAATACTTATCGATTATTTATAAAAATTATAAATTTTAATAACGTTTATTTATCACATTCATTAATTAAAAATTTGCTAAATTTAATTATAATAAAATTTTAACAATTAACAATATAAATTTATTAATAAAACTATTAATAATTAATAATGTAAATTTAATTTAATTTAAAAATTAATAAAATAAAATAAAATAAACTAAAAAAAATGATTTTAAATACATTATAATTATCTAAATGTAAAAAGTGCATTGCTTTTCAAAGCAAGCGCAAGCCTTTAAAAGGCTTTGCTGCCGTGCGGCAGGCTTGCTGACGCAGGGCCTGCGGCAGCTCGCCTGCGCAGTACTTGCGTCAGCAGGGACTGCCGGCGGTCGTACGCCAGGGGGGGAGTGGGGGAGGTCGTGGCCCCCACTTTCCAATATATATATATATATATATATATATATATATATATATATATATTTTTTTTAATTTAATTTTTTTTAAAAAATAAAACAAAAACCATTCCCCCACATTACAATTAAATTTTAAAAATATGAATATATATATATATATATATATATATATATATATATATATATATATATATATATTTTAACATATCTTGCAAATAGGGTCTAATAGAAAAATTTCTATTAACCATATATATAATATAATTTACAAAGTTCAATTTCAATTTTCAATTTCTTCCCAAACCATCTGACAAAAAGGGTTTGTCTAACATTCGAATTTCTCAATTAAAATTTACTTTTAAACTTCAAACCCTATTTCAATTATCTAATAGATTCTCGTATTGTTTGATTTCTTATTCAATCTTATGTAATCCTCTAAAATAAATTCAACGAAGTATCCATCTAAGCCATGTACAGATATTTCTCAAACGAGAACAATATTGCATACCAGAAAAACAACACATGCAAAAGACACGGAGCAGACAGAAACTTGAAGGATGAAAACCACTATACAGTCAAGCCACAAGATCCTACCTGGATCTGATGCTAACCTTTGACAACTAGATGCAAAATCCTACCGCAAGCAAAATCTTTCAAGCCACGTAAAATTCTTTTCTTTCCAAACCCTTCGAATTGCTCTCCATAAACCTGTGTGTGCCCTGAAATCAGTGTTTGAAAAACTTCCCGTCCCCAATAATGACCCGAAAACCTCTAATATAGAATCTAATTACCCTTTAGGGTTTCTATCTCCACAACTCTAAAATTATAATTATTTTATTTCATTAATTCGTTCATGCACAATTAATTTTTTTTTTAATTAAGATATTCTTTTATTATTCCTTCATGCACTTTAAGTGAATTGTTAAATTACTTTATTTAACTTTCCACTTGACTTTGCTTTAATAAATTTATAACTTTAATCTCATGCGCACTTTATTAAAATATCTTAATCAAGTGCACATATTTTATCTTTTAATTAATTTCTAATATTTTAAACTCATTCATGCAAACTTAAATCTTTTCCATAAATTAATATCTTTTCACTTTTAATATATTTTTGAACGTTTAATTTGATAAATATTTATTAACTTAAATAACAATAATATTTAGCATTTATTTTAAAATGAACTCTAAATATATTATTATTAAATTAAATAAATATTATCACGTTCTAAATTTAATCTTATAGCTTTTACCTTCCAATTCAATTCTTTATATTTAATTAATTATTAAAATATCATAATAATTTTCATTAAATTTAATGATTAATTTAATCTTTTAATTAGACTTAATTAATAGAAAATTCATCAAAGACTCACAAAACAACATACGCACAAAAATACTAACGGGTTTTAAAAAGGTAGACAGTCTGTTACGAGTCCTCCTTGCAGGACAAGTATTATAGGCTTATGGCTAGGATTGGACCTGATCATTATCTTCCCATTCTCACCATTTGAGTATTTGTAATAGGGCACGCTCATCCTGGCAATTCAGGGAAGTCGATGCCTGGTACCTGCATCCTGCATAAAAGACGAGCATGTACATGTATATAATATATCTAAACTAAATAGGGAATGGCAGGGAGTGGTTCATTGTGTAGATCCCGACTAGTAGGTGACTACGACTCCCTACCTAAAACCACATCAAACACGTCAGACAAAAAGATAAAATAAACACGCACACCATACACATGCAAGTATGGGGTAAGTATCATAAAAATCACAAGTCTAACATCAAATGCGTACATGTATATAATAATTCATCTCTACCAATACAACATAATCATCATTAAAGACATCATGTTAACATTCTTATGAAAGAAACCACATTTACTAACTAGGAATCATTAAGACATCATTAACAATACATGAATAAAATCAACTAAGCAATAATAACTGATATATTTGTAATTCAAGACATGAAATAATATCATAATATTGCAATTCCAGTATCTCTAAAACTAATCAATGCATAAAATCAACCTAAAAGAATTTGACAATGATAACAAAAATGCGATCTAGGGGCATGCACTACATCCACCCCCCCTAGAATTAGGCTTACTCCTGGAAGCCCATTACAAGAAACATGAATCAACTCAAAACTAAGGTCCACGATCGAGGCAATTGGTTGCTCTATGACCATATTGTCCAAAAAAGTAGCAATCTCCACTAAAGCCTTCCTGAGTTCCAGGTGCACGTGACTGATCAAAACTACCAACACTAGCATCCTGACTAAAATCCTGAAGAACTCGATCCAACCTGTTGCGCAATCTACGCTTCCAGTTGCGATAGTTCCCTGGCTGTGAACCACCACTGTTACCATGGCAGAACTTTCTTCCTGGCTTCTCCTGATTACCTTTAGAGAAGTTAGGAGAATTTATAGAACTTCTAGCTCCTTGACATTGGTTATCCCTCAATGCTTCTGAATAAAGTGCCCCTCTAGCCTAGACACCTGGTAGGCCACCTTGACCCGAAGTCAAACTCATCTCAACCAAAGTAGCTCGCAATATAGCATCCTTAAGGATTTTAGGTTGGGAAACCTTAACACCCCAATGATGTTAGCATTAAGTCCTCTAATGAAATGTTGGACCATCAATGGTGAACTATCACTAACTCCTGCATAAGACATAAGCTCAAAGAACTTACGCTCATACTCCACCACAGTCTTGGTACCCTGTCTCAAGTCGTGAATTTCATCTGCCCTCTGAAGTTGCCACTGCTCTGATAGAAATCGCTCATCGAAGTGTTCAAGGAACAACTCCCATGTAACAGTCTGCATATTTATCACAAGTTTCTTCTCCTCCATATTCCACCAAATCGCTGCAAAGTGCTCTAAATGGGTGATGGCATATCTTGCTTTGACGTTGGAGTCAAAGTCTTGCATGAAAAAACATCTATCTAGTACAATCAACCAATTCTCAGCATCATATCCAG
Source organism: Cupressus sempervirens (assembly GCA_028749045.1). NCBI lineage: Eukaryota > Viridiplantae > Streptophyta > Pinopsida > Cupressales > Cupressaceae > Cupressus > Cupressus sempervirens. The sequence continues at coordinate 129,956,026 of CM053786.1, read as the reverse complement.
TACCTTCTCCATTGAAAGGTTTGATCTTGACCCGTAATAGGTCCTTCATCTGGATGGACTGGCTAGACCGCCTTATGCTCTCTAGGTTCCTCCCTCTAGGACTCATCGACCTATCTTTATCTCCATGCTCTAAATGATGAGCTCTATCCTGCAAGGGTAGTCATGCTAAGATCTCCTTGACCAAATCTCTAGTAATCGGTCCTTAAGTCTCAGCATCTTGCTTAACACAATCATCCTCTCTAGCCTCTTCTTGAATAGGGTCCCCTGAATGGACCAAGGAAGGAATACGGTGACTAAATCTCCCACAACTTCTACCACGTCCTGAGCTACGACCCCTAGTAATGGATCTAGAATCAGAAGTCATCTCTCCTACAACACCCAAACACAAAAACGACATCTAAGAATCCATCATAACCATCGGGTCATAACATACTGACATAAAGCAATAATCTAGGAGTTTTATAAGTTTTCTAGTTCCATGTTTAGAATCTGTATCATTTCAAAGTTTGTTGTTCAACAGTTTGGTTTCAAGTTTGATGTCAATATAAGTTTGTCATTTAAATAAGTTGCAAGTTTACTAATTGCTCAAGTGATGGTGCACATAATGCCCAGAATTCCCAATGTTGAAACTCTGGCTCTGATACCATATGTAACGCCCCGCTCGGGAACCCAAGAGAAATAAACCTAACATGTTACAATGTTTACTGAACTTTTTTTTTTTTAAAGTTTAAACAACATCAAGATAACATTAATGCGGAAGCAAAATGAACATACACATCAAATACACATATGCAAATATAGATACAGTTTCAATTCCTCAAGAGTTCCTTTATGTTGAGTCACATTTAATAATTTTAAATTAATTAGTTTAAGTTCCAAGTACAATGTCTCATGAACATAAAGAAATAACAAATACATAATCGCATAAGCAAATACATAAGTATACTAATACAATGAATGTACGTCCACTAAATAACATCCACTGCACATGTTGACGGGTATGTGAAAATAGATACAATACACTAGGATATATGATAACATATATACATCATCTAAAAAGGAGTTCTCTGAGATAAGAAATAAGAATGATAAAGGTACATCTTCTACAACGATCATCCAATAGCTAGCAATGTGAAGGGGAACCCAAATGGTAAGAAGACACTACCTCCCGACTGCGTGGTTACCTAGTCAGGCTTCCACTCCCACCGTGTAGGGAAGATAATGAACGATCCACATACGGCTATAAAACATAAAACATTCCTAGGCAAGGTACCCCTAATAGCCAAAACTACCTCAAAGGTAACACATGCTACTCAAGAAGATAAAATAATCCAAAAGTAAGAACACTCAATCCAATACTGACACCACATAACCAAACATCATACACGAACCAAGTATAAACCAAATACCAAGATCATAAGATAAAGTCAATGAAAGATAATCACCTCAAGTCAAAAGCCACACGTCAAAAGTACAACATCATGAATCATCAATCCTCATCAATGAAAGTAAATATCCATTATAAACACATCCAACAATAAGTACACCACCAGAGGTACACAAAATCCACAAAGATCTACAGAGGAGACTCAGGCTACATACTAGGGAGTGTTATCACATGGCTGCTTGAGTTACCCTGGACTGATCTCTTAATAGACCTCGGACCCTCAAGTGTTGAGTTACCCTGTATTGGTTACTCTGAACCCCAGACCCTCAACATCACACATGTGGAACTAGAAAGCCCTCTCAAGAAGACGAGGCACTCATCTCATTCCCATCCTTAGTCTATACAAGCACTCAAGGCATGGGTAGATAAAAAATCTCTAACTTATCTTTTTAGTGTGTTTTCCCCCCAAAAGTTTTAATTACTAGATTATCACTTATTACATAACTTGCATTAGGTTACCCTGGCACTGACCACTTTGGGTCCCGGACCCCTATGCAAGCCACTCCCAAGTCACGTACCTAGACAACCTCTCCTAAGCACATAAAAACATAGTTGTGTCCCATACCACAACACCCATAAAGATCAAACTCGGTTCCTTAACAGGCAACTTGAAAATAAGATGGTTCTCCCATCCAAGTACACATAAAAGCTCCACAAGATAAACCTCATAAATATAATCTCCAATATGAATCACAAAACACATCACAACATCTAGTCCCATAAATAGTATACAAGAAATCTGACAAAGCCTCTAGTGTACATCCTAGACTGGTCAAACTAGGTCAACTCCAAAATCCACAAGTAAAGACAATACATAGAAAACAGTACAATTTCACAGTTTGGGTTTGATTTGAAAAGACATAATAAAGTCAAAAGTAACATTTTCAATTTGCATTTCAATGAACGTTTAAGTGTATAAGATTCTCAGTTTATTAAGGTCGTTATTATCGATAATTTAAATAAGTGCAATACTTGATTCAAATAACTTTCTTTTATTAATTAACCTTAGTCAAATAAGACTTTAACTAAGTTAATTAATACGCATATATTTAAACAAAACCCATTCTAATACCATTTAATTATTATTTACTAAATAATATAAATAACAATACTTATCGATTATTTATAAAAATTATAAATTTTAATAACGTTTATTTATCACATTCATTAATTAAAAATTTGCTAAATTTAATTATAATAAAATTTTAATAATTAACAATATAAATTTATTAATAAAACTATTAATAATTAATAATGTAAATTTAATTTAATTTAAAACTTAATAAAATAAAACAAAATAAACTAAAAAAAATGATTTTAAATACATTATAATTATCTAAATGTAAAAAGCGCATTGCTTTTCAAAGCAAGTGCTAGCCTTTAAAAGGCTTTGCTGTTGTGCGGCAGCTCGCCTGCGCAGTACCTGCGTCAGCAGGGACTGCCGGCGGCCATACGCCAGGGGGGGAGTGGGGGAGGTCGTGGCCCCCAGTTTCCAATATGATATATCTATATATATATATATATATATATATAATTTTTTTTTAACATATCTTGCAAATAGGGTCTAATAGAAAAATTTCTATTAACCATATATATAATATAATTTACAAAGTTCAATTTCAATTTTCAATTTCTTCCCAAACCATCCGATAAAAAGGGTTTGTTTAACATTCAAATTTCTCAATTAAAATTTACTTTTAAACTTCAAACCCTATTTCAATTATCTAATAGATTCTCGTATTGTTTGATTTCTTATTCAATCTTATGCAATCCTCTAAAATAAATTCAACGAAGTATCCATCTAAGCCATGTACAGATATTTCTCAAACGAGAACAATATTGCATACCAGAAAAACAACACATGCAAAAGACACGGAGCAGACAAAAACTTGAAGGGTGAAAACCACTATACAGTCAAGCCACAAGATCCTACCTGGATCTGATGCTAACCTTTGACAACTAGATGCAAAATCCTACCGCAAGCAAAATCTTTCAAGCCACGTAAAATTCTTTTCTTTCCAAACCCTTCGAATTGCTCTCCATAAACTTGTGTGTGCCCTGAAATCAGTGTCTGAAAAACTTCCCGTCCCCAATAATGACCCGAAAACCTCTAATATAGAATCTAATTACCCTTTAGGGTTTCTATCTCCACAACTCTAAAATTATAATTATTTTATTTAATTAATTCGTTCATGCACAATTAATTTTTTTTTTAATTAAGATATTCTTTTATTATTCCTTCATGCACTTTAAGTGAATTGTTAAATTACTTTATTTAACTTTCCACTTGACTTTGCTTTAATAAATTTATAACTTTAATCTCATGCGCACTTTATTAAAATATCTTAATCAAGTGCACATATTTTATCTTTTAATTAATTTCTAATATTTTAAACTCATTCATGCAAACTTAAATCTTTTCCATAAATTAATATCTTTTCACTTTTAATATATTTTTGAACGTTTAATTTGATAAATATTTATTAACTTAAATAACAATAATATTTAGCATTTATTTTAAAATGAACTCTAAATATATTATTATTAAATTAAATAAATATTATCACGTTCTAAATTTAATCTTATAGCTTTTATCTTCCAATTCAATTCTTTATATTTAATTAATTTCTCAATTAATTAAATAAAATTAATTATTAAAATCTCATAATAATTTTTATTAAATTTAATGATTAATTTAATCTTTTAATTAGACTTAATTAATAGAAAATTCATCAAAGACTCACAAAACAACATACACACAAAAATACTAACGGGTTTTAAAAAGGTAGACAGTCTGTTACGAGTCCTCCTTGCAGGACAAGTATTATAGGCTTATAGCTAGGATTGGACCTGATCATTATCTTCCCATTCTCACCATTTGAGTATTTGTAATAGGCACGCTCATCCTGGTAATTCAGGGAAGTCGATGCTTGGTACCTGCATCCTGCATAAAAGACGAGCATGTACATGTATATAATATATCTAAACTAAACAGGCAATGGCAAGGAGTGGTTCATCGTGTAGATCCTGACTAGCAGGTGACTATGACTCCCTCCCTTAACCACATCAAACACGTTAGACAGAAAGATAAAATAAACACGCACACCATACACATGCAAGTATGGGGTAAGTATCATAAAAATCACAAGTCTAACATCAAATGCGTACATGTATATAATAATTCATCTCTACCAATACAACATAATCATCATTAAAGACATCATGTTAACATTTTTATGAAAGAAACCACATTTACTAACTAGGAATCATTAAGACATCATTAACAACACATGAATGAAATCAACTAAGCAATAATAACCGATATATTTGTAATTCAAGACATGAAATAATATCATAATATTGCAATTCTAGTACCTCTAAAACTAATCAATGCATAAAATCAACCTAAAAGAATTTGACAATGATAATAGAAATGCGATCTAGGGGCAGGCACTACACTTATGTGCATAAATTAAATGCAAATAATTAACAAATTATCTTTGTTACGTATCGTTTTGGTAAACTAGAGTAATCAAATAATGAAGAATAATGAGAAGTTTTTAAAAAATAGGATTGAGTTCGATTAAAAATACGAAGGTAATCTCAAAGGTGGTCAATGTGTGGAAGACACCACTCATATGGTAATCCTCACCATTAAAAGAGATTCTCTATGGTATAATCCAATAGTTAAGCGCTATTCTAACCAAAATTCATTGGGAGTCGAATCATTTCATGTGACCAATTAAATTTTCAAAAAATCGAGAAAATCATGAATTTTTTCAAAAAATTTAGCATTTGATCTTCATGGCCTTCATTGTTTGTAGTCAAAAACAACAACAAAATTTTGGAAAAAATTCACTATGTTTTCCTGACTTTGTTTTTTCTTTAGTGTGTTTTTTCTAGAAATTAACCTGTCCCAATTAATAGTGTCAAATTATATGAAAGCATGGTTTCTTTAGTTTAAAAAAAACAAAAAAAAAATTAAATTAGCACTTGCATTTTTAAAGTGTGCACAGGTTAAGTTTTTGATAATGTTCTTGAATAGGTGCTAGCATGTTATAATTAAACATTTAATAGAATAATTTCATATTTACTACTTTTTTTTAATTGGTAAAAAGCCAAAGCCAATATTTTAATAATTTTAATGAAATTTACAATGTTCCAACGCTCAAATAGGCTCTTGTAGAAAATAATGGAGTCAAGAAAAACCTCCAATCTCTCTCGGAAATTTTCTTCCCTTAAATACAAACAGTAATCAAAGGGTATACCCCTATTTACGAAAAATTGACAATGATCCTACATTTACAACATCTGTATCTTAATTCATCACATTCTTTCCTTTATCTTGTCTCTTTTCTTGCTATTATGAATTCCCATCTTTAGTGCTTTTATTCTTCTTTAATACGTCGATGTGCTAGCAAATAGCTTTTGACCAAGATCTCTGTTAGATCCATAAAATGAACTAGTTGAAGTTGTGAAGGTTTAAAGCTTTAGGCAAAAAAATTATAGAAGGATATTTTGAGTAAATATAAGTCTTATTAAGTAAGTTTTATCTTTGAACTTTAGCAAATCTTCCAAATAGCAATCTTAAATGTGTTCCTAGGTGGATGAGTTATTCATCTTAGATTTTTAGGTTCTTGCTTTTGAAATTTAGACTCTACATATATCTTTCCTTGAGTTATTCCAAAGTCTTGGTTACTCTAATTTGATTAGAAGTTTCTTTTTGTCTATGAATGTTAGAAATAGATATCATTTGTTTAAAGAAAGTTTGCATCAATTGACATATTCATTCTTACTTATCTCCTTTGTATTTGTCATTCTTAATTGATATTTACGAGCATATGTTAGATTAACCTTAATAATGCAAATATGAGTTATCAACTTAAATCCAGTTCATTAGCCTTACAAGTTTGGGTCTAATTAGTCCTAAGTTAGTAGATTTCTTCTAGATTATATGTACCATGTGTTCAAATATAGGAAATTTGGTAAATTATTGGAGGTCTAATTCTAGAATTATTGGCATTATCCACTGGCAGTCTACTAGTATTATTCAATAGTTATTTTAGTATTGAAACAATTTTTTTTTAATATAAAGAGTACTAAAAGAGCCAAAGCTAGTTAAAAACAATCTATGGGAGGCTCTCTTTTATGATTCACTTTTTTGGGTTGTGGCCCTTAGTCTATAAAAAGAACCTCATCTGTGAGCTACGATGCCTTGTAACTATTTGGAGTTGGTATCTACCCATTTGTCTATATTCCATAGTCTGCAAATTTGTCATCTCTAAAAGATTTGAAGCATGAGGGAAACCTTGAGCTGTCTTTTTTCAGCTTGAAGAGTTTATTTTGTTATTTAACCAAATATGTTATTAGATGATTCTAAGAGATTACCAGAGTTGGACATCAATATCCTATGTTTTGTTAGGATAAAACCATGGACAGAAATAAAAACTACATGCAAATATAACCAATAATAGATCACACATAAATGAACACAAGGCACCAAGATTTAACGTGGTTCACCCAATCCCTAGGCTATGTCCACCAAACAACAAGTTTGATCTTATTACAATCCAGTGATTACAACTTAATTACAATCTGTAATCCCTTACAGCTCAATACCATCACAAGAAGTAATTTCACATCACAACATAATGAAAAAACCCAACCCTAAACCCTTTTATACAAGTATTAAATTGATTTAGGGTTATAACATGTCGGCCATAAATTAGCCATAACTTTAGCCATAATGTACAATACTTTCCTGATCAGTCAACATAATCTAACAATCTCCCACTTGGGGACTGATCAAGCTCCACACTAAACAACAATCTCCCACTTGGAGACTGATCTTGTAGCAATACCACTACCACATGGGGCTCCCACTAGATCAAACCGCCTTGGACTCTGTTGTTCTTTTATTAATGTTCAATCTAAAAGACCAATCAAAGCCGAAGAGGAGTTTAGCTTCTCCCTTGATACAACCTTTGTCAACATATTTGCTAGATTTTCATTTGTATGTATCTCCTCCAGCTTTAACTGTCCATCCTCCAAAACTGACCAAATGAAATGGTATCGCAACTGTATGTGTTTGGTCTTAGAATGCAGAGCTGAATTATTTGCAAGATGAGTGGCACTCTGACTATCTATGAACAAATAATTATCCTTCTGAGGATGTCCCAATTCTTCCAAGAAGAACTGAAGCCATATCATCTCCTTGGTTGCCTCTGTAGTGGATAGAGCATTAATCTTCTATAACCTAAAAACCCAGCTTACGGCTGCCCCACCAACAGTAAAGACACAACCTGTAGTACTCTGCCTGGTATCAATATCCCTTGCCAAATTTGAGTCAACATAGCCCTACAAATCAATAGTAGAGCCCCCAAAGTGTAAACAATTATTGGATGTTCCTCTCAAATATTTGACTATCCACTTGACAGCATTCGAATGCTCAAATCCTAGATGACTCATATACCTACTAACGACTCCCACTGCATGTGCAATATCTGGACTAGTGCATACCATAGCATACATTAAGCTTCCTACAGCTGAAGCATAGGGTACCTTGGACATCTTATCTTCCTCTTCCTGTGTCTTAGGACACATCTCCTTAGTCAATTTCAAATGACCAGGTAAAGGTGTGCTGACAGCTTTAGCATTCTCCATAGAGAAACGTTGCAACACCTTCTCAACATAATCAGCTTGAGATAGTGTTAATGTTCTGTTCTTCCTATCTCTGCAAATCTTTATACCAAGGATTTGTTTTTTTGCCCTCAAATCCTTCATAGCAAATGCATGTGCTAATTGGCGTTTCAGCCCCTTGATATGATCCATGTTAGACCCAACTACAAGCATATCATCAACATATAAACATAAAATAATGTAGTTATCATCATTCAACCTCTTAAAATAAACACAATAATCTGAATGACACCTATTATAGCCATGTTCATGCATAAACCTGTCAAATTTCAAATACCATTGCTGAGGTGCTTGTTTCAAGCCATATAAAATTTTCTTCTTCAATTTGTACACTAAGTTCTCCTTACCTTTGACCTCAAATCCTCGTGGCTGAGCCATATATATTTCTTCATCCAAATCACCATGAAGGAAGGCTATTTTAACATCTAGCTACTCTAAATGCAAATCTTCAGTAGCCACAAGACTTAAAACGGTACGAATAGAAGTCATTTTAACAACAAGAGAAAATATCTCATCAAAATCAATTCCCTTTTTCTGTGCAAATCCTTTTACAACTAACCTGACCTTAAATCTTTCCTTACCTCCTTCCTCTTCTTTCAACCTGTAAACCCACTTATTTTGTAAAGCCTTTTTACCTGCAGGCAACTTGCATAAATTCCATGTCTTATTCTTTAGCAAAGAGTCCATTTCATCTTTCATTGCAGACTCCCAATGAATCTTAGTATCCACTTGCACAGCTTCATCATAACTTTCAGGTTCACCAGCATCAGTAAGTAAACTAGAATATAAAGAGGGAGAAAATCTTTGTGGAGGTCTAATTTGCCTCGTTGACCATCTAACTTTCACTGGTGTGTGTGGTATTTGTTGTTGCGGTTGTTGCACATCATGAGGAATGGCTAGAACATCAGCTTTTGGAATATCATCCAGCACTACATAATCATCTACTTTCTTCTCATGTTGCTACAACAGATATTTGTACAACACTTTTTCATTGAATATGACATCCCGGCTTCTTCCAATTTTATGATTTTCAAAATCCCAAAGCCTGTAACCAAATTCATTAATTCCATATCCAACAAAGACACATTTCTTTGATTTAGCTTCTAGCTTGGTTCTATTTTCAAAGTCTATATGAGAAAAAGTTTCACAACCAAAGGCCTTGAGAAAAGAATAACTCACCTTCTTACCAGTCCATGCCTCCTCTGGCATATCACAACCCAAAGGAGTAGATGGACCTCTATTAATCAAATATACAGTAGTATTGATAGCCTCCACCCACATGTGTAAGGGCAACCCAGCATGCAACCTCATGCTCCTTGCACACTCCATTATAGTCCTATTCATGCATTCAACCACTCCATTTTCCTATGTAGTCCTTTGAATAGTCTTCTATCTATGAATACCATTAGTGGAGCAATACTCTTCAAATTCATGACTGCAATACTCACCACCATTATCAGATCTAAGACATTTTAATTTCTTACAAGTCTCATTTTCAACCAAGCATTTCAATTTCTTAAAAGTTTGAAATACATCAAATTTTTTTCTAAGGAAATAAACACATACTTTTCTAGTTGCATCATCAATAAATGTAACATAATAATGAGAGCCACCAAGGGAAGATACCTCAGCTGGGCTCCATACATCTGTATGCACAAGCTCTAATTTCTCCTTTTTGTTTTCCTTCCTACTCTTCACAAAACTCACTCTCTTTTGTTTTCCATACACACAACTTTCACAGAAATCCATATTAACACATTTCAAACCTGGTCAAACTTTCTTTGAATGAAGTGCTTTCATACCTTTCTCACTCATGTGCCCAAGTCTATTGTGCCACAATGCTGTATTAGAATCTACAACAACTATTTGTTCTCCTTGCTCAACTGCAACAATTGTTCTTGAACATTCATTTTTCTTTGAAACAATCAAAGTAAAAGGAACAATATGACCTGTACAAAGATATAAGGTGCCTACTTTCACACCTTTTCCTACTACAAGGGAACCTTTTGAAACCTTCCAATTTTTATCATTAAAAGTAACTACATAACCCTCATCACCGAGTTGCTCCACTGAAATTAAATTTCTACTCAGCCTTGGAACATGTCTTACCTCATGTAGTAGCCAACGATTCCCATTCTGCAACTTAATCTTAATTTTTCCCTTTCCAACAATTTGATAGGGTTCATTATCCCCCAAATAAACAAGCCCAAAATCTCCTTGGACATAATCAATGAAATAACCTCTATGAGGTGTAGCATGAAATGAAGCACCAGAATCTAAAACCCATGAATCATCAACACTTTCTAAAGATAGAAGGAAAGCATCCTCTTTGGATTTGTTACTTACCACATTTGCCTCCTTGTCTCCATCTAATTTATCTCCTTCATTTTTCTTGCGATTCCAGAAATCTTTCTTTTTATGACCTAGTTTCCCACAATACCAATAGTCATTTGGTCCTCTTGATTGAGACCTCTTCCCCTTTGAATTTCCTCTTGATTTCTCAGGATTTCTAGAGTTACTTCCTCTCTCATTCGTTCTGCCCTTGCTTTATGCATTCAAAGCACTTCCTAATGTAGATCCACCTAAGGATTTCCTATGAGTTTCTTCACTCAAAATAACACCGATCACATCATCATATTTTAGGGTATTAGATCCAAGAATAGAATTACTTACCGCCATTACCAAGCCATTCCAACTTTCAGGAAAAGAACACAAGATCAAGAGAGCCCTAATTTCTTCATCAAAATTGATACCCACAGAAGATAACTGACTAGTAATAGTATTAAACTCATTTAAATGATCTACAATAGATCCACCTTCTGCCATTTTCATATTAAATAAATGCTTCATGAGAAATACCTTGTTTGAAGTGGAGGGCTTTTCATACAGTGTTACTAGGGTTTTTATCAACTCTTCTATCGTCTTCACTTTTGTAATATTAAATGCCACTAATGGTGCCAAGCATAACTAAATGCTTCCAAGTGCCTTTCTATCCAAAAGATCCCATTCAACATCTGACATAGATCCTTGATTCTTGGCTTTGCCTTCCAATGGCTTCCATAAATCCTTCTGATAAAGATAGTCTTCCATTTGCATCTTCCATAATTGGAAGTTCTGCCCATTAAACCTATCAACCCTTAGCTTACCCTCATCTTCCATTACTCCCACTCAATTGTGAAACTTTCCTATAGAGGATAATTGAAAAAACAACTAGGCAATGATACCACTTGTTAGGATAAAATCATGGACAGAAATAAAAACTACATGTAAATATAACCAATAATAGATCACACAGAAATGAACACAAGGCACCAAGATTTAACGTGGTTCACCCAATCCCTTGGCTACGTCCACCAAATAGCAAGTCTGATCTTATTACAATCCAGTGATTACAACTTGATTATAGTCTGTAATCCCTTACAGCTCAATACCGCCGCAAGAAGTGATTTCGCATCACAACATAATGAAAAATACCCAACCCTAAACCCTTTTATACAAGTATTAAACTGCTTTAGGGTTATAACATGTTGGCCATAAATTAGCCATAACTTTAGTGGAAAATCTACGAATAGTACCCAAAAAAAATATTTCCAGGGCAATGCCTCGAACCCCACTAATTATGGAGTACATACAATACTCTCCTGATCAATCACCATAATCTAACATGTTCCCAATATTAGTATGCATCTTGTTTCTCAAGTGTTCTAAAAGAGGTCTTTATCATTCCTTGCTTGATATTTACATAATCAACTACTGTGATTTTAAAGTGTAGTGAATTCTATCACTCTCTAGTTTCACCAACCAATTCCTTAAGTGAGATTGTTAAAATCTACAAAGTGATAAAAACTTAAGAAATATCTACCAAATTATTTCTTATTGTCCATCCTTATGAAGAAGGGATTTTGTTGGGTCTTTCTAGTGGTCGATAGTTATCTTGTCTCTCAGGATTTAGATTTGAAAGAATGAGATTATAAGAAACACGAATAAAAGGAAAACACTGAACAAGAGAGTTAAAGTTGGTTTAGAAGAAAGAAAGAAAAGATTAAAGAAAATAAGAAAAAACTCAAATAAACTTTAACTAATAAATATATACTCTATGTTTTTTACATATTCGAAAGATAGTTATGGAAATAGGGATCTTAACCATAGATTAGTTGTTTTGAACTAAGCTAAGAAATGTGGGAAGCCTTCCTAGTTAAGTTTAGGCATATTACTAGTATTTTAAATTAGGTTGGTGGTTGTGTTTGATTGTTAATCTCAAGTAGTTTCTATTGGTATCACGAAGTGGGATCCCTATTATTATTACTAATTCTTCACCATCTGCACCTTGATTTGCTAGGACATCTAATTTTGTGTTTCCTTCTCTATAGATATGTTAAATCCTCGTTTCTTGGAACTTATCCAAAATTTAAAGATATTCTTCCAATTTTGAATTTAGACTCTAATTAGAGGTGCTTCATTTTTTAATAGCATTTAGAATGATTTGAGAGTCGCCTTCAATGACTAGTTTTTTCATTCCTAGCTCTAGACTCAATTTTATGCCTTCAATTAATGCTTCTAGTTCTTCCAAGCTGTTAGATTACAATCCTAATGGTTTAGCACTTTACATATTCATCCTCCTAAACCTAAATGAATAATGCAACCTAACCCAATGATGCCTAGATTTCCTCTCAAGCCTCCATCAAAGTTTCAGGAGTTTCTCCAAGCCAACTAGATGAGGCTCCAAAATACAAGTAGACCTAGTTTTCTTATTATCCTTAGAGTATAACAAAGGGGGTTTGATTAAAAATTTGTATTGCTTTCACATTTCAACATCCCAAATAGAGAGGGACCCTTCCTCTTTGTATGAGTTATGGAGATGATTGTTTACTACATCTACTATATTGGCTTCTAATTTGTTGAGGAAAGGTTTTGTATCCATCTTTTTTTTGGTGAAAATTCTTCTGTTCCTTTCTTTCCATATCTCTCAAAGTAGAATGGAGATGAATATTTTCCATAAAAATTTGTATACCTTGGAAATTTCTTGATGAAGTCAACTTCTAAAGAAGTCCCATAATTTACCAGGAAAACCTACCTTCCAATTGATCTTTTTACATAATAATTTCCAAAGTTTAATAGATGGGCATTAGAATAGAAGATGCTCCACTATTTCAGATTTTTTTTCACATAGAAGGCATCTTGATGGTTCCTCGAAGCCCATCTTAGTAAATATGAAATTTGTTAGGATTATTTTCTAAATGGTTTCCCAAAGAAAAATGCTAGCTTTTGGAAGGCACAATGGGTCCCAATAAAGGTTAAGGAGAATCTATATCTTTATGGTCATTAACATGATGTCCCCATAGATTGGTCTAATAATTTTTAAAATTAATTTGTAGGTTATTGTTAGAAAGTAAAGTCCACCAAGATAACTGAGAGTGGGGATCCATTATCAAATTAATATATATTTTATCAACCTTATAAAACCTTGAACATGTGATCAATAATAACATTAACCATAAGAAGATACACATGTTGACGTATCAATTAAGTTTGTTATTAGTGACAAACACTTATTTAGATTGTAAGTATCTATCAAGCTCATTGTACAATTAAAAGTGTTAACCAAGCATTTCAGTTACTAATGAGTTCTATAGTTGATACTAAGTCCTTTGGACAGATTTTAGTTCATGCCAAGCAGTAACAATTAGTGAGAAGATTAATAGTGTAAACTGAGAATCTCGGTGTATTTCGAGTGTACCAATGCAAACTGAATTGTGCAGTGCTTACCAAATTGATATTTGATGTAATGTGATTCTAGTGTTGACTAAGATACTTTGTGTTAACCAAGTGATTCAATCTAAGTCGAGCTCCTAGTGGAAGCATTGACCAAGCTAAGCAGTGTGAATCAAGTGATTTAGTTTATATGTCGAGTTACATAGTATTTACTAAGTCACCAATGCAAACCAAGTTCAAGACTACTTGGAAGTGATTAGTATGAACCGACCATCTACATCTACTAAGTGCATGAAGATGCTGAGCATTGATAGTGGATGCCGAGTATTAGAACCTCACTGAGTCAATCTTTAGAACCCAAGTGTCTACATTTGAGTCAACTTTGTAATATTTGTGTAAATTTGTATTGTGGCCAACTTTGTAATTATGTAATTGGATATATATATATATATATATGTGTGTATGTATGTATGTATGTATGTATGTATGTATGTATGTATGTATGTATGTATGTATGTATGCACACACACACACACACACACACACACACACACACACACACACACACACACACACACATATATATATATATATATATATGTATGTATGTATGTATGTATGTATGTATCATATCCAGGTGTCAAATATGATGAAATGAAATGCAATGTAATTGAATGTAATCAGAGAAGAGCAAAAAGAGTGATTTACAAAGGCTACAATAGAATAAGGAGCAGTAAAGTCATATCTATCACAGTAAGGTGATTTGTACAAAATGGAGTCTCATTCACCAAACCAAGTTACAGTTTAGAGATCAGCTACTATTTTATCCTAATAGGTGGATCATTCAAATCCTCTAACAAGGTAGATCTAACAGTATTAAGAAAATCTCTTTACCAAGTGCATACTTCATTGTATGTTTGTAAGTCCTTTGACAAGGTGGACCTAGCAGTCCTTATTGCTCCTAAGAGGGTAGATCATTAGAATTGGTCAATGTAAGCCTTAACTGGCCGACTTTATACTGTAGTACTAAAATTTGTGGGTATCATCCCCACCCTAGTTTTACTTTCTATTTGGAAGGTTTCTAGGTCACCAAATCTATGTGTCAAAGTGTTATGAATGCTTTCATATTTTCATTTTCTTATGCATGCAATTAGATTAAACTATATGAAGGATTAAATACTAATTGGATAGTTGAAGTCAAAGGTTTTGTAGAGTTACTAATTCACCCCTCCCCTCTTAATAACTTAGCCTTTCTAAATATTTCCAACAATTGGTATCAGAGCATTTGTGGTTCTCAAGAGAAAGTTTGATAGCTTGAGCAAAGATCAAAGCCCATGGAGACATTTAGACCTGACAAGGCTATTAACAATGAGAAGTTGAATTTGGAAATGATTATCACTCAACTCAAGAAAGAAAAGGAGAAATTCTCCCAATCCCTAAAAAGAAGAAAGGATCTTGCAATTCAAATGAATAATCATCTCTACATTGAAGAAAGAATTGAAGAGTTTCATCCATCAAGCAACTCAAATGAAGCAAATGATGCAATCAAATAAATTTTGGAAAAGAATGGTTCACTATAAGAAGAATTGAGAAAGCTAAGAAGAGCGAAAGAAATTTAGTCAGTAAGCCTATGTGAAATCATGGAAGAGAAAAATAAGAAAAAAGTAGAAATAGAAGGAAAAGATAATGATATTCAACATCTATCAATCACTGACTTCATTAATCAACTCACTAATGCAAATGAAGAAATCATGAATATGAGATTTGAAAATGAAAGATTGCAAGATAATCTAAATTCTAAAAGGAAACTCAATGAAAGAATGATGAAATTCCAAGCAAACATGAATGAGTTGAATGAGAAAAATCTCTATAGACAAAAAGGAAAAGAAGGAATTGGATATAAAGAAAAAGGTGAATCTTCCAAACAAGGAGCTCAAAAGAATGAAATACCTACTCACAATCACTATGGTAAGATAGGTCATACTTCAAACAAATATTGGAGCAATGGAAAGGGAAAATTCAATGGAAAACATTATGACTATAATCAGCATGGTCATAAGGCTAATGAATGGAAAGAGAAACCAAGATTTGAAGGAAAATGTCACGAATGTAAGAAACATGGCCACAAGTCATCAAAATGCAACACCAAGGTATTGAATCTAGTAGAACAAATTGTAAAAGCTATATTTTGTTGGGATTACAACACCTAGTGCATATGTCATTACTGTGGAGAATTTGGACACACTAGAATGAATTGTGTAAAACATCATATGAGAAAAAGAGATACTACTAAAAGATGTTTTATTTGTATAAAACTTGGTCGTCTTGCCAAAAACTATATGAATATTGGCAGAATAGAAGATGAAAAGAAGACAAAGGCTAATAACATATGAAAGAAGATGAGATAGCAATGGGTTCCTAAGTCTACTAAGAATGAAAGTCAAAACAATAATGATCAAATCACTCAAGAAGTGACTCTACCATTTCTACTTAAATTCTCAAGGAGAACTAGAACTAGGCTATCAAAGAAGACATCAAAATCAGTTCTAGTTGAAAGGAAAAAAGATCTATATCTATATTCAAGATACAAAGGGATCACTGAGTGAAAGGATACTAGGATCTATTGAGTTACTTTCTTTACCAAGTAAGGTTGGGTCACAAACTCTACCGAGCAAGGCCGGGAGTAACTGAACTTTATATGGTTACCGAGTGAGGGAAGAATCTAGTGAGTGATTAATGCAAGAAAAGTGGATGACAGTCTATCAACATGATATCAATATAACTTTTTTACTAAGCATTTATGGTGAAATTTTGGTAAAAGGAATGGAATCGAAGTCATTTTTACCGTGAAACTCTTGAGAGCTATTGTGAAGTGCAATCTTCAGAGCATCCAAGCAATTTGAGAAAACTTTTAGCAAAAGAATTTGAATTTTCTCAAACCCTACAAAGTGAAGATGGCATCTAGTAGTAGCAAGGAAAAGTGAGGTTCAGACATGCTAGCTTGTGATGTAGAATGGAAGGCACCAGACTTCAAGCTTACTCCTACAATTTCCAAAACCCTAGACCCGAGTGGAGCATAGTCTCAAATCTCCCCAAAGGTACTGTGATTAATGATATTCACACTCACTTTAAATGTGTTATACAAGACATTAGTACTTTGGAAATGGATGATGCCTTGGAAAAGCTTTGTGTAAATGGAGTCTTGAAACCCAAGCACCAACATATTGAAACAAAAGGGTTAACTCACATTCCTTAGATGCCTCATGAATTCCAAGTAAAATGGATTAGGTTTATTCTTAGTAGAGTGCATAATGGGCAGTTATGGTTGGATCAACCAGTACTAATCACAAAGAAGTGATTCATCAAATTACTGGTATCCCAATGTTGGCCAAAGCTAAGACAAACAAAACCCTAGGTTGGGTGACACTTGAGAAGAAAACCCTAGTAGAATGGGATGGTAGAGGAATGAAGGTTAGCATTGTCATAGACATGGAATTGAAATTTGGAATCCATTATACACGATATTTATATCTCAAGTAGGTTGAACAATGTGTCATGCGAAGTAGTTGACCTTGCATACAAGATAGTGAAGAACAACCTCTCCTTTGACATTTCCAAGCTACAATTGAGATAGTTGAACAAGAACATGGAAAGCATCTTGAAATCAGAGAATAAATTTTGTAAGTTTGGTTCTCTATTAACATGCTTATTCTTTTATGTTCAGATAATTTTCCCTTGAAGGGTTCTTTTGTGTAGAGTAAACATGTGCTAGTGCTTTATCAAATCAATGAGTATAATGCTGAAATGGATGAAAACTACAATAGTATCATTGACAACTATACTAATGTTTTCAAGGAGAAAATGAACAATAGACTCTATATTTCCAAAAAGTTAGTTGAAGATTACAAGGATGATGTATGTTTCATGGTGGGTAGTAATAAGGTATACATTCAAGTAGTCAGACCTAGAATTGCATGGGTGAAACCTCTTGCATATGAGGTTAATATTGATGAAACCAAGGACATAATTGAAGCTCCTATAAATTAACTAGTTGATCCCAAGGCTGCATATTTTGGCACCTATGATGAAGTTAGAGTCGGGATAGAACTAGAAAGCAAGCTCCCTCAAGTGGTAAGAAAAGGCAAGAAGGGGATTTCTAAGTTGAAAAAAAGTTCCACTCTCTTATTGATCAAGGGAAAAGGCAAGGATGAATATGTAGAGGATGTGGAAGAGTTAGAGGAAGAAGAACCATTGAAGAAGAAGGGCAGGGTAATCATTACCAATCTAGCCAAGCCACCCACTACTATGTTTACCAAGAGATCAAGAAAGAAAGTTGATAAGGAAGGAGGAGACATTATATTTAGCAGTCCTCCACCCACCTTCCAAGATAGGTTGAAGGAATTAGAAGCTGAAGATGGTATAACAATCTTTAAGGTATTAAAATATGAAACTAGGACTGATGAAGAACATAAGCACATAGAAGATTCGGTCATGCATAAAATGGGTAAGTGGAAGTACTCACCTAACCATCTTACTTCTTAGATTCCTAATATTTTGAGGGAAAATATCAAGCCAAGATGGGAATTTTCCATGCAAACTATGAAAGAAATTTATGGGAAAACCTTGAGGTAAATTTTACCAAGCATAATAGACAAGGAGATAAAAGAATCCTTAAAGAAAAATGAGGAGAAATTAACTCTCAAATTGAATACTTGTCTAGTTCTCATGAAAGGCATCGAGCATGTTGTAAGAAATGCTATTAACACATGGAAGAATATCTATCTTCTTCATAAATTGAATGACTTTTGTGTCAACGTAGATGATAATAATGATGATGAAAAGGATGAGGAGGATAATGATGAGGAGCCAACACATTTTGATAATGTAGAAGATGAAGAAGAAAAAGAGAAAGAGAAAGAGGCTACTGAGGAAGAAGCTCGGGATAATGAGGAAAATAATATAGTTAAGATGGCTACAATAGTTATTACGTCACTTCCTCACTCTCCAAGCAAACCACTGACAACATCAAGCATGGAGACAACTTCAACAGGATTGATTGTGACTATCAATGTTAATAGAAATGTCCAATTACTCTTTGCTCCAATTCAACTCAACACATCATTGACTGAAGTCATTCCACTTCATCTGTCGAGCTGCAGACTATTCCCTCTTCTACTGTGTCTGGCACAATAATTTTGAACACATCATTTTTTGATACCTCAATTTTGGATTCTTTAGGTACTTCTACTAGCATTTCTACTATAAGAGCAATATTAGTTTTCATAGTTTGTCCCATTATGCCTACAATTGCTTCTATTTTGGATACACAAGCAATAAGTGCAAGGATAGTTAAGACCAAGGCTCAACTGAGCACAAAGCTTTTGGGAAAAGGAAAAGAAATAAAGAAAGAAATAGAACTAGATGAGGAAATTATAATCCCTAAATGGGACATTTCCAAGCTTAATCCAGACCAAATGCATACTTTTGGTGAACTCCTTCAAAAGAAAGCCAAACAACAAAGGCTAAGAGAGGAAAGGGATAAAGAATTTAAAATTATTGAGGATGCAAAGAACATTTTGGCAAAAGCTATCAATATTGAGGTTGAAAATTCTCAACCAATTCTATATTAGCTAGCAGAAGTAATTCAAAAATTTATGAAGATATAGATGGACAAGATAAGTTAGTGCAGACAGTAGAAAATAAGTTTGATAATAAAGTGTTATAGCACATTGCTCAAAAAATTGCAATTTATCAATTGGAACTCTTGATGCAGAGCATCTCACAAATCAACCAATAAGTGGGATACTTGCTGATCCCTTTAATATCTATGAAATAATTTCATTATATAGAGGCATCTCATGAGGCAAAACAAATCTTTTTCCAAAATAATAATATTAACCCTTCTCCATTTAGATATCCTAATTCCTATATTTGATTCCATTACTCATTATTTTTAATCCTTAAGATTTCTTTCTAAACCATTTGGATAAATTTTTCCAAATTAATAATTCTAAAACATATCCAAAGCTGATCCAAAAATAATAAATTCATTTCAAGTTATAGTCTTTACACTTAGACCCATTTTATCTGTCATAAACCAGAAATAAAACTAGTAACCCTTCCTAGGGCATCAAATAATATTCTTAAAATGAATCCAAATAACTACAAACAAATTGAAAATTATTATTTTTGAGTCTAGTTTCCAAATATATAAGACATCAGTTTATCCAATACATAAATCATTGTATAAGCACAAATCTTTTCCCGGAACACCATTGAAGACATTTTATAAAAAAAATTCACTCAAATATTCATAACCTTCACAATTCTACATGAAAATGATTAAAACCAATTGTAAATGAAAGATAGTTCACATATCTATCAAATGAACACATTTAAACTTCCTGAAACATCCATATTTTTTCATACCAAATGCTATAACATGACTGTTTGCAAGAACTCTCAAATCTGAAAATAGTAACTTTCACCAAAATGATCATAACTTCCTCAAAACTAAATGAAATTACTCCAAACCAATTAGAGAAGAGATATAACTCATAATATTATCCAAAAATATATATTATACAAGGTTTCCAGGCTATATATGACTGTACAAGGCCTAGAACTAGCAACTTAACAAGAAAACCAATCAAAATAGCAATACCAAAATTCTCCAAAATGATTCTTTCTTCTCCTTGTTCTCATTAATTTATTTTGAATGACCATTACAAATATTTTATAATAATTTTGATAGTTGAGAACTTCCCAACCAATTTTTGAACCAACTTGTTACATTCTTTAACCTTTTTTGCACTTTTTGCAAAGTTTTAAAGTTGCAACATTTAAGAAACTTTTACATTTTAGAAATTTTGACTTCACAAATTTGTTCCAACCTTACAAAAATGTCATGATGGAATATTAATCAACATTTATAATATTTTTACCCTTCCTTGAGTTTACAAACATATTTTGACCTCTTGACCAATTCATGACCTTACTAGGACAAGTAGGGCAAATTGACAACTTTTACAGTTTATGACAAAATGGCTTCATAGCCTTTACAACTTGACCCAAATACAATATAAATGACTCAAATTGATTTAAATATCTCAAAAAAAGAATCTTAACTTTCTCATGTTCTTGTACTTTATGTGCTTCGACACCAATTATGTACAGTTTTGAGTCCTCTAGAAACATCTTGTGCAAATGTATCATCACTTTTTGGTAAGCTATGTGATGTTCCCAATTTTACCAAGGAAATAAAGGAAAATTTATCCAAGTTAGATGAAGACCTTCGAGAAAGTGCACCATGTTGTAGCTTGACCCAAGTTCAAGCTTAGCTCACTTCAAGAAGATAAAGTTTTTAATATATAAGCAGGTAGAATTGCTTAGAGAAGAAGAAAGGGTAAGATCTACATTAGTAGATATTCAGAATATGATTCTTCCCAACATGGATGCACTTCAAAAAAATATTGCATAGTCTAAAACCCTCATGCATGACAATAATTTCTCCATAGAAGACCACATGATTGAGCTGTTAGTAGAAGTGCAAATTGCACTTCATAAATGCAAGGTCTTGCAAGACAATTTGGATAAAAATTTGGCTATCATACTCAAGGTAGATTCATAATTTTTATCTCATTTTGTCATTACTATGTAAATATATATAGAATAAATCTTTAGCATTAATATCAAAAGGGGGGAGAAAGATATATGTATAGGGAAATAAAGTTGTATAAAGATGTAAAAAGTCATGGGGCAGAAAATGTAATAAAGTTGTAGAAATAATGGGGGAGAAAGTTGTGAAAGAAGAGTGTACAGTATGTATAGTAGGCATATATTGTATAGAGCAACGAGATGTATAGTATACTTACAAAACCAATTTTGAAATATATATGTATAGGGGAAGAAAGTTCTATAAAGATGTAAAAACTCATGTGGCAAAAAATTTAATAAAGTTGTAAAAATAATGGGGGAGAAAGTTGTGAAAGAAGAGTGTACAATATGTACAATATGCATATATTGTATATAGCAAGGACATGTATAGTATGTACTTACAAAACCAATTTTGAAAAATCTCAAAAATAGTATACTCTACTGAGCTAAGAATCACAAGGTGATAAATAAAGGTATTCAGGAAACTTTTGTGATTCAATTTTGGCTGATAAGTGTTTTTGTCACTAATGCCAAAGGGGGAGATTGTTGACATATCAGTCAAGTTTGTTATTACTGATAAACACATATTTATATTGTAAGTATTACTAAGCTCATTGTACAGTTAACAATGTTAACCAAGCATTTTAGTTACTACCAAGTTCTATAGAGTCCTTTGGATAGATTTCAATGCATGTCTAGCAATAACAATTAATGAGAAGATTAGTAGTGTAAATCAAGTGTCTCAGCGTATGTTGAGTTTATTAGTGCAAAGCCAACTGTACAATGCTTACTAAGTTTTTAGTTGATGTAATGCAAGTCCAATTTTAACCAAGTGATTTAGTTTATATTGAGCTCTTAGTGGAAACATTGACTGAGCCAAGCAGTGTGAATCAAGTGATTCTGTTTATATGTTAAGTTGCATAGTATTCACAAAGTCACTAGTGTAGATTGAGTTCAAGACTACTTGGAAGTAATCAACATGGACCAAGCTTCTATGTCTACTGAGTGCATGACAATGTTGAGCATTGATAGTGGATGCCAAATATCAAAATCCCACCGAGTCAATCTTCAAAACTCGAGTGTCTACATTTGAGCTGACTTTGTAATATTTGTGTAAACTTGTATTGTGTCCAAATTTGTGATTATGTAAATGGATTGGTATATATATGTAATGTATTATATCATATCCAAGTGTCAAATATGATGAACTGTAATGCAATGTAATTGAATATAATTAGAGAAGACCAGAAAGAGCTAATTTCAAAGGCTACAATAGTATAAGGAACAAAGAAGACATATCTATCATAGCAAGGTGATATGTACAAAAAGGAATCTCATTCAGCAAACCAAGTTGTAGTTCAAAAATCAGCTCACCCTAATAGGTGGATCAGTCAAATCCTCTAACAAGATAGACCTAATAGTCTTAAGAAAATCTATTTACTGAGTGCATACTTCATTGTATGTTTGTAAATCCTTTGACAAAGTGGACCTAGTAGTCCTTATTGCTCCTAACAGGGCAGATCATCAAAAGGGATCATTGTAAGTCTTAACCAACCAACTTTATAGTACATTACTAAAGTTTTATCCTATCATCCCTACCCCAATTTTACTTTCCATAATTCCCAATTGAAGGCTTTTGGCCTATTTTGTTCCATCAGGCAAGGTTGCCCTCAGGCACTGATGCTTTATGTCCTTGTTGCTGAATGTTTTGGCTATTTGCTAGCTCATTCTATGGCTTCTAGACTGGTTTGTGGCATTTCCTTGCCCGAATCATCTTATCAATTAGTCAATGATCATTTTGTTGATGATTCCTTCCTCACTCTTTTGGAGGATGAAGAAAACATCAAAAATGCCTTAATTTTCTTGGACACCTTTTGTCAAGACTCGAATCTGTTATTCAATGGCATAAAATGCTCTGCTACCGACAGTCATTCTTGCCAGCTCCACCATGGCTTAGCTAGTTTGAATAGAAATGGGTTACTCACGGGGATATTTTCTACTTTTTTGGTATTCCTTTTGCTTTTTAGGCTTTGCCTATTGAATTTTGTAATGTTGTGATTGCCAAGATCACCAAGAAGCTTGATTATTGGCTTACAAAATTACTCTCTCTTGTGGGAAAATTCCAAATTTTCTTGAAAGATCTTGCAGTTACTCATGTCTATTATTCTTCTTGTTAGGCTCCCTCTAAAGCCTCCTACCAGAAATTGGAAAGACTGCGTAGGGATTTTCTCTGGGCTTCCAGTTCATATCATCATGGCTTTCATAGAGTTGTTTGGGATTTTTGTTGTCTCCCAAAAGAATATGGTTTCCCTAACCTATTTTCCACACAAAAACAAGGCCTTTCTCTTTGTGCTAAATGGATTATTCATGCTACCATTGAAGATGAAACCTAGAAGATTTTGGTTAGGCATTGCATCTCTTCCATCTTTCCCATCAACAGGCCTACTTGGAAAGGGATTGGTTTCCACACCCTTCTCATCATGCACGAGCTAGTAATCATACAAGGCTCATTTTTTATCAAGAGCATATGGAAGGCTTGGGAAACTATCAAGCCTTGGCTTCACTGGTCTAGTAATGACTTCCACAATGGCCTCTCCTTGAATTAGCATAACATTTGGTGGTCTTGCCTATTTTCCATTCATGGTACTCCCCTTGCCAAGACTCAAGGTTCTAGTGCTCTGCATTTTTTCAAATGAGGCATCATAACTCCCAAAGATCTTTTCTCTAGGATTACCATGAGTTTCATATCTTGGGAAGATATGCAAGTCCAATACCATCTTATCCATTTAGATCAATAGACTTTTGACTTATTTCTCTCTTCAATTCCAATTTACTTAATTCATAAAGTGGATATTTAGTCTGTTTGACCTTGGTGGCATGATTGTAAGTGGTATCCTACCACTCCTTTTTCTAATTAGAAGCCAAGTTTGGGATATAGATGGCTTTTGCCCCATCTACCAATGGTGGATACACTCAATCAGAGATGCCATTTACAATCTTCTCTTTCTCAATGGAGAAGATGCTTTGACACTATATGGAGTGCTACTATAGAACCCAAGATTGCCCATTTTGCTTGCTGTCTGGCCTTTCATGGTCTTCCCCTTGGGCTTCAACTCAAACATATTGGGTTCTAGATCCCAGATGCCCTTTTGGTGGGCAACCAGAGTATTTCATGCATATCTTCTAGTTTTGTAGGCATGCCCAAAATTATTGGCATTGGATTCATGATCTTTTTAAGCTGTTCATGCCTGAACCCTTTTCTTGGCACATGGTTAGATTAGGTGATTCTCCTAGAATCCCTCAAAAATTCACCTAGATTTGGTATACTTTTAGGATGGATTTTTTTTCACTCTGTGAAAATATTAGAATGTTTTTCTTTCCACACATAGGTTTTTTGATATTAATATTTCTATGTACACTAAGGTGTGCATTTGTAATAATGTAATTATGCAGATTCAGGTACAAGCCAACAAAGTGGCCTTGGAGGTGGCTCACCTATAGAAGCTACTGAACTGTTAACCTCATAATGGTTTTTAACACTTGAGTGCCAACACACTTAATCACATTCCACATTGAAGCTGAGTACACCATGCATGTTGAGCCACAATAGATGCCGAGTTAGGAAAGACTTTAGGTGCCGAGTAATCTTCATGTGCCGAGTAGTTTTCAGATATTGAGTGAAGATCAAATACTGAGTGAAGTGTAAGTGCCGAGTAACACAAGGTGCCGAGTGTTAACAAGTGTCGAGCAACACAAGGTGCCGAGTGTTAACAAGTGCCAAGAAACATAAGGTGTCGAGTGATACCATTTTGTTTAGATACCGAGCTATCCAAGAAATAGCATGTGCCGAGTATCAGCAATACTTAAGGAGCCGAGTAACTTAGTATATCAGCATAAGAGTTTTTAATTGCACAAACTATGACGCAAACAATTTTTACAGCCAACATAAGGTAAATCTCGAAGGATTTAATGATGAGATCGAATCTTTTATTTTTCCTATGCAATCTACGTGCAGCCAATAAAAAAAATAATGAAGGCATGCAGCCAATAGAAGAAGTGCAAATAATAAGTGAAAAATGAAGATTGAATATGGATCGTAGATCCATACCTAACCCTAAGTCCTCAAATGTCTTTATAAGGAAGACAAAATTTCATTGTAAATGTATGAGTGGACATACAAGGGTGCACAAGGAATTCTATTTACAGAAGTGAGGGTTATTAGATCATAAAAGGATCAAGATCAGAGAAAGCGAAAAAGGTGCCTGCATTCAACAATCAAAGATTATAATCTATCAGGTTCATTGTACCTAATACTTTCTAGCAATTGTATTAGAATGAAAATCCTATGGTGATAGGTTAGCTTAACAGCTATTTCGTAGATCCTTTAAATAGGTGATTAAATCCTTTAACAGGGTGACACTTCATGTTAAGTGTTTGTAAATCCTCTAACCAGGTCACTATTAATACAGTGTAAAGCCTTTAATAGGGTAGACCGTCAGAAGTGGTTGAACAATATTGTTGCAGTAATTGTTGTGGGTATCATCCCCACCCCATTTTTACCTTCTTATTCTTGGAGGATTTCTGGGTTACCAAATTCCAATGTTATGTGTTCTTGATGCATGTGTTTAGTTTCATGTTTACTTGATGTATTTACATGCATGCAATTTACTTTCAGTTAAAAATTTTATTGGCTAAAGTGTGATACTTATGATTCACACCCCCCCCCCCCTCTCATAAGTACTCTTTCCATATTTGAACATTCCAAAAATTGGTATCAGAGCTCCAGATTCTCTCAAGGAAAAGCCTAACAGCTCGAAGGAAAAGATCTAAAGATGGAAGCTTTCAAACTTGGAAAGATCATTGAAAATCAGGTGATAGATGTGCAACTTGCTCTACACAACTTGGAGGAATTTAGAAACAAGTTGAGAAACTCATTTAAAAAAAGGAAGGATCTACCCATAGCTAAAAATGATATACATTACAAGGAGATTGATACCACCAAAATATTTTCCAACAGAGATACAAAAGAGTTTGATGCAGCAATAGCAGAATTGATGGAGAAAAATAATGTTCAAGCAGATGAGATAAGATCTCTCAAGATGGAACATGAATCACAGGCCATAATGATATGTGAAATTACTGAACACAAGAAAAGAGCAGTTGAAGATAAAGCCATGATGGAAAATGACAAAAGAAGCCTTGCAAACATACTTGAAGAGAAATGTACTGAATTGACAAGGATCTCAAACATGCAGATGGATACACTTGCCCAAATGATGAACCTTCATCATGAACTCAATGTAAAAGATATTGAGATCTCTACTTTAAAGATGCAGAATGAATTGAACAGAGAAAAAGAGGTAGCAGAGAATCTCAACAAGTTAAGTGAAGCCATCAAGTATTTTGAACGATTGCTGAAATCCCCAAAATTTGCCCATGATACATCAGGACTAGGATACAATAGCACTAAAGTTGGGGAATCATCAAAGCATGCTGAACAAAGAAGTGACAAAGGTAAGAATTCAAAACCCACTTGTCATTTTTTTAATAAGAAGGGGCATACAGCTAATGTGTGCAGGAGTAGAAGATTTAATCAATCAAACACACCCAAAAATAAGAGTTTCTGTCACAAGTGCAACATGCAAGGACATATGACACAAAATTGCAGATCCAATGTCACAAGGACTCAGAGATTTGCTAGAAATTGTTATAATTGTAAAAAGTATGGGCATAGGGCATTTGAATGCAGATCAAAACCTATGTGGACATCAAATCAACCAGCAAAAATAGAAGGGAATGAAAGTCATTATCATTGGGATTACAATACTAGATATAGATATCATTATTGTCAAGAATATGGACATATACCATAGAACTGCATAAGAACACATTTCAAAGGGAACTACAAAAGATGGGTGAATCAAACTACATGTTTCAGTTGTTTGAAAATTGGTCATATCAGCAGAAACTGTCCTACAAGATCAAAGGCACCCAAGACTGAAGAAAACAAAGGAAAACAAAAGATTGATGTCCAAAAGATAAGGGGGCAAATGAACAAGACTTGGAAAAAGAAAGATGAGTGCAACACATCAAGTGGAGGGATTACTTCACCCAATGGGTCAAGTGATCACACTTCATTAAACTAGGCATGAGAAGTACACAGGACTGCTATACAAAGCTATATCACACATCAGTCCCAAGACAAAGAAGATAAGCAAAGGATAAACCTACATGAAACAAGATGTCAAGACAAAAAACTAAATGTTGTTGCCGAGCTGTCTTTGGATACTGAGTTAAACTCTAACTGATGTTGAGCTCCCAACAACGATCGAGCTGATAACTGATGCCGAGTTAGTTAACTCTAATGGAAGTCGAGTAAAGTGGAAATGTAGTGCAAACTAAGTTAGGTTAAAATTTCTTCAGAAGCTGAGTTGGCAGTTGAGCATTTAATGCGATGGAAATAGGGTATATTATCATGATTTCAATTAGTTTTACTCATGCGATCAAGAAGCAAAGAAGAAGAAAGAGAGCTGAGAAACTTCAGAGCAAGAATCCAGTGTATCAAGCAGATTGCAACCGCATTCAACACATTTTTCATCGATCTTGAGGTATTTTCATTTGTGCCGAGCTATGTAGTTTCGTATCCTTTTGTTGTGAAAACCCTAGTTTGCATAAATAGCGTCAAGCTCAAAGAAAATCGAGGTAAAAGAGTCTTTTGAAGTGCAGTTAGTCTCAAATGAGGTCAAGCAACCTGATTTCCATCCTATACCTGAAGTTGCCTACAAAAATGACCCAACCGGTGCTCTCTCCCATATTCCCCCAAAAGTTGTAATGGTTCAAGACGTAAGAAAATGTTACAACTATAAGATAGGAGCCCTAGGAGAAATGGAAATAAGACAAGCCTATGAGAAACTTTGTGTAGATGGAGTCTTGAAAGAAGAATTCAAAATCGTTGAAAAAAAGGGTTTGACCCAAGTTTTAAGCTTTCCCACCATATTCAAAACAGAATGGATTAGACTTGTGCTGAGCATAATTCATGGTGGAAATTTGTGGTTAGAAGATTCTCCCATCAAATTGACAAAAAAAATCATACATAGAGTAACAGGGTACCCAACCCTAGATCGGTACAAAACCCTGAGAAGTGAATCAAAGGAGGTTATTGAAAAGAATACTGGTGCTCAGTGGAACAAAAGAGGAATGACAATTCATACCATACACGATCCTCTAGTTGAGTTTGCTGTTAGAGTCATTGCCCATTAATTCTACCAATCCAGTAGACTCAACAGTGTACCATGTATTGCAATAGATGTAGGCTACAAATTGGTGAAAAAAGATCATACTTATGATCTTGCAGAATTGCAACTACAACAAATCAATGAAAACCTAGCTGCCATAAGAAGAACAAAGGGCACTCAATGCAAATTTGGAGTAATTCTAGTTTGCATATTCTTTTATGTTTAGAATGAGTTTCCTTCTTTTGGCAAAGTGGCATGGAGAAACGACAGAACCATCATTGCCCAAATCAATGAATATATAGAGCAAATGGGAGAAAATTTTGATACCTTGATGACAAGCTATTTTGAGGATTTCAAGAAATCCATGAAGCAAAGATCAAGGATACTAGTTTCCTTAGTAGAAAAACATACTAATGATATATGTTTCTTAGTTGACATTGATTTTACTTATATTCAAGCAATGATACCAAGGGTAAGATGGCTAAGGCCATTTGGATATGAAATCAATATTGATGAGGCATTTGCAGCAATAACTGCATTATTGGCAGAAGAAACAGATAAAAGTGTTCCACATTTTGGCACTTATGATGTGGTAAGATCAAAGATAAACATGGAATTAAAAACTACTTCCACATTGAAGAAGAAAGACAAATTATTAAAGAAGATTAAGAAGAAATTTGGTAAAGAAATTGAAGTAGAAGCAGAAGAAGAAGAAGATGATAGTGATGATGAAGATGAGCAAGAACAAGGGCCAATAGAATTAACTCAAGGTCTTGGAGAAGACAAGGAAGAAGGTGCAGAGGAAGAAGAAGCCAAGGAAGCACCAACTGAAGCTGAGCCAAAGAAGAGAAAGACAACAGAACAGCCTCCAGCTAAGCCCAGATCAAAGAAAGTTGTCACGCCATCACCTCAAAAGCCAACAACACGAGCATCAACAAGGGCCTCCACTCAAAAGGCCAAAGAGGAAGTTACAAAGAAGAAACAAATCAAGGAAACACAAGAAGAACCGAGGAAAAGAAGAAGATATGTGGCTCAACCTGACACTGATGAAGAAGACCAATCTAAAAAGGTAAGCCACTCTTCAGTTGAAGCCTTATGTAAAAAGCTTGGAAATGGTGACGTAAGTAATTTAAATAAAGTTGATTTCAGTAAATTTACTAAAGAAGAATAGAATAAGATAGAAGAAAAAATTTATGGAATGGTGGCACAGTTCAAGTATACCCCACTTGAACTAGATGGTCAATTGCCAAAAGAACTGTCAAAAATTGTAGAAGACAGATGGCATTTCTGTTTGAAAATGGAGAAGGAGATGAGGGAATCAACCCTAGCAAGTGTATTTCCAGATTTGACTAGGGAACAAGTAAAGAATGCAGTCAAAAGGCACAATAATAGGTTTACACCTAAATACAGGGCATTCTTCATACTCCAAAATAGGATGGAAGAAATTGTTCAAAGAACAATGAAATCATGGAAGAACTTGTACAAAAAGATTGAAGATTTTCTTGAAGAAGAATACAAGGAAGAAGCTGCTGTACCAATAGAGGAGAGGAGAAAAAGGAAAGAAGATGAAGAAAAGAAAAGAGAAGAAGAAAGGAAAGAAGAAGAAGAAAAGAAAAGAGAAGAAGAGAAGAAGGAAGAAGAAAAGAAAGATGGAGAGGAGGAAGAGACACAAAAACAAGATATAATGGGAATAGTTGAGCAAGAGCAGCAGCCAGATCAGAGTGTGCAAGACACACAATTGCCACCCTCTAGCCCTCCTCAAGCATCCATCTCACCTGAAGACACTGTAACTATTACTGATGTTCCTGATACTTCTGGTCAGAATATCAATCCATTAACTGCAGAAGATCTCAAAAGAATTCTTGACCAATCTACACAAAAAGCAATATTATGTGCAGATCCAGTATTGGTCAGTATAGATGAATTGCAAAAACTAGTAGAAAGTATAGTCAAAGATAAGGTGAATCCACAAGAAACACCTTCTATCATCTCTACAACTACTAGTAGTCAATTTCAAATGCCAACAAGCATAGTTGATGCTGCAATACAGAAGCCAAGTGCAACTGTAGAAAAAGGAACAGAACAAACAGGACAAACTATTACATCTGATCCTACAGCATAAACACAAGGTGCACTTCCCAAGATTACAATAATTGATCATGGTAGACAGAAGGAGGAGGAAACATTGAAAACCCCTAAAGAACAGGAGGCAATACAAGCATTAATAGATTTGCCTACCTTGGGAACTCCTTCACACCAGCCACTGCAAATATCTGTACCAACATCTAGTACTACCAGATTTGCAAGGGTACTTCATTATGGAGACCCTGAATTAGATGAGGAGAGTCATACCAGGCTATGACTCAAAAACAATAACCATTGATCAAATCAATGAGGTGCAAGAAGCACTGAATAAGAGGAAAAGATAGAAAATACTCAGGAAAGAGTATAAACAAAAGTAGACACTATATGAGATTAAGGACATCTTTATGGAAGCCTTCAATGTGCAATCACTAGATGAGTCAAAGTATATCATGGAGCAATTAAAAGATATTGTTGACCAGGTGACAAATGAAGACCTAGAAACAAATGCAAAACTTATGGAATGGTTAGAAAGAAAATTTCAAGGGAAAGTGAATGAGAAAATATCAAGTCAAATTGCACTTTCACAAGTTGAATTGGCAAAGCTTATTGATAAAGTGAAAGAGGTAATTGAGAATATATTCTCATTATACAAAAAGCTGTGTGATTTTTCATACTTCACACAAGAAACAAGCCAAAAGATACTGAGCCTGGAAAGAAATTTAAACATTTCAAGCATGCAACTACCAAATGATCCAGCACAAAGTGAGAAGCATTTTGCTCAATCGCTTCACACTCACAAAGAAATAGCTGTATTAACAACAGATGAGGCTAATATCAAGGCCAAATTAATACAGCTCCAGTCCTCCATTACCCCAAATTTAGAGATACTCCATAAAGAGAAAGTATATGTTGAAACTGTTCTCAAGAAAGACCCAAATCTTTCTACATCAGATGGACTTATTCATCTTGCTGCTGAGACTGCCATTTAGCATAAGTCACTGGAAATTGCTTTGAACAATTGGGATGCACCTCTCAGGATGATTATGGAGGTAAATAACACATTTTTGGCTAAATATGGTCTTAACCCTTAAACACTCTTTGACATAAGTGTCAAAAAGGGGGAGAAAATAGACATAATAGGGGGAGATACAGATATTATGAGAAAAGATACAAAGGAGGAGCATGATATACAGAGAAGGCACAATCAACTCAGGGGGAGTTACCAAATTTTTGAGGTATATATTGTAAGTTACAAATTTTGATCAAATTTTCTTTAAACTTTGTATATACCAATCAGATTAGTAAATGTACTTATAAGGTCAGTTAAGTGTTTTTGTCACTCATGTCAAAGGGGGAGATTGTTAACCTCATAATGGTTTTTGACACTTGAGTGCCAACACACTTAATCACATTCCACATTGAAGCCGAGTACACCATGCATGTCGAGCCACAACAGATGCTGAGTTAGGAAAGACTTTAGGTGCCGAGTAATCTTCATGTGCCGAGTAGTTTTTAGATACCGAGTGAAGATCAGATACCGAGTGAAGATTAGATACCGAGTGAAGTGTCGAGTAACACAAGGTGCCGAGTGTTAACAAGTGCCGAGCAACACAAGGTGCCGAGTGTTAACAAATGCCGAGCAACATAAGGTGCTGAGTGATACCATTTTTTTTAGATGCCGAGCTATCCAGGAAACAACATGTGCCGAGTATCAGCAATACTTCAGGAGTCGAGTAACTCAGTATATCAGCATAAGAGTTTGTAATTGCACAAAGTATGATGCAAACAGTTTTTACAGCTGACATAAGGTAAATCCTGAAGGATTTAATGATGAGATCGAATCTTTTATTTTTCCTATGCAATCTACATGCAGCCAATAAGGAAAATGATGAAGGCATGCAACCAATAGAAGAAGTGCAAATAATAAGTGAAAAATGAAGATTGAATATGGATCGTAGATCCATACCTAACCCTAAATCCTCAAATGTCTTTATAAGGAAGATGAAATTTCATTGTAAATGTATGAGTGGACATACAAGGGTGCACAAGGAATTCTATTTACAGAAGCGAGGGTTATTAGATCACAAAAAGATCAAGATCAGAGAAAGCGGAAAAGGTGCCTGCATTCAGCAATCAAGGATTGTAATCTATCAGGTTCATTGTACCTAATACTTTCTAGCAATTGTATTAGAATGAAAATCCTATGGTGATAGGTTAGCTTAACAGCTATTTCGTAGATCCTTTAAATAGGTGATTAAATCCTTTAACAGGGTGACACTTCATGTTAAGTGTTTGTAAATCCTCTAACCAGGTCACTATTAATATAGTGTAAAGCCTTTAACAGGGCAGACCATCAGAAGTGGTTGAACAATATTGCTGCAGTAATTTTTGTGGGTATCATCCCCACCCAGTTTTACCTTCTTATTCCTAGAGGGTTTCTGGGTTACCAAATTCCAGTGTTATGTGTTGTTGATGCATGTGTTTAGTTTCATGTTTACTTGATATATTTACATGCATGCAATTTACTTTCAGTTAAAAGTTTTATTGGCTAAAGTGTGATACTTATGATTCAACCCACTCCCCCCCCTTCTCATAAGTACTCTTTCCATATTTGAATAT
The DNA here is from genome assembly GCA_028749045.1 of Cupressus sempervirens. NCBI lineage: Eukaryota > Viridiplantae > Streptophyta > Pinopsida > Cupressales > Cupressaceae > Cupressus > Cupressus sempervirens. The sequence goes on along the minus strand of CM053786.1, from coordinate 129,922,573 downwards.
TCCAACAATCACTGGGGAAATCCCCCTTGCACTATTGCTAGAGTTCCTCTAGATGCCTCAACTAATACCTTGATGCCTTGAGGCCAGTGTCCATGACACCATTTCTTAGGTCACCACTCGCACATCCCGCACTCCCAAGCTTCCCACCACTGCTCTCCTAGTAGTAGTGATGGTGGATGGAGGAACCACTCAACTTCCTTGCCCTGTGGTGGCTCTGGCTGGTCTCTGACTCCTCCTCCTAGTGCTCAGTAGGCACTTTCTGGGAAATGGTCTTTGAATTTGGCAATTTCTCCTTTGTGGCCAAAGATAAAAGATGTAGAGGCTACCACTAATCCTATTGTTTTTGCTGATGATGGCTGGACCATTCTCAGCCTGCCCCCCAATCCCAAAGATGATTGGGGTTCTCATGATCATGATGAACCACCACCCTCAACAGACAGTACTTTGACCACCTGAGGTTGCTATTTATGTTTTTTTATGAACACTGTTTGATACTAGCTGCGATCGTGTGAACTTTTCATGGGGTGATCTTGTATCCCCCAACCCTTTTTTGTGAATTGTAATCTTAGTATATTATTTATTAATAGAAAATGACTATTCATCAAAAAAAAAAAAAGATACATGGAAATAAAATTCTACATTAGATAATGTAAGTTATAAACCCATGCTAATGTATAAATTATGGAGAAAAATAAGTTAATGTTAATTTGTAGATAAATTTTTGAAAGACTTCAAATTAGAAATTACTCTTATATGATAATAAAACAATATAAAAATTTTTAAAGGAGGATTTCATATTAAACAAGACATAACACTATTTTAAAATTTTTTTAATTATTGGTAAATGACCAGTAAGGGAGAACTCATGAAGCAAAGTTGTACTTATAAATTAATTAATTTAGTAAAACTTATCAAGGCCTCATCACTTACCAATAAAAAAGGAGAATATGGTGTTATATCTTGTTCAACACTAAAAAGTTACAATTATTATTATATCATGCATATCTTCTAGTTTTGTAGGTCTGCCTAAAATTATTGGCATTGGATTCATGACCTTTTCAAGCCAGTTAGGCTTGAACCCTTTTCTTGGCACATGGTTATATTGGGCGATTCCTCTAGAATCCCTCAAAAATTCACCCAAATTTGGCATACTTTCAGGATGGATATTTTTTTCACTCTATGGAAAGATAGGAATCTTGTTCTTTTCATACATAGTTTTCTTGATATTAATATTGCTATGTACACTAAGGCATGCATTTGTAATAATGTAATTATGCAGATTTAGGTACAAGCCAACAAAGTGGCCTTGGAGATGGCTCACCTATAGGAGCTACTAAACCACTAGGGCAATGTCCCTTGCACTATTGCCAGAGTTCCTCCAGATGCCTCAGTTGATACCTCAATGCCTCAAGGGCATTGTCTATGATGTCATTCCTTAGGTCGCAACTCACACACCCTGCTCTCCCAAGCTTCCCACCACCGGTGGTGATGGTGGATAGAGCCATTGCTTAGCTTCCCTGCCCCATGGTGGCTCTGGCTGGTCCCTGGCTCCTCCTCCCAGTTCTCAATGGGTGCTTTCTAGGAAATGGCCTCACCTAAAACTGGAGATTTCTCCTTCATGGCCAAAGATAAAAGATGCAGAGGCTGCCATTGATCTTGTTGATGATGGTTGAACTGTTCTTAGCCCACCCCCCAATCCTAAATATGATTGGGATTTTCAAGATCGTGATGAACCACCACCCTCTGTAGACACTGCTTTGGCCACCTAAGGTTGCTATTTATGTTTTTTTTTTATGAATAGTCTTTGATTCCGATTGCGGTCATGTGAACTTTTCACGAGGTGATCTTCTATCCCCCAACCCTTTTTTGTGAAATGTATAAATTATGGAGAAAATAAGTTAGTATAATTTGTAGATGAAATTTTGAAAGATTTCAAATTACAAATTACCTTTATATGGTCTAATAAAAATATATAAAATTTGTTTAAGGAGGAGTTCGTATTAAACAAGATATAACACTATTTAAAAAAAAATATTAATTATTGGTAAATGACCAGTAAGGGAGAACTTATCAAACAAAGTTCTACTTATAAATTTATTTATTTAATAAAATTTATCAAGGCCTCGTCACTTACTAATAAAAAAGAAGAATATGGTGTTATATCTTGTTCAACACTAAAAAAGATACAATTATTATTATATAAAAAAATATTTCTTACTCAATATCTTTTTATTATATTTTTTATTATAAATATTATGTAAGGTTGAAACTTTGTAGTTGGTGCTTAAACCACATGATATAAATTATCACCCATATATATTTTATTTGAATAAATTGTAACATTCATTAAAGCTTTCAAATATTATGTTGTTTATAAATCTTACACTGAAATAGTAATATAAAATATATTAAAATTATCATCCAATCAAGAAGATTGGAAGGGTTAATTCTCACCAACAAAAAAAAAAAGAATTTTGAATCATAGAGTCTAATCATTTTTCCTTGGAGATTCATATCCTTAATTTTAGACTTTTATCTTGTAATTAAACTTAAAACAAGCTTCATTTTAAACAAAAGATTATAAATTCTTTTGATAGAAATATCTCAACATACATAAATATCGACATTCTCTTCCTTTAATAGAGGATTACAATGTTATGAGTAAGCATATATCACTAGAAGCTTCCTTGGTTAAGGAGCCATGTCAAATTCACCCAAGTGTTGAACTTGGATCAAACTTACCTTTTGGGGGGTTTGAACCTTGGTGGATGTAATTATCTCCTCTTAACATCATCCTCACCAATTGTGCTCATATGATTGAGCTACAATTATATTTATACATTTTAAATAATAAGAATTTGCTTACACACAAATATATGTGCCTATACTTTTGATCATGGCACAACTTTTTATCTTTATTTCATAAGAGTAAAATCTAATAATTTAGCAATTTGAAAGATCTTTAGGTGGAGGGAATAAGAATTGGTTGGTTTGCTTCCTATTCTCGGTTCGAAATGGCGTCTCTAAGCCTCATGAGATGTGTAAATCCAAATGGCATTACATAAAATAAATTATTTTAGCATGTGGGAAGATCTTTTGGAGGAGGAAGTATGGATTGGTTGGGTCCCTTCCCATTCTCAACTAGAAATGCCATTGCTAATCCCCATGTAGTGTGCAATTCCAAATGACAGTGCATGAACCAAACTCCTGATATTCAAAACAACATATCATCATTAGTCTCTTATATTCAATATTTTAGAGTAATTTATTGGATGCATAAAGTGAAAATAAATCACGTGGTCTAAGTCAATAGTAACTTCTTTAAAAAAAAGTGAACTATGAAGTGTAGTTTAAAAGAAATGTGATATGAAAGACAAGTTCTTCCTATAACAAATTGCAAGTGCAATCTAAAATGTCCACTTTAATAAGGAATATAGTTAAAAACAACTCCATCCAAAAGATTGAATTCATTCCATAATATGTTAGTTAAGTAATATTGATGTGACCAAAATTCAGACCTCCACTAGATCATTGTGATCATACTAGTGACCTCATTGCTTTGACTCAAAAGCATTTCAGTTGGTAATAAAACACATATCAACCAACACCAACAACCACATTGTCACAAACATTTACTCAGCATTCAAAAGCAAAAATGAAAAATCTTCTAGAGAATGTGATCCCATAGGATGGTGAATCGGGGTTGATCTTAAAAATTAATCAAAACATAATTTAAGAATGGAAAGATTTTTGAGTGAGTTGAACTTGCCTGGATTGTCTGCTTTGAATCGAAATGCCACCCAGCCACCCTTTGGCACATCAATAGTATTCCGTTGAGGAGGATCAACCAGATTAAAGTTTGCAGGGTCCTTGTTGGGATCGTAGTTCCCAATCCCCCTTCCCACCACAAAGAAATCGAAGCCATGAAGATGAAATGGGTGATTCTCCGCACTCAACAAGCTGGTGTCCTGAAGAACCAATTGTACTCTTGAATTGTATGAAAGCCTTGTGAGCCTTGTTCCACTAGTTGATTTTAGGTTGCTTGGTGGATTTCCAGTGTAATTGAAAGGAGCGGTGGGATTATCAGGGAAATCAGGTGTAAAAACCCCACTGATGTTGAAGTAATGTGCTTGCAAGAGAGAAATGGTGGGCTTCACAAAAGTAATGTTGTTAATGGCGGCATCTAAACGGGTACCATTTATGCAAGTTTGGCAGGGATTAATTGCAAGTCCTACTGTGAAGAAGAGATGGCGGTCTATAGACTTTGGGACTTTTGCAGGGAAGTTTATAGAATTGAGGCTTCTTAAAGAATTTCTCAAATTGTCCGCAAAGAGGGTGTCGTTAATGGAAGGAATTTTGGGCATTGTGATAAAAGATGAGTTTTTTATTGTGGTTCCTACGTACTGCAAGATTGCTGTTGCGGTTTGATTGTCTAGGGGCAGAGGGGCATCTTGAAATGCTCTGGCCGCCATGAAATACCTGCCAGTGTTTTTGTTTGTGACCAGCAATACGTTTGTTGTTTGTCCAGGAGCAATCACGATTGATTTGGTCTGTAATGGCTTTGTGTACAATGCATCCACCTCTACCACCGTCATCTGATGATTTGCTATGTCGAAGAACAGTTCGCCATTGAGAGCAGCATTGATTATCCTCAGAAGGTAGGTTTTTCCTGGTTTAACTGACAGTGTAAAGGTATCTGCAATAAAGACCACAAAACTTAAATCAATGCTAAGGGCTCAATATTATCATGTTTTAAAAAGTATATTTGTTTTTGACTTGTCATTGGGTTCTATTAGAAAAGTTCACATGTAATTTTAGATGCCTGATTTTAAATTTGCCTTGATATATACGTATAGATCTTAGGTTACACTATTAAACTTTTGTTTTGGATAATTAACATGATAATTTGTTTAATAAGCAATGTCAAAGCACTACATACTACATTAGATCTTCTTTCACATGATAATTTGTTTAATTTGATGATAATTTGTTTAATATAATAAATTGGATCTTCTTTCACATGCACAAATTTCTGTCACTTTGCATATCATCGTTAGGTTTGTATACACTTAGCATTAATTGTTGCTAACCTTTGGTAGGGCAGCTGAAGAGGGGCCCTGGTTTTCCATTAATAGTGTGTGCATCAGAAGTGTTAACCGCTACTCCTCTGCTCTGAGCTTTACTGACAAGACTCTCCACATCTGCATTCCACCATTCCCCTGCAAATTTTAAGCCATTACATATAAGAAAAACATTGAAAATATAGTCTCCTTAAAGGATTTTGAACTCATAAATATTCATTTCCTACCTAGAATCAATGTGACTTCTTTGTGAGGCTTGGGAAATGGGTAAGGAACTTTTCTCTTTGGCAAAATAACAATGGCACCATGAACAGTTGCTCTCAGCCAGAGTATATGAGCGTGCCACCACAATGTACCCCTTTGCCCACTGATTGTAAAATTGTGTACATAGCTCTTACCAGTTTGTATTGGGCATTGTGTAATATATGAAGGCCCATCTGCCCATCCAGTTCTGAACTGCTTTACTCCATGCCTATAAACCATATGAACATACCATCAACAAGAAGATCTCACACGGTTATGAAAAAACATGCAACAAAAACTAGCAAACCAAACGTTGGGTCAATATTTTAGCTGTACAAGTGAGCTGTTTACAAGCAGTATAAAGTCTAAACCGTATTCATTATGCTAGTAACATGCATTTCTTACACCATATTTTAAAGAAACTTTGTAGCAAAATAAGCATGAGAAAACCAAACATTGTGGTGTCAATGTTCTTAGCTATACCAGTGAACAGTGAAGTTATATTTCACATGATTTGTCACATTTACCACCACTCTATCACCTTCCCTTGCATACAATGTTGGTCCCGGATACTTCCCATTCACCGTGACAATAGACTTTGTATGGCATAATCGGGACACATTCCGAAGTTGTATCTGAAATAAGGATGTCAAATGAGGTTTGTAACTCATGAAATAATAAGAGTAATCAAAATAATTTGTCAAGCAAATATACAAATTGCAATTCCAAGAACATCTATGTAGTTTGATTAGTTTCTGACATTTGAAGTCTTTCTAATGGTATAACATTAGATTTGATCTTAGAACAAAAAGTTTGTTTCTGGATTTAACTGTTTATATTTTTTTTAGCATGGATCACACTAAGTGATCTATCATTTTTTGCTATTTCAAATCTTACATTCTTTCATTCTGATGATGGATCACATAGTGTGATCTAAAACATTGATGCTAAAAAATACACAATTGAATTCATAAATGAACTTGTAATTTACATAAAGATTGTGGAAATCTGCTAATAGTATACATAAGTTCTCAACACTACAAATCCGCTTTCTATTCATTTCAACTTGATTATGGGATATATCATATGATTCAAAACAACGACAAGAAAAATCTGTGCACACTACTAATGATCGTTAAGAACAAAAAAATACAATTTTAAGTACATCTTGTATTTTCAAGAATACTCCTGAAACAAACTGCATATATTTTTTTATCAACATTTCAGAAATCCAAAATGTCTATTAAAAAAATACAAAATAATTTGTTCCACAAGCATTCTCATATCAACTGCAAGAACACTGAAGGTTCATCCTGAAAATAACATTGCAATCACATACATATACATATACATACATTAAAATTGTAATTCCTTGTTTTGGCCAGAGCTACAAATGGAAGCAGACCATTCACAAACATTATAACAACCAGGCATATGGCAGTTTTAATGTCCATAGCTGCTCTCTCTAAGAGCAGTACAGCTTGAAAACAATCAAGAGGGTAGTTCCTCCTTCTACATCTCAAAACAATTGCGATTTGAAATATTTATAAAGTCTAAAGTAGTTTCATGATCTTCTAAGCAAACGTCCCCCTAAAATGCAACAGTTGTTGGCTCTAGCGTGCAACAATTTACTCACATATTTTATGTTGAGTAGCTGCAAGATCTGATCATCTTAATGTTTTTAATTAGTTCTCCGAAGGTCATCAGTCCTTTCAAAGATATAAAATTTTGTGGGAAATCATTAAAAAGATGTTTTAGATGTATGAAATGAAATGTAAGAATACGTTACAATTTTTGGTGGCCTGCAAGAACAGCAATGTTTTTGGCCAGGAAGGAGCAACAATAATTTTAAATACAGAAGCTTAGAAATTGGACCAGATGACTTGGTTGAAAGAGGTCGACCACCAGCTGAGAGTCGATTTGAAGCAAGTCTGTGAATATGAGACAACCGTTAAAAACAGATTCTTCTTGTTCTTATTGCAGACCTCTTTCTTAGATTAATGAACTTTCAAGAATGCCAGATTCATATAACAGATGAGCTCCAAGTAAATTAATACGTTGTAACCACTGCCTGAATTGACCTATGTGCATGAATTAAATGCAAATGATTAACAAATTATCTTTGTCACGTATCGTTTTGGTAAACAAGAGCAATCACATAATAAAGAATTGTTTAAAATAAAAAAAATTGAGTTCGATTAAAAATACGAAGGTAATCTCAAAGGTGGTCAATGAGTGGAAGACACCACTCATATGGTAATCCTCACCATTAAAAGAGATTCTCTATGGTATAATAAAATACTTAAGCTCTAAGTTCTAACCAAAATTCATCGGGAGTCAAATCATTTCATATGATCATAATTACTAGTGTCAAATTGACGTGGAAGCATGGTTTCTTGAGTTTTTTTTGAAAAAAATTAAATTAGCACTAGCATTTTTTAAGGGGCAAGGGTTAAGCTTTTGATGATGTTCTTGAATAGGTGCTATCATGTTCTGGTTATAATTAAGTTTTATAGTTATAATTAAACATTTAATAGAATAATTTCATTTTTACTACTTTTTTTATATTGGTAAAAGGCTGAAGCTAATATTTTAATAATTTTAATGAAATTTACAATGTTCCTCCGCTCAAAAGGGTAGAAAAGAACGGAGTCAAGAAAAACCTCCAATCTCGCTTGAGAATTTTCTTCCCTTAAATACAAAGAGTAATCTAGGGGTATACCCCTATTTACAAAATTTTGACAATGATCCCACATTTACAACATTTGTATTTTAATTTGACCCATTCTTTCATTTATCTTGTCTCTTTCCTTGCGATTATGAATTTCCACCTTTAGTGCCTTTATGCTTCTTTAAAACGTCGACATGCCAACAAATATCTTTTGACCAAGATACTTATTAGATCCATAAAATGAACTAGTTGAAGTTATGAAGATTTAAAGCTTTAGGCAACAAAATTATAGAAGGATATTTTGAGTTAATATTAATCTTATTAAGTTTTATTTTTGAATTTGAGAAAATCTTCCAAATAGCAATCTTAAATGTGTTCCTAGGTGGATGAGTTATTCATCTTAGATTGTTAGGTTCTTGTTTTTGAAATTTAGATTCCGTGTATGTCTTCCGTTGAGTTATTACAAAGTCTTAGTTACTTTAATTTGATTAGAAGTTTCATTTTGTGTATGAATATTAGAAATATATATCATTTGTTTAAAGAAAGTTTGCATCAATTAACATATTCATTATTACTTATCTCCTTTGTCTTTGTCATTCTTAATTGATATTTGTGAACATATGTTAGATTAACCTTAGTAATGCAAATATGAGTTATCAACTTAAATCCAATTCATTAGCCTTACAAGTTTGGGTCTAATTAGTGCTAAGTTAGTAGATGTCTTTTTGGATTATATACCTTGTGTTCAAATATATGAAATTTGGTAAATTATTGGAGGTCTAATTCTAGCATTCTTGGCATTGTCCATGGGTAGTCTACTAGTATTACTCAATAGTTATTTTAGTGTTGAAATATTTTATTTTTTAATATAAAGAGTGAAGGAGCCAAAGGTTACACACAATTTAGGGGAAGCTCTCTTTTATGATTCAATTTTTTGGGTCATGGCCCTTAGTCTTTAAAAAGTACCTCATTTGTGAGCAACGTTGAATTGTAACTATTTGGAGTTGGTATCTACTGGTTTGTCTAGATTTCGTAGTCTGCATATATGTCATCTCTAAAAGAGTTGAAGCATGAGGGAAACCTCAAGCTATCTATTTTAAGCCTGAATAGTTTATTTTGTTATTTAACTAGAGATGTTATCAGATGATTCTTGAGACATTACTAGAGCTGGACATCAATATCTTATGTTCCCAACATTGATATGCACCCTGTTTCTCAAGTGTTCTAAAAGTGGTCTTTATCATTCCTTGCTTGATATTTACATATTCAGCTATTGTGATTTTAAAGTGTAGTGAATTTGAATACTGTCTATTTCCTCCAGCCATCATTAAGTGAGACCGTTAAAATCTACAAAGGGATAAAAATTTAAGAAATATCTGCCAGATTATATCTTCTTGTTCATCCCTATGAAGGAGGGATTTTGTTGGGTCTGCCTAGTGCTTGATATTTATCTTGTCTATTGGATTTTAGAGTTGAAAGAATGAGCTTAGAGGAAACATGAATAAAAGGGAAAACACTAAACAAGAGAGTCAAAGTTGGTTTAGAAGAAAGAATAAAAGACTAAAGAAAATAATACAAAACTTAATTAAACTAACCTATAGATATATACTCTACCTTTTGTACAAATTCCAAAGATTGTTATGGAAATAGGGATCTTGGCCATAGATTAGTTGTTTTGAACAAAGCTAAGAAAAGAGGAAAGCCTTCCTAGGGCATCAGGAGGTGGGATCCCTATTATTAGTATTGACTCTTCACCATCTACACCTTGATTTGCTAGGACAAATCTACTTCTTTGTTTCCTTCTCTATAGATATGTGAAATTCTCATTTGTTGGAACTTATCCAAAATCTAAAGATCTTCTTCCAATTTGGAATTTAAAATATAATTAGAGGTGCTTCATTTTTTAATAGCATTTAGAATGATTTTAGAGTTACCTTCAATGACTAGTTTTTTTATTCCTAGCTCCAGACTCAATTTTAAGCCTTCAATTAATGCTTCTAGCTCTGCCAAGTTGTTAGATTGAAATCCTAATGGTATAGAATTTTTTCATATTCATGCTCCTAAACCTAAATGAATAATGTAACCTAACCTAAGGATGCCTAGATTGCCTCTTGAAGCTCCATCAAAGTTGAGTTTCTCCAAGCTAACTGGATGAGGCTCCTAAATACAATTATACCTAGCTTTCTTATTACCCTTAGGGTATAAAAAAGGGGGTAATGATTAAAAAAATTCAATGCTTTTGCATTTCAACATCCTAATCAGAGAGGGAGCCTTCCTCTTTGTATGAATTTTGGAGATCGTTGTTTATGACGTCTACTATATTGGCTTATACTTTGTTGAGGAAAGGTTTTCTATCCATATTTTTTGGTGAAGATTATTCTATTCCTTTCTTTACATATCTCCCAAAGGAGAATGGAGAGGGATATCTTCCAAAAAATTTGATACACCTTTGAAAGTTCTCGATGAGGCCAACTTCTTAGGAAGTCCCACAATTTATTAGTAAAGGCTACCTTCCAACTAATCTTGTTACATAACCATTTCCAAAATTTGACAGATGGGCATTAGAAATAGAAAATACTCCATTATTTCATTTTTTTTTTCACATAGAGGGCATCTTGATGGTCCCTCAAAGCCCATCTTAGTAAATATGCCATCTATTAGGATTCTTTTTTGAATGGTTTCCCAAAGAAAAATGCCAACTTTTGGAAGGCATGATGGGTCCCAACAAAGGTTAAGGGGAATCTATTGGAAATACAATAGGAAAGGTATAAAAAAATTCGTGGGAGGGGGGGATGGTTAACTCAATAGTTTAAACTTGGACCCACAAAACTTTCACCACACATCCTTCTCATGCATTCAATGAGAAAACTAAAATAACATGTAAAGCATTTACATCTAAACCATGTAAACATGAAAGAATTCACACACATAACACCAAATATGATTACCCAAAAACCCTCCAAGTGAAAAGGTAAAACTATGGTGGGGATGACACTCACAAATATTCACTACTGTAGTAATAAAGTGTACCCAATGAAGGTTATGTTGACATATAAGCCAAGTTTTTTTATTAGTGACAACACTTATTCAGATTTTTTATGGCTACCAAGCTCATTGTACAGTCTACAGTGTTTTCCATGTAATTCAGTAGCCACCAAGTTCTATAGTTGCTACCGAATCTTCTAGACTAATTCTAGTGGTCACCGAGCATTCCAATGGTTACCAAGGGAATTCAATTAGTGTGAAGTGCAACAGTTCAAACTGAGCAGAATCAGGCAGTGTGAAGCCTAGCAGTTCAACCCGAGCAATTCAGTGGTTACTGAGCTTTGCAATTTCTACTGAGCCAACAATTCATGGAATATGAAGCTAGTGTTAACTGAGTTGTATGATGACTAGTGTTTATCGAGTGATTCAGTTTATGACAAGTAAAATAGTATCTACCGAGTCACCAGTGTAGACCAAGTTCGAGACTACTTTGAGGTGATTAGTGTGGATCAAGCTTCTACTTCTACCGAATTCATGATGATGCCAAGTAATGATAGTGGATGTTGAGTATCAAAACTTCACTAAGTCAGTCTTCAAAACCCAAGTGTTTTCATATGGGTTGACTTTGTAATATTGGTGTTAACTTGTATATTTGCTGACTTTGTAAGTTTGTAAATTGGATTGGTATATATATGTAAGGTATTATATCATATCCAATGTGAGTGAGATAATGAACATATAAAAATGTGAATGTAAACAAGTAGCAGATAAAGTATTTATTGAAGGCCATATCAGAAAAGGAGCAGTAGAGACATATCCATCACAAAAGGTGATTAGTACTTCAAAGAATCTCTATCAGCAAATTCATTGTAAGTTAGAGATCTATTGTTTCATTCTAATAGGTGAATCAGTTTAAATCCTTTCACAAGGTAGACTTAACAGTTTTTCTTAAATCTCTTAACAGAGTGCATATTTTATCAAGTGTGTTTGTAAATCCTTCAATAAGGTGGACCTAGTAGTCCTAATTGCTCCTAATAGGGCAGATCATCAGAAGTGATCATTGTAAGCCTTAATAGGCCAACTTTATGTTGTAGTATTGAAGTTTTGTGGGTATCATCCCCACCCAGTTTTACTTTCTATTTGGAAGGTTTCTAGGTCACCAAATTATTTTGTTCAAGTGTTATGAATGTTTTATGTTTTCAGTTTCTCATGCATGTAATTAAATCAATAAATGATAATTGGTATATTGCTATAAAGTTATGAAATTGATAAAGTTTTAGAGGTTACTAATTCACCCCTCCCCTCTTAGTAACCTAGCATAGTCTTGAATATTTCCAACAATTGGTATCAAAGCTTTGTGGTTCTCAGGAGAAAGTTTAATAGCTTGAGCAAAGATCAAGAATATGGAGATATTCAAACTTGATAAGGCAATTAACAATGAAAAGTTGGATATAGAAATGGCCATTGCACAACTCAAGAAAGCTAAGGAGAAACTTTCCCAATCCCTGAAAAGAACGAAGGAACTTGCAAATCAAATGAATGATCATTAGTACATTGAAGAAAGAATTGAAGATTTTTTCCCTTCAAGTAGTTCAGATGAAGAAAATGATGCAATCAAAGAACTCCTAGAGAAGAATGGTTCCCTGCAAGAAGTAAGAAAGTGGAAAAGAGATCAAGAAATTCAATCAATAAGGCTATGTGAAATCTTGGAACAAAGAAACAAGATGAAAGAAGAAATGGATGGAAGAAATAATGAAATCCAGAACCAATTCCTTTAGCATGCAAATCTTACGGATCAAATCTCCAATGCAAATGAGAAAATCATGAGCCAAAGACAAATCAATGAAAGATTAAGAAATGATCTAAATTTGGAAAGACAAATCAATGAAAGAATAAGAAATGAGTTGAGATCCGAAAAGCAAATTAGTGAAAGATTGAAAAATGACCTAAACACTAAAAAGAAAATCAATGAAAGAATGATGAAATCCCAAGTAGACATGAATCAATTAAATCAACTGAATGAGTAGAATCTCTATAGGCAAAAGGGTAAAGTAGGAATTGGATACAAAGAAGAAGGTGAATCCTTTGAACAAGGTACTCAAAGGAATCAAAGACCTACTTGCAATCACTGTGGTAAGATAGGTCATACATTAAGAAAATTTTGGAGTAATGGTAAAGCAAAATTTAATGGACAATGCTACAATTGTAGTCAGCATGGTCACAAGGCTAATGAATGCAAAGAGAAACCAAAATTTGAGGGCAAGTGTCAAAAATGCAAGAAATAAGGTCACAAGGCATCAGATTGCATAGCTAAGTCATTCAATCCAATAGAGCCAATTGTGAAAACAATATTTGGTTGGGACTACAACACTTGGTGTAGATGTCATTACTGTGGAGAATATGGACACATTGGCATGAACTATGTTAAACATCACACAAGGAAGAGAAATACCACCATTAGATGTTTCACTTTACCGAGCTTGGTCATCTAGCTAAGAATTGCATGAATAAATAGAGATTTGAAGATGAAAAGAAAGAAAAAGTAGATGAGGCAGCAATGGATTCCTAAATCTATCGAGGAAGCTAGTTCAAGTAATGATGGTCATGTCACTCAAGAAGTGGGTGACTGCAACATTTTAAACTAGGTTTCTGAAGGAGATTTGGAACTGTGTTATCATGATCACATTCAAACAGTTCCAATTAAAATTGACAAAGATCCAAATCAGTATTTGAGATACGAAAGGATCACTAAGAGAGATCGGTATCAGTTATTACCGAGTTACCTTCTCTACTGAGTAAGGTTAGGTCATGGACTCTATCGAGCAAGGTCAAGAGTAACACAACATGCATGATTACCAAGTCACGAAACCTTCACCAAGTAATCAATAGAATAGTGGATGATAGGCTATTGTGCATACTATCAAGCATAATGTCAAGCATGATGTCAACACAGCTACCTTCATACCAAGCATTAATGATGAAGTTTTAACAAAAAAAGGCAAGAAATCAAATTCATTTCTCATCGTGAAATCTAAGTGCTATTGCGAAGAAGTGAATTCCAGTGAGATTAAGTGACTTCAAGCAAATTTATAGCAAGGTGATCAAAGGAGTGTGATAATTTACTAAGTAATCATGGCATCCAGTAGCAACAACAAAGCAAAGAAAGGGTCTGAGATGTTGGTCCTAAGAGTTGAGTGGAAAGCACCAGACTTTAGACTTGTGCACACGATTGTAGAAACCATCGACCCAAGCAAAGCTCAATTGAAAATCTCACCTAAGGTACTTCTTATTAACAATATTTGAAATCATTTCAAGTGTCCTATTTAGGAAATTAGAACCCTAGAAATGGATGATGCCCTAGGTGAATTATGTGTTAATGGAGTTCTCAAACCTAAGCATAAACACTTGGAAGACAAAGGTTTGACCTACATTCCTCACATGCCCCAAGGTTTTCAAATTAAATGGATCAAATACATTCTAAGTTGAGTTCATAATGGTTAGCTATGTCTTGAGAAACTAGTTGTAATCATTGAGAAAATGATTTATTGCATCCCCGGCCTCCCCATGCTCACTAAAGCCAAAACCACCAAAACCCTAGGTCAGGATGAGCTAGAAAAGAAAACCCTAGTTGAGTGGGATCGTAGAGGCATGAAAATCAATAGTGTAACTGATGTAGAACTAAAATTCGAGATACATGTAATAGCTCACAAGATATATAGTTCAAGCTACATCAATAGTGTATAATGTGAAGCTATGGACTTAGCTACAAAGTTGTGAAGAACAATTTGTCTTATGACTTGGAAAATCTATTGTTAAAACAATTCATCAAGAACATAGAAGGTATTCAAAATTCCAAAAACAAACCCTATAAATTTGGCTCTCTGTTGACTTGTTTGTTCTTCTATATTCAGAAGTTTTTCCCTTCCAAAAGGCATAGTATGGAGAAAAGATGTGCATGTATTGTATCAGATTAATGAATACATTACAGAAATAGGAGAGAACTTTGTTAGTGTTATGGACAACTACTTTGAAGTTTTCAAGGAGAAAATGAATAATAGATTTAGAATACCTAAGAAGCTAGTAGAATATTACAAAGAGGATATATGCTTCATGGTAGACTATGACAGAGTCTACATTTAGGTAGTAAAACCCAGAATTATATGGGTAAAACCTCTTCCCTATGAGGTGAATATTAATGAGGAAAAAGATATTATTGAACCTTTAATTAATGAACCTGTTGATCCAAAGGCATCATACTTTGGAACATATGATGCGGCAAAGGCAAGGATAGAGCTAGAGATAAAGCTCCCACAAGCGGTTAACAAAGGTAAGAGGAGGATAGAAAAACTAAAATCAAGCACACCTCTTATTTAAATCGAGGGAAAAGGAGAAGATATAGATGAGGAGGCAGAGGATGAGTTTGAAATAGAAGAAGAAAGCCAAGATGATCAACACCAAGCCACCAAAGCCATCCACTATAGTTTTAACAAGGAGGTCTAGGAAGAAAGGCAGTAAAATTTTCTTTAGAAAACCTCCTCCCACCTTCCAAGAAAAATTGAAACAATTGGAAGAAGGTGCAAGTATAAAAAACTTCAAATCCTTGAAGTATGAAACAAGATTAGAGGTAGAAAAGAAATAGGTTGAAGAACTGGCGTTAACTAAAATGGGAAAATGAAAGTATTTGCCAGATTAGATAGCCTCCCAAATCTCTAATGAGTTATTAGAGAAAATTAAGCCAAGATGGGACTTTGCAATGCAAAAAACAAAAGACATTTATGCACAAACCTTGAGGCAGTTGCTACCTAGCATGACAGATGCTAATGTAAAAGAGTCCTTAAAGAAAAATGAAGATAAGATGACTCTTAGATTTAATACTTGTTTAATTTTGATCAAGGATATAGAGCATGTAGTTAAGAATGCCACAAGCATGTGGAAGAATGTTTATCATTTGCATAAACAAAGTGACTTCCCAATAGAAGTTAAGGATGATGACAGTGATGATGAGGAAGAAGAAGCTTACATTGAGCCCACATATTTTGACAATGAGGAATTTGAAGAAGATAAAGAGGAAGAAGCTATTGAGGAAGACAAAGAAGATGATGAGGAGACTAACCCTATGAAGATAGTAGCAACAGTCATTGCCTTACTTGCTCACTCTCTAAGCAACTAGCAACCATATCAAGCTTGAAGACAACTTTTGCAAGTGTGATTGTGACAACTACAGGAACTTCAAATGTCCAATAACTCTTCACCCCCACACATCTCAACACATCATTGATAGAAGTGTCTACCACTTCATCTACTGAGCTACAGCCTCCCTCTTCTTCAGCTATTGAGTTGCAATCATCAGCTATGAATACAGTGGCTTCTACAATTTTGAGCTCTTTAGTAGTAAGTACTTCAGTTTTGAATACTACAATTTTGTCTACTTCAGTAATGGATACTTCAGTTATGAATTCTTCAGTTTTGGATTCATCAAGCATTCTTGTTAGTTTTCTATCAGTTGGTACTATATCAATTTTCATAGCAAGTCCTAGTATATCTACAATTGTTTCCATTACAGATACAAAGGCATTAAGTACAAGGATAGTTGAACCCAAGGTTCAACTAAGTACATAATTTTTGAGTAGAGGTAAGGAGATAAAAGAGGATATAGACCTAGTGAGAAAAATAGAAATTCCCAAATGGGACTTTGATAATCTCACTACAGATCAAATGCATATTGTTGGTCAACTCCTCCAAATGAAGGCAAAGCATAATAAGTTGAGAGAGGAGATAGATAGAGAATATAAAATTATTGATGATGTGAAGTATATTGTGTATGAGGCTATAGGTATTGAGGTTGATACTTCTCAACCTATTTTGTTGCAATTAGAAGAGGCAGTCCAAAAGTTTAATGAGGACTCTAGTGGTCAAGATAAGTTAATTGAGAAAGTAGAAAACAAATTTGATAATAAAGTACTTGAGCACATTCCTCATCAAATTGTCATTCAACAAGTTGAGCTTTCATCAATTTTGACCAATCTTGAAACCTCTTGCACTAGTGTGACATCACTTTTTGGAAAGTTATGTGATGTTACCAAGTTCACAAAGGAGATAAAGAGAAAACTGACAAAGATTAATGAGGATCTAAAAGCTAGTGCATAGCAATTGCAACTTGACTCTAGTTCAAGCTTTGCACATCACATGAAGATCAAATTTCTATTAGACATGTAGGTAGAGTTGCTAAGATAAGAAGCAAGGATCCGGTCTACATTGATAGATATTCAGAATATGATCCTTCCTATCATGGATACAATGTAGAAACACATGGTTTATTCAAAAACATTGATCTATGATAATAACTTCTCTATTGTAGATCACATGATAGAACTCTTTGTAGAAGTGCAAATTGCTCTCCATACATGCAAGATTTTGCAAGAGAATTGCGATAAAACTCCAGCACTTATACTTAAGGTACATTCTAAGTTTCTATCTCATATTGGTGTCTCCATGTAAATAAGTTTTGAATAAATCTTTGGCATTATTGTCAAAAAGGAGAAGAGACTATGTATAGTGAGACACTATGTATATTGTATAGGAGAGAATCATGAAAAGGAGGAAATGTATATAGCAAAGGAAATTTTGCAGCTATGTTGTATAGTATACTATATATACTTTCAAAGAAATTTTTTGAAAAATCTAAAAATAGTATACCCTTCCACGCCAGTATCACATAGTGATGTATATAAGTTTTGGCTAATAAGTGTTTTTGTCACTAATGCCAAAGGGGGAGATTGTTGACATAGAAGTCAAGTTTTTTATTAATGAAAACACTTATTCAGATTTTGTATGGCTACCAAGCTCACTAAACAGTCTACAATGCTTTTCATGTAATTTAGTAGCCATGGAGTTCTACAATTGCTACTAAGTCTTTTGGACTAATTCTAGTGGCCACCAAGTATTCTGATGGTTACCAAGGGAATTTAGTTAATGTGAAGTGCAATAGTTCAAACCGAGTAGAATCAAGTAGTGTGAAGTCTAGCAGTTCAACCTAAGCAGTTCAGTGGTTACCAAGCTTTGTAGTTTTTACCGAGCTAGTAATTCATGGAATACGAAGCTAGTGCTAACTAAGTTGTATGATGACTGGTGTTTACTGAGTGATTCAATTTATGACAAGTAACATGATATCTATTGATTCACCAATGAAGACAAAGTTCAAGACTAATTTGAGGTGATTAGTATGGAATGAGCTTCTACTTCTACCAAATTCATGACGATATTGAGTAATGATAGTGGACACTGAGTATCAAAACTTCACCAAGTCAGTATTCAAAACCCAAGTGTCTTCATATGGGCTGACTTTGTAATTTTGTAAATTGGATTGGTATATATATGTAATACATTGTATCATATCCAATGTGAGTGAGATAATGAGCATGTAAGAATGTGAATGTAATCAAGCAACAAACAAAGTATATATTGAAGGCCATATCAGAAAAGGAGCAGCAGAGACATATCCATCACAAAAGGTGATTAGTACTTCAAAGAATCTCTATCAGCAAATCAGTTGTAAGTTAGAGATCTATTGTTTCATTCTAATAGGTGAATTAGTCTAAATCCTTTCCCAAGGTAGACTTAACAGTCTTTCTTAAATCTCTTAACATAGTGCATATTTTATTGTGTGTTTGTAAATCCTTCAACAAGGTGGACCTAGCAGTCCTAATTGTTCCTAATAGAGTATATTATCAGAAGTGATCATTGTAAGCCTTAACAGGCCAACTTTATGCTACAGTATTGAAGTTTTGTGGATATCATCCCCACCCCAGTTTTACTTTCTATTTGGAAGGTTTTTGGGTCACCAAATTATTGTGTTCAAGTGTTATGAATGTTTTATGTTTTCAGTTTCTCATGCATGCAATTAAATCAAGAAATGATAATTTGTATACTGCTATAAAGTGTTGAAATTGATAAAATTTTAGAGGTTACTGATTCACCCCTCCCCTCTCAGTAACATAGCATAGTCTTGAGTATTTCCAATAGGTTACAATGTTTTGACCATGAAACATGATCTACCCTATGAGAGGTCTACCATGTTAAAGGCTTACAAAGACTATTAGGTCTCATCTTGTTAGAGGATTTCAACACCTTGTTAAATAACTTCAACTTACAACTAAGTAAGCACCCTATTAAAGGATTTCACATAGTGTGTTAGGACTACTCTATTAAGAGATTTTACTAAAATCACCTGTTAGAATGTCTCAACATAGATCCTATGATTGGCACTTGATTTCCTGATAATAGATCACCTCTAAAAAATGTCTTCTTGATCCTTCTCGATCAGATGTCTCTTTGTTATATCCTTTTCTCTTTCCTGTGTTCTGCTCTAATTGATTCTGCAATTCAATTTCATTTCATAACTTTTAAGTTACCATGAATGCTTTATTTGTGTATGCAAACTATCCTCTTTGCTCCTTCAATTCCTTACACACTGATAGAGATTTTAGGGTTTCATCCTCCTTAAGAAGACTTTGGTGGCTTAGGGTTAGGTATGAATCTACGGCTAAGATTCGTCCATTTTTTTGCTTAATCCTTCCCATTTTTTGATTGGCTACAATTAATTGCATGGTTTACATAATTGTTTGTGCTATTAAAAACAAATATTTCAAAATTGTGTTACTCAGCATATGAAGTCTCTGATGCTCGGTGTGTACTAATCTTTCTATTGTGACTCGATACATGTATTGCTCGGCATCAACTATTTACTTAGCTCCTAAATCACTTGCCATGGTCTATCTACTCAACACTTGAGTGACTTAGCATAGGAGTGGCTCAGCATTTACTATAACTTAGAGTGGTCTAATATTTGCATGTTGTGCTCGGTATGCATTACTAGTTTGGCATGAACTAAGTAAATAAATTAAGTGTGTTGACACTCATTGTCAAAACCAACCTGAGATCAACAATCTCCCCCTTTGACATTAGTGTCAAAAATAGTTGAGTATACATTAGCATCCTTAATCTTATGATCATAACATATCGCAACTCGGCTTATATACAAAACTTCAAATTTTCAAAATTTTGTAATAACTTGTATAACTTTAAATTTGATAACTCCCCTTGAGTTGATAAGTTTGTTCTGTAACTAAAATTATGTGCTCCTACTGAGTAAATGTGTCTCTGCTTAAACACTTTGAATTCAATGCTTAAACTCTTTCATCTAATACTTCTTTTATTTTGATGCTCTCCCCCATTTCTTACTTTCCTTATGTCTCCCCCTTTGTTCTTTCTCTCCAAAAATATTTCTCCCCCTTTTTGACACTTATATCAAATGGGTTATACACTTATTGTGTGTTTGTCTAGAAAGGATTTATGGACATCCAATATTATCTTGAGGGCTACATCTCAGTTATCACATGCTACATCCAATGACTTGATTTGGATGGAAAGCTCAACAACAAGGTGAACTAGACCATCTAAAATAGAAAGATTAGAGTCTTTCTTCAGTAGAGTTTCAGCATAGCCTTGTACAAAATTTTCATATGGAGGGTGAGGGTTGCTTGAATGCTAGTTAGTTTGGCTCTTATGTTAGCCTCATCTACTGTCAATACAGCTAACTAACTCTATGTTTGAAGCAATGTCCTAAAACACCTCTTACTTTCAGTTGGATTCATTGGTAGTCTTGCATGATGTAGAAATTTGGCTTTCCAAACTCAGAATGTGACTTCTGGTCTTTTGGGTGAAGATTGTTGGATTACATAATTTTTTGTACAATGAGAATATGTTCTCAAGTACCTTCTCCACATCCTCAACCTTAGTTGCCAATGCAACTTGTGTGAGCACTATGTCACCATATATTTTCACATTCACTTTGTTTTGGAACTTCTTTTTTGACCATTCTAATAGTTTGACATTAGTATCAAGGTCTTCATTACTGACCTTCTCCACTATATCTATTAGTTATTCCATTAATGGCTTGGTCTCTTCAAGAGTTGGTAGACTAAATGCATCTAGAAAGATGTCCTTAATGTCTTGTAGTGTCTGTTTCTACCTATGTTCTCTCCTAACCATTTCTTGTTATAATATGCCTATTTGTTCTAATGTTATAGTATCATAATCATATTTGGCTATAACAATTTATTCAGCGAGGCTTATATCTCCATAATGAATTACCTTTTTAGCCTTTGATAAACTTGGGCATGACACTAAGATTTGCAATGGAATAGCATCTATGCTTGGCTTTTGAAGAGTTTGTGTGGAAGGAGTACCAAATGCTGGTAAGGCTACCAGAGCTTGAATGGAAACTTATTCCTTCACCTTAGGTGTCATCTCACTCTCTTCAAGCTTTCCTTTTTGCCACTATGACTTGACTTGCACATTTTCCTTGTGTTGTAGGTGCAGATAAGTCTATCTGATCTATTTCTTGTTGCCCTCCAGTGGTGATCTGTTTCTTGTTTCTTTTATTGTCTTCTTCTCAACAATATCAATCTTGACAATTGTATCAACCTTGGTAGATGTAGCTTCTATAATTCAAACCAAATTTTTTACATTAGTAACTAAAGGGATGATAGAAGGTGGTTCTTTTGGATTCACCTTTTCCCTTGCAACATCAGTCACTGACTTTTGTAGTTCATCTACAATTACCAAAATTGAATTGCCACAAAGTTTGGCTTGAAGAGTAGACTAATCTAATATCTTCTTCAAATATTCTTTAGTAAAGGGATTGATTTTCTAAGCTAATAGATCAAAAAAATCCTTAATAATTACTATTACAATTATCTTAGTTGTGTCATGTGGAGGATTGACACTCGACAATTGTGTTTCTTGCACACTCTGTTCTTTTGGCTGCTCAGGCTTTGCTATTGCCTTTTCATCTACTTCCATTTATGTTCCTCCTCCAAAAATATTATCTTTTTCATCATCTTCTTCAACATCATCTTTGACCTCAAAAGGTTCAGATTCATGCTCCTTTCTTTACTTTGGTTAACCCATAAATGACTTTCTATATCTATGTTCACTTTTTGACAACATCCTCAATGTTATTTTGTAAAATGCTAAAGGCTCTATATTTATGTGTGAACCTAACTACATACTTCTTTACAAATTTATCAATTTGTGCCTTAGTTAATTCAGGTATCACTTGGGCCAGTGTGGTCTCCCTAATTTGTCTTTCCAGATTTAGACAATAATGCCATTTTTTCTCAACTATGTCATATAGACTCCTAGGTATAGATTTGGAAAATTCTAGTGGTGTTGTCTTGAATTTTTCCATCATGGCATGTAGGGCCTCTTTGATTTGGTTTTTCTCTTCTTTACCCAATTTATCAAAATCAATATGACTAAATCCTGATAGATCTGTATTATTCTTAATATTTTCACATAAATTGTCAATATTTGAAAGAGGTTGTGACTCACCACCTTAAATTGGTTGTTGTCATCTAACTCTATTTTTTCCTCTTTCGAATCTCGTTATGCAACATACTTCCTTCTTTGTCTCTTCTTCTCTTGAGCTCCTTGCTCTATTTGCTTTATCTTTTCCTTGGCCTTTTGTGTAGTTGCACATGTGCTTTCTCTTGTGGTAGGTGCAATGGACTTTGGCTAACTTTTTTTGGCAATTTTCTTAGTCCTTTCCATAGGGTGTGCATTGGCCTTCCTCTTCTTTGGTTTGGCAGGAATAGGTGCTTCCTCGCCTTTTTCTCCCTCGACACCTTCAGTGTTCTCTTCTTGATCTTCTCCCATAAATTTTGTCAATGTTAGAGGTTCTTGTGCTTGAGTTTCTTCTTCCTCTTCATCCTCTTCTTCTTCGTCTTCTTCCTCCTTGACACCCTCTCCAAATTTATCTTTCAATTTCTTTACTAGCTTTTCCTTCTTGATAACTAAAGTATTCTTCAATTCCATGGTGATTTTGGACTTTTCTACTTCATAATTTCCAAATATCTTTGCAATTTTATCTACCTTTTCTGCAAGTAAAGTTGTTATGGCTATAGAGGCTTCATCCACATTGATTTTATAGCCTAAGGGTCTCAATCATCTTTGTTAGGATAAACCACGGACAGAAATAAAAACTACATGCAAATATAACCAATAACAAAAATAATAGAACACACAGAAATGAACACAAGGCACCAAGATTTAACGTGGTTCACCCAATCCCTGGGCTACATCCACCAAACAGCAAGTCCGATCTTATTACAATCCAGTGATTACAACCTGATTACAATCTGTAATCCCTTACAGCTCAATACCGCCGCAAGAACCAATTTCATATCACCACACATCAAGAATACCCAACCCTAAGCCCTTTTTATACAAGTATTAAACCGCTTTAGGGTTATAACATGTTGGCCATATGTCGGCCATAATATGTCGGCTACCATGTCGGCTACTTCCAAAAAAAAATTTTACAGTACTTTCCTGATCAGTCACCACAATCTAACAATCTCCCACTTGGGGACTGATCAGGCTCCACACTAAACAACAATCTCCCACTTGGAGACTGATCCTGTAGCAATACAACTACCGCATGGGGCTCCCACTGGATCAAACCACCCTGGACTCTGCTGTTCTTTTATTCACATTTAGTCTAAAAGACCAACTGAAGCTGAAGAGGAGTTCAGCTTCTCCCTTGTGACAACCTTTGTCAACATATCTGCTGGATTTTCATTGGTATGTATCTTCTCCAACTTTAACTGTCCATCCTCCAAAACTGACCGAATGAAATGGTACCGCAACTGTATGTGTTTGGTCTTAGAATGCAGAGCTGAATTCTTAGCAAGATGAATGGCACTCTGACTATCTGTGAACAAATAATTATCCTTCTGAGGATGTCCCAATTCTTCCAAGAAGAACTGAAGCCATATCATCTCTTTGGCTGCCTCTGTAGCAGCAACATACTCTGCCTCTGTAGTGGAGAGAGCATTAATCTTCTGTAGCCTAGAAACCCAGCTCACGGCTGCCCCACCAACAATAAAGACATAACCTATAGTACTCCGCCTGGTATCAATATCCCCAGCCAAATCTGAGTCAACATAGCCCTGTAAATCAGTAGTAGAGCCCCCAAAGTGTAAACACTTATTGGATGTTCCTCTCAAATATCTGAGAATCCACTTGACAGCATTCCAATGCTCAAAACCTGGATGACTCATATACCTGCTAACGACTCCCACTGCATGTGCAATATCTGGCCTAGTGCATACCATAGCATACATCAAACTTCCTACAGCTGAAGCATAGGGTACCTTGGACATCTTATCCTCCTCTTCCTGTGTCTTGGGACACATCTCCTTAGTCAATTTCAAATGACCAGGTAAAGGTGTGCTGACAGCTTTAGCATTCTCCATAGAGAAACGTTGCAGCACCTTCTCAACATAATCAGCTTGAGATAGCGTCAATGTTCTGTTCTTCCTATCTTTGCAAATCTTCATACCAAGGATTTGTTTTGCTGCCCCCAAATCCCTCATAGCAAATGCATGTGCTAATTGGCATTTTAGCCCCTTAATATGATCCATGTTAGACCCAGCTACAAGCATATCATCAACATATAAACATAAAATAATGTAGCTATCATCATCCAACCTCTTAAAATAAACACAGTAATCTGAATGACACCTGTTATATCCATGCTTATGCATAAAACTGTCAAATTTCAGATACCATTGCCGAGGTGCTTGCTTCAGGCCATATAAACTTTTCTTCAATTTGCACACTAAGTTCTCCTTACCTTTGACCTCAAAACCCTGTGGCTGAGCCATATATATTTCTTCATCCAAATCACCATGAAGAAAGGTTGTTTTAACATCCATCTGCTCTAAATGCAAATCTTCAGTAGCCACAAGACTTAAAACAGTACGAATAGAAGTCATTTTAACAACAGGAAAAAATATCTCATCAAAATCAATTCCCTTTTTCTGTGCAAATCCTTTTACAACTAACCTGGCCTTAAATCTTTTCTTACCTCCTTCCTCTTCTTTCAACCTGTAAACCCATTTATTCTGTAAAGCCTTTTTACCTGCAGGAAACTTGCACAAATCCCATGTCTTATTTTTCAGCAAAGAGTCCATTTCATCTTTCATTGCAGACTCCCACTGAATCTTAGTATCCACCTGCACAGCTTCATCATAACTTTCAGGTTCACCAGCATCAGTAAATAAAATAGAATACAAAGAGGGAGAAAACCTTTGTGGAGGTCTAATTGGCCTTGTTGACCGTCTAACATTCACTGGTGTTTGTGGTATTTGTTGTTGCAGTTGTTGCACATCATGAGGAATGGCTGGAACATCAGCTTTTGGAGTATCATCCAGCACTACATAATCATCTTCTTTCTTCTCATGTTGTTGCAACAGATCTTTGTACAACACTTTTTCATTGAATATGACATCCCGGCTTCTTATAATTTTATGATTTTCAAAATCCCAAAGCCTATAGCCAAATTCATTAATGCCATATCCAACAAAGACACATTTCTCTGATTTAGCTTCTAGCTTGGTTCTATTTTCAGAGTCTATATGAGAAAAAACTTCACAACCGAAGGTCTTGAGAAAAGAATAACTCACCTTCTTACCAATCCATGCTTCCTCTAGAATACCACAACCCAAAGGAGTAGAGGGACCTCTATTAATCAAATATACTGCAGTATTGACAGCCTCCGCCCACATGTGTAAGGGCAACCCAGCATGCAACCTCATGCTCCTTGCGCGCTCCATTATAGTCCTGTTCATGCGTTCAGCCACTCCATTTTCCTGTGGAGTCCTTGGAATAGTTTTTTGTCTACGAATACCATTAGTGGAGCAATAATCTTCAAATTCATGACTGCAATACTCACCACCATTATCAGATCTGAGACATTTTAATTTCTTACCAGTCTCATTTTCAACCAAGCATTTCCATTTCTTAAAAGTTTGAAATACATCAGATTTCTGTCTAAGGAAATAAACCCATACTTTTCTAGTTGCATCATCAATAAATGTAACATAATAATGAGAGCCACCAAGGGAAGATACCTGAGCCGGTCCCCATACATCTGTATGCACAAGCTCTAATTTCTCCTTTTTGTTTTCCTTCCCTGTCTTTACAAAACTCACTCTCTTTTGTTTTCCATACACACAACTTTCACAGAAATCCATATTCACACATTTTAGACCTGGTAAAACTTTCCTTGAATGAAGTACTTTCATACCTTTCTCACTTATGTGCCCAAGTCTATTGTGCCACAGCGCTGTATCAGAATCTACAGCAGCTATTTGTTCTCCCTGCTCAACTGCAGTAATTGTTCCTGAATATTCATTTTTCTCTGAAACAATCAAAGTAGAAGGAACAATATGACCTGTACAAAGATATAAGGTGCCTACTTTCACACCTTTTGCTACTACAAGGGAACCTTTTGAAACCTTCCAATTTTTATCATTAAAAGTAACTACACAACCCTCATCACCGAGTTGCCCTGCTGAAATTAAATTTCTACTTAGTTTTGGAACATGTCTTACCTCATGTAGTAGCCAATGATTCCCATTCTGCAACTTAATCTTAATTTTTCCCTTTCCAACAATCTGACAGGGTTCATTATCCCCCAAATAAACAAGCCCAAAATCCCCTTGGACATAATCAATGAAATAACCTCTATGAGGTGTAGCATGAAAAGAAGCACCAGAATCTAAAACCCATGAATCATCAACACTCTCTAAAGACAGAAGCAAAGCATCCTCTTTGGATTTGTTACTTACCACATTTGCCTCTTTGTCTCCATCTGATTTATCTCCTTCATTTTTCTTTCGAGTCCAGCAATCTTTCTTTTTGTGCCCTGGTTTCCCACAGTACCAGCAATCATTTGGTCCTCTCGATTGAGACCTCCTCCCCTTTGACTTTCCTCTTGATTTCCCACGATTTCCAGAGTTACTTCCTCTTTCAGTCGTTCTGCCCCTGCTTTGTGCATTTAAAGCACTTCCTGATGTAGATCCACCTGAGGATTTTCTACGAGTTTCCTCACTTAAAATAACACCGATCACATCATCATATTTTAGGGTACTAGATCCAGGAACAGAATTACTCACCGCCATTACCAAGCCATTCCAGCTTTCAGGCAAAGAACACAAAATCAAGAGAGCCCTAATTTCTTCATCAAAATTGATACCCACAGAAGATAATTGACTAGTAATAGTATTAAACTCATTTAAATGATCTGCAACAGATCCACCTTCTGCCATTTTCATATTAAATAAACGCTTCATGAGAAATACCTTATTTGAAGCGGAGGGCTTTTCATACAGTGTCGCTAGGGTTTTCATCAAATCTTCTGTCGTCTTTGCTTTTGTAATATTAAATGCCACCGATGGTGCCAAGCATAACCGAATGCTTCCGAGTGCCTTTCTATCTAAAAGATCCCATTCAGCCTCTGACATAGTTCCCTGATTCTTGGCTTTTCCTTCCAACGGCTTCCATAAATCCTTCTGATATAAATAGTCTTCCATTTGCATCTTCCATAACTGGAAGTTCTGCCCATTAAACCTATTAACCCTCAGCTTACCATCATCTGCCATTGCTCCCACTCAAACGTGAGACTCCCACTTAACCGTGAGACTTTCCTGCAGAGGATAACTGAAAAACAACTAGGCTCTGATACCACTTGTTAGGATAAACCACGGACAGAAATAAAAACTACATGCAAATATAACCAATAACAAAAATAATAGAACACACAGAAATGAACACAAGGCACCAAGATTTAATGTGGTTCACCCAATCCCTGGGCTACGTCCACCAAATAGCAAGTCCGATCTTATTACAATCCAGTGATTACAACCTGATTACAATCCGTAATCCCTTACAGCTCAATACCGCCGCAAGAACCAATTTCGTATCACCACACATCAAGAATACCCAACCCTAAGCCCTTTTTATACAAGTATTAAACCGCTTTAGGGTTATAACATGTTGGCCATATGTCGGCCATAATATGTCGGCTACCATGTCGGCTACTTCCAAAAAAAAAAAATTTCGGGGCGATGCCCCGAACCCCACTATTTATGAAGTATGTACAGTACTTTCCTGATCAGTCACCACAATCTAACAATCTTACCCTTTGTGTGACAGCTTGCACAAAAGTATAATCAACATCCACAAGAAAACATACATCATTATAATATTTCTCAACTAAGGATACTGGTATTCTTAGTCTTTCCTTCATTGACTTCTTGAAATCTTCAAACTAATTAGTCATTAAGGATTCAAAATTCTCTCCTAATTGCTCAATGTACTCACCAATCTATACTACAACTGAAATGTTG
Organism: Cupressus sempervirens; assembly: GCA_028749045.1. NCBI lineage: Eukaryota > Viridiplantae > Streptophyta > Pinopsida > Cupressales > Cupressaceae > Cupressus > Cupressus sempervirens. The sequence continues at coordinate 129,894,335 of CM053786.1, read as the reverse complement.
GTCTTCCATCCCATAGTACCAAATGAGGGGAATGTGTTTTTCACATAAAAGAATATACAAATAAAAATTGAACCAAATTTGCATTGTGCACTCTTGGTTTTCCTGATTGCTTCAAGGTTTTCCATCAGTTGTTGTAATTGTAGCTCTGCTAGATCATATGTTGATCTTTCTTGACAATCTTGTATCCAAAATCCATAGCTATATAGGGTACACTATTCAATATACTAGATTGATAAAACTTGTGTGGTATAATCCTTATAGCCAAGACAATAAGAGGATCAGTGATTGTGTCTATTGTCGTACCTCTCTTGTTCCAGACAGCTCCAGTGTTCTTTTCAATCACTTCCTTGGAATCACTTCTTAGTGTCTTAGGTCGATCTAGGGTTGGGTAGCCAGTAACCCTATGGATTATTCTCTTAGTTATTTTGATAGGTCCATTGTCCTGCCATAATGAACTGTCATGGATTTAACTAAGAAATATTATAATACATTCTATCTTAAACACATTTGAAAATTTTTGCGTTGGTGCTAATCCCTTTCTCTTAACAATTTTGAAATCTTCTTTCAAAACACCATTATCACATAACTTGTTGTATGCATCCCTAATCTCCATGTCACCAATTCTACCAATCTTGCAATTATAGCATTTTCTTACATCTTGCACCATTATTACATTCGGTAGAATCATTGACAATGTGTTGGAATGGTCTTGTTTATATGCAATGTTAGGAATAGCTTTGAAAATAGGTTGCTTGACTTCATTACTCCCTAATTCAAAATTTAAAACTTCCTTTCCCTCTACATTCATCAAACTAGATGCCATTGTGTGAAACTAGGGTTAACAAAAATTAAAATTGCATAGCTCGGCTCTTGATAAATTGTTAGACACAATTGATCAATTGTGTGTTGTCATTGATGTTACACAAATGTCATATCAGTTATCAGATAGAGCCTACTGAGCTTAGTTGGTTAGCAAAGCAAAAGATAGAGTCTACTGAGTTTAGAAGGTCAGCAAAGTGAATTAGTGAGTCTACCAATCATTTTTGGAAGTTAAACTATGAAGATAGTTTCTACCGAGCTCACTTGGGTGCTGAAGGATTCTATGGCAAAAGTCAGTTTCTACCAAGCTCACAAGGTCAACAAAGGAAAATCAGTTCTTACTAAATTCACTTGGTCTCCAAAGGATTTTGCAAAGTTCACAGTTTTTACCGAGGTTCACTTGGTTAACATTGGAAATCATTTTTGGAGTAGTGTTTACTGAGTAGGGTCGGCCAATGAAGGATTTCATTGTTTTGGGAAATAAAGTTTAATTGTTTCATGTAATGTTTGTAGTTGACTAATGTATTGTTTATTTGTAATTGTAACTTGTAAATGAGCTGACTAAAAAATTTGTAAGGTATAAATAAAAGGTCAAAATGTGAATTCTAAAGTATGAATTGATGTATGAATGAAAGAAAAAAAAAGTGAGTTGATTGTGTGAAGAGGAAGTGTTAGAAAATTTTGAAGAAGGATCAAATATCCTTGAGGAGCAGCAAAGGTGTATTTGATTAGTAAGGATTTAGTGAAAGTAGAATAGAGATCTATATTAGCAAAGATTATTTGCATCTCATTCAGGTCACTCATTGTTAATTTCTCACAATTGTAGTACTGAATTTTAAATCTCTTAACAGAGTTGGTTTAGCAACCATTTTTTGTAAATCCTCTAACAAGGTGGATAGTTCTATTGAATTGTTCTAAATTCCTCTAGCAAGGCCACTCCTAGCAGGGTTATTAAATCCTCTAACAAGGTCACACCTAACAATGTGTTTTGTAACCTTTAATAGGGTTGGCTCCTAAAAGGGCTCACTTCAGAAGAGTGAAAATTGGTAACTAGTTACTTGGTGATTTTTCCCATATTGAGTTTCCATGTTAAATCTAGTGTCTCTTGTGTTCATGTTATTTCTTTTTGCATGCATGTTAATAATTGTGAATGCTTAAAGATCAATAATAAGTTAGTACATAGTTCATCTACTGAGTTACACCATTTTTCTATGTGGCTACCGAGTGATAGCAGTAACTATTTATTTAAGACATCTAAGGGATCTATGGATTTATTTTGTGGTAATTGATTCACCCCCCTCTTAGTTACTCCATCTATATTTATAACAATTGGTATTAGAGCTTTTGGTGCTTGCAAGAAGGATTTCAAAGATCTAAGCTAAAGATCAAGATGTCTTATAAGAGGGAAATTCCAAGGCTTAACAGGGATAACTTTTCAGCATGGCAAGGTCTCATGAGACTCCATCTAGCCTCCATTGGAGATATAGGATTGAAATATCTTGATGAAGCATATGTAATCCTTCTGGTACATTATCTACTAATGACATTGGTGAGAAGAAGACTCATAACACCATGATGATAGACATTGCATCTGCCCTAAGCTATGAAGAATTTGATGATGTCAAGGACTGCAAAACTATCTTTGAAATGTGGAACAAGCTAAAAGAAATCTATGGAGGTGATGATAATGTTGGAAGATTCAAAGCATAAAGTCTAAGAGGACAATTTGATCAGATGAGGATGAGAGAGGATGAAAACATTGCCAAATATGTTGAAAGAGTCAAAGTAGTTGTTAGTGCAATCAAAGCTTTTGGAGGAGACATTGAGGAGGAAACAGTTGTAAGTAAAGTTCTTAGAACATTACTTCCCATTTATGCAATTAGATTTTTTGCAATTCAAGAAAGAATATGTGAAGCAAATCATAAGATAAATTTAGAAGCAATAGTAGGAAGACTGACTGCATTTGAGCTAGATAACTATGACAATTATGTTTCAGCTTCCAAGAACATTGAATCAGCATTTGAAGCCAAGCTTTCACTCAATGAGAAAGGTAGGAAGATTAAAGAATCTCAGTCTAAAAGTGAAGAAGAATCAAAACAGAGTTTAGAGAGTGATCTTCAGGTGGTTGAAGCTCTACTAGCAAGGAAATATTCTAGAGGTAGAGGGAAATATAAAGGTAAGGTTCCTCTAATCTATTTTTCATGTGAGGAAATTGGTCATATTACTGCTAGGTGCCCAAACAAGAAAAAAAAGGATGAGAAGAAAGGTCACAAATGCAATGGCAAGAAATATTTCAAATCACTCAAGGACAAAGATAAGAAAATATGTTTCATGGCTAAGGATTCTAATGATTTTGATGAAGAAGAAGATAAAATTGTTTACACTATTGTGAAAGATAAATCTGATAATGATGAGGAAATGGCACTTATTTCTCATGTGAGCAAAAATGATAGATGGATCATAGATAGTGGTTGCTCTCATCATATGACTGGTGATAAAACTAAGTTTGAAAAATTTGAAGACTATGATGGTGGTAGTGTGAGGTTTGGTAATAATGAACCTTGTTGCATAAAAGGAAAAGGAAAAATCTCACTAACCAAAAAGCTTGTATGTGATAATGCCTATTTGGTTGAAGGTCTAAAACACAACCTGTTGAGTGTGGCATAGCTACTCAATAATGAAGTAAAAGTGGAATTCATGCATGGAAAAGAAAGACTGTTGGATGACAAAGGAAAGTTGATTGGATTAGGCATATAGAAAAAAGGTAACTTATTCTATCTTGAACTTGGTGAATGTTCATGTTTTATTGCTCAAGTTGAAGAAAGTTGTTTATGGCATAGAAGATTGTGTCATGTGAACTTTGATAATCTAGTAAAGATAAGAAAATTCAGGAAAGTTAGAGGCACTCCTAGTATAAAGAAACCTGATGTTGGTCTATGCAAGAATTGTTAGATTGGTAAGATGAGAAAAACTAGCTTTAAAATAAGAACTATCAATTTGAAGAAGTTTTGGAAATTGTGCATACAGATTTGTGTGGACCTATTGGAATTGAAAGCTATACTGGAGAAAAGTTCTTCATTCTTTTTGTTGATGACTACTCTAGAATGATGACTGTTATGTACTTGAGAGAGAAATTAGAAGCTTTTGAAAAGTTCAAGTGTTATTTGGCTAGAGTAGAAAATGAAACAGGAAAAAGACTAATGCTTGAGGTGAGACAAAGGTGGTGAATTCATCTCCCATAAATTCAATAACTTTTGCATTGAAAGGGGAATCAAAAGTCCGGTATCAGCCCCTGGCACTCTCAAGCAAAATGGAATAGTTGAAAGGAGGAATAGATCTATCATGGATTGTGCAAGAATTTTAATGATAGAAAAGAACATTGCTATCAAATACTAGAAGGAAGCTATCAACACTACAGTTCAGACCTTGAACCAAGTACAGCTAAAGAATGACTCATTCAAAACACCCTATGACTTATGGTATGGCTATAAACCCAATGTAAGTTACCTAAAATTATTTGGAAGTAAATGTTAAATTTTGAAAGAATCTAGAAAAGGTAAATTTGATGTGAAAGGTGATAAAGGAATATTTTTGGGATATTTTTGCAAGAGTAAAGCATATAGATGTTTGAACTTGTCCATTCACAAAGTCATAGAAAGTGCACATGTGAAATTTGATGAGTTTACAAAAAGGACTGAAGAAGAAAGAAAAAAGGAACCAAAAAATTATAGGAGATTTATTTTCATTGAACTTGATACAGTGCTAGATACATCTGTCAATCAGGAATCTTCTACTCCTGAGTCTTCAATAACTAAGTTGTAGGAAGTTTAAACTGAGCTATAGGAACTTGAGTCATAGTTAGATGCTACCAAGCCAATGCCAACCAAGTCTAAAGGACCTGAGTAGTAGATAGAATAGCCAGAACCTAAAGTTGAAGTGCAAGAGGATGACATAGCAATTCATTCAAAAGGCAAGGAACCTATATTAGCCAAGTATGTCAAGAGACATGATGCACCAAATCAAATTATTAGAGACAAATCTAAAGGTACTATGACAATAAGTAAGCTAAAAGGTACTTGTTTACTTGCTGATTTTGAACCTAGAAGTGTCAAAGATGCATTGGAAAATGAAAGTTGGATTGAGCCCAGGAATGAAGAGATAGAGAAAATAGAGAAGAACAAAACATGGACTTTTGTACCTAGGCCTAAAGATAAAAATGTGATTGGAACCAAGTGGGTATTTAGAAATAAGTTGAATGAAGATGGTAAGGTGTCAAAGAATAAAGCTAGACTAAAGGATACTCTCAAGAAGAAGGAATAGACTATGGAGAGACTTTTGCTCCTATTGCAAGATTGGAAGGTGTCAGGACCCTACTTGCTGCATATGTTGCATGCAAAGGATTTAAGATTATCAGATGGATGTCAAGTCAACATTTCTCAATGATATACTAGATGAAGAAGTCTACATTGAACAATCTAAAGGTTTTTTTGATCCAGACAAGAAAGACATGGTCTACAAATTACACAAAGCATTGCATGGTCTGAAACAAGCCCCTAGAGCATGGTATGAAAGATTGCATAACTATCTTATTCAGATTGGTTTTCAGAGAACTAATGATAATAGTATCTTGTATATCAAGGAAGGACTAGATAACAAGATTGTTTTGGTAGAGATATTTGTGGATGGCACTTTGTTCATAGGAAATGATGATCTTTGCAAAGATTTTTTAGAGCAAATGAACAAGGAATTTGAGATGTCTATGTTTGGTGAGATCAAATTCTTTGTTGGTCTTCAAATTTAGCAAAGTAAGAATGGCATCTACATAACTCAGTCTAAATACATCAAGGAGATACTAAAAAATTTTGGTATGGAAGACTATAAACCAATTGGAACTCCTATGTGCACTAGTCTAGAGCTTACCAAGAATGATGAACCAAAGGAGGTAGATCAGACATTGTATAGGTCTATGATTGGAAAGTTGTAGTATGTAGTTCATACAAGGCCATATATTGCCCTTGCAGTTGGTAGTGTAGCAATATTTTCAGCAAAACCAAGAGAAAATTACATGATGGCAATCAAAAGTATCATGAGATACTTGAAAGGCACTAAAGATTATGGATTATGGTACAAATTTTGAGGTATTCTGGATTTAAAAGTGTTTATTGATGTAGATTGGGCAAGAAACATTGATGACAAAGAAGATTACAAGTGGAGGTGCATTCTTTCTTGGAAAAAGGTTGGTTTCTTGGATAAGTAAAAAGCAAAATTGTACATCCCAATCTACAGCGGAAGCAGAGTATGTTGCAGCAGCAGTAAACTATTCTAATATTGTTTGGTTCAAACAATTATTGGAAGGCATGAAGGAGGAAATCAAAGAACCTGTTGCTATGTTTTGTGGTAATACAAGTGCAATCAACATATCTAAAAATTTGGTGATGCACTCAAAAACCAAGAACATTGCAATAAAGTATCACTTTGTCAAAGAACCAGTGTAAGATAAGGAGATCGTATTGGAATATGTCCATACAAAAGAACAAATTGCTAACATATTCACCAATCCTTTACCTAAGGATGCATTCTTGTATCTAAGAGGTAAGTTAGGGGTCATTCCCCTATTTGAAGCTTACTAAAATAAAGTTTTAGTGATGCATCAATAGGTATCAAGTTGAAAATCTTTCAGTTGATGTAGAATAATCTTGAGAACATTGCATATGAATCAGTACATAAGGTACATTGTTCTTCATTTGGTTTGTGTTGTCTTTGGCATGTGTTGTCAAAGAGGGAGAGTATACTGTCATATCTTTCTAAAATTTGAATTTGTTTGTGAAAAGTTTGATGTTTGGAAAGAAGCTATGTAATTCCTTCACAAAGGGAGATTATTGTATTTGAGAAGTTTGTGGAATGAAATATAGGAGGGAGAAACATTCTATTAGAAAAGACTTATTTTCAAATTTCATTCTTCTATGACATGTTGTGTTGCCATCAATGCCAAAGAGGGAGATTGTTGGATACAATTAATCAATTGTGTGTTGTCATTGATGTTACACAAATGTCATATCAGTTATCAGACATAGTCTACCAAGCTCAGTTGGTCAAAAAATCAAAAGACAGTTTCTATCAAGCTCACTCGGGCACCGAAAGATTCTATGACAAAAGTCAGTTTCTACAAAGCTCACAAGGTCATTGAAGGAAAATTAGTTCTTATCGAGTTCACTCAGTCTGCAAAGGATTTTTCAGAGTTCATAGTGTTTACCGATCTTCACTTGGTTAACACTGAAAATCATTTCTAGAGAAGTGTTTACCGAGCAAGGTCGGCCAATGAAGGATTTCATTATTTTGGGAAATAAAGTTTAATTGTTTCATGTAACATTTGTAGCTGACTGATGTATTTTTTATTTGTAATTATAACTTGTAAATTAGCTGATTTAACAATTTGCAAGGTATAAATAAAAGGTCAAGTTATGAATTCTAAAGTATTAATGGATGTATGGATGAGAAAGTATGCAAGTGAGTTGATTGTGTGAAGATGAAGTGTGAGTGAATTTTGAAGAAGGATCAGATATCTTTGAGGAGCATCAAAGGTGTATTTGATCATTAAGGATTTAGTGAAAGTAGAACACATATCTGTATCAGCAAAGATTAGTTGATCTCATTCAGGTCACTCATTTTTACTTTCTCACAATTGTAGCAGTGAATTTTAAATCTCTTAATAGAGTTGGTTTAGCAACCATTTTTTGTAAATCCTCTAACAAGGTGGATAGTTCTACTGAATTGTTCTGAAGTCCTCTAGCAAGGTCACTCCTATCAGGATCATTAAATCCTCTAACAAGGTCACACCTAATAGTGTGTTATGTAACCTTTAACAGGGTTGACTCCTAACCGGGCTCACTTCAAAAGAGTAAAAATTGGTAGCTAGTTACTTGGTGGTTTTTCCCATATTGGGTTTCCACATTAAATCTAGTATCTCTTGTTTTCATGTTATTTCTTTTTGCATGCATGTTAATAATTGTGAATGCTTAAAGATCAGTAATAAGTTAATACACAGTTCATCTACCGAGTTACAACATTTTTCTATGTGGCTACTGAGTGACAGTAGTAACTAGTTATTTAAGACATCTAAGGGATCTGTGGATTTATTTTGTGGTAACTGATTCACCCCCCCTCTCAGTTACTCCATCTATATTTCCAACAATAAATACCTTAGGAAATCTAACAAACTGGCATGAGATCACTGCTAGAATCTTTTGCAATTACTTTGCATGGATTTTCAAATCTCCTTTTGCTCTACTCACTCTTTCTTGAATTTGAAATGATGAAGAATGAGCTAAAATCAATCAAATACCCTTTGAAAACTTTGTAATTAATGTTGAGTGCTTACACAACTATAAGCTCGGCATCAACCAATTTTAGGCTCACTTAGCATCCATTGACATTTCCATTAATCAGCAACCATAATGAGCTTGACATCAACTACCTAGTCTAATAGCTCAACATCTTTTAACATTCCACTCAGCACATATAAGAAACTTTTCATGCTCGGTAACAACATGAAAAACTTGAAGATTTATCTTGAATTCCTAAAAAAATCTTGCATATTTATTCATGCTAATGTAATTTTTTTAGTACTATCTCCTCTTGAAACTAATGTATGATATAGCCTTTAAATATTAGTCCCACATACCTCTTGATTGCCTAGTTTGATGAGGTGTGATCACCTGACTCATTGGGTGAAGTGATCCCTTCTCCATTTCATGTGTTGTAATCATTTTTCTTTTTCCATGTCTTATTCATCTCATCTCTGATGTGTTCAATATTTTCCTTGTCTTTGCCTTTATCAAATTTACAACTTGGTGCCTTTGACCTGGTTGGACAATGCCTACTGATGTGACCAATTTTCAAATAGCTAAAACATGTGGTTTGACTTAACTACCTTTGGTAGTGACCACTGAAGTGTGTCCTTATACAATTCTATAGAATATGTCCATATTTTTGACAATAATGACAACTGTATCATGTATTATAATCCCAGTTATAAGAGTTTCTATTGTTCCTTACCTTTGTTTGCATGTTTGATGACCATATGCATTTTGATCTGCATTCAAAAGCTCTATGTCCATACTTCTAATAGTTGTAACTATATCCTTCAAATCTTTGTGTATGCATGGTCCTAGTTCTGCATTCATGTGTCTGATGACCTTGCTTGTTGCATTTATGGCAATGAACCATGTTTTTGGACTTGACATTTTGATTTACAGTCTTGCTCCTGCACAAATTAATAGTATGTCCTTTCTTACCACAATTATGACAAGTAGGTTTGGATTTCTTACCTTTGGTGTTCCTTTCTTCTACACTTTTGAATGGTTCTCCTTCTTTAGTACTTGTATATCCTAGTCCCGATTTATCATTCTTAGATCTAGGGGATTTCAATAATTACTCAAAGTATTTAATGGCTTCATTTGGTTTTTTGAAATGTTCAACAAATTCATTTTCTCTCTTTAGTTCACTCTATAATTTTTCATTCTACAACTTCAATGTAGTTATCTCAATGTCCTTGACATTTAACTCATAGTTGGCATTCATCATTTGACTTACAGTATCCAATTGCATGTTGGAAATCTTGGTTAGTTCTATTGACTTCTCTTCCAATTTTTTGGCCAGAATTCTTTTGGCTTCTTCAATCATGGTTATATCTTTCATAATTTTCTTCTTTTGTTCAATTACCTCACATAGTAGTATGGCATGCTTGTTGCTCTAACTTGAGATTTCTAATTTTCTCAACTTGGGCTCTATTCTTTTCCATTAGATCTTCAACTGCTACATCAAATTCATTGGATTCACCATTGGAAAATAGCTTAGTAGTGTCTGTCTCTCTATATTGTGTAGCATAATTCTCTACAATAGCAATTTCTTTCCTTCATTTCAAGGTATTCTTTAGGTCTTCTCTTGCTTGATTCAGTTGATGTAGTATGAGATGTATTTCAATCTCCTAGTTCTCAATAGTCTTTCCCAACTTGTAGACTTCCATTTCAAGATCTTTTCTCAAACTTGCAAAGCTTCTCTTTCGGAGAACAAGGCTCTGATATCAATTGTTAGAAATTTAATAGGAAAGGTAAACTTCTAGGGTGGGGGAATCAGTAGTTTAAACTTGGACCCATAAAACTTTCACCACACATCCATCTCATGCATTGAATGAGAAAACTTAAATAACATGTAAAGAATATACATCTAAATCATTTAAACTTGTAAGCATTCACACACATAACACTAGATATGATTACCTAGAAACCCTCCAAGTGAGAAGGTAAAACTAGGGTGGGGATGACACCCACTAATCTTCACTACTATAGTAATAAAGTGTATCCAATGAATGTTATAATGTTTTGACCATGAAGTGTATCCAACTAAGCAAGCACCCTATTAAAGGATTTCATATAGCATGTAAAGACTACTCTATTAAGAGATTTTACTGAAATCGCCTGTTAGAATGTCTTAGCATGGATCCTATAGTTAGCACTTGACTTCCTAATAACAGATTACCTCTAAACAATTTCTTCTTGATCCTTCTCATTTATATGTCTCTTTGTTGTATCCTTTTCTCTATCCTTTGTTCTTCTCTAACTGATTTTGCAATTCAATTTCACCTCATAACTTCTAAGTCACCATGAATGCTCTATTTGCACATGCAAACTATCCTCTTCACTCCTTCAATTCCTTACACACATATAGAGAGTTTAATGTGTTTTCATCCTTAAGAAGACTTTGGTGGCTTAGGGTTAGGTATGAATCTACAATTAAGATTCATCCATTTTTTTGCTTAATCCTTCCCATTTTATGATTGGCTGCATGTAATTGCATAGGGAATCCAACTAGAGATTCATCCTTATCTCAAAAATACTATAATTCATCCTTAAGTTGGCTCAAAAATGGTTTACATAGTTATTTGTGTCATTACAAACAAATATGTCAAAACTGTGTTACTTGACATCTAAAGTCTTTGATGCTCGACATGTACTAATCTTTCTATTGTGACTCAACACCTGTATTGCTTGACATCCATTGTTTACTGAACTCCTAAATCACTTAGCATGGTATGTCTACTTGTAACTTGAGTGACTTGGCACATGAGTGGCTTAACACTCACTATAACTTGACATGGTCTAATATTTACATGTTGTGCTCAACATGCATTACTAGTTAGGCATGAACTAAGTAAATAACTTAAGTGTGTTGACACTAACTTGTCAAAACCAATTTGAGATCAACAAAAAATCTATCTTATCCTAGTATTTTGATTTGATCAAAAAAATTTACCCCTTTTTGACACTATACTTCTTCTACTTAGTAGCTCCCCCTATTAGTTTGTACCCGTAGCTTTGTGCTTAACTTGTCTATTTCAAAGGAATTTTTCCTATATTTCCTTTTCTTCTCTTGAAAAATTAGTCTTGTCTATGGATATCCATTTCCAACTTCCAAACATATCCTACATATTTATTTCTTTATAGTCATTAACATGATGTCCTCATAGATTAGTTAAATAGTTATTTATATTAATTTGTAGGTTATTGTTAGAAAGTAAACTCCACCAAGATAACTAAGAGGGGGGTATCCGTTATTTGATCAATACAACTTCTATCAATCTTATGAAACCATAAACATGTGATCGATGATAACAATAACCATAAGAAGATACACATACACAATGACACCATATATGTTAAGTAGGGAAACCCTTGATCAAAGGGAAAACCCCATTGAGGATGGTTCCCACAAAATGATGTACTAATATATAAGTTCCTTTTAAGAGGGTCAACTCTATTAGGAGCCAATGAACATGTTTAGTACATATTAGTCCTTGTTAGGAGACTTTGAATCCCTTAGCCCTATGAGGAAATTCTAACCTTGTTAGGAGTTGTGCTAACCTTGTTAGAATTTGTAGAAGGTAGATGAACCCACTGTCCAAACAACTTCAAGGGCAAGACCACCAAAATCACTATCAAACTAGCCTTTATATTATTCCTTTTAGAATAATAGAAATGTGACTGATCTCAGCAACATGAACTCTTGGTCTCTCCCCTTATTATGCCAATAACACACCAAATACTTCTCAAATCTCAATACCAAATATCTAGCTTCGCATCACAATGATTCCTTTGATTGCTTACTCACATTTACCAATCTTCACAAATCCAATATAATATTCTTACAACTCATGCTTGTCATCACAAGGAAAATAACTTTCCTTTATACCATGTCCTCAAAATAATTCATTGAGTCGGCCTTAAGGATTTCTGAATTATAATTATAATAGGACCTCAATAAGATAAAATAATTCAATACATCTTTTTCACAATTACAAAATATTTTTGGGTCACAATCTTCAAAAAGTATCACATGTGTAACCTCCAACTTTGCACACATGTTGGCATCATCATCAGGTCTATTGTCACTATCTAACTTTGCTCATCAATATTCTATCCATGTTAGGAGATACATTCTGAACACTAGAAATCATTTCTCAGGTACTTTGTCTACACATTGTCTTTTGTAAATCACAAATAACTTTCACATGTCTTTGACTTCCTACATGTGAACTTATCTACATCATTGGTACACACTATAGGATATATCCTTAGTTGCACTTGAGCTCATCATCAATACTCAATCAATACAATCTTTTTTTTGTGTGCTAGTCTAATAATCTTCATTACTTTATGTTGACATTAATGACAAACATAGTCATAAATGTAACACAAAATCATGTTAACTATCTCTCAACAATGCTAGACTACTCACCCATAGGAATGTCATCAGAATTCATGCTAACAATCAGGCCCTTTAGCATTGATGACAACATAGATGAAAAAAATCAGCTCCAAGAATACCAAATCAAACTCTACTACTTGTTAGGATTAACCTCGGATAGAAATAATAGTTACATGCAAATATAACCAATATCAAAAAATAATAGATCACATAGAAAAGAACACAAGACACAAAGATTTAATGTGGTTCACCCAATCCCTAGGCTATGTCCACCAACAAAAAGTCCAATATTATTATTATCCAGTGATAACACTCCACAATATTGATGACAACATAGATGAAAAAAATCAGCTCCAAGAATACCAAATCAAACTCTACTACTTGTTAGAATTAACCTCGGACAGAAATAATAGTTACATGCAAATATAACCAATATCAAAAAATAATAGATCACATAGAAAAGAACACAAGACACAAAGATTTAATGTGGTTCACCCAATCCCTAGGCTATGTCCACCAACAAAAAGTCCAATATTATTATTATCCAGTGACAACAGTCCACAATATTGATGACAACATAGATGAAAAAAATCAGCTCCAAGAATACCAAATCAAACTCTACTACTTGTTAGGATTAACCTCGAACAGAAATAATAGTTACATGCAAATATAACCAATATCAAAAAATAATAGATCACATAGAAAAGAACACAAGACACAAAGATTTAATGTGGTTCACCCAATCCCTAGGCTATGTCCACCAACAAAAAGTCCAATATTATTATTATCCAGTGATAACACTCCACGATTCCTTACAACTCAATACCACCACAAGAAGATACAATATCACCATACATTAAGAAATCCCTAACCCTAAGCTTTTTTATACAATTTTTTACCACTTACAAAGTTAGGGTTAGAATAAGTCATCCACTAGAAAAATAGCAGCTAATTCCTTTTAAAATATAAGGTCATTTTTGGCTTTGAGGGCGCTACCTCTCAACCCCACCTTGTATTGCGATTGGAAGTGCAATTGGGACGCTACCCCAACACCCTGTAGGGGTGCTACCCCTTGACCATGTCTTATGGAGGTTGCCCTCAAAACCCTATAGAAATAATCTAGAGGGAAACCACACCGAATAAACCTTTGAGTCTTATTAGGCTCCACATCACAACAATCTGTCACTTGGAGACTGATCAGACTCCACACCAATAACCTCCCAATTGGAGACTAATCATAGCACTACTAAACCTGTAGCTCCCACTAGAATATCAAAACACCTTGGACTTTTTTGTTATGTTATTCTCTTTAGTCTAGAAGACCAACTGAACCTCAAGAGGAGTTTAGCTTTTCCCTTGTTACTACCTTGGTAAACATATCTACTAGATTATACTTTGTATGTATCTTCTCTAGTTTTAACTATCCATCATCCAAAACTAATTGAATGAAATGGTACTGCAATTGTATGTGTTTTGTCTTTGAATGCAGAGCATAATTCTTCACAAGATGAATGAAACTTTGGCTATTTGTAAATAAATAATTATCCCTCTAAGGGTGTCCCAATTTTTCTAGGAATAACTAAAGCAATATCATCTCCTTGGTTGCCTTTGTAGTAGCAACATACTCTTCCTCTATAGTGGATAAATTATTAACCTTCCATAACTGAGAAACCTAGCTCATTGTTGATCCATCAATAGTAATTAAATAACCTATAATACTTTGCTTGGTATCAATATCCCCTACCAAATCTGAGTCAACATAGCCCTGTAAATCAATAGTAGAGCCCTCAAAATGTAAGCACTTGCTGGATGTTCCTCTCAAATATCTAAGAGTCCATTTAACTACATTCCATTGCTCAATTCCTAGATGACACATATACCTATTAACGACTCCTACTTCATGTGCAATATCTAGCCTAGTGCATACCATAGCATACATCAAGCTTCCTATAGTTGAAGCATAAGGTACCTTGGACATCTTAGCCTCCTCTTTTTGTGCCTTTGGACACATATCCTTAGTCAATTTCAAATGACTAGGTAAAAGTGTGCTAACAACTTTAGCATTCTCCATAGAGAAATGTTGTAACACATTTGCAATATAATCAGCCTAAGATAATGTCAATTTTCTATTGTTCCTATCTCTCAAAATCTTCATACAAAGGATTTATTTTTCTGCCCTCAAACATTTCATAGTAAATGAATGTGCTAACAGTTCTTTTAACCCCTTAATGTGATCCATGTTAGACCCAGCTACAAGCATATCACCAACCTATAAACATAAAATAATGTAGTTTTAAACATCCAATGACTTAAAATAAACACAGTGATCTAAATGACACCTACTATATCCATGCTCAGGCATAAAATTGTCAAATTTTAGATACCATTGTTGAGGTGCTTGCTTCAAGCCATATAGAATTCTTTGCAATTTTCACACTAGATTCTCCTTACCTTGGAACTCAAATCCCTATGATTGTGCCATGTATATCTCTTCATCCAAATTTCCATGAAGAAAGGTTGGTTTAACATCAAGTTGCTCCAAATGAAAATCTTCAGTAGCCACAATACTTAAAATAATGAGAATAGAAGTCATTTTAACAATAGGAGAAAATATCTCATCAAAATCAATGTCTTTCTTTTGTGCTAATCCTTTTACCACTAAATTAGCTTTAAATCATTTCTTACCGTCATCCTCTTCTTTCAACCTATAAACCCACTTATTGTGTAAAGCCCTTTTACCTACAACCAACTTGCATAAATCCAATGTCCTACTTTTCAACAAAGAGTCAATTTCTTCTTTCATTGCAGACTCCTATTGAATCTTTATATCCACATGCACAACTTCATTATAACATTCAGATTCACTAGCATCACTAAGTAAAATAGAATACAAAGAAGGAGAAAATCTTTTTGGAGGTCTACTTAGCATTGTTGACCATATAACATTCACTGGGGTGTATGGTATTTGTTGTTGTGGTTGTTGCATATCATGAGGACCTACTCAAATGTCATCTTTCGGAGTATCATCAAATGCTACATAATCATTTTCTTTCTTCTCATGTTGATGCAAAAAATATTTGTACAACACTTTCTCATTGAATATGACATCCCTTCTTCTTATAATTTTATGATTTTCAAAATCCCAAAGCCTATAACCAAATTCATCAATGTCATATCCAAAAAATACACATTTCTTTGACTTAGCTTCTAGCTTGGTTCTATTGTTAGATTCAATATGTGCAAATGCTTCATGATTGAAAGTTTTCAAAATAGAATAACTCACCATCTTACCAGTCCATGCTTCCTTTGGAATATCATATCCCAAAGGAGTAGAGGAACCTCTATTAATCATATATACAATAGTATTGAGAGCCTCCACCCACATGTTTAAGGGCAGCCCAACATGCAACCTCATGCTCCTTGCACACTCCATTATTGTCCTGTTCATGTGTTCAACCCTTGGAATAATTTTTTTCTATCAATACCATTAGTGGAGAAATAATCTTCAAATTCATGACTATAATACTCACCACCACTATCATATCTGAGTCATTTTAATCTCTTACTAGTATCATTTTCAACCAAACATTTCAATTTCTTAAAAGTTTGAAATACATCAAATTTTTGTTCGAGGAAATAAATCCATGCTTTTCTAGTTGTATCATCAATAAATGTAACATAATAATGAGAGCCACCAAGGGAAGATACATGAGATGGTCCCCATACATCTGTATGCACAAGCTCTAATTTCTCATTTTCCTTTTCCTTCCCACTCTTCACAAAAGTCACTCTCTTTTGTTTTCCATACAACTTTCACAAAAATCCATACTAACACATTTCAAATCTAGTAAAACTTTATTTGCATGAATTAATTTCATACCTTTCTCAATCATGGGCCCAGGTCTATGGTTCCATAGTGTTGTTTCAGAATCTATAGCATTTTTTTGTTCTCCCTACTCAACTGCAACAAATTTTCCTAAACATTCATATTTTTCTAAAACAATCAAAGTAGAAGGAACAGTATGACCTGTACAAAGATATAAGGTGCCTACTTGCACATCTTTTGGTTCTACAGGGGAACCTTTTGAAACCTTTCAAATTTTATCATTAAAAGTAAGTACACACCCCTCATCACTGAGTTTCCCTACTGAAATTAAATTCCTACTTAGCCTTAGAACGTGTCTTAACTCATGTAGCAGCCAATAATTCCCATTTTCAAACTTAATCTTAACTTTTCCCTTTCCAACAATCTGACATGGTTCATTATCCCTAAAATAAACAAGCCCAAAATTCCCTTGGACATAATAAATAAAATAACCTCTATGAGGTCTAGCATGAAATGAAGCCCCAAAATCTAAAACCCATGAATCATCAACACTTTCTAAAGAAAGAAGCAAAGCATCCTCTTTAGATTTGTTACTTACCACATTTGCCTCCTTATTCCCTTTTGATTTTTCTCCTTCATTTTTCTTTCAAGTCCAACAATCTTTCTTTTTATGCCCTAATTTTCCATAGTACTAGCAATCTCTTGGTCCTCTAGATTGAGACCTCTTCCCCTTTGACGTTCCTCTTGAAATCCATGATTTCTAGAATTATTTCCTCTCTCAGTCATTTTGCCTTTAATTTGTACATTCAATGCACTTCTTTATGTAAATCCACCTAAGGTTTTCCTATGAGTTTCCTCATTCATAATAATACCAATCACATCTTCAAATTTTAGGGTATTAGATCTAGAAACAGAATTATTCATAGCTATTACCAAGCCATTCTAGCTTTCGGGCAAATAATACAAAATTAAGAGAACCCTAATTTCGTCATCAAAATTGACATTCATAGAAGATAACTGACTATTAAGAGTATTAAACTCATTTAAATGATCTGCAATAGATCTGCCTTCTTCCATCTTCATATTAAATAAACACTTCATGATAAATACCTTATTTGAAGCTGGGGGGTTTTCGTACAATTTTGCTAAGGTTTCCATCAACTCTTCCATCATCTTTCCTTTTGTAATGTTAAATTTATTTGATGTTGCCAAGAATAATTGAATCATTCCAAGTATCTTTCTATCTAAAATCTCTCAGTCCTCATCTGTCATAGTTCCTTATTTCTTGGATTTTCCTTCCAACAGCATCCATAAATCCTTTTGTTGAAGATAGTCCTCCATTTACATTTTTTATAACTGAAAGTTCTACCCATTAAACTTCTCAACCTTTAGCTTGCCCTTGTCTTCCATCACTCCCACTCAACCATGAGACTCTCACTCAGCCATGAGACCTTCCTATAGAGGATAGCTATATGTATGTATGTATGTATGTATGTATGTATGTATGTATATGATGATAGTCTTGCTATAAAAAATGACAGTCGTCTAGCTCTAATACCACTTGTTAGGATTAACCTCAGACATAAATAATATTTACATGCAAATATAACTAATATCAAAAAATAATAGATCGTACATAAGAGAACACAAGACACAAATTTAACATGGTTCACCCAATCCATAGGCTACATCCACCAATAGCAAGTCTTATATTATTATTATTTAGTTATTACAATCCACAATCCCTTATAGCTCAATACTACCACAAGAAGCTACAATATCACCATACATGATGAAATCCCTAACCCTAAGCCTTTTTATACATGATTTTGTGGCTTACAAAATTGTGCTACCCTAGGACCTCGTACTAGAATTACCCCCAAACCCCCATAGAAATAATCGAGGGGGAAACCACACCAAATAAACCTCTGAGTCTAATTAAGCTCTACATCACAACACTACTATTGCATCTCTTATCTTTTCAAATCCTCTTCATCAATTAAATCTAAAACTCTTAGGAACAATGGTTGCTCCCCCATTGATATACTTCTCTCACTAATAAATCTTTTCCCTATTGACATTAATATAACTCTCCCCATTTATAGGGGATGTACGTTATTTCTCCCTCATTTTGTATGTGTTTCATTTCATGCATTGCTTCACCAATATTAATGAGATATTTTTAATGTACTCTCTCCCCCATTGAAATCAATGACAAAGGAACCATTATGTCAATTAGTAGACTCAAAATCTTCAACTAGCTCAAGTTTCCAAAGATATTGTTCAATACCAACTACCAAGAGTCCTTTGTGACTCTTCTCAATCACAAATGCTCCCCCATAGAGGAAGCATCAGCGTTCACTCCAGATAAATAATAGTGCTCTATACCACTAGACTGATGCAATATTTGCATCATCTACTCTGAAGTAGGCAAGGGTATAACCCCAAGAATACCTCACAAATACTCAAATGTATCCTTAGGAAAAGGCCCCATAAAAATATCCACAATTTACTCTTTTGTATTAACGTACTCTAATCTAATCTCTTTCTCTACTACTTTCTCTCTAAAAACATGATACTTAATAGATATATGTTTAATCTTAGAATGTAACATAGGATTCTTAGACATACTTACTGTTAGAGTAATCAGATATTTCCTAATTAACTCTAGTTTTCTTAAGCTAAACTCTAGGAATCTAATAATTAGTTCATAGATTAATCATTATGATGCAACCTAGGTTAGACTCTTTTAGGGTTTTGATCTCCTTTGTAATAATGATCTCTCATTGTAAAATTCATTCACTTTTGATTATAGTAATTTCTATTTTTTCTCATCAAGAATGTCTCATCTATGGATCTAGCAATTATAGCCTCCATAGCTTTTTGCTTCTTTATTTATGTAATAGGTGTTTATATGAAACTAATTCTTGAGAGTTATGGAATCAATATTTCATCAACTTCAATAGGGTATTAGAGCTCCTGCTCTTCATACCCCAATTCTATTCTTGAGAGATTTGGCTTGGTTTTTAGATATGTTGATTTCAAAGGATTTTGTATTAGATTGGGGAGGGGGGGGGGGGGGGGGGGGGCAGTGAGGGGGGAGCTTTTTTTAGAGCACTGTGAACCCAAATGGGCATCATGGTTGAGCTCAAAGCACTCAAAAACCCCCATTTCCATATAAAAATACATCTAGTTTAGACATTAAAATATGAGGTAAAAAAAAAAAATTGCACCTAGGTCATTTTGACACGGGAACACAAATTTAGGTGGTGATATTTTTTGATATATTTTTGGACAAAAATATTTTTTCAAAAATGGTTGTTTGAAGGGAAGGTGTTGTGTTTTAAGGGAGTAGGCACTATTATTAAGAGGTCCTTTTTAAAGATTTGAGACTTTCCCCTTGCCCTCTATTACCCATGACCATCTGCTCCCACACTGACCAGCGTACCCTATTACTATGCCCTACCATTTGTTAGGCATCTTTTGACTCCTATGCATTCCTTGGATGCAATTTTCTTGGTATGCAGAGGAGGGTGACATTTTTTTGTAATTCATCAATTACATCCATTGCAAAAAACCACTCTTCACCATCCACATGCATTTTGGGCTCATTGATTTAGAAGCACAACTTTGATTGGAGCATTTTTTTCAGGTGGTGATGTTTGACCAGCTTCATGCCCTCTCTCCTTTGGTGCATGTGATTGAAATCTCTTCACTAACACATTTTTTGGTAATCAGCCCCTATTTCATTAATCTTAGGCATATATTATAGGATATTCAGGCATCATTATTGGCTATTTTTATTGCAATTCCTAGTGATTTGGAGCTAGCTTCTTGTTGGACTCAGTAAACAATTAGTGTCCCTATTCAATCATAAGCCTCACCAACTAGCACTCCCTATTCCCATGAACTAATGGTACACACATAGTGGTCATGCATACATTATCTATGTCTAATTAACAACCTCTCCTATGATGCCTTGGACCATGAGCCTCCTATCTACAAATTTTGGAGTCGGATCTTGTGTTCTTTATTGGAGGGGGACAACCTTTTTTTTTTGCTTGTTTGGAAAATCAATAGTGGTTATGCCTTAGTATTTAGCAGTGTTATGGGCATGATGGATGACTTTTTTAAACCAAGCTATGCATTTTTGCATCTTTGGTCACATCAAGCATATCAAAGATATTCTTAGTGAGAGGACCCACATTGCTTAGTGATCTCCCTACCGCTCCACATGGCCCTTTGCCTATTGACAGTGATATATGGATTTTTGAAGCAGTTCCCATGCTTTTAACGTGGCCTATTTGCCACATAATTTTTTGTGATGGATGGCTCATGAGGGCCCATGCACTTTTCAATGGGATAGTTGGATGCCTTTTTGTTTTGTGCTCCAATGATAGATTTTTTGTGTAAAGCATTTCTCAGGCCATTTTATTATAGGTAACTATGTTTTGCACAACCCAAACTAGTTTCTTGGGAGCTCATTGGGCCCCACATTCCCACATTAATGTACCTCTGACAAGTGGTTTTTTGCATGGTGACTAGACCTTTTTTTTACACATGCCTTATTGTTTTGGCCACCGAATTTGTTTACAGCACCAACCATTTGTTCCAGCACATGTTTCTGGTGACTAGATATATTTTTTTGGCAAGGGTCATTTTTTAGACTTTTTTTACCTCAATTGTCATTTGACCATCAAATTTGGGCTCATCACTTGCTAGCAACAATGCCATGTCAACATTGCATCAACACTCCTATCACCCCTTCAGGCTCTATTTGGACCTACCTTCACATTTTTTCTCATATCTCTAGTATACAAACTCTATGTTTTACAAATGTGATATCATCAAAAAGTTAGTTCCAAGCCCATCATAGTGGTACAAATATTTTTTATTTTTGATGAATTTGTTTTGGTCTTTTTTTAAAAATTTAAGGGTACATTTTTATACTCTAGGAGACATATCTTAAGCATATGATCTCCAATTTGGGAATTATTTATATATTGGAAAGATCTTTCCAAGCACTTTTTAGTGATGTTGGTTGTTTTTCTAGATTCTTCTCTAGGTATGTTATATTCAGTCTTTTGCATTTTTGCATTCTAATGGATATCTTGGTTATTTTTGGTTAGGGGATCAATTTTGTTGCTTTAGATGATACATCAAAAGTTGTACTATATGCTGTATCAGCCTTATGTCTCTTTTGGTTTATTTAGGCATCACTTGTATGCATTCTTGCAAATGCACTGAGATAAAGTGTCATATTCCATCTATATTTTTTATTTTAGCTATTTTCCTTCTGATTTGAGCAATGTCAGTTGAGAACACTCGTATAGATTATTGAATTCTTGGGATTCACCATATCTTGTGCCTTATTATACATGCACTACTCTAATTAAAGTGGTATGGGGGGTTGATACTTTTGTCTTTGTTTGTCATCTTCCTTTGTCCAATGAGTTTCTCTTCTATGACATTAGCCTCATGACATGTCTAAGATTGATCACCTCAGTACACACATATGTACTATTTTGTGCATCTTGATCATGGTTCCTTGACATGCAGTTTGTTTGGACCACTTTTCCATTTTTCTGCCACCACACCCTCATCTATAGTAGAGGGGTTCTTCTATTGTTTCTCATGCTTACTTGGTTCAATGGAGTGAGCTATGTATTCAATATTTTTTCCTATGTACTAGGCGGATGTAGTGGTTGGGTACTGATGCATTTTGGTGAGATGGATCATTTACCATATAGACACTCTCTTTTTTCTTCCTACTTTGGTAAAATATCCTTCCATGTTCTATTGATCAACTCTTCAAGTTCTATTTTAGTGGAGGTTCTTTAGATGAACAATTACTTTTGACAGAGCTTTGTAGCTTCTACATGCTTTAGTGGTGTTCTTCATGATCATCTTATTTTCTATCTTCTAGAACATTTAGTTTGGAGGCTTCTTCAGTCCTTCATTAGTTTCTTTCAACATGTTTTCCATCTCTTTTTGGAGTAGGGTTTTTACCATGTGATTTTCTCTATTTCTCCTCTTTTTAGATATTTGGTGGTGCTTGGGTACCTCATTAGGCTTTGTTTTTGGGAGCCAATTCTACTTTTTGTAGTATTTTCTAGGTTTTTAGCTACTCTCTAAGTTTATCTTAAAGGAGGGTGTTAGAGTGATCAGATATTTCCTACTTAACTCTAGCTTTCTCAAGATAAACTTTAGGCATCTAATAATTAATTTTTTATTAATTATTATGATGCAACCTAGGTTAGACCTTTTTAGGGTTTCAAACTCCTTTATAAGGATGATCTCTCATTGTACAATTTATTCACTTTTGACTGTAGAAATTTCTCTTTTTGATCATCAAGAATGTTTCATCACTTACCATACTTGTGTTATCACAATGTATGATAAAAGGTTCTAAAAACATTATTCCAATATCCTTTAGCATTTGTTTTATCCACACGATCTGACTGCAATTTTTTTCTACTGCTACATACTCTACTTCCAATGTACTCTATGAAATACTATAATGTTTCTTTCTTAGCCAAGTTACCAATCTTCCTCCAAGGAAAAATGCTCCACTACTTTTACTATTTCTATCATCCATACTACCTACCAAGTCCACATTATTATATGCACATAAAGTAAGGTCATTTTATCTATCATACCACAACCCAAAATTAGGTATACCCTTCAAACATTTGAATATGCACTTTATTGTTGCATAGTGTAATTCCTTAGGATCTGCTTGAAATTTGGCTACTATACCAACTAAATTTTTTAAATATGGCATTGTGTGAGTCATATATTACAAACCTCCAATCATGGATATGTACTTTTTCTCAACTGTAGGTGTCTCATCTTTGCTAGATAACTTGTGACCAGTTATCATAGGTGTACCAATAGGATTTCAACTTTTCAATCCAAATCTCTTCAACAAGTTTTTTAAATACTTAGTCTATAATAGAAAAATATTAGTAGTATTCTACACAATCTATAAACCTAAGAAACATTTCATCTCACCAATCATGCTCATCTCAAATTCATTCTTCATTTCATTAACAAAAAGACTTAGTTTATAATAGAAAAATATCAGTAGTATTCTACACAATCTATAAACCTAAGAAATATTTCATCTCACCAAACATGCTCATCTCAAATTCATTCTTCATTTCATTAGCAAAATTGTCACTTGCTTCATCATTGTCTCCAAAGATTA
Source organism: Cupressus sempervirens (assembly GCA_028749045.1). Taxonomy (NCBI): domain Eukaryota; kingdom Viridiplantae; phylum Streptophyta; class Pinopsida; order Cupressales; family Cupressaceae; genus Cupressus; species Cupressus sempervirens. The sequence goes on along the minus strand of CM053786.1, from coordinate 129,870,717 downwards.
TATTATCCACAAATATCACAATGATAAACAAACCATTATAAATTTCTTTCAAATATAAGTTACTATCTGTAATACCTTTAGCAAATCCCAATTTTGTCAAATACTCATCCAACCTAGCATACCAGGTTCTAGGTGCTTGCTTTAGTCCATAAAACTCTTTCTTCAATTTATATACCATATCTCCTTCTTTTTTCAAAGGAAATACTTTAGGTTGCTCAATCTAGACTTCTTCAACTTCTCCATTTAGAAATGCTAAATTCACATGCATCTAATACACTTTGTGTTGAGAGATTGTTGGAAACATGAATTTTGATGATATTCCTATGGGGGGGTATTTTAGATATTTTACTGATGACATGTCACATTCATGACCGAGTTTGTCATTGATGTCAACATAGCAGTTTTTTGTGGTATCTGACAAAAGAACAATGGAAATATCAAGTTGGTAAGAATGGCTAGTTGAGTATTCTAACTATCAAAGATTATGAGAGATACATCTACATATCTGCTATATGTAGTTAACATTGGAATAAGGAATGGTAAGTCTAGAAGAAGTTATGTAAGTTTTGGTGATGTATATTCTGAGATAGAGTTTATAGAGGCATGTTCTAGTAAACTTGTTATATCTCTTAGTAGAGCTATGACTCTAAGAATTGAGGTTTAGGATGTGAAGAATACATGTTGGTGATGACATGGCTAAGTTTTCTCATCATAATATTTCATGTACAGAAAGATATTCAAGTTGCAAGGCAGAAGATTAATTTTATCACTAAGTGTAACGTGTCCTTAATGTGGTCCTATAATGATTAATTGAGAAGGTCTAATAGCCAACTCAAGGAATTTTTTTATGGACTTGGTAGAAAGGAAGGACATTTTTCCTTTATCATGATATGGATGTGAAGAATTTTAGAAGCAACACAAGAGTGGAATGCAAAGTTGAGTAGAGCAGAGTAGAAGTGAAGGAAACTTATGCCAAGGTATTGTTGAGTGATCTGAGGTTTGATATTTGGATATAAGGTAAGTGACCTAGTCTAGAAGGTCTAACAGTGATTGGTTTAGTTGACAAAACAAAGGAAAGAAGAACATAATAGTCAATTACATGTTTGAGCAGTGAGCTCTTCTTATAGTCACAATTGCATGTTTGGGAAGTGGACTCATCTTGCATACATTGTACTATAACTCCTAACAAGGTTTACACAATTATTAACAAAGTTGGAATCTCCTCATAGGGATATAGAGTCTCCTAATAGGGACTCATATGTGTTAAATGTTATAATAGACTCCTAACAAGATTCATCCTCTAACAAAGAATATTTATATTAATGCATCATCTTGTGGGCATCATTCCCACTATGGTTTTCCCTCTAATCAAGGGTTTCCCTAGTCAACATATCTGGTGTAATTGTCTATGTGCATCTTTATATGGTTGTTTTTTACTTTGGTTGAATGGTTAAGTTTATTTAAAGAAGATAAATGTTTTAATTATTGGATAACTGATTCACCCTCCCCTTCTCAGTTATCTTGGTGTACTTTTTTTTTTAACAATTTGTATTAGAGCATCAAGTCCTTGAAGATTAAGTTTAACAACTTTGGGAGATCCATGACAAGCATGTTTAGGAAAGATAGTCTAAAGTTTGATGGAACAAATTATGACAACTGGAAGGAAAAGATGAAGACACATCTATTGTGTATGGGTTTGGGATATTGGATCTTGACAAAATTAGTGAAGATAATCATTGTTGAAAAGGATTTGAAAACTTGTACAAAGGCTGAAAGAGATCTTTTTATGTGTGACATGAGAGCTAGAGAAGCACTATTGACTGCACTTCCTGAAATTGAATACAATCAGGTAAAATCACTTGCTATTTCACATTTGATTTGGAAAGCTTTGGAAAATAGTTTTGAAGGTGATGAATATTCTAAGAAATTGAGGCTACAAAGTTGGATGTGCATTTCAAGATGGTAAAATGATGGAAGATGAATCTATAAGAACATTTGTAGGAAAAATATCAGAGATATACTACACGTATTAGATCACAAGGAGGAACCAAAGAAGATGATGAAGTGATATGGAAGATATTAAAGATCTTAACACCACCAGTTAAACCAGTATTCCAAATGATACAATTGTTGATATTTTGTACCAAAGATTTCACAAAGGAAACATTACTTGGAAGACTTGAAGTAGTTGAGAATGAACTTAGACAGTCTAGAGAGTTGACTAGAATAGAGACAGCTTTTAGTACATTGAATATTCAACCTAGTTTATCAAGAAGCACAAGTGTGAGGATATTTTTCTAGTAGCAGCAAATCTGAGGAAGATAGGAAGATTGAAGAAGGAGTAGCCCTTCCAATAAGAAGAGAAAAAGGAGATAAGAAAATCTTTAAATGTTGGACTTGTGATGAATATGGTCATTATGTATCTAAGTGTCCTAAAAGAGAGAAAAGGTAAAAAGGAAATTACAAACCTTGAAAATACAAAAAGTGTTTTTATGCAAATGAAGAAAATGATTTTTATGATCAAGCAATAAGTGCTAGTGATGATGAAAATGGATTTGTGACAATTAAAGAAGAAAGTATAGAAAAGTAGCATTGGTGTCACAGGTTGAAAAGAAATCTAATTGGATAATTGATAATGCTTGTTTACATCATATGACTATTGATATGAACAAGTTTGTTGACTTCAAAAGTTAGGATGGAGGCATTGTTAGAGTTGGAAACAATGCAACATGTCAAGTTAAAGGTATTGGATCTATAACTCTTGATGGTAAAACTAACACTGAGGATGTATATTTTGTTGATGGTTTGAATCATAATCTTTTGAGTGTTGGACAACTAGTAGACAAAGGTTATCAATTGTAGTTCACAAAGAAGACATGCATGATCAAAGACAAAGATGGAAAGGTAATTGGAATAGGAGCTAGATCTAGAGGTAATGTATTTTAGTTGAATCCTACTAAAATGACATGTTTGATTGCAAAGGTAGATGATAGTTGGTTATGGCATAAGAGATTTTGTCATATAAGATTTGACAGTACTATGAAGACTAGTAGTATGTTTGTAGTTAGAGATTTACCTAAAATTGTAAAGCCTACTAACACAATTTACAAGGAATATGTGTTGGCAAAGCATAACAGAACTTCTTTTCCCTGCAAAAAGTTTACTACTACAACAAAATTAGATATTGTACATATAGATCGCAGTGGTCCTACAAAGACTAGAAAATTCTATGGTGAAATGTATTTTATGATTCTATTTGATGACTTTTCTAGAATAATGTGGGGTGTATTTCTTAAAGAGAAATTTGAGGCATTTGATAAGTTTAAGATATTCAAGAATAGAGTGGAGAATGAATTGTTACAAATAGGGATTATTGAGAGGGGGGTGAATCAGTGATCTACAAACTTTAGTCACCAACTAGATATTATTACTTGCTTTAAACCATGCATAACAAAGAAATAAAATAATGTTGAACAATAATAGTAACAATACACAAAGATAACTCATAACATCATATTTTGTTAACTAGGGAAACCCTGGCCAACGGAAAACCTTGGTGGGATAATACCCACTAGATAATATACTAATATATAAGTTCCTTTTTATAGGATGGACCTTGTTAGGGGGTCAATGAGAAAATTTAGTATAATTAGTCCTTTTTAAGAGACTTTGAATCCTTGTTAGGAGATTCCAACCCTATTAGGAGTTGTGGTATAATGTATGCAAGAAGAGACCACTACCCAAACATGCAATTTCAATTACAAGAAGAGCTCACTGCTCAAACAAGTAATTTACTATTATCTTATTTCCTTGACTAATCTCTAATCTTCAGCTTGATCTTGGATAACCAAATAGCTCATATAAAACTTCTCATATATCGCTTTCACAATAGTTTGCTCACTTCGCAATCTTACAAGATAACACTTACAAGCACACTTGCACGACTTCTCGTTGTTATCACAAAAAGTCCTTTTCATAAATACCATGCCTTTACATGAATTATTGTTGGGTCAGCTAAGACCACAACTCACTTTTCCAAGTTAGAGTAAACATCTAGGGTGTCAGCCCTAATTGGACAAGTAATTATTTTTGTAAACAAAACAAATCCTTCCTTCAATTTTGCTATCCTACTTCATCAAAACATGATTATATCTATTCTGTATAGTCTATACAAACTTTTAAGGTTATACACATCATCACCAAAATGTATAATATCTCCATATAACTTCACTAGTTGTAATATAACATCTACAACAAGTTATAAATAAAACAATAAGCTGTTTTAAACCAAATTCTATACTTAGATAATTTTTTGATTACCAAACACTAAGTATCTTTATTTTCAAGGTTTCCTATGAACATGTACATCATGTTTTTCCATAAATGAAAACAATTACATATCACTTTTAGCCAATTGTCAACAATCTCCCCCTTTGGCATTGATGGCAACAAAATAGGAAAAATTGCTTAAGTGACAAAAACTTAACATAAACAACATATAAACATTACATCTATTACAACTTGTTCTACTTTACATATACTCCCCCTTATAATATACTTTATATTTTTACAATATTCACATGTATTTCTCCCTATTGTATCTCTCCCAACAATCTCCCTTTTGGCATGTATACAATTTTCACATGTATCTCTCCCCCTTTAATGACTTCAATGACAAAGGTAAAAATGTCAAGATACTATCCAAAAACTATCCAAAATTGTTGCCCTTCCTTATGCTGATATAATCTTCATACAATCATCAAAAATAGTCATCATATTATCCATACCTTTGGTCCATGTCTCTTTGGTAGACTTAGCTGATGTGAGAATTGCACATAAAGCATATGATGCAATCTCAACTACATTAATATCTGAATACAAAAAGTTTGAATATGTTTCCTTGGCCTTAACACATTCCTCTAACTACTTCTCAACAAAAGATAATTTTAGAGCAATAGTTTCTCTGAAATTAGATGTTCTCTTCAATATCTTCTCTTTTTGAAGTTCCATTTTCCTAATGTCATTGTGAACACTGGCAACTTGAATCTCAAAATCATGTACTTTTCTAGATGGATACCAGATTTGACTACATAAAGTCTCTAGCTCACTCATCTTTATCTCTATCTGAATGTCCAAGTCCTTAGTCAACTTTTATGATAAGGTACACTTAACATACAAAGTTTTCCCTTCTTGTTGACATTTCTAAAGTTCTTTTATACAAGTATCAAGATTGACTAAGTCATTCTTGATATTCTGACAAATGGTGCTAAACAAGTAAGCATCATGGGAAATTTAAGTCTTTTCCTCTACAACATTCAACAAATTTGTAAACTCTTCATCAAAATATTTTAGCACTACTTGTGCTCTCTATTTAGGATCTAACTCAGTATGATGTACTATCAAAGTATTGTGCAATCTATCTGTCACTTGCATTAATGATCTTTATAAACTCTTCACCATTTTATTCTTTTATATATGTTTAGATAAGGATGAAATCATATCAGTTTGATCATCATCATCAGTAGCTATACTAATAAGATAGGGTGGAGTAGATGAACTAGATGGTTTAGTCTCATCTTCCCTCTATTTCTTTGTTGCTTCTTTCGTTCTTCAATCTTCCTCTTCTTTCTTGTCCTCTTCCTCTCTTTCTCTCTTCTCTTTTGATCTTTTCTTCTCTTCTTCCATAGTTTTCTTTATCCTCTCTTCTTGTATAATCCCTCTATTATATTCATCCTCCTTTCTTTTCCTATCTTCCTCAAGCAATTGCTGCTTGGCTTCTTCTATTTTCTTCTTTTATACTTCTAGTAGCTTCTTCTCTTCCTCAATTTGTTTCAAATTTTCCTCAATATCCTTAGTGTCTAGTTCATTTGGTTCAGAAACACCAAATGGATTGGTATCATCAATGTTAAGAGTAACATTGGTTTGATCAATCTTCATGGTGTCACCACTTACAAAAACTTCCAAGGTTCTAGGAGCTGGAGGAGATGCTACCTTTGACTCTATCAACATCTTACTAATAGTTGTTATAGTCTCTTTTCTTAACTTATCATTTTCACCAACCATGTATAAGAATGGCCTCAACTTATTTCTCAAGTATGGTGGGAGGTTATTCAACAATCCTTTTATTTCACCTTCATCATTAGCCTTTCAAATGGTTCTCAACATAGACTTCTAAAGTTCAAGGTCTTCTTCTCTTGCAGGAGTCTTCTTATTTATAAGTCTCTCATAGACTTTCTAGTTCACTACTCCTTCAATATCCTTCAAACTTAGATCATTTTCTATGATATATCTCATAGAAAATATATCAATCTGATCCTTCTCAAAATTATTATATAAATCATAAAACTTGTTCATTTGAAAAATTTTCCTTTATTGGAAATCACTTTGTTGATCTTCTCAATCTTTGGCTTCCAAGGTTGTCGAGCTTTGCCTATTGCTTGCTTGGAGTCACCTTTTCTAATTTCTTGGTTTCATATTCCTCATCTTCTTCATCACTTGACTCAATTTTCAACAATGTTTTCTATCTATTTCCTAATCTTGTGGCTATTTTTTTTTACTCTTTTTGTCTTTGTAGACACTACTTCAACTAATCTTTTAGACTTTCTCTTTTGTTCACTAGGTTGAACATCAGACACTGTTGCATATGGAATACTTTGTTCCAAAGATGTCTTAGCAATTGATACTAACAAAAGTTGTATGTTCAATACACCTTGCTTCATTATCTATCTCACATCCTTAGATTCACTCTCTATCATTTTGGCCTCTGATAGTGCCTTCTTCATTATTGATTCAACCTTCTTGTGAGATGCCTTCTTCAAGGTTGCTTAATGAGCTTGCTATGTGATCTCATCAAATGTGCCAAATCTATATTCTGCTTTGTCTTTGTCTAAATTTAACAATCAATCAATGTAACCAACTACAACATCATCATTCAATTCATAGCTCAAGGGATCAAGAAATGTCTCCCAAGGTTCCACTACTTGAATATATGTATGATTGGTATCAACTAATATACAAATATCTTCCTTGAACCTATCCAAAATTGCATGAGCAATTCTAAATCTTTGTTTCATCTCATTCTAGAATGTCCTCATTATTAAGTTTCCACTATCTAATATCTTGTCTATAGGGTGCCTTCTGCATACTTTTAAAATCTTCTCCATAGTGCATCTATCACTGCTTGTTATGTCTATGACTGATAAGTAGGGAAATTTCTTCACTACATGAAAGAATATGTGATTTATCAATAATTGGAATCTAAACACACTATTCTTTGTTGTCTTAATCTTTTCCAAGTTTTCTAGGAGTTGCATTCTCATTATTTCACTCAGATTCACTTGTTCTTTCTCTACACATATCTTATAAGCTACATAAATGAATCTTGCTAAAAGTTCATTGATCTTAAAACTTGCACAAACTAAATAAGCTATAATTCTACTAAGAAATCTCACATCCTCTTGTTTGATGGTGTTGATCATCATAGCCTTTCCATTGTACACTACCTTAATTAGTATAGCTTTCAACTTTCTTCTTTAACAAATTCTCACCTATAAGTACATTGCCTTGTTTACTAAGACCAATTACCTCATGAATAAGGTCAGCAAAAATATCTACTACATTATCTTGCATCCACAATTTTCCATCATGTATCTTATTCAATATGATTTGAGTCTATTCATCTATGTCTAACTCACAGTAGAAATGATACTTAAATAATTATAATTTCCTTAGATGTTCAAATCCATACTTCATTGTCATGTAGTAGTTAAAAAATATTTCCATATCTTGTTCATGAACTCACTACCAATCGACTCAAATGTGCAATTCAAATAACTTTCTACATCTTCAAGGTAAACTATGTTGTTTAGAGTGATAGACAATACTAAGTTAGGGTTTCCATCTTTAGGTTTTATGAAAACTATCTTAAACTTAGGTCTATCTTTATTCTCAACACTATGTACTACTAACATATCCATGATCTTTATCAAACAATATCTTTTACCGAACAAATTTGCAAAAAAATGATAAAATACCTCATTTCAAAAATAAGGTTTTCTTTGAAATCTCTCTCACGAGTCGCTTCTCAATGCTCTTTGCTTTACATGTATTCACAATGAAGTGTAAAATCAATTCTAAACTCCATTTATTCATGAACTTGAACTTGCATTAATTACATACTCACAGATACGAAAAAGTTGTTACTTGTGTTTTGCAATCAATTAACTATTCCAGATCATCTACCTAATCTTCAAATGTAACTTGAGGTTTACCATAGCCTCCTTCCAGTATGACAAATATCCTCAAGATTTTGCATCATGAAATTCTCCACAAAAACATACTTTTCATATACTGTTATAGATTCAACCTTTACTATAATACCAGTAACTCTAAATTCCATCATAACTTGTTTAGATGAGCTCCAAATTACAAGCAAGCTTAGGTACCATCTAAACACAACTAGATACACATTTTCCCAACTTTGCTACCTCTAATTTGGCCAGTGAATGAAGTTATCAAATTTTGATGTTGTGAACAAGCTTAATTCAACTTAATTGAATCAAACTCAAACTACCTTTGATATTCCTATCTCATCATCAGCTAACTTTTCTTATGAGATATTAGTTCCTTTCACAAATGCTTCATTAAGTTCTTCTCTAATTTCACTCATAATATTTTTTTTTCTCTTCATTGCTTCTGCTAGTTCTGAAGTTCCTTACCTAGTTCCTTCTATCATTCCTTCTATTCCTGAAGATTCTTCCATTGTTCCTTCTATCTCTGAAGTTTCTATCCATTCTATAGTACCTCATTGCGTGTCCAAAGTTATTGCATAACTGACATACGTGTGCTCTTCTTCTAGGGTTCTATTGATCATTAGGTGCATGACAATTCCAAGCAATGTGTCCTAAGTTGTTACACTTATAACACATGATCTATCTTATATCTTCATAAGATCTTCCTTCTCTTGATGTTCTTTCATTAGATATTCTTCTATCTATAGGGTTAGTATTTTTAGTCATTCTGCTATTTCTTCTATCATTATCATACTTGGGTTTCCTACAATCAATTGCATTATGACCCATACCATGACAATTATGACAATAAAAATACTTAACATGATTAAATGACTTATTAGTACAATCTCTTTTCATATGACCTATTTCATTACATAAAAAGCACTTACCTTTAAATTCACATGTACTTGCCTTAGGAGTTTCCACTTGCTTTGGTTCATCCAAGATTTCAAATTCCTTTTTTTGCTCAGATTCTTTAGGTTTCTTAGAAGATTGATCAGATTCAATCTTATCATCAAATTTGTATTTTCTTTTGGATCTGATTTAATCTCAAGTTTCTTCATAGACATGTTAATTAGATAACCAAGACCAGTCTTATCATAAGTAGGTCTCTATATAGACATAGAATCATTAAGCTTTTCACTAGTAGACTAAAGCTTCTCCAACTATTGTTTGCACTATGTCAATTCACCTTTCATAATAGTAGTGTACTTATGGAGTTCTTCATGATCTTCTTTCAATATTTCAAACTTAGATGTTTTCTTTGCTAGACTTGCTCTCAAATCTGCATTTTCAATCTTCAAATTAGATTCAACTTTTCTAGGATCATTTGTCAAAGTCAACTTCAAATTTGTAATCTTCAACTCATGCTTCAAGATTTTATACTCTATCTTCAAATTTGAATAGTCATCATCACTAGTTCCAAATTTAATAGATTCAAGCTTGGATTTCAGATATTCAATCTTTTCTTTCAATTGACCAATGTATACTTTGGAGTCTTCATATCTATCCTTCAACTTATCTCTTTCTTTAGTAAGGAGATCAATTTGTTCAAGAGCTTCTTCAAGGTTCTTCATCAACTATTCTATATCCATAGGAATCTTACTTAAGTTGTTAAGCCTCTTCAAAGTATCTGTGCTCTAATACCAATTGTTAGAAATAGGGGGGGGGTGTGAATCTGTAATCTACAAACTTTAGTCACCAACTAGATATTATTACTTACTTTAAACCATGCATAACAAAGAAATAAAGTAATGTTGAACATTAATAGTAACAATGCACAAAGATAACTCATAACATCATTTTTTTTTAACTAGGGAAACCCTAGCCAAGGGAAAACCCCAATGGGGATGATACCCACTGGATAATATATTGATATATAAGTTCCTTGTTAGAGGATGGACCCTGTTAGGAGTCAATGAGAAAATTCAATATAAGTAGTCCTTGTTAGGAGACTTTGAATCCCTATTAGGAGATTCCAACCCTATTAGGAGTTGTGGTATAATGTATGCAAGAAGATCCCACTACCCAAACCTGCAGTTTAAACTATAAGGAGAGCTCACCACTCAAACAAGTAATTTACTATTATCTTCCTTCCTTGACTAATCTTTGATCTTCATCTCAATCTTAGATCACCAGATAAATCATATAAAAAATTTCATAGATTGCTTTCAAAAAAGTTTGCTCACTTTGCAATCTTACAAGATAGCACTTACAAGCACACTTGCACAACTTCTCAGTCTTATCACAAAAAATTGATTGCATAAATACCATGCCTTTAGAAAAATTACTATTGGGTCAACTAATACCAAAATTCACTTTTCTAAATTAGAGTAAACATCTAGGATGTCAGCCCTAATTGGACAAGTAATTATTTTTGTAAACAAAATAATTCATTCCTTCAATTCTATTGTCCTACTTCATCAAAACATGATTATCTCTATTTTGTATAGTTCGTACAAACTTTTGAGTTTATACACATCATCACCAATATGTATAATTTCTCCATGTAACTTTTCTAGTATTAATATGATGTCTGCAACAAGTTATAAATAAAATAATACACTATTGTAAACCAAAATCTATACTTAGACAATTTTCTTATTACCAAACACTAAGTATCTTTATTTCTGAGGTTTCCTATGAACATGTATATCATGTGTTGCCATAAATGACAACAATTACATATCATTATTAGCCAATTATCAGCATGAATTTTGCATGAAGATTAAATGTTTAAGATCATATAGAGGAGGAGAATTTACTTCAAATGAGTTTAACATGTTTTGTGAAGAAAATGCAAATTAAAAGATAGTTATCAACTCTGAGAAATTTTAAATAGAATGGCATTGTAGAGGGAAGGAATAGATCAGTTACAAAAGTAGCAAGATCTATGTTAGCTAAGAATGATGAATCTAAGATTTTTTGGAGAGAAGCTGTGAATACAGTAATCTACACTATGAATAGAGTGCAAGTTAGGAAAGACACAAACAAGACCCATTATGAATTGTGGTTTGGTCACTCACCTACAGTTAAGTATTTCAAAATTTTCAAAAGTGTTCTATCAAAAGATATGATGATATTGGTAAGTTTGATGCTAGAAGTGATGAAGGTATGTTTTCTTGGTTATTCTTTGAAAAAAAAATCTTATAGATGCTATAATCTGAGAACTAAGACTATTATGGAAAGTGCAAATGTGAGAATTGATGAGAAATTCAGGATACAAGAGAGAATAGTTGATTACAATTTAGATGATGATGTTGTTACTAAGCCAAGGAATGAAAAAGTATTTCTTCAGACTATTAATGATTTGTAGAATGAAGGAGAGATGAGGTAGGAACAAATCTTGGAACCTTCAGTAGAGCCAAGTGTTGAGAGAGCAACTCCTACTTCAGGGAAGAATATGATAAAGAATCACCCATCCGAGTAGATCATTGAAAGCAAAGATAAAGTTGTGATGACAAGAAGAAAATTCAATGAAGAACTCTATTTAATATCTCAAGTTGAACCTAAGAATGCACATGAAGCATGTAAAGATGATTATTGGAAACAACCTATGAAAGAGGAACTAGATCAAATAGTAAAGAATGAGACATAGGAATTGGTCCCCATACCAGAAAATAAGAATGTGATAGGAACTAAATAGGTATTCAAAAACAAGATGAATGAGCAAGGAAAAGTTATAAGGAACAAGGCAAGATTGGTATGTAAAAGTTACTCATAGCAAGAAGGAATAGACTATGATGAGATTTATGCTCTAGTGGCTAGAATAGAAGTAGTAAGATTATTCTTAGCCTATGCAGCACAAAAGAAATGCAAAGTGTATTAGATGGACGTCAAATCAGCATTTCTGAATGGAGAACTTGAAGAAGAGGTATACATTGAGCAGCCTAAAGGTTGTCCTTTGACAGATGATAAGGACATAGTATGCAAATTGAAGAAAGCATTGTATGGCTTGAAGCAAGCACCCAGAACCTAGTATGCAATGCTAGACAAGATTTTGACAAAGCTTGGATATAGAAAAGGTATGGAAGATAGTAATCTATACTAGAAAGAAATTGATGATGGTTTGATGATTTTGGTAATATTTTTTGATAATATTATATTTGGAGGAAATGATGAGGAAAGTGACAAATTTGTTGAAGAGATGAAAAAAGAATTTGAGATGAGTATGATAAAAGAAATGAAATATTTTCTAGGATTGTAGATTGTACAGAATAAAGAAGGAATCTTTACTCCTCAATCTAAGTACTTAAAGGATTTACCAAAAAGTTTTGGTTTGGAAAAATGCAAACCCATTGGAACACCTATGGTATCTAGACAAAAGTTATCTACAAAGGATGAGACACCTACTGTTGAGGAGAAGAGGTATAGATCTATGATTGAAGGATTACAATATCTCACTCACATAAGGCCAGATATAGTGAATGCAATTGGAATAGTTGTAAGATTCCAAGCTGATCCTAAAGAAGCACATTATGTAACAGTTAAAAGGATATTTAGATATTTGAAAGGAATATTAGAGTTTGGATTGTGGTATGACAGATCTAATTATTTTACTCTAAATTGTTATACTAATGTTGATTGGGTAGGCAGTATGGATGGAAAAAAAAGCACCAATGGTGGAGCCTTCTTTCTTGGAGCAAGATTGGTTCCTTGGCTAAGCAAGAAGTAGGATTGTACATCACAAATTATAATGGAAGCATAATATGTTGCAGCAGCAAAAAATTGTAATCAAGTTGTTTGGATGAAGTAGAAGTTGAAGGATATAAGGATAGAAAGCAATGAACTTGTTGTCATACATTGTGAAAACACAAGCATGGTAAATATGCCTAAGAATCCAGCATTGTATTCAAAGACCAAGCACATTTCTATTAAGTATCACATGTTGAGAGAGAAAGTTGCAAAAAAGAAAATTAGATTGGAGTATGTGAGCACAAAAGAGTAGGTTGCAAATATATTCACTAAGCCTCTTCCCAAAGATACTTTTGAGTATTTGTGAGATATGCTAGGGGTTATGCCCCTTCCTACATCAGAGTAGATGATGCAAGATTGCATCATTCAAGTGTAATAGAGCACCATTGTTGTTTGGATTGAATGTTGATGGTTCCTATATGGGGGAGTATCTATGATGGATAGAGTCATCTAGGACTCTTGTTGAATGTTGTTTTGAATAGTGTCTTTGGACACTTGAGCTAGTAGGAATTAGTTGTTCCAAAGTTTGATGGTTGCTAAAACCTTTGACATTGATGTCAATGGGGGAGAAGTTTGGCATGAAAAACATCATGAGGAAAACATCATGAGGAAGAACAACATGTTTGGAACATGTACAACATGGAATGCTAGTTTGACAGAAATCACATTGAGATATATCAATGGGGGAGAATGATTGATGAAAAGGATTTGAAAATTAAGACGAATAGACTTTTTTTGGTATTCTTGGAACTAGATGTTTTTCATCTATGTTGCCACCAATGCCAAAGGGGGAGATTGTTGAGATATTGTTGGAAGTATGAATGTTGATGATATTCTTATGGGGGAGCATTTTTGATATGCTATTATGATGATATGTTACATTCAACACTGAGTTTTTTATTGATGTCAACATAGTAGTTTTCTGTGGTATCTGACAAAACAATAGCAGAAAGATCAAGTTGGTACAGACAACTAGTTGAGTATTCTAACTATCCAAGGTTATGAGAGATACATCTAAGTATTTGGTATGTGTAGTTAATGTTGAAAGAAGGAATGATAGTTCTGGAAGAATTTATGTAAGTTTTTGTGATGTCTATTCTGAGATAGATTTTATAGAGGCATGTTTTGGTAAACTTGTTATATCTCTTAGCAAAGTTATTATTCTAAGAATCAAGGTTGATAATGTGAAGAAGACATGTTAGTGATGATGTGGCTAAGTTTACACATCATAATATTATGTGTATGGAAAGATATTCAAGTTGCAACATAGAAGATTAATGTTATTGCTAAGTGTAACATGTTCTTAATGTGGTCCTATAATGATTAATTGAGAAGGTCTAATAGCCGACTTAGGGAATTGTTTTATGGACTCAGTATAAAGGAAGGACATTTTCATTTATCATGATATGGATGTGAAGAATTTAGGAAGTGGCACAAGAGCAGAATGTGAAGTTGAGTAGAGCAGACCAGAAGTGAAGGAAACTTCATTGCCAAAGTTTTGTTGTGTGATTTGATGTTTGATATTTGGAGCTAAGATTTATGACACGATCTACAAGGTTTGATAGTTATTGGTTTGGTTGATAGAAAAAAGGAAAGAAGAATAGTAAATTACTTGTTTAAGCAGTGACCTCTTCTTGTAGTTGAAATTGCACGTTTGGGCAGTGGGCTCATCTTGCATATATTGTACTACAACTCCTAACAGGGTTGGAATCTCCTAGCAGGGATTGAAATTCTCCTAATAGGGACTCATATGTACTAAATGTTGTAATAGACTCGGAACAGGGTCCATCCGCTAACAAGGAATATTTATATTAGTACATCATCTTATGGGCATCATACCCATCGGGGTTTTCCCTAGTCAATATATCTAGTGTAATTGTCTATGTGCATCATTTTATGGTTGTTGTTTACTTTGGTTAAATGGTTAATTTTTTTTATAGAAGAAAATTATTTTAAGTTTTGGACAACTGATTCACCCCCCCTCCTCAATTATCTTGGTGGACTATTGTTTCTAACACTTTGAACTTCTTATTTGCTGCATAAGCCAAAAAAAAATCTTACTACTTCAATTCTGGCAATAGCTGAAAATGCATCTTCATAGTCTATACCTTCTTTATGTGAATATCTTTTACATACCATTCTTTCTTTATTTCTCACAACCTCACCTTTCACATTCATCTTATTTCTGAAAACACACTTAGTTCCTATAACACTCTTATCTTTAGGTCTAGGGACCAATTCTTATGTCTCATTCTTCACAATATAGTCTAGTTCTTCCTTCATTTCTTGAATCCAATGATCGTCCTTACATGCTTCATCTACACTCTTTGGTTCAACCTAAGAAATCAAACATAATTCTTCATGTACATTGTTTCTTGTCATAATTGTTATGTCTTTGCTTCCAACAATCTGATTAGTAGTGTGAATCTTTGTGAAATTCTATTGGACTAACTACCAATGTTCCCCTTTGGGATTCGTGACATGGTTTAACCACCTCCTATATTATATAAGTCTAGTGGTTGTATCAAGCATTAAAAGGCTAAACTTTTGGTTCAACAACAACTCTAGCTTGTAACAAATGATATTAGAGCTTGGTCATAGGTTCAAATCTCCTCAAGTAACGCTAAGAGGGGGATTGTTGGACTAACTGCCAATGTTCCTCTTTGGGATTCATGACATGGCTTAATAGCCTCCTATGCTTAATAATTCTAATGGTTTATCGAGCATTAAAAAGTCAATCTTGTGGTGCAATGGAAACTCTAGCTTGTAACAAATTCTTGTTTGGTGTTGGTGTAACTCACTCAATTATTACTTCTCTTAGTTTAGATCTTGGTTCCTCTCTTTGTTCTAAACCTCGAATGCCATTCTAAAAATCATTGTTATTCTTATAGAAAGTCTCACCATTTTCTTGGATAGGCTTAGGATTAGTTTCTTCATCATAAAAATCATAATCAATCATTCTTTCTTTAACTCCAAATTTCTCATCCACTTTTACATTTGCGCTCTCAACAATAGTCTTAGTCCTCTCATTAAAACATCTATAAGCTTTTATTTTCAATAAATAACCAAGGAGAATACCTTTATTGCTTCTTGCATCAAACTTACAAATTTTATCATCTCTCTTGAAATAACATTTACTTCCAAAAAATTTGAAATACTTTACTGATGGTGCATGTCCAAACCATAGTTCATAAGGTGTATTGTTTGCACACCTTTTTTCTGTGCACTTTGTTCATTGTATACACTATTGTATTGACTCATTCTCTCCAAAATATCTTTGATACATCATTCTCAAACATCATAGCTCTTTTTTCTTTTGTTACAGACCTATTTCTTCTCTCAAAAATGCCATTCTGCTCTAGAATCTTAGGGGTTGATAGCTACATCTTAATGTCATTCACTTCACAAAAGGTGTTAAACTCATTCAAGGTAAATTCTCCACCCCTACTAGATCTTAAATTTTTAATCTTCAATGTAGACTCATTCTCAAATCTATTCGTAAACAACCTAAACTTCTGAAATGGTTCAGACTTTTCTCTAAGGAACACTACCCACATCATCCTAGTAAAGTCATCAATAATAATCATGAAGTACCTTTCACTATAGGATCCTCTTGTCTTCATGGGACAACTCGGATCTATATGAACAACCTCCAATTTTTATATTGTATTGAAATTCTTGCTAGGATAAGTACTTTTCTTATGTTTAGCCATAACACATTCCTTGCACACAATATTAGTAGGCTTCACAATTTTTGGTAAATCTGTAGCAGCAAATGTATTACTTGCCTTCACAATATTATCAAAATTTATATGACAAAACCTTCTATGCCACAACCAACTTTTATCAATTTTAGCAACCAAACATGTCATCTCTATAGGTTTTGGCTGAAAACCATTACCTCTAGATCTTGTACCAGTGCCAATCAAATTGTCTTTCTTGTCCTTAATAATGCATGTCTTTTCTGTGAACTTTAACTAATATCCCTTATCAACCAATTGTCCAATGCTCAATATGTTATGTTTTAATCCATCAACCAAGTAAACATCATATGTGTTAGTTTTCCCATCAAGAGTAGTAAATTGTATTCCCTTGACATGACAAGCTGCATTGTTACTAATTCTAACAATTCCTCCATCATGCCTATTGAACTTAACAAATTTATTCATATCACCATTCATATGATGTGAACAACCAATGTTTATTATCCAATCAACTTTCTTCTCAACCTGTGACACTAGACATTTTTCTTCTCTAACTTCTTTTTTAAGATTCTCTTCTTTTATAGCCACAAATCCTAACTCATCATCACTTTATGATGCAGGAGAATCTTGCATCAAAAATTAAAGGGGGCATGCTAAAAGTTTTTTTTTAAAAAAAAATTTAAAAATTGAGGGGAGAGAAAGTGACAAAAATAGAAGGAAAAAAATAGTAAAAAAAGAGAAAAGGGCTTTTTTTTTTACCAAGGTGCATGGGTGGCATAAAAAGAAAAATAAGAAAAAAAATTGTCATTTCATTTATCAAGGTGTGTAGGTGGAATTTTAGAAGTTTATGGAAAGTTCCTTAAATCATGCATTTAATATTTGTTGTGATCCACATAGCAAATGCAATTTTCTAATTGCCTACATGGTGGTGCTTAGTTGTATTTGGGTGGAAATTTAATATTTGTTGTAAGGTAGTTGTATTTACCTTTTATCCCACATTGGTTGTGTTTGTAATATCTTGGCTAGTAAGTGTTGATTTAAGAAATTTATATGAGCCTTTGTAATCAAGCTCTCAAAGTGTAATCTCTTGTAAGAAAGCTTTGGAGGTGAAGGATCTTAGTGTATAAGATCTTAGTCAGGAAGCTCTTCTTGTTGAAACTCTTTTGGGTTCAAGATCTTGGTGTGAAGACTCTTCTTGTGGAATCTCTTATTTGAGAGTTCTCTTATGTTGAAGCATTTGTAAACTTCTTTTGGAAGAAATCATATCTATGATATCATATTGTTGATGTTGTAAGAATTTTCAAGTATAATAAAAACATGCTTTGTGAATCATTTTATCATCTATTTGTTTCCATATTATTATGATTTTAGTTGTGAGTTTGTAAGGGTAGTGCATACCTCCATCAAGTGGTATTAGAGTGTAAATTCATCAATGGTATCAAAGCATACCCTCATCACTTTCACTCTGAACTCTCTCATCAAACTCATCATCATCATTTGCATACAAAAATTCTATAGGCCTTCTAAACTTGATTTTTTTTTAGTACTTTTGCACTATTTTAGGACATTTAGAAGCATAATGACCAAATTCACCACAAGTACAACATTTAAATATTTTCTTACCATTTGGTTTTCTCCTCACAAGCACAACACTTCCTTCTTCAATCTTTTTGTCTTGTTCATTATTATTGTTGAGGACACTCTAGGCAAATCTCCTGACTATTTCAAATTTACTTTTTCTACTTCCAATATTCCAAGAAGAGTCTCTCTCAAAAATTTCTTAGTACAAGGTATCACTTACTCAATCATTTGCACTATCTACTTGAATGGTGGTGTCCCAATCTTCAAGATCTTGTGTATGATCTCATCTTCATCTTTTGTTCAATTACAAGACTTGCTTCCTACAATAATTTTTGATATTCTGCCAATATAACTTCTTACAAATTCATCTTCCATCATTTTAGCCTCTTGAAATAAATAAATCTAGTTTTGCAATCTGATTCTCTTAGAATACTTATCACCTTCAAAATTAAATTCCAAAGATGTCTAGATTTTATGAGATGTTACTAAGGATTTTACCTTACTATATTCATTTTCAAGAAGAGCTGACGAAATTTCTTCTCATGTAAGCATGTTACACATGAAGAGATCTCTTTAAGGTTCAATACATTCTTCAAGATTTCTTTCTTCCACAATGGTGTTCTCATTCTTTATCATTAGTCAATATCCTAAACCCATGCATAGAGGATGTGTCTTCATCTTCTCTTTCTATCTATCACAGTTAACTCCATCAAATGTAGGACTTTATTTTTTGAAATAACCCACCATTGATCTCCTTAAGTTGCTAAGTTGTTCTTTCAAAGACCTAATGCTCTGATACCAATTTTTAGAAAGTAACGTCCACCAAGATAACTGAGAGGGGGGATGAATTATTTATTTGATCAATACAAATTGTATCAACCTTATTAAACCTTAAACATGTGATCAATAATAACAATAACCATAAGAAGATACACACTAATGCTAACACCAGATATGTTAGCTAGGGAAACCTGTGATCAGAGGAAAAACCTCAATGGGGATGGTACACACTAAATGATGTACTAATATACAAGTTCCTTATAAGAGGATGGACTCTGTAAGAAGCCAATGAAATACATTTAATACATATTAGTCCCTAATAGGAAACTTTAAATCCCTGTTAGGAATTGTAGAAGGTAGATGGATTGTTAGCATGAATATTGATGGTATTACATTGGGTGAGTATCCTAAGCATTGCTAGAACACTTGGGGTGATTGACATATTGCATTCATGATTGCATTTGTCATTGATGTCAACATAGTAGTAAGTCTTTGAAGACAAATAGAGCAATGGATAGAGATCTTAGCTGTATGGACAATGTTTTGATTGTCTGTTGATGCATGTTCATGGATATTTTCTATACAGTTTGCTGATGTTAAAGTTCAATACTTGAGTCAAAGGTATATGAAAGATATGTCTAATTTATAGAAAGTAGTACAGAGACAAAGTACCTAAGAAGTCATTTTTGATGTTTGTATTATATCTTCTAACAAAGATATAATATGGATATGTGTGGTCAACCAATGACTTTAGATAACTTGATGATGACATCAACAAATGCGCAAGCCCTAGTATCATATGTGTGAGAATTTGGATGGACTATGAGACAACAATTCTATTGTATTTATGAATTAATTACTTATCTTATTATAATTAATTGTGATAGCCTCAAGGATGACTCAAGGAATTATTTTGAAGATATGATATAAAGGAAAGATGTTTTCCTTGTTTTTAAAATAAAAGTAATCATTGAATTGAATTTGAAGTGCAAAAAGGAGTAGACTGTTTGGTGAATGTGAGTAAGCAATCCAAGGGATTATTGAATGTGAGATTTTTTATCTGGTTACAAGATCAAAAGGAGCAGAAGTCTGATCGACATGATAGAGAAAGAGGAAGGAAGTACTATTCATTTTATATTATTCTGCAAGGAATAATACAAAGATAATTTGGATAGTGGGTTCATTGGTCTTTCCATGAAGCTGTTTGGGCAGTGGGACCATATGCCTTCTACAACTCTTAATAGGGTTGAAATCTCCTAACAGGGATTCAAAGTCTCCTAATAGGGGCTGATGTGTATTGAATGTTGTTATAGACTCCTAACAGGGTACATCCTCTAATAAATAATTTTTATATTGGTATATCATCTTGTGGGTGCCATCCCCATTGGGTTTTTCCCTCTGATCAAGAGTTTCCCTTGTTAACATATCTACCGTTATTGTGCATGAGTTATATTGGTGCACTATATATTATTTAAATAACTTATTCAAACCCCCCTACCCCCCAGTTATATTGGTGGACTATATATTCTAACAATTGCTATCAAAGCTTCAAGTCCTTCAAGGAAAATCTTAACATCTTTGGGAGATCAATGACAACTATTTTCAATAAGGATAGTCCTAGATTTGATGGGACAAACTATGATAGTTGGAAGGAGAAAATGAAGACTCATCTATTATGTATGGGTTTGGATTACTAGCTTTTGACAAAGAACAATAAGGAAATTGTCAAAGAAGCGAAACTTGAAGAATGCAGTGAAGTAGAGAAAGATCTATTCATGTGTAACATGAGAGCCCAAGAAACTTTACTGTCACCTCTTCCAGAGAGTGAATACAGTTAGGTAAAATAAAATAAAAACATCTCATAAGATTTGGAAAGCTTTAGAATCTATTTTTTAAGGTGATACACATACAAAAAGAGTATGATTGCAGAATTGGATATGTCCATTTCAAGATGTTAAAATGATGGAAGATGAATTTTTAATAAGCTATATTGGTAGGATATCATAGCTTATTGCAGGAATGAAATCATATGGTGGAACCAATGAAGAAGATGAGGTTGTATGGAAAATCTTGAAGAATTTGACACCACCATTCAAGCAAGTAGCTCGGATTATTGAAATACTAATACCCTATACTAAGGAGTTTTCCAAGGAAATGTTTCTTGGAAAATTAGAAGTAGCAAAAGTAGGTCTAAGCCAATCTAGAGACCTAACAAGAGTGGAGACAACCTTGAATTCCTTAAATTTTTGGCCAAGTCTCTCTAGAAATGCAAGTACACATGGAGATTTTTCTAGTAGCAACAGAACTAGATCTGATGAAGATAAGAAGATTGAAGAAGGTATATCTCTTCTTGTAAGAAGAGAAAAATATGGTAATGAGTTTGGTCATTATGCATCTAAATGTCCTAAAAGGGAGAAAAAGTATAAGGGAAATTTTAATCCTAGAAGACCTAGGAATTATCTTTATGCTAATAAAGAAGAGGAATCTGATGAAAAAGGTCAGAGTGAAAGTGATGATGAGATAGGATTTGTAGCTATTAAGGAAGATAATCTTGATAAAGAAATTAGAGAAGAAAAGGCTCTAGTTTGTCAACTAGAAAAGAAATTTGATTGGACAATAGATAGTGAATATTCACATCAAATGATTGGTGATATGAAAAGGTTTTTTAAGTTTAGAAACTATGATGGAGGTATTGTTAGAGCTGGTAACAATGCAGCTTGTCATATTATAGGAATAGGATCCATTAGTTTAGATGGAAAGACTAACACTAATGATGCTTATTTTGTTGATGAATTAAAGCATAATTTGTTGAGTGTTGGACAATTGGTGGACAAAGGGTATCAATTGCAATTCATAGAAAATACTTGCATAATAAAGGATAAAAATGGTAAGATGATTTGAATTGGAACTAGGTCCAGAGGTAATGTATTTCAGATGAATCCCACTAAAATGACATGTTTGGTTATAAAATTGGAGAATATTTGGTTATGGCATAGGAGATCTTTTCATATAAACTTTAATAGTATTATGAAAGTTAGTAGCTGCACGTTTGCAATTAGAGACTTGCCTAAGATAATGATGCAGGAGCATCCAGTTGTGTAAGGGCAATCCTATATCACCCAAAAATATGCTTAGTGTTAGTTTCTATTTAATGTATCTTTATTTTTGGATATCCATTTGGGTCAAATAGAGATTCCAACTCTCATAGTTCCACTATTGGTTTTCTAGGTTAGAGTTTTGAGCACCTTGGCATATGTGCCAATGTAAAAAATAGGTTATTTTGTAATTGATCCATAATTATGATTATTTAGAGGGTGTAAGTTGGAGGGATGATTATACTTGTAATTTAAAGCACTTTGGAAATAGAATTAGGTCAAAAGGCTTTATGGATTGAAAGTTAGTGTAGTTTTAAGTTTCCTAGACAACCCCTAAGAGCACTTTAAAGTCAAATTTGAGGCACTAAACTACCTCGTACGGCCCCAAAAATGGTGAATAAGAATAGCTCATCCATAGGGCTATAGAGCACTTGGAGAGATTTCTAGAAATGTAAATGGTTCATTAATTGGAATCCCAGATCAAAAGTTATGCCTCCTAGAAGCTGGACTACCAATTCTAGATTCTTCTAATTTACGTCGACTTTTGACGTATTTTCTAGAACCTTTTGTTTTGGTAGTAGATGCCAAATAGAATATCCTAGAATGTATTCCTAACCCTAAACTTTATTCAGGTTACTTAAGGTCATTTTTGGCATTGTAAATGTTGTTTTTGGTGGAGTTTGGGACAAGGTACTATGAGGAGGGTTTTCTCCAGAATCAGACAACATTGTAAGCCCCTAGGGCATGTCATTGAGTCTATTTTCATTGTACTAAATGTAATAGCATATCACTTCTGATAATAATATTCCCATTTTTATTTTGTGTTCATTTTTTCTTGGGTTGTGTCCTCATCAAGTGGTATCAAAGGAGATGATCTCAAAGCTAAAGCCCAAGAGGGAGAAACACCCCCATCCCTATCGGATTGCTTGGGTGCAGGATGATCATAAGGTCCTGGTTAGTGAGAAATGTTTGGTAAAGTTCAAGATTGGGAGTTACCATGACAAAGCTCTCTGTGACATCATCCCACTAGATTTTTGTCATTTATTATTAGGATGGTTGTGGCAATTTGATAGGCATGCTATACATGATGGTCATGCAAATACATACTCTCTAAAAAATAATGGAGTTCGCCAAAAATTGAAGCCCTTGATAAAGGAGGGTGAAAAGGTATGTAGTAATGCTAGGGTATATCTTTTTGATGGAAGATAATTTCTAGATGGCATGGAATATTAGCATATGTGTTATGCTTTAATCCCTAGAAAGGATAACGAAGGGAGTAGTGAAGTTCCACTTGAAGTTTCAAGTCTATTAAGTGAGTATGGAGATGTCATCTCTGATAATGGTCTAGAAGGGTTGCTGCCAATGAGGCAAATTAGTCATCAAATAGATTTAGTCCCTAAGCTAGTTTACCTAACGGTTGCTCATAGGATGACTCGTACTGTGACTAAGGAGCTAAAGAGACAAGTTTAGGAGTTGTTGAAGAAAGGTTTAATTCAAGAGAGCCTAAGTCAATGTGTGATATCTATAATGCTAGTACCAAAGAAGGATGGAGAGTGGAGAATGTGTATAGAATCTTGGGCTATAAATAAAGTAACCATCAAGTACTAGTTTCCTTTGCCAAGGATGGATGATCTTATGGATTGCTTGAGTGGAGCTTAGTACTTCATAAAGATAGATCTCAAGAGTAGCTATCACCAAATAAGGATATAAGAGGGATATGAGTCGAATACTATATTCAAGACCAAGGAGGGTCTATATGAGTGGTTAGTCATGCCCTTTGGAATTACCAATGTGCCAAGCACCTTCATGCCACTTATGAATGAGTTACTAAAGAAATTTTTGGAAAAAATTGTTATTGTCTATTTGGATGATATTTTGATTTTTAGTAAGTCTTTGGATGAACATTTATTGCACATTTTTAATGTCTTTGAAAGGCTAAGGGAAGAGAAAATGTTGATTAATTTGAAGAAGTGTAGCTTTGTCAAAAGGTTTTTTGCTGAAGGTCTCAAAATGGACCTAGAGAAGGTGAAGGTCATCTTGGAATGGCCTCCTCCAAAGTTTTCCATTGAGGTGAGGTCATTCCATGGTCTAGCTAGTTTTTACAGGAAGTTCATTAGGAATTTTAGTAGTATATGTGCACCCCTAACTAAAACAATGAGGGGGGATAGAAAAGAGTTCGAGTGGACTACAGGAGTTGCAAGGAGTTTTGAATTGTTGAAGACGAAGGTGATAGAGCAACCTATGTTGGCACTTCCTAATTTCAACAAACTATTCCAGGTGGATTGTGATGCTAGTAGAAGTGCTATTGGGGTTGTTTTGAGCCAAGAAGGTAAGCCTATTTCCTATTTTAGTGAGAAATTGAATGATACAAAGAAGAAGTATTATGTTTATGATTAGGGGTTATATGCGATTGTTCAGGCCTTAAAGAAATGGAGGCATTATTTGTTGTCAAAAGAATTTTTCTTGTATACTGATCATCAGGCATTGTAGTACCTAAATAGCCCAGTTAAATTGAATCATAGGCATTTGAAATGGGTAGAATTTAAGCAAAGCTATACATTTGTATTAAAACATAGAAGTAGAAGGTCTAATAGGATTGCAGATGCATTAAGTAGGAGATAGTTGTTGTTGACAAAAATGCAGGTTGAAGTGGTTGTGTTTGATGAATTCAAGAATCTATACCCTAAGGATCCTGACTTTGCAAAGGTTGGGAAGTCTTGTACAGAACCTATTACTCTAGACAGGACCAGGTGGCTAGATTACATGATCCAAGATTGTATTGTTTTTAAAGGAAGTCAATTTTGTATTCCAAAGAGCTCCATGAGGGAGAACTTGATCAAGGAGAAACACAGTGGAGGGATGGCAAGATAGTTTGGTCAAGATAAGACCATTTCTATTATTAGTGAACATTACTTTTGGCCTCAACTATTGTAGGATGTAAAGAATTTTGTGCAGAGTTGCCAAGTATGTCAAATAGCTAAAGGATTTAGTCAAAATATTGGACTTTATCAGCCATTTCCTAATTTCCTATTCCATCAAAGCCTTGGGAGGACATAAGTGTGGATTTTGTTCTTGGATTATTGAGGACACAAAGGGGTAATGACACTATATTTTTGGTGGTAATTAGGGTCTCCAAGATGGCACACTTCATTCTACACCATAAGACTCATGATGCAGTGCATATTATAGATCTATTTTTTAGAGAAGTGGTGAGGCTACATGATCTCCCAAAAAGTATTATTTTTGACAGAGATACTAAATTTATTGGATATTTCTGGAAGACTTTGTGGAAGAAGTTGAAGATAAAATTGAAGTTCAGTTCTACACATCATCCATAGACTGATGGACAAACAAAAGTAGTGAATAGAAGTTTGGGCAATTTGCTAAGGTGTTTAGTAGGAGATAAGCCCAAGGGGTGGGATTTGATTCTACCACAAGAAGAATTTCCTTATAGCAATTCTATAAATAGGAGTACTAGATCTCCATTCCAAATTGTGTATGGGAGTAGTCCAAGGACTGCACCAAAGCTAAAGAAGATGGAAAAAGGAGAGAGGAAAAGTGTTGATACAGAAAACTTTGTTGAACATGTCAAGAAGCTACATGAGGAGGTATGTGCACATATTACCAAGATGAACCTATAGTATAAGGGTAGAACAGATCAAAAGAGGAGACCTAAGGAGTTCCAAGTTGGGGATTTGGTTATGGTATGCTTGAGGAAGGAATGATTTCCAGTGGATACCTACAATAAGATGAGCATGAAGAAATTTGGTCCCTACAAAATTTTCAAGAAAATTGATTCAAGAAATGCATATTAGGTGGAGTTGCCAAATGGGATTCACATTTCTCCTATTTTTAATATTATAGACTTAATAGAATATCATGATGATGGTATAGAGGAGGAGTTGATGTTAGAGCGATGTCTAATTCCTACTTTTGAGAAGGAAGAGATTGAAGAAATTTTGGATAGTCATGTGGGTCAGAGTACCAAAAACAAGCAGTATGAAGAATACCTAGTAAAGTGGTTAGGATGACCAGTGCAAGATTTAACTTGGATATCCATAGTGGAAGTTTCCCATTTGTGTTTTCCTCTACTAGCTATCAAGTGATAGGGTCACTTTTCAATCTATCTTGGGTGTCTGATGCAGGAGTATCCAGTGGTGTAAGGGCAATCCTGTATCAACCAAAAATATGCTTAGTTTTTGTTTTTGTTTAATTTTTCTTTATTTTTAGATACCCATTTTGGTCAAATAGAGATTCCAACACTCATAGTTCCACTATTGGTTTTCTAGGTTAGAGTTTTTGAGCACCTTGGGGTACATGCCAATGTAGAAAATAGGTTATTTTATAATTGATCCATAACTCAGATGAGTTAGAGGGTATAAGTTGGATGGATGATTATAATTATAATTTAAAGCACTCCAAAAAAAGAATCAGGTCAAAAGGCTTTATAGTTTGAAAGTTATTACAATTTTAAGTTGCCTAGAGACCCCTTAAGAATGCTTCAAAGTTAGATTTGAGGCACCGAATAACCTTGTATGGGCCTAAAAAATGGAGGATGTGAATAGATATTCCATATGGCTACAGAGTTCTTGGAGAGAATTCTAAAAATGTAAATAGTTCATTAATCAAAGTCTTGGATCAAAAGTTATGCCTTCCAGAAGTTGAACTACTATTTCTAGATTCTTCTAATTTTACACTAACTTCTAACATGTTTTCTAGAACCTTCTTTTTTGGTGGTGGATTCCAAATGGCATATTCTAAAATTTATTCCTAACACTAAACCTAATCTAGGTTACTTAAGGTCATTTTTGCATTGTAAATGCAATTTTTGGTGGAGTTTGGGAGAAGGTACTATGAGGAGGGTTTTCTCTAGAATCAAACAAAATTGTAATCCCCTAGGGCATGTCATTGAGTCTATTTTTATTATACTGAATGCAATAGCATATCACTTCTAATAATAATATTCCCCTTTTCTTGGTGTGTTCATTTTGTCTTGGGTTATGCCCTCATCAAATAATAAAGCCTACTAATGTTGTTTGCAAAGAATGTATTTTGGCTAAGTAGAAGAAGGTATCATTTCCCAATAAGAAGTTCATAACCACAAAGAAGCTGGAGATTATTCACACATATCTGAGTGGTCCCTCTAGAATAAAAATATTCTATGGTGAAAGATATTTCATGGTTTTTTTTTATGATTTCACTAGAATGATGTGGGTAGCATTTCTTAAAGAGAAGTCTAAAGTGTTTGAGAAGTTTAAGATATTTTAGAATAGAGTTGAGAATGAATATGGTGTTAGGATAAAATGTTTGAGATCTAATAGAGGAGAATAATTCACCTCTAGAGAGTTTAACATGTTTTGTGAAGAGAATGAAATCAAGAGATAGATATATTCACCTAGGACACCTAAACAGATTGGGATTGCAAGAAAAAGGAATAGATTAGTAGCAGATTTAGCAAGAGAAATGTTGTTTGAGAATGATGTTTCTAAGACATTTTGGAGAGAAGCAGTCAATAAAATAGTATACACTATGAATAGAGTACATATCAAAAAACGTATGAACAAGACACCTCATGAATTATGGTTTGGCCATTCACCATCAGTTAAGTATTTCAGAATATTTGGGAGCAAGTGTTACATTAAGCAAGATGATATTGGTAAGTTTGATCCAAGAAGTGATGAAGGTATTTTTCTTGTCTATTCATTGAAAAGAAAGGCATATAGATGTTTTAATCGTAGAATTAAGGCAATAGTTGAATGTACAAATGTAAAGATTGATGAAAAGTTTGGAACTAAGGAAAATATGTTAGATTACAATTCTAATAAAGAAGAAGATAATACTAGAATTGCCAGACAAAATATTAAGATTTTCTTTGAGACTAACAATGATCTGTAGAATGATATACAAATTGTTCTACAAAGAGGAGAATGGAGAACTAAACCAAGAGATGAGATAAGAGTTGAGTTAGCAACTCCTACCTCTAACATAAACATGACAAAGAATCACCCTCTAGAGAAGATGATTGGAAGAAAAGACAAAGGTGTGATGACAAGAAACAAAGTTAATGAGGAATTATGTATAATTTCTCAAGTAGAACCTAAGAGTGTAGATGAAGCATGTAAAGATGATCACTAGATTAAAGTAATGAAGGAAGAACTAGATCAAATTGTGAAGAATAAAAAATTAGAATTAGTTCCTAGACCAAAAGACAAGAATATAATAGGAACCAAATGGGTATTTAGAAATACGATGAATGAGCAAGGTGAAGTTGTAAGAAATAAGGCTAGACTTGTGTGTAAAGGATATTCACAACAAGAAAGAATAGATTATGAGGAGACATGTGCCCCTGTAGCTAGAATAGAAGTAGAAAGAATGTTCTTGGCTTATGCAATGAATAAAAAGTTCAAAGTATATCAGATGGATGTTAAATCAGCTTTCCCGAATGGACAACTTGAAGAAGAGGTATACATTGAGAAAATTGATGGTTTCCCTCTAACAGAAGACAAATATATGGTATACAGACTTAAAAAATCTCTATATGGGCTGAAAAAAGAACCTATAACCTAGTATGAAATGTTGGACAACTATTTGGGAATGCTTGGATTTGCTAAAGGTATGACAGATAGTAACTTGTACTTGAAAGAAATTGAGAATGGTTTGTTGATAATAGTAATATTTGTTGATGACATAATATTTCGAGTTAATGATGAAGCAAGTGATAAGTTTGCTAAAGAAATGAAGAATGAGTTTGAGATGAGCATGATAGGAGAAATGAATTTTTTCCTAGGGCTGCAAATTGTGCAGAATAATGATGGTATTTTTGTTTCACAAGGTAATTACTTGAAAGATTTGTTGAAGAGATTTGGATTGGAAAGTTGTAAGCCTATTGGTACACCTATGATAACTAGTCACAAGTTATCTAGCAAAATGAGATACCTATAGTTGAGAAGAAGTACATATCCATGATTGGAGGTTTCTAGTATCTGACTCACACCAAACCAGATATAGAAAATGTAGTTGGGATTGTAGCTAGATTTCAAGTTGATCCTAAGGAGTATCATTATGCAGTAGTAAAGAGGATATTCAGATATTTGTAAGGGACATCTCATTATAGAATATGGTATTATAGATCGAGTGATTTTACTCTATGTACATATGCTAATGTGGATTGGGTAAGCAATATGGATGACAGAAAAAGCACCAGTGGTGGAGCATTTTTCTTGGAGGAAGATTGGTTTCTTCACTAAGCAAGAAACAAGATTGTATTTCATAAAGTACAGCTAAGGCAAAGTATGTATTAGTAGCAAATAATTGTAATCAAGTTATGTGGATGAAACAGATGGTGAAGGATATTGGGATTGAGTTTACAGAACCTCTTATCATATACTATGATAACACAAGTATAGTAAGTATGTCTCAGAATCCTATGTTGCATTCTAAGACTAAGTAGAAAAAGAGATTAGATTGGAATATGTGAGTACTAGAGATCAGATTGTAGATATCATTATGAAGCTCTTACCTAAAGATACATTTGAGTACTTAAGAGTTATGCTTGGGGTTGTGCCCTTGCCTACTTCTAAGTAGATGATGAAGAGAGTGCATTAGTCCAGTGGCACAAAGCACTATTGTTAGACTAGATAAAATGTTGATGCTTCTCATATGGGGGAGTATCTGTGATGAGCTAAGTCATTAATGACTCTTGGTATTTGGCATAGAGAAGTGTCTTTGGACACTCAAGTTGGTTATAAATTGAATTAGTAAATTGACATGATGAGGCCTTTGTCATTGATGTTAATGGGGAAGAGAGTACATGAAAAACATCCTCTAGTTCAATAGGGGAGAGACAGATGAATATCTATATTAGGGAGATTTAGAAAGATTCATAAAGATGCATAATAGAGTAGTGTTCCAAAGGTTTTTAGATTTTATTGATGAAGAGGATTTTAAAAGATGAGAATAGTAGCAATAGCAGCAACAATAGAAGAGTAATATTTAGTATTCTTGGAATTTAGATGTTTTTCATCTAGGTTATCATCAATGTCAAAAGCGGAGATTGTTAGCATAAATGTTGATGGTATTCCTTTGGGGAAGTATCCTAAGCATTTCTAGAACACTTGGAGAGATTGACATGTTGCATTTATGACTGTGTTTATCATTTATGTCAACATAGGAGTAAGCCTGTGAAGACTGACAGAGAAGCAGGTAGAGATCTTAGTTCTATGAATAATGTTTTGATTGTATAGTGATGTGTGTTAATGGACATGTTTTATACAGTGTCCTAATGTTATAGTTCAATTCATAGTACCTAAGTCAAAGATGTATGGAAGATTTTCCTAATTTATAGAAAGTAGTACAGAGACATGGTACTTAAGAAACCATTTCTGATGTTTGTATTATATTGTCTAACAGAGATATAATCTAGAGATGCATAGTTAGCTAGTGACTTAAGACGATCTGATGATGACATTAGAAAATATGCAAGCCCTACAATTACACATGTGAGAAGTTTCATAGACTATGACTCAACAATGCTATTGTAATTATGAATTAATTAATTATCTTATTATAATTAATTGGGAAAGCCTTAAAGTCAACTCAAGGAATTATTTTGAAGATATAATATAAAGGAAAGATGTTTTCCTTTTTGTAAAATAGAAGTAATCATTGTATTGAATACAAAGTGTGAAAGGGAGAAGAGTGTTTGGTGAATGCGAGTAAGAGATCCAAGGGATTATTGGATGTGATATTTGTGATTTGGTTACAAGATCAGAAGGAGCAGAAGTCAGGTTGACAGGACAGAGAAAGAGGAAGGAAGTACTATAAATTTCTATTATTCTTTAGGAAATAATATAGAGATCATTTGGACAATGGGTTCATTGGTCTTTCCCTACAGCTATTTGGATAGTGGGTCCATTTGTCTTTAAAACTCCTAACAAGATTGGAAACACCTAAGAGGGATTCAAAGTCTCCCAACATGGGTTGATATGTATTGAATGTTGTTATAGACTCCTAACAAGGTCCATCCTCTAATAAGGAATATTTATATTAGTACATCATCTTGTCGTACCATCCCCACCAGGTTTTTCCTCAAATCCAAGGTTTCCCTGGTTAACATATCTAGTGTTATTGTGCATAAGTATATTGTTGTGGTTTCTAATTATATTTATCATATAGTTAAAATTTAATAAGGTTGATAATTGTGATATTAGTTGGATAACTAATTCAACCCTACCTCTCTCATTTATATTGGTAGACTATATATTCTAATAGGACCCACTGTCCAAATAGCTTGAGTGGCAAGACCAACGAACTCACTATCTAATTAGCCTTCATATTATTTATTTTAGAATAATAGAAATGTTTTGATCTCAAAAAATTGAACTCTTTATCTATCATCTTAGTGTTCCAATACCACACGAAATACTTCTCATATCTCAATACTAGATCTCCAACTTCACATTACAATGATCCCTTTGATCACTTACTCACATTTACCAATATTCACAAATTCAATACAATATGCTTACAACTCATGCTTGTCATCAGAAGGAAAATAACTTTCATTTATCCCATGTCCTCAAAATAATTCATTAGGTCATCCTTAATGCTTTCCCAATTACAATTATAATAGGACCTCAATAAGATAATACAATTCATTACATATTTTCACAATTACAAAATATTATTAGCTCACAGTCTTCACAAAGTATCACACATGCGACCTCAAACTTCATGCACTTGTTAATGCCATCATCAAGATGTCTATTATCACTATCTAAATTTTCTCATCCAAATTCTATTCATGTTAGGACATACAATCCAAACACTATATTTTGTAAATCACAACTAACGTTCACATGTCTTTGACTTCCTACATGTGCATGTATCATTGTCATCATGATACCCTATAGAACATATCCTAAACTATGCTTGAACTCAGTATCAAAATTTGATCCATATGATTTCCTTCTCTATCTACTTCTCTAACAATCTTCATAGTATGTTGACATCAATGACAAACATATTCATGAATGCAACACACAGTCATGCTAATTATCTCTCAATAATGCTAGACTACTCCACCATAGGAAAATCATCAGCATTCATGCTAATAGTTATAACTATCTAGGGGAGGAAGACTATCCCTTGAGTCTTCCCAAAAGAGGGCTTCTTGGCCTTCGCCTATATCCCAAGTTAGATTGTTAGTGATTAAAGGGTGGAAGTGTAACTCCCCACACAAAGATCCTTAGAATAAGGATAAATATAAGCAAGATAAAAGAATTTTTTTAAAAAGTATGGATGCTCATGAAATACAACAAATGAGGATCACAAAGATCACAATGGAAGACTAAACACACATCCAAACACCAATAGATCTCCAAATGCCACTACTAACCAAAATGACTAACCACAAAAGGACACAAACAAATACAAATCCAAAAATATACTGAATTTGAAATGCAACTTCAAGTTAATCAATAACACCGTAAAGGGTATCTAGAACACTTACAAAAAAAATTAGACGATTTGAAAAGTGTTCACTATCCGCTTGAGCAAGTTTTCCCAAAACCCAAGCGATACTTTAATACGAAACTATGCAATACTTTCCAGTATTGTATGACCTTTCTAATGAAGGCATGTGATACTTTCAAGGTTTGGGCAACACCTCTTAGGAAGGTGTGTGATACTTTCTAAGTATTTTATGACCTTTCTTTAATGGGTGTGTGATACTTTCCAGTATCGCATGAAATTACTCTAAGAGGCATGTGATACAATCAGGGGTTGCACGATAAAACTCTTTTGGGCATGCAATACTTTAAAGTATCACCCAATGCTGATGCATGATCACCCAAGAACAACAAGAAACACTCTAAGGATGAATCAAGGGATAAAAAAATAACTTAAAACCTCCACACCAGGGAGTACCGAATCCACAGTCAAGGTATAGACACTCGAACACAATAGCTATAAGATGAAAACTGCATCTAACCATCTAACATAGCAATGAAGGGAAAGTACAAAAGGTAACATCATAGTGTACTAAAATAATATCACAATAATCTAAGACAACATTGCAATGAATAGGACAACCAAACTAAGTATGTGGTTCCTCCCAACCATAATAGCATCATAAGACCATCGTGGGTCCTAGCCATCCCCCATGCATAACATCCCAAATTACTAACAAGATCATCATAACTATCTTATGAGGATGTCACTACTAAAACATGCTACAACATAAGAATAAAGAAATCTAACATGCAAGGAGTAAAGCATAAGATAATCCTACAAATAAAACTCATCATCTAACATATGCTAAACATCATAATAAGGAAATGTGTTAACACTAACATCATCTAAACATGATATAAAAGCATTCCATTGAAATCATAAATCATAGGATAACATACTCTGAAACCTAAAATACCAAGTGAAAACATCCAGCAATGGTCATACTAGAACAATAGACCATCTCTGTACACTAGTCTCCAATAGTGGTGAAGGTAGTTATGCCTCTCCACCACATGGAACCTATAGGTCCACTCCCATCATGCTAATGGAGATAATGATCCAACCACAAACACACACAAAGAAAATGTCCATGGCTAACACTCATGCCAGACAGTATAATGATTGAAACCAAGAACATAAACAATGCATAAACTACAAGTCTTGGTTAAACACTCAATTGGCTACTAAGTAGGGGTTAACATCATGGAGAGTCACTTGGCATCAACAAGCCCAAGCTAGTATTGGTAGCTCACACTTCCCAATGGAAGTAGCACATCCTAGATCTTTTTATTATCTTAGTTTTATTACCACCCAATTTTTTATATAGTTATCACTTAAACTTCCTCTACCACCCCATGGGAGTAGTCATCGGGCTACGAGATAGAAGCCCCTCCATATGCTACCCTACCCTACCCATGTTCATCCAATGATGAGTGCTCATAGGAATGCATATTTCCAACCCAACCCTGATGATCATAACATTTAGAAAAACCATGAAAGATCGAGACTCACAAGTCACTCACTAAATATGCTCAGAAGGAAAGATGTGGCACACATTCCAATGCAACATAAGAGTGCAATAATGGTCTGACTAACATCCAAATGGATGACCCATGTGCACAACCAACATTATGCCAAGAAAATTTGAGAAAATTGGGCAGTACGAAAAATGAGGTAAAAACATCAAAAAATTGGAAAATTTCAAAATTAAAACCCATTTGGTCTCTGACCATAAAAACTTCCAAAAATTCAACAAATCTTGGGTTGAGACACCATATGCAAAAATGGCTAGCACAATAGTGTGAAACCCCAACCCCTATCCTGAAAATAGGGAACCAACAAGGCAAAACCAACAAACAAAAATAGAGGGGAACACTAGTTCTCAGCCTCCTAAAAAATTGCTACCAGAAACAGAAGCTAGAATGAAGCTGAAATGAGAAAATGGGAAGGCCCTACCTGATAGCCAAAAGGGATTAAATGGAAAATAGCTAGGTAAAATAAATAACCTATAGATAATACCAAAAATGATGGCAAAGCAAGGTCTCCCCAAGCTGGATCCAATGAGTCCATCCTCATGAAGATCCCACGCCCCTAGGTCTCATAACGAATAGAAGACCAATCCTTCAAAAAAGGATTTTAGAAAAAGCTCTCCAATTTCTAAATTGCAAAATTGATAAATGAGGAATTAAATTCCTCATTCCATACTTATTCACTTTTCGAGTGAATAATTGATTAGGGAAAATAACGAGCCAACCTAGTTAAACCCTGAATTGACCCAAACAAAAATAGGCTTATTCCTAGAAATAGGAATTCATAAATGGCAAAGCTACTAGAAATTAAATTCAATAAAATTTAAACCATGAAAATCCAAAATCACAGAAATTACCTTAACAACTTTAGTGACAATGCTAACCTCTAAATGCACAGACACGCTCACTAGTCAAATCACATAATGCAAATGAGTATGGATTTAACAAATCACTAGAAGGTTTAATTAAATAATTAAATATTGATATGTCAACCATATAGGGATGACATTGGTAAAATATAAATAGTTGAATCACCAACTCCATGTGCCACTGCTAGGGATATAAATCATGCACACTAAAACATACGATCAAGTGCAATCACATATAATAATGTAGCCAAAGCAATAAATGAATTGCATAACTAATTTAACCATTTATTCAATCATACCTAAATAATCCATTTACATCACTCATGTTTGAATAAAGCATAAAGGGAAAAAAATGAAGTAAATAACCATAGCATAAAATCTGTCACATAGCATATTTAGAAATATGTCCAAATACCAAAAAATAAGGTATTGTCATAGACCTACTATCATCTCAAAATAGCATCAACATGCAACTATGATAAAATAAATAATTAGTAGTAAAGCATTTATGGTACTGAAATCAAAGTATAACATCTGATCCTTAGGTCATCTCAAAGTACAAAATAGTAAGAGTATCAAGTATCTCTTGAATCGAAACATAAAAAGGTATAGACTACAAACACGAGAGGCACTATAGGAAGTGCATCATGAAGTTCTAGATTTTTGACCCATGAGGTGGGTTTCTAGTTTGGAATAGAGATATTGTTGATCTTAGACTAGAGTTGACGTTTGAGTGTCAAAACACTTAACCACTTTTCACATAGAAGCTGAGTACACTACATATGTTGAGCTATAGTATATGCCGAGCTAGAATTTTAATAGGTTCCGAGTGACTTTAGGAGCTAAGTGATCAATAGATGCTAAGTAGTATATGGGTGCCAAGTCACAATTGATGTCGAGCAAGAGAGAATTCTATAGGTGTCGAGAAAAGTAGAATCATACATGTGTTGAGCACTAGTAATATAGTATGTGCTGAGTAACACAGAATCAACATATGAGTTTGTGCCTTCACAAACTTAGATGTAAACAATTTTTTGAGCTGACATAGAAGAATCTTAAAGGATAATAAGGACAAGAATGAATCTTCTTCATTTCCTATGCAATTAGCATGCAACCAATAAGAAAAATAAAAAAAGCTTGCAACCAATAAGAAAAGTGCAAGGAATGAGCGGGAATTAAAGATAAAATATGGATCGTAGATCTATACCTAACCCTAAGTCTTCATAATCTTTAAAAGGAGGATGGAAACCCCATTGTATGTGTGGATGAGAGAAATGTATGGGAAAACTATAGAAAAATTAAATGGGAAGCAGGAAAGACTTAGAGGAACAGAGCAGTAATTACACATCCAGTTGATCAAAATAGTACAAGGGATATGATCAGATATCAAACTTCAGAGGATCAAGATCAAAAAGAGAAGATCAAGTGCCTGAGCCTAGAAATAGAAGATTACATGATATCAGGTTAATGATTCTAATACTTTCTAGCCATTGTATTAGAAAAGGAAATCCTATATTGATAGGTTAGCTTAACAGCTAGGTGGAAGAGCCTTTAAGAAGGTGATTGAAAGTCCTATTAATTAGGTGGGCCTACAGCCTTTTGTAAATCCTTTAATAGGATGACACTTCATGTAAAGTGTTTTAAATCCTCTAGCTAGGTCACTATTGACACAGTGTAAAGCTTTAACAAGATAGGCCTTTAATAGGGCAGACCATTAGAACTAATCAAATAATTATTGTTGTAGTGATTTTGTGGGTATCATCCCCACCCCAGTTTTACCTTCTCATTCTAGAGGGTTTTTGGTTTACCAAATTCTAGTGTTATGTGTTGTTGATGTTGTTGATGCATGTGTTTACTTTATGTTTGTTTAATATGTTTACATGCATGTAGTTTACTTTCAGTTATGTGTTTCAAAGGATTTGAGAAGGTTAAAAGTTAGTTACTTATGATTCACCAACCCCCCCCCACCCCCACCAAGAAGTACTCTTCCCATTTGAATATTCCAAAAATTGGTATTAGAGCAAATTTCTCACAAGGAGAAGCCTAATAGCTTAGATAAAGGATCTGAAGATGGAAATCTTCAAACTTGGGAAGATTATAGAGAATCAAGCAATTAATGTACAACTTTCTCTACACAACCTAGAGGAAGCTAGAGAAGAGTTGAGAAAATCCTTTAAAAGAAGGAAGGATATAGCTGTAGCTAAAAATTACATACACTACAAGGAGATTGATAACACTCAAGTGTTTGCTAATGGATATTCCAAAGAGTTTGATGCAACAATAGTAGAATTGATGGAGAAAAATAGAACTCAAGCAAAAGAAATTAGAATACTCAAGCTTGAACAATAATCATAAGTCACAATGCTTTTTGAAGTAACTAAATAGAAGAAGAGAGCCATTTAAGACAAGTTTATGCTAGAAGATGACAAAAGAAATCTTACCAATAGACTAAAAGAAAAGACAATTGAGTTTGAAAGAATCTCAAACATGCAGCTTGACACCTTAAGCCAAATGATGAATGCTCATCATGAGCTAAATATGAAGGACATTGACATCTCCACTCTAAAAATGAAAAATGAACAATTGTAGAATGAACTAAAAATAGAAAAGGAGATAATAGAGAGCTTCAACAAATCAAGTGAAGCTATCAAGCACTTTGAACAATTGCTGAAATCACCAAGATCCAGCAACCACACTTCAAGACTTGGTTTCACCAGCACTAAACAAGGAGAATCATCCAAGACTACAGAAGAAAGGAGTAACAAAGGTAAGAACACTAAACCTACTTGTCATTTTTGTGGTAAAAAGGGACATACTTCTAATGTATGCAGGAGCGATAAAGCCTAAGAATGCAAGCTACTATCATAAGTGCAAGAAGCAAGCAAATCAAGCACATGAATGCAAGACTAGAATTATAAGAACACCAAGATTTGATGGTCACTGCTACAATTTCAAGAAATATGGACATAGAGCTTTTAAGTGTAGGTCAAAGCCTATGTGGACATCAAATCAAGAAACAAGAGAAGGTAACCATGGTCATCACTATAATTGGGACTATAACACTAGGTATAGCTATCACTACTGTCAGGAATACAAACACATTCCTTAAAACTGCATAAGGACACATTTTGGAGGGAACTACAGTAGATGGTTAAGTCAAACCACATGTTTTAGTTGCTTGAAGACTGGTCATATCAACAGGAATTGACCAACAAAGTCAAAGGCACCCAAGTTAGAAGTCAACAAAGGAAAAGAGAAGGTAGATGTTGAACACATCAAAGGGAAAATGAATAAGACTTGGAAGAAGAAAGATGAGTGCAGCACATCAAATGAAGGGATCACTTCACCCAAGAGGTCAAGTGGTCACACCTCATCCAACTAAGCATGAATAGGAGTATGGGATTGATATACCTAGTTACATCATGCATTAGTCCCAAGACAAACAAGTACTGCAAAGAAGAAAATAGCATGAATTAAGATGCAAAGTCAAAACTTAAAAATTCAACAAGAGTTACCAAGCTATCCTTAGATGCCGAGTAAAGCTCTAGTGGATGTTGAGTAGTCAGTTACGACCAAGTTAATAGTTAGTGCCATGTTGAGAAATGTCAATCAAAATCAAGTGAAGTGGAAATCTTGTGGAAGCTGAGTGAACAAAATCCAATGGAAACCAAGTCATGTTGAAATCTTCAAGTGTCGAGTTTACAACTATATGCATTATGCATTTAATGCTAGGTTTTAAGGGGTATAAGGTTGAATTTCAATCATTTTTATGCCATTCAAACATAGAGCAAAGACAAGAAGAGTGCAGAAGAGATCAAAGAGAAACCTTAAAACCTTTTGCACTAATTTCAATAGTAATTTAGCACAATTTCATCGATCTAAAGGTATTCATCAAGTGTCGAGCTATGCAATTTTAAAGTTTGTTATATATTAAAAACCTAGATAAATATAATAGCTTCTAGTCCTAAGAACCCCAAAGGAAAGGAAATTCATGAGGTCTAGTTAGTTAGTAATGAGGTCAAACAACCTAAGTTTAGGCCAATCCCTAAAGTCGTCTATAAAAGTGACCCTGTTGGCACACTCTCCATCATTTTGCCAAAGTTGTTATGGTACAGGATGTGAGGAAATGTTACAACAATAAGATAGGAGTAGTGGGAGACCTTGAAATTTTTCAAGCATATGACAAACTGTGTGATAATAGAATTTTGAAGGATGACTTTGAGATAGCAGAGAATAAGGGTTTAACAAATGCCCTAGTTTTTCCTATGATGTTCAAAATTGAATGGATCCATATTTTCTTGAGCCAAATTCATGATGGATGTTTGTGGCTAGAAATAGGACCTATCAAAATAACCAAGAAGATAGTACATAG
Source organism: Cupressus sempervirens (assembly GCA_028749045.1). NCBI lineage: Eukaryota > Viridiplantae > Streptophyta > Pinopsida > Cupressales > Cupressaceae > Cupressus > Cupressus sempervirens. The sequence goes on along the minus strand of CM053786.1, from coordinate 129,831,289 downwards.
GGTTATAGGTTTCCCAACCCTAGATTGACCTAAGACCCTAAGAAGTGATTCAAAGGAGGCCATTGAAAGAAACACAAGGGCAAAGTGGAACAAGAGGGGTATGACCATTAATGTTGTAATAGATCCCCTTTTAGATTTTTCAGTGAGTGATTTTTCACAAATTCTACCAATCTATTAGATTGAACAGTGTACCATGTATAGCTAGTGATGTAGCTTACAAGCTTGTGAAGAAAGATCATACATATGATCTAGTAGAACTGATGCTACAGCAGATAAATGAGAACCTAGGAGCTATTAGAAGGTCAAAAGGAGCTCAATGCAAGTTTGGTTTAGTCCTTGTCTGCATATTTTTCTATGTCTTGGGAGAGTTTCCTTCTATTCGAAAGGTAAAATGGAGTTTAAACAAATTTGCAATCACACAAATCAATGAGTAAATAGAAAAGATGGATGATAATTTTGAGGCCCAAATGACAAGCTATTTTAAGGATTTCAAGAAAACCATGAAAGAAAGAATGAGGATACCAGGTTCCTTGGTAGAAAAACATGTCAATAACATATGCTTTTTGGTTGACATTGACTATACCTATATCCAAGTAGTAGTTCCAAGGGTAGGATGGCTCAGGCCCTTAGGTTATGAACTAGATGCGGACCAAGCATCAATAGGAATAACTGCATTTCTTGCAGAGGACATTGACAAAGATACCAAACCCTTTGGCATGTATGATGTAGTGAATTACAAGATAGAAATGGATTTGAAGATAGCCTCTATAGTAAAGAAGAAGGAAAAACTAGTAAACAAAATCAAGAAGAAGTTTGGTGTAGGAATTGAGTGTACAGATGAAGAAGAAGAAGAAGATGATGATGAGAGTGAAGAACAAGAAGAAGATGAGAGTGAAGAACAAGAACAAGGGCAAGGCCCAATGGAACTAACACAAGGCTTAGGAGAAGACAAGGAGGAAGGTGCAAAGGAAGAAGAAGCCAAGGAAGCACAAACACAAGCTAAGCAAAAGAAGAGAAAGGCTAAAATTCAACCTCCAGCTCAACCCAAAACCAAGAAGGTAACAAGCCTGCACAAGCCAAACCAAAGACACCTACAACAAGGGCTACCATAAGGGCATCTTCACAAAAGGCCAAGGAGGAAACAAAAGAGAAGAAGAAGGCCACTAAACAGAATGGTGAAGTGTAGAAGAAAAGAAGGAAATATGTAGCATAGCCAAATTTTGATGAGGAGAAGACTAAGACAGAGGATATCAGCCAATTCTGAGTGGTAAGCCATCCTCCCAAATTTTCTATAGATAAAATTTGTGAAAATATTAAGAATGCAAATTTGACTGATTTGAAAAGCCTTGATTTCAATAAGCTAAGTAGAGAAGAGCAAAATAAAATAGAGGAATCTATATATGCCATGATAGCTAAATTCAGATACACACCTCTAAAGCTAGACAATACCATGCCTAGGAAACTACAAGAGATAATTGAAAACAAATGGCATTATTGTCTGAAAATGGAAAAGGAGATTAGAGAATCTACCTTAGCACAAGTGATGCCTGACCTGACTAGATGTCAAATAAAAAAGGCTAATAAGAAACATGGTGGCAAATTTGCACCTAAATATAGAGCCTTCAGTATCCTACAAAATAAGATTGAGGATGTAGTAAATAAGTCCAAAAAATTTTGAAAGTCAATCTACAAGTTGCCTGATGACAAGGATGAAGAAGCAAATAAGGTAGAGGCCAGTGCCAAGGAGAAGATAGAGGAAAATAAAGCGGAAGAAAAGCAAGAAGAAGAGGAGAAGGAGGAAGAGAAAGGACAAGAAGAAAAGAAAGAGGAAGAGGATAAGGAAAAAGTAGAGGAGGAAACACAAAAGGGAGATGTAGTGGCAACATTTGAGTAGCAACAACAAGAGGAAGAGAGTGTCCAAGACACACAAATGCCACCTCCTAGTCCTCCTCATGTAACCATCACACCTACAGACACTATAACTATGAAGGATGTTACTGACAAGTCATGTCAAAACATCAATCCCCTAACTATAGAGGATCTCAAGAAGATCCTTCACCAATCAACTCTACAAGCACAATTATGCACAAATCCTATATTAGTGAGTTTGGATGAGTTTCAAAAGGTAGTAGTAGGGCCTATAAGAGATAAGGTGAAACCACAAGAACCACCTTCCATCTCTACAGCTACTAGTACTCAAATTTTAATACTTCCACCACTAATTTAAATAATTGATACATATATAACAATTGATACCACAATGCAAAAGCCAAGTGTAGAGGTAGTGAAGCATACAGAGCAAACAGGATAGATTGCTACATCTGATCCTATAGTACAGTCAAAAGGTACACCTCAGATAATTGTGACTGATCAAGGGAAAATAGATGAGGATAAGGAGGATAAATCAAATGAAGAGGAGTAGGCTACAATACAAACACTAGTAGAGTTACCAAAAATAGGCACTATTACAAAAACTCTTTAGAAGCCAAGCACTGATGCAATACCTTTGCAAATCTCTACACTAGGCTTGAGCTCAACCAAAGTGACCAAGGTACTTCACTATGGAGACCCTAAGTTACATGAAGACATTGTCACACCTCCTTATGACTCCAAGACTATTACCATTAAATAGATTATAGAACTGCAGAATGCACTAGATAGGAGAAAGAGATAAGAAATACTTAGGAAGGAGTATAAGCATGAGCAAGCATTGCATGAGATTAAGGACATCTTTATGGATGCCTTCAGCTTGCAGTCACCAAATGAGTCAAAGCCTATAATAGAACAATTGTCTAATATAGCTAACTAGGTGACAAGTGAAGACTAGGACACAAATGTAAAACTTATGGAGTGGTTTAAAAGAAAGTTTCAAGGAAAGGTAAATGAGAAAATATCAAGCACAAGTGGATTTGGCCAAGAAAATTTAGAAAGTCAAAACTGTACTTGAGAATATTTTCTCTTTGTACAAAAAACTGTGTGGTTTTTCCAACTTCACACAAGAGACATGCCAAAGGATATTGAGCTTGGAGAAAAATCTCTAGATTTCGAGCATGCAACTACCCATTAATCTAGCTCAAAGTGAAAAGCATTTTTCTGAATTGCTTTACACTTAAAAGGAGTTACTTGCATTAGCAAGTGAAGAGGCCAATATAAAGGCGAAACTGATGTAAATACAGTCCTCCATTACCCCACATCTAGATGTCCTCCATTAAGAGAAAGCCTATGCAGAGAATGTTCTAAAGAAAGATCCCAATATTTCTACATTAGATGGGTTTGTACATCTTGCTGTAGAGACTTCCATCTAGCATAAGTCACTAGAAATTGCTTTGGAGAATTGGGATGCAGCTCTGAAAATGATCATGGAGTTAAATAGTACATTTTTGGCTAAATATGGTATTACTCCTTAGAACCTTTTGGCATTAGTGTCAAAAGGGGGGAGAAATAAAAATAAGGGAGATAGATATATGTATAATGTTTTGGGGAGAAATAATAAGGAAGATATAACAAAGGGGGAGAATACTAAGTATTTTGATTACATTCTTTCATTCATTTGGAGAATAAAGGGGAAAGATTGTAGATAGCCAAAAAGGGGAGATATAATGTTTTGATGTTTTGGGGGAGAAATAAAACAAAGGGGGGGATATGAATAAGACTTGCAAATGCAAACAAAATAGACAGAATAGATTAGGACACAAGTATAGATTACAGAAATAGGGCAAAGGCAAAGAGTATCAGATACATCAGCATAGGAATTTTGGTTACAAAAATGAAAAAGGCAAAAATCAGCTCAGTGGGAGTTATAAGGTATTTTTTTCCTTACAAAATTTTGAACAAATTTTTAAATTTTGTACATATGCAAAGCAATATGAATAATGTACTCATAAGGTCATATCAATAATGCTTAGTTAAGTGTTTTTGACACTCATGTCAAAGGGGGGATTGTTGGTCTCAGACTAGTTTTGACATTTGAGTGTCAACACACTTAACAACTTTTCACATAGAAGCCAAGTACACTACATATGTTGAGCTACAATATGTACTAAGTTAAAATTTCAATATGTACTGAGTAACTTTCAGAGTCGAGTGATCAATAGATGCCGAGTGATATATAGGTGTCGAGTCATAGTTGATGTCGAGCAAGACAGAATGCTATAGGTGTCAAGCAAAGCAGAATCATACATGTGTCGAGCAGTAATAATCCTGTATGTGTCGAGTAACATAGAATCATCATATGAGTTTGTGCCTTCACAAACTCAGATGTAAACTATTTTTTGAGCCTACATAGAAGAATCTCGAAGGATAATAAGGATAAGAACAAATCTTTTTCAGTTCCTATGCAATCAGCATGCAGCCAATAAGAAAAATGGAAAAGGTATGCAACCAATAAGAAAAGTGCAAGGAATGAGCAGGAATTAAAGATTCAATAAGGATCCTAGATCCATACCTAACCCTAAGTCTTTGTAATCTTTAAAAAGGAGGATGAAAACCCCATTGTATGCATGGATGAGAGCAATGTATGGGAAAAATATAGAGAAATTCAATGAGAAGTGTGAAAGACTTAGAGGAACAAAGCAGCAATTATACATCTAGTTGATCAGAATATTACAAGGTATACGATCAGATATTAGATCTCAAAGGATCAAGATTACAAAGAGAAAATCAAGTACCTAAGCCCAAGAATTTAAGATTGCATGCTATCAGGTTAATGATTCTAATACTTTCTATCCATTGTATTAGAAAAAGAAATCCTATATTGATAGGTTAGCTTAACAGCTAGGTGGGAGAGCCTTTGAGAAGGTGATTGAAAGTCCTATGAATTAGGTGGCCTAATAGCCTTTTGTAAATCCTTTAACAAGGTGACACTTCATGTAAAGTGTTTTAAATCCTCTAACCAGGTCACTATTGACACAGTGTAAAACCTTTATCAGTGTAGGCCTTTAATAGGGTAGACCATCAAAAGTGGTCAAACAATTATTGTTGCAATGATTTTGTGGGTATCATCCCCACCCCAGTTTTACCTTCTCATTTTGGAGGGTTTCTAGGTTATGAAATTATGTTTTTATGTGTTGTCGATGCATGTGTTTACTCTATGTTTATTTAATATGTTTACATGCATGCAATTTACTTTCAATTATGTGTTTCAAAGGATTTGAAAAGGTTAAAAGATAGTTACTTTTGATTCACACCCCCCCACCCCTAGAAGTACTCTTCCCATTTGAATATTCCAATAGATATAGGATCTAGGTTATTCAATTATTTGTGGTATAATACTTTATCTCATTTACTATCATGTTCTTGGTACACTTTCCAAATTATTTTAGCTCCTAGTGCCTAATTTTGCAGGATCAAATTATTTATGCCTAGTCCTTCATATTCTTTAGATCTATAGATTTGATCTTATTTAACTAGCGCTTTCTTTTCATTTTTTGTGGTGCCTTGCAAAAATAAATTCCATAATTTACCGTCCAACTTTTTTTTGACTCATTTTGGTAGTGGTAGACATGACATTTGATAGGTGGGTATGGCTAATAGGACTACTTTGATCATTGTTGATCTACCATCTTTTGTGAGTCACTTCCCCTTCCAACTTTCCATCTTTTTATATAATTATTTTGTTATCATCTTCCATGTTTTCTCTTCTCTAGCACCTTTTTCTAGATGAATACCAAGGTACTTGTAAGGGAAGGTAAAGGGAAGGTTCCTTATTTGAATCCCATCAAGTTACAAATGTCTCTTTTTAGGTATGGGTTAGTATTAAAGAATGATTTTGGATTTATCAGTGTTTACCTTTTGAATTGAAGCATTCATGTGTGTTTTAATTATTTCTTTGAATTATTAAGCCATTGCCAAGGTTCTTTCCCTGGGGAGGATGGTGTTATCTACAAATTGTTGATGGGTGAATTTAGGTGTCATTTTTGTAAATGTGATACCTTTGATTTTATCTTTTCCCTAGGCCTTCTTTATGGCTCTACCAAAAGATTCTGCCATAATGATGAAGAGGAAAGGATATATTAGATCTTCCTTCCTAATCCCTCTAGATATATTTAAAAAAACCTTCAAACAATCCATTGATTAATAGAAAGATTTTTAAAGTGGATATATAGGTGAAGATTAGATTGATCCATTGTCTAGAAAAACCAAAGGCTTCCTTTATTTTGCAAAGGAACCTCTAGTCTAGTTTCATGATTATATATGGGTCTTTATGAATTTGGGTAGAATGAATTAATTCTTAGATGATGACTATTCTATCAAAAATAGACCTATTAGGTACAAACTGTTCCTCTAAAATTAATTTCCGTAGGACTTTTTTAATTCTATTAGCTAGTGCTTTTGAAAGTATCTTATAAATGGTGTTAGAGAGTGTTATCGGTCTGAAATGTCCAGGTTCCTCATTTTTATTTTTCTTTGGTATGAGGGGTATGAAAGAGTTGTTAATTTTTATTAAAAGCGATATTGGGTTTCTAGTTGCCTCTATTTTTCACCAGAAATTAATACCTAAGATGTACGAACATTTCTAAAAGAAAAAGGTTTGAAAGCCACCTGGTCCTGGAGACTTATCAGGGTAGAGAGAAAAGAGGCCTTCTTTGATTTCTTCTAAAGATAATTTCTTATTAAGGTTTTTATTATCTTTTGGTGTTAACACTTTAGGGATGGCAATTAACATTTTGTTTGGGATGATAAGTCTGAATATTCATAGTTTTTCAGTATATCAAAAAATAGTTGACAAAGGTTTATGCTAATACATTTGATTTTTCAACCTCTTGTCCCATATTATCTTTAATTTTAATAAGTATGTTGATATTTCTTCTGCTAATCATACTATTATGAAAAAAAAAAAAAAAAAATTGTCTCATTCTATAAGCCAAATTTCTTGCAATTTTTGTTTACAAATTATCTCTTCTTTGGCTAAAATATTATCATATTTAGCTAGTAGTTCTTTTTCTTTAACATATTTGTCATTATCCATTCCTTTCTTAATAACTTCCTCATTTAGGTTCTTTATTTATTCTTCAATATCTTTTGTTCTTTGAATATGTTATTAAATTACTCGTTATTTCGTTTGGTTATCTTTTATTTTAATACTTTTTATTTTGCTACAAAATAGAATATTTTAGACCCTTCAAATTTCTCATGTTGCCACCATTGTTTAATGTTTTGACACAATATTTCATTTTAAAAACCACATTTTTTGCATTTAAAGGATTTTTTGGAGAGTTTCTTTTGTTCTCTTATTTATAATTTGACTGGAAAGTGATCTTTACCAGCAAAAGGGAGAATAATGACATTGAATGAGAAGTTGAAAGTACTCAAGTAACCTTTATGTATAAATCTCTCTAATATTTTAGCTATTTGGCAGAAATCTTTTCTCTTGTTGTTCTAGGTGTATATCTCATTTATCATAAGAATATCCAACAAAGAATTCTTATTAAACCAGCCTCTAAAATATGTCATGACATGTGTCACTATTCTTTATCCTCAATATTTTTCTTCTGGTTTGGTGATTTCATTAAAATCTACTCCTAAGAAAAAGTTTTTATTTGGGTAAGCTTCCAAAAAATTACTTATTTTAGTCCTTACAACTTTTTTATCCTATGTAAATGTGGGTTCGTAAACATTGTTAACTATTTTCTGAAACCTTTGACCTTTCCTCCCATCCAATTATTGTTTGTTGAAAGCAATGTGAAATTTATCTTTCTTGGATCCCAAATTATTCCTAAGCCACATGATGCACTAGTAGACTCAATCAGTTCACTTTTCCAATATCCCAATTTCTCAATTAATTTCTCTCCCTCCTCACTATTTAGCTTAGTTTCTTGTATTGGTATTATTTCATATTCAAATAAAGTTAAGTTGTGTTTGAGAAAGTGTTTTTTGTTAGGGGCATTCAACGCCTAACATTACACTTAGTAAGCTTCATGGCTTTATGGGAAGGCTCTTTCCCTTCCCTGCATTGACTTTGTCTTTGATTTTCATTTGATTTTTCTCTTTTCTAGTGACTGATCTAAGTTCTGCTAAGGATTTCCTCCCCCTCTTCTTACTTAGTTTACCACACTTTGGTTTATCTGGCCCTTCCATATTAGTTAATATACCTAGCATGTCCAAGTTAAAGTTTGCATTTAGGATACTATTTGTAATAGATGTATATGTTATATCTTCCTCTTCTTCTCTCAGTTCTTGCATTAGTATATCACTGAGGCATGCGTCCAAGCACTTTCCTGAATTAGTTATGTGCTCACTTTTTTTTCTTGGCTATATATATCTTTATCCTTAGTATAATCCTTTAGTTTTTCATTTGTGAATAAAAAATCAAAGTCTTCCCATATTTGGTCTAGAACTACCTTATTTTTTGTAAATGTCAACTCTCCACTATTGCTTATGATAGTTTCAGCTTCTATGGGAAAGGAGGTTGCTTTATGTCCATTATATTTATCTTTGTCAAAGTGACTTATCTCCTTATCTATATCTTCAAAGATTCTTTTGCGTCTAATTAGAGTTTGCCAAAATTTATGACACTTTTTATTTAGTTTCTTTGAGCTTTTCTCTTTAGACTCTATTGCTTTGAATGTTAAATTTACTATTGTTGAATCATTTTTTACCTTACCAATGCTTGATGAAGGGTTTTCTTCTTCACAATTTTTTTCTAAGAACATTTACGATTCCCTTTTCAACATAGGTGATCCTTGGTTTATCCCTACTTGAGTCCTAATCTGATTAGAACCTTCCTCCTTTTTTTGTAAATTCTATGAGGTTTCCTTATACTAAGTTGTTAAATTTTTCCTTTTTTCTAGGCGTGCTTGTCTTGTGTCTACCTCCTTAATGAGTCTAGCTTGTGAGTTGGAGGGAAGAGTGTCTTTATAACAAAGGTCTTTTTCCTCAGGCCCAAACCTTGGAGGTAGAGGGATATCACTATCTCCATTTATCTTATTAGATTGCTCTACTTTCTTTTCTAGAGAGTTAGTGAAACTAGATACTTGAAGGTGGTCCTTATGAGCCTGATCCCAGAGAGTTAATTGATCGCTAATATCATTTTATATTAACATCAAATCATGAGTCAACCTATCATGCTTCTTAAAATTTCCTCCGATGTCTTCTATAAATAAGCTCTATTTTACACAAGTTTTGCATTCTTATAGTCTAGAGATGTTTTCTTCAAAGATAGCATCTTTTAACCTTTCTACTTCAATAGCCTATGTTGGGTTTTCATTATCCATAATTTGATTTTTGACTATGTTTCTTGAAGAATGTCTAATTTCTACCTGTTAAGTTTGTAGTTACATTCAGATTGATATGATCCTGAGTTTTATTATTGATAATATAAATATTTATTTATATATAATATATAATATATATTACATATATTATATTATATTATATTATATTATATTATATTGTATTGTATATATTGTACATATGGTTAGTTATATTATTTTATTCTAACTAATGATGTTTAATCTTTGGAGACATGTCTCTTCAAAGACATGTTTCCTTCTCTCATACTTATATGAGATTCAAATCTACATTTGAAACATATCAATTACATGATCATATTATTACATTTGCAGAAATGATCTATGTTACTTAACATGGTATCAGAACCAACTGCAAATATATAAACAAAGGTAATAAAGAATGCACAGACTTATTTGTGGAGAAATCAATAAGATACATTATGATCTATGACAGAACATCATGCTAGGAAAAGATTTCAAATAGGATGAATATGAATAGAAAGTAGCGATAAATCAATCAGGTTGAAGAAGCATTGGAAATACTTATATCAATTTTTAGCAATACATAGAGGACGCCGATGCCATTTTGTGTGTGCAGAGCCAGCAATATGCCACAGCAACAATAATCAAATATAGTTAGCAACAAAATAATCTAGTCTGCATATTAAGAGCTCAGTCAGCATCATTTGATGTAATCTTTGATATAGAGGCATATATCTTCTATGGCCATGCTGGACACACAGATGACGTCGTTTTATTTTGGGAAGTTCAGAAGTTTTTTTTGAATAAACCGTGTCTGTGTACGCATGATAAACCTGCCACATCATCACTTAATAAGAGAACCAAGAGCCATCGAGTGTACATGAAGCGGATGTTACCCAGAAGATGAGATGAAACGACAAGCCCATGCATGTAAAAGGTATCAACAACATATCTAATATGAAAACCTTTGGTGATATGGCAATAGAGTCATTGTGAGTCAGCCAGTGATTCTCACGTCACAAAGTATATGGAGATGTCGTGATAAATAATTATACCGATAATTATCTTATTTAATTTATTGGTGAATCAAAATAAGAGCAGAGACTGGAAGGTTGAAGTCGATGAAAATAGAAGTGTATGAAATTCATAATACCAGTACCAGCATATGGTTATGGATAAAGAAGGTAGCATTCGTGTGAATGAGACAAAGACCTGAGCAAATATGATACACTATTAGATCTTCAGGTCTGTTATTCTCAGAGTTGAGCAATTTACATATTCTCTGTGATACAATCACAGTCCTGCAATCAATCTACACTAAATGACACCATGGACTGGTTCTTGTGATCTATAACATACATTCAGTGATCCACATAAGAGCAGATCTTCCACTGAAGTTAGTGTCATCTATACATCAGCAAATCTTAATTAGCAATTGAACTGCTCCTTGATCTGATTAGCACCTTCTTTGATTCAAATGCAATCTGGCCTGTGATCTACTTCTTATACATTTTTTTCATCTGAGATATGATTTGAGTGCTGGAAGTCAGATTCGATTTGCTTCGTGGATTGGTGATCCTCAACAAATCATTATCTTCGAGTTAAAGAGCAAACCAAATGTGACATTTTGATACAAACCATGTGTCATCTTGAGATACACAATGGAGATATTAATGAGTTGCATTAAAACTGGTTGTATGCAATATGCATCTAGTCACGAAAGTGATGAATCAAAATGAAGTGTGGTCGGGTGGTCGAATATATACACACCAAAAGACAATGGGACATATCACATAGCATGACTGTCCTATCAAAGCTCGTGCTTTAGTCAAACGTTTAATACCAGGCCCTTATTGGTGCTGACATATCTTACAAGGACAAAGTAAACATTAAAGTTATGAGTATAGGGACTCGTCTATATCTTAGACCATTCTTATTTACACTAAGTGGAAAGGATCATCAAAATGATAGAACTATTCCACTTTAATCCAATTGCATAGATGGGTCAACAAGCTTGACCGTATAGTTAGTTATATGGCAGCCATGTGGATGGTGGACCCACCAAAAGTACTCATTATAGCATACCCATATATATATATATATCGACTAACATATTATGAAGCAGTTGAAGTTTAGATTGTATATCCCCTTGGCGTGCTCAAGGACATCGTCATTGCAACCTTGTGATTGCATTGGGTTTGAATATTATTCTCAACCTTAGACATGTGACTCTACAATGACTACAAGGAAAGAAATAGCATTGAAAATGACAAGGATCCTTTCATATATAAGGTAAGTATATACATTATATTATTATGAAATATTAATACTAATATGCTTATCTCTTAATATTATCTTATTAGCATATATTGTTTTTATGAATGGTGAACATTCAAACACATATGACCCATGGTTATGTGGGAAGTTTGTAGAAAATTAATTAATTATCATAATGAAATTAATTAATATATACAATAATTATCAACTACAATATTAATGTCTAATGGAATAATAATAATAATAATAAGGATATTTATGGTTAAATAAGTATTTATCATCCATGAGTATTAATGTAGTTTCTCTCCTTTATCTTTATTCTTCAATAAGAGCTATGTGCCTTGAATTTTTTTTTGAGAATGTTATTTCCGAAAGAAAAAGATTGAAATTTAGAGAGAGACCGACAATTGAGGCAACCTTAAAAGAAAGGGAGCAGATAGAGGATATGGTTTTGTCAACCTTCTATGATCTCGATCATATTGATTCCGAGGGAGTAAACCATGTTGTGATGGAATCTTTAGTGATCGATAAGTTGTAACAGTCAAGAGGACTGAAATTTATGCAAGTTGTAACAGTCAAGAGGACTGAAATTTATGCAACATTAAAATCTATGATAAATGATCTGTGATTTTTATGCAACATTATGAGGAAGTATTGACTTTTTATGAGAAAATCTAAAGATTGATATTGGATTTAGAGAGAGTTTTTGATGAAGTAACTAGAGGACCTAATTTCCCAGGATTGATGTTCAGAGGGAGAAATCTTGAGATGCAATCCTTCGTAGATGATATTTTTTCTATGAGGTGAAGTTCTAAGAGGAATTCTTTGTAATGCGCTCTTCTCTATGAGAGAGAAGTATGAGGTGAAAAACCTTTGTTCCACCCTCTAGTAGTAGCTATGGTGGGTCCACCCTTTGAATTGGTTCATGGTGGATATCATGTGAGTTACTGCATGATGTTGTTGTAATTATGTCATGAAAGATGATGGTCTTTCACTGATGTATATATTTAGAGGGGAGTTATTGAAAGGTGACAATCTTGTCAATAACTGGACCTATTATCATAACAAACTACATTAAGTTGTTTTCTCGGTGTGCCGGAAGTTATGATAATGAATAGAAGGTAACTATTGTAAGGTGACAATCTTATCAATAGATGACCAACCTTTTAATACCAAAAAGTATTAAAGGTTACTGGTGTCATTGTTATAGGCCAGATTCTGCTAGACACATTGATATCCATCATGATTATAGGTCGGATTTTGTCGGACATCATGAAAATTATTGTTATAGGCCAAATTTTGCCGGACACATTGATATCCATCATGATTATAGGCCAAATTTTGTCGAACATCATGAAAATTATTGGTGTCATTGTTATAGGCCGGATTCTACTAGACACATTGATATCCATCATGATTATAGGCCGGATTTTGCTGGACATCATGAAAATTATTGGTGTCATTACTATTAGGTTGGGTTTTGCAGGACACCATGAAAGTTGTTATGGTTCTTCAGGCCGAATATTGTTAGACAACATAACTTAAATCCTTTATAGACCACACTTAAGGTGGTATTCAAACTTATATTAATGTTATAATAATTGCTTAATTTCCCTCCTTGCTAAAAGGAAAAGTGTTGAGAAATTTAGTCTAATTATGAATTGTAGCAAATTCTTTATATAATATGTGTGTGTGTTGATGGAGTCATGTTGATATCCTTAAATATGTCATTCTAGGAATATCAATGTGAGATGATATCTCTTCATATACTCGAGAACATAATATGTTTTATATCAATCATTCTTAACTAAGAGAGAGTGTTAAGTTTGTAGCTACATTCAGATTGATATGATCCTGAGTTTTATTATTGATAATATAAATATTTATTTATATTTATATATATAATATATAATCTATATAATATATATTACATATATTATATTATATTATATTATATTATATATATTTTACATATGGTTAGTTATATTATTTTATACTAACTAATGATGTTTAATCTTTGGAGACATGTCTCTTCAAAGACATGTTTCCTTCTCTCATACTTATATGAGATCCAAATCTGCATTTGAAACATATCAATTACATGATCATATTATTACATTTGCAAAAATGATCTATGTTACTTAACACTTCCATTATTTATCCTTCCTCTATTGCCCCTACTAGGTAAAAAATATCACTTTCCATATTTGTCCTCGAAGAACATATATTAAATATATTTTTTATTTCCAAGGTTACTGTATTTTGATGGTCTCTATTTTCTGAAAGATGGTTCCTTTTAACTAATGAAGGAAATTTTGTTTCAAAATTTGAGTTTCTATCATAGTTCTTCAAGTTAGTAAGCTTTGGATTCTAATAGGATTATATCTTGGATGTATCCTTCATAAATGGTATATTGCAAATTATAAATTCATCTATTTGTTATCAATTTTATTTGGTTCAAATTTGTGTAGATATGGTCTCATGTTAATTAGGAGTTTTATATTTATAGACTCTGTGAAGTTTTCTTCAAAAACTAATAGCTCTCCTATAGCCAATACTATACATTTTAATATCTGGCTTTGTAAGATTTTTGTTGGAACTGATTTGATTGAGACCCATGTAGGTGTTTGAAGTTTTATAGCTAAGGATTCATTGAATTTTGGAAGTCATTTGATAAAAATAAGATGATTACCTTTGTAAAAGAATACTACATCATAAAGAAGTAAATATCTACACTATTTTTCTTGGTAATGAATATACACCAGATGATTTGTCAAGCCAGCAATACTTACCTGGTTGTGAAGGTGATAATCCAACCATTTTACAAATTGGGATCCCTAGATTTTGGGTCATTCTAGAAGGCAAAAAGCCCTAGATCTTGGAAAGAAAACCATCAATTTTTTATAGTCCTGTTTGTTGATAATTAGAATATTTTCTAGGGAGACATGGCCCAAATTTGAAGAATCAATTGCTCCCATTTTAACTTTCAAATCTTCCATATGCCCATCAGAGTTTCTATCACTTGAGGTGGTTTTCTTATTTTCTTGGATTTTTTTATAGTTTGAAGATATTTTCTTAGGTCTCAAAGTGTCTTTTTGAAGATTTATCACTAGTCTATGAGGTGGAAGATAGATATTCCTGGGTTCACTTCTTTGTAGTTATTAGGGGACATTGTCTTGTTGGGTTTGTGGAATCATTTTGTTAGTCTTGCCTTCAAAGATGCTTTTTTTGTTGACTCCTAATGGAACCATGTTTGATTCAAAGATAAAGCTCAATTTCTATTTTGTTCATGATCTAGGGTTACTTAGGGCTTCCTTTTTATGTCTTCTTCTATTTATCACCATAGTCCATTATGATTGGTCTTTTTCCTAAGGAAAATGTTTAGGTTTTTCTTTATTCCTATTTTTTTCTTATGATTGGTGCTCTATAATTTCCCTAATCCATTCATTTGAGACAAAATCTCTAAGGTGGGGGGATGAAAGAGCCTGCTCCATTCTTGCAGGAGTATTTTGTTTTTGAGAAAAAATATTTTTGCTTTTCAAGAGGAGTCACTGCCATGATTCCTTGTGACCTGAGAGTGAAGCCATTGTCAGAGAGACCATTCCCTTCCTTGCCCTTCCCTACTATAGAGGGTTCTTTAATTTCTTGTAGAATATCGAAGCGTTTGGAGATCGAAAGGCAATTTGCTAAGTTGGGTGATATTAATAGTTTGGAAGATCTAGTATTAGCACCATTTTGGGTGTGGGGTATAAATAAAGGCTTAACTTCATTTATAGGGTTCTAGAGATGAAATAAGATGAAAGGATAGTCAAGTGGAGACTTCAAACCAAATTGTCAACCATCTCTGATCCAAGTTAGGGCATCAAATCAATTTGATGCAGATAACATGTACTTTATTTTGAATAAATGAGACTTCCCATGTGCATTTTTTTTTGTGTCTGAATCTATTTATATAGTACCTTTGTACCATGTATCTTTTCTCATAGTGGAGAAAACCTATTAGCAAAAATGAAACCATTTGTTCTCCTACTAGAAGGTTCCATCAATTTCTCTGACTTGCCATATTTATATATTATTTTTTGCCCTTCTGCATGGTCATTTTATCTTAAAGATGGGTAGAGGCCTAGTTCACATGTTTGTATTAGTTTTCATATTCCCCATTCATTTACCATTTTTACTACTTTATGTAGTTAGAATAATTATATTTTGTTTGAAGTGTAATATGATTTAGGCAAGCTTCCTATTTTTTTGTATAATTATGTATAAATTACTTTGCATTTTGGAGTATTTGTCAAAGGTGAAAGTGGGTTAAATACAAAGCTCATCAACTAATTTTACTCTAGCTATAGTTTTAAAATTCAGGCCTTGTCTCTTGATTGTGCCAATATCTATCATTTCTTTTTGTAATATGAGCCTTGAGATTTGTGTATAGTGATATCTCGTGACATGGTGTTTGGAAGTTGTCTTTTGCTACCCAAACTGATAGGTACTATTGGTATAATTTTAAGATATTCATGGTTCTAGATTGGCCCATTATAATTCTCACAATGTGCTAAAACATACATTAGCACATTTGGTGGCCTACAACCTGATCTGTAAATGACATTATTATTTGATAAGTTGGAGATGTTTTCCATAGCAAGACAAATTGTGATATTTCTATTGGGATTTAACTGTGTATTTTTTTAGTCAAACTCATTTATCCATATTTCATAAGTAGTGGTTTTACACAAACTCATCTCTCATGAAAATGAATGGAACACTTAACATGCATTAAATCTAGGTGATTCTCATAGAGGTGAAGCACCAAGACATCTCAGGAGGTCACCCATCCCAATACTACTCCAACTCGAGGGTGCTTAACTATGGAGTTTCCTCCATGGTTAAACCCACTCTTCTTGTAACCCCATTTGCAAGACCTTCACCAAGTAGTGTTCCTTTATGAACCATTCATTAAAAAATCCCCATAATGTCATCAATTGATAAGTAGTATATATTTTCCACAAGTTAAATTGGGATATTTCTATCAAGATTCAATTGTGTTAATTTTGAGTCAATCTCACTTGACCCATATTTCATCATTAATCATTTTACAAAAACCCATCTCTCATGACAATGAAGGGAACACTTAACACACATTAGATCTAAGTGATTCTCACAAAGGTAAAGAATCAAGACTTCCTAGGAGGTCACACATCCCAGTACTACTCCATCTTGAGACCTCCTGGGAAGTCTTGGTGCTTCACCCCTATGAGCATCACCTAGATCCAATGTGTGTTAAGTGTTTCATTCATTTTCATGAGAGATGGTTTTGTGTAAAACCAGGACTCATAAAATATAGATCAATGATTTTGACTTAGAAATAACATAGTTGAATTCTGATAGCAATATCATAGTACAATATTACTATTCTCACCAAGAGCTCTATTAAAAAGTATTGCTCTTGTCCAAACATTCATTGTAAGAATTATGTGATGTCCTTTGCAAGAGGACTACATTTCTTTCTAGTTGTTCAGCATGTATGTAATTGTTGTATTTACTTGCGCAATTTATCACTTTACTTATTGCAACCAAATGATTCAATGATTTTAGCATTTTTTTATTATGTGGCTTTACTACCTTGTTAGTAGAAAATAAATGATAGATCTATCAAATTCTTTATTTTTGAATCTACACTTAAATGTATAATTGTATGGTTCATTGGAAGCTTCCAATCATGTTGTTTTGTGTTTGTAGCTTTTATGTTATACAACAATTGGTATAATTTTGTTTGCATGCTATTCTCACCTTCTTGTCATTAAATTATTTATAATGTAATATTTTTGTAAATTGGTCCCATGGTAACTTAGCATTTGAATGTGATGTGTAATTGAGCTTATCCATAATAGGGCCCATAGTTGTGCTAGGTCACCAAAAAATATAACTAATATTCCACCAAAGTATACATGTTGTTGATCAAGAAAGGCCTCTCATAAATGACTATCAATTGTAAGGAGGATCTTTGGACCTATGAATCTGATTTCATCTATAATGACATATTTTACATGTTTTAATTCTTCTTGGAATTTTATTAATTCTTGGTCTTGTAATGAATGCATTTCTTTGATAGGTATCCAAAGCTTTGAATGTATCATGATTGCATGTATATTGAATACAACAATCCCTATGGGGGTCAGTATCAATAATTGTCCTTTTTGTTGAGGTCCTGTACTATTAAGTGCTTCTTTTGTGGATATAATTAAATAATATTTATCTATGCTTGTTGTTCCCTAGATAATCATGTGTAGTGGTTCATCTGAGTAGTTTCAAATATGATTCTAAATTATTTGGAGTGCTAGCTTTTACTCCCATGATAATAAATAGTGAGAATGCTTGACAATTATTGGTATGGTTTTATCATAGCTGCAACTATTGTTGTCATATAAAAATTGTGTATAATTTCCATGTAAAAATGGTGGAATTGTAGTATGGTCCTATTCTTTGTCCCATAAATTCCTTTATCAATTGTATTTTCTTCTTCATATTCATCTTCTTATTCAAATTTGATTTCCATTGTGAGATTAACCTATCATCAGTTATGTTCATTTAAAACCAATTTATGGTTATTTGTTCTTTGGTGAGACCTATCTACATAAATGCTTATATAAGAGTAGGTCACTCTATTAAAATGTGTCAAAGATCTTTGATTTGGGTTTTGGGATGTTGTAGAACATTGACAATAGTCACCACTATTTATTCTTTGCATTTGCATCCTCCATGATTCACAACATATGAATCTAAGATCTTGTAGATTTAAATAGAGTTATGAGCTCAAGATCTAGAGGATGAATTATGTAAGAATGTAGATAGCTATGCTAGATTTGATTGATGGTCTTTTTAATATTTGATGGAGCACTTTTAATTTTAATACTAAAGACACAAAATCTCAACTACAATCAATGAGCATTAGGTTTTTTAATATATGAGATCTTTCTTGTTCTCCTATATCATGCTCAACAATAATTTTAGACAAGAATTTACACTATGTGGAGAGGGAAAAACCATATGATTGTTGTGTTTTAGATATTTTTCTTAACATATCAATACATATTTTAGAATATTTTTCTTCTTTTGTTGCCTACTTTGAAATATTTATTTCAAGACAAATGTTCAGGACTAAACAAGCTGAAAAACTATGTTTTCCCTCAAAATTGAAAGAATCGTTGAATTATATATATTTAACCTATCATCATTTCTTCTAGGTTCATATTGTATTTTCCTAAAACTATCACATGATGATGTAGATATAGCATGTTCTTTCACAAGGGCTTTAGATCTACATGTTATTGTATTGCCTTTCTTACGTAAACATGTACATTCAATACATTTGGTGCATGCCTCTGAAATTGGTTGACCAACTCTTCATAATCATGTACAAGATTCATTTCTGAGATCTCTTGTATATTTAAAATAAAAGGGCATCTAATGGAGAATGATATACTAATTTTTTTCTATGAAATGCATCATAGGGGTTCCTTGAACTAACAAACATATTGAAGAATTTATTTGCATGTTTAAGATAGACACTATTTTTCTAGTGTTGTACCACCAATTTTTTGCACTAAGGAGCTTCTCTATCACTTCCTCACAAAATATTGTGAACCTCTGATGAAGATATAATGCTAAAATGTGGGGAAAATTAATTACATTATCTTATTGTTGTTTATTTGTTTGCATTCTCATTTCCATATCGTCTCTTGATAATATCTTTAGATCTACTCCTTTCATGTATGCAACACTTAATTGAAGAATATTGTAGGCATTCTAATAAAGAGCAATATGATTATGGACATTTGAGAGTGACTTCTTCTTTTCATACAATTTGAATGAGCAATAAGAACATTTGGGATTTCCTTGACAAACTTAAGTGTTTAAATAATAAGAAAATACACATGAAAGTTGACATGACATTAAATAATCTATAACCTTAGAATGAAAATTATAAGAAGGATAAAATGAAGCACTCAGTTAAATACATAGATCCTCCTAATACTTATATTCTCTATTTCTACGTGTTAAATTTATCATAAAAAGTTATTCTACAATTTCTTCTGGACAATAACATCATACCCAACTATATAATTGGAATGAATTAGGCATTCTACATAAACTCATAATCATAAAATGCTAAGTTTCAAGTTTAGTAAAATAAAATCTTGTAAATTTTGTGTGTAAGCTTATAATCAAAGTCTACCAACATGAAATAATTAGGGAACATGCAACAAATTCAACCTCCTTTTATTTTATCTTATTTAATACCATGTAAGAGTTGCAAAAACCTAAATAATAGCTTGAAAAAAATTAAAAACAAGCTTTCAATGTACAACATTCATCTTGGGACTCTTTCTATACTAACAACCTAGTAAAAAACAAGAATGGAGAAAATGAAAATAACCAAACTTAATGCAATTATGTATATATAAGTTAAGTGGATTTTAGATAATTGAATTTGACTTTTAAGTTTTGTGCACATGCTTGTAGTAAGATCGTCTTTATTAATATTTATTTACAATAATATCTTCATTTCTTTATAAGTTAAAATTTTATACACATTAATATTTATTTTTATTCATATTACTGCATTATCATATGCATCTTGAAGGTAAGTCCTTTCAAACAAACATCGCTTAAAATAGAAAGAGTGTAATTTTATTTGTTGAAAACAATAAATATGCCATCCATCAGAATTCAAATTCATGAGAGCATGATATAAGAAATAAAGACAAATGTATGTCCCAAAAACATTTTGCTAATTGAACATCCCTCGGTCTCATACTAAAATATCTAATAAGAAAACTATCTCATAGATAATATAAAATCTTTACTATAAAATAATAATAATAAAACTCACAACAATAGAAAGACTTGGTTCCCAATGCCTATTATGGAAACTCTTATTTGGAGGAAAACATTTATGTCATTATCAACACTGGTCTATTTCCCAAATCCTTCCTTGTTTCTTACATGAGCATCCCCTAGTAGAAGTGGAAGGTTGAATTCTCAACCCTAGTTGGAAGTCATATTTGGCATGGTTCTATGAATCTACTATGGTAGAATAAGCATCTTTAATATCAACAAATTTATGATTGCTATGTGTTTGAAGCATTCATCAAAAATAGTATCAAGATGAAAATAATTTGCAAGTTTTATGCATGCATTCTTTATAACCCTTACATTGGTCTTTTCTCGCATTCCCAAAACTTTATACATATTTCTCTTCTCTCTTTGTATTTCTATTATTCTTAGTTTTATAATTTACTTCCAACTTAACTTCCATTTTTTCCTTATTAGAGTTATGAGCTATCTCCACATGGAATTATTTGGCCAGCTGACAAAATGATTGCAAAATAGAATTGAATCATTGAAACTTGTGAAGAATATGGACTTGTATAAAATCATACATAGAGCTTAGAAAAAAGTTGAATTTATATTAGAATTGTATCCATTAAACTATTCCACTATCTCAGTAGAGAAATGAAGAAGTTTCGCACTAGGAACATGAGAAATATGGTATTGATTTCTTGGTCTTAACATGATGTTAATTACAGAGCTAACCAAAACAAAAATTTCTACTAAAAATGAAAATAATATAGATAAAAAAATGATACTCTATATTTTTAGTAATTGAATGTATCTTGGTCAAGAGAGAATCCCATACACATCTCATATGATTTAGATGACAAAAAAAATTATACACTCAAATTTGATGAATACATTAAATTTCTTGTGTCCTTAAAACTAGTATAATTCTATCATTTATTTTTCACTGAATTTGATATTCGATATAATATTGTACTACTCCACCTGACATGTTCTATAACATATGTAGAATATGATTTACATCCAACACAATCACATAGTCAAAACTTGGTCATTCCATTATTTTTCCTATACTTCTCAAATCCACAATAATTCTATATGCTTGAATAGAGGTACCCCCTCCCAAATGAGACATACTTAGCATAACCCACACTGTTCCCAATCCACATCATTCAAGTTGACTCTGTTTTTAATTCAGACATGACCACTAATAAAAATTGTCCTACAAGATTGATCAATTTCCTGAGCACCTTCCCAAAGTACTCAACACGCTTTCCTTAAATCTCAATGCACGTTTTGACAGCAACAACATCACCACTATCAATGCCATGCAAACTATGCTCAGGATAACTAATAAGTGAAACCAAATATTGATAAATAAATAGAACATGCGCCAAACTCAGCGACATCTCTCCTTGCCCACCATTGTACAATATTGAAGATCACACACATTGGGGAAATCTCTTCTAAAAACTTTTCGAGCTGAACTTTTAATCCATCTACCGCTTTGTTAGAAAGAGGGGCCAAATGCTTTGGATGGTTTTCAATTCTCTATATCTATGGTGGAATGTCATGTCTCATCTTTTGTTTCCTACTTACATGCAACGACCTAGTCAATCTTTGACAGGTCGAACTATGCTTATGATATTAGTGAAGCAATAATTAAGCATTTAATTGCGTGACTTAAATGGGATCAAATAACATATTGATGTGATTATCTAATGATTAATGGAAATTCACTTATGAATTTATGAATCATGATGTTAATGCTATGTTATGTCAATTCACTATATAAACATGATAGTGATGCTTAGTATAAATGTTTGTCGATTTAAGATCATGGGATTAAAGTTGTATACTGACTCATTTTATGTTCGAGTGTCTGAGTGATTGCAGGTTTGATAAGACGAGAGTGTGGTCGAGGTAGAGGAGGTTATCTCCTCAAATAGGGATTATCAGATGTTCTAAGTGGCTTGCACACACCACATAGCTAATTTTTCTAATTATATTCTCTATATTGTTTTCTTGATTTCATCATACTCGGATTCAAGTGCATTCCTAATGTATATCCTTTATTACAATTGTTGTTTAATTATATCATCTTATGTTTTAATTAACATTTTTTCCTGGCAAGGACAAGAGGTAAAATAAACTTATAGATAATAGCATGTTACGCGAGGTAAAAATTATTAATGCTCTGAATTATATGAATATTGTTTAACCACAATCTAGCACATGAAAGTTAACAAATATGAAATAACAATATCTGTCCACCATGTCCCACAAGAAACTACTTGGCCCCCTCATTCGGATGACACCAAAGCAAATGTTTGGCGTGCACCATCTTCCACTGGCATTTCAAATGTTGCTGCTGAGGGCTCGAGTTCGGGATGGGAGGTTGCTCCTTTAACATGTTCAAATTTTGGATGGGGCTTCTCTGTAAATTCTAGTTTGGCATCCACTCTTGCTATGGGCACCTCAAGCGAGGATATGGAAGAAAGATAGCACAGAGGTTTCTTTCTGTTTCTTTGGATTATTTTTCCATACTTCAGGCACGTTATTTGAATTGTTGAAAATCTTGACTGAATTCGAGTCCTCCATGCCTGTTGTGTGATGAAAATGTAAAATTCGACAAATTTTGAATTTTGATGGTACTAGTTTTGTTCATCGATATATTAAGATTGTAAATATCGATGTTAGTCACTTGTACATATTGCAACGATGCTAGGTTTTCTTTCTGGTTCTTTCCCAGTTGAGCTCTCGAACTAATTTTATATATATATAGTGGCTCGTCCACTTTTGCCAATATATTTATATATATTCCTTACCTTGATCTTATTCATTCATTGGAAGTAATAAAATAATAATGTTAAAAGCTAATTTTGAACAACCGAATTGAGTCAGTTACGATTTCAAGACTTAGAAAACACATACCATTATGAATTTTGGAAGGACACGGGGAATAGACCTACGTGGTTGGATTAGAGAAAGGAGCTTGGGAAAGCAAGCTCTACAGGAAAATTAACAACAATGATTAACACTAGGTTCCTTTTCAATGCATTTTTTTGTGTATTGAATGCTTATGTACTGATGGAAATACTGTTGTATTGAATGCTTCTGTATTGTCTTGAAATAATGCTAAAAAGGGCTCCCAAAAAATTTATGAGACTCTCTTCCTAGAGTCTAAACATTCTTTTGTTTTATTCATGTTTTATTTTAGCACATTTTGCAAACCAGTGAACTGATATGCCAACATGTAGGGAACATGGCATTTAGGATGAACTATCATGAAACTGAATAGTGAACTTAGGTGTTGGTGATTAAATGTATCTTGAAATCAAAGTTCTTGAACCATCACTTTCACTAAATTAGGAATACTCATTGCATTCAATAATTTACCTTAGGGATAGATCAATTAATTACTTGGAAGAGTACAAACCTGTAAACTCTTAAAAACCCCCATGTTGTGTTGCATATATTGCCTTACAGTCTGTGAATCTTAACTGGAATAGAATATTTGTTACTAACCACACACAATGTTCATTTTTTTGTTGCCATGTTGGGCATAACTCACATCACCTTCATGCGTGAGATATCACCTCGTTCTTTTAAATGGATAAATGTGTAATATAGATACCATATGCTCACTTCAAAAAAAACATTATTTCCATTTTATGAGGTTGGGATGTAACAAAAAGAAATGACAACTCCTAAGTTCTGTAATAAAATCTAATCTTTGTTATTGGATCTTTAGCAACATCAATTGAGTTGGAAACTGTTGCATTGTCTTCTTTTAATGATTGATTGGTTCGTCTTTGATTACCTTTGTTGCACCACTTAATAGCTCAGATATCCCCCTCGTAGTTACTAAAACCTTCTCATTATTCTGAAGCAATGGGTGTGATGTGAGCACATAGTTAATCCCTTGTTACTCAGAAGAGGTGCATTTTAATCTTAGCCTATCCTCCAAATTAGACAAAGTGATGAAAAAATCAATACTAAGGAACTCCATTAGTTTTTTCCCTCCCCTCCTCCATGCTTCCAGTACTCTTGGCTTAACAGATAAGGAGATGCAAATCTTGTGTGACTGAAGTTAGATACAATGTGCAAGAAAGTGTTTCTTTCCTTCTTTGCTATGTAGTACAAGTCATGAAATCTATTGAAACCTTAGACCAGGGGCATCATAACTATTTACTTGTTCTTGAATTGAAAACGAGAGACCACACACTAGTATGTATGTAGTTTTATTAATTAATTATTTGTGCTACCATATTGCATCAGCAAATTGAATAAAAGCAATGTAGACACATTGACAGGTCAACTATACAGTGCATTGTCTGTATATAATTTCTCTCTTTATGTGTAATAGTATAGTTTAGACTATGATATCTTCTCTTGGTAAAGGAAAAGTATTTCTTAAACAATAATTACTGATTCTTGGTGATTGTTCGCTAAAGAGTGAAACTGTGGAACCATATGTTTAACTTGAACCTTTTTTTTTGGAACAATAACAAAATATATTGCAACATCATGCTAGAAATAAAACACCATTCTTAACGGTGTAGCGTAAATTGTGTGTTTAGCAGTCTCTTTGTGTTGTTAATGTCGTGTTATTGGAGTAACCTATAAAAATGACTCTGTAGATAGTGCATTGGAATTCAATTACTTTTTGAACTTTGTATAAACCTTGACTCTTCTTGTTGAGTGTGATTACTTCCTTATGGTATGGGAGGGAGGGAAATGGATATAGTATGTGTGAGTGCTAAATGTGGGTCTCTGAATCAGCAACATAGTTCAACATAGTCATTATTTGTCAGATTCATTAAGGAATGAACATGAAATTATTCATCCTGAATATCTGCACAATACGGCTGGTTGCCTTCTATCTAGATGGGGTTTTACTATGTGCTCTCAAAATCAAGAGTTCACTAACCAGACCAATTAAAAATGAAAGATTTAATTGATGCAAATGCATGATTAAGCTAAGAAAGTAAATATGATTTAAGCTATGTTTTTAAGATTTTCTATGCAAAGTAGATGAACTAATCTATATGATAATGACATTTAATCTAAGAACAAGATAAGAAATTTTTTTCTAAATGTGTACATTGTAATCTAAATGAGAAAGAAAATTAACTATAATAAAAATCTTCGAATGCACAAGTATTCGAGTATTCAAAATGACAGAGTTTCCTTACTCAACAAACGCATCCTTTCTAAATGAGAGGTGGAAGGTTCCTTTGATTGAATCTCAGTATCAATCAACGGTCAAGATCAAACTAGATGAATGGTGGAGATTCAAAGAATATTTAGTCAGATTAGCAAGTTTTCCTGATTGTAGGAGTTAACTGATTGCTTTTGGAGTGAGTGATGCAGGTAACTAATTTACTTCCTTTTCTAATTTGAGTCAACTCAATGTTTTCAATTCTGAACTGAAGATAGAATATTGGAGAAGAAATTTGATTTTATTAAAATAAATATGACCTCATAAGTGAATTTTCTCAATTATTTGAACAATTAAATTCAATAATTTAAGATAAGGATATGTAATTTAATCAATTATAATTAATTCCTTTTTCATGTGTATTTTAGCTAAAGCAATTGAATTTAATTTAGTTAAAGTACTAGGAATTATAATTTAATTAACTCAATCAAAAGGATTATCTAGCCAAACTAAGTTGATGTTCAGGAATTAAATAAAGTGTGAGATTAATACAAATTAATATTTTTCTATATTTGACACTTAGGTCAAGTACAGACAATTATAATAAGAAATGACTAGTATGATAGAACTTAAATAATCAAGAAATTGATGTTGTAAGATTGATGCACCAAAATTGGTTCAAAATGTCAATGTGCAAATTTTGGAATGTTGCATTTTTTCCTCTTTGAATTAATGTGTGAGCAGTGCACAATGATTCAAAGAATAATTGAATGTCTTAATCATACAATGAGAACTAAGAATTACTTTAAGATTGATGATATGAAGACCAATTGATGAGATTTTAGGGTTATTTCCATAACAAAGATTAACCCTTTGGAGTTGTATGCATAAAAACCTTCTCTGTTGGGAGCATGCATAAATAATAAAATGTTAGTAGCAGATGCATATAATAATATCAAAATCAAGAAAACTACTAACACACATTGTGTTTTAATACTAATGTAACCAATAAATAATAGTCCCTACTCAACCTCAAAGAAGCTCAACAAGGGCACCCATAAGAGGCCTTGTTGGTGTGCTTTAGTTGGAGGGATGTAGATGCGCTCTCCCAAACACAACTATTGAATGAATCCCAAAAGATGAATGAGAATGCAAATATGCAAATGTGAATCTATACTAAAAATGTATGTGAAATGTCTTCAAGCAATGGCTATGAGTAAGCCATCCTCAAAGGATTCCACGAATGTGAATGGTAATGAAATGCAATGAAGAAGGCAGCTTAACAATGTCATACTACCATAAAACTAATGCAAAATCTAGAAACTTAAACAATGCTAGCAACTGCTAAAGGTTAGCTCTAAGCATAAAATCTTTGAAAACTCTAAAACTAAACTAGCATGATAACGATGCAAATGAAGGAGATTAAAAAATGCTTAAAATAAGGGCTCTATTTATAGGTCTGAGAGAGGCCTTGGGGAGGTGGCATCTATGTAGCATCCACATAGGTGCCACAAAGGAGACACATGGACTAAGGGGAGAAGCCATGCAAAGGTCAACATAAGCCTTTTGGATGAAAGTGATGGCTCAAGGTTTGCTCATACATGTGTGAGAAACGTTGGAGAAAGGAAAGGGGGACAAGTGTGTAAGAGGTGTAAGAGGTCTGAATAAAATAATAAAATGGAAGCTTTATTAAATCTTAAGTTTCTCACACATGTGTGAGCAAAGACATAGGAGCCAAAACGTATTTAGAAAGGTGTTTAGGATAATTAAGTGAGATTAATTAATGGGTAGGCTTAGAAGGATGAGAGTGATGGATGTAGACTAGGTTTTAGGTGGGAATAGGATTAAATTAAATAGGATTTAACTTAATCAAAGGATTATAGAATTTAATAAAATGGAGAGAATTAAATAAATTAAAATTTATTTAAAAGAGATTTTATAGAGTACTATGCATTAAATAAATTTAATACATTAAAGGGGATGTATTTAAATTAAATTTAAACACATTAGGAAAATGAACCCTATTTAATTAAATAAGTAGAAGAATATGAAAAATATAATTAATTAATTATAATGTCAAAGGAAATATGAAATGAATTAATATAGCATTTGGGATGATTTTAAGCATCTACATTTTGCCCCTCTTTGATGTGATGTTGGGACGACATTATATCAAAGAAAAGAAAATATAAGTTTCTCCGAAGAGGATAATGTAGACACCTAAATTTGATTACACTACTTTGGTAATCCTATTTAGCTATCTCTAAAGGCATCATTAATTAAATTCCTATTTAATTAATCCTTTTCCATCCCCTAGTTGATTAATTCAATTAATCATCTATAGTCCTAATTGATAAATCAAATAACCCATTATTTATCAATTAAATCCTATTCTCCTATCTAATTCCAAATCTCAAATTTATTAAAATCTATTTGATAAATAAAGCCCTCAAATCTAATAGCCCCTAACCTATCCTAAATCTTCCATTTAGCCTAATCCACCCCATCCACCCATACTAACCTAGCTTAGCCACTAACTCACCCACCCTCATGAATGCCATCCACTTGCATCCCTCTAACATCCTTAATCTAATCCTAACCCAAGCCTAATCCCCCCCCTAACCTTGTCACATTCCCTAAGCAAGCTTAAGACTTTCCTAAGCCAAGCAAAGTCAACAATCTCAACTCCCTCCAAAATACCCCAACCACAAAGCCTTCAATGCTCTTACATGCTCTTAAAAGCTCTTACAAGCCATTATGAGGGCCATTTAAGGCCTTGAGCCTCCTTTTTTGACTCATCCTTGCCCTTTCCTCCACCCAATGACCCTGTGACATGTGTCACTCCCTGATTGGTGCTAAACAAGCACAATCCATGTGCTCCCCTTTGAGTGCATCTTAGCCCTCCCTCACCATCTTGCCATCCTTGCATCTTACCCCTCCATCCCTCAAGCCCTTTTCCTATAAATTGGATCCCCT
This sequence comes from Cupressus sempervirens, assembly GCA_028749045.1. NCBI lineage: Eukaryota > Viridiplantae > Streptophyta > Pinopsida > Cupressales > Cupressaceae > Cupressus > Cupressus sempervirens. The sequence continues at coordinate 129,802,801 of CM053786.1, read as the reverse complement.
CCCAAGCCATTTTAATCACAATCCTTGAGCTAAAGTTATAATGCTAGCTTGAGAAGCCAAATCCATATCAAAGCCATCATCCACACCAAAAATCCCAAATCCATTGAAGCTATTTTGAAACTTGAGCATATATCCCAAATCTACATAATAAACTCATCCCTAAAACAAGTGACCATCCTCATTGGGAGAGCCATTCCATGGCTCGTATTCTCATTTGAGGGTTTCACTTTGTCTATCTCATATGTTATGATTTTTATGCTAGTTAATGCTTTGGTCTTTTAATAGATTAGTGTTTCTTGCTAACATATTTCTCATAAACAGATAGGAGTCCTAGGAGTTGTGTTGTAGCGACAATAGGGGAGGAGGGTGCCCCCTCATGAAAATGGATCAAAAAATAAGTTTTGGGCATTTTTTGTGAAAGGACTTTATAAGAAAAGAATGGGTAGAAAAAAGACATAGATGAATATTTTGCATGACTTAGGTATAAATAGGGGTTGACATTGCCAAGGAAAGGGTATAGTCTCAAAAGGGGACCTCAAAGGGCCTATATAAGCCTCCAAGGGGCACAAGGAAGGGTCATTTTCACACATAGAGAGCATAGAACCAAAGTGTAGGATGGATCTGATCGAGAGACTACAGCTTGGAGAGCACAAAGGAGCACCAGAGGTCAGCTAACATGGGACCACTGGTAAGTCGACTATCCCTTCTTGTCAAAGTTTTAATTATGCATTTAATTTTGGAATTTATTGTGAATTAAATGAGGAAACATTGGGGTCAGGGCAGAGATGACAGTTCTCCACTCTGTCATCTTCACAAACAACAAACTAGGGTTACAGGCACTATAGAGATGACAGGATTTATCATGTCGTCTTCATAGACAACAAGGTTCATCCTGTCATCTATGCAAATGCCAAAGAGGTGGGGGGGGAGTGGATATGGGTTGGAGACAACAATTTATGTGTCATCATCTCTGAAGATGACAGTTTAGCAATCGTTGGTAGGAAAACTAGTATCTGTGTAGCTGTCAGAGATGCCAAATCGGTGTCTCTATAGTTTGTCATTTTTATTGATCCACATCTACGTGGATTGGTGTCTTCACTTATTTGGATGAATTGATAGAATTAGGTGACAGGGATGACTAGGGGTGAACAAAGTATGATGTCCCATGCTTAGATAAGAAAAAAGAGCTAGAGATAATGATATACTAACCACTGCATGTCTATGTTGCAGAAGGCAACAGTAACGTTTTGATCATGGAAGCTTTAGCCAATAATGACAGTTCTAGGAGAGATAATTATAGGGGTAGAGTGGGGTCATGTGAGGCTATGTGGTTTGGAGCACATCCATGAATGGCCTGATCTAAGGGCACACTTAATGCAGCTTTCTGTGATTATAGAGCAGTGGCATACACTAACCTCTAGCTTTCATCTGCCTACAGGAGAGGTGACGGTAACTCTTCTCGATGTGTGGTGGATTCTCCAAGTGTCAATCTACGAGATGTATGTTGAGTATGTATTGGAGGGTGTAGATCCCTATCTATGAGAGTTCTTTGGGTGATGATGACATAGGCTACCTATTCAGACATGATGGTTGACATAGAGGGAGGCATTAGAGCAGAGGTTGCCATGGCGTGCTCCTTATCTTTCCTCACTTATATGGAGGATGGTGCCAGACCATGTTGGGCATGGGTTTTCAATCATTTGGACATGAGTGTTGAGCACTCTATTAGAGGATGACGATGTGGTCTTCTATTGGGGTCATACTATCTTGGCCCAGTTATACTATGATCTACACATGTGTGCATATAGGACATAGCGAACCGTAGGTCCAGGGTTGAGATTGCTAATATTGTGGTCATGGGAGCACATAGGTGTGGCATGCCCTATTATGAGGTGAGAAACCTTATAGCCTAGTGAGCCTTATGCATGTTGGTATAGGCCACAAATCTAGTATACCTCAACTGAGTTAGTCAAACTTTGGAGGAGATGTCTAAATGAGATTATCATTTTTGACTAGACACTATATGACGGTAGTGAGTGGTGGGGGGCTATATTACCAATAGGGTGAGAGGATAATAGCGAGGATCATCTCTACCTTCATTATGTGTAGATAGACTATTGGTTGATTGATCAAAATATTCACATCGTCATGAGTTATATGCCCTCTATGGTGCAACAACAGTTTGGGCAGGTTGAAGATGTTGAGCTTAATAGATTCCTATACCCAATGCTATCCTAGGAGTATGGTAGATTATGGGGACATTGGACCACTTTGAGATTAGAAAGGATGTCATGGTATTGTATGCAACCAATGCCATGGGCACACAAACAAGACCAAGGACATGCAAGGATGACACCCTCATATACACATTGGTGGATATCCCATTAGCTAGTGTGACTACCAATACCAGGAGTGCCACCAACAACAAAGCAAGCACAAGGCAGAGGTGATGGGGTAGGAGATGGGGGATAGGAAGCAGTAGTGCCACCACTAGTGTAGGGAGCACATTAGGGTCCTCTAGGGCACAGAGTCCATCAAAGGAGAGTATCAGTACCAGCGGGGCCACCATTAGTGCAGGGGCCATAGTTGGGTCTTTAGATACAGGGGCCATAAGTATAGGTACCACTAGGGCCACCTTAGTAGAATGATACAAAGATAGTGAGGCCTGAGTAGGATAGCCTCCAGATAGAGGTTGCCCATCTATAGGCTAAGGTATAGGCAAAGCAAACAAGGGCATACAGTGCTGCAGAGGCCTTGGCAACACTAGAGGCTAGGATAGATGTAGGAGATTTTAGTGACTTCACCATGCAGGTAGAGATGGATGAGCTGGCTAAGATAGATACTCTTTGATAGGAGGTGGCCACCCTACAAGTAGAGAGGGAGAGTCATCAAAGGTAGGTAGATGAGTATTGCAGCCAATGAGATATCACCAGATAGATAGTATAGGCTAGAGGATGGTGATGGTGATGCAGGAGGCCCTAACTACACATCAACATGAGGCATGAACCCTATAAGAGGCAAATTATTATAGGAATTTGTATCATGATGTCAAGTTGGTAGATTAGCAATAGCCAGAGTTTCAAGAGGCATCTAGCTCATGGGCCACAGGGGGTCATCGGAGATCAAAGGTATTGGTTAGATAGAGCAAGCCTCCATGAGGAGGGGGCATAGGACGAGAAGGGCCCTCATAGCTGGCTACATGATCTTTATAGTGACTAGTTTCAACACAGTGATGTAGATGTAATGACTTTTTGATGATGTATTATGCACGATGTACTACATGATTTTCTTTATATGGATTGTACATGGACACTTATTCTTTTGATATATATCACATGATTCGATGATCCTATGTATATATGGATAATGGTCTCTTATGCATGTGATGTTTATGATGTTGTTACTGACATTTTGTTGTAAGATGTGTGTGATGTTATGTTTCATATGATGCATATATGATAACTAATGTCTGGATGATGCAAGTCCTATGGTGATATATGAGATGTATGCATTTTGTTATTTTACATGTATGGATTTACTATATGCTTTGTGAGATATATCATGGTGTATATGTCACTAAATGTAATGGTTATAATGTATGTACTTAATGGATTAATGTAATGAACAAATAATGTGATCTAACAATGAATGGAATGCATAATGCAATGAATGTGCCAATATGACAATGAATGTATGATGTAGACACAACCCAAGACAAAATGAGCACAACAAGAAAAGGGGAATATTATTATCAGAAGTGATATGCTATTACATCCAATACAACAAAAATAGACTCCATGACATGCCCTATGGGCTTACAATGTTATCAAATTCTAGAGAAAAACCCTTCTCACAGTACCTTCTCCCAAACTCCACCAAAAAATTACCTTTACAATGCCAGAAATGTCCTTAAGTACACCAAATTAGGTTTAGATTTAGGAATAAATTTTAGAATATGTCATTTGGCATCCATCACCAAAATAGAAGGTTCTAGAAAACATTTCAAAAGTCAGTGTAAAATTAGAAGAATCCAGAAATGGTAGTCCAACTTTCGGAAGGCATAACTTTTGATCTGGGACTCTGATTGACAAACCATTTACATATCTGGAAAGCTCTCCAAGCACTCTATAGCTCAATGAACCAAATTTTCTCATCCTCCATTTTTTGGACATGTATGAGGCCATTTAGTGCCTCAAATCTAACTTTAAAATGCTCTTAGGAGGTCTCTAGGCAACATAAAACTACAATAACTTTCAAACCATAAAGCCTTTTGATCTTATTCTTTTTGTAGAGTGCTTTAAATTACAAGGATAATTATCTCTCCAACTTGCACCCTCTAACTCATTATAATTATGGCTCAATTACAAAATAACCTATTTTCTACATTGGCACATATCCCAAGGTGCTCAAAAACTCTAACCCAAAAAACCAATAGTGGAATTATGAGAGTTGGAATCTTTGTTTGACCCAAACGGGTATCTAGAAATGAAAACACTTAAACAAAAATTAACGCTAAGCATATTTTTGGGTGATACAAGATTTCCCTTACACCACTAGATGCTCCTACATCAAACACCTAGGGTAGATTGAAAAGTGATCCTATCACTTTATAGCTGGTAGAGAAAAAGCCAGATGGGAAACCTCCATTGCAGATAACCAATTTGAGTCTTCTATTGGTCCTCCTTTCCACTTCACTTGGTATTCTTCATACTACATGTTTCTAGTACTCTACCCACATGACTATCCAAAATTTCTTCAATCTCTTCCTTAATAGAAGTAGGAATTGGACATGGCACCAGCATCAACTCCTTATTTACACCATCATCACAATATTTTGTTAAGTCTACAATATTGAAAATAGGATAAATGTGAATCCCATCTGGCAACTCCACCTCATATGCATTTCCTAAGTTATATTTTTTCAAAATTTTGTAGAGGCCAAATTTCTTCATCTTCAGCTTGTTGTAGGTACCCACTAAAAATTGTTCCTTCCTCAAATATATCATAATCTAATCTCCAAGTTGGAACTCTTTATGTCTCCTCTTTTGATCTACCCTAGCATTATACTGTAGGTTCATCTTGGTAATATGTGCTCGCATCTCCTCATGTAGGTTCTTGACATGTTTTGCAAAGTCTTCTGCCTTAGCACTTGCACTCTCCCCTACTCTATCTTCCTTAGTTCTAGTATAGCCCTTGGACTACTCCCATACACAATTTGGAATGGAGGTTTACAAGTACTCCTATTCACAAAATTATTGTAAACAAATTCTTCTTGTGGTAGAATCAAATCCCATCCCTTGGGCTTATCTCCTACTAAACACCTTAGAAAATTGCCTAGACTTCTATTCACTACTTTTGTTTGTCCATTAGTCTACGGATGATGTGTGGAACTAAAATTCAATTCTATTTTCAACTTCTTCCACAACGTCCTCCAAAAATACCCAAAAAATTGAGTATCTCTGTTAGCAACAATACTTTTTGGGAGACCATGTAGCCTCACCACCTCTCTAAAAAACAAATATGCAATAAGCACTACGTCATGAGTCTTGCGGCATAGAATGAAATGTGCCATCTTGGAGAACCTATCAACTACCACAAATACTGAGTCATTACCCCTTGGTGTCCTTTGCAATCCAAGAATAAAATCCATACTTATGTCCTCCGAAGGCTTTGATGGAATAGGAAATGGTTGATAGAGTCTAGTATTTTGACTAAATCCTTTGGTTGTTTGACATACTTGACAACCCTACACAAAATTCTTCACATCCTGTGACAATTGAGGCCAAAAATAATGTTCTTTAATAATAGAAATGGTCTTATCTCAACCAAAGTGTCATGCCATCCCTCCAATATGCTTCTCCTTGATTAAGTTCTCCCTCATGGAAATCCTTGGAATACACAATTGACTTCCCTTGAACAACATACCATCCTGATTCATGTAATCTAGACACCTAGTCCTGGCTAGATTAATGAGTTCTTTACATGCCTTTCAAGCCTCTACAAAGTCAGAATCCTTTAGGTACAAATTCTTGAGTTTATCAAACCCAACCACTTCAACCTACATTACTATCAGCAACAACTATCTCCTACGTAATGCATCTGCAACCCTATTAGACTTTCGCTTCTATGTTTCAATACAAATATATAGATTTGCATGAACTCTACCCATTTCAAATGTCTCTAATTCAATTTACCTTGGCCATTTAGCTACTGTGAGTCTACAATATTGAAAATAGGAGAAATGTGAATCCCATCTGGCAACTCCACCTCATATGCATTTCTTGAGTCATATTTTTCCAAAATTTTGTAGGGGCCAAATTTCTTCATCTTCAGCTTGTTGTAGGTGCCCACTAGAAATCATTCCTTCCTCAAATATATCATAACTTGATCTCCAACTTGGAACTATTTATGTCTCCACTTTTGATCTGCCCTAGCCTTATATTGTAGGTCCATCTTGGATATATGTTCTTGCATCTCCTCATGTAGGTTCTTGACATGTTCAACAAAGTCTTCTACCTCTACACTTGCACTCTCCCCTTGCTCTATCTTCCTCAATTCTGGTGCAGCCCTTGGATTACTCCCATACACAATTTGGAATGGAGATTTACCAGTACTCCTATTCATAGAATTATTGTAAGAAAATTCTTCTTGTGGTAGAATCAAATCCCATCCCTTGGGTTTATCTCCTATTAAACACCTTACCAAATTGTCCAGACTTCTATTCACTACTTTTGTTCGTCCATCAGTCTACAGATGATGTGTAGAACTAAACTTCAATTTTATTTTCAACTTCTTCCACAAAGTCCTCCAAAAATACCCAACAAATTTAATATCTTTTTTAGCAACAATACTTTTTGGAAGACCATGTAGCCTTACCACCTCTCTGAAAAACAAATTTGCAATATGCACTATGTCATGAGTCTTGTGGCATAGAATGAAATATGCCATCTTGGAGAACCTATCAACCACCACAAATACAGAGTCATTACCCCTTTGTGTCCTTGGAAATATAAGAACAAAATCCATACTTATTTCCTCCCAAGGCTTTGATGGAATAGGCAATGGCTGATAGAGTCCTGTATTTTGACTAAATCCTTTAGTTGTTTGACATACTTGACAACTCTACACAAACTTCTTCACATCCTATGACAATTGAGGCCAAAAATAATGTTCTTTAATAATAGCAATGGTCTTCTCTCAACCAAAGTCTCCTACCATCCCTCCACTATGCTTCTCCTTAATTAAGTTCTCCCTCGTGGAACTCCTTGGAATACACAATTGACTTCCCTTGAGCAACATACCACCCTAAATCATGTAATCTAGTCACCTGGTCCTATCTAGAGTAATGGGTTCTTTACATGCCTTCCAAGCCTCTGCAAAGTCAGGATCCTTAGGGTACAAATTCTTGAGTTTATCAAACCCAACCACTTCAACATGCATTGCTATCATCAACAATTGTCTCCTACTTAATGCATATGCAACCCTATTAGACCTTTTGCTTCTATGTTTCAATACAAATGTATAGATTTGCATGAACTCTACCCATTTCAAATGTCTCTGATTCAATTTACCTTGGCCATTTAGGTACTATAATGCCTAGTGCTTAGTATACAAAACAAATTATTTTGGCAGCAAATAATTCCTCCATTCTTTAAGGCCTGAACTACTGCATAGAACTCCTGATCTTAAATAGAATACTTCTTTGTCTCATTCAATTTTTCATTGAAATAGGTAATACGTTTATCTTCTTGCCTCAATACAACCCCAATAGCACTACCACTAGCATTGCAATCCATCAGAAACACTTTTTTAAAATCAAGAAGTGCCAACATAGGTTGCTCTACCACCTTCTCCTTCAGTAATTCAAAACTCCTTGTAGCCCCTGTAGTACACTTGAACTCTTTTCAATCCCCCCTCATTGTTTCAATTAGGGGTGTACATATACTACTGAAATTCCTGATGAATTTCTTGTAAAAACTAGCTAGACCATGGAATGACCTCACCTTAGTGGCAAACCTTAGAGTAGTCTATTCCAAGATGACCTTCACTTTCTCTAGGTCTATTTTGAGACCCTTAGCTGACACAACAAACCCCAAATAGACTAACTCCCTTTTGACAAAGCTACACTTCTTCAAATTAATCAACAATTTGTCTTCCCTCAACCTTTCAAGGGTACTATGAATGTGCAATAAATGTTCATCAAAAGACCTATTGAAAATCAAAATATCATCCAAATAGACAATAAAAAAAATTTGCAAAAACTTTCCTTAGTACCTCATTCATAAGCCACATGAAGGTGCTTGGCACATTGATTAGTCCAAAGGGCATTACTAATCACTCATATAGACCCTCCTTGGTCTTGAATGTATTCTTCCACTCATCTCCCTCTTGTATCTGTATCTGGTGAAAGCCACTCTTGAGATCTATCTTTGTGAAGTATTGAGCTCCACTTAAATAGTCCATAAGATCATCCATTCTTGGCAAAGGAAACTGACACTTGATGGTTATTCTATTTATAGCCCAAGACTATGTACACATTCTCCACTCTCCATCCTTCTTTGGTGCTAGCACTATAGGTACTACACATGGACTCATGCTCTCTCGAATCAAACCTTTCCTCAACAACTCCTAAACTTGTTTGTTTATCTCCTCAGTCTTAGTAGGAGTCATCCTATGAGCAACCTTGTTAGGTAAACTAGCTCCAGGGACTAAATCTATTTGATGACTGAGTTGCCTTACTGGTAGCAACCCTTTTGGAACATTATTAGAAATGACATCTCCATACTCACTTAATAGGCCCAAAACTTCAAGTAGAATTTCACTACTACATTCCTTATCTTTTCTATGAATCAAAGCATAACACATATCCTAATGTTTCATGCCATCCATAAATTTTCTTCCATCAACCAGACATACCCTAGTACTACTACATACCTTTCCACCCTCCTTTATCAAGGACTTCAATTTGTGGTGAACTTCATCCTTTGTTTGAGAGTATGTATTTGCATGACCATCATGTATAGCATGCCTATCAAACTGCCATGGCCTTCCCAAAAATAAATGGCAAACATCCATTGGAATGATGTCACAGAGAGCCTCATCATGGAAACTCCCAATCTTGAACTTTACCAAACATTGCTTACTAACCAAGACCTTATGTTCATCCTACACCCAAGCAATCTGATAGTGTTGGGGGTGTTTCTCCTTCTTAAGCTTTAGCTTTGATACCATCTCCTCTGACACCAAGTTGTCAATGCTTCCACCATCAATAATCATATCGCAACATTTACCCTCACACTTGCACCTAGTACGAAGAAACTCCTCCTTTGTACAGGTTTAGTCTCATCACTTAGTAAGACCCTTTCATTAACTAGAACCTCTCCTCTTTTTGCATCTTCTAAATGTGATGATTGTGCATCATCATCCACACAAGAAACCCTTGCTTGACCATTAGCTCTCCTATCTATCCTTCTTTGGCATTGAGGGAATTGAAAGGCACGATGACCTTCTTCATTACAATGAAATTAGGTACCACAAAAGCCTCCTCTTCTTGAACCTTGTCCACATCCTCTACCTCTTCCTCTCTGATCTCAAAAGTTTTGATCATGGGAGTAGTTGAAACCCTCATTCCTCTGATTTTAGCTAGTACCCACATCTTCATTTTTCTTTTGGTTCTCAGTTTGGCCTCTGAATGACCTACCACTACCCCATCCTCCTTGACTGCACCCTCTTTTCCTTCCATCAAATTTTCTATTTAGCTTCTCCTAAATTCAAAAGGACAAGTGGTATGCCTCTTCAATGCTAGTCATTCTAACCAGACTTAACTCCTCCTGAATGTTAGGTCTTAACCCCCTAAGGTAACGGGCAACCTTTTCCTTGTTTGCTTCTACATGCCACACCCTAATAAGGACTCAGTAAAATTCCTCTATGTATTCCTAGATAGATTTTCCCACTTTCTTTAACCCTTGCATCTTTTTGAACAAATCAATCTTGTAATCAATAGGAATGAACTACTTCTTTAGTTTGTCCACCATGTGATCCCATCTTGTGATTTTCTCCTTTCATCTTCTATTTCTTTCCAACTAAATCTCTTGCCACTAGATTTTGGCATGGCATTTCATTTTTTCTTTCACAAAATTAACCCTATTAGGGTCCTTGATATTCTCATATTCAAAATATTGCTATAGCTCATTGATCCAGTCGATCAACTCATCTGGGTTTAGATTTTCCAAAAACATGTCGATGTCAATTTTAGGTTTTTTTCCAAGCTTGGAAATGGCCCCAAAAATCCTCCCCTCCACCTAATTCAATACTTCTCCATCTCCTTCCCCTTCTTACCCAATATTTCCTTCTTCTTAATTTTCTTCCTCACTTTCGTTGCCTACGGAAACATTCATCCCACTATAGACCTCCTCCTGTAATGCCTAGACTTGTCTTTGGAGGGCTCTAACCTCAGGAGTCACAACTATGGCCCTTCCACCACACTTCCTTCATGGAGAAATATTCTTGTATCAAAACCCACAACCACACAGTCCTAGTGCAAACTACCTCACAGTTGACACTCTGTCTACACATTCAGGAAAACCAACTTTGATACCACTTGATGAGGACACAACCCAAGAAAAAATGAGCACAATAGAAAAAGGGGAATATTAATATCAGAAGTGATATGCTATTACATCTAGTACAACAAAAATAGACTCACGACATGCCCTATGGGCGTACAATGTTATCAAATTCTAGAGAAAAACCCTTCTCACAGTACCTTCTCCCAAACTCCACCAAAAAATTGTCTTTACAATGCCAAAAATGTCCTTAAGTAACCCAAATTAGGTTTAGTGTTAGGAATAAATTTTAGAATATGCCATTTGGCATCCACTACCAAAATAAAAGGTTCTAGACAACATGTTAGAAGTCAGTGTAAAATTAGAAGAATCAAGAAATGGTAGTCTAACTTCTGAAAGTCGTAACTTTTGATCAAGGACTTCGATTGACAAACCATTTACATTTTTGGAAATCTCTCCAAGCACTCTATAGCCTTATGGACAGCTTTTCTCATACCACATTTTTTGGGCCTATACAAGTCCATTTAGTGCCTCAAATCTAACTTTGAAGTGCTCTTAGGAGGTCTCCAGGCAATTTAAAATTGCAAGAAATTTCAAACTATAAATCCTTTTGATCTAATTCTTTTTTTGGAGTGCTTTAAATTATAAGTATAAGCATCCCTCCAAGTCAAACCCTCTAACTCATTATAATTATGGCTCAATTACAAAATAACCTATTTTCTATATTGATACGTATCCCAAGGCACTAAAAAACTCTAACCCAGAAAACCAATAGTGGAACTATGAGAATTGGAATCTTTATTTAACCTAAAAAGGTATCTAGAAATGAAAACACTTAAATAGAAACTAATACTAAACATATTTTTGGGTGATACAAGATTGCCCTTACACCACTAGATGCTCCCACATCAATGTATCCTAAATGAAAATGTCAATAACAAAAAAAGATAGTAATCATGAATGAAAATTGAAATGATGCAAACTTAAAGTGTAAATGTGAAATATAAAAATGTAATATGAATGAACCTAATTAATGGACATGTGTCAAACTTTTCACTCATAGGAATAAAGTAGCTTAGCATAGGAGGGGGGAATAAATAGAACCCTTGGCTCAAGTAGAGTGCAATGAAATCCTATACTATATGAATCCTAACTACATGATACTGAGGGATTTAGTTGTGTTTATATGTGAGAGCACACCCTAGTTTGATTTTGCAAAAAGAGTTATGCACCATATGCTATAGAAGCATGAATGACAATATTTTTTTGCATGGACTAGACTCTCAACACAATAGATATTTTAGGACGATAGATATAGTTTGTGTAGTCATGATGGAACAAATGACATATATGAATTGGAGAGGTCTAGGCACATCTAAAGTCTTTTTAGGGATCTTTGGTGGAAAGTGTGCTAACTCGTTGCCCCCAATGAGCAATGCATAATAATAATTTGAAACTGACATAGATGTACTAAAGAATCATGAAAATAGATCATACCACAAATGACATGTGTAGTCAGTTGGAACCATTCAGGTGATACCAAGATATGGAAGATTGAGGTACACCATAAAAGGATACTACTAACACACAATGATGAAATAAACCAAAAGAGACGGCATGACCAAGTAGTCATTCAGTCCATATTTCCTACCAAGAATGTTAAGTCCCAAAAGTGAAGGTTGTAGTGCCATGTGTAGGAAGGACTCACCCTATAAAAGTTTGTTTGTCCGATGTTGTTGTCGTAAATTTTTTTTTGCAATAGTTGTAAAAAAGAAAAAGTTTATTGAATTGTTAAGTCTCAATGGTGATTTATTATAGGTTCTATTGTAGTCATTTTTGTGGGAAAAAGCTCAATGCAATGGGATTAGGACAAACACTCAATAAGAAAATACCTCATAGACTAGAGTTCTTTTAAAAGATGGAAGTGAATGGATGCCTCACAAACAAGAGGTCTTTTATGAGATGCATGAAAAGTGCAAGTCAAATAGGACTTATGAAAAAAGATGGGGTGAAATGATGGAAAATGTAGTGAAGTGAGATAAGCCTTATAGATAATGGACCAACAAACTTTTTTTTCAAAAAAAAAATTATCTTTTTAGTTATTTCTTCAGGAACATTTTACAAATGTTTTTGAAGTTTTGTGGAACTATAACAAAATTGTATAGGAATTGTAAAACTCAAGCATAGAACCACTTGAGGTGTTGGATATTTACAAGATCAAGGAGCAGATCTCCCTCTGAAGTGGCAATCTGATATGACCTAGAACCATATTTGGCTATAATGATAAATAGACGAACCCAATTAGCTTAAAATTTTCCGTTCTTTTCATGGTTCCATAGGTTCCTCATGTTATGCTACAAAACTAATTCACCCACCTCAAATTCCCAAGGTTTGACCTTTTTGTGAAACTGGAGTTGAAGGCAATTTTGATACATGAAAAGTTGGTTTAGAGCATTGAGATGTCTCTCATTGAGGATTTGTAGCTCTTGCAAGTGAGAAACTCGGTATTCTTCTTCAGACATTAGATTCTTGAGAGAGATTTTGAGGGAAGGGAGCTTAATGTCAATGGGTAAAACAAATTTAGAACCATAAACAATGGAAAATAGAGTGACTCATATGGGGGTACGGATGGAGGTGTGGTAGGCCAAAAGGGCAGGAGCGATTTGGAGGTGCTAGTCATGGCTAGCTGCATCAATAGTTTTCTTTAGCATTTTCAAAATAGTTTTATTGGTGGCTTTAGCTTGGCCATTTCCCTAGGTGAAGTAATTGGTGGAAAAATATTGGGTGATTTCAAATTTCCTACACAATGTGGCAACTTCCTAATTTTTGAAAGGATCTCCATTATCAGTCATGATGTCTTGAGGGATACTGAATCAATAGATAATATAGTTCAAGATGAACTTCAAAACCTATTTTCTAGTGGTGAAGGTTAAAGGGATAGCCTTGACCCACTTTGTGAAGTACTCAGTGGCATAATAATATAGTTGTGGCCATTTTTAGAATTTGGATATATTTGACCAGCAAGATCAAATCCTTAATGGGAAAAGGGCTATGGTGTGATGGTGGGTTGAAGGTCTTGGGTGAGAGCATGTATCAAATCTCCATGTTGCTAACAAGGACTACATGATTTCACAAAATGATAGGCATCCACTTCCATAGTAGGCCAATAGTAACCCATTATGAGGATTTTTTTTGCTAACATAAGGCCAGTAGAATGAGCACCACAAATTCCTTGGTGAACCTCTTCTAATGTCATTTTGGCTTCATCTAAACTAAGACATTAGAGGAGGGTTCCATTGAAGTGATTTCAAAAAAGTGTATCACCTATGATAGTATATCGGGTCATGTGATAGATGAAGGTTTTGCTTTGGTTTGTGGAAAGGGCTATGGGGATCATTTTGTGATGAAGGTGGGAAAAAATGTTAGATTACCACATGGAGAATTAGGATCAACAATCTCACACACCAACTCTAATTTAGCTTGCTCGTAAGTAGGAAGAAAAATATTCTAAACAAGAAACTTACACTCGGGAATCTACTCAGGCATGGTGATCATGGAGACAATGGTGGTCATAGCATCTATTGCTTTGTTATTAGTCCTTGGCATCTACTAAAAGACAATCTTAGTGAAGTGTTGTTTAAGATCTCTGACTATCTGGTGATATGGCAACAACTTTTCATCCTTTGTTTGATATTCATTTGTGACTTGCCTAATGACCAATTGGGAGTCTCCAAAGACAAGTAGACTCTTAATATTCCATCTAATAGCTTGATAGAGCCCTGTTGCTAATCCTTCATACTTAACTATGTTGTTTTTGCAAGGGAATGAAATTTTATAAGACTTATGAATAAGGTCTCCTTACGATGTAACAAACAAAATTCCTACCCCTGATCCCTTTTGTGTGAAGGAATCATCAAAATATAGCTTCCATTGTACACTAGGGGTAATGGTCATAATTGTGTCATCTGGAAAATCTCCTATGATAGGATGGTCTCCTATTCTACAATAACTTGTCCCTTAATGGCCTTGTGATCTTTATAGACAATGTTGAATTCACTTAAGTCAAAACCCATTTTGCAGCATGACCAGTGAGGGAAGCTTTTGATAACAAGTACTTAAAGGGATCTATCTTGGCAAAGAGATGTGTGTTGACATTTCAGTCATGTTTTATATTAGTGACATACACTTATTTAGATTGTAAGTTCATACTGAGCATATTGTACAGTCAAAAGTGTTCACCAAGAATTTCAGTTGCTACCGAGTCCTTTAGATAGATTTTAGTTTGTAATGAGTAGTTACTACTATGGTGATGATTAGTAGTATAAATCGAGTATCTCACTTTATGCTAAGTTTACCAGTGCAAACTAAGTTGTGCAGTGCTTATCAAGTTCACAATTGAGGTGATGTGAGTCTACTATTAACTGAGCTATTCAGTGTTAACAAAGTGACTCAATTTATACTAATCTTGAAGTGATTGCATTGACCGAGCTATGCAGTGTGACTCAAGTAATTCAGTTTATATGTTGAGTTTTGTAGTATTCACCAAGTCACCAATGTAGACCAAGTTCAAGACTACTTGGAAGTGATCAGTATAGATTGAGATTCTACATCTACTAAGTGCATGATGATGTTGAGCATTGATAGTGGATGTCGAGTATTAGAACCTCACCAAGTCAGTCTTCAGAACCTAAGTTTCTACACTTTCACTGACTTTGTATTATGTGTGTAAACTTGTATTATGGTTGACTTTGTAATTATGTAATTGGATTGGTATATATATCACATCTAAAGATAGAAGAGTAGTAATGTAATCATTAGAGAAGAGTAGAAGAGCGAATTAAAAAGGCTACAATAGTATAAGGAGCAGCAAAGATTTGTCTATCATAGCAAGGTGATTTGTACACTTAAAGGAATCCCATTCAGCAAACCAAGTTGTAGATCAAGGATCAGCTACTGCTTCATCCTAATAGGTGGATCAATCAAATCCATTAACAAGGTAGACCTAACAGTCTTATGTAAATCTCTTTACTGAGTGCATACTTCATTGTATGTTTGTAAATCCATTTGCAAGGTGGACCTAGTAGTCCATATTGCTCCTAATAGGGTAGATCATCAGGAGTAATTATTGTAAGCCTTAATAGGCCAACTTTATACTGTAATACCAAAGCTTGTGGGTATCATCCCCACCCTAGTTTTACTTTCTATTTGGAAGTTTTCTGGGTCACCAAATCTTGTGTGTTAAAGTATTATGTATGCTTTCATGTTTTCAATTTCTCATGCATGTAGTTAGATCAGAATTCAAATAAAGGATTAATTATTAATTAGGGATAAATTTTTCTTAGTTACTGATTCACCCCTCCCCTCTCAATAACATAGCCTGTCATAATATTTCCAGCAATTAGTAATAGAGCTTTGTAGTTCTTAGAGAAAATTTTAACATCTTGAGCAAAAGATCAAAGGCAATAGAGGTATTCAGACTTGACAAGGCTATTGTCAATGAGAAGCTAGATTTGGAATTGGCTATTGGACAACTCAAGAAAGAAAAAGAGTAGCTCTCCCAATCCCTGAAAAGAAGAAAAAACCTTGTGTTCCAAATGAATGATTCACTCTACATTGAAGAAAGAATTGAAGACATCCATTCAAGGAATTTAGATGAAGTTGATGAAGCAATCAAAGAACTATTGGAAAAGAATAGTACTCTTCAAGAAGAAGTAAGAAACTAAGAAGAGAGCAAGAAATTCAGTCAATAATATTGTGTGAAGTTGTGGAAGAGAAAAACAAGATAAGAGAAGAAATAGAAGGAAAGAATAGTAAAATTCAACACATATACCTTCAACAAGTAGACTTCATTGATCAACCCATCAATGCAAATGAAGAAATCATCAATCTAAGATTAGAGAATGAGAGATTATAGAATGATCTAAACATTGAAAGACAAACCAATGAAAGAATGATGAAATCCCAAGTAGACATGAATGAGTTGAATGAGGAAATTCATTTTAGACAAAAAGGGAAAGCAGGAATTGGATACACAGAAGAAGGTGAATCATCCAAGCAAGGAGCTCAAAAGAATAAACTTACTTATAGTCCTTGTGGTAAAATAGGTCATACTTCAAACAAATTTTGGAGTAATGGGAAAGCAAAATTAAATGGAAAATGCTACAATTGTAATTAGAATGGTCATAAAGAAAATGAATGCAAAGAAAAATCAAGATTTGAAGGAAAATGTCACAAATGTAAGAAGCATGGACACAAGTCATCAGAATGCAAAACTAAGATATTGAATCCAATAGAATAGATTGTAAAAGCTATATTTGGTTGGGACTATAATACTTGGTGCAAATGTCATTACTATGGAGAATTTGGACACATTGGAATGAATTGTGTAAAGAATCACATGAGGAAAAGAGATACTACCAAAAGATGTTTCATTTGTACAAAACTTGGTCATCTTGCCAAGAACTATATGAATACTAGAGGAATTGAAGATGAAAAGTAGGCAAAAGATGATAATATCAGAAAGAAGATGAGAGAACAATGGGTTCCAAAGTCTACCGAGAATGCAAGCCTAAGCAATGATGATCAGGTCACTCAAGAATTGGGTGACTCGACCATTTCCACTGGATTTATCAAAGTAGAACTAGAACTAGGCTACTAAAGAAGACATCTAAATCAGTTCTAGTTGATAGAAAAAAATATCCATATCAACATTCAAGATGCAAAGGGATCACCGAACAAGAAGTACCAGTTACTACTGAGTTACCTTCCTTACCAAGTGAGGTCAAGTTACAAACTCTTCTAAGCGAGGTCAAGAGTAACTAAGTCTTATGTGGTTACTGAATCATGGAAGACCCTACCAAGTATTCAATGCTAGTGAAGTGGATGATAGTCTGTAAATTTGATCTAACATTTGTACTAGCCATTTATGGTGAAATTTGATAAAAAGAATGAAATTGAAGTCATTTCTCACCATGAATTTTTGAGAGCTATTTGTGCAGAGTGATTTTTGAGCATTCAAGTGATTTGAGCAAATTGTTGAAAGATTTGCAAACCCTATTGAGCAAAGATGGAAGCTACCAGTAGTAGTGCAAAAATAGGTTCAAAAATGTTGGTTTGAAGTGTGGAATGGAAAGCATCATATTTCATGCTTACTCCTACCATTGCAGAAACCCTAGATCCAAGTAGAGTGCAATCACAAATCCATCCAAAGGTACTCTTAATCAACAACATATGTTCTCATTTCAAATGTGTAATTGAGGATATTGGTACTTTGGAAATGGATGAAACTCTAGAGAAACTATGTGTTAATGGCATGTTGAAATTGAAACACCATCATTTGGAAGTTAAAGGTTTATCACATATTCTACATATGCCATGAGACTTTCAAATTAAGTGGATAAGATACATCCTCAGTCATGTGCATAACAGTCAATTGTGGTTGGAGCAACCAATTTTGATCACAAAGAAGATGATCCATAGGATCACTAGTCTCTCCATGTTAACAAAAGCCAAAATCACCAAAACCTTAAGTTGGGTTGAACTGGAGAAGAAAACCCTAGCCAAGTGGGATGGGAGGGGATTAAAAGTAAGTAATGTGACTAACATGGAACTAAAGTTCAGCATTCACATAATCGCACACAAGATATATAGCTCTAGCAGGTTGAATAGTGTGTCATGTGAAGCTATGGACTTGGCTTACAAGGTAGTCAAGAATAACCTATCTCTTGACCTTGCCAAATTACTATTGAACCAATTCACAAAAACATGGAGAGCATCAGGACTTTAAAGAACAATCCATTTAAGTTTGGTTCACTCTTGACATGTTTATTTTTCTATGTTCAGAAATTCTTTCCATCAAAAGGTATTGTTGTTTGGAGAAAAGATGTGCCAGTCCTTTATCAGATTAATGAATACATTGCTAAAATGAGAGAGAATTATACAAGTATCATGGACAATTATTTTGATGCATTTAGAGAAAATGAATAACATATTTTGTATCCCTAGGAAACTAGTTGAGGATTATAAAGATGATGTTTGTTTTATGTTAGATAGTGACAAGGTGTATATTCAAATAGTTAGGCCTAGAATTACATGGGTAAAAATATCTAGGATATGAGGTGAATATTGATGAAATAGAAGACATAATTGAGTCATTAATGAATGAGCCATTTCATCCCAAGGCTTCTTACTTTGTCACCTATGATGAGGCAAAGGCCATAACACAATTGGAGATAAATTTTCCTCAGGTAGTTAACAAGGGCAAGAAGATGATTGTCAAACTGAAAACCAGTTCTACTCTTTTGTTGACTGAAGGAAAAGGTGAGGATGAAGAATCAAAAGAAGAAGAGCCTCCAAAGAAGAAGGGTAAGGTAATCATTACCAAACATGCCAAGACATCACCAAGAGATCCTCTAGAAAGAAAGCAAATAAAGAAGGAGGAGACATAATTTTCAAGAGGTCTCCACCCACATTTGAGGAAAGACTAAAAGAGTTGGAATTGGGTTCTTGAATAAAAAACTTCAAGGCATTGAAATATGAGACCAAGACTACTAATGAGTAGAAGTAGATAGAAGATATATTGATATCCAAGATGGGTAAGTGGAAATACTCACCTAACCAGCTTACTCAGCAAATTCCCAATGCATTGATGGACAAAATCAAGCCAAGATGGGAACATGCCATGCAAACTACAAAAGATATACATGAGCAAACCTTGAGGTAGCTTATGCCAAATTTCAATGACAAGTGAAAGAATCTTTGAAGAAAAATGAAGAAAAGTTAACTTTAAGATTCAATACTTGTCTTATTTTATTGAATGAAATAGAGCATGTTGTGAATAATGCTACAAATGCATGGAAGAATGTATATATTCTTCATAAACTGAGTGATTTTTTTGTAATTATAAGTGATAAGTATGATGATGATCGAGAAGAAAAAGATGAAGAGAAAGATGATGAAGAAGTGCCTCGTTTTGATAATGTAGATGATGAAGAAGAATAGGAGTAGGAGGATACTGAGGAAGATACACAAGATGTTGAGGAGACTGGCCCATTAAGATTGTTATAGTGGTTATAGCCTCACTTCCTAATTCTCCAAGAAAAACATTGATAAAATCAAGCATGGAGACAGCCTCAATAGGATTGATTGTAACTAGCACTACAAGCACAAGTATTCAATCAATCTTTGCAGTAGTATAGCTCAGTACTCCATTGAAAATAGTGCCTAGCACTTCATCTACTGAGTAGCAAGTTCTACCTTCTACATCAATTTTGTCTACATTAGGTATTTCTACTAGTATTTCAATGAGTGAAGTATCCAATTTTGCATCGAGTCCTACCATTTCAACAATTTTTTCCATTCCTAGTACGCAAGCAATAAGTGCAAGGACAGTTGAGACCAAGCCTCAATCGAGTACAAAATTTTTGGGTAAAGGTAAAGAAAAGGAAGAGGATATAGATCTTGATGAGGAGATTGTCATTCCCAAATGGGAAATCTCATGCAATTTTTTGGTGAACTACTTCAAAAGAAAGCCAAGCAGCAAAGGCTAAGAGAAGAAAGAAACAAAGAGGTTAAAATCATTGAGGATGCCAAGAACATTCTAGCAGAGGCTCTAGGCATAGAGGTTGAAAATTCTCAACCAATTCTGTATCACTTAGTAGAGGAAGTCTAGAAATATAATGAAGATTTGGATGGATAGGATAAATTATTGCAGAAAGCCAAGAAACAATTTGAGAAAAAAGTTTTAGAACTTATTTCTCAAAAAATTGCCATTTATCAAGTAGAGCTATCTACTATTTTAGGCTCTCTAGAAACCTCTTGCATTAATGTATCTTTACTTTTTGGCAAGTTATGTGATACATCAATTTTCACAAAAGAAATAAAAGATACATTATCAAAAATTGATGAAGATTTGAAGGCAAGTGCACAACAATTGCAGCTTGACCTGAGTTCTAGCCCTGCTCACTTCAATAAGATCAAATTTTTGACAAATATATAGACAGAATTTCTTAGAGAAGAGGCAAGAATCAAATCTACATTAATAGATATTCAAAATATGATTTTCCCTAACATTGACGCACTACAGAAGCACATTGCATATTCAAAATGCTCATCCATAACAATAATTTCTCTATTGCAGACCACATGATTGAATTTTTAGTAGAAGTGCATGTTGCATTGCACACATGCTAGGGTTTTGAAGAGAATTGGGACAAGACTTTGGCGCGATTCCTAAAGGTACACTTAGACTTCTTGTCACATTTTGGCATTACTATGTAATACATATAGCATAAATCTTTGGCATTAATGTCAAAATGGGGGAAAAACTACAAGATGATATAAAAGGGAGAAGATTGGATAAGATGTAAGAAGATAAAGGGGTAGAAAAATGAAAGAAAATTATAAATTGTAGAGAAATTGTATATTATATGTATAGTATACTGTATATTATGTATGGGGGAGCATTACCATGTACAAAGTGTATCCTTTACAAAACTAATTTTGAAAAATCTCAAAAATAGTATACTCTGCTGAGTTGGAGACATAAGGTGATGGATAAAGATGTTGTTGAACATTCTTAAATTCAATTTTCATTGATAAGTGTTTTTGTCACTAATGCCAAAGGGGGAGATTGTTGACATTCCAGTCATGTTTGTTATTAGTGGCATGGGCTTATTTATATTGTAAGTTCATATCAAGCATATTGTACAACCCACAATGTTAACCAAGCATTTCAATTGTTACTGAGTCCTTTGGATAGATTTTAGTTTGCACCAAGTGGTTACTACTATGGTGATGCTCAGCGGTGTAAATCGAGCATCTCAATGTATGCCAAGTTTACCAGTGTAAATTGAGTTGTGCAGTGCTTACCAAATGCATAGTTGATGTGATGTGAGTCTAGTGTTAACTAAGCTATTCGGTGTTAACCAAGTGACTCAGTTTATAATGAGCTCAAAGTGATGGCATTGACCAAGCTATGGAGTGCGAATCAAGTAATTCAATTTAGATGTCGAGTTTCACAGTATTCACCAAGTGACCAGTGTAAACCAAGTTCAAGACTACTTGGAAGTGATAAGTATGGATTGAGCTTCTATGTCTACAGAGTGCATGATGATACCAAGCATTGATAGTGGATGTCGAGTATCAAAACCTCACCAAGTTAGTCTTTAGAACACAAGTTTCTACACTTTGGCCAACTTTTTAATATTTGTGTAAACTTGTATTGTGGATGACTTTGTAATTATGTAATTAGATTGGTATATATATCACATCAAAAGATAGAAGAGTAGCAATGTAATCATCAGAGAAGAGCAAAAGAGTGAATTACAAAGGCTATAGCAGTATAAGGAGCAAGAAAGTATCTATCACAGCAAGGTGATTTGTACACTTAAAGGAATCTCATTCAACAAACCAAGTTGTAGATTAGAGATCAACTACTACTTCATCCTAACAGGTGGATCAATAAAATCCTTTAACAGGGTAGACCTAAAAGTCTTATGTAAAACTCTTTATCGAGTGCATACTTCATTGTATGTTTTTGAATCCTTTTGCAAGGTGTACATAGCAGTCTTTATTGCTCCTAATAGGGTAGATCATTAGAAGTAATCATTGTAAGCCTTAATAGGCCAACTTTATGCTACAATACTAAAGCTTGTGGGTATCATACCCACCCTAGTTTTACTTTCTATTTGGAAGGTTTTTGGGTCACCAAATCTTGTGTGTCAAAGTATTGTGTATGCTTTCATGTTTTCAATTTCTCATGCATGTAGTTAGATCAGAATTCACATAAAGAATTAATTGATAATTAGGGATAAAGTGTTCTTAGTTACTTATTCACCCCTCCCCTCTTAGCAACATAGCCTATCATAATATTTCCAACAATGTGTAGTGTGATTAAGCATATAATGGTGTAGTTTCTATGAGAAAAAGACTACCACCAAACAAGATTGCTCAATAGTAGTGTAGTTCAACTCATAGCCAACTAATGTTCAACTGAGATAGTAGATATCTAGCTCATTACCTTTGTCATCTAGTTGTGCTAAAAGAGCACCTAGGGCAACTAAAATGGTAGAAATGTAGAGAATCAATGGTTATCCTGCAATTTGAGGGACTATAAATAGATTAGCCAAGTATAATTTAACTTGCTCAAATGCTTTTTGACATGGGCAATCCCATTGAAACTTGGTGTCTTTTTGAAGCAAGTGTTGGAATGGATGAACCTTATCTACTAATTGGGACAAAAACTATATGATGGACTGTAACCATCCTTGAAAGCTATAGAGTTGTTTCAATGTAGTAGGTGGAGGTGTTTCCATGATGGTTTTCACTTTGGCAGGATCTACCTCAATACCTCTTCTAGACCTTATATAACCTAAAAACTTTCTTGATTGTACCCCAAAGACACATTTCTTCAAATTAAGGTGCACTTTGTATTTCTCCAACCTTTCTAAAATGGTGATAAGCATAGCAATGTAGGAATCACATGTCTTAGATTTTCCTAGAATGTCATCAACATAGTCCTCCATTATTACATGTACAAGATCATGGAAGATTGTAGTCATTGCACATTGATAGGTGGTACAAGCACTTTTCAAGCCAAAAGGCATGACTTGGTAACAAAAGGTTCCCCATGGGATAGTAAATGTCATTTTATGTTGATCTTCTTCTACAATTTTGATATGATTGTAACTAGAGAAACCATCCATTAAAGACAACATTTTATGTCCAATAGTCAAATCCACTATGATTTCTATGTTAGGAAGTGGAAAATCATCCTTAAGACATGCAAGATTTAAATCTTGAAAATCTAAGTAGATGTGGATACTCCTAGATGCTTTTCCTATAGGAACAATGCTAGAAACCCACTCAGGATAATTAGTAGGTTAGATGAATTTTTCCTCTAGCATTTTTTATAGTTCTATTTTGACCAAAAGTGCTACCTTAGGATGCATCTTGCACAACTTTTGTTTCATAGGTTTACTATTTGGATCTACTACTATGTGATGCACAACCAAATTTGTGTCTAAACTAGGCATGTCTTTGTATGTCCATGCAAAATTGATTTTTCCTTTTTGCAGGAACTCAATCATCACTTTTTGTTCTTCATGACTTATGGTAGCTACAATGTAGGTGATTTGTGGATTATCTACCATGCCCAAGTTAACTAGAAATGTGTCTTCATTAAATATAGATGAATTTTTTAGTAGTAAAGATCTGAATGGAAAGTCAATCTCTCCTCTTCTGGTGCCTCTAGGAGGCTTTCACTAGAAGATGTGTCCTTTATCTTTTCTTTTTCTTCATCCAAAAGTGCTCCAAAAGAATTTTCACTAAAGGATGTTTCTTCTATTTTTTATTTTGATTTTCTTTTTTATTTTTGCAACTAAGAGAGTTGACTTGGCTACCAAAGTAGGCTTCCTCATTATATTTGATCTCATGTTTTTAATCTTGGAGATTCTTAATGTCAAAGAGTTCCATCATTTCTTCATCAAAGTTACAGATATCAAGAGTTGGTGGTATGTCCTAAAGGTCACAATCTATCATGCCATGATTGGCAAGGGCCAAGTCAGTGGATGAAAGGTTAGCTATGGTAATGGCATGGACGTAGTGATCTAGGTCATCTTCAATATATTGGAAGGGGATTTCAAATAATTCCTCCTCCTCAATCTCAAAATCAAGTTCAGTCGTACAATAGTTGTCAGCAAAGGACACCTTGGGTTTAATGGAGCCCAAACCATGTCCTTTAGGATAACTATTAGCCTTAAGGGGTTTCCTGATTCCATCTTCTTTAGGTCCAAGATCGATGCCATGATATCCCATGTTTTCAATGATGGGAGGATCCTTGACATACTTATTTTTAGGGAATTCCACAAGATCATCTTTTCTGTCAAAATATACCCAATCTAAGATATTAGACTCCATGTGTTCATCACTAAGTGAACCCCAATG
Source organism: Cupressus sempervirens (assembly GCA_028749045.1). Lineage (NCBI taxonomy): Eukaryota > Viridiplantae > Streptophyta > Pinopsida > Cupressales > Cupressaceae > Cupressus > Cupressus sempervirens. Next base: position 129,778,292 of record CM053786.1, on the reverse strand, counting down.
TTCAAATGTTCTTTTATTAACATGCATAGTATCCTTATTTGTAGAAGGTGGTATTTGCGAAGGTTTTTCAAAGGATCAAGGGGAGAGTGGTAGTTGTCCAACACATAAGGCATTTTCAAAATTATAATCTCCCACTCCTTGGTCAAAAAAAGTAACCTTCTTCACTATAGTATTGACCTTAATATCTTTGACCTTCTCTTTTCCTTTACGGGAACTAGAATAAATAATGGATAACTCTGGTATTATTGTGGAAAGTGATTCTATTATTGTGAGAGATCTAGGTATAACCTTAGCAAACTCACTGACTGGACAAAAAAAATTTGGGGCACTTTTCGATCTCTTACAAAAAGAAAAAGGAAAAGAATTGCCTAGAATTGTGACCTCTCTTCCTTGGTGGGGAAATTTTAAGCACTGATGATATGTAGATGGGACCACTTTTAGTGTATATATCCAATGTCAACCAAGAAATATGTTATATGGCAAGTCCAAATCTAGGACATGGCACTCAATATTTATTACAGCTAGCCCAACCTTTAGTAGTAGCATGATAACTCCTTTTGATTCTCTTTCGCTTTCATCATATGCTTTAATTATTATCCTTTTATTGATATCTAGGAGATCCTTTGGAAGCCCCAAGAAATGGATCATCTTCAATGTACAAAGGTTCAAACTAGATCCATTATCTATAAGGACTCATTTTATTTTATGTCACTATATAAGGACTTCAATGTGGAGCAACAAATTGTGGTGTTGATTAGAACCTTGAAAATCTTTGCCTATAAAGGCAAGGTGTTGTTGTGTGGAAAGATTTCCAATCATGGTAGTGAATTGGAATGCATTAATGTTTTTAGGAACATAAGACTCTAAAAGAGTAGTCTCCAAAATTTCCTTGTGGATAGGTGAGGTGGTGAGAAGCTCTAGAATGGATATTTGTGCAGGAATCTTCCCTAACTAAGAAACGACATCATAGTGAGAAGAGGGTCTTTGTGAAGTGGATGGTGCAAAAGGCACATGTGGAATTGATGGATTAGTGGGATTAGGAGTGGCAGCTTGCAAAGTAATTCTTCCCCACTGAGTGGTTGAACCACAATCAGCCACTTGTAAGACAAAGGTATTTACATGAGTGTCCACTTCTTCAATGTGACCACACATGGAGTCAAAACCACATATATCATTTATTTCTATTTACCACACAACGAGTCAAAACCTAATATGTGGATAGTAGAATAGTCATAGTGTAGCATGTTAGACATGGAAGCTCGGTTGACATTGTTCATATTGTTGTTTCCATTGTTGTTATTGTCATTGTGGTCAAGGAATGACTTTTGAATTATCTTTAGTTTAGTATTTTTTAGAGGGTGGTCCTCCTTCAACCTCAATTTCTCCATCATTGACAAGATTTTGAATGAAGACTTTAAGTTTGATACACTTGTTTGTGTCATGTCCTTTGATGCGGTGGTATTTACAATATTTATTTTCCCTATACCATTTTAATTTGGTTTGATTTTCATCAAAGGGTTGTGTGTTGGGAAATATCATTAAATGGTGATCCACTAATTTCTAAAATATGGTATCCAAGGGTTCACAAAAGATAATTAAATTGTGATTGATTCTAAGATTTTTTGTTGTTATGATTGTTGTTTACATTTTGATTATGATTGCCATGGTTTGAATTGGTATTGTTTTGGTTACGATAGTTATTGTTGTTGTTGTTGTTTCCACCTTGAAGGTTTTATACACTTTTGATATCGTTGACACCATCATGGGTAACACCTTTTTTTTTTGGACAAAAATTTGGGTTCTCTATTGTTGTTTGTGTCAATGTTTGAGGATGAAGAGCTATAATGTTTAATGGAACCCTTATCTAAGATTCTATTTTCAATTTTCTTTCCTTTCTTGACTAATGTGGCAAAGTCTTCAGGACTATCCATCTTCATTTGGAAAGACATCTCTAGGATCAAATTCTTGATAAATATGTCTACTAGGTGGGAATCTTCAATTTTTTATGGAATGCAATTAGCAAGATGTCACCACCATTGTAGAAAATTCACAAATGTTCCACTATTTCTTTGTTTTGTGTTGCAAAAATCGCTCAATGAGGCATGATGTTCAATGTTGTAAGAATATTGTGCTACAAATTTTCCCATCAAATCATTGAAGGAAGGGATGGACCTTCTAGGCAAGTTCATCAACCATTCAAGTGTGGGGCCTCCAAGGCTTCTTGTGAAGAGCCTCTTAAGATAATCCTCATTGTAGGCCACTTCTTGACATAAGACAAAAAATTATTTGAGATGTGTGATAGGACATGTTTCTCCAGTGTATTTGTCAAATTTAGGGATCTCAAAGTTTGGTGGAAATTGTATCATGTTGATGGATCTGTCAAATGGAAAGGGACAAATTTCCTCAAAAGAGAAGTCTTTCACCCCTCTGTTGTTCATATTATGGACCAAATTTTGAAGTTCATGCAACTGTTGGGCTAGATCTTGGTTTGGTTGCATCTGTGATGGCTGGGAATTAATGAACCCACCTCCAAAGTTGTATGGATTCCCAAACATATTATGATGTGCTGGAGGTGGTGGTGTGCCACTTTGGCCAATGTATTGATATGTGTTCATTGGAATTGGCATAGATATTTTCATCATAATTATTGGCATTTGTAAATAAAAGGAATATATTAGTTGTGTCAAGATTTTCATCTATTGTATAGGTACTTTGCCAATGTTTAAGCATCCTATAATTGGACCAGTCAAAGTGGACTATAAAATACTAGCATGTGTAGTAGTTTTAAGCATAGCACCAATGATTTGTTGAATATGTTTTGCACTTAATTGGAATGTGGGTTGTGTTGAAGCACTTGATGTAAGTATGGGACTAGTTCTCACCACAGGTTATTTTACCTTGTTAGATGTTTGGGCTATGTTTAAATTTGGCAACATGGGAGTGCAATCCTTGGTAATTTGTCTAAAAAAAGTGCTCTCATCAAAACTCGTAGGGACATTAACACCATCTTTAACCAAGTTTAGGAAGATCTTTGTCTTATTTTCCCTAATAGAATTTATCTTCGTCTTGTTTTCACTAATAGACTTTTCCAACATTTCCAAGTTGTATGGATCTACAAGAAATATTTGGACATCACTAGGGATATTATTATTGACAATGGGATCTTCATCTTGGTACACTTCTTCATTATCATGTGACTCACTCCCATGAGTGGTGTTTCAAAAATGATTCTTTGGTTCTTGTGTGGATGTTGAGCTAGGCATACCAAATTTCATATTAGGGGGAAATGTGTTCCACAATGAGGTTGATCATGGAGGAAAAGGATTCTCCATCTCTTGTTGTCTTAGTGATTCCAATAAACGTGACATAGGATTAAATGTTAGTCTACTGGATTGTGTTTGTACCATACGATTGTGACCAAACCAATGGGTGGAAGATTGTGGAAGAAAGAGAAAATATGAGAGAGAAACTAAACCTTATATGATAAAAGGGCCAACAACATAAATGTAAACAAAGACCTTGTTGATTTGGAAAACCAAGTGTGATATAGGATAAGAGTATCTTTCTCCTTGCAAAGATGGACAAGTGATCTTACTGAAAGATAGGACACCAAATAGACTACTCACTATTTGCAGATGAACTTGTGATCCCAAATGAGTGAGTGTAACTATGATAAATGTTTTCTTGTGGATAAAGGTCTAGTGTTGTAATCTCAAAATTTTTGTAACTAAGATGTTCTTAGGCCAAAAGATTAAGGTCCAAATGATCAAAGCTCTCTAGAGGAAATTTTGCAAATGGAAGACTAGAAATTTTGAAAATGAATTAATTTGGAAAATAAGGGTGATATGATCACTATGTGATTAACTCAATCTTCTCTCACTAAAAAAAAAAATCTTGGGTTCACTCCAGGGAAACCAGACCAATTTTGAAGTTTACCATTGTATAAGATTTTATCATAACAGTCTTCTTCAGCTTCTTCCTTCTTGATGTCTTTGATAGCATATTAGAATTTTTTATCACTGTGTGCTAGGCTTTTCCTTTCCTTTTAGGAAAATGGTTTAGATAATTTCATCTTCTTAGATTTAACTTTGTTGGTCATGGTAGGAACAAAACAAACCCAATTACAAGACCAACTAGAAGATCAAATGCTATACCAAGAGTAAGAACTCATTAAAATAATTGTACGTCAAGAGGAACCATCTACAACCATTTTACTCACTAAATTTTTAGCTCATCATTTCACTCATTTTTGGACTTCTTTGATGTTTGGTATTAGTTTTGGATGTTTAAACACTCAAGCATGCTGAACGCATCAACAATACTAATAAGGTTGCCACTAGGATGTACAAAGATTATCTAGAAGGCATCCTCAATATATGTAAGGTACGTGAGGCCCAAATCTATAGATGAAATAAAATAGTGCCACATAGGCAGGAGGAGACAATAACCCAAATCTACACCTTCACTTCCCAAAGGTATATAGTTCTTTGGGGCTTAGCCAAGAGTGACAAAATTTTGCATCCAAGAGAGGTGTCTCTCAATTCACCTTCTAATATTTATAGTCCACCAAAAAACTAGAGTTGAGGTTGTCCCAAGGGGTGATGAAATCACCAAGCAAGCCCACTAAAAATAAAAACAAGACCACTTATTCCTTGTACACTCAAGATCACCCGAGGGCATGAGAGGAGAGAATATGTAAGTGGACTCAAGGTTTAAAAGACACTTATTCTTTCCCAAATAAAGCTTTAAATTTTCTATCTACTCTTGAAGACATTGGTGTTGAAGCATGCATTGTTCTTTCCAATTTGATAGTGTCATCAACATAATAAAGAGCAAGGATTCGTCAACAAAAAGTAAATTGATCCCCTTCAACATAAGCAAATTACTGGAAATGAACAAATTCCCTTCAATCATTCAAGATTGAGTGTATTCATTTTAAGCACCAAATCAAAATGTTTCATAGCAAGCTTCTTTGTTCCATAGTCATTTAAAATTGTATGAGAGTGTTTTAAACCCAAAATCAAAATGTGTAATCACATTCTTCTTTGACCTTAGCTATTCAAGAGTGTATTCCAATGAAAAGCATGTCAATTTCCTTATGGAACTCAAGATTATATTTTGGTTACTCTAACATGCATTCTAATGAAAATCCTATTCATTTATTAAGGTATTCAAGAGTGTGTTTGAACATCATTCATTCGAATGAAATATGTCTAAGTTTCCTTAAATCATTCAAGAGTGTATGTGTAATTTGGCCTTAATGCATTCAAGAGTTTGTTTGACCTTTTTTATATTAGTTGCAACATGCATTCAAGGACAAATGATTAATTCATGCAAGTTCATTTACCATTTTCAATCTCCCAAGTGATTAAAATCACTAAAAATACTCCAAAGTTTGTTTCCTACAATAAAAACCAAATTAGAAATCCTTGTATATCAATTGAACAATGAGTTAGGCATTAAATAATAATAAGTCAATCTGTTAATATTTGGAGACTATAGACACTAGGCACATATGACAGAATAGCACAAATGAGCAAACTAGCAGGGGATAGAGTACTAGAAATATTGACTAACGCAGATGACAGTGTGTTGCACTATAAATTTAAACACATTAAGAAAATGAACCTATTTAATTAAATAAATTAAATTAAATAACTAGAAGAATATGAAAAATATAATTAATTAATTAATTAATAATTATAATGTCAAAGGAAATATTAAATGAATTAATATAAGTTTGGGATGATTTTAAGCATCTACAGGAGTCCAAATAGAACACCTAGATATCAATCTAAAAGAACCAAGATTTTCATGATTCATAGGATTGTCCCTAGAACAAGGCTCAATCCTCAAGAATTTGGGGTTAGAATTCCTCAATACCTTTCCATTAAATAGTGACTGAAAGAAAGCTTAGGATTATCTCCAAAATATAGCTTAATCCTCCAGAGTGCAGATAGAACATCTAGATATTGGTCCAGAAAAGATATAGCAAGATCTATCATGAGTCATAATATTATCACTAGAATAAGGCTTAACCCTCAGGAGCCCAGACAGAATGCCCAGATACATGTCTATCAAGCTATGAATCAAACTAAGTTTGATTAATTGATCGATAAATGAGATAGATAGCATATGGTGCAAATAGAGGGAACAAAAATTCCCATAGCAATGAGGAAATTAAGTTCATATCATATATGAAGCAAGTTTTTATTGATGCAATGATGTAATCAGCATGCCCCCTTGGGAGAGAAATTGAAAGATGACACAATAGAACAATGAAGTAAAGAAGTAGATTTGAAGATGTTGATGTGATCAGAGATTCAAAAGAATATAGAAAACATTAGAAGAGCATGTAGAAAATTTGAAGTCGATTCAAAGTGATTTCGACATCTGTTTGACCAAGTTTGACCTTGGTTGACTAGAGTTGACTTTTGATGAAAATTTTGGAAACTTTGAGAAAATATTGATATGATGAGATTTTGAGATGAATATAGCGTCAGAAATATGGATTGTACAATTGTTCAATTGTATTGGTCCCAAAATTTTAATATGTGAGTTTGAGTTGTTTAGGAGTGTCTAATTTTGATTTTGATTTCAAAAATGAATTAAGAGTGGTCAAATTAGATAGGAGGTGATTAATCGATCACTTTTGTTGTAGAGATAGAAATGTGATACATATGAGAGGTCTTTTGTCTCTCAAGCTGATGAATGCAATCCAATAAGTAACCAAAATTATACAATAATGCAAGTCTAATATGAAGTGTAGTCATATGCTAGATGCAATCTCTAGGACTTGGTCACTAAACCATAAGATATAGTTTTCATCACTAAGCATTTTTATTAAGACCACTAGATTTCATACAAACGTCACTAACTTTGCAATCATGAGAATATAAATATGACATTAGTCATATATTTATCAGGATGAGATGTAAGCATTAAGGCACAAGTAGCCAAAATGACCATAACATCTTTTGAACACACACTTAAACATCATCATTATTTGTCAGATACATCCAAGAATGAACATGAGATTGTTCATCTTTAATGTCTGAACAAGGTGACTTGTTGCCTTCTATCTAGCTGGGATTTGAATGTGCTCTTAGAATTGAGAGTTCAATAACCATAGCTCAATCTAAGAGTGAAGGGTTTTAATGCATGTAATGCAAGATTAAGCTAAGAAAGTAAATAAAATTAAGCTATATGAATGCATATTTAAGCTATAAAAGTAAAGAAGATTAGGTTATATGAATGCAAGTTAATCTAATAAAGTAAATGAAAGATTAATCTAAACTTGATTGCAAATTAATCTAAATGAGAGTGCTCAAAGAAAAAATGCAATAAAAAGATTGTGAATGAAAAAATGTTGAGTACTCAAACTAACCTAGTTTTATTTACTCACAATTTGCATCCTTCTAAAATGAGAGGCAGAAGGTTCCTTTTATAGAATCCCAAAACCAATCAACAGTCAAGAATAAAGAAAATGAATAGTGGAGATTTGAAGAATATTCAGTCATAATGTTAGGTTTCCTTGATTACAGGAGTTAACTGATTGCTTTTGAGATGAATGGGGATTTAACTAGTTTATTTATTTTTCTAATATGATTTAACTGAATATTTCCATTTTTTGAACTCAAGATGAGATCTTTGGAATATATTTGAGGATTTTATTAAATATTATCTCAGATTTGACGATTTTCTCAATTAATGAATTATTTAACTTTAATAATTTAAATGAGGAGATATTGATGTAGAGCATCTTCCAAATCAACCAATTAGTGGGGTAAATGTTGATCCCTTCAAAATCCATTAAATAAATTTCATTCTTAGACATCACATGAGGCAAACAAAATTCTTTCCAACACTAGTTTACAATACTTCACCATTCACATGGTCTGATTTCTATAGCCGAGTAAACTATTCATAACTTTCAATCCTGACTATTTTTTTCCAAACCCTTTAATATAATATTTTAAAAATATGAATAATATAACATATCCAAATCTGAGTCAAAAATAATAATTCTATTACAAGTTATAGTCTCTACATGTAGACCCATTTTCTATGTCATAAATCAGAAGTTAAACCAGTAACCCTGCCTATGGAATCCAATAACTTCCTCAAAATGACTCCAAATGAAACCAAAAAAATTTCCACTCAACCTTATATGAGTAAAAAAATTTAATATATAATCCTTTAATTCTTAACATGAATAAATCATTCTACAAGCACAAATCATTGTCTGCAACATGAATAGAAATCCTTAAAAACTAGTCTTTACTCAATTACACATAACTTACACAAATCTAAATGAAAACAACTCAAACCAATTGGAAAAAAAATATAGTTCACATATATTTCCAATTCATATAAATATATTTCATTTTTCATTCAAATGTTTTTGTACCAGACATTGAGATATGACTGTAGTTGGGCATCCTCAAATCTGCAAATAACCACTTTTACCAAAACTTGCATAATTTATTCAAAACTAAATGAAATTGCTCCAAACCAAAAAGAGAAAGAATATTATTCATATTATTATTCAAATGTAAAAAATATATATGGTTTCCAAGCTGTAAATTTCCGTACAAGACCTGGAACCAACACAAAAATAATTAACACCAATCAAAATGACAAGTTCTTAAGAAACCAATTGATTCAAAATGATATCTTCTTCTACTACTTCATTCCTTTTTGTTTGGAATGAAAACTAAAATTATTTCATATGATAATTTATGGTTTACAACTTCCAAACCAACATTTGAACCAACTCTTTACATTCTCTTAACCCTTTTTGCACTTTTTGCAATATTACAACTTATCATTTTACACTTTCTTGACAACTTTACATTTATTGCCTTTAGGCATTAAAATTGATTCCATTACATGGAATATAACATAAAAACATATGGAATTACATTAAATAATTAAAATATTTCTTGGTATCATCTCCAATAGCTTTATGACTAAGTGCTCGTGCACCATACCCCCGAGCTAGAAAAAAAATTACACGTCCCATGGAAATGGACTAGTGAGAATTTGTAAACAAATATGTTGCCTCTTTGTCTTTGTCAATGGATTGATGCCTCCTCTTTCTATATCTCATTCAACCATGACTCCTACCCATGTATTTATGTTGGTCTCCTTCAATGGTGCTTTAGCTATTGCACAATCCACTCATCCATGTTGCATATGTCCCTCGCCTGGGAGTTCCATCATGCCTCTCTCCCCAAGACTATTGGTAACACACAAAAGACCAATCGCTGGCCCTAAATAATTTCTCATGAACCTCTTGGTATAAATTATTTTCCAACCACTATAGCTGAGTGAATTAGCACCAATCTTCAACCAAAACTTCATACAATGAATCTGAAATAAACCCAACATAGGGTTAGGTTCTGGTGTGAATCCTCACACTCTCAAGAGCTTCTAGCTCTGATACCACTTTGATGTAGATAATCTTAAAAATCAACCAATTAGTAGGATACATTTTGATCCCTTCAAAATCCATCAAATAAATTTCATTCCTAGACATCTCATGAGGCAAATAAAAACTCTTTCCAACACTAATTTACAATACTTCACCATTCACATGCTCTGATTTCTATAGCTAAGTAGACTACTCATAACTTTCAATCCTGAGTGTTTCTTTCCGAACCCTTTTATATAATAGTTATAAATTAGGAATAATATAACATATCCAAATCTGAATCAAAAATAATCAATTTATTATAAGTTATAGTCTCTGCATGTAGACCCATTTTCTCTGTCATAAATTAGAAGTAAAACCAGTAACCTTGCCTATGGAATCCAATAACTTCCTCAAAATGACTCCAAATGAAACAAAAAAAAAAGTATAGTCAACCTTATATGAGTATAATTTATTAATATATAATCCATAAATTCTTACCATTCATAAATAATTCTACAAGTACAAATCATTTTCTACAACTTCAACAGAGATCCTTAAAAATTGGTCTTTACTCAATTACACATAACTTACACAAATTTGAATGAAAACAACTCAAACCAATTGGAAATGAAATATAGTTCACATATATTTCAAATTAATATAAATATAGTTCCTTTTTCATAAAAAATTATTTTTACCAAACATTGATATCTGACTATAGTTGGGCATCCTCAAATCTGCAAATAACCACTTTTACCAAAACTTGCATAATTTCTTCAAAACTGAATGAAATTCCTCCAAACCAAAAAGATAAAGAATATTATTAATCATATTATTCAATGTATAGAATATAAATGGGTTCCAAGCTATAAATGGTCATACAAGATCTGGAACCAACACAAAAACAATTAACACCAATCATAATGACAAGTTCTTAAGAAACCAATTGATTCAAAATGGCATCTTCTTCTTCTCCTTCATTCCTTTGTGTTTGGAATGACCAATAAAATGATTTTATATTTTAATTGGTGGTTTAAAACTTCCATACCAACTTTTGAACCAACTCTTTACATTCTCTTAACCCTTTTTGCACTTTTTGCAATAGTTTTGCACTTTTTACAATATGACAACTTATCATTTTGCACTTTCTTTACAACTTTACATTTATTACCTTTAGGCATTACAATTGATTCTATTAGATGGAATACCACATAAAAAAATATGTAATTACATTAACTAATTAAAATATTTCTTGGGATCATCTTCAATATCTTTATGACTAAATGCTCCTGCACCATACTCTCGAGCTTGAAAAAAAATTCCATGTCCCATGGAAATGCTCTGATGAGAATTTGTAAACAAATCTGTTGCCTCTTTTTCTTCAACAATGGATTGATTCCTTCTCTTTTTGTATCTCATTCAACCATGACTCCTATCCATGGAGTTATATTGGTCACCTTCAATGGTGCTTTAGCTATTGTGCAATCCACTCATCCATGCTTCATTTTTCCCTCACCTGGAAGTTCCATCATGCCTCTCTCCCCAAGACTATTGGTAACACACAATAGACCAATCACTAGTCCTGGATCATTTCTCATGACCCTCTTGATAGAAATTATTTTCTACCCACTATAGCTGAGTGGACTGGCACTAATCTACAACCAAAACTTTATAAAATAAATCTGAAATAAACCCAACATAGGGTTAGGTCTTGGTGTGAATCCTCACACTCTCAAGAGCTTCTAGCTCTGCTCCAACTTTGATGCAGAGCATCTTAAAAATCAACCAATTATTGGGATACATGTTTATCCCTTCAAAATCCATGGAATAAATTGTATTCTTAGACATCTCATGAGGCAAAACAAAACTCTTTCCAATACTAGTTTACAATACTTCACCATTCACGAAGTTTGATATCTATAGCCAAGTAAACTACTCATAACTTTTAATCCTGACTATTTCTTGGATAAAAAATTTATATAATAGTTAAAAATTAGAAATAATATAACATATCCAAAGCTGAGTCAAAAATAATAAATTTATTACTGTTAGAAAGGTTAATCTTTCCTTGGATATATTTTAATTGGGATATTCCAAGGGTCCCTACATGTAGTTTGTCCACTTGTACACATGTGGAGGACATGTCATTGTTTTTCCTTTATTCCACATGTAAGGACAACTCTTGTTTATTTTTTTATTTAGTTTATCCTCCTTCAGAGGATTGTGACACTTTGCACACACCTATTATGAATGTGGCATTCATAGAAATGGGAGTTACAAATGCAACTCCTCTCTCATCTCTATATAAGAGATGCTCATCCTTCTTTCTTCACAACTACACACCACTCTAAGCACTTGATGTTATTGTATTGAGCTACCTTTGCTCCAACACTCTCTCTCTCTCTTCTTTAGGCATTTTCCTTCATTCATAATAACTCACAAGGGGTTTTCTTTGTTTTCCCCTTATAAATCCTTGTCTCCATTGTTGAACCATCTTGGTGTATGCTCTTGGAGTTGCTTATCTTATGGTAACATTGTTTCACACTTAACTTACTTGGATTTTTTCTTGTTCCTTGCTCAACATTATTCATTTCTTACAATTACAAGTTATAGTCTCTACATGTAGACCTATTTTCTGTTTCATAAATCAAAAGTAAAACAAGTAACCTTGCCTATGGAATCAAATAACTTCCTCAAAATGATTCCAAATGAAACCAAAACAATTTCCACTCAACATTATATGAGTCTAATTTTTTAATATACAATCAATTAATTCTTACAATGCATAAAACATTCAACAAGCACAAATAATTGTCTGCAACTTCAATAGAGATCCTTAAAAACTAGTCTTTATTCAATTACACATAACTTACACAAATCTATATGAAAACAACTCAAACAAATTTATAAAAAAATATAGTTCACATATATTTCTAATAAATATAAATAGAGTTTCTTTTTCATCCAAATGTATCTATACCAAACATTGAAATCCGACTATAGTTGGGCATCCTCAAATCTGCAAGTAACCACTTTATCCAAAACTTGCATAATTTCTTCAAAACTAAATGAAATTGCTCCAAAACAAAAAGAGAAAGCATATTATTCATACTATTATTAAAATTTATAGAATATACATGGGTTCCAAGCTGTAAATGGTTGTACAAGACCTGGAACCAACACAAAAATAATTAACACCAATCAAAATGACAAGTTCTTAAGAAACCAATTGATTCAAAATTATATCTTTTGCTTCTCCTTCATTCCTTTCTATTTGTAATGACCAATACAATGATTTTATAGGATAATTGGTGGTTTACAACTTTTGAACCAACTTTTTTACATTCTCTTAACCCTTTTTGTAGTTTTTACAATAGTTTTGCACTTTTTGCAATATTACACCTTATCATTTTGCACTTTCTTGACAACTTTAAATTTATTGCCTTTAGACATTATAATTGATTCCATTACATGGAATATCACATAAAAACATATGGAATTACATTAAATAATTAAAATATTTCTTGGGATTATCTCCAATATCTTTATGACTAAGTGCTCCTGCACCAAATATTATTTAATTAAATGTATTTGATTCCTTTTCATGTGGTATTTAGCTAAAAGGGGAGATTTAATTTAATTTATTGAAATGCACAAGGACTTTTAATTCAATTAATTCAATTAAAAGGGTTTATTTGGCTAAGGGTAAAAGCACAAACCCATGTCACCATTTGGGATATCTTGGAGGGTTACAACCAAAATGGTTATGGCCAAAAGTGTTACGGCCGAAAGTGTTAGGGTCAAACCCATGTGGTGCCAAGTGGTGTAGATGTTGTGCAAAGGTGGAAAAATGGTTGCAGTTGAAATGATTTCGACCATAACACTTTCAGCTGAAATAGTTATTTGAAAATTAATAAATAATGGTGTTTCTCTTATATAACGGCATGTAAGTGAGTATAAAAAGTCACCATGGCTTTCAGATGAAACCTTTATGACCGAAACTATATATGTAGCATCCTATGTGGCAACCACACAAGCAAAAAATAGAGTTTTTTAAAATTTCTCACTTCTAAGGCTAATTTCTCCATAAAAATGAAGTTTATTCAAAAAATAAAAATATCCTTTTGTAGATCATGGAGTCAATATTATGGTCATATAAATTTTATAGTGTTTTGAGTAGTTATAACATGTTGTACTTTTAAAATATTACATGTAGTTTAAGATTCAAGAAAATTTCACTTTTAAAAAGGAAAAAAAATAGTAAATTGTGTTCAAAAAATAAAAAAATTTTATGTACCTTTAGAGGAGAGAGTCCTCTTCAAGAATATGTAACTTATTTTCAAAAATATGTAGACTTGATATGAAAAGCTTGGCGGGAAAAAAAAACTATCAATTTTTTATAGGCTCAACTTTGAACACTTATAACTTAAAACATATGCATCAAATATCAAATTTTCTTTTTTCATCCACTAGATATACATGTAAACTATAACATATTACAAAATTAGAGATCTTCCATATCTCCAATGGTTAGCCCTATTAGGGTCTTCTCCTAATTAGGATCTCCAAGATCCTCTCTATCAATTTCTCCTCCAAGGTGTAGTTGATCTTTAGAAGATTCCAAGGTTACAAGGTTTAACTAGTCCAACTAGTTCCCCAAATACCTAGCCTTCTTCCCTAGTCTTTTCTCCTAGAATGCCAAAACACTGCTTAGGATCTTTCCTCACATTCACTTAGCTTCTTGGTATTCTTTTCTAGTCCATTAAAGACCATTATGAACCCTTTCTCATACTTCTAGACTCATTACCAATCCAATTGGTCTCAAATCCTTTAGGAGTCCTAGTTGCCTAGCTACTATTAAGCCTGGTTTCACTATTTTGGGCTATAACTCCCAAAAACACCAAATGAACCCACAAAAGACCTTAAAATTCTTCAAGATACTTGTGACTACTATCATATTCCAAAATCTTGACTTCTTGTTGTACCCATAACCTTATTTTCCACCAAGCCCTAGCTTTAAGCCAATTAATTAGGCCTTTGGACCAGTGAGCATGAACAATTGCTAAACTATTCCCCACCCTTTATTTAAACTCCTTCTACCTCTATGACTTGTTAGAGAATCATCTAGGGCACTTGGAAATGTCCTTTAGTTCTTTACACAAAGTTATGGATGCACATGCCAAAGCATTGTTATCCATGTCCTAGCTCACCTGTGTTCAATAGTCAGCCATAGGGCTTCCATTTGAACCAAGGAACTCATTGCAAAAAAAAAAAGATGTAAAAAAATACAATTTTTATAGACCCTAACCCTACTTCCCCCATTATTTCAGCCAATTCCACTAGTGGATTCTTAGGTTAGAGCCATTTATACCAATACAACACTATCAAGGTGACTACGGACTAGCAACCTTCAAAATTCCCTAACTTTGTACACCTAGAACATCAAACATAGCTATCTACTGAAAATGAAATATATTTGAAAACATTGCATCCTAATGGACTTTGATCTCCTCTACCAATTCGTACAAGTTGTACAGTAACAAGAAATCTCCATAATTCACACAAATGCAGACACAGATGTCCATATAGAAGTACCAAAAATGATTATTGCAATCCAAAATTCCATTAAACTTCTCCAAACATAAAATCCATGCTTATATCCCAAGAATGGGTGGTTATAACTGATCCAACTACATCTTGTTCCATTCTTGCAAAAGTTGTCAAAGTTGCTTGAGCAACTTTTCAAAATTGCTAGTAACTTTTTGCAATAAGAGAATTTTGCCTCATCTTGGAAATTTGATGGGTGATTTTGACTCCCTTGACCCTAGGTATGGTATGTAGGGTCGTAAAACACTCCTCAAACCCATCCTACATTATAACAGCAACTTTCCACTATTTGAAGCCAAAATAGCAACTTTTCACCTAGTGAGCACTATAGGCTCTTACAAGCATGAAGTCAATAATTTCTATCTCCAACCCATTGGATCTTATTCCAACACACACACAAACATCTAAGCCAACCCTAAAACACACAAAAGCTTCAAAAAGGGGAGGTTCCCTACACCATACTCCCCTAGGACAAAGAACTCAAGTCCCTTGAGTTAGGAGGTCTTCAATGGTGACCCCATATTTTAGAATGTATGTCTCTATCATCCAAGTAGCTTTAGCTTTAGGTAGTCCCTACCACTTGATGAGGTACTCTTTGTAGTTACCCTTCCTTATCTTCCTGAGAACTTTAGAATCCAATATACTATCCAACTTCATAGGTGTTGGAGTAGGCAAGTCCTTCATCCAATCATCATCCTCCAAAGCTCTAAGAGTAAATTGATCTAAGTCTAAGGTGGCCCCTTGTTGAGATATAGGTCAAAAAATTGAAAATTTGTGAAATTCCCAATTGAGGAGGGAGCTCCACCTCATAGGCATTTTTTCCATACTTATTCAAAATCCTTAATGGACTAATCTTCTTCATCAATAGCTTAGTTGGCTAATCCTTGGGTAGTTTCTCCTTCCTCAAGTAGGCAAGTACTAGGTCCCCTACCTTAAATTGCAAATCCCTTCTTGTTTGATCAGCTTTGGACTTATACTTCTCCACTTGCTTTTGTAAATTCTTGTTGACTTTATCATGAAGTTCCTTCATTTGTTTTACAAATGACTCCTATTGTGCACTCCTTTTGTCTAATAAGATAAGATCCCTCAACTCTAGGATCCCTCTAGGATGAGCCCCATATACTATTTCAAAAGGGCTTTTAACAGTGCTCCTATTGATGGAGTCATTATAGGAAAAAAATTCTTTCCCTATGATATGATCCCATGATTGGCAAGGTTGCATTGTTAAGCATCTTAGAAAATTTCCAAGTGACCTACTCACCAACTATGTTTGACCATCTAATTGTAGATGGTAGGCTGAAGAGAAAGACAAGTTTGTGCCAAGTTTCTTCAATAAGGTCCTCCAAAAGTGACCTATAAATTTGCTATCCCTGTCACTTACTATATTTAGTGGCAATCCATGAATCTTGACAATGTCCCTAAAGAACAAAATTGCAATTTGAGAAGCATCATTAGTTTACTTACATGGAATGAAGTGTGCCATTTTTCTAAAATAGTCCACTATCACAAAGACACTTTCATGGCCCCTTTCTCTTTTTGGTAACCCCAATACAAAATCCATACTAAGGCACTCCCAACGCCTTTGGGGTATGTTAAGCGGTTGATACAACCCACTATTTTTGCTTTTTCCCTTTTCCCTTTGACAAATTTGACATTCTTCCACAAACTTCCTCATATCAAACTATATCTTAGGCTACTAATAATGCCTATTCACTTGTTCTATAGTTTTATCCACTCCAAACTAACCACCAAAACTTCCTTGGTGTTTCTCCTTCACAATATTCTTCCTCATTGAGCATTGGGGTATACACATAAGGTATCCTTTAAATAATAAACCTTCTTATAGCACAAACTCACTAAAATATACCTTGAATCCATGTTGAAATTGAACACATGCCTCACAGTTTTTTCTAAAATCTTTGTCTTCTTTGTAGAGATCCTTCAAGTCATCCATACCTATACTTTGTAGTTGTATCTCTTGTATGGAGAAGACTCTTATGCTAAGGGCATCTCATACCTTGTTACTAACTCCTTTCTTATTCTTGATAAAAAATGTATAAGCTTGCAAAGATTCTACCCACTTCAATTGCCTTTGATTCAGTTTTTCCTGCCCATTCAAAAAACTTAGAGTATGATTATCAGTATAGACCACATATTCTCTAGGTAAGAGATAGTGTCTCCATCTTTTAAGAGCTTTTACCATAGCATATAACTCCAATTCATAGGTGGAGTAATTTTGTGTAGCCTCATTTAGCTTCTCTGAGAAGAAAGCCACAAGGTGTCCTTCTTGGCTTAGTACTACTTCAATGGCCAACTTACTAGCATTGCACTCCACCAGCAATAGTTGGTTGAATTAGGAAACCTAAGGGTAGGTAGCTCTACATTTATTTTCTTCAATATTTCAAATCCTTGATTTGCTATTGCTTTCCATTTAAATTGACACTTGATCCCACCTCTTATGGTGTTGAGGATAAGGGCACATACATGATTGGAGTTTCTTACAAATTTCCTATAGTGGGAGGCAAAACCATGGAGACTTCTAACATCTCCTATGAAGCTAGGTGTAAGCCATTCCAAGATTGACTTAATCTTATCAGGGTCCATCTTTATGCATCCATTAGAAACCACCAAACCAAGATAAACTAATTCAGTTTTCATAAACTCACACATTTCTTGATTGATTATCAACTTCTCTTGATGTATCCTCCCCAAGCCCATCTCCAAATGCTTCATGTGCTCCTGCTTGGACCTACTAAATATCAAAACGTCATAAAGATGAACAATTATAAACTTACCAATGAAATCTACTAGCACTTCATTCATGAGCCTCATGAAGGTGCTAGGTGCATTTGTTAAGCCAAAGGGCATAAAAAGCCACTCATATAGCCCTTCATTTGTCTTGAAGGTTGTTTTCCACTCATCACCAAGCCTTACTCTTATTTTATGATATCCTAACTTTAGATCCACCTTGGAAAAATAACAAGAACCTCCTAAGTTATCCATCAAATCATCTATTTGAGGCATTGGGAACCTATATCTGATTGTGGTTTTGTTAATAGCCCTAGATTTAGTACACATCCTCCATTTTCCATCCTTCTTAGGTTAAAGTACTATAGGTACAACACATGAGCTTTAACTCTTCCTTATCAAGCCTTTATTTAGAAAATCTTGAACCTTCTTTTCTATCTCTACATTTTGACTTGGTGTCATCTTATGGGTTGCTTTGTTTGGAAAATTTTCTCCAAGTATAAAGTCAATCTAATGACTCACATCTCTCATTGGTGGTAATGCACTTGATAAACCATCATCCACTATGTCATGGTACCTTTCCAACAATGTGTATACCTCTAATGGCATATTGGCTTTCTCCTTGGTGTTAGGATTAAGCTCAGATAGAAATAACAATTACATGCAAATATAACCAATATCAAAAAATAATAGATTGCACAGAAAAGAACACAAGACACCAAGATTTAACGTGGTTCACCCAAACCCTAGGCTATGTCCACCAACAACAAGTCCAATATTATTACAATCCAGTGATTACAACCTTATTACAATATGTAATCCATTACAACTCAATACCATCATAAGAAGCAATTTTTGCATCACTCACACTATGAAAATCCCTAACCCTAATCTCTTTTATACAAGTATTTTTACCACTTTAGGGTTATAATTAATAATTAGATCTTGGCCAAAAATCTTAATAAATAGGGCCCAAATAATTATGATGTATAGTACTTCCCTGATTAGTCACCACAAACTAACAATCTCCCACTTGGGGACTGATCAGGCTCCACACTAGACAACAATCTCCCACTTGGAGACTAATCCTATAGCTATTCCACACTCCATGAGGCTCCCACTAGATCAAACCACCCTAGACTTTATTGTTCTTTTATTTTGTTTAGTCTAGAAGACCAACCAAAGCTAAAGATGAGTTCAACTTCTCCCTTATCACTACCTTTGTAAACATATCCATTATATTATCATCTATATGTATCTTTTCCATCTTTAACTATCCATCGTCCAAAATTGACCAAATGAAATGGCACCACAATTGAAGTCTTTGAATGTAGAGTTGAATTCTTTGCAAGATGAATGGCACTCTGACTATCTATAAATAAATAATTATCCATCTGAGGGTGTCCCAATTCTTCCAAGAAGAAATAAAGCCATATCATCTCCTTGGCTACCTCTGTAGAAGCAACATACTCTACATCTATAGTGGATGAAGCATTAACCTTATGTAATCTAGAAACCCAGCTCATGACTATTCCACCAATAGTAAATACATAACATGTAGTACTCTATCTGGTATCAATATCTCCTACCAAATTTGAGTCAACATATCCTTGAGTATTAGTAGTAGAGCCCCCAAAGTGTAAACACTTATTGGATGTACCTCTCAAATATCTGAGAATCCATTTTACTGCATTCCAATGCTCAATTCTTGGATGACTCATATATCTAATAATGACTCCCACTGCATGTGCAATATCTAGCCTCATACATACCATAACATACATCAAGCTACATACATCTAAATCATAAGGTACCTTAGACATCTTATCCTCCTCTTCTTGTGTCTTGGGACATATCTCCTTAGTCAACTTCAAATGACCAAGTAAAGGTGTGCCGATAGCTTTAGCATTCTCCATAGAGAAATGTTGCAACACCTTCACAATATAATTAGCCTAAGATAGTGTCAATTTCCTATTCTTTCTATCTCTACAAATCTTCATACGAAGGATTTTATTTTTCTTCCCCCAAATCGTTCATACAAATGCTTGTGCTAACTAGCATTTCAGCCCCTTAATGTGTTCCATGTTAGACCCAGCTACAAGCATATCATCAACATATAAACATAAAATAATATAGCTATCATCATCCAACCTCTTAAAATAAACACAATGATCTAAATGAAACCTACTATATCCATGCTCATGCATATAACTATCAAATTTTAGATACCATTCATGAGGTGCTTGCTTTAACCCATATAAACTTTTCTTCAATCTGCACACTAAGTTCTCCTTACCTTTGACCTCAAAGCCATGTGGTTGTGCCATATATATCTCTTCATCCAAATCACCATGAAGGAAGGTTGTTTTAACATCAAGCTACTCCAAATGCAAATCTTTAGTAGCCACAATACTTAAAACAATACAAATAGAAGTCATTTTAACAACAAGAGAAAATATCTCATCAAAACCAATGCCCTTTTTCTATGCAAATCCTTTTACCACTATCCTGGCTTTAAATCTTTTCTTAAATCTAGCCTATTATTTCAACATGTAAACCCAATTATTTTGTAAAGCCCTTTTACCTTCAGTCAACTTGCATAAATCCCATGTCTTATTTTTCAGCAAAGAGTCTATTTCTTGTTTCATTGCAAACTCCCATGGAATCTTAATATCCACTTGCATAGCTTCATCATAACATTCAGGTTCACCAGCATCAGTAAGTAAAATAGAATACAAGGAAGGAGAAAATATTTTTGGAGGTCTACTTAGCCTTGTTGACCATATAACATTCACTAGAGTGTGTGGTATTTGTTGTTGTGGTTGTTGCAGATCATGAGGAACTACTGGAACATCATCTTTTGGAGTATCATCCAACACTACATAATCATTTTCTTTCTTCTTATGTTGCTACAAAATATCTTTGTACAACACTTTCTCTTTGAATATGACATCCCTACTTCTTCAAATTTTATGATTTACAAAATCCCAAAGTCTATAATCAATTTCATTAATGCCATATCCAACAAATACACATTTCTTTGACTTAGGTTCTAGCTTGGTTCTATTGACAGGATCTATATGAGAAAATGCTTCACAATCGAAGGTTTTGAGAAAAGAATAACTCACCTTCTTACCATTCCATGCTTTCTCTAGAATACCATAGCCCAAAGGAGTAGAGGGACCTCTATTAATCAAGAATATAGAAGTATAAATAGCCTTTGTCCACATGTTTAAGGGCAACCCTGCATGCAACCTCATGCTTCTTGCATGCTCCATTATAGTCTTGTTCATGCATTCAGCCACTCCATTTCCTATGGAGTCCTTGGAATAGTTTTCTATCTACAAATACCATTAGTGGAATAATAATATTCAAATTCATGACTGTAATACTCACCACCATTGTCAAATTTGAGACATTTTAGTTTCTTACCAATCTCATTTTCAACCAAGCATTTCCATTTCTTAAAAGTTTGAAATACATCACATTTATGTCTAAGGAAATAAACCCATTCTTTTCGATTTGTACCATCAATAAATGTAACATAATAATGAGAACCACCAAGGGAAGATACCTGAGCCGGTCCCCATACATCTATAAGCATAAGCTTTAATCTCTCACTTTTCCTTTCCTTCCCACTCTTCACAAAACTCACTCTCTTTTGTTTTCCATACACACAACTTTCATGAAAATATAAATTAACACATTTCAGACCTGGTAAAACTTGCTTTGAATGAAGTACTTTCATACCTTTCTCACTCATGTGCTCAAGTCTATTGTGCCACAGCGTTGTATCAGAATCTACAACAGTTATTGGTTCTCCCTACTTAGCTACAACAATTGTTCCTAAAAATTCATTTTTCTCTAAAATAATCAAAGTAGAAGGAACAATATGACCTGTACAAAGATATAAGGTGCTTACTTTCACATGTTTTTCTACTACAAGGAAACCTTTTGAAACCTTCCAATTTTATCATTAAAAGTAACAACACAACCCTCATCACCGAGTTGCCCTGCTGAAATTAAATTTCTACTCAATCTTGGAACATTTCTTACCTCATGTAGTAGCCAACGATTCCCATTCTACAACTTAATCTTAACTTTTCCCTTTCCAACAATCTGATAAGATTCATTATCCCCCAAATAAACAATTCCAAAATCCCCTTGGACATAATCAATGAAATAACCTCTATGAGATGTAGCATGAAATGAAGCACCACAATCTAAAACCCATGAATCATCAATACTTTATAAAGATAGAAGCAAAGCATCCTCTTTAGATTTTTTACTTACCACATTTGCCTCCTTGTTCCCTTCTGGTATATCTCCTCCATTGTTCTTTTGAGTTCAGCAATCTTTCTTCTATGCACTGGTTTCCCACAGTTTCAACAATCTCTCAATCCTTTGGGTGTAGACCTCTTCCCCTTTGACTTTCCTCTTGATTCTTCACAATTTTTTGAATTATTTCCACTCTTATTCATTCTAGCTCTACTTTTTTCATTCAAAGCAGTTCCTGATGTAGATCCACTTGAGGTTTTCCTATGAGTTTCCTCACTTAGAATAACACCAATCACATCATCATATTTTAGGGTATTAGATCTAGGAATAGAATTACTCATAGCCATTTCAGCTTTTAGGCAAAGAAGACAAAATCATGAGAGCCCTAGTTTCTTCATCAAAATTAATATCTACGAAAGATAACTAAATAGCAATAGTATTAACCTCATTTAAATGATATGCAACATATCCACCTTTTGCCATTTTCATATTAAATAAATGCTTCATGAGAAATACCTTGTTTGAAGAAGAGGTATTTTCATACAATTTTGCTAAGGTTTCCATCAACTCTTAGATCATCTTCTCTTTTGTAATGTTAAATGTCACTAATGGTGCCAAGCATAATCAAATGCTTTCGAGTTCCTTTCTGTCTAAAATCCCCCATTCCTCATTTTTCATAGTTCCCTAGCTTTTAGTTTTTCCTTTCAACAGCTTCCATAAGTCTTTTTAATAAAGGTAGTCATCCATTTTCATGTTCCATAGCTAAAAGTTCTACCCATTAAACTTGTCAACCCTCAGCTTACCCTTTCCTTTCATTGCTCCCACTCAACTATGAGACTACCACTCAACCATGAGACCTTCCTATAGAGGATTGCTAAAAAAACAATGATGATCTGGCTCTAAATAAAAATGACGATCGTTTGGCTATGATACCACTTGTTAGGATTGAGCTCAGAAATAAATAAAATTACATGTAAATATAACCAATATTAGAAAATAATAGATCGCATAGAAGACAACACAAGACACCAAGATTTAACGTGGTTCACCCAAACCCTAGGCTACATCCACCAACAGAAAGTCCAATATTATTACAATCCAGTGATCACAACTTGATAACAATCTATAATCCCTTATAGCTCAATACCACTGCAAGAAGCAATTTTTGCATCATCCACATTATGAAAATCCCTAACCCTAAGCTCTTTTATACAATTATTTTTACCGCTTTAGGGTTATAATTAATAATTACATGTTGGCCCAAAATATCAATAAAATAGAGCCCCAAAGAATTATGAAGTATGTAGAGTACTTCCCTGATCAGTCACCAAAAACTAACACTTGGTCTCCTCCTTCGGTTTCACTATCATTGCGCAACAAATCCCTTGTTCCTTCTTCATAGCCTTGAGAAACTCTTTCCCACTCAATAACATCACACTGCTTCCCACATGCTTCTCCTCACTAGGTTCTTGCAATGGATCCATATGAAAATTCTTACCTTGCTTAGTGATCACATAGGTTTTCTTCTCACCATCATGAATAACGTTGACATCATATTGACATGGGCATCCTAAGAGTAGGTGACATGCATCCATGGGCATTATGTCACATAGGACCTAGTCCTTATACTCACCAATCTCAAACTCCACCATACTTTGTTCACCCACAATTATTTGTTGCCCATTATTCAACCATGAGACCTTATAGGGAGTGGTATGAGGTATCCTTCTTAACTTTAGTTTTTCTACCATCTATGTGGATACAATGTTCTCAATGGAACCAAAGTCCACTATCACCTTGGAAATCTTCCCATGAGACCTACAAGTTTTCTTGAACAGATTCTTCCTTTGGGGAGGCTCTATAATACTTGGCACCTTCAATAAGGCTCTTCTTAGCATTAGGTTTTCTCCATCCACTATTAGTCATGCTTTGGAAATGGGATAAGTAACACTTTGGGTGTCATCCTCCTACACCAACTAATTTCTTCTTTCCCCCATGGAAGATGTAATAGCTCTTTCAGAACATCTGCCCATTGTGTGACCCACTTGGTTGCAGTTATAGCACCTACCAGCAAAGACTGAATTAGTCCTTCCTTGTGAGTGAGACCTTCCCCTAGTAGGTCCTCTTTGTCTATATCCTCCCCTTTGAAAGGATCCCATGTATTGGTTATTACCATTGTTATAGTAGATTGAACTTCTTCAATTTTGTTAGGGCCTTGTCCCCTTCCAAAGTTTCCTCTACCTCTAAATCCTCTATTTTTATTGTCTCTTCCCCTTTGGTAGGACTCATTCCTCCTTATATCTTTATCCTTTTCTCTTAATTCCATTTGGAAGCATTTATGCATACTATAAGGAGTCATCATGGTGATCTCATCTTGGATCCCTTGCCTTAAGCCATTGAGGTACCCTGCTACCTTCTCTACCTCTTCTTCTTGTCTTCTACCTCTGAGAGTCAATCTATTAAACTCTTTAGTATAAGCACTTACTATCACGTCTCTCTACCTTAGATTCTATAGCTTTTGATACATCTGGATCTCATAATTAGTGGGCAAGAATTGAGCCTTGATTCTAATCTTCATTCTCTCCCATGCTACTATCTTCTTCTTCCTCGATGCTACCCTATCATCTTGCATCATGTTTCACCATACTAATGTTGATCCCTTGAGCCTAGCCTTAGCATAACTGACTCTTTTCTCCTCGTGTACCTCTTTGTAGTCAAATTGGTTATCAATGGCTTCTAACCAATCTAGCAATTCATCCCCATTCAGGCTACCATTGTAGTAAGGGATGTGTTCCATATTGTCCTTGTTAAGATACTTAAAGGCTTTCAAAAACACCTTCTTATTTTGATCCACCTTAGGATCCTTTCTTTCTTTTGTCTCCCTTGTGAGGCTTTCATCTTCCTCATTGCTTTCATTTCCCCATTCTGTGAGTTTTTTCTTTCTCTTTGTCTCTACCTATTTGGCCCTTGCTAATAGGTCCTTGACCAAATCCACTATGGTACCCTTGCAGATTTCCTTGGGTGGAATATTGTTAGCTTATTGACATCCTTCTCCATCAAACATGTACTAACATAAGAGTTGGCTTTGATACCACTATGATGCAAAGGCTCTGGTATTCTATGTCTTCTTCACTCCAATGCTCCCTTTTTTACCCTAACCATTGGATGTTAGCCCCATTAGGGTATTCTCCTAATTATTATCTCTAAGATCCTCTCTATCAACTTCTCCTCCAAGGTGTAGTTGATATTTATAAGATTCCAAGTTTACAAGGCTTAACTAGTCTAACTAGCTCCCCAAATACTTAGCTTTCTTCCCTAGTCTTTTCTCCTAAAATCCCAAAAAAAATCTTAGGATCTTCCCACACATTCGCTTAGCTTCTTGGTATTCTTCTTAATTCATCAAAGAGCATTCTAAACCATTTCCCACACTTCTGGACTCCTTACCAATCCAATTGGTCTCAAATCCTCTAGGAGTCCTAGTTGCCTAGCTCCTATTAGGCCTAGTTTCACTGTTTTGGGATATAACTCCCAAAACCTCCAAATGACCCCACAAAAGACCTTAAAATTCTTCAAGGTACTTTTGAATAATATCATATTCCAAAATCTTGACTTCTCATTGCACCCATAACCTTATTTTCCACTAGGCCCTAGCTTTAAGCCTATTAATTAAGCCTTTGGACCAGTGAGAATGAACAATTGCTAAACTATTCACCATCATTTGTTTCAACTCCTTCCACATCTAAGAATTGTTATAGGATCATCTAGGGTACCTAGAAATTTCCTTTAGTCCTTTGCACAAAGAAATGGGTACACATACCAAAGCATTATTATCCATGTCCTGGCTTACCTGTGTTCAACAGTCAGCCATAGGGCTTGCCATTTGAACCAAGGAACTCATTGTAAAAAAAAATATTTACACAAAAACAATATGTATAGACCCTAACCCTACTTCCCCCATTGTTTCAACCAATTCCACCAATGGGTTCTTAGGTTATAGCCATTTCTATCAATACAACACTATCAAGGAGATTGTGGACCAATGACCTTCAAAATTCCCTAATTTTGTACACCTAAAAATTCAAACACAACTATGTACTATAAATGAAATATATTTGAAAACACTACATCCTCATGGACACTGATCTCCTCTACCAATATGTACAAGTTGTACAGTAGCAAGAAATCTCCACAATTTGCACAAATGCAGACACATATTTCCATACAGAAGTACCAAAAATAATTATTGCAATCCAAATTTCCATTAACCTTCTCCACCATGATTATATCCCAAGCATGGGTAGTTATAACTTATCCAACTACATCTTGCCCCATTCTTGCAAACGTTTTCAAAGTTGCATCTTGTTATTTTTTTGTATTATATTGCTCATATGGTTAAAATTTAAGAAGGTTTTTAATTGTGATATTAGTTGGATAAATGATTCACCCCACCTCCCTCCACCCCCCTCCCCCAGTTATATTGGTGGACTATATATTCTAGCAATTTTCATCAGAGCATCAGGTCCTTAAAGGATAAGCTTAATAGTTTTGGGTGATCGATGGTGAATCTTTTCAGAAAGGATAGCCCTAGATTTGATGGGGCCAACTATAACATTTGGAAGGAGAAGATGAATACTAATATGTTGTGTATGGGTCTGGGTTACTGGCTCTTGAAAAAGAGTGAAAATACTATTGTCAAAGAAGAGAAGATTGAAGAATGCAGTGAAGCAAAGAGAGATTTTTTCATGTGCAACATAAGAGCCAGAGAAGCTCTACTTACAGCTCTTCCAGAGAATGAATCGAGCTAGGTAAAATCACTTTAAACATCTCATGAAATTTGGAAAGCATTAAAATCTAATTTTGAAGGTGATCCACATACAAAGAGAGTAAGATTGCAAAATTGGATATGTGCATTTCAAGATGCCAAAATGATGGAAGAAGAATCTATAAGAAACTATATTGGTAAGATATCAGAGATTGTTGTAGGAATCAAGTCACATGGTGCAACCAAGGAAGAAGATGAGTTTGTGTATAAGATCTTGGAAACTTTGACACCGCCATTTAGGCAAGTTGTTTAGATGATTCAGCCACTAATATGTTGTATGTGGGTCTGGGTTACTAATATGTTGTGTATGGGTCTGAGTTACTGGCTCTTGACAAAGAGTGAAAATACTATTGTTAAAGAAGAGAAGATTGAAGAATGCAGTAAAGCAGAGAGAGATTTTTTCATGTGCAACATAAGAGCCAGAGAAGCTCTACTATAAACTCTTCTAGAGAATGAATAGAGCTAGGTAAAATCACTTTAAACATCTCATGAAATTTGGAAAGCATTAAAATCTAATTTTGAAGGTGATACACATACAAAGAGAGTAAGATTGCAGAATTGGATATGTGCATTTCAAGATGCCAAAATCATGGAAGAAGAATCTATAAGAAACTCTATTGGTAACATATTAGAGATTGTTGCAGGAATCAAGTCACATGGTGCAACCAAGGAAGAAGATGATTTTGTGTATAAGATCTTGAAAACTTTGACACCACCATTTAGGCAAGTTGTTCAGATGATTCAGCTACTAATACTTTGCATTAAGGAGTTTACCAGGGAAACTTTGCTTGGGAGATTGGAAGCAATAGAAGTGGATCTAAGATAATCTGGAGAATTAACAAGAGTGGAGACAACTTTCAGTGCCTTGAATATTTGGCTAAGCCTATCTATAAGTGCAAGTACACGTGGATATTTTTCTAGTAGCAACAAAATCAAATCTGATGAAGACAGAAAGATTGAAGAAGGTATAGCATTTCTTATGAGAAGAGAAAAAGATGGTAAGAATATCTTTAAATGTTGGAAATGTAATGAGTTTGGTCATTATGTATCTACATGTCCTAAAAGAGAGAAAAATTATAAACGAAAGTTCAATCCTAGGAGACCTAGGAATTTTTTGTATGCTAATGAAGAAGAGGAATCTGATGAAAAAGGTTAGAGTGAAAGTGATGATGAGCTAGGATTTGTAACTATTAAGGAAAATGATCTTGATAGAGAAATTAGAGAAGAAAAGGCTCTAGTTTCCCAAGTTGAAAAGAAATCTGATTGGATAATAGATAGTGGTTGTTTACATGTGTTCATGAATAGATCATTCTAGATAGTAATTTGGGATTTCCTTTTGTCAAAAACCTATAGAAGTCATGTCAACCATTTAAGATGGTAGCTCAACTATTGATGTATTTTTTGTTGTTCCTAATGCAAATATTTTGTCAATGGAGTTGATAATTAGCTCAAAATTAAATATTATTGAGTGGGTATGAAGTTACGCTAATCTTGTTTAGTCATAATGTGGATGCTACAATCAATCCAATCGATGATGAACTAGGTATTGCAAATAGGTATACATGTTTTATCAAGCCATTGCCTACTAAGAAAAGTGTAGAGTTGCACTCAATTTCCATTATAGGTAATTATGTTATCAATCTCTTTTGTGTTTATAGGAGCATCGGTTATTTCTAATAGAAATGGCCAATGTCGATTCAACTTCATGAATTTAAGCAATTAAAAGTGTCATATATGTTTCAAATTTTGAAATGATATAAACTATTGAAATGTATATTTTTAATGTGTTTTGTGTTGTAATTTTTTAACAAAAAAATTACCAAAATTATTTGAATATAGTTTTATATAAAATTAAAATTAAAATTTAGATTCCCATAAAAATATTGAAATTTATGTTATAGGTAAATTTTATCTTTTTTCTTTCAATTTTTTGTGTATATTAATAACTTGGAACTTTAATTCATGAACATTCATTTTCAAAAAATATATATAAATATATATTTTTAAATTAATTTGAAACTTTGTGTGTATTGAAATATAACAATTTCCATTGAACATTACATTTTATCTTTATTAGTTGTTCAAAATAGAAAAGAATTATATCATCTTGATATAGATTATTTTCTTAGTGCATCATATTTTCCTTGATAAGATAATCAACCTTATATGTAGTGTCAATAAATTACTTTCAATTAAAATAAAATATTAAATATTAAAATAGATATAATTTGGAAAACTTATTTATAGATCAACAAAACATTATTTTTATAGTTTTTTAAAAGTATTATTCACCAAAGTTTGAGTTGTTGAATATTGAACTTTAGAAATAATATTTTTTAGATAATTGGACCCAAAGTGGTATATAGTATACATTTAGTAGATAATTTCAATTGGAGACATTGTGGACTATGTATTACTTAGCTAAAATGAATCTAGATAAACCATATGTTTGACCAAATATATTTTTTAGATAGAAATACTAAAATTCATTTGTGTTGATAAGTTGGCCTAAAGTGTGACACGATTTAGTCATTATGTGGATGCTACTATCAATCTAATCAACGATGAGTTAGGTATTGTGAATATTGATATTGGTATCAAACAATTGCTTACTAAGAAAAGTATAGAGTTGCACTCAATCTCCATTGAGGAAAATTATGTTTTTGATTAAGTGAAAATAGGATTTGAAGGAATCCTGGAACCCAAAACAAAGTGGGTTTTAAAAAGAGGGGCTTAAGATCCACGTCATGAGATATGAAATAAGATCCACAAAGAGAATGGGACAAGGACAAAATAGGACGAAGATAAAGATAGGGGAGCCAAACAATAGCCTTCCCCCACAGTATTAACACTAGCAATCAAGAAACAATATGACAATCAATCAACAGATTTCCCAACAAAGAAAAAACACAGAAAGTTAAAATTCCCCCTTTGATCCCTTCTTGTGGGATCTAAGGATTATTTCAAAAGGAGAGGACTTCTTCAAGTGTTTTCCTTTGACCTGTAACGCCCTGCCAAGGGATCCAAAAGAATTAACCTAAAGTTTCACTAAGTTTGCTAAACATTTTTTTTTTAAAAGTAAGAAAGTATAACATACACATCAAACACATAGTAGCGGAAGCAATAACATGTAATCATCGATAACAATACTTTGCAAGTCACATTTCTTAAGGATCCCAAGACGTTGAGTCACGTTTAAATTTAATTAATTCTAAGTCTAACAACTATCACATACATATGAAAGAATAATCAGAAAGTCTCATGTCCATAATATACATTTGTTCTGAATGCCTCTCGGCAAATTAATTCAGAATGCTCAATCATCCACTGTACATGTCACAGGGTATGAAAGGCTTAAAAGAATATACATATGTAAAGATAAAGATACAACATCCTCAAATCCATGATACAAAGTACAGTAAAAATACATGAAACTATTCCCCATACATGATACATCCATACATCCATAATGATAAAACATCTATCATAAAATCTAACCATCCATCATAATAATCCAAGAACATAGTGAAGGTAAATGCCAATCATGAAAACTCCAGCCACGGTGACCACGAAACGGATCTCAATGGTAAGAGTAAAAGCACTACCACTCGACCGCGTGGAACCTAAATGGTCCACTCCCACCACGCTGAGGAGATAGTCTCAAGTCCCAAATAGGATAATGAAACCTATAATCATAAATACTCTCTAAGTCCAGGAAATCCTATAAGTATGCTAACTCAAGGGTTCTGGAAAAGATCGACATCTAAATCCCAGAGGTACCACAAGACACGTAGGAAACCTAATATGCAAGCGGGAAAGTGTCATCGCAAAAGTCATGTAGAAGTTACCCGAGCAATCCCTTAGGAATCCCGGGTCCCTGCTGATCCTGCGGCCACTAGTATCCTCTCGTACTGACGAGGCCTACTATGGAATGCAAGGTCGTAACCAAGCATTCTCTCTACCCCATCCTAGTTTGTACTAGCACTCAAGGCATGGGAGAGAACATACAATTATCTTGTTAGGTTCATTTTCTCTCATTTAGTGTAAATGTTTTCACTTATTAAAAATGACTTACAATGGGTTTCTCAAGGCAGCCTCTTAGGGCTCCGACCCCCATTGCAAGCCACTTCCCGACTCTACACATATATAACCTACCCTAGGCTCATGAAATCATAAATCAAAGAATCATAATAAAACCACCTCAGTCCTATACAAGCAACTGAAAAAATCATAAAAGATAATCCACAAAATTACATCAGTTCTTCATGAGCAACAGATAATATCAATTAGTAATCATATGATCACGACAGTTCTCTATCAGCAACTGAAGGCATCAATGATAAATCACAAAATCCAATGGTTCTCTAATGAGCAACCAGAAAGTATCCCAATAGTAAATTACAATACTGATCGAAGACTCCAAAAATTGTCAAGTCAACACATGACATCATCAAGAACATAACAAACACTTCAGTCCTTTCAAGCGACCGAAAAGCAATCCAAGTATAACTGATCGAGACTCAAAATGGTTATCAAATATAACTGATCGAGACTCGAAAATGGTTAAGTCAGGTATCTCAAATACATACACCTCAGCTTCACGCAAGGAAACCGGAAAGCAATAACAAACAGTAAATACATCCATCATAGAGCATACAATCACATTATCTTGGTTGGTTTGAAAAGATCGAGAAGAAATCATCATAACATCACATTCACAAACCCGGGCCTCTGGTAACAACCTAAACTGGTTAATACTAGAACAACCCCAAACACGGATAGTATAACAAAACAATATAGTATGATTCAGTTCATAGTTCGGGTTTGTTTCCATAATACACCCTAAGGTTTTAAGTTTGAAATTCTCAGTTTGAGTTTCAACAAACATTTTTAATGTAAAGGTTTTTTTTTTTACTATTACCCTTATAATTTGACCCAATTATTTAATCTTCATTTAATATTGACTCTTTTAATATTTTCAGATATTCCTTTATCCATAGTTAATTAAATAAATTAATATTTTATTTAACTATAAAAGCATTTATTATTATAAAATTATTAATAAAATATATATATATATATATATATATATATATATATATATATATATATATATATATATATATATATATATATATATATATTTTAATTAAAACAACTTTTATTATTAATATCTATTAAAAATTTAAATTATTAAACATTGTTTAAAATAAAATACAAAAATAAACATTTATAAAAAAAAGTCCCTCAATGAAGAGACGTGCGGCCCTGTCACAGGGTACCGCCGGCTTTAAAAAGTCGTGCGGCCCTGTCACAGGGTACCGCAGGCTATTGAAAGCCGTGTGGCCCTATCACAGGGTACCGCAAGCTTTTAAAAAGCCGTGCGGTCCCCTGCTGACGCAGGTCACCGCCGGTGATCCAAATTGCTGGGGGGGAAAAAAGGTAAGACCCTTCCCCATTAAAATTTTTTAATATATATATATTTTTTTAAAACAATTTGTTTATAATAAAAATTTTATTGATAAACCAATTAATTAAAGATATATATATAAATTTATAAAGATATTAAAATAATTTCTTTATTATATATATATATAAATATATGTATTGAAAAATTGATTCTTTCTTTATATTGATATAGAAACTATAGTCAATCATCCGAACATTTAATTTCAAATTTCAGTCTAAGATTCAACCCTTCCCATTTAAATTTTGTATACAGAAGTTTATAGACAAGCATCTGATAAATTCTAATATCGTAATGTTTAAATATTCCTCACAGAGAATTTCAGATTTACAAACCCCAGACATGAAGAAGACAGGAAGGGATAATTGCGTATTTAATCGATAACCAAAAACACAAGACCCTACCTGATCCTGATGCTATTATGCAATCTCCAGGAACTGTAAGAGAATTCGCTCCTCTCAATAACCTTCTTCCGAAAATCTTTCCTTGGTATTAGCCTTCTGAAATTCGCTTCCAAAAGTTGTCTCCCCAAAAATTCCCGTCCAACTTCGTATATCTCAAAAATGAACCCCCAAAGTTGTGATAAGCAATTTCTCCTCAAATCGGGGCACTAATTGTGCGTTTACCCGAGAAGACTCTTTGCACAACTCAATTAACTCCAAATTAACATTTATTATCTTTTCTTTTATTTTGCATTCAACTTTCATGCACATTAAGTTGAATTATTAAATAACTTTATTTAATATTCCACTTGACTTCTATTTTAAATTAATTTATTACTTTAATCTTATGTGCACTTTTAAGAAATTAAAATAACATTATTAATTTCTATAATTTAATCTTTTAATTTAATTCTCATATTTAAACTCATGCTTAGATCATGCGATCTAGAATTCTTAATAATTTAATATCTTTCAACTTTTAATTTATTTTAGAACTTAATTGATAACATATTTAATTAATTTAAATAACAATAATATTTAGCATTTATTTAAAAATGAACTCCAAATATATTATTATTATTAAATTAAATAAATATTATCCTATTCTAAATTTATCTTTGAACTTTAATCTCCAAATTTAATTCTTTTATTTAATTAATTTCTCAATTAATTAAATATAAAGATATCATAATAATTCTCTATTAAATTAAATCATTAATTAATCTTTTTAATTAGACTTAATTAATAGAAAATACACCAAGGACTCATAAAGCAACATACGAAAACCCATCATAGAAAAACACATACCAAATCAAACAAAAGGGTTATAATCACGAAATTGCATCATTTGATGCATTCGGAGGGTACTTAACTCAGATACTTGTCCTAATTATCAATTAGGACAATTGGCTAAAGGGTTTAGGATTTGGACTTAAGAGTTTATCTCCCCTCTCTTACCATTGAGACAGTGCGATAGGGTACGCTCATCTTGACAATTCAGAGAAGTCGATACTTGATACCTGCAACCTACATAAAATCCACGCATGTACAAACACAATATTCTAAGCTAAACAGACAATGGCAGGAAGTGGTGCATCGTGTAGATCCCGACTAGCAGGTGACTACGACTCCCTTCCTTAACCATATCAGAAACATCATACATAAATAAAACAACACGCACACCATACACATGCAGTATGGGGTAAGTATCGATAAGAAGCACATGGAATAATAAACCATCTAACTAATCATCATCGATAACTGAAACCATTGAATAATCATCATACATGCATGAAATATAGAGTACCAAGTAATCTCATCATATAATAAACTGAGTGTAAACATCATCTGATAATCTCTAAAATAATAATACTAATCATCAAACATAAATTGGCCTAAAAGAGTTTGGCAATGATATCAGAAATGTAACTCGAAAATGTAGACTAGGGGCAGGCACTACATGACCATGATGTTGGACTAACTGCCAATGTTCCCCTTCGGGATTTATGACATGGCTTAACCGCCTCCTATGTTCTATGAGTCTAGTGGTTGTATTGGGCATTGATAGGTCAATCTTTTGGTGCAACAACAACTCTAGCTTGTAACAAGTGGCATCAAAGCTTGGTCGTAAAATTGGAATCTCCTCGAGTAATGCTGAGGGGATTGTTGGACTAATGGCCAACATTCCCCTTTGGGATTCATAGCATGGCTTAACCACTTCTTGTGTTCTATAAATCTAGTGGTTGTATCAGGCATTGATAGATCGATCTTTTGGTGCAACAACAACTCTAGCTTGTAACACATGATCCATCCTTCTTCAACCTTGGTAGCCTTAGCTTTCCAAGCCAAGGAGTCTACTGAACTATTAGAACCAATAGTGGCAGGGAAAATAAGCTCTCCAAGGGTCAGGATGGACAAAGAACCATCGGTGGTAGAAGAAACAATGACGAGGATAGCGAGCACCTTAGGGATAGAAGAAGAAGTTGAGACAGTAACAATAGTCAAACCTACAAGGATAATTTTAGTAGGGACAATAATCATACCTTCAGTTCCAGTATTAGAAGGAAGAGTAGCAACATTTGTAGAGGAAGACCCTTTGCTGGGATCAGTGAGATACAAACCATCCAAAGCTAGCTCTGGTTCATTAGAAGGATTTTGCCCATCCAAATAAGGAGATCCCTTAAGAATTGTATAATGATGTGTAGAGGCACCTTTCTACCACAAGAAAGACTTTTAAGGTTTGACTTTTTGTACCCCACAATCTGGCACAACATGCTCGATCTCAAATTATTTTTTGCATCTGAAAGGGGCTCCCTCATAATGCAAAGTTTGGATCCAAGAGCCCTTGGAAGTCTTGAGCTTAATTGTTGTAGGTGGTCCCTTAGAAGCATTAATATCAACTAAAATGAGAGAAAATGTGGAGTGTATAATATTAGAGGACTCCTCATCAACCATAATAAAATCTCTAAGTGCATCACCCACTTCTTCAAGGAGCAAATCCACCTAAAGATGAAGAGGGAGGTAGGGAATCCTGGACTAGATAGGCATCTCGGAAAAGGATTTCAAAGAAGGGTTGAAATCCTCATATCAAGGCTTCATCATCAAAGGAAAGTGATTCTCCTAGGTATAAAAATGCTTGCATAAAATAGTCTATCTATCTAAAACATTTTTAGGTTTGGCAACCCAAAAAAAACCCCTAGCTAAATAAAAGATGTAAACTGAATTTATAATGATAGGATCTCAATCTTTGGCAATCCACTAATGAATCCCAAGGAGAGAGGGCCAAAAATTCCTAAATCTGCAAATGGTCACACGAGACAACAGGTCAGGGGCCACCTAATTAATCTTTTCCATTGTCTCCTCTTCCAACATTATGGCAATATAACAACAAACTGGAAATGGAACGACTTCTCTTTCACTTCCAGCTGCAACTCGCTTCGCATAAGAACATCCATTGGAATCATAATGACATCCACTGACCCCTTTACCTAGTATAGGTGAAGTAACTACCAAAGCCTTAGTGGTAGACTTGGAAACCCCAACAGAACCACCACAAACAATGACCCCTAGTGTGACCACCATCGCACTACATCCGGCATCTGATGCCACAACATTATCCACCAATGTAGGAATCCTAGCCATGGGACCCTTTGGGATATCAGCTCCAGAAATCCCATCCATTGATGTAAATTATGTTGTCAGTTTCTTTTGTGTCTATAGGAGCAATAACTGTTTGCACTTATGATATTTTGCATTATACCAACAATGAGAAAACTACCATATGTGTAGCTTTATATATATTATTTGAGGCCATAGATATTGCTTTATATTGATTACAACTTATAATTAAGCTTCAAGTTTTTTATTAAAAAACTGAAAGGGTATGTTCAAACTCTTCATATTAAGTTGAAATTCCAAAAAGGTGACTTAATAGAGACTCTTGATGAAAACTTGAGAGGGCGTCATTGGTTGTGTATCTCTACATGGGTTCATGCTCTCTTTCAGGTAGGGCTTTGAACAAATCTCCACTCTCTTACTAGGGGAATAGTATAATCTATATTTCATGTTCTTTGAGCATGTTACTTGAGCCTTGTCAAGATTTAGATGTTTATTTCTTTAAGTATGGTACACGGAGATTTCTCACATTATCCAATGAGGACATGTTCTTGTAGTGTATTATCAATTATCATTTCAACATCTCAACATGCAATGTGAATTCAAATCAACACCTAAACACCTTTTAATGTTCATTTCATTTTGGTTTTTGATGATTGTGCATGGAGCAAGATCATCATATGCCTTCATATTAGACATCAATTTATACAAGGGGGCATTTTTTATATGTTGATATTATGGACAGTGGTTCAATAGTTTTGAACTTCACAAAAAAGTAAGTCTTTGGATTGATCCTTCAACACTTTTTAGTTTCTCTTAGGTGCAATTAAGTTGGGTTGTCCACTTCTCATAATACATGATGTAATTAACATACATTTTTTATTGGTCATTAACGCAATCAACTCATGTTCTCTAGTTTTCCCTTGCAAAAGTGATAGAAGTTGATAAGATTTCTTAAAAAATCATCACTTAGAACAACAATATTGGAAAAAGTTTGCATAACAAAGGACATGGTGTTCTCTTTGAATAGAATAAAGCCAAATGAGCAATTGATTTCACTTTAGAAAACTGGAAACTCGATAAGGGAATCACTCAAGAAAAACCTCTTTTAGAACACTAGAATATCTAAAAAGGCGTCATAACTAAGTTGTTCAATATGCAACACAAATTGTGGTTTACCACTACTATTGCAAATAACATGGAGAGATGTAGCAATAATATACATAATCCTAGGGGTAGTAAGATAATATGTTGTATATTGTATTTTCTAGTTAAACTAGAACTTGAAATCTTATAAAAGATGAACTAAACAATTATCTTTGTGTTGGCAAATGTGTACAGTTTAGCCCATTTTAATAAATGCAATGAAGGAATGGTAAATTTCCAAGCTTGATAGAAGTATAAATAAATTGAGCTTAAACTTACTAATCAATTTTTTGAAAATTTGTTTTAAAATGTTTTCAAATTAAAAACATTGTTTCAAACTAATTATAAGAATTTCAATAATTAGTACATGACTTTTCAGAAAAGTGGTTATAGACCTGAAATGCTAAACTCCCCTACCTTTAATTTTTTTTAAATGGATATTATTGATTGAAATAAATATCTCATACCAATGATTTCAAACCTTTAGATTACCTAATTAAACATTTCAATATGTTAAGGGTAATAGAAGACAACTAAAGTGAGATACAATGGTTTTACTCTTAAGGATGATGATTCTTCTTGCAAACACAAATAGGGAAATAAGAAAGGTTCATCAACTTGGCTTGTTATTTTTATATTACATTATTAGTTCATTTTTTAATGGTTGTAAGAGGAAAGTAGGTGTTCAAAATTTCAAGATTATAAAATCATTTATAATTTGGAGGAAAATAATTTTAATGAATACATTTTTAAAATTAAAAAAATGTTATGAATGATTGATGAAGAGAAAAATATAATGATGCTAAAATGAATACCTATCAAACTAAATGTGTTATGGTCCTCACTTGGAAATTGGGCTTATGAAAGGGGCTCAAGAATTTGGGTATATTCTATTAGAAATTTTGCTCATAATAATTTAATATATTATTTTTTTAATCAAGATCTCTACATACTTATGGTTACAATTAATATTAAGATGGAAGATCATTCTTCTTGCACTAGCACTTGAGCAATCATCAATTTGATGGATTTGTAAATTTGTCATAACATTTGTTTCATTACTAAATTTGAAACTGCAGTTTATAAAAATGTTTGTACTAAAGTGTTGATGGATGGTAATCTTGTATCTCTGCTTAGATTGTTGAGTTATCTTTGACTCCACATTCAAATTTGTCTAATGAGAATATTTGTACTTTAAAAAGTGTTCATAAATTCAAATCCCACTATAAGATATATACACCTCATTTCTATTATAAAATAAAAGTAACCTCATTTCTATTATGAAATAAAAGTAAACCCCATATATCATGATTGTAGACCAAAGATAAATAATCTGTTATCATGGACTATAAAAGAATCCATTCCCATTTGAAGATAAATGATAATAGAGCCAAGTGATTATATAAAGGACCGCTATAATAAGAAAGACTTTTAAGGTAGCCAGCTTCTATATATAAAAACTTCCAACAACGGCTCTACCGCGGAAACATCCATTAACAACTATGCAAATCAATTAAGGGATGAAATGATTTCTGGAAGAAGTGGCAGCTGCTATCATAAAATAAGATCAATGCAATCATAAATTTTCTAATTATTCCCAGGTGGGGCTCCAGCCTGCATCGCTGTGTTTGAAGGAAGCTATGAATCATTGCAATACAAATTATGGTCATGATTGAAAAGAGGTTGCACCGGCAAGGCTACAAAAGGCTCATATTTAGAGGGAATCTCTCTAATCGGCTTCTCTTGATGATGGAGCCTTTGACTCCTCCTATGCATTCCATTAGTATAGCAGGTTCATGGAGATGCACAATCATTATTTGGCTCTTGTCTACAATCCTATGTTTAGGAGAATATACAATCATTGTCTTGGTATATGGGATATGGGATAGCTCTGGGCTTGTGTGGGGTTAAAACTCCACTCGCGCATCTCAACCCGGAGATAACCCTGGGATAGTTAAACGTCAACTTTTGCTAACCCTTACAATCTAATAGAATTTTACAGAGTACAATTTTAGAGAGTACAATTTACAGACCCTTATAAACTAATAGTTTGTAGGCATGGCGGCTGTTCTATCTAACAAAGTTGAAAGCTGATTCCCTCGTGTTAGAATTATTAGTAGGTTAATACGAGAAAAGAAATTGCTTGAACTTGTATAAAGAGGAATTACACGAAGTTTAGGAGATCAATCGAGTGGATCCGATAAAAGGCTCTATAATGTGTTAAAGACCTGGCATGCGTTACAACAAATTTGGATAGCTTAGATACCAAAAAGAACCTCTATGTTATCTTGTGCGCATCTTTATCATCTTATATGCCATAAGCCTATCAGAAGTAGATGGTATAGTCATCTTAGGATATGCTGAGTTTAGACCAATTTCCTGTTTATTTGTTTTTAATTAAGTTTCAATTTTGGATCTAGATTATGACTTCTTTTCTAGGCCATTCAAGGCTCTTTGGGTCCTTGATCCTTGCTCACAAAGGCAAACTTTAATCCTTTTTCTTATGTCCTGCGCCGCAGAGATTAA
Source organism: Cupressus sempervirens (assembly GCA_028749045.1). Classification (NCBI taxonomy): domain Eukaryota; kingdom Viridiplantae; phylum Streptophyta; class Pinopsida; order Cupressales; family Cupressaceae; genus Cupressus; species Cupressus sempervirens. Next base: position 129,738,723 of record CM053786.1, on the reverse strand, counting down.
ACGGTAATGGTTTCATAGTGATGTACCAACATCGCAATCATCGACATAAAAAAATTCTAGATAAGACATAAAACAGCTTATGCCCCAGGATCTGCGATGAGTAAAAAAATGTTATAGTGATGATACAAAGGAAACTTCTGTCTTTCCTAAGTCATAAGAAAGGCAGCCTGCAGAAAATATTAAAAGAATGCAAATTTTGATCAGAAACCTTCTCAAGTTGAAACTCTGAAAACATCAATAAGGTTGACCCCATCACTGCCCTTGTAAGCCAATGGGATAAACCTTTTAAAAAACAGCACAACAAAGTTGAAGCCCCAAAAATGTCATACTATTTGAATTCCCAAAGCTATTTGGACAGGCCCCCGCTAAAGGAAGTAAAGTTGAGCACCATTGAGTATTCGCTGATGAGCAAATAGCAAACATTTGCAGAAGTGCTGAAAGATGTTCTTTTAATCAGTAAACAGGGTACCGAAGTTATTGGGGAGTCTGCTCAACTCAAACCTGTGATGTCTTACAAGCCAAAAGCCTAATGTCAAGCCAAAGTCCTTAGACCAATCGTGCTACAAGTAAAATTCTGCAAACTGGGATTCTCATGACAGATGAAATTATATTCATCTCGAAACAAAACAAAGGGAAAAGAATCACACAACCGTATTAAAGCATGTAAAACTTAGCCTTTAAACATAGGGTATGTAACCATAAAATGGATTTTGTAAAAGTGAAAAGCGCACTGAAGAAACCACCTCATTTCAGTGCTATAAAACCGATAATCCAAGAAACTCCTACTTATAGATACACTCAATACAACAAAGACAAGCTAACAAGGATGATGACTCAACACATGCCTAGCAATGTTTTTTACTGAAAGGTACTTGGTACTTCTCAGAGCAATTATATTCGTTCTTATTAACACTCAACATAAAGTTCAGTAATTTTCTCAGGTAACTCGGACATGTATAATCCAACTCACCTCTCTATAAACAGATAATCCAGTAAACTGTTACCAAGAGACACTTATACAATCAAGATAAGCTAATAAGGAAAATGCCTTGACACCGTATTTATATTCCCATTAAAGTTTTCCTGAAAAGGCATCATACATTCTCAAGATCAATGATCACATTCTAATTTGCATTGAGACAATTTAATTATTTGGATTTTGGACAGATACAGATTCTAAAACATATAACGTGTTGGTTCCCAACGGCAAAGAGATATGATGACGCTAAGGTTGTGCATTTTTCCTCTCCACCAATCCAATTCTTAAATTCCTGTTGGTCTGCTCAAAGGAAAATAATTTATGTGATGCCGAGTTAATATTAGTGTCTTTGAGACGAAATGCCTGCAACCCAAAATAAGCCTATCTATCATCAATGCTGCTTCTTAAATTCCAATTGGTTTGCTCGATGTCAGTATGTGGTCACTCAAACTAATAATCAATTGATTACCAAAAAAGCCCTCTTATTATTATAAGCAAGAAATAAGTCAAGGAGACTCTCTATTAAGATATGGCCAAAACTCTCCCCTCAACAAATTCAAACATATCAAGTGAGTTCCATGTCAAAGATCCTGATAGCAGGATACAATAAAATAGCTAAAGAAATTGTTGAAGGCATATTTGTAAATTGTTTTGAACTAAAAAAGCAGACCAAATATTTTGGTCCATTGAAACGGTATCCCAGTGCATGCAGAAGGGAATCATCGGTAATCCTCCACCTTTCAGCATTTGTATCAAGATCTTATTGCGTGACATTTAACTATTAATTGGCTTTAGAGACTAAGCATGAGAGACTTCACCAGTGGACAATATGTCCTTTGCAACCCTTCCCTGTTGCAGCCAAATAATGGAGAAACTGTAGAAAGGGCACAGCAATTACTTGACCGGCTAAACTCCACATTTGACCTTTGTTGACAGAGGCAATATAAAAGATCTTCAAATTGAAGAGAATTGGACTTGATAAATTTGAGAGATTAGCGCCATAGGTTACACAGATATGACCCCAAGTTGAAGTGAAAAAGTCACTGCAAGGTGGTCACAAATGAAGGCATGTCTTTTCGTGGTCCTGCTACAGAGCGATATACATAAAGCTTCTCAACAAAGCAAGTATCTTCTGACTCATTGTCTCTGATCACTTCAACATTGAGTTTAGGCATCTTCTTTGCCAACTCTTTGCATCCTTCTATAGTAAGTTTGCAAGCAGACATCCACAAAAACCGCATAGATTCATAGCGATCCAAACCAGACAAGAGGGCAGAATCACCAAATGGGCTATCTCTTATCTCAAGCTTCCGAAGGCTTTTGCACCCATCCAACACATACTTCAGACCTTGATCACTTTCCCCAGCAAATGCTACTGATAAGATTTCTAATGTTTTACCATATGTTCCAATATACTCAAATGCTTTGTCTGTGAGCAGACCAGAAACTGCCAGCCTTGTTAGGCATTTGCAGTTCTTTACAATTCCCCCAAACCCACCATCCATTGATTCACCAGTTACATGATCGGTTGTATGCCGTCCCATGATACAAAGTCGAAAGCTCACCAGTTTGGCACAGTTTCTTGACATTGTCACAACTGCCTCATTGGTCATTCGCTGACAAAAGTAAAGAATCGACTGAAGATTTGGACATCCCTTTGAAATTGCAACAAGGCCTCGATCTGATACACAACCTTCACCATCTTCACGTACATCCATGGGAAACACTCGAAGATCCCTCAAATCTGTGCATGTTGATGCAACTGCTTCTAGACCACTGTCTCCCACTGAATCCAGAACCTGTCAGAAATGATCAGATAAAAATCACTTAAAAAGCTATTTACTACATGTCCACTGAGTAAACAGATCCATGAAAGACATGGAGAAATGTAAAAATTAGGGAGGAAATAAGATATTCAGTTTCATCAAAAAAAGCGGAGAAACATTATGATTCTATACTCTTGTTACGGGATAGGCCGTACATATCAATCCCAAATGCATGTGTCGAAATTTCAGAAATATCTGGTAGTGATAAAGATGAAATCTGAAGCTCCTAGAGAGGAAATGAGATAGATTTTTGGTTTCATCAAAAGAGCGGAGAAACACTAGGATTGTAAACTCTTGTTACGGGATAGGCCATACATATCAATCCCAAATGCATGTATCCAAATTTCAGAACTCTATGGTGGTGCTAAAGATGAAATCTGAAGCTTCTTTAAAGCTCCAAGAAATCACACTATAGAAATAAAGCCACCAGCATGAGATGCCTTAAACATCTAAAGCCCTAACTATTGACAATGATTTTAGTTCAACAATTCAAAATTGACTTGACATACTGAAGCAGATGTTCTTGCTTAAGTCTATCATACATTACTGCAAAATTCGGCAGATTAACTTGATATAGATGTTCTTGCTCAAGTCTATCATACATTACTGCAAAATTCGGCAGATTAACTTGATATAAAATACAAGTAGAGAATAGGTAACAAACCCAGAGGCATTGCACTTTATGACAATGACGGATGATTCCTTCCAATTCAAAGTTCCGAATAAGTGCATAGCTTAAGTTCAGAGAAGTCAAAATTGAGCACACTGGATAAACTGTAGGCAGATATTCTGGCACAAGCTCACGAAATCCTGACAAACACTGAATTTGAGAACATTTGCCGAATGCTGCCACAAGATTTTCTGCCTGTTCTGGAGAGAACTCATATCCCATTGAACCTGTTCCTAAATGTGTAAGCTGTGGTGCTATTAATATCAACTTATGCAACTGTACTGCAGAGACAGTTTTGTTCAACCTGAGCTTCTTTAGGGATGGGCACCTTGCCACTAATCTTTCAAGTGCATCAAAATTTACTGGAGCATCTAAACAGTCAAAGTTAAGAGATATCAAGGAGGTCATCTTCTCAGGAAAGGAGGCCAACCAGTCCTCTCCACTATCGAATACCTCAACCTCACTCAAATCCAGTTCAGTCAAATGCCTGCAAAACCAAACCATTTTGTCATTCCATTTGTGCATGTAATATATTATCAAGCATGTTTCCTACTCAAAAAAGTTTTATCCTACAATAGCTTAGGCTCTGTATGCTGCTTTCTGAATTAAATATTTATACCAGAAAAAGTCAGATGATAGGAGTATATCCAGCGAATTTGTCTCCACAAATGATGCAAGGCAATACCTACAATGTCCTATTATGTATCGAACTTGTCAACTGAAGTGTTATAAATTTGTATCTTCCTACTTCAACAGCAAAAAGCTCATGTTCTATACTAGTGTCAAGTTCATTAAATATTCCCAGAAAAATCTCATGGTCACGCATCAAAGTTATATCGATCCCTCCATTATTATAAAAAACTTCTGTATCATATTGCATAACTGAACGTGAAGAAAACATCATGCTTGAACTAAGACAGCACCTCCAAGAAAATTTGATAACTGGAAAACATTGGATGCTAGCCAGAGCAAGTTGCTTGTATTGACTGGGTGGGAGTTCATACTTCATAACAACCCTTACAAGTCAACCACAAATTTTGACCGCACAAACAAATCCCTGTGACAGGAATTCTCAAACTACTAGTCAGGTGTTTTGATTCCGGCTATTCTTATAAAGAACGGATATTTTAACAGTATCTTCAGAGAGGATTTTCTTTTGATCATCTCAAAAAGATAGAACAACGTCAATACAAAAATGTATGCATTATATTTCTGGATTCAGTTGTGTAAGTGTTTTAGCAACAATGTTTGGGATCAGACTGAAATATAATGCACCCATTTCAAATGGATTGTGAAAATCTGATAATATTGAAGTACATATAGTTTTCTGTGCCATTGTAAACGAAATGTAACATTGCTCATTTGTTTTGTATATCAGAGTGATTAGCATAAGTTGCATATGTTGACTGATAGGCAAAAAGTTAAGGAATCTGCCCTTCAACTTGTAGCAATAAGAATTCAGCTCTGCAAATGACAAGTTTCAGCAGTTTACTACTACTTGAAACAACAGAGGAAAAGTTGAAATCTGATGAGGCAATCATAATTCATCCTAGGGATGGATCAGGATGTGCAGTCCAAAACCTCTGATAGATTAATTTTCATCAACGGTCTTTTTCAGAAACTGCAATCCACTAACTATGTTCTGTGTATATCTTACAAGTCTTAAATTCTTTTAGCACTGTTTACGAAGCTACCATTAAGTAAGAAAAAGTGCAAATAAAACTCTCAACTCACAAATCCTCACCAGTGTTGAAATGAACTCTACATTTAGGGCCCAAGTAAAACTGAATTGGCGTTTTCTGAAGCAACAAAGCAATAAGGAGAAGAGGATTAAAAATAAAGACAAGTCTAGGAGTAAAACGGCATGACTAAATTGTTCGGAGCTCAATATGAATTCAGTTCACCCTTTTATAGCATCTTCTAAATTAATATCCTAGCACTCCTGGTTTCTGAAAATCCAAATATTCCAGTAACGCACATTACAGATCTGAGCTTTTCAATATATATTTAAACTTTCCCCCTTGTTTCTAATCCTAGAACCAAGCTATTTCGAATCTGGGTTAACAAAGGACAACAAATAACCTAATTAAGAGAACAGGATAGCACATGAAGATTTTCAGAACTGCAGTCAAACAAAGGTCAGAAAGATGGAAGACTTAGTTTTTAAGAAAGCAATTCTCTCCCATTGTTGGAGGCTATCATACAGCCAAAACTTCGAATTGACCAGGCACTAATGTCATGAGTAATAAAAGCGATATTAACAGGCAAAGCCTATAATGAGCCTCTTGTCTAGGAGGTCTTGGGTTCAGAGTCTACTCGAGCTTAACACATAATAATAATTAACCTCATCAAATAAAAAACAAATAATCTAGGTGTAGGTATTGATGGTGCACCTGCATTTGCTAGCAATAGTAGCAAGACCGGCGGTGCTGAATCCATCACAGCATACCAAGATAAGCTCCTTGAAATTGGGGAAGGAATCTGCAAGCAAAGTCAGATCCTCGTTTGTGACAGTCATTCTCTTCAAACACAACTTCTCAAGCCATGGATATGCAGGTGCCATGGCGGACACCCACGGGGTAAGATTGGCCCCCCATTTTGCGGGCACCAAATTGAAGTCTGCAAATCTGGGTTTTCCCTTGAGAGTCACAGACTTGATCTTGGGGAACCTGTTTATCATTATTTCTGGGGAGACGGCATAGCAGTTGCTTATAAATATCTGCTGGCGTGACCATGATTCGACCCTGTACCAGGCCTTGCAAACTAAAGAAACGGCGTTTCTGTGCTTGTGGGCATTCAGAAAAACCAACACATGTTCCAAAACTTCATCTGGGAATGAAGATTCCATGTCTGCTTTGGCTTTCTGAGCTGCAATTCTGCAAGCAGATTGGTCCTGATCCATCAAAAAAAAAATTCTCTTCAGGAACAGGACACGTCACCCTCCATACATCACAATCAAGCCTTGCAAATGGGAGAATAACAAGCCAATGTCAATAAGAACTATAATAGAATAAATGGGTATTTCTTATATATAACACAACTGTTTGCAGTGAGGGCCTACTCTGAGAAGAATCAAATGAGACCCCCTATCGCCCCCAATGGGACTGAGCTTTCAACCAATTATTAGCACTGGAGATGATGCCCGGTTGACTCTACTTTTACATTGATATGCTACTCGGTATTTGTTCTATAATCTTTGCTCTTCTCAATGGCCCACAAAACTGGTTTCAGGCTCCTCGAAATGCTTCACAACCCAAACCCCACTAATACCATTATTGAAGAAAAGCATCTCAGGAGGAAGTCAAAAAGGTCTTCATCCATGGAATCCAATAGAGGCCAACTAAACCCAATTGAAACATTACTAAACTCGGAAGAACTTTAAGAACCCGATCAGGAATCGATGACAAACTCTCTACATCATCTGGAAATCAAAAAAAATTCTGGACGGACGGACTCCAGTACATTCAGACACTCGCGCACTTTCAAAGGCCTTGATTTTCGAAAGTGGACCTGAAGAATCATCCATGAAAGAGTGTAGCGTTTCTAGGCCTTCTCCTCCTGACCCTTCTATGCAAGAAACCACCCCCGTTCTGGACTAACAGAAGAGGCCTTGTTAATAACTAGGGATCATGCCTGCAGATAAGGAAACAGCTCAATGCCCGAATCACATTTTGAATCTGGCCTTTCTGAATGCATATATTATCAGTAATCAATAAGATCCAACGAAAAAGCTAAGCTAAACCTACCTATAGAAAAGCTGTTGGCTGTAAACCAGCAGGAGAAGATATCGTTGAAAGGGAACTGGGATTTAATTCATACAAGACCTAAAACCTGACCTGATACTAGCAGTTGCAAAAATACCGAAAAAATGTTGCAACTGTGGAACAAGTGTTGATGGCAACCGTGATTTAGTCATATCAACACATAATCTTTGAATGCCGAACACCATTAATAAACAGGAGCAACAACACTCATTAAAAGCCCAAAAGGAGGGATAAATTTCCCAAACAGAAGTACACTACGGGATCAAAACTGCATAAGGGTGGGGGGTCGGTAGGTCAATCAACAGGGATAAGAACAACGCTATAAGTACTGAGCAATGAAAGGATTTGTGGGAAAGGATTGAAGTGATTAAGCCCTAGAGATGAAGAAGTTCAATGTAAGGAAGAAGGAGACAAGAATGAGTTATGGAGAGGAAGAGAGATGAGAGGAGAATGGTCAAGGAGACAAAAGAAATGCTGTGTATTTAGCAGACAGGAGGGGTGGGGTGATAGAAAGTAATGATGGGAAAATACAAGCTAAGAGGAAGAACACAGATTTCCCAGTGCAAGAAGTAACACAGCGAGCATGTGCTTAAGAAGGATTTTAGGCTCCCAAGAAAGTCATTAATAAGACAAAAACCAGCACAGTGCCATGAAGAGACAATGGAGTTTACTATGGGACACAGAAAGCTCAGAAGGTCACATTGAAAAGCTTTGCAAGAACGGGGAATAACATAAGGTGAACGGCGGGGATTAATCCAATTAATCCATAATCGAAATGGTTAGAATACTAATCCTCATATTCGCCCACCCAGATGGTTAAAATTCTAACCTTAATCCTTATATGGATAACAAGTAGGATATCATGTGGCCTTAAAAGACATAGGCAGTCAGAAGCAGATAGAAAGCAACAAGAGCATCTGGTATACTGTACTATGAGGTGAAAACTGCAGAGGTGCTAGAAAAGTGTAGAATAAAGAACATTTGGAGGATTCTTTAAGTACCATGGACAAGAAACCTCAGTGAAATTCTTATCTGTAGGATTGTATTACCCTATGACGAAGGTAGCAGGTGCTAGATATGGCGGCGGTGACTAAATTATAGCTGAGGTTTTGCAAATAGGCAAGACAGGATCTTTCGAATACACAAAACTAAATTTAGCGGAAGTCCCCAATTTGAATTGCCATATGACCCAGATTCACTTTTTAGGGTACTTAAGTTTAAGCAAGCATAAACTGTACAAAATTAAAAATGGTGGGAAAAAACAACACATGTGATTCATAGCTATGAAACCATGGTGGAACTCCACAGCCCAACGGTAGAAGAATACATTGCAGGAAGACCAGATAAGGAAGCAAAAGCAGAGATCGGTGGCTAATAACTGTACTAAAAACAAACCATGCATGGGAAAATGAATATAAAACGACTTGAGAGTCAGAGGGTATTTTAAAACGTTAATAGTGGGATTTGAATAAAATTAAGTTGTCATTATGGATAAACTAATGGTGATGGGGAAAAGACAATACATTGTTTGCACAGAAAACATGAAGAGTTGTGTGGGTGTTGCAATTTAAAGGCCATAAGAGATGAAGTTGATTGGATCGAAGAGAAGGCAAACTCGGGAAAAGGCTTTTACTTGAGTTCCACAACGGTCAATGGAATCAAAACTGCTGTTCCAATTCAACTTGGAGATTAAATGACCATCAGAAACCACAGTGATGTCAGAGATTTAAATTTTGAGGACAGAGATTGTATGGCTTTTCAAACATCGGTTGCATTGTACTTTTATAGATTTGCCAATACCTTCCACCAAAAAGCTGATTAACTTGCAGAGAAGGAAGAGGGAAATCAGTATGGTGAAAGATATGAATTAGGATTAGGGGAAGGGCATGAGTCTACATTCTAATGGTGAGGAATTTTGCTGAATTATTAATTTTAAAAGATCTAAAAATATTGATAGCTAAAAAATTATTTATAAATATATAATTTATTAATAGTGGTTTTCTTATATTCTTAATAATTAATTTTTTAATAGATTTCTAGGATATTTTTACATTAAATATTAGTAATTGTTGATGGATAAATAATGATATTTTTTTAGTTGGTTTTACTGTCTAGTTACTGGGACATCTTTAAATAGGTATGAGGTAATATTTTGATTCTTGAGTGCTTATCCAATTCTAAATGGAACACCATGACTATCTAGAAGTTAAAAAATATTTTTTTATTTGCATACAAAGAGAACAAAAAAACTACAAGTAAAAGACATTAACTACAACGTTACACTTCCCCTAGTGTGTACTTTATAGTTTAGAGTTATGGACTATGTGAAGGGAAGGAACACCATATGGAATGCATTGATGACCAACAATAAACTATTTATGCGTATGAAATCAACTAATAAAATCTTCAAGACATTAAACACCAAGACCTAAATAGACAAGAAAGTATGGAGCAAAGAATATGTTAGACTGACATACCCCAATCTTTCAAAAAACATTACAAAACTAAAATGTGACTTTACGAACCAACCTAAGTCCTCACAGGTTCCCTAACATCAGTACTAAAAAAACATTACCAAACATATTTACATCCATACATATATGCATTGAATCGTGCTCTTTATTAGTCTATGATCATTTTAATGTCCATATCTTAGTTAAATGTAAGTTAATCAACTACCATTGTTTGAATTGTCAACTCAAGCCATTACATCAAACCTAATCATCGAATTCATAACCTCTACTAGTTTATGGTTAGTATTAGCTTGATTTAGACATTAAGGTAGAGATAAACATTCATTGGGGTATGCATTGTCTCACTACAATACACTCATTTTAAATGCATTAAGTAAACATAAACCAGACACTGATCAATACAATCAAGTTAGTGTCTACATCCATTGTATCATAACTACCCACTAATTACAAGTCTAATATACACAAGTTATCATTCATAATATTTTCTTTGAACATTAAGCTAAAAGATGAGATTTTCTTTCCTTAGTCACTTAGATACATCATAGCATTACTATTCTTGGGCATTGGACCTATCAGTCAAATTGGCACGGTGATCAGAGAAAGGTGTTGACTAATACTTTGTATCACACACTTAGTATTGTCATTTATTGGCAACTAGTAGCAAAGAGAGACATAAGACTTGAAGTCAAAATGACCACCAAAAGAATCTTATACTGGTCCAGTCAAGTGAGCATCTATGTTGAGTCAAACATGCACAAAGGTGTAATGAATAGTCACAGGTGGAAAGCAAGTATGATAAGTCACCATTGATGTTAGGAGACAAAAAGATAGAAAGGTAATATGATGTGGTAGGCTTCCATGATAGGGTGCTCGCAAATAAAAAGGTCAAAAGCTATACCATAAGACTCTAGGTAGGTTGGTAGGTCTACCAGTCTAGGTACCTATTCATAGGTAGTCACAAACCTATTATGTGACTAACCCTTGTCTTTTATTCAAATTTTGAATCCATCATATTGAGCAAGATCTTTTAATATGGTTTTGGTGCCCAAAATCAATTAAGTGTAAATATGAAATGTACACTTGTAATGTGGGAAGTTGTTGTTGATGTTGTGAAGAGTGAAGCGAGAGCTGAAGTGACTTGCAAAGCTTAGAAGTCAAACAACAAACAAGTTTCTACTCAGAGAGGAATATGAAAGTGAGAAAGGTGATATAGAGTGATTACATGACAAGTCAAGGTAGAAGATAATTCTAGAGGATCTCCAAGGATTAAACAACAGATCTGCAAGGTAAGATGTGTCATTCTTAAGATCAACTACTTAGTTTTCTTTCTTACCATTACAACTATCTATAACCCTTAATCAAGTATGCTTAATTGTAAGCATTTGTAAATCCTCTAACAAGGTACCTAGAAGGAGCGATGTAAATCCTCTCATAGGGTAGCTTTAATAGGCCTACTATAATTCTAACAAATTACCATCATCCTCAATTAAATGAGTCCTTAGAAGGAATAGTTGAAACCTCTAATTGAGAAATCTTTTATTTGCAATAAAAGGCTAGTGGGTATATTACTTCCACTATGGTTTTCATCCTCTCACTAAGGGTTTCCATGTACAAAAATATTTGTCATTGATGTTTTTTTTCTTGTGTGAGCTTGCATGGTTCTATTATGTTGCTTTTATCATTGTATTATTGTTTAAGCAACTGGTATTTAAGTTATTTAAGACAGTGGTTCAACTAATCCATTTTAAAGTAGAAACTAATTCACCACCCCCCCTCTCAGTATCAATTTGGGGCAACAATTGGTATCAGAGCGGAGGTCCTAAGAGAAATGAGCTAAACAATTTGAGGGAAGATCTAATAGAGGCATTTCGGTTTCAGAGGCAACTAGATGAAGCTCTTACTACCGTTGATGGTTTGAAGGACAAGCTAAAAGCTTGCTTGAACAAGAAAAAGAAACCAATGCATAAACTAAGTGAAAGCCAAGAGCTCATTGAATACCTTGAACACCAAAGTGGATCAGACAAATCTAAATATGTCACAATAGATATCATGGTTGATAATGAGAAGCTTACCAAAATCATTGCATTGCTGAAAAGGAACAAGAAAAAACATCATTGAGAATGAGTGTAGCACTTTGTGAGAAAAGGTGTTGCCATTCAGGCAAAAGATGAAGAAGAGGAAGCACTGAATAGCACTTATAGGCTAAATAAATAGTCGAGAAGCTATAAGGACAAAAGAGAGATAGATGGTGTAAATAGAAGATGGACACTATCATGTCTGATAAGAAAATAATGTCTTACTTGAGTATTATCACAATCACAAAGAGAAGATAACACTACTAACTAAAGAGAACAAACAACTAGGAGAACAAATACACCAACTAATTGATGAGTTGAAGAGTGCAAATGAAATGAGAAATTGAAAAATTTCAATGAAAGCATTGAAAAGATAGATAAACAACTAAGAGTTGAGAGGAGAAACAAGAGCACAATCAGTCTGGGATATACATATGACTACGAGACTGAAAAGGTTAGACTTTCTAGAATGAAAGACTTGGATAACAACAAGAAAGGGAGATCACCACCTAAAGGTATGAAACCCAAGAAGCCCACCTATTATTGTTGTGGTAAAGTAGAAAATACTTCAAATGCATGCTGGCACAAACAAGTATATCTTGGTATCTACTATACCTTTGATGGTTACTATCATAATTGCCACTAGTATGGTCACACGACACAAGAGTGCAAGTCTCATTTCAATGAGAAAATGATTGATGGTTATTGTTACTATTGTAACAAGTATAGCCACAAAGATAAGAACTAGAGATCAAAGACACAATCAAACTAGACATCTCCAAAATCAAAAAGTCTCATTGGAAGGGACAAGTTCTCCACACATATCTACTCAACTTGTGGAAACCATGGTCATCTTGTTGCATATTGTAAGATGAGGATAGGTTGAAGGAACAATATAGGACCTTGGAGAGGTACAAGAATGGCATGTTATAACTATCACAAGATTGGTCATCTTGCTAGAGATTGTAGTACAAGAAATAGGTTGAATGATCAATTCCCTCACAAAATAGTGAAGAAGAAGATAGTAGACAAAGAGGAAGTCAGGAAGGACTTCAACAAAGTATGGAGAAAAAGGGGCGATGAAGTAGAGGTAACCAAATCTATAGAGGTTGTGAGCTCACTAGTCAATGGCAAGACCTTTGAGTCAAATTAAGCTATCGTAGCTTAAAGGGTTGTGTGCATATGGAAAATCATACACTGTCCATCATATCTAAACTGGTAAGTCACTTATTGTGATACAAATTTGGTTAAGTATTTCTCATCACATTTGCAAGAAAGTTACACTAGTCTCTAGACAAGAAAGCAGTAGGAATATGAACGTTTCCCAACATGTCATGAGTATTTATTACTTAGGTTAAGTGGTAGGTAAACACTCTATCTACCATTTTAATGCTAATGTTATTATTTTGCACTATAAATCAACTCATATTGAGTTATTTACCACTTTTCAATTTTGAAATCTCTTAAGTTTTCTAAATTGTGAACCCTAGCCTTCAGTGTACAAGCATTGTGTAAACATAGTGTCAATTTGAGAAAGTAGAGAGAGGTAGCTTCAGTGGTGTGTTGATAAGCGTGTTTGATTGAGATGAATATTACTAGTTACTAATCATATCCAAATGGCCAAACAAATCAACAAAGTAATGTTTGTCAACGAAAAGTTGACTAAACATCCAATGTACAAAATTATTCCATTGAAGGCGAATGAGAAAGAATTTTTGGGTGCATTATCATTGCTATCAGGCGACTTTCTTCTTACTAAGAACGTAAGTGCATTTCCAAAGGTGAAAATTGAGGAATTGGGCAACAAGACAGTTCAAAAGAAATATAGGAAACTTTGTGAGAATGGGGTCTAAAGAAAGAGAACAAACACTTGAAGAAGACAACTCTACACTATGTCATAGACATACTTTTTTTTTCCACAAGGATTGGATGAGGCTCATTATGAGAAGAGTACACAATTAGTACATGTGGTTAGATAAAACCTACAATATCACAAAGGATTTGATTCACATGGATACTAGCTTTAGTTCTACAGGAAAGTAACTAACCACCAGACCCCTCTCAACCAATCGAGTGGAAGAGATAACTGGATGTCACCACGATGGATGAGCTTGCATAACCATGAACAACATAGATTATGAGATGAGATATGTTGCAATGGTGGTGGTATATAATATCTATTATTTAAGCAACAAAAAAAATGTGTTGAGCGGAGCAATATATGGAGCATACGTGATGATCAATGACCAATCTCCAATCAACCTAAGTGGATGGCTCCATAAGAAGATCATGGAAAACATTAGTAAGACCAAAAAATATTACAACAAGCACATACTTAAATTTGGAAAAAATGTTGGTATATTTATTTTACTTTAGAAAGGAGTTCCCTAGGCATAGACCCTTCAAATGGTCGAATGAGTGGCCCATCTCAACCTACATCACCAAGCTCTACAAGAAATTAGAAGGAAAAGGTAATGCAACCTTGTGGGGTTATCTAAAAGGAAAAAACAATATCATATGCACAAGAGGGAAAGGATTCCCTTTACCCTAGTTGAAGAATACAAGAAGGATTTGTGTTTCCTTGTAAGCACAAATAGGTGCATGGCACAACTGGTTTGACCTTGATCCCATTGGCTAATTGAGTTCCAGTATGAGATGACTAAAGAAACAAGATCCTAAATAATACTAAGATTTGGAACCAACTAGAGATCAAGGCCAAAGTGCAAAACTAGCAAGAGGCAACAACTACAACTAAGAAAAATCCAAGAAGGGTAACTAGAAATCAAGCTTCTAAGCCTACTGAAGTAGAAGAGATTGGAAACATAGATGTCAAACAAATAAGGGAAGAGCTTATCAGTGAAGCTCGTCAAGTCCTCAACTAGAGGTGGAAGTTGAGGCAGAGTGATGAAGGGTGCTCCCCTTAATACCATAAACACATAACAAAAACAAGAAATAACAATAATTTGTGAGAACTAAATATGGGCTTCTTATTATTGTCACAAATGCAAAATTACAGAATTCAGAATTACAATATGCTAACCCACATGGGTGCCTTCATTACAATAATATGCAAGACAAAACTGTGAACTATCACCTAGAGTTGTCCTAGGCAATGTACGTGCATTGCTTAAATAGGCAATTTTATGCTGCCTGGGAAGGTTCTAAACACTCAAACTTAATACCTAGGGCCAACAAACCAAAAAATACGTATAGAGTCAGCCAAATACACCTTTGACATTTATTTTGGAAGTTTTGGTCGGCCCAACTTCAAAAGGCCATAACTTTCGAATGGTTGCTCCGATTGGCTATTATAGCCACTTTTCAGAATCCTCAACTTCTGATCTACAGGCTCAAATCAGCACAAGCACCCATCCATTGAGTTTCAAGCCTCATCTAGGCACATTTAGGCCTTCAATGATGAGCATGAAGTCTTTATACCAATATTACACACCAATAATCCACAATAAATCCATGAATATGTAGAAGTTGATGAAAGCCAACTTCATAGCTTGCCAAGATCACCTACATGCAAATAACTTGCTAAAGGGAAACCAAAAAAAGAAGGGTGGAGCTTGGAGAAACTAAACAGACTAAGTGAACAAATATTGCCACAATGAAAAATGAATTGCTATACAATATGAAATGAAAGCTATGAATTTACAATAGGAGAGCCTGAATATAAAGGCCTCTAGGAAGCTTGTAGAACAAGCTGGAAGGTGCTAGGTGATAAGGTTGACAGTTAAGCATACATCTACAAAAGGTGGGATATCCTCGATCAAGGTGAGAAGATAAGTATGACTTAGACAGGAACAAACTCCCATGTTGTCAACAACTCCTAGACTACAACTAATAAATAAATGCATTTAACTAAGTAAACTTAAGTAAAAGGGTAAATAATAATTATTTACTCTAACACCCCCCCTTAAGTGCAACTTAGGGGAATTCACTTAAGCTTACAAAAAGCTAAGATGAAATGCAGAATGGGTCCCAGCAACTAGGCCATGTTAGGTACCCATGTACAAATGTAAAGAAATCTTTGTAAACTAAAGATAAAGGAGAAAACCCAGTGGTAAAAACCCCTCTCCAAAAAGAGATAGTTGAAAATCTAGTGAAGGACTGAAGAAGCCTCCAACTTGAGGAATGTCCCAGAAAACAAGAACAAAGAAGATCATGAAGAGCATCACTGAAGCATGAAGAAGCCGCAAACTCTGTCAAAAAGAAATTGTCGATCTAAAGAACCTCCACAAAAAATAGAAGGCACAAATTGAGAGTGTCTATATGGTAGATGATCCATCTCACTGAAATGCATAGGTAGCCAGCCATTGCAATCACCTAGTATATAGGATCAAGAACTAAATACATAGCTCACTCCATCAAACCATCGAACCAAGGAAGCATTATAAAAAACAAAATAACTCCCCCTAATGCAGATGGGGTGAGATGACAGGCAATTGAAAAAGTTGGCCAAAATCCTCTGTAGAAAGAACCAAGAATAGCGAGAGAGAGGAAGAGGTACAAACACCTATAAAGGCATGTGTCACAGACACATCATGGGGCTTATGTCATGGAAGGGACACTCACTTGACAAAGGAAGAGGGCACAAAAATGGCAACAACTAACACCCCCATGGTGCTTTATAAAATAGTGTGAGTACAACTGTCTCAAAAAAATGTTCATGAAGCCAAAATACAAGAGTGACACTTTATCTTAGTGCATTTGCATAAAGATTCTTACAAATGATTTCAAAAATTATTAGAAAAGGAAAAAAGATGACACAAAAGATAGTACAACCCAAAACAAAAGATCCCATGCCATGAAAACGATCCTCAGACTTGGAACACCCAAGATATCCACCATAGAGCAAAAATGTCAAAAACATGATAGAAAGAGAATGGGGTAAAATCTAAAGGAAATGACAACATTTCTGAAAAGTAGACAAAACCAACTTTCCAAAAATATAACATTTTCAAAAAACGAAGATGGGATGCACAAGAAAAGCTCGTCGGAGTGAAAAATAGAACATCTGACTTTGACTGCAAAAACCATGTAGAAGTTGATGAAAGCCAACTTCACAGGACGCCAAGATCACCTGCATGCAAGTAACCTACTGAAGGGAAACCAAAGAAGGAAGGGTGGAGCTTGGAGAAACTAAACGGACTGAGAGAACAAATATTGCAACAATGAAAAATGAATTGTTATACAATATGAAATAAAAAGATATGAAATTACAATAGGAGAGCCTAAATATAAAGGCCTTTAGGAAGCTTGTTGAACAAGCTCGAAGGTGCTAGGTGATAAGGTTGACAACTAAGCATATGTCCACAAAAGGTGGGATATCCTCAATCAAGGTAAGAAGATAAGTATGACTTAGATAGGAACAAACTCCTGTGTTGTAAACAACTCCTAGACTACAACTAATAAATAAATTCATTTAACTAAGTAAACTTAAGTAAAAGGGTAAATAATAATTATTTACTCTAACAAATTACTCATGATATGGCACTGAGCCTCAACTGGTAGGCTGATATATCCAAGATTAACGTCTAGCTTTGAAATTAGGACATTTTGAGCTTATATAACTAACTTACTAAGTAGCAAGCCTCTAGAAACAACAACTCTACACTGAGACAACCTTTATTCAAGAAATTAAAAAAGATTTTTTTTTGGGTGATGCAAGATTTCTCTTACACCCAGGATGGTCATTCATCATAGAGCTTGAACCTAGGCAAGAATCTACACTTGAGCCAGATGGGACATGAAAAGCTATCGGTTAGAAGTAGTCCAAGCCTGTCAAGCCTAAAAAGTTTGAGGCTTGTAAAAGATAGAGGAATGATAATGAAAATAAAGGTTCATCAAAACCAAAACCATAAGGGTACTTGGAAACAAATACTGATGTTGAAGTGTTGGATGTAGAAAAGATAGGTAAGAAATAACCATCTTCACTTTCAATTGATGATATACTTACTGACGTTATGCATAATGGAAACTACAACACATTGAAAATTAGATTTTCAAAGTTTAATTTTGTAAATAAGAACAAAGCTGTTAGTGATTGACTAGTTAGTATGAGAACTTTTAGCAAAAGGACATCCAAGGCAAGAGAAAAGTTACCTAAGGGACTAGTAGACATCATAGTTAAGAAATAGAAAGCAAAGACTATTCAATTCAAAGGAATACTAGACGATTTCATTGCAAAGATGAGGATAGAGTACACCAAGTCAGAGAGAATGACATTGATAGAAGCATACAAACAAGATTTCTCTATGTAGGAGAATGTAGCTTCAGTTACCATGGGTGAACTAAAAGAGGTGTATGAAAATGTAGTAAAGAAATGGGGATGAATAGCTAGATAAATTCAACATGAAGAACAAGGAGTAAGAGGCACTTAAATCTTAGAGTGCGGATCTAAAAGGAAAAGGCATCATGCAAGAAGAAAAGAAAAAGAAGGAACACAAAGGAGGATTTGGGACAAGCAAAGATAAAAATGAAGAATTACGTGTAGAAGATGTATTAGATGTACCTAAACAAATTAATCCACTTACATCACCAAGGACTTAAGCCCAACCTAGTCATGTACTGGAACTAAATTCTTAGAAAAAGGAGTTACCAATGATGGAAAAATCACCAGAGAAAAAGAATGAGAAACTTGATGCAGAGGCCAAGGAAAAGTCGCTTGAAAATGATGTCACACTAGTTAAGGAGAAATAACTAGAGAAGATTGGAGTAGATAAATCTCTTGAAAGAATAGAAGAGGTACATGTACTTGAGTAGACTGAGAAGGAAAATACACTTGAGGAAAAAGAAAAAGGAAATACACTAGTAAGTTTTTCCACACCTATCACAGAGGAAAATCGAAAGAAGGTGAACACACCAATGAGGCAAGCTTCATAGGAGAAAGAAGAATCTCTTGATCTATAAATAAAATCAGACAAAGAAGACACATATGTCAGAGAGGAAAATCCAATAAAGGAGGCCACATGGGAGAAGACACAAAATTGTGAGAAATAACATGCACCAGAGATGGAAGGAACTCCATAGATGGAACAGGTACTAGCAATAGAGGAAACTCCCAAGAGCCATCAAATGCATAAAAATGAGACAACTCCATAAAAGGAGAAGACCTCTGACAAAGAGAAATCACTAGTGAGAAAGGATACACTATAAAAAGAAAAGACTCCAAAATTGGAGTAGGAAGATCATCAAGAGGAAGTTAAATCCTCTAAGAAGGAGAGGACAATGATAACATCCAAAGTATCAAAAAGCATTCCAAAGGACAAAAAAGTGTCAGAAGAACTTAGTCAACCAAGTGGAAGTTAAGCTTGGAAGAGGAGATAGGGAAAAGAAAAAGTGGAAGGGTCAACAAAAGACACCTCCCATTTCCCCATCATCTAGCTTAGAGGATGAAGGAGAGTTATTTGAACATAATGCAGAAGAAGAAAATAAAAAGATCTCAATCAAGGAGGAGATTGAGAAAATGAAGGAGAAGTTTGTAAAAATGAATTCCAAAGAACTAAAGAAATACTCCAAATAGGTTTGATGGTATAAAATGCTCAATCAAGCAAGCAAAAGGAAGCAAAGGGAAAGGACACTAGTTAAAGCCAAATATTTTATTACTGAGTTAGTGTTGGAAGATATATATGATCCAAAAACCAATTTAATTGATCAACATACATAGTTTTCAATATTGAAGGACAAGTTGAAGACATACAAAATATTGCAGAGAAGAAAGTTGAAGAAAAGTGACTATAAAAGCTCATGATCCTTGTTGAGATTAGAAAGGTTACTCTTTCAAAAGTCACAGATGAAATTACTGGGGATTTAAAATCTACTACCTTCATGCTACAAAAGGTATTTGACCCAAGTACCTTGACAACCAACCTTGAGAAGAAGTGTGGAACAACTCAACATGAGCTTCAAAAAGTCATCAAGATTGTTAATCCACTTAAAGGTTCAACATAAAAATATACAACAAAGGCTCAAGAAATCATTCACTTGGTTCACAGGATAAGGGCTAAAAAAGATAAATCAACTCTTAAGCTCTTAGAACTTCAACACTTCCTATCACCCTTGACATGTATTATTCAAGAGCATCTAAAGGATGCAGACATACTAATCACCAAGTTACCGATAAAGAAAAAAAGGCTATGCATATGAGGAAGGAATAGAGTATGGAGAGATCTTTGCACTAGAGGAAAGACTAGAAGGAGCTAGGATAATACTAGCATATGTAGCCTACAAAAGGTTTAAAGTGTACCAAATGGATGTGAAGTCTACATTCCTTAATGGAGTTCTTGAAGAAGAAGTATACATTGAACAACTATAAGGGTTTGTATCAAAATATGGTAAGGACAAGGTATGCAAATTGAAGAAAGTCATTTATGGACTTAAATAGGCACCAAGAGCATGGTATGAGAGCTTAGACTCGTATATTGTTAAGATTGGCTTTGTAAGAATCAATGACAATGTCAACATTTATCTAAAGAAATATATAGGAGTTAGGTTGTTAATTGCTAAAATATTTGTGAATGACATCATCTTTGGAGGAGATGACAATTTTTTTATTTTTTTGAGGAAATGAAGAAAGAGTTTGAAATGTCAATGATTGGAGAAATAAGGTTCTTTATAGGACTACACATATCTCAAATTAAAGGTAGAATCTTCATAAGTCAGGTCAAGTATTTAAAGGATATTTTGAAGACCTTTGGACTGAAAGAGTCCAAAATGGTGGGTATCCCAATGGTGATTGGTTGTAAATTATTAAAGGAGGACGAAAGTCCAAAAGTGAACGAAACTCTATACTAGTCCATGATTGATAAACTCCAATATGTAGTGCACAACATACCTGACATTGTAGAAGAAATGGGGATAGTGGATAGATTTTCTACCAAAATTAAGAAACCACACCTAATCATTGTAAAAAGGATATTTAGATATCTCAAGGGTGCTAAAGAATAAAGTTTATGGTATCCTCACAAAGGAACCTTTGAACTCATTGGCTTTACTAATGTTGACTAGGAATGAAACATAGATGACAAAAAGAAAATAATTAGAGGTGCATTGTTTGTTGGAAGCAGATTGGTAGCATGGACGAGTAAGAAACAAAATTGTATATATCAATCAATAATAGAAGTTGATTATGTAGCTACAATAGTGAAATGCACTCAAATTGTTTGGATCAAACAACTACTAGAAGGAATTTGGGAGAAGGTGGAAGAGCCAGTGATTATAAGCTATGAAAATATAATTGCAATCAACATATCAAAAAACCTAGTCATGCACTCAAAGAAAATGCACATCTCTATCAAGTGTCACTTTTTTAGAGATAAAGTGCAAGAAAAAGAGGTAAGTTTGAAAAATGTTCTGACTGAAGAACAATTAGTAGATATCTTCATTAAACGTCTTTAAAAGTATACCTTTGAGTATCTTAGATAAATGTTATTGGTTATATCCATATCATGCCTAAAGTAAAACATAAATGTTAGGCATCAATCCATGATTCAAAAAAGACTATACATAAATTGGATTGATGACCAAGTTGGACTACTCCATAGGGGGAGGAATCAAAAAGATAAAGGTGGTAGCTATGCACATTTTGCATTATTGTCAAAGGGGGAGAAGTGAAAGGGGACATCATGAATAAAGAATAAAAGAAGAGCAATACATTTGTACAAAATGTAGAAAGCAAATATGACAAGGAGATTGAAAGAGAAGAAAAAATAGGTGATGAAATATTAAAGAAATCAACTATATGGGGGGTAGATGCTCAAGAAAATAGAGGAAAGTAAGTAATCAATAATTTTTACTTAGATTGGTGAAGACAAGCGGTCTTCACAATCTGCTTAGTCAACTTGGATTGAGTAGAAGTTGGTAGCTAGCAAGGAGTCAACATAGGGAGATAGGAAAAAGGTATTGGTAGTCTCACAATGAGACTAAAGGGTAGACATCAAGGTTAGTACATAGAGGCAAGATACCCATGATTGGACATGTCACTTGGTAGGTAAGGTTTCTTTGATGCCTCAAAAAATGGTGAAGAAAGTGTCACATTAATTTTCAATGAAATGATGAACGAAAGAATTTAAATTTGAATTCTCAATAGCAAAGAAAACAAAGGTAGGGTAAAATCAATGATTTTCCATTAATAAAATCTACGCCTAATACATGTTACCTGTGTAAATAGTGCAGATTAGAAGAAGGGAGACATGCAAGATGGAGTTAGCCAATTTAAAATTTTGATTCATGAATTAGGGTTTGAGAATGAAAATAAAAATATGTATATAGTTATTCATGTTGAATGAACAATTGTTGGTTGTGTTGGTGTTTTTAACTACCAAGTAATAAGATACTTGATACCAAGATGGTAAAGATCATAATAACATAAGGATTAGCTACTTCCTATGCTTAGCTAAATAGTCTTCAGATCTGGATCCAACTTCAACAAAATCATAAAGATTTTCTACTCTTTTGGCTCTGTAAAACCAAGGCTAGTGCACTTGAGGGGTAAAAGATTCAGAGCTTGACACTATCTTCACACTTTATTTAGTCAATGAAATTCTATTACAATATTCATCCCCTACAGTAGATTGGTCACAATTCTTCTCAGATTTACAAGCAATTCTAGGTAACAACAGCTAAGTAAAACACAAAGATTAAATGCAAACAAATATTGACCAACTATGATACTCTTCAAACATTTAAAATAAAATTGATTTGAATTTTAAGATTTTTCTTGATGCTTATCTATGATCTCTTCATATGTAAACTGAAATAATTGATCAGTGCCTCACGCATTGGGATTTAGAGTCTATCCAACTATTTTGACCTAATTGATTGTATTACAATCAATATCATCAACAATTCTCCCTAAAATTCATTCTTATGCATATCCTTATTACTGCTTGGAAATCCTATCATATCACTAAAGCATTTACTCAATTCATTGAATCAAAAGCAATAGTGAATTGACATACAACCTATCCTAGTTGCATTAAATTGACCAAACTTTACCCATACAATCTCAAGACAACCAGTCAATAACAATGGAGACAAGATTCAGAGAAAAAGATATGGTGACAATTCATCTTTGTATTAATTCTCTTTGAAAATTATGTAAGATTGGAATAGTACTCAAAATAACTTAAAGACCAAACAATCTAATCTTTTAAAGCATGTATCTACAAATTTGCAGAGAAAATACATCGTAAAATTTTGACATCAAGGAAAAATCGACTGAGTGCAAACCTAGCAAGAAAACTAAAATTTACATAAAATTTTAGACCCCTTCTCTAGCCTTGGAATCTCACTTATATAGTGTAAGATGCAACAAGCTTTAGGCATAGAGAATACTGACAGTTGTCCTTAAGACAGAAAGATATTTACAAAATTGTTGTCACAAAAGACAAAAAGTGGTGCAACAGAATGTTTTTCATCATGAATATTCTTTTGTGGGACCACTTCTGCTACACTTCTTTGTTACTGAGGAGTTCATGATTAGCTGTGTTGTTGTTCTCATTCCTCAAAGGGTGTAATCAATGGACTTGCTTCTAATGGACCTAACTCTGATGTTTGTAGACTTAATTCAACTCAAGGTTCTCCATCTATGTCATCATGCACTGACAAATTGATAGTTACATTTGATTGTCCTATTGCCAAGTCATTAGTTTGAACATCTGTATTTGTCTCTGCAGTTGGTTGCGTATCTCTGTCTTCTTCTACTTTTACCAATGTGTTAGTTATTTGCAAATCATCTTGTTCCATTTCATCATCATCGATTTCACCAATCACTAATTGCTTTGCATGTACAAAAATATGCCATCCACTTGTCAAAAGGTGTGTCATCTGGCCAGTTTAAACTTAGGATCTCATGTTGTTTCTTCATCACATATCCTCCCAATTTATCTATTTCAATAAAATCTTCTCTTAAAGAATCATATAATATTTTCACTTTTACAACTTCTTCAGTTGTATTGGCCCACCATGTATGTCCCCTTTCATTTATGACTCTATTCATCCTAAGACATAATAGATCATCCAATTCCTTGGCCTATTCTCCTTTATCTTTTAATTTATCTTTTTTATCCAAGGCATGGGGGAAAAGTCCAAAGTTTTTGCTCTTATATTTTGCAAGATAATTAATGATTCTCCTTTATAATACAATTCTCTTATCATCAAACTCAAAGAGATCATTGGTTAGGTCAAAATTCTTTTCTATCTATTCACATGACAAACTGATAACTAAAAAACATAGAAGAGTAACATCTTTATCCTTGTTATTCCATTTATTAACAATTGGCTTCAAAGCCTCTTCATTTTCTTTCATCTCATCCCATAGGTTTATTACCTTTTCCAATTGTTCATAGAATGTAGGCCAACCAATTTTATCAACCAAATACATGATTGCTTTTCTCAACTTATCATCATATTGGATATCTAATTCCACATGCAATGTCCACAGTTTGCTCTTTTCCTCCTCAAAATCCTTTGCAATATAATACTAAGGTCTTTGTGGTGTGTTTGACATTTAAATTAGAGGAGTGGATTTGAAAGGCTCCATTGGTGGATGAGGATAAGTAATTCTAGGCCTACTAGACTGTCCTTGGTGCCCCATCACCTTATTCTTAAGATCTATTTTTTTGTACTTATTTATTGTAAGCTGACATAACTTGTTCATATTTTTCTTCTAATTCTAATTTCTCTTTTTTCTCCCTCAGAGCTGTAGCTAGGGTGAGGTTGGCTATTCCCACATTTAGCTCTATGGCCTCCACGTTTGGAGTATCTTCTACCCTTTTTACAATCAAGTTTCAAATCAAGCCAGTATCATTAGGTTGGGAAGAACTAGCTCTGGATCCTCTTCTCATAGACCAAATAACTAATGTAGCATGATCCTCACTGAATTTGGCACCTCTAAGCTCTTTATTCACCTTTTCATTTGTATTTAATATCTTGGTAACATAGTTAAAAACCATTGCATCTGCAATGTCCCAATTTGGTAGAAGCAAGACCCTGGATGATTTTATCATTTTTCTTCCCTTTCCAGGGGTCAAGCTATAGTGCCTCTCTTGTTTGCAGTCTATACCTTGTTGTTTATTTTGATTTGAGAGATACTTGATACTCGTATTGTTATTTGTACTTTGAGATGACCTGAGGGTCAGATGTTATGCTTTGATTCAGTACCATAGATGCTTTACTGCTATACTATTCAGTTTATTATATTTTCATGTTGATGCTATTTTGAGATGACAGTAGATCCATGATGATATCTAGTTATATGGTTTATTGGACATGTTTGTTGATTATGCTATGAGCTAGATTTTATGCCATGGTTATTTACTTCATTCTTGTTCTTTTTGCTTTATGCAAACGTGAGTGATGTAAATGGATTAATTAGTTATTTAATACATGTTGCTTCAGCTATGATATTATTATGCAATTGCACTTGATCATGTGTTTTAGTGTGCAGGAATTATATCCCTGGCACTGGCACATGGAGTTAGTGATTCAGCTGTTTATATTTTACCAATGATATCCTTGTATGGTCGATGTATCCTTATTTTAATTGTTTAAATTAAAAACATTTTAGTGATTAGTAAATTCAAACTCATCTGCATTATGTGATTAGACCAGTGAGCGTGTTTGTGCATTTAGAGGTTCACTTTGTTGTGAAAGTGTTAAGTGATTTTATGTGATTTTGGGTTTTCGGATTTAATTTCTAACAACTTTTCCTTAGGTGAATTCTCATTATGGAGAATAACCTCTCTTTTTTTGGGTCGATTCAGAGTCTAGCTACTCTAGTTGGCTATTTTCCCTAATTGACTCTTCACTCAAAAAGTGAATAAGTATTGAAAAATTGATTTTATTATTCACTTCTCACTTTTTGAAATAGAAAATTTGAGAGCTTTTTGAGAACCCTCTTCTGAAGGATTCAAATTTTGTTTGTTCTAGGAGCTGTGAGTGTGGGTTTTTCATGAGGTTAGTCTTGTTGGATCTAGCTCGGGGAGTTCTTGCTTTTCCGTCACTTTTAGCAGTTTCGAAAAAATATTTATTTTATTTTGTAGGTTTCAGTTTCTGCCCTTTTTTAATCAAGTAGGGCCTTCTCGTTTTGTTGTTTTTTCTCTGTTTCAGCTTTTGTTTCTTGTAGCAGTATGTTAGGAGGCTAAGAACTAGAGTTTCCCTCTGTTTCTATTTGTTGGTTTGGTCCAATTGGTCAGGTATGAACATTTTCCTTGTTTTCAAGATGGGGGTTTGGGGTTTTGAGCCGTTATGCTAGCTGTTTTTGCATATGATGTCCAAACTCATTTATTATTAGATTTTTGGAGCGTTTGTACCCAAAGGTCAAATGGGTTTTAATTTCATAAATTTTCTAAATTTGGGGTTTTTACGTCATCTTGCATGCCACCCAGTTTTCTCAGGTTTTCTTGGCATGAGTTGGGTTGTGAACCTAGATTATCCTTTTGGATATCGGTCAGACCTTTATTGCACCTTCATGATGCATTGGGATGTGTGTTGCATCTGACCTCTCGAGTCTATTTTCAGTTGAGTGACTTTCTATTTGCGTTCTCATCCAGTCCTTGTGTTATGATCTTCGTGATGGTGGTGCGCCACACACGAGTATGTGTGCATAAACTTATCAGGTGACTTGCGAGTCCTGATCTTCTGTGGTACTTCCAAAAGTTATGATCATTAGGGTTGGGTTGGATGAGCATGGGTAGGGTAGGGTAGCATATGGAGGGGGCTTCTATCTTGTAGCTTGGTGACCTTTTCTCATAGGGTTGGCGTGAAGAAGTTTTAAGTAAGTGGTAATTAAATAAAACATTGGGTGGTAATAAAACTTAAGATAATAAAATGTGTGCGCGAGGCCCTCTATTAAGGAGTTGAAACACACAATCTGAGCTTGGGCTTGTCGATGCCAAGTGACTCTCCATGATGTTAGCCCCTACTTAGTAGCCATTGAGGTGTCTAACTAGGACCTATAGTTTATGCATTGTCTATGTCTTGGATTTCATCATCATACTGCCTGGCGTGTGTGTTAGCCATGGATGTATGCTTTGCATGTGTTTGTGGTTAGATCATTATCTCCAACATCATGACAGGGGTGGACCTATGGGTGTCATGTGGTTGGGAGGTGTATCTACCTTCACCACTACTAGGGACCAGTGTACAAAAATGGTTTGTTGTTCTAGCGTGACTATTGCTGGATGTTTTCACTTAGTACTTTGGGTTGTAGAGTATGCTTTATTGTGATTTATGCTTTCATTTGGATGCTTTTTTATCATGTTTTGATGATGTTAGTTACTAATACATTTCCTTACTATGATGATGATCATATGATAGGTGATGTTATCTACTTGTAGGAGTATCTTATGCTTATTTCTAGCATGTTAGATTTCCTTATGCTTATGTTGTAGCATGTTTAGTAGTGGCATCCCTATTATGATAGTACTGACGATCTGATCGGTGACTTGGGGTGTTACGCGTGGGGGATGGCTAGGGCCCATGATGGTCTTATGATGCCATTAATGGTTGGGAGGAACCGTGTACTTAGTTATTTTGTATTGCTCATTGCGATGTCATTTCCATTTACTGTGATGTTGCTTTCAGTACACTGTGATGTTCCTTCTGTTCTTTTCTGTTGGTGTAAATTAGTACTTTACTATTTACACTTAAGTTTACTTAGGTTAATGCATTAGTTAATTACTTTGCATTATTTTTATTATTTTTATTATGAGACACTTAGGATTTTGTGCCACCTTTTTATTTTTCATGTTGACAACACAGGAGTCTGCACCTTTATTTGAGCACATGGTGTCTACAACACTGTTTTGCGTGTTCCACTCTTCTAGGCTTATCCTCTCATCACCGCACTTACTTCCGTGCTTAATGGAGGATAATCCATATCTGGTGGACATGTGCTTGGTTGTTTGACACTTCATGGTGCTAACTTCTATGCATTCTAGAAGTTCTCCTGTAGCCTTTATAATCAGGCACTCCTAGTGTATTAGGATCACATTATGAACAGAGTAATGTATTCGGACATACTCTGATTAATTGATCATATCCTTCTTTGGTCTACTGTGTGCTTGTGTTTGAGTTCTTAGTTCTTGGGTGAATTTTTCCCTTAAGAAAATTCTTACATGGTATCAGAGCTTGGAGACTTTCTCATCACATAGTCGCTCGAGACCTCTTGCTTGCTTCATCACCTCAGCATGAATCCGGAGTGTTGTAGAAATTGGGAGAGTCCAGCATTAGATTTGACCTCTCCATTGCATTTGAAACTCCGTAGACTATTCTCGCCCATGAGCATAGATCCGGCGGACAGTGCAAATTTTTTGGCGATCACTGATCTACATCGGCGGCACTTGTCATAAATTTCCCGGCAGTGTTGTTCGCAGATCCGGCAGCCTACTTCGCTGCGATTCCGGAAAGGTTTAAACTCATTTATGGCAATTGCAGATAGTTCAGCAGGGTCTTTAAACTCCCGCCCTTGTATCTGCCACGTTAGTTGTATGGATTGGCCAACTAAGTTTGCTGACACGTCAGCTCGGGGCCCATTTTCTTGCTGATGTTATCATTTTGGTGACCTAAAATTGACGCCCGTCTGAACGTCATTTCAAGGCATTTTAGAACTGTTTTGATGGCTGTTTAACCATCAAATTTAAACTTTGAGTTTCTCCTCAGACCCCTCTCTAGATTGCTTTTCAGTTTGGCAGCCTGACTTTGAGAGCTCCTAACTTCATCATACGGACTCCGATTCAGGTGCAATTTTTTTTGAAATCAGGTAGAATTTCCTGAATTTTCCATTGGTGGTGTTGTTTTCTAGTTTTGGTACATATATTTTGCAGAATTTGCATTTTTTGGCGATTGTACCTGCATAATCCTGCCTTTTGCAACTTTAGAAGCTCCATACGGGCACCTCAGGTCACTTTTTCAGGTTCTATTTTTTTTGAAAGTGCGTATTTTTTCATCTACTTTCCAGATCTAAAGTCAGATTCTAGGGTTGTGTGGAAAAATTTCTCACTTTCAGAATTAGGCCTTCTTTGGCATTGTAATGCTTTCATTCTTTTCAGAATTCTTGTAAAAGTAAGCTATAGTGCTTAAGTGACAGATTTCAGCCTCATAAGGCAGTTGTAAAAGCCAAATCAAAAAGTCCACTTTGGTCATTTTGACAAGTGGCTCATTGTACGCGCACTACTTATAAAGTGCCAACAACATCTCTTTTGGGGGGGTCTTTTGATTGAGTGAACAGGGGGGTGTGTACAGTGTTCTTGTGTCTCTATTTTGTGCTCTTTCATTTCTGCATCATGGGTTTTAAATGTCCTCCTCTAACTTCACGCAACTATTCTACTTGGAAAGATATTGCATGGAGTAGATTAATGGAAAAAGGATATAGTTTATATGTTGATGGTACAATCACTAAACCTACTGATGCTAAAGAACTCATTAATTGGAAAATTCAAGACCAACAAGCTTTAGGTGTTATCAGGAGTTGTGTACATAGCGATCTTCTCTTCCACATTAAAAATTGTTCAGAATCTAAGGAAGCTTGGGACAAACTCGAACAGTTGTATGGTAAAGTGGATGAAGAAAAGGGATTTCAGATTGAGGATGATCTACTTCTCTTAGATCCTAAGAATTATGACACAATTCAGGATTATATCATCAAAGTTAATGAGTATAGGGCACTTCTTAAAGATTGTGGAAATCCCATGAAGGATGAAAGGTTGATACATCGCATCCTGAAAAAGCTACCTCAAGAGTATGCCAACTTTGTTTCGAGTTTTAATACTCACAAGTTAACCATGGGATCTGCTTCCCAGAAACCTTCCTTTGATGGATTTGCAGACATGTTGATTGTTGAACAATCTCACTTGGTGGATTTTGGTCTTCTCAAGTCATCCAAGACCAAAGCCTTGGTGGCTAATGATGCTCAGAAATCTAGTCAAGGGGGAAAAACCAACAACAAAAGAAGTAGTGGAAGCAGAAAACACAATTTGAGACACAACATGATTCCTCTCAACAAGGCGGTTCTTCTTCAAACAAGAAGGGAAGTAATGAAAAGAAGGACAAACTCTTTTGTGCATATTATAAAAAGCCAAATCATGATGAACATCATTGCAAAACAAAAAGAATCGATGAGTTAGAAAATCTACTCAAGAAGAACAGAATTCAAGTGCCAGGTACTTCCAAGGATTCTACTCCTAACTCTTAAAAGTGTAAAGGTCAAGCACTTATGGCAAACACAACTTCTTCTTCGGAATGGATACTTGACTCAGGTGCCTCCTACCACATGGGTTCTTCAAAGCAAGATTTTTCTTCATTGAAGCAGTCAAAGGTACAACACATCTTCGTGGGAGATGATGCAAAAATGGAAGTTGAAGGCAAAGGACATGTTGAAATGGAAGATGGGGAGTTCAAAGATGTTCTCTATGTTCCAAATCTAAGTTCCAATCTACTATCAGTTTACCAAATCACTCACCTTGGAGATGGTCATAAGGTTGAGTTCCTTCCCGATTCAGTGATGGTGCGAAGTCTAAAAGATGATTCATTGGTAGCAGTTGGGAAAGTCAATGATGACAGGAGGCTTTATTCCTTTTCCCATTTTGTGCCCAAGATTTCTTCTCAAGCCTTGTTAACTCACTCTAATTCAAACAACAACTTATGGCATGAGCGGTTTGGTCACCTTGACTTCCGCTTTTTTCAGCAACTTTGCTCAAAACACATGGTTAAAGGTCTACCCAACATCAACTTTTCTAAGGGGGAGTGTTCATCTTGTTCAGTGGATATGCATCTCAAGGAGAAGTATGATAAAGGGAAGTCTTCTCGAGCTCCAGTTGTTCTTCAGCTAGTTCACATGGTATTAGCAGGACCGTTTGCAGTGACTTCAGTCAGCCAAGGCCGATACATACTTGCATTTGTTGATGATTTTTCAAGATTCACTTGGGTCTTCTTCCTTCATCATAAGAATGAAGTGGTTCATAAGCTTCAAGACTTCAAGACTCATGTTGAACACAAGTCAAGAAAAGCCATCAAAGTATTAAGGGTGGAAAATGAGAACAGATATGTTGATCGGAGACTTAAGAACTTTTGTAAAATTGAGGGAATTGATCTTCAGAACTCACCAGCATTTAGTCCGCACAAGACAGATGTTGCAGCTATGAGGATTAGGACTCTCAAGACCATGGCAAGTTGCATGATAAAGGCCAAGTCTCTCGATCCTACATTAGAAGTTGAAGCCATTAGCAGTGCAACTCACATACTTAACAGATCTCCTCATCCAGCCTTAGATGGCAAGACTCCTTTTGAGGTTTGGTGTGGCAGAAAACCAGTTGTGAGTCACCTTAGAGTCTTCGGTTGTCCAACATGGGCTAACCTTTCTTCCAGGAGTTGCAAGACATAGACACCTAGGCCTTGTACCTTCATTGGTTATGAAGACAATGTGAAAGCTTACAGACTTATGGATCCAGAGACACATGAGATTTTTGTGGAGAAGGATGTTCACTTTGAGGAAAGTTCTCCGAGCTTGTCCTCTACTCCTCTCTGCACTTCATACACAGTGGAAAATGATAGTGACACAAGCGATAGTGCTTCAACAGGTTCTGATATGTGGGGTTCTGTCGACACTTGCAGTGAGAGGTCACATCAGTCTAGTCCACGTGCTTATATTGCCACAGTGAAAGGTCCATCTCAGCATGGTACATCTAGTCTTCCAGCTCCAGCTTCATTTGACTTGGGAGACAGACTTGAGGACACACATCTTCTCATTGATGATGATACTTCTACAATTGTTGCGAGGGCTCACTCTGACCCTCATGTCCATTCTCTACATGATCAATCTACACAGGTTGGCGTGATTGTGGATCCTTATGAACAACAATTAGTGGAGGACTCTTTGTTAGTAGAGGAGACAGATGGTTTCATGGAATAGGTTCAGCAGACATCCTTTACAGATCTGCATTCATTCTTTTCAGCACAGTTGGATGGGGTGAACTTCAGCATCAGTACAGGGATCCTTGAGCATGTTTCTGGGCCAACACACATCTTCAGGACAATACCTTGGGCATTGTTTCTTCCTAAGGGGAGGAACACCATTCTGCATTCGTGGACCTGCTTCTTCATCGGAGGAGCCTTCACCTGTTGGCATTCTTCTTTTGGGGGGGGGGGGGAGCCTCTTCTGTCTCTCTTCCTTCTTTCATTCTCTTATGTATATATTGGATGTATGTCGTAATGGGGGGGTCTTGATTACTCCATCCATCGATGAGTCCCTCTTCTATCTCTCTTTTTGGGGGAGGGTTTTTCCCATGAGGTTTTCCCTCTTTCCCCGCTTTGTGGGAGATTTGCATTTTCATTATGTACATGGGTACCTAACATGGCCTAGTAGCCAGGACCCATTATGCATCTTCATTTTAGCTTGTAAGCTTAAGCACATTCCCCTAACTTGCACTTAAGGGGGGGTGTTGGTGTAAATTAGTACTTTACTATTTACACTTACTTAAGTTTACTTAGGTTAATGCATTAGTTAATTACTTTGCATTATTTTTATTATTTTTATTATGAGACACTTAGGATTTTGTGCCACCTTGTGATTTGTCATGTTGACAACACAGGAGTCTGCACCTTTATTTGAGCACATGGTGTCTACAACACTGTTTTGCATGTTCCACTCTTCTAGGCTTATCCTCTCATCACTGCACTTACTTCTGTGCTTAATGGAGGATAATCCATATCTGGTGGACATGTGCTTGGTTGTTTGACACTTCATGGTGCTAACTTCTATGCATTCTAGAAGTTCTCCTGTAGCCTTTATAATTAGGCACTCCTAGTGTATTAGGATCACATTCTGAATAGAGCAATGTATTCGGACATACTCTGATTAATTGATCATATCCTTCTTTGGTCTACTATGTGCTTGTGTTTGAGTTCTTAGTTCTTGGGTGAATTTTGCCCTTAAGCAAATTCTTACATTTTCCTTTGCTGTTTGATTAGATGGTTAGATGTTATTTTCAGATTTCCATCTTTTAGATATGGTTCAGGTGTTCTTGCCTTGAAATGTGGATCTAGTACTCCTTGGTGTGTGGAAACTTTGTTACTTAGATTTCTTAACCTTTCACTGTTTTTTGTTCTTGCGTGTTGATTTGGGATCTTGCGTGAGATTACACTTTCTTGCACAAGGATGCAAGTCTTTGCACAATGTAGTGAGTTTCTTCACGTGGCTGGGCACTTCCTTGTGTGAAACCCTACATCAATTTTATGGTGTTTTGGTTGTACAACCAAACACATGCTCGCTCCATTGTGCACATCTTCGCGCGACATGATGCACTTCCTTGTGCATAATTCTGGCAGAGAATGTTCTCGTGCGAAAAATAGGGGGTATCTCCCTTGATTTTCAGGGTTCAAATTTTAGAGTTTCTAGTACCCTTTGGGTTGCCTTAATTTACCTTGGTCAAGAAGTTTTGAGATTCTTAGTGCTGGTTGTCATTTTCAGGTTTTCATTCCTGTATGTTTTGTGTCAATTCTGGTAGTGGCATCAGGAGATTGGTTGGTTGCCAGGATGATGGGTTAAGTCTTTCATTGTGATCTTTGTGATCCATGTATGTTGTTGTCTTGCACACTTACACTTGTTTTAAAAAGAAAAATTCTTGGCTTGTATTTCATCCTTGTTCCAAGGATCTCTGGGCAGGGCATTACACAAGCTTTTAAACTCTTGCATCATCTCATCTTTTATTTGGTCTTGTATGGAAGCATCTTCCATCTTAGGATGCTCTGCCTTTTTCTTATTATATCTTTCTTCAAATAATTCAATATTGGTTCTCCATGCAAATTGATAATAGGCTCTTGATATCATCATAAAGAAATTCATGATTAGCTTGTTCTACAACAAGGTCCAACTCCCTTCCTCTATAATTAGCAACAATTAGTTCCAAGCTTGGAATGGGAGGCTCTTGAGGATTTCCTTCTTCTAGTTCTAAAGCTGTAATAAAGACCCCCCCTTGGGATCCCAATTGCTCCATCTGCTCCTTAGTGAGTTGTTCATCTCCTATATGCAATGGAGACTGAGTGGGTGAGTACTCCTCTATTTGGGACACCTGCTTTTCTTCTATCCTTTGTCTTTTGGCCTTTGGCTCTTCAGGCCCCTCCTCCAAAACAACATTGGTTGATCCAATTATCTATTTATCTTTGTCAATTGCAAAACTTTTATTCCGAATGATACTATAGTCAGGTCTCCTTCTGAATAACTAGCTGCTCTAATCCTACTACAGGGGTAAAAGATAATTTTTTCATGACCTCTTGGGTCTCATCAGGATAAGAATTAATAAAGAATATTTTATTTTCATTCATAGCCTCCATGATCTCTAGGAAAGTGATCATTAATTAATTTATTTTATTTGCCTTTGTCTTGGCATGCTTCAGAGGCTTGTAATCTTTATCAAAACAATTAATGAATTCTAGTACCCTAGAATAAATTCCCCACTTCTCCTTTTTGATCTCTTGCACTTGGAGTGAGAATTCATTTATGACTATATCTTCAGGGAAGTAGGGTTGATGTTCCTTGGCACCATTCTTAGCCCTATGTTTGAAAATATTAAAAAATCCTTCATTATCATTGAAACGATCATGAGAAACAACCATTTTATATTGGTCTAAAAATTTATACAAAAACAACCAACCACCCTTGGTGATTATGAACTAATGGGCAATAGTACAAGATGGGAAAATTGAACCTCTAGACCGACTAGTTAGTTGTGCTTCCTCTAATTCACCTATCTGCCATAGCATTTCAACTATTTCCACCTTTAGAGGTACCTGGTAAGGAAGTACATGTGGAGTTCCTTGGAATCCATACACTCTAAAAATTGTAGACACAAGGTATGATATGATATTTGCCTAGTTATGGGGCGACCTTTAAACTAGTACGGCTATCCATAGGCTTGATGAAATCTAGTAGTGCCTTAGGTATCTTGGAGTTTTCCCTTAATAAAAGGCTCCTCAACCTTGATACAAAGTATCCATCAAATCTCACAAAAATTATCTCCTCTACATCCTAGGTCATATTTGCACTCCATAATTGGACTGGAAAAGATTCGCCCTCATACTTTCTGTTTAATACCATTTCTTTTTCAAAGAAAGTAACACCTTTATACAAGAACATATGCATCGATAAGGAATAGTGGCCAAATTTTTTCTCAACTTTGCCCTTTGCAATTCCAATCAGACCTATGTGAATCTCCTCTGCTAAATAGGATGCAAAATCAAAAATAATATCCACACCAAAAGAAGAGATTTTTGTCATCATATACATGAATTTTATTGGCATAAAATCTTGTTCATCTTCACCAAAAACCCTACATCAAGTCATGTAAATATCAATGGCCCTAGTATTGAAAAATTGCTTCTTGAAAGGCTCTTTAGTTGATGCTTTAATAAAGGTCAAATTGCCAATTGTGGCCAAGTGTCCTCTCAATGCACCTCGTCTAATTTGATCTTTTCGAGATAAATATTCCTTTTCTAATCCTTGAAAGTCAATGATATCATGGTAATATGTGGTTGGCTCCAATCCAAAAACCTCTTGAATTTCTTTTGCAGTGATTTTTATCAAACACTCCCCATCTATTCTCCTCACCATTTTAGCTACTAGGTCATAATTTAGGGCTATAACTATCAGAAGGTCTGAATCCATGAAAACCCCAGGGACCACCAACTTACCTAAATCAAAATTCCAAATATTCCCATGGGAAGCAAACAATTTCTTCTTTGAGAACCATTTCTTGAACAGTTGGAACCTTATTTTAGAGGTTATGGCATCCCTAGTCCAATTTCCCTTATCAAACAAACCATCTACAATCTAGAGCCTAGGGCTTACAGGAACTATCTTTTTAATTTGGGCTCATTCATTCATCGATTCACTTAGTTATTCAAGAAAATCATCATGGATATTTCTACTAGCATACTCTACTTTCCTTGAGAAACCCTTCTTTGGAGGCATATTTGATAATAATGACAAGAAAATAGAATTCCTTGAATTATATTAGGATTGAGGTACTTACTTGGCTTTCTAGTTTCTTTCTCTAAATTTTGCAATGAATTGCTGATATAGAAAGTTTTTGCACAATTCAACCATGCAAGAAAATAACTCTTCATTAGGTTCTAGCTCTCAAAAAATCAGAAATACATTTGCATGAAGAAATTCTCAACTATCTGCAATATATTCCTTGTTTTATTTTACATGGGAAGCTTTAACTCTCATAAATGGATCATAGAGAAACAGAGTGGCATCACCTTTCAAATTTGAAAATAGGCCATCGATTTTTGAAATATCTGATGATTTAGGAATAAAACAATTTATGACTTAGCTTCATCCCTCCTAGTTGGTGGTCAATCCAATTAAATCCTTGCACATGAGCCTTTTCCTTCCTTGTTGACAACTTGCATTGGACCCATTTATGCTTCTGGACATGTGTCATGTTCTCGCCATGTCACCAAGGTAAAAGTTGAGCAACTCCTGTTGGCGACATAGCAACCATCATTGATCAACCTTGCATCAGACGATAGATCTTATACGATAATTGTGTTATAAACAAAGTGGGCCCATGATATTTCCTTCAGGTTGCTATTTTGCCAAGGATAAAGTTCATGCAACTCTTGTTAGCAAGAAAGTGACCATTGTCGATCTTGAGAAGATATGATGGTGTGGATCAATGGTTCATTTCCTTCAATGCGAATCCCTCATGGCATCTAACATCCTGACATGCTGACATGCTGACAAGGTTGTTAATGACATGGAAATTTATGATGTCATCCTCAAGGGTTGGTCCTGCCATATATCCATGTAGTGGGCTGTCACTATGTTGCCAAGGGTAACAACCTTACAGCTTCCCTTGGCGACAAAGCAACCACTGTCAATCTTGAGAAGATCTGATAGTGTGGGCCTTTTGTCTTATAACTTTGTTCCTTTATGACTGGTTCCTATGGATAAGTACTGCTTGGTCATTGTATTGCCAAGAATAAAAAGCATGTGATTTCCTTTGGCGACAAAATGTTACTTGATCACCCTTTTTTTTAAATAAAGACATTAAACCCACAAAAAAAAAAAATGAAATCTTAGGTTAAGGTTATTCTCAGAGACTTAGGATAATGTTTAGATAGTACAAAAAAATAAAAAAGGTAGCCAGGAAGAAATAAAAAGGGCTTTTTCCCACGCATTTTTAATTTGAAAGGGTATGCTATGTAAACATAATCAAAAGGTTTTCTAGGGCAACACTTAGGAAAATAAAATTAGGGTTATTCTAGGGTTAGCCAAATTTAAAACATTAAACCCTAATCTTTACAAAGGTCACTAAAAATTTCATTTAGAGAAGCATTAGAATAAATCTCAAGTGAAAACCAAACCAACAGGTTGCATACAAAAGGTTGGAATGCCATCGAGATAGGTTTACTGCAATCACTAGAAGAAAGGAAAAAATAGAAAGGTGAAGAAATATGATGCAACTGTAGTGTGTTTATTAAAGTCAGTAAACCAAAACACACAAGAGCATATGAGTGGTGAGGGAAAGGTAATCCTAGTAGACAAGAGACCATGTTTGAGTTGTAGAGCTAGAGAAATGCAAAGCAAGTTACAGATAGGTTAGTGAGTACACTAGTGATCTACATCAAGCTAAGACAAGTAGATACTTCTCATATGTTGGCTTCTTATAATTACAACATCAAATCATATTGAGGATGTACTTTGACAAGTAATTATGCTCCAAAATGAAAAAAAAAAACAATTGTTATTTCATGCAATGGAGCACAAATCTTGAATCCAAAGAAAATGGAAAATGAGAGTTAATGAAGAGATTTTCCCCTTTTCTTCCTAAGCTTTCTCCAAAACAAAAGTGTCTCTAAAATTTGAGAGGGGTGAACAACATCTAAGTCTTACCAAGTATCACTAAAAAGGCCTCCAAGCCACTACCCAACCACTAGCCATTAATGGAACAAGGATTCAAGTCCTTCCTCTTCCAAATGTTCCCCTTCCATTAGTGTAATAAACCAAAAGTGTGGAAAAAGGAAATGGAATTGACCTCTTCCCATTTTTGCCCCTTTTGAGATGTGATACTTTTGGAGGTTGAAAAATGTTATTTGAAAACTCTAATGGTAAAAGATTAACCCCCAACCTATGATACACCTATAAGGTTAGTTAATTTTGACCTAAATAACCCCCTAAGGTCACTTTTAACCTCTCTAAAGTTCACTTGAAGTTAGCCTACAAGTCCAACATGATGGGACACCATCCATGGCTCTCTAAGCAAGTGGGTTTCTTAGGTAGCCTCCTAGGTACTACCCTAGACTAGGTTTCTCTTTTCCAAATCCTAAATGGACATGTCATTGCCACATTAACATAATACAAGTGTCAAGTGACACTACAAAATATTATTTACAAATACACATGCGATGTCCACTCACATAATGCAAATTATTGTAATAACAACCATTCACATTTACGTTTACAAATAAAATATAATACAACAAAGTTTGAGTCTATTCGTTAGACTTAACCTTAGTTTCACAGTTTCACATAGGTATAACCTTGGTTCTTTGATTTAAATTCCATGTTTAATTTTGTGCACACTGAATCCAATATCAGTAGTCCAAGAAAATTGTACACATAAAATCAGTGCTATAAAATTTAAATCAACATATGTATAATCTATATTTAATAATCTTTCACTTTCAAAGTAATATTCATAATTTAATCCCATATTAGGTATTTTTAGAATTCAAACATTATATAATATTCATCAATATTA
This sequence comes from Cupressus sempervirens, assembly GCA_028749045.1. Lineage (NCBI taxonomy): Eukaryota > Viridiplantae > Streptophyta > Pinopsida > Cupressales > Cupressaceae > Cupressus > Cupressus sempervirens. Next base: position 129,700,158 of record CM053786.1, on the reverse strand, counting down.
ATTGCAATTTTTAAAACATAATTCACATGTCAGTTCTAATCTTACCATAATTCAATTAACACCATCAAGATTGACATCTAAATATATAAACATTAGAGCACACAAAACAGGTCCTAATAATCATCATCATAAGTGTTAAATCAACATAATGAAAATCACCCCATAATATAAAATGATATAAAATCTTTGTCTAATTAGTCTAAAATGTATCAAAATATCGCATCAAATATAGGTTGGGGTGGGACCTCACAATGTTATTATATATTGTGTTGTATATGTGCTATTGCTTTAGCATGTTCCCTTGTGTAGTTTCCCTTGTGCTATGATAGGTTGGGGTGGGACCTCACAATGTTATTATATATTGTGTTGTATATGTGCTATTGCTTTAGCATGTTCCCTTGTGTAGTTTGCATTGATGCTTATGACATGGTAGTACTAATTCTTGTTGGACTTTATGTTGTAGGCCCAAAAATACTCTCCTTTGTATCTCTTAAGTTCCTTTCCTCCATTGTGTTGTAGTTATTCTTCCTTTGGGGAATGTGTTGGTAATCTGATTGAAAAGATCATTATTGAAAAAGAGGGATTGTTGCCAATAAGGAGATTGTTGATAAAGAATGTTTTCAATCATTGTTTTGTCACTAATGTTTGCTAGAATGAAAATTACTTATAAGATCCAAGTACTATCACTTAGTTGATTGATGAAGAGGATTTAATCAACAAGATGTAACAAAAGCACCTAAGGGAAAGGTTGAGTTATGGTTTTGTAATGGAGTGCAAGGATCAATTAAAAAAATGGTTAAATGATGTATTGATAATATACTTGAAGATATAGAGGTTGGCCACACATAGATACATTAGAAGTATAAGTTGTAACAAGGCTATTTGTAAAGCTTGACTAAGTTCATTAGTGAGTACCGAGCAAGCTAGTTCATGCCGAGCAGATTTTTAGTTAGTGTCAAGAAAATGCAAAATCTAGTGTGTGCCGAGTGAAATAGAAGGCACTAAGCAAGTCTAGGTGTCAAGAAAAATAATAGGTACCAAACATTAGAAAACTTAGTGGATGCTGAGTGAATCCACAGTAGGTGTCAAGCATCAATAAAACATAGTTGGTGCCGAGTAACACAATATGTGCCAAGCACCAAAATTTCAATAATGCCGAGCTACTGCATTATTTAAAAAGTCAAAGATTTTCCAGATTTGAGCTAACAAGTTTGTTACCTTGAATTTTGTGAACCAAATGGAGGATAAGGATGATGATCTGGAGGCACAGAATTTTAGGTAAACATTTTTAGGCAAATTCAGGAGGATTCTTCATGATGTTTCTAGAAGGAACAAGATATGGGTTAGATTCATTGAATCCTACCTAATCCATTCAATCTAAAATTAAAAGCGAGAAGATTAAGAGCATAATTTTTTTTCCAGACTTCTATTTAAGGAGTCACAGGCCAAGAAGCTAGAGTTGCTAGGTAAAAAGTTGTTGAAGGCTATTAAGGAGAAGGCATTGAGAAGAAGGAAGAATAGAGCACAGAGACTCTGCTTCAATAAGTGGCCATATAGGAAATTGCACTTATACATCGAGCATGGAGACTTAAGGAGACAAAGCTTGAAAGAAGGACAAGCTATCAGATCTACAAAGACTGAAAGCCAGGCAAATTTAAGAGCTGAACTGAGATCTAAAATCTGTAAGTTAAGTTATCAGTTGTATCAAGTCAAAAGCCCTTGTTGTTACTCTCTAACAATTGTAGCAGTTAGGGTAAAATCCTATGGACTTACGTTGTTTTAACAACCATTTGTAAATCCTTTAACAGGGTGGCATTCCAAGTGAATGTTCTAAAAGTCCTCTAACTAGGCCCACTTCTAACAGGGTGGTTAAATCCTTTAACTAGGTCACATTTAACAATGTGTTGTAGCCTTTAACAGAGCAGACCTTTCACAGGAAATCACTTCAGAAGAGTGGGAATTGAGTAGCATGTTACTAGTGGTTTTTCCCAAATTGAGTTTCCATTTAAATCACTATATTATGTGTTGATCTTTCATGTGTTATTCTTGCATATTGATTTTTCAGTAACTTGCTAAGTAGGAAAGTTTAGCTTGGATGCATGAATAGTTTAATGGGCTCATTTTACTTGAAATTTTTTTATTAGGACATTTGGACTTTGAATAACTGATTCACCCCCCCTCTCAATTATTCTAAAGCATTTCTAACAGAATGATGACATTTCATACTTTATATAATATTACATATTACCATATGATCATACTGACCTCAAAGTTAGTAGATCCCTCTTATCCTCTATATTTTTTCATATATTTATTTCCCTTGAAGTCTTCTCTCTTGGGGGAATTTCATAGTGTAAATGTTTCTAGTCAATTCTTGTGCACTTCCATTAAATAAATTATTCCCATTAGGGTGACTGTAATAACTTTAATGTGGGGGCATACATTCCACTCACTTATGCACATACACACTTTGATGGTTGGTTATTTTATTACTTTTTTGATCCCTCTATTGAATGCTTAATAGTTTAGAGTCTAATCCTTCCAACTCTCTTTGGATCCTTTTATCAATCCCTCTTTGGATTACTAGTAGTCTAGGATGCTTGATCACCGCTTTTTGACCCTCTTTTGATTACTAATAGTTTGAGAGGCTTGGTTGTTTCTTTTGATCTCTCTTTAGATAACCAAACAATCTGGGAGGTTTGATCATTGCTCTTGATCCTTCTGTGGACTACCAAAAATCTAGTAAGCCTGATCTTGTTCTTGGTCCCTTGAGGATATACACATCCTTATGCTTGGGTCATTTTTTATTCCCCTTTTTGTACATGGAATTCCATTGAGGATGAATCTTTGATGTATTTTTTAGTATTCCACACACTTTCTAGACCATTGAATTCATCTTTGATGGGATAACTAGCATGCTACACAAACTTGTTAGACCATTCAATGTCATCTTTTATTGTAGCATGCCACTTTGTGTAGTTCACATTAAGGAACAAAAACCTTATTGGGAAAGTTGACAACACTTTTTTTCATCTTTCTAGTGCCATCTTCCTTGTTATGGTTTTGGTTATGAAGAAGACACAAGTCTATTGGGGGCTTTGTAGTTTCTTCATTTCCTTATTCATGATGGGATTAGCTCCTAATTTTTATCTATTCTACCATAAGTATGAGGTAGCTCATACTCTCACTAAAGTGTGGGATAAATGTGTTAGAAATTTGTTGAGCACTCCCCTCGAGATTCATGACAAGGGCTTAACCACCTCTTGTGCACTATAAGTTGAGTGGTTGTATCAGGCATTAATAGATCGATCTTTTGGTGTAATGAAAAACCCACTCTAACAAGTGGTATCAGAGCTTGGTCATATGTTTGAATCCTCAGACCCTTAGGTAACTTTGAGGGGCAGATTGATAGAAATTTGTTCAACACTCTACTTGAGATTTGTGACAAGGGCTTAACCACCTCCTGTGTACTAAAAGTTGAGTGATTGTATCATGCATTGATAGATCGGTCTTTTGGTGCAACAATAACCCCACTCTAAAAAAATGTACCATGTTAAAGTAGAAACACCAATTATTTTAGACATTTTATCTCCCATCCTTTAGTGATTTTATGGACCATGGATGAATTTGTTCTCAATCTGTCTTTTCTCTTGCTCAATTCCTCCTTTTCAAATTTTAGTAGTGCAGTTTATGGGATGTCAAGGTTACCCTTTCTCAGGATAACCCTAGTATAGGTTGACCCGGTCAATTTTTACCCTAGGCTATTTTGGTCACACGAGCAATTTTTCCTTGGGAATTTAATTTAGAAATTTAGGTGCCCTTGTTGACTTGCTTAATTATTTTATCCCAAAAACTATTATAAAAGGAAGCCCATGCACCTCATTTTCAAATCCAATAAACATCAAGAAGAAAACACAATCACAGTTAAGGATACTCAAGATAGAAAATTAATGGTATTATCAAGCATACATCAATCATTCAAGGAGTTTGCAAGATTTAAGGATCCTTTGTGAGTATTTTCTTTTTTAATTTCTAGCATTTTGTTGGTCATCAAGGGACATGATCTACATTTTGGTATTTATCTTCTTCTTATTTGGTGAATATTTATATCCATGGCTCTATGATGTGGTATTGGTAGATCCATTACATTTGTGGAGATTTCCTACATCTTTCATTGAAGATTTAACATCTACAACATTCAAATATTGCAAAATCCTTATTGACAAGGGTTTCAACAAGAAAGCTAAATATTTACATTTGTCTTACTTCCTTACATGATTTATATTTCATTTAATTTTAATGTTAGCTTCAAAATGGGGCCTTGGCTAAGGAAATCCACCCCCCCCCCCAAAAAAAAAAAAAAATCAATTTCATTTATGTGCTAGAACATGGTATCAAAATTTCACATACAAATTTGCATAATATTACTCATAAGATTTTAGAAATATATGGGTTTATTTTATTTTGATGCTCTAAGAACATATTTGTCATCCCATAAATCTACTGGTATATGTTTCCCAAATTGACCTATACCTAGAAATCTAAGATTTTCTAGGTTTTCTATTTTGCTCATGGATTTGCAGTTAGATTCTTAGTTGTAGTTTTAGATCCTTTTAGAGAAACAAATTATTTTTCTTTGCATATTATCCATTATTTTTTTGTCTTAGCATAGACCTATTTGAAAATTTTAATTAGGTTGATTGCATACATATTTCTCATAGATCTATCTCACCTTTGGTATTTAATCAATTGGTTCAATTTACATTCACATTGTACATTAAAGTTAATTAACATTACATGAAAAAGGAATTTCTTGTGTACTTCCTTAGTATAATTTGGATTTATTATTTCCATCTTGCCATCTTTTTGGGGATTTTCTAATCTAACTTGAGTTATATTTGGAATCCCCTCTTTCTCTTGTATTGAACGAAAAGTGTGTTGTTAATGAATTTATCTCATCTAGTTTACATTGTTAAATTTATTGATGTCATTTTTCCCATAAATAGAGACATTTATTTAGATGATTTATTCCATTATAGAGAATACAAACAAGCTCTGGAAAATAGTTGAAGGACCAAACAATAATTTGGTCCTGTCCCATAACTTAGAAGAAATAATATGTATTTTTTGAAGAATAAGGAAGCAAAGATTCCAAAATCTATTAAATCTCTATGAGATTTTATAACTAGGAAGATTCAATGAAAGGATCAATACCATAGGCATTGGTGTAAAAGGGTTACTACAAATGTTTACAAAGATCAAAGATATCAAAAAATTAACATCTAAGAAAATGGCTAGGGGATACCATTTTTTTCAATAAAGTGAGTCATAATATATATACTAATGATAAAAAGGCCTAGCTATACCCTTTAAAGATGGTGATAAACCAATTTAAAGTATCATTTGAATCTATCACCTTAAAGGAAGATCTTCGTCGATTGTTTAGAAATGAAGAAGTTGTGAAGAAGGTTGTCAGGAAGATGGAAGAATTTGAAGTTTTTGTGCAAAATGCTAGAAAGTTTTGAAAGAAACAATAGAAGAATATTTGAACCACAAATATTTTAAACCCATTTGATATTGTGGATATCATTGAAAGGTTTAAAGGTGACAATTAAGGGGTCCTTTTGGAGAAATAAGGGTCAAAACCCAACACCTAGTTTGACATTTTGGACTTACCCAATTTTGCAGTTTTGAGGAATTTTGGACCTCCAAAATTTTGGATATCTGAAAAATCTAAAAAGTGATCAAAACTTAGGAGAATTTTGTACTTGTGGTTTCATACATGGATATAGGTTCTGACGATTTTGGTCGGCAACACATTTTTGTATATTTCACTACTTGTTTAGAATTTAAAAGGCCTCTATATATATTTTCGATTGAGATAAGATGATTTGAAGATATCTAACAATTTCAAAAGAGTATAATATGTTATGCATATTAAATTGGTGACATTTTAAGAAGTGGAGTCTGAGGTTTCTATTGAAGACTAGTTTTGGTTACACTTCTAGCTTCTCTTTCTTCTTTTTCTCAAATTTTCTCACATGTAATGGTTGCATGCACATTATAAATGGATAAAAATTCATGCAAGATTGTTAGAAACTATTAAGGGGGAAGTTTTGTATTGAAATCATTTTAATTGCTTAGTTTTTCATGTTTTTTTGCATAGGAGAAACTTTATCTTTGAAAACTTAGTGTAGAAGTTGCTTCTCTATATAAGAACAATTGTTAAATTTAACGAGGGTTAAATTTTTTTGCAATAAAGTGTGTACAATTGGTTCTCCTATTCAAGGTTTGATTATTCCTACTTCAGTATTTAAACTTGTAATTTGTAACTATGATACAATTGGTTATTTTATTGTAATTTTTTGTGGAGTTTGTTATCTCTGTGATTTCTTTGTTGTGATAAATTTAAGAGAAAATTTCTACTAGCTGCACTAGGATTTATTTTTTTGTATGCATGAAAAGTGGCTACATAATTTTATGAATTATGAAAAATCATTCATGTACACATAGGTTTCCCTTGATATTTGTAATTGTGAAGTTTTAGTTGCGCTTCTCTAGGCTATGTGATTTTCCTTAAACTTCTTGATAGTCTAATTCATAAGGTGATTTAATGGAGGCTTATGTCTATTTAGGTTTTTACTTACTATAATTTCTTATATTATCACTACCATCAATCTAATTTTCACTTTACTTCTAACAATTGGTTAAACTAGGAAACTTAGTTGTAGCTTCATTATTAAAAACTACATTCATTTAAAAATAGAAAATAAAAAAAATTGGAATTCTCGTTATTTTTTATTGTCTTAAAGATCACTTTAAAAAACCATCAAAGACCTCCTTGTAAAAATTCACACGTCTTCAGTTGATCTGTTTAAGCGGTTGATAAATAACCTAAAGGAATCTTAGGGTTGACTCACATCATCCTTTCAAGAGAGAAATCTAAGTAAGATTTCTGCCATTGTTGTTATGTAAGATGACACTCAATAGAAGTGGAACTAGAAGGAGGGCCCCAAGGTGAAAAATATAAAATCTGTAATTTGTAAGGTTAGAATAGTTTGAGTCATATTCTCTCCAATATTTTGAGTGAGTATTGAGGTCTTTACCTAACAAGGGTGATTTTTTGGAACTTACCCACTTTCATCAAACTCAAAGTACCAAGATAGTCCTCACATCAGGTTCTCTATACATTAAGATTTCCTTCCAAGGACTTTATTTAAACACATACATATTTCATCTATGAAAACTTCATCATCTTCTACTACCAACACTATAGCTATTCAAACCCACCACTACCACTTCCACATCTAATGGCCATCTTTGCTAACACCCAAAGTTTTCCATTAAACATTATTGAATAGCTTCATGAACTTATCAAAAATCTTGAATTTTTTCATTGTAACTTCATGTTGGGAGAATCATGTATGGTAAAAGAACACATCCACACATTCAAAGAAATTTGAAATTGCAAGGAGCTTGCACATCAAGATGTAGTTCTCCATATGTTTTTGTACATATTGCAAGAGTTTGCATATAATTGACACCTAAATTTTCACATGGACCCATCTTTTACTGGGGGAATTTGAAACCAAATTCCTCAAACAATTTATGATTTTATGTGGATTCTACTACTCTACACCACCAATTTATCACTACTAAAAAGGAGTTGCTAGATCCAATTACAATATATAATCATTGCTTCCACAAGGTGCACCAAAAGCTTGAAGTTCCGTACACTATAGCAAAGGTAGTTACTATCTAACTTTACCTCAAATCTCTTGATCATTTGATGTCTGTTTTATTAAAATGGATTCCACTTGGAGATATTGATACCTTGGAAAAGGTCTATAAAAATTCTATTATGTTCACATGAAAAATGAATCCCCATAGTAGAGGTTATTTTGGAACTCCATATGCTTCAGGTAATGCTACTACCCTACACTAGTTTTTAGCAAGAAATTAGTTAATGGCCAATTAATGCCCCCATTGAACCCTATTCCCATTTTCCAAATAGCCATCCCTCCACCAATAATTACCTACCTTATACATTAAATTATATATTTCAGTAGAAAACTATTGCTCAAGCCAAACTAGAAATTAATCAGGCTAGTGAATTTGAGGTAATAAAAAAAAACTTTTTCTCAACTATCAAAAGAGCTAACTCAAATAAAGTTAAAACCTTCCTCACACCAAGGAAATTACCAATGATAGTATTTTCCCCCAAACCACTACTCCCAAAACTAGAATCATAATTATAATTCCTACAAAAACACCAACAATAACAATGGTGGGAATAATAAGAGTAATTTACAAGAGATGATGTTTACCAAAAAAATCAAACTAAGAATACTAGACCAAATAATGGTACTATAATTGTTGGTAATGCTAATGCATTTGAATTTTATGATACAAATTGTGTAGGTATGGTAGGTACATGAAAAAATGATAATGGGTATTGAAATTATAATGGTGAAAATTATAATCCCTAAGATGCAAAACATCCTCCCTTGTCGTTTAATGCAATGTTATTTGAGTCATTTGATGTGCCAATGGGGGGAGATGATTCCAAAAATAACCAAGAGGATTTTGTATTCACATTTAATAGGGATGAAGAACAAGAATATTCTTAAATATATGCATTCCAAAGTGATAACAAAAAACATATAATCTGAGAAATAAAAATAGCTTCTAATGGATGACATCCATCTTGGATCACATCTCACTCCTCCTTATCCATTGGATAGATTTAATCTTGTTCCTCCCAAGGCTCCAACCAATATTGTCTTGACATTTCAAAATATGCTTATGATACTAAGATATCCAACACAACCTTATGAAAAGTATGATGCAATTGAAGAGCTGAATAAGACTAAGGCTAATATATGTTTGACATTTTATAATGTTTCCCTAGCTAAAGGAAACTTTATTGAATCACTAGATTACTCTAGGTCAAGTACATATGTGAATGTCCACTATATTTAAAGAAAAAGTGGAGGGACCCCTTGCTTTTTTTGAGTCTTTAAATCTTTGGAAAAAAAATTGAATACTTGTTTGATAGATTCTAGAGGCTCTTGAAATTTCATGACTCTTTCAATCTCTCAAAAATTATGTGCGAGTCTACAATCCACTAGAGTAGTGATTCAATTGGATAAAAGTGAAGTCAAATGATCAAAGTTCTCAAAGACATGCACATGTAGCTAATTAGTGATATGCGTATCCAAGACATAATAGACATACATGTGGTAGACATCCCAAAAACATATAGAGTGCTTTTGAGAAGAGAATGGATGAAGCACCTAATGGGATCAATTCAAAGCTAAGATAAAGAAAATGATCACTGAGTATAATACTTCAAATGAGGTCTTGTTCACACAATCAAATTTGGGATCTTACTATGTATTGGATTTCAAGACGGAAGATAGTGATACATCAAATGATAGTCAAGTTGCTAGATTGTAGGAATTTTCTATCAACAACAAGATTCTCCAAGAGTTCATGAGTAGCATGTTCAATAATCTGAAATATCTCTAAGAAGATGTAGACCCAAATATCTTGTTACAACCTATTTTTTTCACCTTTATCATATAAGACACTATGAGTTTGAATATGTTAGGTGTAAAGATGTCATATTAAGAGTCTTAACACAAATGGGTTAGCTTAATGAAATACATCAATTTTTTGAAAATACTAAAATGGATACAAACTCTTATTTATAGTAATCATAGATGTAACAAAAAATTCTAGAGGTTAAAGAAAATTGAAATCAAAAAAATTTTCAAACTCCCAAAAATGTTTGGACATCTAAAAGTGCAAAAAACTCTGGAATTGTTGAACAATTGTGAAGTTAAAGATATTTTTAGGCCTCTAAAAGTATGGGCATACAAAATATATATATAATCTTGAGGTTGTTTGAGATTTTTGAATCAACAATTATTTTCTAGGAAGATATCCAGGCTTCCTATAATGATACATCCTCAAATGGAGGATGATTATTGCCTTACCATGGACCTAGTGATTATGCACCTAGATTCATATCGAGATGTTATGTTGAGGGTAATGGTTGGGTATCTATTGAAATAAATAATGAAGAAGAGACATCCAACAAAAGGAACTGGTAGAATAAATATAAATGAAATAAAAAGATGTAACACCCCGCCAAGGGATCCAAATAATTAACCTAAAGTTTTACTAAGTTTGGTAAAAAATTTTTTTTTTAAAACATGAAAGTAAAACCATTCATAACCTAGTAGCGAAAGCAATAACATCATTCAACTGAAAGTAAACATAAACATACATACATAACAGGTTACATTCTTTAAGGATCCCTTAACGTAGAATTACATCTAAATTAACTATTAATGATTCCATCTAATACTACATCCACATAAAATAATAATGAAAAGTCCAATGTTCATAAATTACATTTTTGAATGCTCAATCATCCACTGTACATGCCACAAGGTATGAAAGGCTTAAAATAATATACATATGTGAAATAAAAGACATCATCATCCTTATTCTAGTCCATGATGCAATAAAGTAAATAAAACCAAATACCATACATGATACATCACCATCATAAAAGATATAAACATCCATCATAAAAGATAACCATTTATCAAAAACATAATTAACTAAGTGCACAGTTCCTCCCAACCGTAAATAGCATCATTAGACCATCGTGGGCTCTAGCCATCCCTCCATGCATAACATTCCATATCACCGAAGAGATCATCGGTATTAACATAGTAGGAATGTCACTCCTAAATCATACTTTATCATATGCAGAAAAAAATGTAACATGCAAGATAAAGCATAAGACAAGTAAATAACATCATCTATCATATGCCAAACATCAATATAAGGATATGTGTCCACCATCAAAATCTAAGAATGCATCAGCCACGGTGTCTCAGACGGATCTCATATGGTAAGAGTGAAAAAGCACTACCACCCGACTGCGTGGAACCTAAATGGTCCACTCCCACCGCACTGAGGAGATAATCTCAAGTCCCTAAATGTGTTATCAAATCACATAGCACAAATACACTCTAAGTCCAGGAATCTTAAAAGTATACTAACTCAAAGGTTCCAACACAAATCAACATCTAATCCTAGAGGCACACAAAGACATGTAGGAAACCTACTATGCAAGCGAGAAAGTGTCATTGCATGGATCACGCTAGAGTTACCCTGGTAGTCTCCCAATGGACCCCAACCCCCTAGTGATCCCTATGTGACCACTAGTATCCTCTCATACAGACGAGGCATACTACGGAATGCAAGGTCACAACCAAGCATTCTCTCTACTCCCATCCTAGTCTGTACTAGCACTCGAGGCATGAGCGAGAACAAAAAATTATCTTATTAGGTTCATTAAGTCAGTATTAGGTGTAATGTGTTCACTTATTAAAACAACTTACAATGAGTTACCCTGGCAGCCTCTTAGGGACCCAACCCCCATTGCAAGCCACTTCCCAACACTACAAGTAGATAACCTACCCTAAACTCATGGAATTATAAATCACAAAATCACCATAGTCCTATACAAGCGACTAGAAAAATACCAAAAGATAATCCATAATAAGAGCATCAAATCTCCATGAGCAACTGAAAAATATCCATAGATAATCATGACCACAACAATTCTCTATTGGCAACTAAAGGTATCACTGATAATCACAACATCCATTGGTTCTCAACAAGCAACCGAAAAGTATCTCAAGTAATATTGATCGAAGACTCCAAAATGGTTGAGTCAAAACATGTCACAACATGACATCATCAAAATTAGATAAACAATTCAATTCCATCAAATGACTGGAAAGTAATCCAAATACAACTGGTTAACATCTCATAAAAGGTTACATAGATCACAACTTACACAAGAAGGCTGAAGACAATATCAATCAGCATGCCATCACATAACCATGGTTGAGTTTATAAAGATCGAGATCATAAGACATCATCATGACATCACTATCATAACCCTCGAGCCTCTGGTAGACGTCCAATAACTGGTCAACAATCTAGTCAACCCAAAACCCCAAATAGATAGCATAGAGAAAACACATGATGCAAGCACAAGTTTGGGTTCATTAAAATCTTATAATTGAATTAGGTGTGAAGGTCTTAGTTTTCATTTCCAAGTTTAGATATTGAGTGGAGAATTTGTACATTCTACCTAACCCACGAACCCATTTGATAGATAAAAGTTTTCCTCCTTAGCTCTTTTCTTAAACAACAATTTTCTAAAATGTTTTAAGAATATTTTACTTAATCTCTATATTGATTGACGATTCCTCTTTTAAGAAGATCAATTTCCTCTAAGTTACTCTAGAAAGAGTTATCTATTTAAATCGTTTATCATTTGCAACTGATTTATAATCATTTAAAAAAACATCCTCGCCTCCCCATATCTCTTAAATAAATTCTAATTTATTTTAACGTTTAAATATAACTACATCTTTATTTAATATCTTAAAAATAATAATAATAAAATATCATTAACAGATTATAATTAATAATTATTATAATAATTAATAAATATAATAATTAATAATTATAATATTTAATACTTAAAATTTATTAATATTTAATAATATTAATTATAAGAATCGATATATTAAAAATCGATTTCATATCACATATATAGCATAAATGTTAAAAAAAAAATGAAATCAAATTATAATACATCGCTGTCGTGGGTATGTAGTACTTGCGAGTATGCAGTCTATGACTGCAGCGCCATCCCATATATGGGAGGCTTGCCACGACAGTGGCCGCCGTGTAGTCATAAATGACTGCTGGCGGATCCACTATTGTGGATAGTGACCGTCGGGGCTGGAGGTGGGATGTGACTGCCCGCCCCTCCCCATTTCATTTTAAATTATTATTTTTTAATAAAAACATGTTTTTAATAAACGCTCAATCTAATGCGATTCAATTTTTTATAATAAAGTTTTTCGACTGTGATTTAATGAACAACGCTTTAACACACACACACACACACACATATGTGTGTGTGTGTGTGTGTGTGTGTGTGTGTGTGTGTGTGTGTGTGTGTGTGTGTGTGTGTGTGTGTGTGTGTGTGTGTGTGTGTGTGTGTGTGTGTGTGTGTGTGTGTGTGTGTGTGTGTGTGTATACATGCAGATTATTATTAAGTATTACAGTATACACACACACACACACACACACACACACACACACACACACACACACACACATGTATAGATTTGCATAATTTAAAAAGAGAACATATACATAGTTTTTAAAACAAAAAGGGCTTTCCAATTCGATGAATTGAGACTTTCTTCTAAAAAGTAATTGTTCTCTAAATTTACCCATTAATTATTTTAAATAGATTTATCCATACACATCTAAAACCCTAGCCCCATAGTTTCCTCAAATCTATGCATATGAAAATTTCTTATATAGAATTTAACTACTCATGACAAAATGCATACAACCAAGATATGAAAATCCTCAGAAAGCATTCAGAAGACATGAAGAAGACAGGAAGTGCAAGAAGTGAAATATCATAAGTCAAAATCACAAATGTCTACCTGGACACTGATGCTAAATCACTTCTCCTCGAAATTTTGCAGAGCAAGCTCCTTCCTTCTTCAACATTTTCGAGTCCTCCAAACATGCTCACCGAGCTTCTAGGAGTGCCTGAATATAAAGAACTCTCAGGAAGCACCTAGAATGTCTCTAGAAACAACCAAAAGGTTTTGACAACTAAGCACGAGTCTTTTCCAACCTTCTAGATGAATCACAAGGTTGTAGACACCATGTGCTTAATTTGTGCGCTAACTCCTGTGTTGTTAACATATGTGCAATCAAGAGGTGTGTTTACTCCTAGGCAGATTTATAACTTTTATTTTAATTCTTTTATTATTTCTATTATTATTATTTATTACTTTATTATTATTTTTATTATTAATAATTTTAATTTCTTTAATTTAATTCTTTTTCTCAATTAATTCCCCATTAATTAAAATCAAAATATCAAAAGATCATGATATTATACTAATTTTTTCCAAAATAATTAAATCTTTTAATTTAAGACTTAATTAATAGAAAATTCACCATAGACCTCCAAGATAAAATATGAAAACCCATCATAGAACAATCAATACAAAACCAGTCTAAAGGGTTAAAATCACAAATTATGTCATCCGACACATTTGGACGATAGAATATCTCAGATACTTGTCCTACCTCTCTAGGACAAAAAGGTTTAAGGGTTTAGGATTTAGACTTGAAAATATATCTCCCCTCTCTTACCATTGAGATAGTGCGATAGGGTACACTCATCCTGGCAATTCATGGAAGTTGATACCCGGTACCTGCAACTTGCATAAAATCCATGCATGCACATACTATATATATATATATATATATATATATATATATATATATATATATATATATATATATATATATATATATATATATATATATATATATATATATATATGCTAAGCTAAACAGGCAATGGGAGGAAGTGGTGCATCGTGTAGATCCCGAATAGCAGGTGACTACGACTCCCTTCCTTAACCACATCAGAAACGCCATACAATAAGAGAACAAACACACACACCATACACATGCAAGTATGGGGTAAGTATCCATAAGAAAACACATGTGATAATAAACCATCTAGCTAATCATCATCAATAATTAAAAGCAATGTAATAATCATCATGCATATATGAAATGTAGAGTCTAAGTAATCTTATCACATATCCACTGAATCCATAGCACAATATCTGATGGTCTCAAAATAATGCTACTAACCATCATCATAAAACTATTCTAATAGAGTCTGGCAATAATAGCAACAATGGGTCCAGAAAAATGTAAACGAGGGCAGGCACTACAAAAGAATTTATGAAATTGGTTGCCATCAAACATAATGATGATTCTTTGACTAAAATGAAAAGATGGCTTCTTTGAAACTAGATACTTATCTTGATGATGCTTCCTTACCAATTACAATATAAAAATCAACAAAATCCAAAGACAAGGCTAAGGAAAAACCAAAGCTCAAGAATCAACCGACTCAAAATTAAGGAGTTTGGAAGATGAGGTTGTTGGAATTTTAGGTAAGGATAGATGTTAGGGTTGTCATTTATGGAAACATATTACGTATTTCAAGATGAAAAAAATTAAGGATAAGTTTGAAGTTAGCGTACTTAGAAAATTGTTTAAGTATAATGTTGGTAAATAGAGAATAAGGAAATAGTTATATTTAGAGAGCTTCATTAGAAGCATATTATGTTATGTAGGCTTAGAGGAAGTTACTATGGACACATTAAGTATATGTTCAATATTGA
Organism: Cupressus sempervirens; assembly: GCA_028749045.1. NCBI lineage: Eukaryota > Viridiplantae > Streptophyta > Pinopsida > Cupressales > Cupressaceae > Cupressus > Cupressus sempervirens. Next base: position 129,684,817 of record CM053786.1, on the reverse strand, counting down.
TAAATATTTTGTTAAGTTTTGATTAAGTTTTGGAAATATTTCAAAGATGGATAATAACACAAAATAAAACAATTAACAATATAATGATTATTTGGTTAAGTAATTATTTTTGCTTTTAAAAATAATTACTTAATAGGGTAGAGAAGACATCCTAGATGTTAACCCTCACATGGTAGAAATTAACTTAAAGATATGGTAATATGCAAGGTAGTGCAAGGTTAATAGCTTAAAGTTTTGGGTACAAAGAATAATCATTTTTGTTTAGTGAAGATACCAACTATGTTGTAATGACATAATTGGTATATGCAAGCTTTGTGTATGTTTGAGAGATGAAAAATTTCATGTTAAAGAAGAGAAGAACATATTATGAACATTTTTGTGAAGAGGAACTACAAGGGAAGATCATATATTGAAGATATCAATGCTACTAAAGGTTTTTTTATCTATTTTATAACTTGTATACTTATGTATGCATGTATGGGTAGTGGCTCAACTTGAATTTTGTGTTTTAATAAAAAATCCTAATAGGGTCAAAAATTCTAACAAGGCATTGTCATGTAACAAGATACTTTTGATCAGTTGATCATTTTGTGGGTATCATCAACACTAGGGTTTTCCTATGGCTAGGGTTTCCCTAGTTAACAAAATATGGTTTTATGAGTTTTCTTATGTTGTGCATGATTTTATTTTTTAGCTTACTGATATACAAGTTTAATATTTGTAATCGATATCCATAGTTGGGAGAAAGTTGTTTAAGCATATAACTAATTCACCCACCCCACCTCTCAGTTATATTGGAAGACTTTACTTTCTAATAATCGATATCAGAGAATAATTACTCAAAAGAAGTTTAATAGCTTAAGGGAGATCACTATAGATTAAATACACTTGTAGAAGAGTCTTGAAGTAGCTCTTGAGGAACTAGATACAGTTACTAATGAAAGGAATAAGTTGAAGATCAAGCTTAAGAATGCACAAGACTTTATTTAGAAATTAAATGATTAGATTGAGAGAACAAAATATTTTGGCATAACTATCTTGAACCTAAAAGAACTAATGGTAAAATCACTTATCAAATACCTATTGTCATTGATGTTAAGACACACAAATGAACTAAGATTGGTAGGGAGAAACAATTGATAGAGCACATTGATGTATGACTCTAGTTCACAAGGGTGATCAGAGTAGAAGAAGTATAGGCCCAATAAAGGAAATGAAAAATGTGATCAACTTAGATATAGAATTCTAAGTGAATTTTATGGGAGGAGAATGGTTTCAAGCAAAAAGGAAAGTAGATCAATTGGTAACCACACAAGATAGTTTGACCAAGTCGCCAAGAAAAACATGGAGCAGGTTACTAGTGATTGCTACATAATGAAGAGGGTAGGAGTGCATGCATTGTTGCACTTAATGGTGATGGGTTAATATACCAAGGAATAATTAGAAGAATTCAAATTTGAATTCTTTCCAATAAGGACAAGACATCAAGGACTCATGACACTTGTGACTCCTGCACAAATAGACTACATCTAACAAGAGTGGTGCACTACTGCAATGGGAAGTCGAGCTAGTAGTAGGGATGAGAATTCAAAATTTAAATTCATAGATTAGGGATTCTAAGAAAAGAAAGAAGAAAGTATAAAAGGAGGTATAGTTGAAAGAGAAAAGGTTAGATTGTTGAGTGATTATCTAGAGAGCTGGAAGAGCTAAGTGTAATCTCAAGGTGTGAAGGCAAGTGATAGAGAGAGGTCACCACCAAAGAATTAATATACTGAGGAGAATCCATCAAGCCCAAATAACACAAGGGTTATCATGTAGAAGAGCAAGGAGAGCTAAGAACACAAGTGATTAGAGTCTAAATCTGCAAAGCCAAGAGAAGGAAGATCATAGTTCCAGATGGGTCAAGAGAGTTGAAGAAGGATCTATTTCAAGCTAAGCATAGTATCTACCTTGTTAGATTTTTCCCTATTGTTTACTAATATTTACAACATTAAATCTCATTAATGGTGGACCCTAATAGGTTCTTCTCACAAAATCCTCTAACAAGGTGACACATTAACTTGTGTTCAAAAGTCCTTTAACCAAGTTGTCCCTAACAGAGTAAGAATCTAATAGGTCTTATCAATATCCCTTGATTGATTACAGGACATAATAACCCTGCCAAAATAACACTGGACAAAATAACCCATGATCAAAATAACAAATTTATAGATTACAAGTATATTTCTAAGAAAAAAATTTATTCAAATTTTCAATTAAAGTGTCAAATTATGAGCAATTCCTCTTATATAATCTAAAATATTATTATTGCCATAACCATCAACTAGTCTTTTTAGTCCTTCTTTGAGTTCACGGTATTTTTTCCTGCTTGGTTGTGTAGTGTGTCCAACCATATATTTCTCTATTTTATTCTCTTGGTGACCCTATTCTTTTTTCACTACTTTGATGAATCTCTATATTGAGCTATGTGATGATTGAAACGATTTACTAAATCCTCTATGCTATCCCTCAATAGAATTATTAGTTTTGGGAAGATCATCTTGAATAGCTGAATAACAGTTCCACATTGTGATTGGAAACTTGGGTGACCATCTATTGCCTCTTCTAGTTAGTCTTCCTATCCATGTGTCTTCAAAATAATCAATTATGGGTTGCAAAGTCTCCTCATGTTCTATATAATAAGGAGATTGTAGAAGTATTTCAAATGTATTGATTACATATATTTGAGGCACAAAAGCTAATGCAACCAATTTTTTGATCTTAAATGAAAATACTTCATCGAAACTATAACATGTTTGTAGACCTACTTCTTGAACTTTCCTCCACAAGCACTAAGAGAAATGGAAAAGACATCCTTGAATAGTGATATCTGGAAAATTTTCAGAAATAGCTCCCTTGAAACCTAATTCAAAATCAATAAGTATAGTTTTTGGGTTTAGATTAGGTTGTAGTTGTTTTAATTTTACAAGAACTTGTGTATAAGTGGATCTTGTTTTGTTGGTCAGAAGAATATAGATGAGTGGAAATACTGCATCATTTTTCAAGCCATGAATTGTGTACAACTGCTGAAAAATACTTGGTACTATTTTAAATGTACCATCACTAAACCAATTTTTAGATTCTTTTAGTAGTTGCAAATTTTGTGTGGTGGTGAATATTAAAAAATGATTCTCATCATTAGTGCCATGATAAAGAAACTTTTCCCCTCTATTGGTAATTGTATATTCAATTGGTAAGATAAGATCTCTCGATGTCTAAGGATTTGGTGGTGGTGCTTCAAATCTTATTCTTTTCCTTCGAATCATTTTGGATAATGCATTGGTTAATGATATTGCTCCTGCTACCAGTAATGAAATATTAGAACATGTAGTAGAAATAATATTTCTTGTAGAGTCTTGAGTCAAGCACACCATGTCTTTCATTTCATTCAACTTCTGTTTGACAGTGATCATTTCAATTTTTGGAGCATGATTATGTCTTGTACTGCTAATCACATCGTCAGATTCTGTTTGTGTTGTAGTATAGCACTAACTTGAACATTTATTTTTAAAATATTTTGCACAATGCCAGATCATTTTATTGACACCTTCTCGATGAAGCAAAAATGTGTAACCATTTAAAATGAGTAATTTCTTATTTTTTTGACTTGTTAAAAATTGAAGAGGCATTGTATATATTAAAAATTATGAAAATTTTCTTGATTCCTAAAAGTATATTTATTTTTGTATACTTTATAGAAACCCCTAAAATAATTTAATATAATGTTCAAAAAATTATATTAAAAAAAATATTTTTTTATGAATTTTGATTTCTCTTTTTCTTATCGCTACACACTCTTCATTCTTCTCCCCTTCTTCCTTTACTTCTCTAAGCTCTTAATTTTACCACTTTATATATCCTCTTAATGCCTCTTCATAATGCCTTTTGACTTACATCTTTTCATAATAACTCTTATTTAGCTTATTCCCACGAATTTCTCTTTCTTTTTATAATTATTTACCATTTAATAAGTTATTTAAGCATATTAAAGATGTTTTAAGGCTATTTTAGGGTTATATAATGGATATATGGTCTTAAAATGACCTAAATATCCTCTATGGTTCCTCACAATCCATTTTTAAGCATACTAACTTGCTCTAGAATGACTATGGGTTATTTTGTCCATGGGCTATTTTGTCCATGGGTTATTTTGACCATGGGTTATTGTGACCCTGGGTTATTGTGTCCTTGGGTTATTATGGCGGGGTTATTGTGTTCGGGGTTATTTTGGCCTATTTATTATGTCCAGCACCCATGTGGAACATATATAGTGAGTATCTGAGTTATACTCATAAGTGAAGATCATTCATGCATGACCAAGTGTTTTTCCCACTCATGTCAAAGGGGGAGATTATTGATCTCAGATTGGTTTTGACATATGAGTGTCTATATACTTAAGTCATTTACAAGTTAGAACTTAGTTCATGTTGAAAAAGTAATGCATATCAAGCATAACATGTCAGATAGTGCATGCCGAGTGAGATAATCAGTAAGTGCCAAGTAAACAGTTAGTGCTGAGTCACTCGAGTATCGAGCAGTCAGTATGTATTGAGTCATTTGGATTCCAAGTGACAGAATTGAAGTTGTAGTTAATGCTAAGCATCAAGAACTTCAGATGCCAAGTAAAATAGTTTTGACATAGTTGTTTGTAATGGCACAAACTACTATGTAAACCATTTTGGAGCCAACTTAAGGATTGTTTTCCAATCCTAGATGATAAGAACAAATCTTAATTGAGAACCCCTATGCAGTACATGTAGCCAATTAGTTAAAGGTATGTTTTGAGCAACTAGATGGATGAACTACAATCATTGATTCATACCTAACCCTAAGTCACCTAGGTCTTCTTAAGAAGGACATGCCCTAAACATTAGTAAGGTGTGGAGTGAGCAAAGAGAGAAGTTTGCATGTGCAAATAGAGTACTCATGGTGGCTAAGGAGATTTGAATGAGAGACACATTGTAGAATCAGTTAGAGGAGAATAGAGGAAAGGCATTAGAGGATAGAAGAGATATATTTGATCAGAGGAGGATCAAGGATACATGCAAAGAGGTGATCTGTTATCTAGCAGTAGAGTGCTAACCATAGGATCATTGTCGAGACATTCTAATAGGTGAATTAGTTAAATCTCTTAATAGAGTAGTCTTAATAGGCTGTTGCAAATCTTTTAACAAGGATGCTTACTTCATTGTAAGTTGAAGTCCTTTAACTAGGCACATGTCTAACAGGGTGTTGAAATCTTTTAACAGGGTAAGATCTAACAATCTTGTAAGTCTTTAACATTTTAGACCTTTCACAGGGTAGATCATGTTTCATGATCAAACATTGTAACCTTTATTGGATACACTTTACAACTGCAGTAGTGAAGAATTGTGGGTGTCGTCCCCACCCCAGTTTTACCTTCTCATTGGAGGGTTTTTGGGTAATCATATCTTGTGTTATATGTATTAATGGTTATTTGTTTTTATACTATGGATGCAGATGCTTAATTTGGTATTTCAGTTTACATGCACAATAGTGAGATGGATGTATGGTGAATGATTTTATGGTTGAACTTTTGAAGTACTGATTCAGCCCCCCCCCCCCCCCCCCCCCCACCCAAGAGTTTACTTCCTATTGTATTCCAACACCCTAGATATCCTTTTCATTTATAATAGGTAGTTAAAATCTTGTCAAATCAAGAGCCAATAGATTCTACCGTCTCATTTGATCATTTTCTTGAGTAAAATGAAAGGCTTTTGAAAGTATGGATGTATATGATTTCCATGAATATTTTTTCTATTGAGAATCATTTCTTTGCTTATGTATTTGCCTCTAAAGTCACAACCTAAGTTTTGATAGGAAGTGTTTTCTATTTGAACTTTATCTTCACTTGAATGCATGAAGAGTTCCTGTCATAATTGCAACTTGCACTTGTTTCTTTGTGTTTATTTTTTTGAGCAATATTCATGTTCTTCACTCATTTAAAATACCATTACAATGCTAGGCCTTAGTTGTATATTATTTCCATGATTTTTCTTTTATGTTTGTAAGGGTTTCTCTTAAATGCATGTTGGGGGTTTTTTTATGTTCTCCATGACTTGCATTTTTTATTTGAATCATTGGTTTTCTCATGTATTTGAAGGCTCTTGCATGGTGAGAGTCCACAACCTATATAATGTAAACTAGGGCATTATTTTTATGTGATATTGCAACCCATTTATGTCATGACCATAGATATTCATTATTCATGCAGATGTAATGTTTCTTCTTCATTTGCATGGTTTACATGATAATATACATATTTTTATCTTTCAATACCTGGTTGCTTGTCATGAATGAGATGTATATTGACACAAAAGTTCACATCCTTTCTTGAGGTGTGACCCTCAAATGACCTTATGTAACATGGAAACAATCTCCAAATGTGGGACTTGAAATGAGAGAATGAATCTTAGGAGAAGGTTGTCTTCCTTACTATCATGATGCACCTAAACTACAACTCTTGAGAAAAAAAGAGGAGTGCATAAAAGTAAATTATTGAAAGAGAAAAAGAGGTGATGCACCAAATATATTTTTTATCTACTCTTTCCAATCATTTGCACTTATATTTAAAAGAACTCACAAACTATACTACTACCTGTAGCTTATCAACTTTAACACAAGATAAAAGTCAGAAAACAATACAATCAGGAAAGGAACACATATGTTCACTTAATAGATTTATTGAATGAGATTTAACACAATCATATAATGTTGTAGATGATGAAGATACATCCAAAAAAAGGAAAAAAATTATACAAACTTATTTGGGCTGAAAATAGACATAAAATAGTGATTTCTATTAAATAAGAGAATAACATCTATAGAGGAGAATTTTAAAAAAAGAACCAGAAAAAGACATTTAAGGATATCAGGCTTATCTCTGTATAATCATTCAACTCAAACTCCACCAACTCAAGTTAAGATCAAAGAGTGCAAATCAAGAAAAATTAGGAAAAATCTAATTTTGTGTACAAATATGCTCATGAAGTGACAAAAAATGGGTCAATAAATGCTCCTACAATCAAGAAAACCATGCTTATACCCTCTCCAAGTGGAAACATAGGAAGAAAAATCCTTTATATTGTGTAGAAAAGCTCCAAAAACTAGTTTGACAATAAATATTGAGCTCTTGAGTTGCATCACAGTCGGCAGGAAATCTACACATAATTTGATTTCTTCATTCTTCTTTCTAACAAAAACAATATTAGCTACCTATGAGGAGTGTTTAATAGGAAAAATAATATTAGCCTCCAACATATCAACAATACCTTTAATGTACCGAGGGGCATCAAGATCTCTTTCAGTGATCTTGTAGAGCCTACCCAATTTAAACTGGGAGGGCTTTCATTTTCTTTCCAACTCCAACAATGTAGCTTTGTTTTTCTTAAAGAAATCAAGCATGCAATTTACACTTTGGAATTCTTCATGTATTTCATTGTATTTTCCCAAAATCATTTTCATCATACATTTTAGGATATTTTCAAGGTTCATGTAATTGCACTCTTTATGTCCATCTTCTTCTTTGACCTCTTTGGGCTATTTTTCTCCAACTACAATAACAGGGTCTACCCAGTGAACAACAATGGAACTTGTTGTAGGAAGGGCTTTCAAACTATTGAGCTCACTTTCTAGACTCCTAGTATTTCTAGGAATTTTTTCAAATTATCAAATTCATATCCATCTCTCTTATCTAAAACTTTTCAATCCTTTCTTTAATATACTTCATCTGAGTGGCAGAAACTAGAGGATTAGTATTGTCAATCATCTGAACTACTGCTATTCCTTGTGTTCTACTAGAGATGTCAATAAATTAGGTTTATCACCCTTGAATGTGACCCAAGTACACAAAGTCTTTTGGAAACTACTATTGGAACAATTTTTATGTGGTCTTTGATATCACACCTTATTGGTAAGAAAGTTTTCTATCTAATTTGAGTGTCATATATAGATGATTGATGAAGAAGATTTGAGAGAAGACATAACAAGAGAACCTAGAGGAAAGGTAGAGTTATGAGGAAACTATAATGGAAACTTGATTGGTTAGACTTAAAAAATATAAAGTGACCATTTAGTCATGCTACAAGTAAAGAAGATAGTTGCATTGGAGCCTTGAAGAAGTGGTCAAAGAATGACTAAATACATGGGCTCTATCAAGTAAAAGAGTAGAAGATTAAGGAACTTGAAGTATATGTTGAACGATGCGAGTGTCAACTGAGTGCCAATATGTGTTGAGTATAAATAGTATCAATCAAGCATCAACATTGATCAAGAATCAATATATGTGTCAAACAAAATGTTAGTAGCAACTGAGTAACCCAGTGATGATCGAGCGTCAAAACATAGTGTTGGCTGAGGGACAACATTTAACAATTTATGATGAAATTGTGATTCCCTGCCAACACAATTGATTCCTTGGAATATGTAAAAGTGTGTTGAAGATAAGGAATGATGAGTTGGATCATTTAAATCAAGGGAAATTGTGTTTGTGCATTTCTATGCAAGGATTCAAGGAGAAGTTTAGAGAAGTTTGTAGAGGAGCAAAGAGTAGACTAAATGATGGAAGGATTTGATGAATCTAACGCAACTCTAAGATCTACGATGATGCTTAAGTGAAAAAAGATTAGAATTACCTATTTAAGGAGGCATAAGGGCTAAGATAAAATAGGTTAGTAGAGTTGATGGACATAATCTAGGCTGAAACAATTGTTGATGCTATTGATTGATGAACACGAGCAAGAGGCTAAGAAGTATTGTGAAGAGGTGAAGAGTGATTGCTTGAAGGGTTGCTAAGGGAATTAGTGATAGAGATGATAATGGAGGCTAGTCAGTGTATCAACATCATGTGAGCCAAATTGTGATCTATATTTTCAAAGTGATTTGTATTAGTCAAATCAAAAACTTGTTATTACTTTCTAGCCATTGTATTAGTATTGAAATCCTTTAATCAACATCAAACTAACTGTCATATATAAATCCTTATATCAAGGTGACATTCTAATGGAATGTTCTAAATTCCTCTAACAAGAACACTTTTAACAGGCCGATTAAATCATTTAATAAGGTTGCATTTAATAGTGTGTTTTGTAACCTTAAACAAGGTTGGCTCCTAATAGAGCTCACTTTAGAAGAGTGAAAAATTGGTGACATGTTACTGGAGATTTTTCCTAAATTGAATTTCCATAGTAAATCCTAGTGTCAACTTGTTTGGATATTATTTGTGATGATTTAATATTAATGTTTTACATTATGCAAGTCAATTATTTTTAGGAAAATGGACTAGTAGTTGATGTTGTTGATAATTAGTTATAGAGGCCGAGTTAATGGATGATTATATCTGAAGTAGTTGAAGTGTTTAATTATTGATTTGGAAAATTTGGAACTTGGATAATTGATTCCCCATCTCTCAGTTATTCTAAAAATTCTAACAATTGGTATCAGAGCTTTGGTGCTTGTAGAGAAAATTTTGAAGGTACTTGAAGGTAAAGATCAAGATGTACAAAAAGGAGGTGCCAAGGTTGAACAAAGAGAACTTCCCTGATGAAGTTGCATTTGGAAGGAATTGGAGATGGTACAATACACTTTGTGGATAATGTATATATGGAGATAACAATTCTTCCTTTGACAACACAATAGCTAAAAGAGAAGCAAGAACACAACCAAGCTATGTTGGAGATCGCATTAGCCCTAAACTACATCAAGTTTGAATTTTTTATTTTTTATTTTTATATTTTTAGAGTGGTATATATATATATATAGATATACATAGATATATCTATATGAGTATATATAAAAACATATATATACGTATATATACACATACATATACATATACATACATATACACATATACATATATGTATGTATATATGTATAAATGTGTGTGTGTGTGTGTGTGTGTGTATATATATATATATATATATATATATATATATATATATATATATATATATATATATATATATATATATATATATATATATAGATGTATGTATGTATGTATGTATGTATGTATACATATGTATATATATACTCTAACATTTATATATATGGATTTAAATACACTTACACACACACACTTGCTTGTGGATAAATATAGATATATTGATATACATATAAACTTGCACCAATAGTTATATTAGTATATATATATATATATATATATGTTTTTAAATACAAATATATTTATACACACATTTCCATATGCATAAATATAGATATATTTATTGCTTTTATTCTGGTTTTTAGTTTTAGTTTTAGTTTTTAAGTTTGTGTCATGTTAAGTTTTATTTTGAGGAGTGTGATTTTATGTTTTTTTTATAAGTATTTTTTTGGCAAAAGTGGATGAACCATTGAATATGTTATTTTTAATAAAACTGGTTCAAGTGCTCAACTAGGAAAGAACCAGAAAGAAAATCCAGCATCGCCGTGATATGTACAAGTATTAAACATCGATATTTACAATATATTATATGAAGGAATGTAATCAAAATTAAAAAGAGAGGGGATATTCCCATCAGAATTCAAAATTTTTCAAGTTATTACAATTTCAAAGACATTTGAACCAAACAGGCATGAAGGACCCAAACTTGACCAAAAAATACAAAACGATTAAATACATGCCATTTGTCAAAAAATCCCCCAAAATAGAATACCTTAAAACCTTAATATTTTCATTCCTCCATATCCTTGCATGAAACACCATCAGCAGAAATTGAGGCCGAACCAATTTGCAGAAAATATCACCACCTGGAATCCAAACTTGGCAAAGTAGCAACTTCACAACCCGAGCCTGAACCAACAACAACATCATCTGTAGTATTTGTAATAGGAGGCTCCTCCATAATTATGTGTGCCTCCATTCGAACATGTCCCGGTTCATGAAATGTAGTTTTAGTCAAATTACCAAGCCAATGCACCCAATTGGTAATCACTATGTCATCTTGCACATTAGGACCAAAATATTTGTGTGCACCTGAAGGAGGCCCTTCATGAATTTGATAATCAAAATTGGATATGCTTAGAAAATCCAATATATCAAAACCAATGCACCTAAATTTATCTTCCAATTGGTGACCCAAAGCCCTTGCAGTAGTTTGGAGAACAAACTTCATAATGTGGGGATACTGTTTTTCAAAAGTTTTTTGAAGAGCATCGAACATGTCTATGTATTCATGTTGCCTTAATAACTGAGATCTTTGAAAGATACAACCCATTAATGCATGCCTAGACCAAAGATCATATTGTTACATGGCATTTGCAAGCTTATTTTCATTCCAAAATTGAGGAAGATGCACTCTCACCACTAAAATTTCTAGCAAATGAACCGATTGTAACAAGTCCATAGCATTTGAAAGAAGTATGGACGCAACATTTGATGGGTATAGGAAATGTTTCACAGAAGGGCATAGAATTGCTTCACCAATTACATACCAAAGACCCTAACAAATTGAAGAAAACTTGATGAAGAACATCATTTCCAAGGTCCTATCATCAATACGCAAGGGTAGAACAACTTTATTGACACTAGGGTTAATCCATATATGATATTTTTGGGCAAAAAAGACCAGTGAAATTGATTGCAAGATTCGCACTTGGCACATGACTCCAAAGGCGAAGACATTTTTGAGTAGGGTATATCAAAAATCACTCACTTTCGTCGATATATGAAACTAAATAAGCCACTGTCACCATTTATAAAAAAAAAAGAAAATATCTTCATAATACCTGTGTAGGATAATAATTATTCACCTGATGTGGATACGTGCCAATCATATGTAGGATTAAAAACCATGTGAATATATTGCAAAGTCGATCTCCGTATTGATCTTGCCATGTATAAAAAATCATGCAACCAATGTGAAATCAAAACCTACCCAGGTGACGATAGCTTACATGACACTGGGCAATGAAAAATAAATTTGTAGGAATTGCCTTAACGTCACCAAGTACATGCTAGAATGATTTGAAAAAGGGGCAGTAATCTATTGGTCTAATTTTTTACATATTAATTTTTCTTAGAATCATGGTGAAAAAATCAGATGTGAGTTCTTTTGTTAGGTCCTAGGGTTTTAAGGTTTTGGTCTTGTATTTTTGATATCTTTTAAAACCCTAGGTCTTGCCTTTTAAATCTTATTTTGGTGCGAAAGTCTTAACAGCAACTGAATATTCTTTCCCACCTATGTCGAGGTCATGTTTGAGTCCTTTTGAAAAATCTCATCCTGTCACTGGATCTTGATAGAATCAATGGATGTCCTGTACTCACTATAAAAAGTTGCAAGGTTGTTTCCTATAGCGATGTAGCGACCATCGGAGAACTATGTCCTGGTGCTCAAAAGTAAAGTTTGGCGTCGAAAGAACTATATTAATATGAAGGCATTATGGTCATGTGCTATCTCCTAGGATTGTCAGTGTCAGAAAGGATGTACGAGGAGGAATTCGCAAATGGTGTCACCAAAATTGAAGTTTCTTCGACGACTCGCTAAGTTGCTATTGGAAAATCTATGTGACCTATCGGTATCGAGGTAGCGACTAGTCAAAAGGTTGTGATGTAATTGGAAATTAAATAATATATATGTGTGCTAGCATGTTAAGCCAGCTCAATGACAACAACATCTTGGACCCACTCCCATGCATAGAACATATCAATGATTCTAAATCGTCAGATCAAGCATAACTTGACGATACTCGCTAACTCGCTATGGGAAGATGTGCAAAAGTAATGTATAGCGAGGTAGCGAGTGAGGGACCCACCATTGTTCTCTTAAGGGTTGTACCAAATGTCTACCACAAGATCAAAGAAAAATCAATGGTTGTCGCTAGCTTGTTATAGAAAGGCGCTCGAAAGTTATGTATAGCAAGGTAGTGAGTTGATGACACGTGTCCTCAATCATTTGTGGGCCTAGTTTGAAATGCCAGCATTAGAGGAAAGGTACAAATGGAGTTATTTTATTGGGTTGACTGCCAACATGTTAAGATGAAGTGTGGATCAGCCCAATTTTCATTCCGTAATTGTTGATCTTGTCTTGATGAATGGTTGGCACTTACCCGCAATTTTAAGATGTAAGAAATTTAGGGAATGCGGGTAAGCGGTAATGCATGTGACCATTTTTTTTGCCATAAATTTTGTTTCTTTTTGAATTAGAACTGCCCGATGTGGTGAAAATTGATGGATAAAATGTAAAGCTGATTACAATTTGGAAGTAACGGTTACTAAGAGTTAAATATGACACGGAGCTCATTCGTGTGATTTTAATGCTCAAATATAATCTGCGATCTCACCATTATTTGAACTGTAGAATTGCAAGAAATTAATAGAGCATAAAGAAATTCTAGAGCTAGGGCACATAAATTTTATGCAGTAGTCCGAAGAGTTGTAGCAGCAGTTGTCGGAGAAGAAGTGCAAATTTAATGTTGTAGATGAAATTGCAATCAGATTTAGATATATTTTCATCTAATTTGACTTCTACAACAATTGTAAGGATGAATTGAATGTTTTTGGAGGTGGTTGAAGTAATTTTTTTTTCTGGCAACTGCACAATGTTGAATTTCACAGCAAAGAAAATGTGGCATGTTGAGATCAATTTTTTGGAGCCTCAGTACAGATTGTGATGATTTCTTGATATTCCTTCATTAGATATTTGCATATTTTAAGTGGGGATATATCAGATATTTTGGCATCATTTATGGTTTTCAAGTGCAGGTAGATGAGGAAGTTCAGTTTTAACAATTCCATATTGAAGACTCTTTTAGTAGGACACATGTCAAATTCAGATTAGAGACCCAGAAAGATTTTCTCTCCTATATATCTTCCTTTTTTGCTTATTGTAAGGGTTCCAATTCTTTGAAGATTTTAGGTGGATTGTGAGTCTAGTTTGGTTCCAATTTCCTGAGTTTTCTCATAGTTGTGATACCAAATATTCTTAGTATTCTCCTGTTATGAACAACATATTGTATTTCTTTTGAAGCATTCATATGTTACAGTTAGTTCTTTGTGTATTTTCTGAATTTTGATATACATATGATGTATTATTTTCAATGAAATTAATGCAAAGAGTTTAACCTTCTTAGTTTCATTCTGATTCTTATCTCCTGCTTCTGTTACTTGCAATGTTCTATGTTTAAGAACCAAGGTCTTGAACTCAGTCGCAACCCCTTAAGGTCGTATATCAGGATGAATTTTTTGTTGGAACAAAGAAGCCAAGTAAATGCTTGTTTATACTGATAGGGTTGCAGGTTACACTAGAAGGATTTTACAATAAGTACGAGAGTTTCTATGAAGATTGATGTCTGTTTGCAAGTCAAATAGATAGATCATATGCCTAAATATATGAGTATACTTTAGGTATCCATCTACATGTTAAGGTTTAGTTGATGCCCAATGGATAAGGGACTGGCAAGCTTGAAGGATACATGTTCTCTTTTGTTGCATACTTGGATGATGTTGAGATATAAGTCTTAATTGAATATCTTTCCTTTTGTGTTTAAGAGTTAAAAGAGTTTTCCCTCACTTAGTTTATCAAGTTCATGTGCTCTATTATTAGCTATTTCACCCATGAATGTTTGCATAAACATAGAAGATTAAGGGATTTTATCTGTTTTCTAGATTCAGTTGTATGCCTTTACATTGATACCATATAAAGAGTCTGAGGTCCACACACCTAGGTATAACATAGCCTAAAGAAGAAGAAGGATTTATACTTATAGTTGGCCCAAGACTACAGTCAAGTGCATCAATTATAGGAATTTGCTAACCTTATATGTATTGGTCTGGTTTCTTGGTTATTTCCAAAATTATTAAATCAAACACCAACAAAATGGTGACTCTGTTGGGGAATTACACTTAGTGTTGTCATAAATAGTGAATTATTAGAGATCTGTGTCCCCTTGGGTAGAGTTGTAGATATTTCATGAGAAGATTCCCATGGGTCTGAAAGTTGTTTACATTTTTCTTGAAACTACTAAGTAGATTAATTGTGATTATCCACTCGGCAAATTTATTCCCTTTCTGATAGAGTGGGTGGCGACTCAAACGATTAACCAGTGTTAGTTTCTTGAAAATTGTGTTCCCAAATTATGGAAAATAAAAGAAATACATAGGCAAATGTGAGGAAAAACCTAAGAATCAAATTAAAAACTAATCTCTACCCTAGAGGAAGACAGAATTGGGCTGTGAAGGGAAACCAGATGCAGAAAGGAGGGTATTCACAGGAGCAACTAGTAGGGAAAGATAATGCTCACCATTTTGTTGTTGAAAGGGTGCCTCTCTCCAAAGGTCCGAGATCTCACCCAATTTTGTTTGATGACGATTTCTATAATACCCCTAAGATGATATGTCAAGAAAAGGTTGTGCAACCACATGCATTTAGTTTGGAGGATAGGACTAGTAACAATCTTTTCCAGTGTAGCACAAACCCTTTCATGTCAGATTATTCCCCTGAAAAGGTCAGACCTAGACACTTAAAACCTGAAAGTTTTAATGATGAGAAAACATCTAGGTCTGAATTCACTATCCCTGATCCTGATGAGAATGAAAATTTTAAAGCATAGCTTGGTGAGCAAGAAGCTATAAATAGGAGATTTCAAAAAGGAAAGGAAAGAAAGGATCACGAAGGCTTATGAAGAAAAGAAAGAATTACTTAGGCAAATTTTTGCTCTAAAGAAGAAAAATGAGATAGCAACTAGTGCTTGGTAGCTTGAGATTGTGGGACAAGTTGATTAGCTTAAGAGGCAAGAGTAGAATTTGTTGGAAACTAAGAAAATGAATATAGAGGGACCTGTAATACAACAAATTAGGAACTATACTGCTCTAGAAGTTGATAATAATAGAGTAAAAAATGTGGAACCTGTTATAGGTGCTAAGGACAAAGGAAAAAAAAAGGAGATTGGTATTAAGATCAATGAGCCAGTGAAGACAGTTCAAATCCATGATTCCATGTAACTTTCTAATATTGAATTGGAAAAGAGAAGGAAAGAAAGGGATGCTTTAGCCAAGAGATTGGCGATTGTAGAAAGTGAGGCTGCTATAGCTGAGATGAACAATAAGATCAAATTCTTGGAAATTACCAAGAGGCAGTCGACAACTATGCCTAAAGATGATGATGGATCTAATGATGCAAATCAGAATACTACTGAGGTACCTGTTTCTTTCTTGTCTTCATCTTCACTAAAAGTAGATCTTTACAAATCTATTGGTGATGCTAGCACTAGTAATACTATGAATAATACTAAGAAAAATAGTGCTAATCACCCCAAGATTGATTTATAAAGAAGACATATTCAATTAGAAGGCTACAAGCAAATATGTTTTAATGGAATCCCTGGTTTTCCAAATCCTATCCCACAAGAAATGAGGAAAAGATTGCCTAAATTTGATGGAAATAATGCTATCTCTTGTGAAGACCATTTAAGGAGTTTTCTTGATATGATGAGTTATTATGAGGTTGAAGCTGAAGATGTCATTATGAAGTTGTTTGTGCAGTCATTAACTAAAGATGCTAGAGAGTGGTTCAAGAGACTTCCTGAATTGTCTATTGTTGATTGGAAAGATATTGACTATTGTTTCAAAGAGCAATATGGTGACAAGAAAAATTAGAGCTATATTTTGAGTGAATTCAATAATATCAAGAGGTTGCCTAATGAATCTGTTACCAAATTTAACACTAGATTTCAGAAAAGGATGTACAAGATAATGCAAGCCATGTGAATTGATGAGAAGGTATGTCTGATCACTTATCTAAATGCTTTTGATGGTAAAATGACATACCAACTTAGGGATAAAGAGCCTAGGACCTTAAGAGATGCTTTTAGGATTGCCGTTAATATAGAAAATAATTTGAGGATTTCAGGGAGATTAGAAAGCAAAAGAGATGATCCTAGGTTATTTGGGAATAAGGGGAATAGAAAGGAAGAAAATAAAGCCATAGGAGGAAAAAGGCAAGAGCCTAGTGAAATGAGTCAGATTCTAAATGCTATAAAAGGTCTGAATCTTCCTTAGATGAAGAATGATAGAAACCTCACTGATAATAGGGTCCCTTATCAATCAAATTTCAATAGACAAAATAGGCTACAAAATTTCCCTTATAACACTACTTGGAAGGATGGTTAGCCTAGTATCCCTCTTCCCAAGAACAACAACAATAAGGTGACCTCAGATCCTTTGTCAAAAAATTCAATAAATTTGGTAGATGATCCTAAGTTTGTTGCTGAACCTACATGGTGATTTGCATGTCAATTATCCCATTCTCCTGAATCTTGTGTAGTAGCATTGTCATTCCCAGGAAAACAAGCTGTAATAGAACACTGTCATGAGCAGGGAGAAAATAATGATGATGTAGGATGCAATATGTTTGAATCACATTATTTTGACTGTGAAGATTATGATAGAGATGTATATGACCAAAGAAAGTTTTAGAATGTCATACAACAACAAGTATTTTCTGATGAGAGTGATCTGGATGACAATGTGTGTAACATGGTTAATGCAAAGGAAGAAGTAACACTGAGAAAACATTCTAGGAAGAGATTGATCAAATTACTGCTAATATGATAGCTCAGGTTCAGACTAGAAACATGGCTCAGAGAGATGAAAGTAATAAGGTAGCTAGTATCTTCATAAAAGGGGCTGATCCTAAGAAGGGGGAAATTGTGAAACCTAAAGAGGCTCCTATTGTGAAGGTTAAAATTACTAATAGAAGATGGGAACAAAAGAAAGGAGGAAATCCTAAAGATATGGAGCTTTCAAATAATGTCCCCAGAAAAGCAGATGAGAAGGTATCAAAGATCATCACAGAACATGATAAGAATCATCAAAATGCTTTGAAAATTTTGGATAAACAAGATGAGAAAAGGAATGTGACTAATGATGATCCTCTTGGTTCTTCCATAGATATGCTTGCTATTTTGTCTCAGATTACTATTAAGGTTCCATTGTCTGAATTGCTAAGAATCCCTGAACACCGAAATAAAGCTATAGCATGGTTGGCAAGTATTGATGTAAAGGTAAGTCAGGATTGTAATGAAAATCACAGTTCCAAAGAAAGTAGTAAAGAGGAAGTAAGGCACAATGAAGCTGAAGGAGTTGTCTCTAAAATTCCTCAAATGTTTTTAGATAATTCTGTAAATCAGTGTTTGGGAAATGTTGAACCATTTTTCCTGAGCATTTTAGTAAATGGTAAAACATTAAAAAACTGCATGATTGATTCTGGTGCTTCCAACACCTTGATGCCTTTTGAAATAATGAAGGAATTAGGCTTAAAGGTGGATACTACTCAAGGAAAATGTTGTGCTATGGATAAAAGAGAAGTGACAGTTATAGGCACTATAAACTCTTTGCCATATAGATTAACAACCTACCTTGACAAAGAGCTTACTATGAGTGTATTGGTTGTTGATATTCCACCTCAATATGGCATGTTGTTATCAAGAAAGTGGAGTGTTGCTATGGGTGGGAGTTTACAGTGTGATTTTTCATTTGCTACTTTCAATATTGAGGGAAATTTGATAAAAGTCAATAGGGAACCTAAGAGTATATACATGATAGAGGAAGATGACAACATGGCAAATTTTGTGGATACAGACATTAATGCATTCAGAGCTGAGGTTTTGACTTTGAAGAAATCTAAGCATAAGTCTCAGTTAGAAGTGGAAGTTGACACAAAAATAGACAAGGGTGATTTGTGGACTATGTTTTTTGATGGTGCATGCTGCAAAGATGGATCTGGTGTAGGCATTTTGCTGATATCTCCAGCAGGGGTAACATAGAAATTCTCCTTTTCTTTAAGTTTCCCTTGTACGAACTATAGCAGAATATGAGGCTTTGTTGTTAGGCCTTAGATTAGCTCATAAGCATGGGATAAAGTGTTTACATGTTGTAGGAGATTCTAAATTGGTGGTATCCCAAGTAAGAAATGCTTGTGTCAAAGAATAAAAGATTAAAACAGTATAGAAATGTAGTGTGTGACATGATTGAATGTTTTGATGCATTTGGGATAATTTGGAAAGATAGGACAAATAATAAAATGGCAGATTTACTGGCAAACATAGCAATAAAACCTTATGATATCACATTTTCTGGTGTGTTTAAAATTGAGATTCAAACTAGACCTTCTATCCCTAATAATGTTTAGAATTGGCAAGTGTTTGAAGATGATAAGGATATTATGAGATTTTTGAATTGTGAGCATATGCTGTCAGGACAAGAAATTGATTGTGCAGCCTTTGTGGAAAATATAGATGGAAAAGATATTATTTTTGGGTAGGAGGTTGTGTAATTGAAGAAAAATAAAATTCCAAAGGGTCTGGTTGTTTTAGAAACTATTTTTGACAACCAAGATAGGTCACAAATGGACACTAATGGATATAGTGCCAAGGATTTAGAGGAGGTGAACTTGGGAACCCAGGAAATACCTAAAAAGGTATATATTGGTAAGAAATTGCCTCCCAAAATTAGGAAAGATCTAATAGACTTGCTAAGGAAGTATAGACGTGTTTGCATGGTCATACGATGATCTAAAGGCCTATAGAGAATATCTCTTTCAACATGAATTCCCTTTGAAACCAAATGCTAAGCCTTTTAGACAAAAACAAAGGCCAATAAACCCAACCTTGGCCCCCAAAATGCGAGAAGAATTGATCAAGTTAAGAGATGCTGGGATTATAAAACCTATTAGAAATTCTTCTTGGGTATCCAATTTAGTACCTGTCAGGAAGAAAAATGGAGATATAAGGTTATGTGTTGATTTTAGGAATCTAAACATATCTTCCTTAAAAGATAATTATGGTTTACCCAATATGGAAGCCATGTTGCAAAGAATCAGCGGTTCACAATTGATGTCCATGATGGATGGGTTTTCAAGGTATAATCAAGTAGTTGTCAAAGAATCAGAACAATTTAAGACTGCTTTCACTACTCTGTGGGGTACTTATGTTTATGTCAGGATGCCATTTGGGCTTACCAATGCTGGGGTTACTTTTCAAAGGGCCATGGATATAGCTTTTGCTGATATTGTTGACAAATTTCTAGTTGTATATCAGGATGACCTTACTGGTTACTCCAAGGATGAAAATGATCATTGTATGCACTTAGAAAAGGTATTTATTAGGGCCCTTAAATATGGAATATCTTTAAATCCAAGGAAATGTAACTTTGGTGTCACTGAAGGAAAATTGTTAGGACATCTAGTTGGCAAGCATGGAGTAAGGATTGACCCTAAAAGGGTAGAAACAATAGATATGATTCAGAAATCCAAGAGTGTTAAAGTCATTCAGTCATTCTTTGGATAGATCAATTTTCTTAGGAGATTTGTGACAAATTTTGCAGAAATTAGTAGGCATATGTCAAGAATGCTAAAGAAAGGATCTGAGATAAAATGGGATGGTGAACCTAGTATTGCATTTCAGAAAATTAAACAAGCTATTAAAGATGCCCCTATTCTCAGAGCTCCTAATTATGACAAACCAATGCATATATTTTCTTTTGCCTCATTTCACACTGTTGCTATAGTACTGTTATAGAAAAATGAAGAAGGTTATGAGCAACCTATTGCATTCTTTAGCAAGTTTTTGCAAGCAATAGAGCTTAAGTATGACATCAATGAAAAGTAGGTATATGCACTAGTGAAAAGAGTTAAGGCTTTTAGATGTTACTTAATAGGAGCTATTGCCATTGCTTTTGTTCCTACTACTACTATGAAGGACATCTTTTCACAACAAGAGGTACCTAGCAGGAGATGTAGGTTGATGAATAGGATACAAGAATTTAATATTGATATTCAGATTACCAAATTGGTCAGGGGTCAAGGTTTGGCTAAATTGATGACAGAAGCTAATTTAGAGGCAAATCAAATTAATCAACTTGATGATAGTTGCAAAGACAATCTTTGTGATATGGATATCTCTGACTAGTATAAAGACATAATTTATTATTTGCAAAACATGAAATCTCCATCAGAGTTAACAGATAACTAGAAAAGACCCCTCAAGTTGCAAGCTATAAGGTATGTTATAGTATAGGGTCAATTATGGTGGAGAAATATGGAAGGGATACTTTTGAAGTGTGTAGATAAAAATGAGTATAAAAAGGATCCTAAAATAAATGAATGAAGGTGTATGTGGTGGTCACTATATGGCTAAAACTATTGCTCATAAAATTGTTTGGGCTGGTTTTTGGTGGCCTACACTCTTCAAGGATGCTCATAACTTTGTGAAATTATGTGATACTTGTCAAAGATTCAGTGGGAAGTTGAAGTTTTATGGAAATCTACCCTTAAGACCTGTTGAGGTGCAAGCACCCTTCCAACAATGGGGAATTGATTTTATAGGCAAAATCACAAATAAGTCCCGTGGAGGTCATTCTTGGATCTTGGTGGCCACTGATTATTTCACCAAGTGGGTTGAGGCAGTACCTACTAAGAATGCAACAAGTAAGGTGGTGATTAATTTCATTTTAAATAATATTGTGACTAGATTTGGTTGTCCATTGAAGATAATAACTGATAATGCTATGTGTTTTAGATCTGATGAGTATAAAGAATTCTACAGGAAGTATGGCATTACAGAATACACATCATCACCCTACCACCCTCAAGGTAATGGTCAGGCTTAATATAGTAATAAGAGTTAATTGAAAATCATTAAGAGGATTTTGGGGGAAAACAAGAGGGCATGGGATTCAAAGTTGCCATTAGCCCTGTGGGATGATAGGGTTACTGTGAAAAGGCTAATGGATGTGCTCCATTTGATTTGGTCTATGGTATATAGGCTAGACTCCCACAAAAAAACCTAAAGGAGATTTATAAATTTGTTCAACTATATGAAGATGATATCATTGATGAGATGCAACTCAGAATGGATGATATATTGCAACTAAAAGAAACAAGGAGAGAATCTATTGTTCAAAATGCCAAGTTGCAATCACAAATGAATCATTTATATGACAAAAGAGCCAGTAATAGGAAATTTGAAATAGGTGACATGGTACTAATGTGGAATACTAGATTGGAAGATAAAGGAAAGTATGGTAAATTTGACCCAATCTGGCTTGGCCCATATAACATTTGTGATAAAAATGGAAAAGACTCATATTTTTTGAAAGATTTAATTAGAGGTATTCATGAATTGCCAGTTCATGGACAATTCTTGAAGAGATACTTTTCTTAAAAGTATATGTTTTCCATGAACAATAGTTTTAGGGCTCTTATTTTCTTGTACATTCTGTATATTTTGTAAATCCCTGTAAATAGTCTCTTTGTGCAGTTTGGTTTCTTGTTTCTTATTTCTGTGTGTTGCTTTGTGCTCTTTGAAAAAGTTGTCATCCCTGTACCAAGTATGTGGTCTGCTCTCCCAAAGATTCTGAATTCTTGCATAGACTCAAGTAGTTTATCATCCCCAGATAGAGCCACTATTTGTCTAATTTTTTACATATTAATTTTTCTTAGAATCATGGTGAAAAAATCAAATGTGAGTTCTTTTGTTAGGTCCTAGGGTTTTAAGATTTTGGTCTCATATTTTTGATATCTTTTAAAACCCTAGGTCTCGCCTTCTAAATCTTATTTTGGCGTGAAAGTCTTAACAGCAACTGAATATTCTTTCTTGCCTACGTCGAGGTCATGTTTGAGTCCTTTTGAAAAATATCATCCTACCGTTGGATCTTGTTAGAATCAACGGATGTCGCGTACTCGCTATAAAAATTTGCGAGGTTGTTTCCTATAGCGATGTAGCGACCATCGGAGAACTATGTCCTGGTGCTCAAAAGTGAAGTCTGACGCCGAAAGAACTATATTAATATGAAGGCATTATGGTCACATGCTATCTCCTAAGATTTTTTGTGTTAGAAAGGACGCACGAGGAGGAATTCGCAAATGGTGTCATTGGAATTGAAGTTTCTTTGATGACTCGCTAAGTTGCTATCAAAAAATCTATGCAACTTGCAGGTAGTGACTAGTCAGAAGGTTGTGATATCATTAGAAATTAAATAATATATATGTGTGCCAACATGTTAAGCTAGCTCAATGATAGCAACATCTTCGACCCACCCCCATGCATAGAACATATTAATGATTCTAAATCGTTAGATCAAGCATAAATTGACGATACTCACTAACTCGCTATAGAAAGATTTGCGAAAGTTATGTATAGCAAGGTAGCGAGTGAGTGACCCACCATTGTTCTCTTAAGGGTTGTATCAAATATCTACCACAGGATCAAAGCAAAATCAATGGTTATCGCTAGCTTGCTATAGAAAGGTGCTCGAAAGTTATGTATAGCGAGGTAGCGAGTTGATTACACGTGTCCTCAATCATCTGTGGGCCTAGTTTGAAATGCTAGCATTAGAGGAAAGCTAAAAATGGAGTTATTTTATTGGGTTGAGCACCAATGTGTTAAGAGGAAGTGTGGGTTAGCCCAATTTTCATTCCATAATCGTTGATCTTGTCTTGATCAATGGTTGGCGCTTACTCGCAATTTTAAGATGCAAGAAATTTAGGGAATGCAGGTAAGCGGTAATGCATGTGACCATCTTTTTTTCCATAAAGTTTGTTACTTTTTGAATTAGAACCACTCAATGTGGTGAAAATCGACGGATAAAATTTAAAGCTGATTGCAATTTGGAGGTAATAGTTACTAAGAGTTAAATATGGTGCAGAGCTCATTTGTGTGATTTCAATGCTCGAATATAATCTACGATCTTGCAATTATTTGAACTGTAGAATTGCAAGAAATTAATAAACCATAAAGAAATTTCAGAGCTAGGGCACATAAATTTTATCCAACGGTTCAGAGAGTTGCAACGGGAATTGCCAGAGAAGAAGTGAAAATTTAATGTTGCAGATGAAATTGCAATCAGATTTAGATATATTTTCATCTGATTTGACTTCTCCAGCAATTGTAAGGATGAGTTGAATGTTTTTGGAGGTGGTTGAAGCAATTTTTTTTTGGCAACTGCACAATGTTGAATTTCACAGCAAAGCAAATGTGGCGTGTTGAGATCAATTTTTTGAAGCCTCAGTACAGATTGTGATGATTTCTTGATATTCCTTCATGAGATATTTGCATATTTTAAGTGGATATATATCATATATTTTGGCATCATTTATGGTTTTCAAGTGCAGGTAGATGAGGAAGTTCAATTTCAACAACTCCAGATTGAAGACTCTTTTAGTGGGACACATGTCAAATTCAGATTAGAGACCCAGAAAGATTTTCTCTCCTATTTCCTTTTTTGCTTATTGTAAGGGTTCCAATTCTTTGAAGATTTTAGGTGGATTGTGAGGCCAATTTGGTTCCAATTTCCTGCATTTTCTCATAGTTGTGATACCAAATTTTCTCAATATTCTCCTATTATGAACAAGATATTATATTTCTTTTGAAGCATTCATATGTCACAGTCAGTTCTTTGTGTTTAAGAGTTAAAAGAGTTTTCCCTCACTTAGTTTATTAGGTTCATGTCTCTATTATCAGCTATTTCACCCATGAATGCTTGCATAAACATAGAAGATTAAGGGATTTTATCTGTTTTCCAGATTCAGGTGTATGCCTTTACAATGATACCATATAAAGAGTCTGAGGTCCACCCACCTAGGTCTAACAGTGCCTGAAGAAGAAGAAGGATTTATCCTTATAGTTGGCCCAAGACTAGAGTCAAGTGCATCCATTATAGGAATTTTCTAACCTTAGATGTATTGGTCTAGTTTCTTGGTTATTTCCAAAACTGTTAAATCAGACACCAACATAATCAATAATCAATACTTAATTCTAATGATCCACTATTTCATTATTGATTATAATTTGAAAATCTTTGCATCTTTCAATAAGAACTAAAGGTTACATTGTGAAATTTGTAAGCCTACTACATCATCAATTGGAAAAATAATCTGCAAGTCTATTCCCCTCTCTATATGTGTGAGAAGATGTTACCACATGAAGCTGATTGATAATGTCCCAAATTTATTACAGCACATACTTAATTTGCCAAGCTAAATACAACTTGATGGCAACCAGTCACTCGGTCAACACTACTCACTCAGTCATTACTACCATGCTCAGTCAGCGCACCACCACTTAATGCCTGATAAGCACTCAGTCATCACTGGCCTGAGTCACTTAGCAAGACACTATGATCGAGAAACTCAATCAACACTAGGCCCAAGTTCACTCAACAAACATTATGCCCGAGTGACTCGGAAAGAGCATCACCCTACCTTTCTCGGCAAGCATTGGAGCTCGGCAAGCACTAGAGCTTTTTAATGGCTAAAGCTCAGTAAGAGTGTATTGATTATAATTAAAGAATCACCTTCAATCTGGACCCATTAAAAATCCCCTTTCTTGGCAAGAAGTAAATCTAAAAATAGAGCTTCAGCCTTTGCTAAATTGTTGGTCTCACTTAATTTTGACAATTCACTAAATCATTATTAATCAGGAATTGTAAATCTTTGCATTTCTTGAAGAGATGATGGTTGCATTGTGAAATTAGTATACCTAGTACAACCTAAATTGGATAGATAATCTGTAACTTTGTTCCCCTCTCTATATGTGTGCGAAAATGTGACCTCATGAAGTTGATCAATTAAATTCCAAATTTGCTAAAGCACATACTCAAGTTGCCAAGAAGATGATTGTCTCTTGATGCAAGCTGATATTATAAATTGAGAATCACCTTCTATTTGCACATGATGAAAATTCCCTTTCTTGGCAAGAATTAATCCTGATAGTAATGACCGATCCTTAGCTATTTTATTAGTTCCTATGGGTTAGGGTTCCATTGTAATTGCAAGCACTTTACTAGTGCAATCTCTAATGCATGCTCCCAATCCTGATTGGCCTGGGTTCCCTCTAGATGCCCTATCAAAGTTGAGCTTGGAAAATCCAGACATAGGAAGTAGCCACTTAACTATAGACTTATCTATACTTGTTTGTAATCTTCTAGATGGGATAGATCCTAATGGAATAAATAATGATTTCCATTCTTGAATGATACCTCCATCCCAAGAAGTGATAACTAGATTAAATTTACATCTACTAACACTTGCATTAGCAACTTTTGAAATTGATTTTTCAATGATTTGGGGCACTCTAGCTAGGGATGATACTTCTTTTCTAAAGATCCTCTTATTTATTTCCCACCAAATTGCCCATATTACTAATGTAGGAGCACAATTCTGGATGCCTACAGATAAGGCATTAGGCTAAAGAAATGGCCAAGCCTAAAAGATGTCCCAAATGTTATTTTGTAATGGAGTAGAGTAATTTAATTTCTTTAGGATAAACATCCAATATTGATATGAAAAATGACATCTTACAAAAAGATGATCAACTGACTCATACTCTTCTTCACATAAAACACATTTAAAAGGAGGAGCAATACTTAACCTATCCAACTGATCACTTGTTAGAATTGTGTGTTTAATTGCTAGCCATGCAAAGCACCCAGCCTTAGGTAACACTACCTTGTTCCAATAGAACATGAAAGCTTGAGAAGGGGATTTTTTTGAATCGACTTGTTGGAGAAGTTTATATCCTTCCTTAATTGAATAATTACCATTCTTAGCTAGAATCCACAATAATTGATCCTCATTCTTTGACACAAAAGCCCATCTTTTTGAAAAAATAGATTGAAGCCACTATTTACACTGAGTATCTAAAGGGAGCTAATCTGGATCTTTCCATATTACTTTCCCTAAAAAAATACATACTGCATCCATAAAGTGAACAACAAGATTACCCCACTCTACTTTTGTAACTGCCACAATTTTTTGAATGTTTGGCATAGCAATTAAAGGAGGTTGCCCATTCAGGGAATCACCCCAAAAATTGATTTTAACACCACAATTTAATTATGAGGAAATGTACTTAAGAACAATGTCTGTAGATGCAATCATGAAATCCCAAGTACCAAACCCCTTAGGAGGATCTAACGTGGAAAATATTCTGTGTGGATCGTTATCATCTAAGTATTTCTATTGCATTATTTGACACCATGCTAATTGTGATTTAGTGTACATATGCCAAACCAACTTACCTCCAAGCATTTTATTCCTTATTATCAAATCATGAATTCTAGCCCCTCCTAAAGCAGGAATATTTGCCATGTCTTGGAGAGAAATAAGTGGAATTTTCTTTTCATTTGTCAAATTTCCAACCTACAAAAAACACCTAATAAGTTTTTGAATTTTCAAAATGATTGACGACGATGCTTGCATGACTGCCAAGTAGTAGTTTGGGATTACAGAAAGAATTGACTTAATAAGCAAGATGCTGATTGATAATGACAACCATCTTACTTTCCAGGAGATAATTTTTCTCTTAATTCTTTGGAAGACACCATCCCAAAAGCTTTTCCTATTGGATCCCATAAAAAAAGGAATCCCAAGATAGGTGGAAGGAAAGAAATCCTCAGAAAACCCCAGAATTTGCACTATCTTGTATAATATAACTTTGTATGTATTAAATAATTATTTTTTTTGACTTTTGAGGATTTATTTTGTACGCTGAAACTTTTGAATATTGGTTTAAAGTTTTCTTTATCTGCTCAACCTCTTAAACTAGAGAAGTACCAAACATTAATGTGTCATCAGCAAATAAAGAATGTGTGATGGAAATTGAAGTGCCCTCAATTTTTTCTCCTTTCCACTTGTTAGATAAATGATGGTGCTTAATAGTCTTGCTAAGAGCTTCAACCATGATGATAAATAAAGCGGATGAAAGAGGATCACCTTGCCGAACACCATGCATGGAAGGAAAGAAGCCTAACGCTGATCCATTAATAATAACTGAAAACCAACCCCCAAATTGCATACTTTAATCCACTTACACCAATGTTTAGAGAAACTCATTTTTTGGAGAACTTGAAAAAGAAATTTCTAGCAAACTCTATCATATGCCTTTTGCATCTCTAACTTGATAACAAAGTTGGAGGACATATTACTATTGACAGAATGAAGGACTTCGTGAGCTACCATTGCACCCTCCATTGTTTCTCTACTGAGAACAAAGGCACCTTGTTTGGGAGAAATTATGAGTGGGAGGATTTTTTGAAGTTGTAAATAAATAGCTTTAGTGATGATTTTGTATGTCGAATTGCAAAGTGAGATTGGGTGGAAATCTGCAAAAGTTTTGGGCTCCTTGGTTTGTGGAATGATTGCAATATTTGTAGAGTTGAAATATTTTAGCATAGATTTAAATTTTCTAGATTCCTCAATGGTTGCTAAAATATCCCAACCAATAAACTCCCAACAACTTTGAAAGAAGAGAGCAGTAAAACCATCTAGCCCTGGAGCTTTGTCTGGAGGGAAGCAGAAGACTAGTTCTTGGACTTCTTGAATGGTGAACAAGGACATAAGCTTATTATTCTCCATGGGGGATACCATTATAGGTATATGCTGAATGAAATCCTCAACTTAAGAAGGCAAGGGTGATGAATGTTCCGCTGGTGCAAGAAGATTCTCAAAGAACTTGACACCTTCATCTCTAATTTGCTGAGCATTAGTTAAAATAGTACCTGATTCAGAATCCATAATTTAAAAAATTGATTTAGCTGCCTATTTTTATTGGGAAAAATCATGGAATAATTTTGTGTTTTTATCTCCTTGTTGTAACCATACTTCCCTAGACTTTTGTCTCTAATATCCTTCCTCCCTACTACACAATTCCTCCCATTCATGTTGAAGATCTTTTTGCTTAACATAAGTATCATTATCCATCCCATACTAAATTATGGAGCAATAAATTTCCTCTAGTTGCAATTTGATAATCGCTTTTTGCTTGAAAACATTCTTAAAAAATTGATGATCCCAAATTTTGATTTGCTCTTTGACATGTTAATTCAATTTGTTGGCAAATTGATGCATTTTAGACCCAAGAACAAAAGGAGCAATAATCCACCATTGTTTTAGCAATGGAAGAAAGTTTGGGTGACACAACCACGTACTTTCAAATTTAAAAGATGAATTATGTTGAGTATGATCTAGAGATGTAGATCGATCAATGCTTATGGAAATTGGAAAATGATTAGAGTTTGGCGAAGACAATATCTTTGAGTGAATGTGAAAATTACCTAATTTCCATCCATGAGAGAGAAGGAACCTATCCAATCTAACTGCAATTTGTGCAAAACTAGCCCTCCTATTTGTCCATGTAAACTTACCATTAGAAGGTTGAATATCCATTAAATCATTGTTCTCAACAAATTGAGTGAAATCCTGAATGGTTTTAATGGGTGGAAAAATGCCACCAACTTTCTCATTTTGATTCAAGATTGCATTAAAATCACCCCCAAGAATAACTTGGTGAGAATTTTGAAGTTGAATTAACACTGATAATTTATCCCAAATTTTCAACTTGTCTTGAGTAGAGGTAGGACCATAAACATTAATCAAAGTAAAAGAAACATCAAACTTTGACACTTGCAGTATTTGCCAATTTGCGTGTTGCTGAATAAGATGTCCCTATATTGTTAATGGATTCCATTGAACATCAAGACCACCAGAAGCTCTGATGCTAGGAGAGTGCACTGAGGACCACCTTGGCCATTTGGCCATGGTTTTTTGAAATGTATCTTGTGAAATTTTTGTCTCCTGTAACAACACAATATCAGCTTTCCTGGATTCAATAAACTGGTGAATCCTGCTTCTCTTGTTAGAGACATTTATGCCTCTAACATTCCATGAGATAATTTTCATAGTTGACGAGGAGAACAAATTTTTTCTCCTTCTCACTCGCTTGTTAACAACAAATTTTTCATCTACTATGGTCTATATACTTGAAGCAATCTCAATTTTGGTCTTTGATCCCTTAGGATGCCCTCTTGATTTGGGTGTCTTGTAAGTCTGTAATCAAAGAGAGGGAGATTAAACAATTGAGAAAGTTTGATGAAGATCAAAAATATTTGGATTATTTTGAGATTGAGATTTAGATTGATCCTTGCAAGTCTTAGTTTCCCTCAAAATTGTCTCTTCAAGTTGAAAGTTTGAATTAATTGCCACTTGTTGAAAAATGCAATCCTCGACACCTAATGGGTCCTGATCAAAGCACGATTCTATAAATGAAACCTTTTTCTCCACTTGACATGTAGTTTCTACAAGTTCTACAATCTTACAACTAGAAGCTTTCTTCAGGATGATTTGACTATTCCAATACTAAAATTCTTTGAGAAACACATCAATATCATCATTTTCCTAATTTTCTATATTGAATCCTTCTTCCTCTACTATACCAAATATTATATTATTATCAATTGTAGATACAATCTAATCTCTAATTTGAAGAGTTTTCCAATCAGCATACTGGCACTTAGAAAGAACATTACTTGTTTTGTAACAAACTAGTGGCAATTTAGAATGTGGTTGCTCCAAGCCATCCAAATTTGAGTAATGTAAAGAAGGATTTAGTGATAGGAGATCATGAAAAACCTTCAGCCTAGCTAACAAGCATTGGATGAAAGGCAAGACCAACTATAGGAACATAGAGAGTTTGATTGATGTGGAAGAAACCAGACTCTAGTTTTCTACTAGAAGAGAGACAAACTAAGAAGAAGCCATAATATCCATATTATAGGTCACATTTGAATGAACTTTGTGTAAACATAAATTAGGGTCCATTTTATAATCTGGGCAGATTTCCTATATGTCTTGAACTGAATGTTGCCATTGAGTATTAAAATGACCTAGTCTATCTTGAAACTTATGAATTGTTTGCTCATTTTGAATTGCGATTGACTGATCCCATAAACCCCACTGAGAATTTATAGCCAAATGAGAAGGAAGTGGCTGCCACATATCAAACAACAAACAAACTCTCACTTCCAAATGTGGGCGATCATAAGGTATAAAGTCATGTTTGAGGAAGATTCCCAACTTGTTTGCAAAGATTTCGATAATTTGAGGGTCCCTGTACTTGAGAGGTAAAGAGGGAAAGGAAATCCAGTGTGGTATAAAGGAGATTTTGAGAGATTGAGGTTTAAAGTTAGGAATCCAAATCATAGTAAAAAGCCTAGACCCACAACAAAACCAACCTTTTTGCTTGTGCACCAGATCTCTAGATGCTTTTGAATCAAGAATAGCTACAAAACACTTTGATTTTGAATCAATATAGAAAATGTCCCTTAACTCTAGCCAAGACCAAAAATCCCAATCTTTAATGGTAGAAAAGATCAGAGAGTTAGAAGAAAACTTACCAATTAAAGCAGTTTGCCGAAGCAAATCTATAGAGTTTTGTAGTATATGACCTAGAAGTGTGATCATCAACCTATCTATAGATTGTACATGAGAATCATATGAATTGGGGTTGACCACCTACTTCTTTCTCCATACTTGGTGAGTTTTAGTTGGTTTGAAGGGGGCCCTAGATGGATCCTGAGTAAAATTTTCAAGAACGGAGGTAGCAGGAATTGATTTAGAGCCTTCCATAGCATGGGATTCATCATGAGAAACATGGGGCTGATCTGTAGAGAGATTCACTATTTCCTGACCTAAATTGTTTGCCTTGGCTATGTCCAACTGAGGTTGATATGGGGGACCTAGAGGAAACCCTTGATAGATATCAAAAATAGGTTGTTTGTCTTCACGATGTCGATTAGGAATTTCATTAAATCCATTCTTTTAGCTTTGATTTGATTGACCCCTATTCAATGGAAACTTGCATTTTTAATCATCCTATGAAAAAGGTTGTTTAAGTTATTTTGAAGCCTGCTTTAATGATTCTCCTTTTTCAAAGGTCGAGTTGTACCCATGTCGCAATTTTTTTGAAAACTCCTACTGTCAGAGATCATGAACTTGAGGATTAACAAAGAAAGGTTTAGCTAGTTAGACCACCATTTTCCCTCATAATATTGA
This sequence comes from Cupressus sempervirens, assembly GCA_028749045.1. Lineage (NCBI taxonomy): Eukaryota > Viridiplantae > Streptophyta > Pinopsida > Cupressales > Cupressaceae > Cupressus > Cupressus sempervirens. Next base: position 129,652,934 of record CM053786.1, on the reverse strand, counting down.
GTTTTCCCCTGAATAGAAATGAGTTTCCCTAAAATGGTAGCATTGGAATTGCAAATTATCATGCTCCTTCGTAGCTGGCTGCACAATGGGGGTTGAGGAAAAAATACTAGAAAGGATATATAGATACGGTTGTTGTCGATTTTTGAAAACCCTAGATTTCTTGTATTCCCTTTGAATATTAACCCTTGGATGAAGATATGTTCACACACCCACTTATGTATTTGCTTGCAAGCTTGAGCTCGCACTTACGTTAGCACCTGCATTTGCTCTTAGCTTTGCCCTTATGCCAACACCTGCACCTGCTATCACCTTTGCCTTCGGCTTTGCCTTCACCATCTCCACCTTGAGAGGCCCTTTTTGTTATAAGTATTATTATTATTATTATTTCTATTTATTCATTCAGTTTTTCCTACTCTTGTAGGTTTATGTTTTACTTATTGGTTTTTAAATCAATTTTTTTTGTCCGCCTCAGTTTTTGTACCCGTTTCCTCCTCTTTCTCTTTTAAGCCCCCTTGGTCTGGCTTGATCTACATGTTATTTCATTCTTACATTCTCTCATCCTAATGATGATCATGGAATGTGATCTAAAATGTTGATGCTAAGAAAAATGCACAAATCCAGAAACAAAATTTACATCGATATAAAAGACTTTAAAAATGCCAAGGAAATGTGGGATTAACTATAGACCATCTATGGAGGAGACACAAATATCTTGAGCGAAAAATTAAAAGGCTTGTGAGATAAGTTTGATGAATTGAGAATGATGGAAGGTGAGAAAATTGGTTATTATTGTGGAAGAACCAAAGAGGTTATTAATGCCATAAGAGGAGAAAATGAAAATATTAATGATGAGACAGTGATCAATACAATATTGAGAACTCTACTTCCTATTTATTCTATTAGGGTTTCTACAATACAAGAATTGAGATGTACTCTTGGTAATAACCTAACTTTAGAAGGTGTAATTGGCAAGCTTACTACTTTTGAAAAGTCAAATTTTGATAACTTCACTCCTACCACTGTTGAGTCTTCTTGTAAATGATAATTAGTTCTTATTAAGAAAGGAAAAGGAAAATTTGTGAAAAGTGGAAGTGACGTTTCTAATGATGAACTTGATAAGATTGAAGCATTGATGGCTAGATGACTTCCAAAAGGCAGAGGAAAATACAAAGGTAAAATTCCTATAATTTATTTTTTATGTAATAAAGTTGGTCATATTACTGCAAGATGTCCTAATAGAGAAGACAAGGATGAAAGAAGAGAAAATAAGTATAAAGGTAGAAGAGATGATAGAGACAATAGAATAAACAAGACTACAAAGATAAAGGTAAGAAATCACATTACTTTATTGAAGAAGAAACTGATAATGAATCTAAAAGTAGTGATGAAGAAGTTATGTATGTTGCTATGAAAGAAGATTCTAATGAAGTTGAGAAAACTATATGTATATGGTATATTCGGGTATTCATGAAACTTTAGTGCAGAGTACAAATAAAATGATAATGAACTATACTAAACCCAAGAAATCATTGTCAAAATGTAAACTCTATGAACATCCCATGTTTCTCTAACTACAACCACTAAGAATGCTCTCAAACCAGCACCTCATTGACAGTTCTAGAATGACACTATGCTTAAAAAATAGATCTACCAGTATGTATACAAGATCTAATATGAAAATGTAGATTATATGCGAGTAACAACTCTTAGAATACTATCAAAATGGACATGCAATGAGCTAAATATGTGTTAAAATGATACTAAATAACATGAAAACAAAGCTAAAATGCTATCAAAATGACATAAACTTTCTAGAATAACAATGTTAATATGCTCACTAGGAAAACTCTAAATATGCCTATAATGTAGATGCCTAAAACTTTTGTCCTTTTGCTCTTGAATTCTCCTTCTATTTATAGGATTTTAGAAGGGGTTGGGGTAAGAATCTGGGTTTTACCTTTGACTGGTGAATGGATATGAAATTGAAAATATCTCATAAGAGATAAGAGGAAGAGTCCAAAAGACTTGATTTTGAGGATAAATGAGGATTTTTCCAATTCTTTTAAATGTAAAAGGAGGATTTTCATTTTTGTGAGGATAAATGGATTTATTGATTTAATAAGAGTTCCATTTATTTTCAAAAGTTTGTCTTTTACCTTCTCCCTTTTGAATTTTATTTTATGATTTTGAATTTTTTTCTCCTCTTTTTGAAGTTGGTTTATGTCTTATTAATTTGATAGGTAATTTAATCGATTAATGACCTAATGTAACCCTTGATTTGAAAGTTTGTTATCTTCCTCTCAATTTGTGTTGTTAGATCAAGTTTTGCAATGTTTTAAATCTTTGCCAATTTTTAGGCGTCTACACCATATTAATCTCATATGTGGGTAAAGGTGATAGATGGATAATTGATAGTGGTTGTTTACATCACATGACTGGTGATAAAAGTAAATTTGAAAGCATGGAAACATACATAGGTAGTTGTGTTAAGTTTGGTAATGATGCACCATATCTTGTGAAAGGTAAAAGATCAATACAATTATCTAATAAGATCAAGTGTGACAATGTTTATTGGGTTAAAGGACTTAAATATAACTTGTTGAGTGTTTTACAGTTGAACAAATCAGGATACAGTGTTGAATTTCATCACGAGAAGGCCAAGATATTTGATGTTATTGGTGAACTAATTAGAAGTGGTGATCAAACAAGAGGTAACTTTTTCTATCTTAATTTATTTGATGAGACATATTTTTTTGCATAGTATGAAGATATATGATTATGGCATAAGAGGTTATTTCATGTGAACTTTGATAATTTAGTAAGCATTGGTTATTTTGGAGTTAGTTCATACTGACCTTTGTGGACCTATTAAAGTGCAAAGCTATTGTGGAGACAAATATTTCATTCTATTTATTGATCACTATTCTAGGATGATGAGTATGATATTTCTTAAAGAAAACTTTGATGTTTTTCCATTGTTTAGGAAATATTTGGCCAGGGTTGGAAAGGAAATAGGTAAGAGTCTAAAGTGCTTGAGATTATATAGAGAAGGAGAATTCATCTCTAACGAATTCAATGTATTCCCCAATGACAGAGGAGTCAAAATGAAGATGTCAGCACCTAGGACCCCTCCCCAAAACGGAATAGTTGAATGGAGTTCAATAAATCAATCATTGGCTATGCTAGAACCTTGATGATAGAGAAGAATGTGTCACAAAAATATAGGAGAGAAACTATGAGTACAACATTTTATACTTTGAACATAGTACAAGTCAAAAAAGGTAATGTTACACCCTTTCAGTTGTGGTATGGATATGCACCTAATCTAAACTATTTTAAAGTAATGATGAGGGAATATTCCTAGGATATTCAACTAAGAGAAAAGCTTATAAATGTTTGAACTCTAACACTAACAAAGTTCTGGAAAGTGCAAGTGTAAAAGTTGGTGAATATGCAGAAATGAATGAAGTTGAATTCAAGACAAAATTTTAAGACTATAACATATTCATATATGTGAATGAAGGTGCTCCCTACTCTTGATATCAATTAACAAAATATTGAATGCACTTTTGAATGCTAACCACCTCTAACTCCATTTCATCATAAAAACTAGGGAGTCTCTTACTCAACCTCAACAAAATTCACCATTTCTTCACCCTCTACATTATCTTAGGAATATAATCATAATTTATGATCATATCTTCTTCAATGTTAAACCTATGGTCATGTCCTACAATAAAAGACTTTATTTACTCATCGAGATCATACTACCTTGCTTTGTTACTTTGGAATCCAAAGTTATTCATAATATGCTCCTGCACTTCTTTTATATTTAAATATCCTATTATGAAACCATAAAACTTAATGAAGTGGGGCATATGATTCCCCTTTCCCCTAGGTCTTGCAATGTCCCTCGCTATCCACAATAGTTTTGAAATGAATTTCAAAATACCTACCCTCTTAGACACAAATTGGGGTAGTCTTTGAGGTTGCTTATTACATCCATATAACCTTATTAATTTAAATTAAGATTTGCATACATGATGGAAAAAATTGAATTCATAATTGTTATTAGACAAGTATTCTTTGGGTCTCAACATTATCTTGATTTGTTTGGGAATCCTGGTAATTGATCCTCTAAGCAACCTAGTAATCCATACAACAAACACATCCCTAAATAATTTATAATCTCCTTTCCTGCCATGGTTATCCTAGACTTTACACCATATATGAATGGGAAATGGGTTACCTTGGTCATTAATTGTGGTCAACTTCAAGGAATTCCTAAATTGGTCAGCATTTTGAAACAATAGCAAATGACATAGAAAAGAATACTTTTTGAAAGATTTGGTTGTTGTCCATTTGGCTAATTGTATATGGAGTGTTCTCTCAATATCAAAGTCAAAAACTAGGTAAGAGTGAGGGTTTTGAATCCTCATAGAAATGTACATGTAATCAAGATGAATTTTTTCCTTTGAATCTTCTCCAAACAACTAGGTTCAACCATAATAGGTAGTCTTGAAGGAACCTGTTGTCACAAAAGCTTGCACCCTTGTCCAAAGTTTTTACCTAAGGAAAACCTTGTGAAACATGGAAACAACCTCCAAGTTGTGGGACTTGAACTATGAGGTTGAATCTTCAGAGAAGCCAACTTCCTCTACTATCAGGATGCACTTACACTACTCTTGAAGAGAAAAGAGAGAAGGAATACATGAAAGTAACTACCTAATCTATTCTAAGGAGGTGATGCACCAAAATAAGATGTTCAGACTAATCTATACTCATACATGAATAATATAATTATCATGACAATCTAAAGATATATAGATTCAAACTTTCTTTAATCTATTAGCTACATACAGATCAAACAACCAAATGAGTGACACAAGGAAAAAATTCACTTTTTATCATTCATAGGCCAAAAGAGATACAAAAATGTAGATTATAGATATCTACAATACATCAAAGAGAGGTAGACAAAGCTTGCACAATATATTAGTGTCTAAAGGAGATAAGACAGGATATCATATAATTCAAAGGCAAAGAGGGAATTTATAGTAGCATGCCAGGGCAATACTAGAGAAACAAAGAAGATTTGACCCTAAGAAAGAGTACAACATCTGCTTTTATAGTGTAAGCATAACTTAGATAGTTTCCACCCTAAGATAAAATTCAACCACTACATTCAAATTTACATAGAATAATTACTACAAAAATTGGAAAAGATCTGATCATAGTGCAAATCTAGATGCGAGAAGATCATTTATCCACCAAACAATCTCTAAGAGGACAAGAACGATGGTCATTAACCTTTTGACTGAGTAGATTGATCAATAGGCGGTGATGGAGTGTTTTTTTCCATTTATTAGGCTTGGGGAATGATAAAAGTGGTTGTAGGAGATTGAAAAGATTGGATCTATCATCAAAGAGCTACTTCCCCTATCATCAACTTGCCAAATCAGATGGAAAGCATACGTCAACCATATTCAATTCTCACTCTATACCTTTCCTGCTACTTGATTGGTTGGGAGTTCCTCTATGTCCATCTTGGTAGGTGAAACTCTTTTTATGTTTTGGTCAACACTGAACTCACAATCCTACGAGCATCAACTGTGGTCAAAACCCTTTATATTACCTTTTTTTCATAACCCTAACTTCTACGATCTTATGATCACCAACACCTCGTAGCATCAAGCCCATCTTTCATTCTCTTTACGATTCTTCGACAACAACAAGATCCTATGATCTCATGATAGAATGGTGGCTCTTAACAACCTTGGCATAAGGTCACGGTACCACTATTCTTTCCTTATGATGTCACAAGCATGGTTGATTTAACCTTTATGATCTTACAGTCATAGTCCATCATGATATCACTAGCCATGGAAATAACCCTTGCAATCCTATGATTGCAGTTTGACTATCTTTTATTGTGACCTCAAGAGGCATCCTCACTTGTGCTTTCAACCTTACAACTCTAAGATCATACAACCAACCTTCCCCTTCATAGCATTGGCAACCTAGGAATTCAACCTCGTGATCTTATGATCTTTGACCCTCATGGAGTCAAAACACATCCTTATGGCACCTGCAATCTTACAATCTCTTACTGTCATAACATTGGGCAAGACCTTTTTTCGCTTACGATCTCTCGACTATCTACGATGACACGACAACCTAACCATCTCGACCAATAAGAGCCTTGTAGCATCTTATCACTTCTTGATTCACCTGACAATCCTCTGATACATGAGCTATCATAAGATCGAGACCATACCATCTTATCGTGGTTTTGGGATTTAAAATAAAATATGAATTTGAATCTTGTGACTATTGGGTGGGTTTAAATATATTGAAATCAATCCTTGGCAGGAAGGCACTTTTGGCCAACATTTCTGGTGACTCGAGGGGGATGCAACCCTGCTTGGCATATGACCAATGACCATTAAAGGATCCATTGGACTACAAAGTATCTAAAACCATGAAAACTCATCAAATTCATCACTTCTACTATATTATGAGCCATAAAAACATGCCCTTCTACCTCTGTAACTCTACAAAATTGGAACTAAAACTCTCTGCAACAAAACATAGGCTCGACACTTCTTGGAAAATAGGAAAAATAGGAAGCAACTACTCTAACTATGTACAATAAATCTCATATTTTTCTCAAAATTAGGGCTTGAGATATATTCCATTTATTGGAATAGGTAGAATTTCACCGTCAGGTTTACTTAACAAGAAAGCATTGGCTTGTTTACAACTGATAATCACATAGGGACCACTCCATAAGGCATCAAATTTTGAGTGTCTTCCTACTTTTTTTTCTACATGTGTCCCATTTGAGAACAAGATCACCTTTCTTGAAATTTCCAACCTTAGCCTTCTTATCAAAGCTCCTCTTCATCTATTGATGATGTATTTCTAAGGTTTGTGCAGCCTGATTTCTTTTCTCCTCTAGCTCTATCAAATCTTCCATTCTTATAGACATAGCATCATTTTCAATTAGTTCCAACTGATGAGCTAGCTCTAGGGATGGAAGCTCCAATGAAATAAGAAGTCTAGCTTCCCTACCATATACTAACATGAATGGAGAATTTCGAATAGCCCTCTTAGGCATTATTTTAATAGCCCATAGGGTTGTCCTCAATTTTTGCTGCCAACATCTTTGGTTGTCCTCAATAGTCCTCTTGATGATTTTGATCAAATTCTTACTGGATGACTTGGCCAAACCATTATCTTGAGGGTAGTAATTGGAAGATGTGCTCAAGTAAATGCCATGGTCAATTGCGTATGCACAAATTTGAGCTCCTACAAATGATTTTGCATTGTTTGATATTATGGTGGAAGGAGCACAAAATTTGGTAACAATTCCATTAAGGAATTCCACAACTAAAGCCTCTGTAGAATCCTTTAAGGCTACTGCCTTTTTCCACCTTGTAAAGTAACCTGTTGCATCCAAAATCCACCTATGACTAGAGCTCTAGAAGGAAGATTAATAGGACCAATAAAATCGAATCCCCACTGAGCAAAAGGCTAATTAACTTGGATGGGGTGAAGTGGAAGGGCTCCAAGTCTCTATTTACCTGAGAAGAAAGCACAATTTTCACACTTCCTTAAATGTTTGTGGTAGTCATGGAACAAGGATAGCCAGTAGTAAATGACTCTCATGATCTTCATTTCAGTGGTTCTTTCTAAAAAGTAGCCACCATTAGGACCATCATGAAGCTCTTTAATCATTCTCTCTACTTGATCTGCACCAATACATCTTAACAAAGCTCCATTGAAGTCCTTCCTAAGAAAGAAGACCATCAACTATAGCATAGAGGATTGACTGCAATCTGAATTGTCTCTGTTTGGCTTTATCCAACCCTTGAGGATATCTATTCCCAGCTAAGAAGGTCTTCATGTCATCTATCCAACTCCTTGGATTATCATTCCTCACCTCCTTCTATTCTGCCAACACCAAGACAACTTCCTCATAAGGTTCGCGAGATGAGATCATCTATTTGCACAACCCTTTCCCTCTTACTAGTTTAGTAATCAGGATGTCCCATCATACTCCATCACCTTAGTGATCTAGCTTGCTCTTTTCTCACTAATGTCTCTACTCAATGAGAAATCTTTCACACTGGCATGGGGCACTAGAAAATGGATTTTGTTATGAGATAGAAGGTGTCTAAATTTCTTCAAAGCTCTTATGACTGCAAGGGACTTCTTTTCCACATAGTTGTACTTATTTTCATACTCCTTCAACCCTTCACTAAATAAAGCAATAGGCTTTTCTTCATCCTTATAATTCAATTGAGTCAAAACAAAAAAAATACTTGATTCACCACCCAAGGTGTAAAGAATGAAATCCTTCTCAAAGTTTGGATTAATGAGAGTAGGGGATGAAGCTATGGCTGCTTTGATCTCTGTAAAACTTTCTTTCCCTTTACCAAAGACCATATTTTTTCTAAGCATAGATGTAAGAGGTTTCACCATGGTAGCTAAATTAGGAATAAATCTCCTCACAAAAATTTATTCTATCGAGAAATCTTTGTAGAACTTTCTTGTGACTAGGAAGGGGAAGAGAAAGTCTGGCTTTGGTTCTCTCTAGATCCCTTAGATACAATGTGTCCTAATAATTTCCCTTTATTAGTAACAAAGACACACTTTCTTAGATTCAAAGATACTCCATACTCTCTACATCTTATAAACACTTGTCTAAGATGACCAAAATGCTCTGCTACATCTTTTGTATACTGTGATATCATCAAGGTAGATCAACACAAACCTTTCAATCATGTTTTTGAAGGCCATCTCCATTGCCTTTTGAAATGTGGCGCTTGCATTTGCTAGCCCAAAAGGCATTTTACTATAGGCATAGGTGCCCCATTTGGTGGTGAAAGGAGTATTATATATGTCAACCTCTTTGACCAACACTTGGTTATAACTCAATAAACCATCCAAGAAGGAGAATCTCTCTGAACCACTAACCTTAGACAATATCTATTCCATAGAAGGGAGAGGATGGTGATCTTTAAGGGAGATTTCGTTAAGATCCCTAAAATCTACACATAATCTAATTTCTCCATTATTTTTCCTAACAGAGACAAGGTTTGCCAACCAAGAGGAGTGCTTAATAGGGAAAATGATATTGGCCTCATTAATTTGGATAGTTCATTTCTCATTAGTGGCTCAATCTTGGGATTTATTGGTCTTTATTTTTGCCTAACAGGCTTGACATTATCAACTAGATCTATAGTATGTTGAAATAGACTAGGGTCAAAACCCTTTAAATCATCATATGTCCAAGCAAATACATTGTTAAATTCTTGACATAGATGAACAAAACTTTCTTGCTTAGTTTCAGAACATACCTTCCCCATGTTTAGCATCCTTCCATCAACAACTGCAACTAGCATATGATCTCCTTTGTTTGTAGCAAGATTCATGCCTCTATCCTTTTCTTGATCATCAAGATTAAAGATGCTCTCTGAGGTAATAAGACCCTTAGGCAACTTATTGGAGCTGAGGTTGATGATTTGATCACCATACTGGTCGTATAATCTCAACTGATTTCTATCTGAGAACTCTACTTCATTCTGCAAGAAACTCACAATTTGTGCATCAGATTCAAAGACTTACCAATTGATATTATTATCTAGGATAGTAGGTCTAACCACCACTTTAGTCTTTTTCTTCTTCTCATATTCAAGGCTCCTTAGTACATCATAAGATGTACCCACTTCCGCAAGTCTGTCAGCATGTCTATTTCCTTTCCTAGGGATGCTTTGAATATTAAAGGCATTGAAACTTTCAAGAAAATCCCATATTCTATGTTTATAAGACATGAGCAAACCATTCTTAGTACTATTTTGATTTCTCACCTGATTAACCACCAACTCAGTATCTCCATATACACTTAACACTTGAATTCCTCTTTTTTGAGCAAGTAAGAGACCCTAAATCAATGCCTTATACTCAGCCACGTTATTGGTACAATTGAATTGAAGCCTAATGAGAAGTAGTACCTTTCTAGTGTAGGAGAAACCAACATCACACTAGCCCCTAATCCATTTTTATTCCTATATCCATCAAAATACATACTCCATGTCCCACTTATGTCTTTTTTGATTTTCATTAAGTTGGGGACAAGAGCATCCTTTTTTTATATACAATAAGTGCCTAGGCCTGTCTCCAAGGTTTTTTATATAGGATCAAACTGATATGCATTAGCCCATTCATCTAAGAGGAAATTAGGTGTCTCTACTAGGGAAGTGATAGGCTCATTTGCTATGTCATTCTCATCTATCTCTAGGATGGTGCAGTTCATATTGATGAGATTAGGAGCATAGGGCTCAATATGATGGAGGGCTAATGGTTCTGCTTTGATTAAAGCTTTGGTTCCATATCTAGTTCTAAAAAATATATATGACCAATCAGAGGATATGTAACCACCTATTTGTGCAGTAAAATCTCTTGAAAGACAAATAGAAAAGTGTAGTTTAGCCTCAACAATTGATATATCTTGAACTACAGTACATCTAGGGAATGTATGTAAGGCCATTTCAACATTTCTAAGGATTACCATAGTCTTGATACTACTACCATCTAACTATAATACATCCTTAACAATGGCCTCATATTTCACTTCTAAAATATCAGCAACACATTTGGGCATTATTGACTACTATCCCGTGAATCAATCATGCAATTGTAGACTAGCTTATCTCCTATAATTAGAGAAACATAAAATGGAGGAGGTCTAACCTTTTTACTCATTTCTACCTCTTTTGATGGTTGTACCAAATTCATGGTATTCTCCATGCTAGGTGGTTGATCTCTGAGTTCAATGCTTTCCAACTCTTGCTGTGGTAGCTTCTTTTGTGATGGTATAGTAGCAACAACATCCCACATGGAAATGTTCACATTTGTCTTCCTCATTTGATCTACCACACTAAAAGACACTTTAGATGCCTTGGTAGAAGCCCTAGATGTAGAAGGTTGAGATGGAACATCTTGAGGGTCATTCACATCTCCTTTACTTTTATCTTGCCTTTGCTACCGAGGGACATTAGCAGGTTGCTTCGCATTTTGTTATTGGGAAACTATTTATACATGTGGCACTACACTTGATGTTGAAGCTTGATTAGGAGGAGGAGGGTTAACCTCTTCCACAAATCTTCTCTTGCTCCTGGTATTGTAAGCACATGAATCCTAGTTTACATTATAATGCTCTTCCACCAAAAAATTCATGAAAGAACAACCACCCTGCTGAAAAGTATCAATAGGTTGATTAGCATTGTATTGGTGGGCAACTGCTTGGTCTAGTAGAGTTAATGCCAAGTAAGATTCTACCTTCTGACACATGCAATATCCATAGAAGTAGTTGCAAGAAGGGAAAAATCCTTAATCTTGGGCAAGATTGTTCTGAGGGACTAAGGGCCTATTTAGGTTGGTGTTTGAAGTTTGGGGGTGGTTGATAGGTCTATTCTGATTGTGAGGGTGGTCAATAAGTTTATTTTGATTGTAGGGGACATGACTCTAGTTTGGGGATCTAACATAAGTGGGACCTTGAATCTGGAGTTGGAGAGCCTTATTATTTTGAGTTTGTTGCCTCTTCATAGTCACCAACTCATTTCCCATTTTTTGTACTACTGCACTATTGCCCTTCATCTTCTCTTCTCGATCTTGCATCCTCTTATCCAAATTCTATGTCAGTATCTGCATCATGGCCTTAATCCTATCAACTCCATTGGAGGATGTGGAGGCTATTGGGATCACAAAAAGAGCTCAATTTGTAGAGGAAGCATGAGTAGGAGCTACACCAGGATAATAATTGGGCATGTCAGGGAAGAAAGGCATTGGGGGCCTTGGAGCTAACTTCCCTCCTTGTATGAAAATATTTTCTGCTCTTATGGAAACCTCATAAGCATTTGGTAGAGTGTCCCCCCTATATTGGGGAGTGGTAGCAATATCACTGTTCAAGGCTCTGAGGTAATACAAGAACACATTACCAGGAGAGGGCTTCACTGCAGTGGATATTCTATCCCATGTCTCTTGAAATCTATGATTGAAATCAATCATACATTTATGGAGTGCCCTCTTTATAGTTGTCAGCTATTCTAAAAGTTATAGGTGATCAATTTTTTCCTCAAATGCTTGCATAGGGCTGCTCCTAACCCATCCCAATCAGCAATAGAGTTATGAGGCAAACCTCTACACCATTGTACTATCTTCCCTTTCAAGGATAAGGCTAGAAGCCTAATTTCTACATCATCCTCAATGATGCTATGAATATTGTAGATGTTCGAAACCTCTTGAATATACTCGATAGGGGAAATGGGGGTTTCACCAGTAAACTTAGGTATAATTTTAAGAGATGATACTAGTATGTCACGCCTTTGGGCTAATAGTAGGGGACTTCCATCATTAAAGGTGGAGAAAGAATGAGCTCTAGCTATATGAGCAAGTGATCTATTGATATGAAAAGATGGTATTCTAGGTTGAGATCTAACAATAGGAGGAGTGGAGATGGATCTTATAGGGGTATGTTTTACTGTTGCACTCCTAATTGGTGATAGAGATACCCTAGCCTTTCTTCTTGGATTAGAAAAAGAAAGCTCTTGGTATTGGAAATTACCTTTGGAAGATTCCCTTGTGTGTATCTTATGCATGAATCACAACAACTTTGGCTTGAAACTAGATTGTGCTTGAAGCTTGGAGTCACCAAGTACTTTTGAACAAATGAGCCTTTTGAAGGCTTTATATTGAAGGCGATACTATCTCCTTAGAATGAACATGGAATCTCTCTTTGATGCTAGTGAAATTTAAATGTTTTAATATATGGTCCCACCAGGTGTGCCAAAAATTTTTGTCACAAAAGCTTGCATGCTTTTCCAAAGTTTTTACCTAAGGACAACCTTGTGAAACATGGAAACAACCTCCAAGTTGTGGGACTTGAACTATGAGGTTAAGTCTCTAGAGAAGGCCAAATTCCTCTACTATCAAGATGCACTTAAACTACTCTTGAAGAGAAAAGGGAGAAGGAATACATGAAAGTAACTACCTAATCTATTCTAAGGAGGTGATACACCAAAATAGGGTTTTCAAACCAATCTCTACCTATACATGTATAGTACAATTGTCATGATAATCTAAAGATATATAGATTTAGACTTACTTTAATCAATTAGCTACATATAGATCAAACAACCAAATGAGTGATATAAGTTAAAACCTTCCCTTCTTATCATTCATAGGCCAAAAGAGATACACAAATATAGATCCACAATACATTGAAGAGAGGTAGACAAAGCTTGTATAGTATATCAGTGGCTAAAGGAGATAAGATAGGATGTCATATAATACAAAGGCAAAGAGGGAATTCAAAGTAGTGTGCTAGAGAAATACTAGAGAAACAGAGAAGATCCAACCTTAAGAAAGAGTACAACATATTCTTTTATAGTGTAAGCACAACTCAGATAGCTTCCACCCTAAGATAAAATTCAACCACTACATTCAAATTTACAGAGAATAATTACTATAAAAATTGGAAAAGATCTTACCATAGTGCAAATAAATACATGAGAAGATCACTTACCCACCAAAAAATCTCTGAGAGGACAAGAATGACAATCATTAACCTTCTTACTAAGTAGATGGATCAACAGGTGGCGATGGAGTGTTCTTTTGAATTTGTCAGGCCTAGGGAACGATGAAAGTAGTTGTAGGAAATTGAAAAGATCGGATCTATCATCAAAATACTACTTCCCCTATCATCAACTTGCCAAATCAGATGGAAAGCATAGGTCAATCATATTCAACTATCACTCTGTACCTTTCCTACTACTTGATTAGTGGGAGTTCCTCTTTGTCCAGCTTGGTGGGTGAAACTCTTTATATGTTTTAGTCAACACTAAAATCACAATCCTATGAGCAACAACTATGTCAAAACCCTTTATATCACCTTTTTTTCATAACTCTAACTTTTATGATCTTACAATTGCCAATACCTCATAGCATCGAGCCCATCCTTCATTCTCTTTACAATTCTTCGATAGCAACAAGATCCTACATACAAAATGATAGCCCTTAACACCCCTTGCATAAGGCCATGGTACCATTACTATTTCCTTGTGACATCACGGGCATGGTTGATTTGACCTTTATGATCTTACGATCACAGTCCATCGTGATATCGATAGCCATGGCAATAACCCTTGTGATTCTACGATTGCGGTTTGACTATCTTTTGTTGTGACCTCGGGAGGCGTCCTCACTTGTGCTTGCAACCTTACAACTTTAAGATCATATGACCAACCTCCCCCTTTGTAGCATCAAAAACCTAGGAAGTCAATCTTGTAATCCTATAATCATTGACCCTCGTGGTGTCGAAACACATCCTTGCGACACATACAATCTTATGATCACTTACTATCATAACATCAGACAAGACCTTTCTTTGGTTTACAATTTCTCCACTATCTGTGATGTCATGACAACCCAAGCACTCAACTAATAGGAGCCTTGTAGCATCTTATCACTAGTTGATTTGCCCAATGATCCTCTAATACATGAGCTATCGTAGGATCAGGACCATACCATCTTGTCACAGCTCTAGGATTTAAAATAAAATATGAAATTGAATCTTGTGATTGTTGGGTGTGTTTAAATATTTGAAATCAATCCTTGGTAGGAGGGCACTTTTGGCCAAAAAAACCCATAAATCCATCCACAGAATGAGGGCCCATATGCTCGACTGTCATTAACCTATTATTCTAACCCCAATTCATAAAATGTGCAATTTATGTGAGCCTAAATTTATTCATTCTCTCATAGTCAATTTTGGTTGGTGTTTGAGTGCTTAAACCAAAATATTCTTCAATGCATGACCTAGTTATGACCAAAAGGGGTATTCCATTTGGTTTCCAAACTTTCCTTGTTGTAGGTTTGTAATATTTAGCTAAAATATTGAAGAGTTTAATTTCTATAAACACATTTGGAACTATGATCTTACCTTGTTCTTGTTTCCAATCATTATTTCTAGGTTCCTTCTCATCCCTATTTGCATAAAATTACAAAATAAGGACCTACCACAAATTAGAAGATTTGCATCCTTACACCCATTAAATTCATAAGAAAATATGGAGATGGTTCTAATAGAAGAGGAATCAAAAAATAATTCGAGGAGTGTTTTTTGAATAATCTTTTAAATATTTTCTCCTTTATCCTTTCTAACAAAAACTTCTTTCTTAGTACTAACTTCTTTCTTGGGTGCCATTTGAAAAGAAGCTCAAATTCAAGCAGAAGATTTAACTTACAATTTTTAGAATTTGCAGACGCAACCACACAACTCACTTGCTCATTCTCCAAATTCTTTCCTTGCTTAGAGCAATACTTCACATATAATGATTTCTTTCCTTTAATAAGTTTTTTTGCCTTTATTTCTCATTTAACTCACGTTTACAATTTTTGACATTTCTTAGAAGTGGCTACTTCTCCACTTCAGTTACCCATCACCTCAAATATTCCTATAATAAATGCCTTGTACTTTGAGGTTCTTGAAATGACTTATTTTGCCTTCTAAAAATTGCATTAGTCATTTTTTCTACATGAACTAGTTACCCTTTTCGAAATGATGAAAATCACTTTTCACTACCCACTTCATAGTACTCCTGAGATAGAAAAAAGTCACCACTTTGGACTCATCTTGTATTAGTGCATGCGATTTTGCATAATAAATGTTGTTTCACAATCCTTTCAACATAGCCAACCCAAAATATCAAAAATCTCTACTTCATGAGGTGCCTTCTCTATCTTCTCTATTTTTTGTTTTTTGCTATTTCACTGCTGTCTTTGATCTCTTCTTCCAAAATAGTGAAAAAATGCTTCTTAGAGTGCTTTTTCAAGGAAAAATTGAAAATTCATGGTACATTTTGAATAGGAATTTTTTAGGGTCTACCAACTCCATCTAAGTGGCTGTCCTTTATGATCACCTTTTTTGGGCTTGTTCTTCTCCTTTCTCCAGCCTCACATATATGCCCAATGTGCCTTACTGTTCATGACTTCATACCAGTGTTCATTCCTTCTTCATGTTAGAATCGATGAGAATTTAAGTCATTAATGAGTACACCATTCACTCCACCAATTTGTCCTTAGGCATTACTTAGTTATGTGAGCACATCCTACTTGAGAATTTCAGCCTTAGGACGGTCGTTCAAGCTTTTCTTGTTGAAAAAATTGATTAATTATGTATTTTCTTTGATGTTACACAAAATGTCATATCATTATCAATCAGTGTATGTTGAGCTCACTCAGCAATTGAAGACAATTTTTTGTGTCTACCGAGCATTCTAGAGTTTGCTAGTTCAGAAGGCAATGTCTACCGAGTTCAGTTGGGTGCCAATGGAAAGTCTGTAGAAGACGAGTGTTAATTGATCTCACTCAGTTGATGAAGGAAATTTTGGATGGAACTAGTGTTAACCAAGCTCACTTGGTTACCAAAGGATCTATGCAAGTATGTAGTGTTAACCGAGTTAACACAGGAAAATTATTTCTAAGTTAGTGTCTACTGAGAAGGGTTGGCTAACAAAGGATTTTCTTATTTTGGCATATTGAGTTTAATTGATTTATCTGATTGGTTCTAGCCAATTAAGGAGATAAATATTAATTATTCTAAGTTGTATTCTAGCTGACTTGACAATATGAAAGATATAAGTATAAGGTCAAGTTAAGGGTTAGAATGTGAGTAGTAGTATGTGAATACATTGAAGATTTGATTGTGATAAGAGGAAGCGAATTAGAAGGATAAGAAGAATATCCTTGTGGAGCTAAAAAGATATATTCGATCAGGAAGGATCAAGTATACAAGCTAGAATTGTGATATGTAATTAGCAATTCAATTGCATCAGAAATTAGGTCATTTCATTGTTACTCTCTAGCCATTGTAGCAGTGATCTAAATCTCTTAATAGAGTTATCTTAACAACTATTTGTAAATCCTCTAACAAGGTGGTAGTTCTACTAAATTTTCTAAAGACCTCTAATAAGGCCACTCCTAACAAGGTGATTAAATCCTCTAATAGGGTCACACCTAATAGTGTGTTTTTAAACATTTAATAGGTTTGGCTCCTAACAAGGCTCACTTTAGAAGAGTGAAAAATAGTAACTAGTTGTAATTGGTGGTTTTTCCCAAATTGGATTTCCACATTAAATATTGGTGTCAACTGTGTTCATGCTTTTTCTATTATTTGTTTGCAACTAAGTTAAAGTAATAAGCAATCATAGATAACATTTTAATATTTTCATGTTAAGTAGTTACCGAGCATTCTCAGTGTTTACCAAGTTACAACATTTCTTTACCAAGCATCAATAGAATTAAGTTTTTATAGAATTGTTTTGTACTGACATCTAAGGGATCTAGGATTTATTTTTGTACTAATTGATTCACCCCTCCCCTCTTAGTCACTCCTCTTATATTTCCAACAATTGGTATTAAAGCTTTTTGGTGCTTGCAGAGAAGGTTTCAAGGACCCAAGTTAAAGATCAAGATGTCTTACAGAAGAGAGATTCCCAAGTTTAACAGAGACAACTTTGCAGCATGGCAAGGACTTATGAGATTAGATTTGGTGACTATTAGTGATTCAAGTTGTAAATATCTTAATGCTGAATACAACACTCACACTGGAACATTATCAGTTGAAGACATTGTTGAAAAGAAAAATCATAACATCATGATGATTGATATTGCATCTGCTCTTAGTTATGCTGAATTTGATGAAGTAAGAGACTGTAAAACAATTCATGCAATGTGGACCAAACTAAAATACATCTATGGAGGAGATGACAATGTAAGAAGAGCCAAAGCAGAAAGTCTCATAGGTCAATTCAATCAGATGAAAATGAGAGAAGATGACAACATTGCAAAATATGTGGAACAAATCAAAGCAAGTATGAGTGCAATCAAAGCATTTGGAGGAGGCATTGATGAAAAAATAGTTGTAAGAAAGGTACTCAAAACTCTTCTTCCTATTTATGCAATTAGAGTATCAACTATTCAAAAAATGAGATGTGATCCAAATTTTAAAAAAAATTGGATGCTCTAGTTGGAAGATTGATAGCTTTTGAGTTAGATAACTATGATAACTATGTTCCTAGTTCCAAAAACATTGAGTCTGCATTTGAAGCCAAACTCTCACTCAAAGAAAAGAGCAAGAAATCAAAGGCTAATCAATCAGGAAGTGAAGAAGAAACAAAAGAAAGTTTTGACAATGATCTTGAAATTGTTGAAACCCTACTTGCAAAGAAATATTCCAAGGGCAGAGGAAAGTACAAAGGCAAGATTCCTTTAATCTATTTTTCTTGTGAAGAAATTGGTCATATTGCTGCTAGGTGTCCAACTAGAGAAAACAAGGATGAGAAGAAAAGTAATAAGTATAAAGGAAAGAAGGAATTCAAGAACTACAAGGAAAAAGGTAAGAAATCTTGTTTTTATGACAAAAGATTCTGATAACAATGAAGATGAAATGGTACATATTGCTATAAAAGAAAACTTTGATGATGGAGATAAGATGACACTTATCACTCATGTTAGCAAAAATGATACATGGATTACTGACAGTGGCTTCTCACATCATATGACTGGAGATAAAAAAATAATTTGAACACATGGAACATTATGATGGAGGTAGTGTGAGATTTGGGAACAATGAACCTTGTTGCATAAAAGGAAAATGTCGTATCTCATTAACCAATGAACTTGTATGTGACTAAAGCATAATCTATTGAGTGTGGCATAGCTGAATAACATTGGATTCATGGTATAATTCATGGATGGAAAGGCCAAATTGATAGATGGTAAAGAGAATATGGTTAGATCTAGCAAGCAAACAAAAGGTAATATATTTTATCTTGAACTCAATGAAAGTTCATATTTTATTGCACAAGTAGAAGAAAGCTAGATATGGCACAAAAGATTATATCATGTAAAATTTGATAGTTTGGTTAAGATAATCAAACATAAAAGAGTGAGAGGTATTCCTAGCTTAAAGAAACTTGATATGGGTCTATGCAAAAATTGCCAAATTGGTAAGATGGGAAAGACTAGTTTCAAAAGAAAATGCTACCATTCTGAAGAAGTCTTAGAGCTTGTGCATACAGACTTATGTGGACCTATTGGAATAGAAAGTTATAGTGGAAAATTTTTTTTCATTCTTTTTGTTGATGACTATTCAAGAATGATTACTGTAATGTATCTGAAAGAAAAAATCTGAAGCTTTTCAAAAATTCAAGTGGCACTTGGCAAGAGTAGAGAAATAACTTGTAAAGAAGTTAAAATTCTTGAGATCAAATAGAGGTGGTGAATTTATTTCCAATGAATTCTGCATTGAAAAGGCAATTAAAAGAAAAGTATCAACTCCTGGCGCACTAGAGTAGAATGGTATAGCTAAAAGAAGAAACAAATCCATCATGGATTGTGCAAGAACATTGATGATAGAAAAGAATGTTGCAATCAAATACTAGAAAGAAGCTATCAACACTACAGTTCATACATTGAATAGAGTACAACTTAAGAAAGACTCAAATCAAACTCCTTATGAACTATGGTATGGCTACAAACCTAATGTAAGTTACTTGAAAGTATTTGGTAGCAAATGTTATATCTTGAAAGAATCTAGAAAAGAAAAATTTGATGTCAAAGGTGATTAAGGCATATTTCTAGGATACTCCTACAGAAGTAAAGAATACAAATATTTTGAATCTGTCTACTCATAAAATTATAGAAAGTGCACATGTGAGAATTGATGAGTTTGCAGAAAAGAGTGAAGAAGAAAGCAGTAAAGAGCCTGCGAGTTTACTATGAACTTGATACCCCGCCAAATCGATCTAAAAGAAAGGAGGCTTCACCTCCTGGGTCCCCAAAATCTCCAACAGCTATCGAGTTGCAAAAAATTCAACCTGAGTCATAGTCTGAAGGACCCAAGTCACAATCAGAAGCTACCAGGCTACTTCAAGGGAAAACTGAGTCTGATGGACCCGAATCACAGACAATGGGACCCAAGCTTAACACTAGATTTCATTATCAAATCAGTAAATCCAAGGAACCTATGTTAGCAAGGTATGTCAGAAGGCATCATGCACCCGATCAGATCATTGGAGACAAATTAGATGGAATAATGACAAGAGGCAAATTAAAAGGTACATGTTTACTTGTTTCATTTGAATATAAATTTCAGAGTACAAACATTGACTATAAAAGAGTGCAATGAGAAGCACAATAACATTCCCATAAAAAACTAAATATCTGGGCAAATAAGAAAATAATTTTTTTGCCAATCAAAATGTGGGCATCCACCTAGAAGAAATATTTGTTTTCATGAATTTCCCAGCCAAGCTATGAAGAATTCACCCTTCTATAGGATTATATTTAAACATAACTACTATCTAGCAACTATAAAGTTTATAAAAGATTAGGACTTCCTTGTGCTATATAGATTAACTACAAACAAATTTGTAGTTTAGGTCAAACAATTTGTTCTGAAGGAATTTAGTAAGTAACTTCTAATTCGCTACTATACCTACAAGCTACCTTAAAGCTAAGGTAATGTCAATGTCATGTGTGGACAATAGTTAGATAATTAAATTTTGTTTTTCTAAGATAAGATCAGTAACAAATAAAATAAAACATTTATTACTTAAGCTGAATTTGAACCTAGAAATGTTAAAGATGCATTGGATAATGAAAGTTGGAATGAACAAAACCTAGACTCTTGCTCCTAGACCCAAGGCTAAAAATGTAATTGGTACAAAGTGGGTGTTTAGAAACAAGTTGAATGAAGATGGGAAAATATCTAGAAACAAAGCAAGGCTAGTATGTAAAATCTATTCTTAAGAAGAAGATATTGATTATGGTGAAACTTTTTCTCCTGTTGCAAGATTAGAAGGTGTTAGAACTTTACTAGCATATGCAACTTATAGAGGAATTAAAGTGTATCAAATGGATGTTATATCTGCATTCTTAAATGGAATTCTTGATGAGGAAGTCTACATTGAACAACCATAAGGTTTTATAGATCCTAGCAAAAAGGACATGATCTGCAAATTGCATAAGGCATTATATGGACTCAAGCAAGCTCCTAGAGCTTGGTATGAAAGACTTCATAATTACTTGATACAAATTGGTTTTCAAAGAACAAATGATAACAATAGTCTATATATCAAAGAAGGACCAGACAAGAAGATTGTGTTGGCAAAAATATTTGTTGATGATACCTTATTCACAGAAAATGATGACTTGTGAAAGGCATTTTCAGAAGAAATGAGTAAAGAATTTGAGATCTCTATGTTTGGAGAGATAAAATTCTTTGTTGGATTACAAATTTAGTAGAATAAATATGGTATCTACATTACTCAATCAAATATATCAAGTAGATACTAAAGAAATTTGGAACGGAAGACTCAAGACCAGTTGGAACCCCTATGTCTACTAGACATAAGCTTTCCAAAAATGATGATTCCAAAGAGGTAAATCAAATCACATATAGATCAATGATTGGAAAATTGTAGTATGTAGTGCATACAAGGCCTGATATTGCATTAACAGTCAATATGGTGGCAAGATTCACAACAAATCTTAAAGAAAATCATTTGATGGTAGTGAAAAGAATCATGAGATATCTAAAAGGTACTAAAGAATATGGTTTATGGTACAAAATAAATGCAATTTGGAGTTAAAAGTATTTACACATGCTAATTGGACAGAAAATATTAATGACAGAAAAGCACTAGTGGTGGAGCATTCTTTCTTGGTAAAAGACTAGTGTCTTGGACAAGCAAGAAACAAAATTGTATCTCTCAATCCATAGAAGAGGCAAAATATGTGGTAGCAACAATTAATTGTTCCAACATTGTTTGGTTCAAACAACTGATGACATGCATGAAGTTAGAGATCAAGGATCCAATAGTTATATACTATGATAACACTAGTGCAATCAATATATCAAATAATCCAGTAATGCATATCAAAACAAAGCACATTTCTATAAAATATAATTTTTTAAGAGAATTGGTGCAAGATAAAGAAGTTAGATTGGAATATGTAAATACAAAAGAATAAATTGTAGACATATTCACCAAGCCATTACCTAAGGATGCATTTTTGTATCAAAGAGGTAAGCTAGGGGTCATTCCCTTATCTAAAGCTCACTAAATGAAGTTTAGTGATGCATCAACCAGAGCAAGTTGAAGATCAATTAGTTGGTGTAGTATTGATAAGAGCATATTGCAAATGAATTAGTACTTAAGGTACATTGACTATCACCCAGTATTGTCTTTGGCATGTGTTGTCAAAGAAGGAGAATTATACTGTCATATCTCATAGAAATTTTTGTTGTAAAGAAGGATTGTCAAAGAGGGAGAATGAAATTGGCAGAAGTTCTAAGCAAATAGAAGTTTTTTGAAAGAGGGAGAAACTGAAGATAGGAATATTTCACAAACAGAGGGAGTTCTCATGGATAAGAATCAGAATGAAACTAAGGATATGTTCCTTATTTTTTTGCTCCAAAGTCTCATTGTGTTACATGATATGTTGTGTTGTCATCAGTGCCAAAGAGGGAGATTATTGAAACAGTTGATTAATTGTGTATTGTCTTTGATGTTACACAAAATATCATATCATTATCAGTTAGTGTATGCCGAGCTCACTTGGGCATTGAAGATAGTTTTTTGTGTCTACCAAGAATTCCAGAGTTTTCCTATTTTAGAAGGCAGTGTCTACTCAGTTCACTTGGGTGCCAAAGGAAATTTTGCAAAAGATGAGTGTTAACCGAGCTCACTCAATTAATGAAGGAAATGTTGGATGGAACCAGTGTTAACTAAGATCCTCAGTTACCAAAGGATCTGTACAAGTATGTAATGTTAACCGAGTTCACTGGGTTGACACATTTTTTTTTTTTTGAGTTAGTGTCTATTGAGCAGGGTCGACTAACGAAAGATTTTCTTATTTTGACATAGTGATTTTAATTGATTTATTTGATTGGTTCTATCTGACCGAAGAGGTAAATATTAATTATTCTAAGTTGTATTCTAGCTAACTTGACAGTATGAAAGATATAAGTATAAGGTCAAGTTGAGGGTTAGAATGTGAGTAGTAGTATGTGAATACATTGAAGATTTGATGATGGTAAGAGGAAGCAAATCAAAAGGATAAGCATAATATCCTTATAGAGTTGAAAAGATATATTCAATCAGGAAGGATCAAATATACAAGCCAGAATTGAGATCTGTAATCAGCAATTTAGTTGCATCAAAAATCAAGTCATCTCATTGTTACTCTCTAACCATTGTAGCAGTGATCTAAATCTCTTAACATAGTTCACTTAACAACTATTTGTAAATCCTCTAACAAGGTGGCAGTTCTATTGAATTATCTAAAGATCTCTAACATGGCCACTCCTAACAAGGTGATTAAATCCTCTAACAAGGTCACACCTAACAGTGTGTTTTGTAACCTTTAACAGGGTTGGCTCTTAATAGGACTCACTTTAGAAAAGTGAAAATAATAACTAGTTGCAATTGGTGGTTTTTCCCAAATTGGGCTTCCACGTTAAATCCTGGTGTCAAATGTGTTCATTCTTTTTCTATTATGTGTTTGTAACTAAGTTAAAGTAATAAGTAATCACTGATAACATTTTAAGATTTGCATGTTAAGTAGTTACCAAGCATTCTTAGTGTTTACCGAGTTACAACATTTCTTTACCAAGCATCATCAGAATTAAGTTTTCACAGAATTGTTTTGTACTAAAATCTAAGGGATCTAGGATTTATTTTTGTAGTAACTGATTCATCCCTCCCCTCTCAGTTACTCGTCTTATATTTCCAACATGTCTATGTATGTGTTTGCAAACATCTTGTTGAGAAAACAACATATTATTTCCTCTATTCCACTCTTTGCCTTGTTTCTACTTATTTCCTTTTGGGCACCTTTTATTTGTCACCACAATTTGTGGCCTCCATTTCCTATTCATTGCCAAATGTCATTTCGGTGCATTAAGTTTCCCCTTATTTCCCAAGCTAGGGTTTGTAAGTTTTATGATTGATGTAGTTGCTAAATTCAGATCAATAAAGCATATCTTATATAGAATTTTTGGATCTGAATATAAATTAATATGTGATGCTTAATATTAATGATTTCTATAGTGTGTGTGTGTGTGTGTGTGTGTGTGTGTGTGTGTGTGTGTGTGTGTGTGTGTGTGTGTGTGTGTGTGTGTGTGTGTATATGATATCTACTTGATTGATATTAGCCTCTGGTAAGATAATGTCACTAATAAATCTTTAGCATTATGAATTCAAATTATTTAACATATTATAGTTATAAAAATATTAATATATATCCATTGAAATTATATCCTCTGTGATATTGTATGTTCCACATTCCACACTAATTTCTTATTTAAATTGCCTTAATTATGATTTTCTTCACCTTCTTGTTGGTAAATTCACCTCCAATATGGATCAAATTCACATTGATTTTGATTTGGATACATTTGACTCTAATTTTCTTTAGAGAAACACTAAAGTTGTCCTCAAATATGATTGTATTCACACTTTTTCTTCTTTTAATTCTACCTACTATGAGAATGCAAATTTGTTTTTCTCAATTTTATAATTTATTTCTCTATGGAATAGGTCTACAAACCTTTTAAGAATATGGTATTTTAATATTTTAATATCTTTTGTATTTGAAAGTTTCATGCAAAAAAATTATATGACATCAAACTATAGGCAATTCTACACAAATTAAAAATAAATTAATCAAAAAGTCATATGTTTAGGTCACATTATGCTTCTCATACATCACAAAAAAAATGCATGATAAAAAATTAATAAATAAGATAATATTCAATAATAAAAAATACCCAAAATATTCTCATCACTATTAATTGAGTTACATACCATTCCCTAAAAGGATTTAAAGAAATATTTCCATTTAGATCAAATTTTGCTTGTCTTATATGGACATGGTATGGTCTTGAAACATTGACTTTTAAAATGTAGGTTTTCATAATGCCTATCAAAACAAACAATTATCATCTCAATATTAAAATTTTCATGTATATGGCTCTACTTGCAGGTTCGAGGACAATCTTTTGTAAGGTATAATCTTGGGGCATGATGTCATCTAGACTCTTATCTGCTATAGGTTTATACACATTAGCCACCTAATTTCTTGTTTTCTCATCAATCTCAAGAAATGTCTCTATTTTGGGCTTCTTCCCCCTAGGGGTTGTTCCCAAACATTTCCAAACCATATCTTCAAGTGAGACATTCACAAGAACTATGCTCCTTTTCTTGTTGACAAACATTGAACCTAGAGTCTTAGCCCTGTCCAAGGCTTGTTGAATGTTTTGATCCATAACTCCAAGCAATTTTTTGACATGAGAATCAACCACGACTTCAATATCTATAGGTTCTTCACTAACACCTGTTGTAGCAATTTGTTGAGCCTTTCTTGTTCAGGTACGTGAATGGGTCCACCTTGTTATAAGTATCTCTTAAATTAAACTTTGAATCAAAAGTTCAGGTTTGGGTTTTGAGATGGGTACATCTTCTAAAGAACATGTGATAGTTTTATTAGTACAACGAACATGAACCACAGGTTTAGAACTAGTGGGGCCTCTTAAGGAGTTTGAACCATCTTGACCCAATTTCAACTTCCTTTTTTCTGCCAACCATTTTTTTGTCCTTTCAATAACAGGAAGTGTTTAGGTATGAAGATAATCTTCTTCAACATCAGAGATGTCAATAGGAAACTTTAACTTTCTTACCTATTTCAGAGTGAACCTAGACCACCTTCTTTTCTTTACTTCATAATCTTTGTTACAATCAGCTCAAAAATCCTCTATTTGTGGTTCATGAATGAAAGTGGGTTGTAGATCAAACTAAGACTGCGTGAAGCCTTTACTATCAAATCATGAGCAAGTGGAGTAGGTAGGAAAGTTCATTGTCTTCAATTCTACTAGTAGGCCCAAGGTGTCTTGAATGCTTCTGCACTATAATGACCAAGCTCAATCAGGAACACATTATTGGAGGCCTTTTTGGATTTACATTTTTAATCTACTTCTACTTTCTGTCTGCAAATTTCAATCAAAATATAATGGTCTAGGAAATACTGAGTTAAATTCTGAGGTTTTCCTTCATAATTGCCAACTCTCACATATGTAAACTTAGGGAACCGAATGAAAAAGCTTCCATAAATGGTACCATGTTGAGTTGCATCATCTATCAACCTACAATGCTCTTTACCTTAAAGTTCAAAAACTAGCTTGGCAAGGAAAGTGTCTTGTACTCTTTTAAAACCCTTGCAGTTTTCCTCTTTTTGGAGCAAGGGAAAATATTCATATATAGGTATACTATTTACCCAAACTTGATGTGGCAATCCTTACCATCCCTGACAACATGCCAGAATGTAAAACGGGTAAGAGGACATGTAGAAACAAGGAATCCTGGATGCTTGTGATAACTCTTCATGTAGTTTGTCCGATACAATCTTTGCCCAATCAATGCACTTATTCTTGTTCAAGATGGTCTAGACAAAGAAATACATCCAGTTTTCCCAAAAGAATGTGTTCATGTTGCCTTTAGTCCTATTTAGTAGTGTTATCATGTATTTGACTTCACAAATCATATGATCACTCATACGAGGGTGAGGGAGATGCGAACCACCCTTCTTAGGCTTGAGAAACCAATTCTTAACAATGTCATTATTTAATTGATTGGTATCTTTAGCAAACTGAGAATTGACCAAACTAATTGTCTAGTCTTCATATTCCTCATGGGGTGGAATTCTCAAGGAACCCATGATTATTACTCTATTCACATACATAAGCACTTCACCTATATGGGTTCTAATGCATCTTTTGACAAAATTATACCTATTCCTGCATTCTATGACCAATTTGAGACAAGAAATTGCTTATGGGAAGTGTGCAACTTGTACTAATCTGCTCAAAGAGACCTTCTTTGCAATGGATCCAAATTTGGGTTTAGAGAATCTTGAGACTAGCTTCTTAATGTCTTCAAGGGCAAGGAATGTGTCTTTTAGCTCATGCAAGAAATAGGTTAGGGTTGAGACTTCTTTCTCTTTTGGCAATTTGGGATGGAAAGCGGTCATGACAATGCTACAATTTACAATATTACACAAAGAGAAGACAAAAATAAAATATAATTTAACAGAGAAATTTAACTATAATGCAAGAATAATATAGGAGTTGGAAGAAAAAGATAAAAGGAATCAAAAGGAATCATTAAAATTCTCTTTCTAGACAAGACAAATTGTAGACCTTTGAATCTCCAAGAAGCCAAAATATTTATTACATGAAACTATAGCAAGATAACCATAAAAGAAACTTTTGACAGTTTAAAAGGAAATAATGATCATGGACAGGTAGGGAAGGTATTGATTTAACACAAAATTTAATCACTATTAAATGCCATCGAGCTTCGCACATTATAAATTTAACTTCACCACCTTTTGCACTAATTAGCATTCAATGTGCATCCTTTCTACCTTTTTGGGAAAGATTTAGTGATCTTCATACCACCACATGTCATCTATTCAAAGCTTTCAAACTCATGAAGCTTGAACTCTTGAAGTATGGAAATTGTTCAAGGTTCAAGCTCGATAGTCTTAAAATGTTTGGATATGGTGCTTATGTACTGACTTGACACGATTGAAAGATTTTCATCTTAACACTAAACTTTGAAAATGAACCTTAATGGTTCAATGTTCAAGTTCACAAAGACCACCGAGAAGACCACTGAGATCCACTTGGTATCTGAAATCTTGAACCTTGAATCTTGAACCAACAGGTTCAAGAGTTCAAGTTCAAGGTTCAGACTCAGGAAGAACATGCCATGAACCAAATACAAAGGGGACTTTCTCAAGGCACTTTGGTGACTTTGAACTTCTAAACCTTAAACCTATTGGTTCTAGTTCAAGGTTCAAACTCAAACTTGGTTTTCACAAAAGACTCTAAAGTGTCTAAAAGGTTAAGATTAAAACATGAGTAACACTTAGGACAAGGATCTAGGATAGGTTCTTGACATGATGACAACTATGCATAACATGAAAATAAAAATAGCAATGACTATTTCAAGAATAATAGACTAGTACAAGAAAGAAATATTTTTGGTTGATACAAGATTTCTAAAAGACCCAAGATGCTCTTGCATCAGACATGTGGGGTTAATAAAGAACTGATGTTCACATCAAGCACGATTGATATTATGACCTGAATCATAAAGATCTAACTAAACTTGTTTAATCCATGAATTGTCTTCAGTTGGTTTGTTTTTCCATTGAACTAGGTATTCCATGAAATATTTTCCTCTGGTGCTTTTACTTATTTAGCTACTCAAGATATTCTTAATGCCACTTTTCTTCTTCTTAGGACAATCCAAGTTACCTTTCAACTCATCATATAATTCAAAATAATCAAAGATATCTACAATATTAAATATAGGTTAAATATCCATATCTTTTGGTAATTCAACTTCAAAATAATTTCTATTATCAAACTTTCTCAAAATCTTAAAAGGACCAAACTTATACATCTTTAGCTTACTATAGGTACCAACTGGAAATCTATTTTTCTTCAAGTGAATCATCACCTTATCACCAACTTCAAAATATTTATATCTCCTTGTCTTATCATATCTCTATTTGTATTCTAGGTTACTATCTTTTAAGTTCATTTTAACTCCCTTATGTAAGGCCTTCATGAAATCTGCAAATTCCTCAACTTCAACACTTCTCTTTGTCTCAAGGTTTAGATCTCTCAATCCACTAGTTGCCTTGGGATTCATTCTAATAACAATCTTGTAAGTTGTCTTCTTAGAGCTCCTGTTCACATAATTATTGTATGCAAACTCTGCTTGTGCCAAAATCAAATCCCAATTAGTAGGCTTATCTCCAACCAAACATCTCAACAAGTTACCCAACCCTCTGTTCATAACTTTAGTTTTCCCATTTGTTTGTGGATGAAATGTAGAACTAAATTTCAACTCTGTATTCAACTTCTTCCAAAGCATCCTCCAAAAATAACTAGTAAACTTGGTATCTCTATCTGAAACAATAGTATTAGGAAATCCATGCAATCTTACTATTTCCTTAAAGAATAATTTAGCCACATGTACATCATTATAATTCCTCTTACAAGGTGTGAAATGAGGCATCTTTGAAAATATGTCAACTACCACCAAAATGAAATTATCACCTCTCTGAGTTCTAGGCAAACCAAGAACAAAATCCATACTAATATCTTCCCAAGGCTTATTAGGTATAGACAATGGTCAATATAATCCCAAATTCTAACTAGTTCCTTTTTTTGTTTGACGAATTCTGCAAGTTCTCACCATCCTCTAAACATCCTTATATATCTATAGCCAAAAGTACTTATCCAAAATTAACTTCACTATCTTATCAATCCCAAAATGTCCAAGAAGTCAACCATTGTTCTTCTCCTTTACGATGTTCTATCTCATAGATGCTCTAGGTATACACAATTGAATTCCTTTGAACAACATGTCTTCCTAAATGAAATAATCGATCCACTTATATCTCACCATTTGTTCCTAACAATCTCTCCAAGGTTTTACAAAATTAGGATCAATTTCATACAAATACTTCAAGTCATTAAAAACAAGTACCTCAACTCTCATTTTTGTCAATAAGTTGCTTCTTCTTCTTAGAGCATCAACAACCTTGTTTGATTGTCCACTCTTATGTTTAAAGAAAAGGAAAAGTTATGCAAAAACTGAACCCACATCACATATCTCTAATTCAACATATTCTGACTTCCCAAATACTACAAATCTTTATGGTCAATATACAATGAAAAATCCTTAGGCATCAAATGATGTCCTTATTTCTTCAAAGCTTGAACAATAACATAGAATTCTTGATCATAAACTGAATATTTTATCTTAGCATCATTCAATTTCTCACTAAAGAAATCTACAGGTAATTTCAATGATGACACATTCATCCACCTTTATAGGCCCACCATAAATGATGAGATTACTATCACACCACTCATTCTTAACATCTTGGTAACAATAGGGTGATGACCATGAAGCCTCCATAAAATCAATAATTTTCTCCATTTTCAAGAGGCTCCAAACCTAAGGCTTTCTCTTCTAGTCATCACAAGTGATTGATTCCATTATTTTCCTATCCCCTCCCATGTTTCTTTTTGTGGCACACCACAAAATCACTAGAAACCTAGTTCTTTGCAAGAAAATATAATCTTTTTTTCTAAAAAATGGTGCACAAAAGCCAAATTATGGGCTTCAACAACCACAATATGTTAGAATGTAAATTCCACCCACACAAATGGGGGAGGGGGGGTGAATTCATTGTAAACAAATCAAAATAATATCCAACTTCAATAACCAAAATAATGAAGCATAACAAGAGATAAACCATGCATAGTGATAAAATGATTTATTGACTAGGGAAACCCTTGATCATAGGGTAGATCCCAGTGGAGATGGTAACAACAAGATGGTTTACTAATATAATGTTCCTTGTGAAAGGATGTGACTCTATTATGAGCCAATTCCCTATTAAAGGACATATCCCAGTTAGGAGACCTTCAGCCATGTTAAAGGCTTGCACATTGATATACTATCAACATTCACTAAATGAACTACATCTCATCCAATACTCAACAAAAATGTAAGCGAACATAGATCTAGCATCTACACTCATATGTAAACACGACCCTAAACTTGCATAGCGTAACCTTCTCTATGCCAACTTTGATGACCTCATAATCATTTGTGATACATATATAATCCTTTTTTTCATGAAATAAAACATATATATTGGCATCAATGACAAACCTATCATCAATACAACATATTAGCATCATATCCAAGTTCTATCTAAACCTATATTCCTAACACAATATGTGTGAGGTCTTTTTATAGTTATAATCTAGTTTGTCAATTAGGTAGCTACGCCCATATTCCATTATTAGACTACCTATTTATATTCACATTAGAATCAGTAGAAAGAATCCCCACTTTTTTGTGGGTGTGATCAATGTTTAAAATAACTTTCTTATAATAGCTAAAAGGTACCTCAGCTATCAAGTAATTGGTGAATCAACTTTCACCCCCACATTGGATAACTACTCAGCCATATTCTTAATCTCCCAAAAACCATGCGAGATATAACATATATTGAAAAGGTATTTGTGAAATCTCTTGATAAAGAAATTATATTGATGATGGTCCAAAAAGGTCTACTTAGGCCCTCAAGGTACATTAATATTATTTGAATCCCCCTCAATCCAAACTTTATGATAATATATACTCTTAGTTAGGATCAAGGTCTAATATGCTCCTATCACCTTGACAAAGGTGGTTAATTTGGATTACAAAGGGTTTTCCATCACTATTATACACAAGAACTTATTATCTTTGATCACTCACCCACATCCAATCAAACTAGGGGTACCCTTATCCACCCCATTAAAGTTGATTTTAACCCAATCACTAGTAGGGCAGTTCCAAGTGTAGTCATCTCTAGCATTTATGTATAGTGTCATTGGAGATGAAAGATGGTAATTTTCATTACTATATAATGCTCTGATCATACAAACAACTAGGGATTCAAGAATCTCCCAAAAATTAGATGTTCTTTTTGATAGCTTTGTGAATCTTCTCATAGACAATGTTAGTTATAAGGTCTACATCTCTAAGAATACAATTGCTCCTCTCCTTCCAAATTCCCCACATGAGGTAGGCCAAGTGGAAATACTGCAATGTGAGATGCTTTTGTTAGAAGATGATAGAATGTGTGAGAAAAGTTATGATTCTAATGTACAAATTTTATTTTATATCATCAAACTTTCATTTCATTTCAAAGGTTGATTCCTCTGTTGAGATAATGGGTGTTGCACACATTGCATAATATTGTTATTTTATTATTTTATTTTATTATGTAATGTTGTACCTAGATGGACGTGCAACATGTAAAGATTTCCATGGAATATTCTTGATGAGTCGTATTGTAACATTGTGAAAATATTTCATGTAATTATTTAATATTGGGGAAAAGAATTAAATGCCCAATATTAAATGTGGGGTCAGTGGGTTAGGTAGCACATGGTTTTAGCACATGGTTTATGTAATACCACTTAGTGGTTTTGTAGGACTTGCTACTATATAAGCAGTCACAAGGGTAGTTGTTGTAGAGAGAGAAAAAGAGTGAGAAGGGAAAAAAAGGCAAGAGTCGAGCGGGACAAGGCTTGACAGGTTAGCCAAAGGAGCATTTGTGAAGGTTGAAAGCATGGCATGGGATGTGTGGATTCATGCTTGTTCACATAGTTTGCTCGGTTGTGGCTATGGCCATGAAGGCTTCCATGGTTGTAGGGCAATGGTATTTTTGCTGAATAATACATGATGATGGATGCTTTTGGAGGCTGGGTTTTTCCCTCAATGAGGGTTTCCCAGGGTATATCTTGTGTCACAATTTTGTGGGTATGTTGTCTATTCTCTTGCATGTGAATTTTAATTTCGTGTTTATTTTAGATCTATTATGGGTTATGTGGAAATGGTTATATTCTTTATTGCCAAGTTTCCTTACAAGTGGTATCAGAGCTATGGTTTTATTATTGTAACCCTAGATTTAATCCATGGGAATGCATGAGAGGATAAAAGAAAGGGCAAGATATATGAATGATTTATTGCAAATCTAAGGGCTTTGGATTTGCTGTTATGATGGGATCTTAAAAGATTTGGGCATGTAAAATTGTTGGACAAAAAGATTTTTTCGGATGTTTCATTTAAATGAGGGTTTTGGGGGGTAGCTTGTAGAAATGACCTCCTAGGTAAAATTAGACCTCACCATTGGATCCGGGTTGACATTTCCATAAATTTTGATATATAATATGCCCTAGTTTGGCCATGTTAAGAGGAAATGAAAGAGTTTTTTGGTTTCAGCCCATGATGGCCATCAAATTTAATCCCGTCAGAATTTTCATCACTGAAAAAATAAAAAATGAAAAATCGTACTGAAAATGGTAAAAAGATTGTCTTAGTAAAATGGCCATAACTTTCTCTCAGAATATCAGATTTTAGAGTTCTTATAGGCGTTGGAAAGCTAATTCAGAGCACTACAACATGGTGTAGGTTTGGTTCTGTGATTTTAAAATTTTGTCAAGTTTTAAGAGCCCTAAAGTCAGATGTTATTTATTTTGAGCACAGATTAGGGCATAACTTGGGCATACAGAGTCGGATTTTGGACTTTGAGTAGTCAATAGAAAGCTCTTGGAGAGCTCTACACATTGGTTTAGATTTGGTGTAGGTTTGGCATAATTTATTTGTCGATATATTTATCTGAACAGTTTATGGTATATATTTTGACTATGGTAACTTGTGAGTTTATGGCATTGGAGATTTAAGTTTTGATGTCATTGTATACTCAAGTTTGGTCTCATGATGATATGGTTATCAGTGTTTAGTTTGGATATGCATGATGACTTGTTGGGTCTACAAGTTGTGCAGTGTTGTAAGCGGTCTATACTTACAGGTTGCATTTATAGCTTGGTTATGGGTTGTCTTTGCCCATTGATCTTTCATTATTGACGCATATTTAGATTGGTGGATTGGATTTGGGTTGTCTATGCCCTAAGTCACATGATTTACTATTTTCTTCATGTAGAAGGGATGAGATGTTGTTACCAGGTATAGTCATGGTGGAGGATTGTGGTTGACTATTTTATGCTGACAGGTTGGACACTTTGAGAGCCAGATGCTTAGTTCATGGATGTGATCATGGTGTCATGGATTTTGGCATGACATGATTGGTTATACAGGTACATCCTTGATGTTCATTAGCTTGGATTTCTGATTCAGTTATGGTGGTATATCTTCTTGGTTGAGGATCATGGTTATTTGGTTTCTTTTGAGGAGCTCATGATGTGCACTTTGAGTTCTTTGATAGTTTGATGCCTTGGTTGATTCTCATGGTTAGAGGATGGATTTTTTCATCATGATGTCATGGATAGCTTGGATACACAGTTTAGTGGGAGCTTGTGACAGTGATGGGGTGACAATGTAGGATTAGTTCCTGGTTTGGTCTGGATCTTCAAGTAGGAGATGGATTTTATAATGCCATAGGTGACTTGGTACCACGGTTGAGTGGGAGTTTTGTTGGCATTGATATATTTATTGAGTGTTTGCAGATGTTGGAGGTTTGTCTTAGATCCTGTTCCTGTAGAAGCATCTTTGACATTTGCATGGTGCACTTGTTATCTTCATGGTGTTTGAAGATGGTTAGATCTTGAGGACTCATGGAGTTTTTGGTTATCTTCATGGTATGTGGAGATGGTTCTTCCTGGTATGTGGAGATGGTTTTTTTTCTTCATGGTGTGTGGAGATGGTTGCATCTTGAGGACTCACAGGGTTCTTGGTAAAGGTGTGGTTTATGCTTTTATTTGGCATGTTATCCTTGGTATGAGGATGGTTTCATTATTATGTCATGGTATACTCTTGATACGCGTTTAGAGTTGTGACATGTTATGGTATGTTCATATGGAGCATGTTATCTCTTTAGTTGAGATGGTAAGATCATGTTGTCATGTTTATGTTCTTGAGGCCATGGTTGGAACTTTGACATTGATCTTGGTTTAGTTTCTTAGTATTGAGTACACTGGTCATAAGCTGGATACTTCATGATATTTCTATGTTGCATTTTGGAGTTGGCATGGATTGATTGGTTACAGGTGCTCATGGATACTTAGAGACGGTGGTGATGCTGATTTCTCTTGGATTAGAGAAGTATTTGTTGGGACGGTTGATGGTTTCAGCAGGAAGTCCGAGGGGCAGTCACCTGATATGGACTTGAGAGGAGATTGTTCTTAGATGAATCTTGGTTGGAGACTTGGGTATCTTGATGAGCATTCTCATTCCCCACTCTTGGTCTACTCGGCGGTTTGCTACTTGAGAGGTATAGCCCATTGTTTTTCTCAAATGCATTATATTTATGCTTGTCTTTCATGGTAATGGATCTTGAGCTATGGTACATGAGTTAGTTCTGGAGGGTTCATTTGAGAGATGGTTAAGCATTGGTTATCTCCATGTGCATATGTTGTTATGCTGGTTGAGTTTGGGAGATGGTTTTATATTGGGCATATTCCTTGGATTAGGAATGGTTATTCCTTGGTTTAGGAATGGTTTTATTGAGTTTGATCTTCTTGTGAGAGGCTTACATCCATAATTAGTTATATGGTATGGTTTGGGTG
Source organism: Cupressus sempervirens (assembly GCA_028749045.1). Taxonomy (NCBI): domain Eukaryota; kingdom Viridiplantae; phylum Streptophyta; class Pinopsida; order Cupressales; family Cupressaceae; genus Cupressus; species Cupressus sempervirens. Next base: position 129,617,632 of record CM053786.1, on the reverse strand, counting down.
TTGTTGAGGCTTCTTGTTGGGGTTTTATGGAGGAGATCATACTTGCACAGTTTACATCTAGAGGTGTGTGTAGAAGGACATGATACAAGTTATGATTTGCATGGTTTCTCTGGTCTTGGTTATCTTCTTGGATGTTTAGTTTTGACTACATTAGATTTGAGATTGGTTAGAGATTGTGATCACTGGTTTGTGCTCATGTATGCCATGTGAGAGATGACATGGTTATTTCTTTATCTCTTTCCTTTGTTGGTTGTGGAGAATTTGGGAGACTATTGGAGGCTTGTTATGAGAGTTGTTCTTGCAGGATATCAGTTTATGTATTATGGATGTCCTTGATGCTACATGGATTCACTTCTTTGAGATGTGTTGAGTGGATTGGTTATAGATTTGACATTATCTTTTGCAGTGGGAGCTTCTTGGTATATATGTGGCAGGTATTGCTCTTGAGGCTTGTGATTGCAGGTTATATATTAGATATGTCAGTGATATGAGATTCACTTGTTATACCTTTGAGGTATGGATAGTTGGATGGGTTTGGCACTTGTTGTGGGTGCTATTTCAGCTATGAATATTTTGACAACTACAGATACATGTGATTACCTTTGGATCAGGTTTTTGTTCTTGAAATTTTAGTTGGTACAGGATTTTATGATCTTCTAATGCAATAGGTTGGGTGGCTTTCTCTTTGGATGGCTTCTATGTATGTCCAGTGGGAGTGGCATAATAGGAGGTGAGATCATTCATGTTCGAGATGCTAGATACTTTGATTTTGTTGTAGGTACCAGGATGGAGCACTTGGTGTATTTTGATCCATGATGGTGGATGTGCTGGGAGGGATTGTTCCCTTGTTCATTTATGTGGCTACAGATTGACCCTATGCAATGTATACAACAAGTGGGAGATTGTTGAGATAATGGGTGTTGCACACATTGCATAATATTGTTATTTTATTATTTTATTTTATTATGTAATGTTGTACCTAGATGGACATGCAACATGTAAAGATTCCCATAGAATATTCTTGATGAGTTGTATTGTAACATTGTGAAAATATTTCATGTAATTACTTAATATTGGGGAAAAGAATTAAATGCCCAATATTAAATGTGGGGTCAGTGGGTTAGGTAGCACATGGTTTTAGCACATGGTTTATGTAATACCACTTAGTGGTTTTGTGGGACTTGCTACTATATAAGCAGCCACAAGGGTAGTTGTTGTAGAGAGAGAAAAAGAGTGAGAAGGGAAAAAAAGGCAAGAGTCGAGCGGGACAAGGCTTAACAGGTTAGCCAAAGGAGCATTTGTGAAGGTTGAAAGCATGGCATGGGATGTGTGGATTCATGCTTGTTCACATAGTTTGCTCGGTTGTGGCTATGGCCATGAAGGCTTCCATGGTTGTATGGCAATGGTATTTTTGCTGAATAATACATGATGATGGATGCTTTTGGAGGCTGGGTTTTTCCCTCAATGAGGGTTTCCCAGGGTATATCTTGTGTCACAATTTTGTGGGTATGTTGTCTATTCTCTTGCATGTGAATTTTAATTTCGTGTTTATTTTAGATCTATTATGGGTTATGTGGAAATGGTTATATTCTTTATTGCCAAGTTTCCTTACATCCTCAGCCAGAGTTTGAATAAGATATTTACTCTTCTTTGCACAACATTTTTCGTTATTTCTTGTGTATAGTTATAGGTGGTGGCCACATTGAATCAAATATAGGAAGTTCAAGACCTCACAAATAATTTGCAAATGAAATTGTCAAAAACTACATAGGGAATATGTTAGTCTACGTGACATGTTTTTGGGAACAGGTTGGCTAGGGTGATCTATTCCCTCTAGGTTACCTCCAAATTGATTTTACAAGTTAGTCTAATCCTCTAGATCCCATTTCTAGTATCTAAATTGAATTTTTATCTATTTGTTAGTCTATGCATCCTAAAATTGATCTAAATATGTCCCTTCTATCCCTTTATCTTATATTACTAATCATATCTCCCTAATTGAATTTCCATATTACTAAAGGATCCATGATACCCATTGAGTGTTTGATCTCATTTAGTCTTGGTGGGTCACACTCCTTCCTAATGTGTTGTAGGAAATAAGGTCACATCTATTGATCACTATTTCTTATCGTATAAATGAAAATTAAGGTGTTGTTGAGAAGTGCCCATATTCTTGCACTCAAGAAAATCATTTTTTTTTAACAAGCTAAAAATGACCTTCAAGATATTAAAAATATGTATTACAACTTGCACATGCTAAAAGATGAGGTTATAGAGGTCCTAAAAACACCTCCATTTTTGTCTTCAGGGTTTCTTGTGATCACATCTTAGTTACTAGAGTTTTTTTCATGTTTTTTTCTTGGTCATTGGCTATGAGTACCCTAGTGATAATATTTTGCAAAAAAGGTTTTCAAATCCCTTCAAAAATCACTTTTATCTTAATAAATTTATATATAGACATAATCATTAATCAATAATATGAGTAATTTTTATAATCTAATTATAGATAGGTATTATATGGGGATTCTCTTTTGTTTTAGAACCAAAATAACCATATTAAGGAAAACAACCTAGCAACGGCTCACCCAACTTTGCGCACCCTAAGATTTTAACAATGTATTGGATTTCAACTATAATTTTAGGTTTTTAAACATGCAACTTAAGATCTTAGATCTATTGTTTCAATGTATGGGTAGTTACAACAAATGTAGAAGGATTCCTTACATGCACAAAGGTCAAAAAGTGGTCATTTATAAGTGACACCCATTACCTATTCATAAAAACTCCAATAACCATGCACTACAACCATCACAAAAAGTTGCACAATTGATCTGATACATATTCCTTTAATAAATGTTTTTTTGAATACCTATGCACAAATGACTCACTACTTCTGTACTATGCTTACCAATAAAGTTGCACAAATCCTTTTACTTAAATATCAAATTTTAGATATTGGGTGTACAATTGGACAACTATTTGTACATGTGGAATATTTAAGTAGACTTTCAATCATCGTGTATTGGCTTTTTTGAAAGATAGTAGTTGGGAGATTAGATGGGCAAGTACATAGTGGGTATTGGTAAATGGACAATTTCTCGGTCCTTTCCCCTACTTATAAAAAAAAATAATTCAATTTCATTCATGTTATCTCATCTTATCATGGGTTGCCATGATTAGACTGATGTCTAGTAGAGATATCTTGGATTCGTATAAGGCATATTCTTTTATTGATTTTGAAAATTTATAAATAAAATTTGACCATAGTCTAGATATCTCCTATAGACTTATGAATGTGACCATTTGTCATCGATGTATAACATTATGTTATGAATAGAAGTGAGACCTTTGATCAAAAACTCCCTCCATGTAATGAATGGAGCCATGCATAACATTATGTTATGAATAGAAGTGAGGGTTTTGATCAAAAACTTCCTCCATGTAATGAACAGAGCCATGCATAACATTATGATATAAGTAGAATTGAGACCTTCAATTAAAAAATTTCTTCCATACAATGAATGGAACCCTTCCTCTATACCATTAGCTATCCTCCCCACAAAGTAAAATAAAATGACATAATTGACTTTTAAAAAAATTGCTGAATGTTCAAAAATGTTAGTTTTCTGCAATTTTTTACAGTTTTACGAAAACTATTTACTATTTTTAATTTAAAAAAATACATTATATTTCCAAATTTCCAAATTCATACAAAATACTCATTTGCATAAAGGATAAATGCATCCTTCCCATACTTATCTAATCAAAACATTATTATCTAAACGATATCAAATTTAGACATATTCTCACTCAAACAACTCCCATACGTGGTTTCCCTTCCTTCTACTCATTCATTAAAATGCCTGATTAGTAGACTAGCTGTCACTCCAGTTGGGCTGCGGTCTTCCTTAGTACATTGGTCTATCACAAAGACCCACATCTCTCTATACCTTATTAAACACATTTTGTATCAATATCAGTACTTTCTAGTTGTTATGAGACAGCTAAAGTCTGAAGACTTGCAGGTACAAAAGCTCTGTCCATGTGTAGTTAGGTTTATGGATGGCAGAAACGTTATTCGTCATCATGGACTCCAGCGGCGACCATCTCATACATCATTTTTCTTTGAAGTTTCTGCTCACAGTACTGCACTGTTAATTGAATGATTGTGATTGATAGACTGAATGAACGTTAGTGTATTCTCATCACTTTTCCGCACATTATTTGGAAAGAATAATTACCTATCAACGTTCATTGTGAGTCCAATGAAGACACGGGTCTAGATGAAATGCATTAAGAACATCTGAAAGGACTGATATGGCACAAGAATCTTCATAGCAAAATGCCCAATCCACTAGGAGAGAAAATTGAGCACTCTTTTTGCTTATAAGTCCATTCTTAGACTAATATAAGCAATGCTCAAGTACATAACCTTTCGACAACTTATAATGAGATGGCTTGTCATCTATGTCAAATTCAATGTCACTGTTCATCTTTATTTCTTGAGTTGAAAAGTTGTTTATCCTTAAATTATGGGCCAAATAATTTGTGAGAACTTGGAGCTCAAATATGACAGCGTTGATGCTTTAATACAAAAGTGTCTTATTATGATGCTGTATCTATGTTGATCGTTCATTAAAAAAATCATAGAAGTTTAAGCAATACTTTCTTATTATTATGAGAGTTTTTTAATATATCATAAATTAGAAATGCCATGATTCATTATCCTTCTTATAAATAGGAGCTACTATTGTTGGAAGCATCATTGTCCACGCACAATAAATTCAACTGTTTTGTGTGTTGGAAAAATATATGTTACTATTGAGAAAAAAAAAAATTCAAAATTGAGATATGTAGGCATTGGTATGTTGATGCATGTGAGACATATTTAAATATGTCAAAAATATTCTAAATATTGATAAAAAGATCATTTCTAATTTAGAAAATCGCGAATGGTAGGTAGCTTAATGTTCTTACATGAAAAGTATGTTCAAAGTATTAATGAAAGTGCTGATTGTATCTTAGAAAATGGTAGCATATAGACATTGGTATGTTTATACATCTGAAATATATAAAAAACTTGTTTAAAAAATTTAAATATTCACTTTGTAGATTTGAAATTCTATCTTAAAAAATGATGACACCTAGACATTAATATGATTATATATTTAAAACAAAAAAATAATATTCTAAATGTTCAAAACTGTTTTCTGGAGTTTGATTGTGTGCATATTTTTTAATCTCTCTAGCACTCTCTTTCAGCCTGATAATAGATCACTGTGTATGATAGGAAATGTTGATTTTATAAAATATGCACAAAATGAAACTCTAGAAAACTGTTTTGCACTTCTAAGAAATGAAAATCTGATTACTTTAATATTCTAGATATAATTAAAATAACTCTCTTTGAAAAGAAAAAAAACAACTCCCATAAATAATCATTGATTCATTGATATGTTCAAATTTATGAAACATATCTATACATAGACTATCATGAAACTTAACATTGGGAAAACTTTCTAACAGCTATCCTGTACGAACTATTTGTCCAATTTAAGCTGCTTTCCAGCTTGACTGTTCATATTTAAAAAATCCAAGGTAAACTAGCTGGTAAAAGGCATGCACTTTTCTAGTATAGAATTCACAAGAGTTCAAAACTGTTTGGCAGAATAGTCCATGTGATCTATGGGAAAACAATACAAATCAATTTGTCTAAGATTCGGAATAGTCTAGTAATTTTGGTCCAAATTTTGTTTCTAGTGGTTGTAGCTTTCTCTTTGAAAAAGAGAGAGAGAGAGGACTGCTTATATTAAATGCATTTTGGCTTTGCCAACTCACATTAAGTTGATGTGCAATATGCCATAGTACTAAAAGGTAGTTGCAAACTTTGTTGTCTGTGCATGGAGGACATTAATGGATGCCCCTTGTCTATTCCATCCAATCTCATAATTTCATACAATTTACATTTACCCATTCTACTGGAGCTTGTACAAGACAAAGTGGAATTCCTTGTTCAAATTACTTGCATGCATGTTTACTACCTAATATGTTTTCTTCCTTATGAAAACTGCACTTGTTATTAAAAATAATAATAAGTAGGAATTTGTACTTGGGTCTCACGTGATCTTCTCAAAATTTCTATACAAACACTGCTTTTCCTTTGACTTATGAGCTGTACATGCGCTCCAAATGACATGGATTCTTGGACATAATCTGCTTGAATCATCAATAGTTCATAATTGAGAGCATTTAGAAGCAAAAGAGAGGATTAGGGTGTAGGAGGGCCCTTCACAAGATATTCAACTTAAAGATAAAGCCTAAGTGTTGCACTAGGCCTAAGAGGGATTGATAGTGATGTGGATTTGACACCAAAAATCCACAAACATGTCCAACATTCACATGCCTCTAATGAACCTAAGGATGGGATTAAGATGTTCTTTCCCCTACCTATATACTGTACTTTAGGCTATGCCATCATCAGCAAGCAAATCAATCCAGATTGTGCAGGCATCAATGTCAACAATTTGATTTTTACATTAGTTTTTACAATTAGATGTGTTTATTTATATTTGTTTTTAAGTATTTTGATGATAAATCTAGAAAAATGTAAAAATTTCTTTTGAATATTACAGCAATCTTATTAAAATCTGTTTTGTGGTTATCACTGTCAAATATTTAGCTAATTGAATGAAATCGATTATTTGAATGGTATATCTATTCATACAATATATTAATTAGATGTATTTCTGACTTATTAGTCATCATAAAAGTTGATATAAGAAATCTTAAACGATAGAATAATAACTGTTTTATAAATTCAAATGTTTTTTGGAATTGATAATAGAATCAGTTATTCACGAAGGGTTTCAAATTAACTTTTGAGAATGGATAATTTTCATTGAATTTTATACTGGATTAAGCAAGAAACAAGGAATAGTTAAAAGAAACTGCTGCAAGAACAGGTACACAACAAGGTTATATTATACGGTTAAGAAGTAAAGGGAAAGTTTCAGTGCGCAGCCAAAAACAGTACGAGGAACTGGGGAAAATACTTTCACTTATACTCTTGAAAAAATAAAATAAACAACTTTTTCTAATACTCATATAGCCTTTTAGCACTAGAATTTTAAATTGAGGAATTTCTAGATATTTGAGTTTAAATTGAATAATAATATTTGTTAAAATTTTGATTTTGGATGGTCTAATGATCAATGACTTTATCATTTGTTTATTCAAGTTTTAATTAAAGTTTTAAATAAATAAAAAAAACAATGATTTGAAGATAGTTTTTAAATTTATTTGTTTTTTTATTTTATGAATAGTCTTTTTCTCTTAATAAATAATATACTTACAATTCACAAAAAAGAGGTCTAGTGAAACAAGATCACCCCACAAAAGTTCACACAGCCATAGCTAGAATCAACAACTATTCATCAAATTTTTTTATAAGAAACAACCCTCATGCAGTCAGTGCCATGTCAATTGAGGGGGGTGGTTCATCCTGATCATGAAATCCCCAATCATCTTTGAGATTGGCAGGCGGACAAGGAACAATCCAGCCATCAATAGCATAGTCGGAGGCCTGGTCTTCATATTTGGTATCAGTCCACGGAGGTGAAATAGTCAGCTCCAAGCAAAAGGGCCATTTACCAAAGTCAACACGCTGAGCACTAGGAGGGGAAGCCACCGGGCCCAGGGACTAGCCTGTGCCACCATGGGGCAGGGAAGCCAAACAACGATGCCAACCACCATTGTCATCACTAGGAGAGTAATGGCAAGAAGTTTGCGAGCATGGCGTGTGCGAGCGGCAACCAAAAGAACTATGCATTGGGTGGCGGCCCCTAGGTAGAGTAGTATTAGCCGAAGCATCAAGAGGCACTCTAGCAACCATACAGGGAGCATTACCTCAATGATTGAGAAGCTCCTGAAGGTGGGCCACCTCTAGAGCCACCTTAATGGCTCGCACTTGAATCTGCATCATTACATTGTTACAAATGCATGCTTTAGTGTAGATAGCAACATTTATGTCAAGAAAACTATGAGTGAAAAGAACAACATTTCTATCTTTCCACTGAGTAAACAAAATCTCCATCCTAAAAGTATGTCAGATCTGGGTAAATTGTCTATGGAACCTGGGAGAGTCACCCAAAATAACCATATGCTAGGAAAAAGGTTCAGGCTGAAATGACTTAAAGAAATCATGAATCGAGTGTCGATAGTTTTGAGCATGCCTACAGAACAAAAAATAATGCAAAAAAGTCTCTGGCTGCCCACAAAAAGGACACCGAGGATCCGGAACCCTAATATACTTGAGTCGAGGCCCAAGGGGAAGACCTTGAAAAACCAAACACCAAGTAAAGTGAGCAATCTTGGGCTCTATGATGACATTCCAAATAGTGTCAAAAGGGAAGATTGCAAATGCCAGTGCTAGTTGAGGGTATCCACCATCGGCAAATGGGGAGAAAGCCATCAATACACCAAACTTGGCTTGTAGCTAGTGAAGGGACTGATAGGGTACCACTTCCAGTCTACCCACCAAGGTTGAACAGACTGGATATCCACCTTCTGAATTAAGTGATCTGGAATTGCAGAAAGCAACAGATTAAAAGTCTATCGATTTGAACAGGCAAGACGGAACTTGTAGTGCCTCTCCCATTTGATTTCTGTAAGTCATCCTGATGGATGCAACCTTGTTGATCTCTCCTTGAGATGAGATTGTGATTGGGACCATGAGTGGTCTACACCCTTGAGGTGATTGGATTTATGTTACTGTATCATTTGCTTTGATTATGCTTATGGATGATTTATGAGATTATGATGTGATTTATGGTTCACTGAAGTTTGTGTTAGTGGTTACCAAGATTGATGTGGTATCATGATGTTGTTTCATGATTATCTTAAGATGTGTGTAAAGATTGCATTGTGTACTATTATTGTGCCACACTAGACTAGGTTCCTATAGCAGTGGTTAGTCATATTTATGATTGTGTTTGCTTATGTGTTTTAAGTGCCTTTTCATGTTGTTTAAAAAACCATTATTAAATGCTTAAATAATTAGAGATGGATTGTCCATGTTGGATTCATTGGTTATGTGCTGTGGATATTTACCTTGTTATATTTTGATCTGAGAGATACTTGTTACTCATGTTATGTTTTACATTTGAGATGACATAAGGGTCGGATGTGTAAGAATTTGGCTTAGGCCAGAATTTACCCAAGAACTAAAGAACTCAACACAAGCACACAATAGACCAATAGAGAAAAAGTATGATTAGAATGACGATATTCATTCAATATGCCAGTTTGAGAGTACACTAGGAGTGCTTATATATAAAGGCCTCAAAAGAGCTTCTAGAATGCATAGAAGTTAGCAACATGATAAGTCATACAACCAGACACATGTCCACCAAATATGAGTTATCCTCCATTAAGCACGAAATTAAGTGCGATGATGTGAGGATAAGCCTACAATGGTGTATCATGCAAATCAATGGTATAGACAACATGTGCTAAATAAGGAGTGCGAATAATTGTGTTGTCAACATGACAAGTTAGTGGATGATGCAAACTCCAATGTTTCAGACACCATGTGCATAATTAGAGTTGCATAACTCATGAGAGTACACAAACTCCTAAGTGTCTCACCTAAATAAATAATAAAATAATACATTAACCTAAGTAAACTTAAGTAAGTGTAATAAGTAAATACTTATTTACACCAACAAGATGTTATACTTTGATTTCAGTATTATAGATGTTAAACTACTATGATGTTTAGTTGATCATATTGCATGATGATGCCATTTTGAGATGACAGTATGTTTTATGATGATATCTTCACTGCGGTTATCTAGTATTTGGACATATCTCTAATTATGTTATGTGGTGGATTTAATGTTATGGGTATTTACTTAATTCTTGTGTGGTTATGCTTTATGCGAACATGAGTGATCTAAATGTATTATTTTGATATAATTGAATAAATGGTTAAATTAGATTATTTATTGTATTTATTGCTTCGGCTATGTTGTTATATGAAATTGCACTTGATCATGTTGTTTAGTGTGTAGAATTTATATCCCTGATAGTGACATATATGGAGTTAGTGATTCAACTATTCATATTTTACCAATGCCATACTTGTATGGTTGACGTATCCTTATTTTAATTATTTAATTAAACTTTTTAGTGATTATTAAATCTGAACTCATTTGCATTATGTGATTAGACCAGTGAGCATGTCTATGCATTTAGAGTTTCGCATTGTCGCGAAAGTTGTTAAGGAAATTTTTATGTTTTTGGATTTTTGGGCTTTTAATTTTATTGAACTTAATTTCTAGCAACTTTGCCATAGATGAATTCTTATTTCTAGGAATAGCCTATTTTCGTTTGGGTCAATTTGGGGTTTAACTAGGTTGGCTAGTTATTTGCCCTAATCGATTATTCACTCAAAAAATGAATATGTATTGAAAAATGAATTTAATTCCTCACTTCTCACTTTTGAATTAGAAAGTTAGAGTAAAACTCAAAATCCTCTTCATGAGGATTTATTGTTTTGTTTGTTGTGAGAGTTGCACGTGTGAGATCATCACGAGGTTGGTTTCATTGGATCTAGTTCAAGGAGACCTTGGATTGCCACGATTTTCAACTACTTCTACAAGATTTTTATTTTATAATTCACATTTTATTTTTCCCTTTTGGCTATGAGGTAGGGCTCTCCCGTTTTATTGTTTTGGCTTCATTTCTACTTCTATTTTTGGTAGCCATTTTTTAGAAGGTTGAGAACTAGTATTCCCCTTTGTTGTTGTATGCTAGTTCTACCTGGTTGGGCAGCTATGAGTATTTTCCTATTTTTTGGGATGACGATTTGGAGTTTTGCACCATTATGCTGGTCGTTTTTGCATACAGACTCCAAACTTTGATTTTATTTGATATTTGTAGCTTTTGTGCCCTAAGACCAAATGGGTTTTAATTTCAAAGTTTTCCATTTTTTGGAGTTTTTACCTTGTTTTGTGTGTTGTCCTATTTTCTCTAGTTTCTTTGGCATGATGTTGGTCATGGACTTGGATCATCCATTTGGATCTCAGCTGGACCATTATTACACTTTTTATGTTTTCATTGGGATGCATGCCGCGTCCTACTCCCAACTTTGTGTTTGGTTGAGTGATTTTATACCTAGTGTTATTGTTTCTTTTGGACCCTTGTTATTGTTTCATGGACACTATGATTCGTGTAGAATCCATACTCCCAAATTTAGGCCGATTGAGTGAGTTCATGATGTTTGGTCTTGTTGCATCATTAGGATTTGTGTAGAATTCATACTCCCGGATTAAGGCAGTTGAGTGAGTTGATGATGTATGGTTTTATTATTCCTTGAGATTTGTGTAGAATCCATCCTCCCGAGCCTATTTTTGGTTGAGTGATATTTTATTTGTGTTCTCATCCAGTCCTTGTGTTATGATCTTCATGATGGTGGTGTGCCACACACGAGTATGTGCATGTACACTTGTTGGCTAACTTGTGAGGCCTGATCTTCCATGGACTTGTCGGAAGTTATGATCATTTGGGGTTGGGTTGAGAATATGCATGCCTACGGGCACTCATCGTTGGATGAGCATGGGTAGGATAGGGTAGCATATGGAGGGGGCTTCGATTTCACAGTCTAGTGATCATGGTGCCATAGGTTGGAAGAGGAAGTTTTAATTAAGTGATAACTAAGTAAAATGTGTGAGTGGTAATAAAACTTAAGATAATAAAAAGGTTCAGGATGTGCTCCTTCTGTTGGGAAGTCTAAGCTGCCAATACTAGCTTGGGCTTGTCAATGCCAAGTGACTCTCCATGATGTCAGCCCCTACATAGTATCCCATTGAGTGTTTGACTAGGACCTGAAGTTTATGCATTGTCTATGTTCTTGGTTTCAGTCTTCATTACTGTCTGGCGTGAGTGTTAGCCATTTACATTGTGCTTTATGTGTGATTTTAGTTGGATCACTATCTCCATATGCATGGCGAGAGTAGACCTACGAGTTCCACATGGTTGGGAGGCATAGCTACCTATAACACTATTGGGGACCAACGTACAAAGATCATCTTTTATCCTAATGTGACCATTGCTAGATGTTTTCACTTGATACTTTGGGCTCCGAAGTATGCTTTCTTGTGATTTATGCTTTCATTGGAATGCTTGGATATCATGTTTAGATGATGCTAGTTTATTTGATGCATTCCTATATTATGATGTTTAGCATATAATTAGATGATGTGAATTTCTTCGTTGGTGTATCTATTGCTTATTGGTTTAGCATGTTAGATTTTCTATTTGTATGATGTTTAATATATGACAGATGTTGTGGCTGATTTATTGGATTATCTTATGCTTTACTTCTAGCATGTTAGATTTCCTTATTCTTCTATTGTAGCATGTTTTAGTAGTGACGTCCTCATAAGATAGCTCCAACGATTTGGTTAGTGGTTTGGGATGTTATGCGTGGGGAATTGCTAGGACCCACAATGGTCTCATGATGCTATTAATGGTTGGGAGGAACCAAATACTTAGTTTGGTTGTTCAGATTATTGCGATGTTATTTTTGTACATTGAGATGTTGCTTCTAGTTCTTTCCTTTCACTGCTATGTTAGATGGTTAGATGCAATTTTCGTCTTGTAGCTTTTGTTTCGAGTGTCCTCACCTCGACTATGGATCTAGTACGCCCTAGTGTGGAGGTTTGATTTCTTATTTTATCCCTTGTTTTTTCCTTAGAGTAATTCTTACTTTCACTTGGTGACCATGCATTAGCATTGGGTGATACATTAAAGTATCGCATGCTCAAAGAAGAAGAATCGTGTGATAGTGGAAAGTATCACATGCCCTTGTAAACTCTATTGTGCGACACTTTATTATATCACACGCCTCTTGGAGAAAGGTTGTATGATACTGGTAATGTATCACATGCCTTCTTGAGAAGTTTCACCCAAACCTTGATTGTATTGCATGCCTTCATTAAAAAGGTCGCACGATACTGGAAAGTATCGTACAGTGCTGATTTAAAGTATCAACTAGGTTTTTGAAAAACCTGTAGAGGTAGACAGTAGGCACATTTTGGTTTGTCCGAAAGTTTTTCTGAGGTGTTTTGACTAACCTCTTCGGTGTTCTAGAATACGTTGGAATTGGATTTAGTATTTAGAATGTTTCAGATTCAAAATTGTTTGTATTCCTCTATGGTTTGTCATTTATGCTTGGTAGTGATGTTTGGAGATTTGTTGGTTGCTCAGATTGTTGGCAAAGACTTCCATTGCAATCTTTGTGATCCCTATGTGATGTTGTCATGTGCATTCATACTTGTAAATTTTTTTTAATCTTGGCTTGTATCTCATCCTTGTTCCAAGGATCTCCAGGCAGGGCATTATAGAACTAGACTTGCATAAATGCTCAAGATCTAAGACTCATAGAGACCCTAGAAAAGAGGTCCTTAGGAGTCTTGATGCCATGTTTGAAAAACCACAGAGTTCTAACACCTTGAGTCTTGGCTAGAGGAATACCCTAGATGGAAAATAGTGGAGACCACCAAATGTTCTATTGGTTCAAAGAGAGCCCATCACGAAACCCATCACTAGACCATTGAAGTCAAGGCTTGACAACTTCCCAAGCTTTCCATATGCTCTTAATAACAAAAGAGCTCTGTATGTGCACAAGTTCCCACATGATGAGAATGGTTTAAAAGCCAATCCCCTTCCACGCAGGCCTATTAACAGGGCACCTGGAAGAAATGCAATGCTAAACCAAGAACTTTCCAAGCTTCATCTCCAATAATACCATTGATAATCCATTTGGCACAAAAAGTGAGACCTTGCTTCTGTGTAGAGAGAAGGCCAAGGCCTCCAGACTCTTTGGGGAGACAACAAAAATCCTAAGCAACTTTGTGAAAGAAAATCATGGATCAATTGCTCTAATTTCAAATAAGAGGCTTTGGAAGGAGCCCAACAGGAAGAATAATAAACATGCATAGGTGCTAGGACCTCTAAGAAAATCTTAAATTTTCTCACAAGAGAAAGGGGTTTAGTAAGCCAATAGTCAAGCTTCTTTGCAATCTTGACAAGCACATCATTCCACAAATCAATTGGTGAAGCTTGAAAGGAAAAAGGAATGCTCAAGAAGCAAAAATTATCCCCATGTGTAACCCATTTCCATTCAAACTAGTCAAGCCAAGGTGGAGCTAGCAAAAAAGATTGTCAGTAATAGAGCATTTTGTGTCGTTGAATAGCTGAGCTAGAGGCTTGACAAAAGGTGTCCAAGCATTAGTGATGTTTTCCTCATCCTCCAAAAGAGTGAGAAAGGAATCATCAACAAAGTGTCCATTGGCCAACTTGGAAGAGGAATCTAGCAAGGAAATACCATGAACCAAACTAGAAGAAATAGAGTGGGCTAGCAAGTAACCGAACCCTTCAGCAGCAAGAACATATAAAGCCAGAGCTAGAGGGAAACCCTTCTAGATGGAGCGAAAGAGCCCAAAGGCTTTAGATTGAGAGCTATTAATAGTAATACAAGAATTAGCATCTCCAAAAAGAATAACCATAGATTGAAGAAATTTGGGACCGAAACCAAGAGCTTGGAGCATAGCCAATATGAAAGGCCATTCAATCCGATCATAGGCTTTGGAAAAATCAATTTTTAAAAACATAGATGGCTGGTTGGATTTGTGAGCCCACTCCATGCCTTCCCAGACAACAAAGATGTTGTCAAGAATATACCTAGACTTAATAAAGCCATTTTGTTTTGGCCGCACAATTAAAGGTAGGAGATGGTGAATTTTAAGAGAAATTGCCTTAGCAATAATCTTATAAGACACATTAAGTAGGGTAATGGGCTACCAATTACAAATATCCTTAGGATCGCCAACTTTAGGTGTGAATTTGATGTTTCCTTTGTTGATAATAGATCCTAGAATCTTAGAATAATAGGCTTCAAGATAAACTTTGTGTAGGTTGGGACCAATAGACTCCCAAAGGTGTTTGTAAAATTCACAGGGAAACCCATTACACCAGGGGGACTTGTCATTAGCCATGGAAAAAACTGCCTCCTTGAGGTCTCGGATGGTGAGAAGTTACTCATAGAAAGCACGTTGCTCGATCGCTAGACGGTTTGGAGTAACAAAAATACACTTTCTGAAGGCTTCCTCCCAAGCAACTAAATTTCCCTGCGAAGCAAACATATCTTTGTAATGATGAAGAAAAGCTTGCAAGATTTCAGGGAGATTGGAGAGAACATAAGTGTCTTGTTTGATCTTTTTAATCCCAAGATTGGCATGACAGGCTCTAAAAGCCTAGTATAATTATTTTGAAGCCTTATTGCCAACCTCCAACCAATGGAGGCGAGCTTTGGTTTGGGCCCCACGAGTAGCATAATTATCTGCAACATGTTTGTCATGACAAAGCTTGGCAAGCTAAGTTTACAAATCAACATCAAAAGGGTTAAGGGTGAGAGCCTTAAAAGCTTTCTTGAGAGCCGTGGTAGTGGATTCATAAGTTCGTCATCTGATAACTACCAACTACTGCCCATAGATGCATAGAAATCTAACATTTCTAGTAACAACATCATTCCACCACTAAATCCACCCTTTCTAAGAATGCGGATGTGGCTCCAAATTCTAGACACATAGGATATGAGCATTAGTGGAAGAATGCATCAACACTGACGTATTGAGGAAAAATTGAGTCCTAACAACCCACTAGACAACTGTGTGCCACGAAATGGAAAAATAAATGGGATAGCGGTCTAATAATGTCACATCTGGAAAAGGAATGATAGGTAAATCTCAATCCTCAGAAAAGGAGAAAAAGGATTGTGCAATAATCATGGCACGATCGAGACATTTTAAAATGTTGTTAGAGCCAGCTCAAAAGTTGGACCAAGTGTACCATACCCCACTATGCTAGCGGCAGTTAGTATTGGGATCAAAAAGGTCAAATTTATTACATATGTAATACCAGGCTTCCCTTTCCCCAGCTATTCAGTGAGAAGGGAAAATGTCATCTTTGTTAGAGGCCAACTCAACCATATTGAAGTCACCACACATAACCCAAGTAGCTGGAGGAAAGTTGTCAATATAAAGCTTTTTATTTGTATTTTAAGTATTTAAAATTTTTAGTTATATAGTTGTTCAAATATTTGAGGTAGGTGTTATAGATTGAAGATAGTTTTTAACTTATTTGTGTTTTAAGTATTTAAAATTTTTAGATTTCAATATAAAGTTATATAGTTGTTTAAATATTTGAGGTAGGTGTAATAAATAATTATTGGGTCATCTTTAAGTAGGTCATGTACAATACTTTTAAATGATTTCCTTTTTATTCTTGTATACATTACTGAATAGTGAATGTTTATACAAAAAGATAATTAATGAAATTTAATGTACCATTTATAAGTTTAAAGTGTGAGAAGCTAGTTGTAGTACCCTTCTCTTAGAGATGTTATGTTAGATATTAGAAATTGATTTGTTGATAAGATTTTTTTGTGCTATTACATGACTGATTTTGAATTTATATATTCTATTAGGTTTATGTTTATTTTAAAGTTTGTGAAACCAATGTAACTATTTCAAACTTATTATAGTATAGATGTGTTTTCTTCAGCATCCTGGGTGTAAGGGCAACCTTGCATTACCCAAAAATATTTCTATTTATAGTTTTGTGTTTTCAATAAGGGTTATTCCAGTGCAGAGTTGTTATTTATGGAAGCTTGTTAATTTTAGCAAGTTGGTATTATGTGCTCATATTGTTCCAATCTCATATGTGGAGGTTCATTTTAGACTTATCATCCTGTGAGATGAGTTTCATTGTCATATCATATATATTAGTGCAGTTATTGTAGATTTTAGATATAAATTTTGGCTATCTAAACCTTAGTGGTGTAGTGCACAGATGTTTGTCTCTAATTTTTCTTGCTTTGTATTTGTAGTAACTAGATAGATCTTGGAAGATCATCCTATTTTTGTTTTGGATCCATTCGTTTGGTCAAGGATCTCTTAGGCAATCTTGTAAGCCTAGAGATGCCTTAGTCCATTAGGATCACCATTTTAGATTTAAGTTTCTTTAGGTGTGTTTTCTTGTCTTAATAAGGCCTTAGGTTGGGAATTCATTTTAATCCTAGTCATTTTTTATCATATTTTGATAATTGGGTAGGTTAGCATCCATTCAAAAGCCCAAAAGTTGCAAAAAACAAGAAGTTGCAAAAAATATGTAAAAGTTGGTCATGCAACTCCAAAAGTTGCTCGACAGTTACAAGATGGAAACCCAAGAGTCATTGGAGGTTTTGAATTGATTTTAATTCATATGTGAAGTGTTTTTAAGTTTTTACTTTGAGCCCAAGTGGTAAGAGGTTCAGATGAATGATCTTGATGCAATTTGGATGGAAGATGAAGAGTTTTTCTGAGCATTCTTGAGTTGTATAGTCATATCTAGTGTGATTCTTACAAACCAATTTGATGCTTTGAAGCTCCTTTGCATTATTGTGATATTTCAATTGATTTCAGGTAGTTTAGTCTTGGTTTCAAGTATTTTTAAGAAAGTTCTCTAAAAATAGCCCAGGAAGAGGCTTGTGAGAGCTCATTCCATAAATGAAGTCCTAACTTGCATTGGAACTAGTGGAATTCTCTAAGATTTTGGAAAATGCAAGTTAGGATGGTACACTTATGGATTCCTAAAGCCTAGGAAGTGGCTCAAAGGACAGACCATGTTTGCATTAGGCCCTAGGTTAAATATCTTTATGTATTTAACTAGGATTGTGAGTAACAGAATAGGATTTGATGAATTGGATTGATAGAAGTAGTTTAGTAGTGACTTTGAGTTATTTATGGTTAGTAGAGGAGGTCTGAGGCCCTCCACCAATTCCATGCACCCATTATCTAACACTTGTTTCGAAAACCAAACCTAGTGCGACCTATTAGGTCTATGTACTTTGCAAGGGTTAGGTGTTGCAAAAGTGGAGTTGGAAAGCTAGGCTTTGGATAAATTCCAAAAGGGTGTTTTAATCTACACTTAGATTTGATAGGTGTCAACCTAAGAGGAATCTATGTCCAAAAAACTAGAGGAGGAGACCTACAAGGGCTTATAGTAAAATCAATATTTCATACTATACGACAAGTGGAGGGTCAAACCAAGAGTTGATTCTTGATCTATACAACATAAGTAAGGTGTCCCAATAGTAACTTGGGATTGATAAAGCTATTGGTGAAGAGTTTTATCTTTTGGCTTAAAATAGGGCTAGTGTCCCTAAAGCACAAAGGTGCAAAGTCTTGATTGGAGGAGTAACCAGCTTGAAGGAGTTGACAAAGACCATATCACCTTGGATAGGTCATAAACATAATATCCCAAAGGAGTAAGGACCTAGGAAGGGTACAAGTGGAGTTTGTGGGTTAAGAAGAAGAAATTACTTACACTAAACTTCTTGTTGATCACATCTGCATTATTTAAGACTAGCAATGAAGGCCTAAATGCCTTTGAAACAAGGTCAAACCTCAATTGATGGGCACTTGCATGATTAATTACTATAGAACTTTATCTAATCAAGGTTCTAGAATGAGGTTATAATAGCTAATCGAGTCAACGATTTGCTAGTTATGGTCTCTACAAGTGGACCCGTCCAAAAATATAATTTGTAAATTGTCTTGAGCTGATCATATGTAATGAAGTGTAATAAAATAATATAATATAAGGTTGGTCAACCTCAAGGGTTAGATCTTAGTGTCTAGAACTTTTCCACATGGTGAAAAATGTCTATATAAGGAAGGCTCGTAGGTTGGTTGGGGTAGTTATGGGTGATAGACACAACTTTGTCTTGCAGATTGTTGTAAGAAAAGTGTCCTTGTGGGTTTGCATATCATAATTTTGTAATTCCACATTTGTGATGATAATAAGAAGCTCATGTTTTTTTCTTTCAATTTATGTTGTTTTTTTGTTTGTTGAGTGTCATGGTGTTAAAGGGAGTAACTTTCATTACTCTTCTTTCCAAGTAATTAGTAGAAACTACGCTAATAAATAATAGGAAGATATATAGTAAATACTTAACTTGTGTCAATGTAAATTGAAATGCACTATTAATGTTCAATGGTAGACTCTCTATGTGATAATGCAAATTAAAATGAGTGTCACTAGGCCTATATTTGACCTTATAGTAAATAGTAATTAGAGTTTAGCTATAGTGATTTAAAATATTTTAAGTTTCATTTGATTATTTTATGTACTTAATTAAACTATTTTTTAATGGTAATCATTTCTTTTTAAAATAGTAAATTGAAATCAACGACAATTCAAAATTAAGTCATCTTGCACCCAAGCAATACGATATGGACGTGAGTGTTTCTGTCTCTTCAGCTTCAACTTGGTGACCATCATTTCTGACACCAGATTGTCAGTACTTCCACTATCAATGATCACATCACAACACTTATCTTCACATCTGCACCTTGTGTGAAACAAACTCCTTATTTGATCAAGTTCATTCTCACCACTCAACAGGACTCTTCTATTAACTAGGATTTCTCCTCTTTCAGCATCTTTAGAATGTGAGGATTTGGCATCTTTATCAACATGTGCAACTCTCGCTAGGCCTTCGGTTCTTCAATCTATCTTTCCTTGGCACTAGGTACATTCATTTATGCTTTATGCCCTTCTTCTCTGCAATGAAAACATTTCCCACGAAAGCCTCCTCTTCCAGATCCTTGTCCTCTACCTCTTCCTCTCTAACCTCTATTGTTTTGATCATGGAAATGATTGGAATTATTTCCCCTTTGGTTCTAATTGCTACTTCTAGCCTCATCCTTGTTTTTCTGATCATCATTACGACCTCCATAAGATCGTCTGCCAAATCTTCCACCAGGACCTCTTCCACTATTCTTACTGTCAAACTTTTGGCTCAGTTTCTCCTCAACTCTTAGGGAAAACTGATATGCCTCCTCAATATTGTTCATTCGAACTAGACTCAGCTCGTCCTGAATGCTTGGCCTTAACCCATTAAGATAATGAGCAACTTTCTCCTTATCAGCTTCTACATGGCCCTTTCTAATGAGAACTCGATATAACTCTTCGGTATACTCTTGAACATATTTTCCCACTTGCTTCATTCCTTGCATCTTCTTCAACAGATCAAGCTCATAATCCATAGGAATGAATTGTCGCTTCATTTTAGCTATCATCCAATCCCATCTGGTAATTTTGTCTTTTCCCTATCTATTTTGCTCCAATTGAACCTCTTGCCACCAGATCTTTGCATGTCCCTTCAGTTTTGCCTTCGAAAACTTGACCCTATCCAGATCCCCAATATCTTTATACTCAAAGCACGCCTCTAGTTCATTGATCCAATCGATCAGCTCTTCTAGGTTAAGATTTCCTAAAAATGTAGGAACCTCAAACTTAGGTCTTTTTCCAATCTTGGAGATGGCCCTAAAAAGCCTCTCTTCCTCTAGGTTTAGAACTGCCTCTGCTCTGGCATTTTCTTCTACTTCGTCCTCATCCTCGCTTTCATCTCTCATAAGAAGATTTATTTAGATATTTTGGGTAGCCCAACTTTGAAAGGCCATAACTCACAAATCATTGCTCTGATTGGCTATTATAACCACTTTTCGAAAATGCCAGCTTCTGATCTACAGGCCAAAAATTGTGCTAGTGCCCTTTCGTCGAGTTTTCGGACCTCATCCGGGCACTCTAAGGCCTCCAATGGTGAGCTTGAAGATTTTTTTGCAAATTTTTCCACTGAAAATTTGCAATAACTTCTTTGATACTTATGCTTGAGCAATTAGATTTTTATGGTAGGCTTACAACTCTAAAATGAACCTTCCTGAAATGAAAAAATTCTGAGCACATATGACAAACTTACTAAAAATAGCAAGTTCCCATAAATAGTAACCACCCTATCTACTAATCCTTATTAAAATAGAAAAGACTGAAATACAAATATTTTTGGGGTGATGCAAGATTGCTCTTACACCCAAGATGCTCCTACATCAGTAGTACAAGAAAATAAAATTATTTTTTATTTAATGTTATTATATAATTCACTTTTGGAAAAGAGTAAATTCTTCAATTTGAAGTTATGAATTGGTGGGGTCGCAAATGAGGAACCTAATCCCCAAATTAAATATTCAACAATCATACTTAATGATGTTTGAATCTTGATGACAAAAACAACAGTATCACAAACTTAGCCATCACACCATTCCAATTTGAATATGATTTACATTTTAATTTAAAACTACTAAAAACATATGTAAATTTTATTGATTATAATCTTGAATGTTCCCTTGGTTTGTAAGTACCCAAATTTAAAACTAATATTAACTACTACACTGATAAAAAAACCATTACTACTACTCATCTTCAAACATTTTGTGTTATGATAGAAACACTTCATTGGTAAAGCAATCACTAAGTTTCAGACCCCCATTGAACAATACTCACAATCTTATACTTTCATTAGATTTTTAAATTCACGGATCTAAACAAATAAAACATGGAAAATGATTGCCCACTAAAACTAACCTCATATTTCTCTAAACTCATAGTAGAGTAAAAAAAAATAAAAAATTCCTTGATTAAAATATATTTACTACTCATAATTTAATACTCATAGTTTAACAATTAATATTGGTTGCATTTTCATTATTATTATATAACTTGACAATTTTAATCTAAATAAAAAAGAATGATAAAATAAGCCTCCCCTCTCAATGTAAACCTTACCCACTCGATGTGACCATAACCATCAGTTTGAAAGATTGAAGTCCTTTCACTCTCGTACCCACCTAATATACCATAAGTACTATCTTTTCATAGTGATCCAAATCCACCATCACTTTAACATAGATTTTGTTATCCAATGTTAAATCATTAAACAAAATCAAGTCATGCCTCTAAAGATATGGCCTCCAAACAGTTATTTACTTCTACCCAAATAAGTTGAAGAATCCAATCTAGAGTAATTTTCAAATTTTATTGTACTACAAATCATAGGGAACAATTAGGTGTTTTCATAGCCATCCTAGCCTTTTGTGTTTTGCACTTTGGTTGGCCTTGAATTTGTCTTCAATCGCATGTAGTCGTATGTAAAACCACCGCCACACTCCTCAAATTTATCCCTTTATTCTTGCTTTGTTGCCTATAAAATCACTTTATTGAAATTATGGACATGAATAAAGACGTGTGAAAGAGAATGGTAAAATAAATTTGATTTTTTCCTAAACTATGGCAACTAATTAGAATAATAAAAAAACTCCTTAAATAAATAAAAGTATTTATGTCTCATATACTTTGGACAATAAATCCTTGGAATGAAATAGAGATGTACAAATATAATGATAAGGTGTCCATTATAACAAACGTGAAATACCAATGGTCCCCAACGTGACACGGCTGGCCCACCGCTCTTCTTTTAACTACGTCATTATACTGTCGGTGACAGGTGGCACATCCCCAAACTTTTACCGTGGTCCAAAAACAATAATTCAGTAGCCAAAAGCAATAAGGTTTTTTCCCCTACAAGAATTTTTTGGCTAATGATTTTCTTTTTTTCCTTGGGGGTCCATTAGACCATGGGGGCTACACCTGAGCTAATGTGGGGATTTTTATTTATGTATGTTTGGTCATTTATCTACTTGGGTTTCCCCTAGGTACCAAAAAACAAGGTTGTTTGGAGAATATGAATGTCAATCTCTTAGAGAGAGTTGTAATATTAATGGGGGACAAGTGAAGATAAGGCAATGACAATTATCATCATCTGAAGATGGGTCAAGGTTGGGAGTATGATTGATTGGGAGTAGTTTGGAACAATTATAGGTATATTTTTGGGCCACAATTTGGACCTTAGTACAACTTGCATGGACTTTAGTCTTGATTGCATGTGGTTACTCCAAGTGGAGGAGTAAAATAAGGCTTTACATGTGACCAACATCCATTTAATTTTGGGGTATTTTTTTTGTTGTCACTATAATGGACTAATGATAGTTTTTAAATTTTTTTTTGGTTTTGGCTTCATCTTCTTTAAATATAATTTACATGTGTCAAAACATTGTTAAAATCATACGAGTAATTTTTGGTTTTATCTTTGTATTATAATGATATGTACTATTGAAAATACTTTAATTAATATACACGATAAATAGATTATGGAAACAACAATTATTATTATGTACATAATTGAAAGTTATAATTTTCCATAATCATGAAATGATTTGTGTGAACAAATTATTAAACTACTAGTGATTAGTTTTGTTTTATTAGTGTATTACAATTATATATGCTATTTAAAATAATTTTATAATATGTGTGTCATTTAAAAAATATTTAATGGTTATATATTATCTTAAATTTTTAATTATGTAGACAAGAGTCTACAACACAACAGTAAAATTATGAGCCTTTTATTTTTCCTTCCTCTCTTTTATTTGTTCGTAATCTATGGACTCTACCCCTTCCTTTATAACCAACAGGGTATGCAATCTTCTTCTATTCTTTCACGCAACTCTCTTTCATCTTGATGATGGATCATTGAGTATGATCTGAAACGTTGATGCAAATAAAATTGACACAGTTAAATCCAAAAACACGCAACAAAATTATTATAGACTGTGGCAATCAATGAACAATGAATGTTGTAATAATATTTTAAAGTTTCTCACCTTATAGTCTTTTTTTAATGAATGGAATAAACTTTTATATATTATAAACTTTTGCTTATTCATAGGTGTGCATATTTCAAATTCACATTTTTTTCTGAAATATTAAGTTGTTTTGTTTTAATTTAAATATTTCTAGATTATGTGGGTGACATGGATAAGATGAATTAGTCTATAAGATTCAACATCTTTTAAAAAAAAAAAATTATGTATGATCTATGTATTCATATATGTTGGTGATTACTAATATTATTGCAACTACTTATGCTTTTTAAGTTGTTTTGTTTTAATTTATATATATCTCTAGATCATGTGGGTGACATGGAAAAGTTGAATTAGTCTATAAGATTCAAAACCTTTTAAAAAAAATTTAAATTATGTATGATCAATGTATTCTTATATGTTGATGATTACTAATATTATTGCAACTACTTATGCTTTTATCTAGTGTGTCCATGTTCAAGAAATGTGTCTTGACACTTTTATGTAGAAGAGGTGGTATGTGCTTGACTAATCTTGACAAAAATATTGATGAATAGATATGCATCTTGTGTCTTTCATTTTTTAATGTACATTATTAAATTAAAATTTTACTTAAGAAGATTATAGTGCATTAAATAAATTGTGACAATTCAAAATATTCTTATAATTATTACTATATATTTACATTTTGTTATACATTTTAAAACTTCATAAATTTGAAAAATAAAATAGTGCATTATCTTAATAATTCACCTCTTTACTTCTTTTTTGGACAAACAACCATCATAACATGTTTGTTTCTCTAAATATATGAGAACTACAATTAATGATAAAGTTGTTATGAACTTATGTTGACTTTAGAATGTCCGTGCTAAAGTAGTCTTTGGTGATTGACAAAATAATTATAGGAGTGATGAAATTTAAAACTGTTATAAAAAGAATGTACTATTTATAGCCTAAATATATAGTAACTTTATTCAATAGTTGTAAATACTATGAAAGTGTGTATGGAGTATTTTAGAATAAAATTAAACAAATAAAAATATATTGATAACTATAAATAATAGTATACACAATTACCATATTTGAGGTGAGTAGCTTCCCATTGAAAGCAACCATGTGCAAGCAACTTTTTAAAACTAAGAAAAATATAAGTGTGTAATTAACATAGTTGTGTGCATCAAATCATCAACAACATTGCTCGCTCTCTTTGTAATCGCATGCATCCTAATTTAATGCATAGTTGATTTCCGCATAAATGCAAATTTGGCAGTGTTGCTTGATACCCAATCAAGGAAGCATTAACCTTCTATCTTATGCTTGTTCAAACTTTGAATTTATTTTAATAAAAGCCTCAATACCCTCCTCAAAGTATCCTTAACTCCTTATATTATTATGATTCATATATGCTTTGCATTTCTACATTGAATACTACAAGCACATGCTCTACTTTTGCAAGTTTTGATTGGATTGTAGTTATGCAACACATGGAGCATCACCGACCACATGGTGGCATGCTTCCATGTGCATTTCACAATTGGAAATCCTTTTGGCACAAGAAATATCTCTAGATAAGTTTGACATTTGACATCATATGCTTTCAAAATATAATAGAATTTATCTTGCAACATGGAATCTGCATCATACAAGTATAACACTGGACAACATCATATTCACATATACTATGAAAATATATGCATAAAATGATACAAGAGCATCCATTATTAATGTGTTTTTATGTGGGAGATAATATAGGAGTTAATTTAGGACTTTGAAGTTCAAAAATACCCATCTAGTTATGGTTTTTTAAAAGTTATTTCTTGATACATGAGCATCCTAGGGTAGTTGCAAATTATGCATGTGTTAGAGTGCTTTTGATCTTAGAGTGAGTGGGCTTAGTCACTATTAGGAGTTATTGGGTGTAGTTTTTCCTAAGGAAATTGGTGACTGGAGGAACTTGGAAATGTGTAAGGTACTCAATTGATGATCTTCTTAGTGGAACATGTTCTCAATTATGCTTATAGGATCTTGGTGAATGTGTCTTCTTGGTATACTTGGTGATGCTTGGCTTGCTCAGTGGTTTTTGCTGACACTCGATGGTTTGGCTCATCGAATGGTGCTCTTGGGAGGTTTGATCAAAAAACTTGGTACATTTGATTCATGTTGTGCATAATAATGACATGGATTGATTGTGGGATATGTGAGGACCTTTTTGGGTCCTGGTTATTTATCTTGTGTACATGTAATGATTTTTGTAAAATGACTAAGGCATGTTATCTTTATTTTCTAGATGATTTTGTGTAATAGGTTGACTTGTATCTATGGAAGTATATAAGGAGGGTTTGGGTAGAGTTGTAGGCAACGAATGCATGGGGAAGAAAAGATTCAAGAAGGAATTTCGAGTTTTGAATTGTGAGCAAAGCTAGTAGCTAAGTGTGAGATTAGGAAACAAAGAGATTGCTTTGTGGCTTGCGAGCACAAGTTTAGATCTTACTTAGAGTTTCTACCTAATTTTTGTGTTATTACAAATCTAGGCTAGCTAGGTTTTAGAGTATTTGGATATTGCGAGATCTTGTAGAAATATGACATTTTTTAATAATTGGTCATAATCGGGAAGGCCTTATAGTCTAGCACATTACTTGTAATTAGTTGTTTATGAATAAAGAAGTTGAGTTTGGTATTAAAGATCTTGTGTTGCTCATGTGTATTTGTCCTATGATTATTGGTGGGGACTAGATCACCTCCATTAGGGGTACATATGGTCTTGTACTGCGCCATTTCTTCACTATAACTCTTTAAATTATCCTTAAATGTATCAATTGAGAATGTGATTGCCCATTTTGTGATAACCATCTCTTTTCTATTTGAGCCCATACTATGAATGAGAGTCTTTTGGCATTCAATTTTATAAATTTTGAGAGTAGACTTTAAAAATGACTCTAGACATATTTAACGCATTTTCTAAACTAAATTTGATGTGTTTCCTAGGTATTGCACACCTTCATGGTAGTTACTAAAATATTTTTTAAAAAAATTAAACCCCTTTTTGAGTTTTATATTTGTGAATTATAATTTTGGTCATTAACAAGAAATTGGGTTGGAATAATTAGCCATAGCTTCTTCAAAAGAGGTTAAATCCTAGATATGTTTTCAAGTTAATGTAGTTGTATTGCATCAACAAATATTTAGAACTTCAAACCCTAGCTACGATCATGGTAGCTTCATCAACCACTAAAATAAGTCAAGAGGTTAGTAAAATCCAACTAGTGAAGAATGGCGCTTGTCCTCCACCTAAGTTTCATGTTATTCCAGAGATTGCTATGAAAAGAGACTCTATGGGTGTGCTATCTTCAATATAACCTAAAGTCATTATGATCCATGATGTTATAAGTTGTTATATGTGTAAAATTGGAGAGGTAGGAGATTATAAAATCATAGAATTCATGACATGAAGTATTAGTTATAGAATGGACCAGTGGAGATCTAAAAGAAAATAATTCATAGGGGTACAAGTTATCCAACCCTAGACAAAAAGAAAACCATGCAATGTTTGAGCCTTGAAGAAGTTGAGGCTAACATACGAGCGGAGTGGAATGGATGAGGTCTATCCATTACAAACATTTTTTATCCACTAATTGATTTTTTAGTAAGAGGACCAAGTTTCAGTTGAAGATTTGTAGGAGTTGTACAAAGAAAGAAGATTATTTTGAAGGATATTTCTATAGCTCTTCCTCATTGTTGTCAGTTATTATAGGATAATTTTACATCGCATATGGGAATATATTCATTAAGCTATAGGCTACAATCTTGTGTCTTTAAAAAAATTGTAGAGACATTATCTAATAACTAAAGATGTTTTTTATTAAGAATCCTAGCAAGGGTATTGGCCCTTACAAGTCATAATCCAATGGCTTTACATAACAATTATTTATAATAATGTCAATAAAAGACCATTAATAACATACTAATAATGTAGCTTCTAACTCACATCAAGAGTGGGTAGAAAACTCAACCACAACTTGGGGAGGAGAGTGATAGTCTAAAATTGATATTTCCTTTACCTAAATACATCCATCTAGGTGAGTATAGTCCCCAAGGGATGAGTGGAAGATCCCTCTTCGAGTGAGTCAATAGTAAGAACATAACATTGACAATGTTATACATTAATAACAAAGGGTTGGGACACACTAGGAGAAGTAGCAATTAGATAAGGGTCCACACAACTAGAGGGGACTACATCGATGCAAGATATGGAGTTAGATCTACTAGATCAGAAGATTCCAACTTAGTATAATCATCACCTTGCAGAGAGTCATTGTCAACTTGTGAAGATTCATCAGAGGAAGAGTTGGATGTTCAAATAGTTAAATGGTCAAAATTTGTGTCCCTCTTCTGAGTGGCAGCACCTCTACTATGCACTCAAGAATATTTTGTAGCCAAATGAATAGGAGAGAAGCATAGTCAATGCCAAAAGGGGATTTCCTCATATTCCACTAGTTGATTCTATCATTAATCCCAATCATCATGAGAATAACCTCCTTGAGAGGGGTGAATGATGTTGATGTCAACTAGAATGTGAGAAAAAGGTAAAGAGACCCATCATAGTCTTATCCTCATACACCTTTTTAAAATGACCAATATAATTGGCAAGGGGGTTAAAGGAGGTATTCTATGGTTTGGCAAAGAGAAACTAGAAATAGTAAATAATAAATTATCTTGTTCAATAATAAATTATATTCCATGAAACTAGAAATAGTAGTAATCATAAAAAACCTTAGCACAAGGAAATATCATGATACATTACCTTATAGCAAAGATCCCCAAGAATAATGCATCTAGTGATGTAGATCAAAAAGAGAGTTACATAAGCTAGTAAATCTACAAACTAACC
Source organism: Cupressus sempervirens (assembly GCA_028749045.1). Lineage (NCBI taxonomy): Eukaryota > Viridiplantae > Streptophyta > Pinopsida > Cupressales > Cupressaceae > Cupressus > Cupressus sempervirens. The sequence goes on along the minus strand of CM053786.1, from coordinate 129,589,099 downwards.
CACAATATTGTTAGAAAATTACATTTTCCACCACTTCCAGGATATGTGTCACGGCAAGGGATATCTTGGCACAAGTGATGCATTAATATTCACCTTTGAAGGGATAGAAGTAAAAGAATTTTTAATGCATCAAAAATTGTTTCCATCGATAAGAAGCTTTGGAGGAATAAACACAATACCATCTCTCTATGAAGTGTGTCCATTACACACAACTCCACATAAATCCCTTCCACCATTAGCAAAAGGAACCCCAAAACCCTCATACTAGGTGAAAAGGGTAAGATAGAGTTAGTTTCCTCTCCAACACCCAACACACTATGGGCATGGATAGGCATAGGAGTGGAAATAGTCGTATAAATAACTCAAGTGACCAAAAAGACATCGTGAAAAGGAATTTTTAAAATCTCAAAATAATTGAAGATGTTGAATAAATTTGTGGAGTTTTATTTTGCAGATTTTCCATTTATGTTTCATGAAATTTCAATTACATTTGACTTCTTATATGTGAGATAGAATTTTTGTGTTTACCCTCTTGCATATGTGTTATTAAACCTAGAAGATGTTGGAATTCTTTAGAATAACTAAGAGGGTGGATGAATTAGTTATCCAAGGTCCAAATGTACAAATAAAACTTTTTAGTGCTTAATAGATTCATATCTATAAAACCATATCATGCATGCATCCATTAGAACATCCAATACCTTAACTTAGTAGGTCACTGTCCTAGGTCAAAATAACTTTGCAGAAATGTAAACATGAAATACCACAAACTCATTCACACAATTTGATACAAGGATTTTATGTGGAAACCCAATTATGGAAAAACCACCAGTAACATGCTACCAATTTTCACTCTTCTGAAATGATGCCCTATTAAAGGCCAACCATGTTAAAGGTTACAATACACACTGTTAAATGTGACCTAGTTAAGGGAGTTCAATCACCCTATTAGGAGTGAGATTTGTTAAATGACTTTAGAAAATTCCATTAGAATGTCACCTGGTTAAAGGATTTACAAATGATTATTAGGTTAACCTTAATCTAAAGGATTTATCCCCACTAAAATAGTTGTTAGAAAGTAACAGTAGGACTCGATCTGATAATAAAATACAACTCACTTGTAGATTGTACATCTCTAGTTTAGTCCTCCATCCTTCTTGGCATTCAAACACTTCATCTCTAACAACTTGTTCACCCCTCAAGCATTCATCATCTTAAGCATTCTTGCTTTGTATGCCAATTACAGGTCCTTCTATTTGACCACCATATGAAGCAACACCTTAGACTTCTTATCTTCCTTAGGTTCTCGCACATGAAAACCTTTGCTTCTAGCCTACTATCTCTATAAATAGAGAATTTGAGTCTTTTTTTATTTAACCACAATCATCCATTTATGGTTAGGTAAGATTCAATGAATCTACCCACTTTTATATTTTAGTCCCTCTAGAAACTTCTTCTACAACCTTCCTTTAATTCACCTCAAAACGATTTTTCTTGAGTTCTATGCCACCAGCTCATCATAGAAATCTTCCATACACTTCACAAAAGTCAAGAAATCAAATTGATTGGCTTAAATTCATCAAATCTTTGATTTAACACTTTTTGTTGTCACTCGACATCTACATTGTTCACTCGGTAATAACAATCTTCTGATGCTCAGCCAACACTGGGTTGTTTGGCATCAACTATGTCTTCTCAACTTGATCACCACTATTATTTCCCTAATCCTCGACACTTACTATATTTTACTGATGCTCAGAACCTACTATATTTTCTACTCAGCCTGAACTAAGGTTGCTCAATTTTCATTGTTTGCTTGGTTAGGCTTGGCATACACTTTTTATGAAAACTCTTCTTTTAGACTTAGCTTAAGTAACCATTTACTTTCGCCTTAAGTAGATGAGCAATACATCATGTCATCCATGTCTTACTTGGTCTTAGTGCTCCTATTATACACCAAATAACTCAACCTTTCTCTAGGTACTCTTGTTATCTTCTCTTTCCAAATCCTCTTTGTCAATCAAATAAATGATAATATTCAGACCAAAAAGTAGTTGTCTTACTGGTAAGTATAAGTTTTGACATCATTGAAAAAATAATGATTTTTCCATGATAGGTTCCACACTTCAAACAATCTCTTTTCAACAGAAGATTCTATATTTTACAGTCGATTCACTAAAAGAAAATAATTTTCACCAATATTGAACTTCTCAATATTAAGAAAAATTGTACAAGAGGAACCAAACATGGTTTTATTAAAGGTGGCTTTATAAGTAGAGAGACAAACTCTCCAATTTTTGTATGTGGTGATGATTTTGGATCCTTGAGAAGGAAAGTTGAAGCTTTGCAAGATCAAAATAGAAAATACTTTTTGAAAGGAAGGAACCTAAGAGCGAAGATGATGAAGCTATTGAAAATTCTAGTGATCCAAGTTGTGAAGAATATGAAGAAAGATCAATTTAATGGTAGTTTCTTGAAGGTATTGTTGCAAATGCAGGAGAGACTATAAATTTATGTTACTAGATTTACTTAGTATTTGAATCCTAAAGAGCTAGTAGACTAGATTAATTACATGAAGGACTATTTTAAATATAAACAAGTTTAAGACTTTGATAAATTGAGGTTTGAAAAAAGTAAATTAAAGAGGCATGCTTAAATTTGGTGAGAGAGAAATCCAATTAGAAAGAAGAAGAGGATAAAAAATTAAATTAATAAGTGGAATAGAATGGTGGAAAAGATGAAAACACAATTTAATAGCCTAGTGGATTCAGAATTAGATTTACTCAAGAAAATTCAAGGCTTAAAACAAGGAACTTGATCTTGATCAAGAGAAAATTTAATATAATCTTGATTAGAATAAATCATGTTGAAGACACTAAGGGTAAGGTTGCATGACACATCAATGGTTTGAGGTTGATCATCAAAAGATGTATCTTTAGTGAGGGTTTGTGCAATGGACAATGCATATCAATTTGCCATAGATTTTGGGTAAATAATAAACAAAGGGTATGAAAGTAAGAAAAGAGGAAGGTTTGAGAAGAAAATAAAGGGGGAAGCTGATATGTATATTGGCATGAGGATTCAAATCAAAAAAATCAAAAAATGAAGAACATGGAAGCAATAAAAATCCAATTAATGATGATATGTACCACCATGAGCAAGATTCCAAAGGAAGAGGAAGATCGTGTAGAGGGCTTGGAAAAGTAGAAATTAATTTGTGTTGAATGTGGAGGACATAAAACATATGAATTTACAAAATATGGAAACACAAAAGGAATAAATGAAGGAAGAGTTTTAGATGTTAATGAGGAAGTTGAATCTTCCCATCAAAGGGTATTGAAAATGAAGAAGTGTTAGTCACCAAGAGATTAATTGTGAATAGATCAATTCAAAAAAAGAACTTATTCAAAATAAGGTGCAAGTTTTATGACAAGTTATTTAATTCTATCATATATAGAAGAAGAGGAAATAATCTCATTTCTGAATATGTGGTGAATAAAGAGTAGGTAGAAAGAAAAAGAAAAACTCTATTTCTAATTGGATAGGTTTACTACAAGATGACAAGAAAGTTTTGATAAATTTTTTGGTGAAATTTAATATATCAAGTTGTTATGATGAGATAATGTGTGATATACTTATGACTATTTGTCATACTTTCCTAGGGAGACCTTGGAAATTTGATAGGAGAGAAATGCATGATAGGGGCTTGTTTCAATCCATGCAAAGCTTTGTGCAACTTGCATACCAAATCACTATTGTTTGGGTCAACAAATCCTTCAGGCTACCCAATATAGACTTCATCTTTCATAATTTCATTCAAAAATGTAGACTTGACATCAATCTAGTATAGTTTGAATCCTTTGTAAGCAACATATGAAAGTAGAGTTCTCACTCCTTTCAATCTTGCAACAAGGGAAAATGTTTCCCATAGTCAATTCCTTCTTCTTGTGCATATCCCTTACAAACTAGCCTTTCTTTGTTTCTTGTTACTTCTCCTCTCTCGTTCAACTTATTTTTGAATACCCACTTTATTCCAATAACATTCTTGTCTCTTGGTCTAGGCACAAGTGACCAAGTTTTTTTCTTCTCTTTCTACTCAATATCTTCATTTATTTCTTGATCCAATGTTCATTATCCAAAGAATCCTTTACTGATTTTTTATCAAATTCACATAGTAGACATGCGTCACTTCTTAGTCCTTTTCTTTTCATAACTCCATATTCTTTATCTCCAATGATTTAATCAAGTGCATGATGTTTTCTTACATACTTTGGTAATGTAGGTTCTCTTCTTCTTTCTTCTATTTTAGGTTCATCTTGCAGATTGGCTTTAGGTACTACTTTATGTATTTTTGCTTGCTTTTCTAGCTATTTGGCAATCTCTTGTTATTGCCCGATGGGTTCTTCCTGACACTCAACATCCACTCCCTGATGCTTAGCACATTGTGATTATAACTCAACATGTAATTGTTGTTGTTGCTCGACACCTTTCTTCTCAATTTGGATAAAGTGTTGGGCTTACCTTCATCAATATATATAAATATTTTGTAATCTTCAGGTTCCTTTTTACATTCAAATTCATTCTTTTCTACATATTCATCAACTTTCACATTTGCACTTTCCACAACTTTGTTAGTGTGAAAATTCAAACACTTACATATTTTTCTCTTAGTGAAATAACATAATAATATGCCTTCATCACTTTTAGCATCAAGTTTGTTATTCATGTTGTCTTTTAATACATGAATTTTTCTTCCAAAAACTTTGAAATACTTCACATTAGGTGCATGTCCATACCATATCTCAAAAGATGTAAGGTTTGTACCTTTCTTGACTTGTACTTTGTTCAAGGTATAAACAGTTATACTTACAACTTCTCTCTAGTACTTAAGTGCAACATTCTTCTCCATCATCAATGTCATAGCACAATTTGTGATTGATCTATTCCTCCTTTTAGCTATATCACTTTGTGGAGGGGTCTTTAAGTGTATAAATTTATCTTTTAATTCCTCTATCATTGAAAAATGTGTTGATTCCCCATATATGAATTCACCTCCTATGTCAGATCTTAGATACTTCAAGCTTTTACCTATTTCTTTCTCAACTCTAGTCAAATACCTCTAAAACATTTAAAATGAATCAAATTTTTCTTTAAGAAATTTCACTGTCATCAATCTAGAGTAGTCATCAACAAATAAAATAAAATATTTGTCACCACAATAGCTTTGTACACCAATAGGTCCACAAAGGTCAGTATGAGCCAATTCTAAAATAACATTAGAAGTATGGTTTTTTCTCTTGAAACTAGACCTTTTCATTTTTTCCAACTGACATTGTTTACACATCACATTATCGTGATTTTTAAATTTTGGTAGCCCTCTTACTTTTTCATGTTGTTAATTCTTACCAAATTGTCAAATTTAACATGACAAATCCTCTTATTCCATAACCATATATCTTCACATTGTGAAAACAAACAAGTGCGCTCACATAGGTCTAGATAGAACAAATTATCTCTGTTTCTATCTCCCCTTCCAATCAATTCTCTTGAACCATTATAGATCTTGGCTTTCTTGTTCTCAAATTCAACTTCGTAGCCTGAACTATTTGATTGTGCCACACTCAACAAATTGTAGTTAATTCCTTCAACACAATAAGAAAATTCACATTTGATCTTATTAGTTAGTTTTATTGATCCTTTACCTTTCATAAAATATGGTGCATCAACCAAACTTAACACTACCACCTTTATAATGTTCAAGGATTTCAAACTTACTTTTATCACCAGTCATGTCATGTGAGAAATCACTATCAATTATCCATCAATTACCTTTATCACATATGAAAAAGGTGCAGTTTTCTAATTCCTTCAGAATCATCTTACATAGAAAAATAAACAACTTCTTCATCATTACTGTCAGATTCACTACCACTTTCTTCTTCAGCAATATAACAAGATGTCTTACCCTTGACTTTTAATCATTGTGTCCTTTGTTCTCTTTTCCATATCTTCTTCCTTTGAACTTATTTTCTTTCCTTTCATCCTTATCATCCCTATTAGAACACCTTGCAACAACATGACCAACTTTATTGCATGAAAAACTATTAGGATTAAACCACAGACAAAAATAACAATTATATGAAAATATAAACAATATCAAAAAATAATAGATCACACAAAAAATAACACAAGACACCAAGATTTAATGTGGTTCACCCAATCCCTAGGCTACGCCCACCAAATAGCAAGTCTAATATTATTATGATCCAGTGATTACAACCTAATTACAATCTGTAATCCCTTACATCTCAATACTACTACAAGAACCAATTTTCACATCACCTTGTGAAACAATCCCTAACCCTAAGCCCTTTTATACAAGTATTGAACCACTTTAGCCAAAGTCCCAATAAAATAGGGCCCAAAAAAATTCAAAGAATTTATGAAGTATGTATAGTACTTCCCTAATCAATCACCATAATCTAATAAAAAAAATTTATAGGGAGTTTGCCTTTGTATTTTCCTCTACCTCTTGGAAGTTTTTGAGCCATTAATGCTTCAAGATCCTCAAGATCATCATTTTAAGATTCACTCTCACTAGTCTCATACTTTCCTTTCTTCTTCTTAGACTTATGCAAAACCAATTATGACTTGAAAGAAGATTCGATAGAAGGGGCATTAAAATTATCAAAATTTGGCAATTCAAAAGCAATGGGTCTAACAAATAGACTATCCAAGGTTAGTTCATTACTAGGAGTACATCTCATTTCTTGTATTACAGAGGCTCTAATAGCATAAATAAGAAGTAGGGTTTTGAATACCTTTATGATCACGGTCTTATCATGAATCTTTCCATCAGATCCTCTAATAACATTCACAACTTTTTTTATTCTTCCAACATATTGAGAAATGATCTCTCCTTCTATCATCTTCATATCATCAAATTGTCCTCTTAGGCTTTCTAATTTGGCTCTGAGTACATTCTTATCCCCTCCATGGATCTTTGCTAACTTATCCCACATCTTCTTTACAGAATTACATTCCTTTATATCATCAAAATCTTAGTAGCTTAGGGTAGATGAATTTCCAACATTGCATGATTTTGTTCTTGTTTTCCCTTTATCTGTTGGGCTATCATAGGTGGGTACAACAACATATTAATTCTCTATATAGAATATTGATAAATCTCCAATTCTAGCAATGTGCAACTTCATCAAACTTTTAAATACAAGTAAGTTCTCCTTGTTCAACTTGGGTATCTTGTTTTTGTACATCTTGATCTTTAGCTTTAAGTCCCTTCACACTTTTCTTTCTACAAGCAACTAGGCTCTGATACTGATGGGGACACAACCCAGCTCAGAATGGACACAATAGGAAGGGAAAATTTTATTTGCTATGAAAATATGCTACTACATGCAATACAGAGAAAATGAACTTCTACACATGCCCTATGGGCTTACAATAGCACAAATCTAGAGATAAATTCTTCTCCCAGTACCTTCTCTCAAACTCCACTTTGAATTGCCTTTTACAATGCCAGAAATGTCCTTAAATAGACCCCAAAGGGTTAAGGATTAGGGATACATTCTAGAAAGTGCTAGTTGGCATCCACTGACCAAATAGAAGGTTCTAGAATCCGCGTTAGAAGTCGGCGCAAAATTAGAAGAATCTCGAAATGGTAACCGAACTTTCGGGAGGCATAACTTTTGAACCGTAGCTCCAATTGACGAACCATTTACATTTTCAAAAAGCTCTCGAAGTGCTCTATAGCCCTATGTACAAGCTTTGCTCGACCCCATTTTTTGGCCCTATACAAGGTCATTTAATGCCCTGAATATGATTTTGAAGCATTCTTAGGAGGTCTCTGGAAACTGAAAAACTGCAATAACTTTCAAACCGTGGTGACTTTTGACCTGATTCTTTTTCTGGAATGCTCTAAATTATAATTACAATCATCTGACCAATTTGCACCTCCTAGTTCACAAAAAATGATGGCTTAATTACATACTCCTATTTTTTAGGCATTTTCGCGTATCCTATGGTGCTCAAATACTCTAACCTAGAACACTAATAGTGGAACCGTGAGAGTTGGACCCTTTATTTGACCCAAATGGGTATCCAGAAATGAAAACACATGAAACATAAACTAAGTCTAAGTACATTTTTTTTGATGACACAAGATTGCCCTTATACCTTTGGATGCTCCTGCATCAGACACCTAGGGTAGATTGAAGTGACCCTATCACTTTATGGATGGTAGAGGAAATCCCAATGGGAAACCTCAGCTGTTGATATCCAAGTTGAGTCCTCGATCGGTCGGCCTTTCCACTTAACCAAATACTCTTCATATTGCCTATTTCTGGTACTCCTGCCCATATGATGATCTAGAATGTCTTCTATCTCCTCCTTCTTAGAAGCAGGAATCAAACATGGCTCTAACATCAGCTCCTCATCTGCACCATCATCATGATACTCTGTTAAGTCTGCAATGTTGAAAATAGGAGAAATGTGAATTCCATCTGGCAACTCCACTTCATATGCATTTTATGAGTCTTGTTTCTTCAGAATTTTGCAGGGGCCAAATTTCATCTTCAGCTTGTTGTAAGTACCTACTGGAAATCTTTCTTTTCTTAAGTGTACCATGACTAGATCCCCTACCTGGAACTCCTTATGTCTTCTCCTTTGATCAACCCTAGCTTTATACTCTTGATTCATCTTGGTAATGTGTGCCTGGACCTCCTCATGTAGGCGCTTGATATGTTCAACAAACTCTTTTGCTTCAGCACTTGTCCTCTCCCCTTGCTCCATCTTCCTTAATTCTAGTGTAGTCCTTGGGCTACTTCCATATACAATTTGGAATGGTGATCTACCAGTACTCCTATTTATAGAGTTATTGTAAGCAAATTCCGCTTATGGTAGAACCAAATCCCATCCCTTGGGCTTATCGCCAACTAAACATCTCAGCAAATTTCTCAGACTTCTATTTACCACTTCTGTTTGACCATCAGTCTGCGGGTGATGTGTGGAACTAAATTTCATGTCTGTTCTCAACTTTTTCCACAATGTCCTCCAGAAATACCCCACAAATTTAGTATCTCTATCAAAAACTATACTCCTTGGGAGACCATGTAGTCTCACTACCTCTCTGAAAAACAAGTCTGCAATATGGATAGCATCATGAGTTTTGTGGAAAGGAATGAAATGTGCCATTTTGGAGAACCTATCAACCACCACAAATACTGAGTCATTACCCTTTTGTGTCCTCTATAATCCAAGAACAAAATCCATACTTATGTCCTCCCATGGCTTTGATGGAACAAGCAATGGCTAATATAGTCCAGTATTGTGACTAAATCCCTTGGTCACTTGACAAACCTGACAACTTTGTACAAAATTCTTCACATCTTGTGATATCTGAGGCAAAAAATAATGTTCTCTAAGAATGGCAATGGTCTTGTCTTGACCAAAATGTCCTGTTATCCCTCCACTCTACTTCTCCTTAATCAAAATTTCCCTCATGGAACTCCTTGGAATGCATAATTGACTGCCCTTGAACAACATACCATCTTGAATCAAATAGTCTAGCCACTTGGTTCTATCTACAACAATAGGCTCTTTACTGTAGACACCTAAAAACCTTTAGAAAATAAAGTATTTTTATTTTTTGAAAAAGTCCTGATGACATCATCATTTATTAATTAATTATTTATTTAATTAATTAATTGATTTTTATGCCATTAAATCCCTTTATCTTAATTAAAAATATTTAATTAAGGAATCCCTCCCAAAAATGTTTAAATCTTATTTAAACATTATTTCCTTATTTATTAATTATTTAATTAATAAATTGACCAAAAATCCTAAAATAAATAAAAAATTTATTTTTTTCTCAAAAGTTGGCCAATTTCCTTATGACCAATAACCTCTTCCAAAATCTTCTAATCCTTCTTTAATTTTGATTAAAGGCTAATCCCATCATTTCCTACCCCTAATCCCAACTCAAAATATTTAATTAAGATTAAATATTAATCCTCATGTTTATTAAAAAAGTTTTAATAAATATCTCCTCAACCCAAACCCTTGAAATAAATAAAACTTTATTTATTTCCTAAAAATCTAATTTATCCTCACCCTAAGAAGTTCTAGACTCTTCTAGAAAGTCTTCATCCTCATCCAAAATCTAGACTCTTCTAGAAGATGTCTTTAAATCTAATCCTAATCCCCTCCTAACCTTGTCACATTCCCTAAACATGGGTTAAGACTTACTAACCCAAGCCAAAGTTAACAAATATCTCCTCCTTCACCCACCCTCATTAAATGCCATCCACTTGCCTATCCCTAAGCTAATCCTAAACCATCCTAATCCATCCTCTAATCATTTGCACAAGCCTAAGCAAGCTTAGAACCTTCCTAATCAAGCCCAAGTCGAAATTGCTCTCATCACCCTCAAAATATCTCAACCATAAAACTTTATGAAGTCCACTAGGTCATAAATGACTCTTACAAGCCCTTTTATTGCTCTTACAAGTCATTATGAGGGTCTTTATGAAGATTTTATCCCTTGAGCCTCATTTGTTGACTCATCCTTCCCCTTTTCTCCATCCTCTCACCATGTGACATGTGTCACTCCTTGATTGGCTATAAGGAAGCACAATCCATGTGCTCTCCTCTCATGCAATCTGAGCCCTCCATAAGCTTTTTCCCATCCTTGCATCTTAGCCCTCAATCCCTCAAGCCTCTTGCCTATAAATTGGATCTTTCCCCTTTGCAAAATAACACAATCCATGAAGTAAAGTTATAATGCTATTTTGAGAGCCAAATCCATACTAAAGCCATCTATCCACACCAAAAATCCACAATCATCCATTGAAGCCTTTGGAAGCATATTGAGCATACATCCTATCTTTTTAGACAAAGCTACTCAACAAGAGAGCTTCTCATTGAGAGAGCCCATTAATGGCTCATATTTTCAATTGAGATCTCATCTTAGTCTATCTTGAAGTTTATGAATTTTGTTTAGTTTGTAGAAGCTTTATTTAAATTTGGTTTCTATTAGCATACTAACATTGCTCATATACATTTACAAGCTTTCTACGCTTCAGCAAAATCAGGATTCCAAGGTACAGATTCTTGAGTTCATCAAACCCAACTACTTCAACCTGCATTACTGTAAGCAACAACTGTCTCCTGCTTAATGCATCTGCAACCCTGTTAGATTTTCCACTTCTATGCTTCAACACAAATGTATAACTCTGCAAGAATTCTACCCACTTCATATGCCTCTGGTTCAATTTACCTTGGCTATTTAGGTACTGTAATGCCTGGTGATCAGTATATAAAACAAATTCCTTTGGCAATAAATAATGTCTCCATTTCTTTAAGGCTTGAACTATTGCATAGAACTCTTGATCATAAACAGAATACTTCTTCTTCGCATCATTCAGTTTTTCACTAAAATATGAAATAGGCTTACCTTCTTGGCTCAATACAGCTCCAATAGCACTGCCACTAGCATCACAATCCACCTGGAACACCTTTCTAAAATTTGGAAGTGCCAACACAGGTTGTTCTGTCACCTTTTTCTTCAGCAATTCAAAACTTCTCGTAGTTGTTGCAGTCCATTTGAACTCTTTTCTATCCCCTCTTATTGTGTCAGTCAGGGGTGCACATATGCCACTGAAATTCTTAATGAATTTTCTGTAAAAACTAACTAGACCATGAAATGATCTTGCCTTAGTAGCAGATCCTGGAGTAGGCCATTTCAAGATGGCTTTTACCTTCTCTGGATCCATTTTAAGACCTTTAGGTGATATAACAAACCCCAAGCAGACTAACTCCCTTTTTGCAAAGATACACTTCTTCAGATTAATTAACAGTTTCTCTTCCCTTAACCTTTTAAGGACACTACAAATATGTAATAAATGTTCTTCCAAAGTCTTGCTGAAAATTAAAATATCATCCATATAAACAATAAAAAAATTTTCCAAGAACTTCTTAAGTACCTCATTCATAAGCCGCATGAAGGTGCTTGGGGCGTTCGTCAATCCAAAGGGCATGGCTAACCACTCATAAAGACCCTCCTTGGCCCTGAAGGCAGTTTTCTACTCATCTCCTTCTCATATCCATATCTGATGGTAGCCACTTTTGAGATCTATCTTTGTGAAGTATTGAGTTCCACTCAAACAGTCCATAATATCTTCCATCCTTGGCAAAGGAAACCGATACTTAATGGTTATCCTATTTATAGCTCGAGAGTCTGTACACATCCTCCATTCTCCATCCTTCTTTGGTGCCAATACTACAGGTACTGCACATGGACTTAGGCTCTCCCAAATCAAACCCTTGCTCAATAGCTCTTGAACTTGTCTGTTTAGCTCCTCAGTTTCAGTAGGAGTCATCCTGTGAGCAGCCTTGTTACGCAAACTAGCTCCTAGGATTAAATCTATCCGATGATTGATTTGCCTTACCGGTGGCAATCATTTTGGAACATTATCAGAGATGACATCTCCAAACTCACCTAATAAATTTGAAACTTCAAGTGGTATTTCACTACTACCTTCCTTATCTTTTCTAGGAATCAAAGCAAAGCACATACGCTGATGTTTCATGCCATCTAAAAACTTCCTTCCATTAACAAGACAAATCCTAGCACTGCTACATACCTTTTCGCCTTCCTTCTTCATGGGCTTCAGTTTGTGGTGAACTCCATCCTTTGTTAGAGAGTATGTGTTTGAATGACCATCATGTACTGCATGCCTATCAAACTGCCACGGTCTACCCAACAATAGATGGCAAACATCCATTGGAATAATATCAAAGAGAACTTCATCATGGTAAGTCCCAATTTTGAACTTCACTAAACATTGTTCACTTACCAGGACCTTATGATCATCCTTCACCCAAGCGATCTGATAGGGCTGGGAGTGTTTTTCCCTCTTGAGCTTCAACTTAGAGACCATCTCCTCTGATACCAAGTTATCAATGCTACCACCATCAATGATCACATCACAACATTTATCCTCACACTTGCACCTGGTATGGAATAAACTCCTCCTTTGTCCTAGTTCAATCTCACCCCTTAGTAGGACCCTTTCATTTACCAAAGTCTCTCCTCTTTCTACATCCTCTGAATGTGATGATTATGCATCCTCATCCACATGATCCACCCTAGCTTGGCCTTTAGTTCTCCTATCTGTCCTTCCTTGATGTTGAGGCCATTCAAAGGCACGATGCCCTTCTTCATTGCATTGGAAATAGGTACCACGAAAGCCTCCTTTTCCTTGCCCACGTCCTCTACCTCTTCTTCTCTAATTTTTAAAGTCTTGATCATGGGAGCGGTTGAAACTCTCGTTCCTCTAGTTCCTACTAGTACCCACATCTTCATTTTTCTTTTGGATCTCATTTCGACCTCTAGATGACCTACCATTTCCCCTTCCTCCTTGACCACGCCCTCTTTGTCTTCCTTCAAACCTTTTATTTAGTTTCTCTTCAACTTATAGGGCAAACTAGTATGCTTCTTCAACGCTAATCATTCTTACCAAACTTAATTCCTCCTAGATGCTAGATCGCAACCCACTGATATAATGAGCAAACTTCTCCTTATTTGCTTCAGCATGCCTTGCTCTAATCAAAAGTCAATAAAACTCCTCTGTATATTCCTGAACTGATCTTCCTGCTTGCTTTAACCCATGCATCTCCTTAAACAGATCAAGCTCATAGTCAACAGGAATGAACTGCTTCTTCAATTTGTCCACCATGCGATCCCACCTTGTAATCTTATCCTTTCCTCTTATGTTTCTTTCCAATTGAACCTCTTGCCACCAGATCTTGGCATGGCCTTTCAGTTTGGCCTTTGCAAACTTAACCCTATCCAGATCCTTGATATCCTCATATTCAAAGTACTCTTCCAGTTCATTGATCCAGTCGATCAACTCATTTGGTTTCAAATTTCCTGAAAATGCACCCACATCAATTGTAGGTCTTTTCCCAAACTTAGCAATGGCTCTAAAAAGCCTTTCCTCTTCCTGATTCAAAACTTCCGTGTCAACTTCCCCTTCTGGTCCAAATTCTTTTTCATCGTCGTCCTCACTTTCATCACCTGCAGCAATATTTTCTCCCCTACAGAGCTCCTCCTACAATGCTTGGACTTGCCTTTGGAGGGCTGTAACCTCCTCAGGATTAATAGCTCTGGCCCTTCCACCACGCTCTCTTCATGGAGGCATCTTCAAACCCACAACCACACAGTCCTGGTGCAAACTGCCTCACAGTCGGAGCTCTGTCTACACACTCAGGAAAACCCGCTCTAATACCACTTGATGGGGAGACAACCCAGCTCAGAATGGACACAACAAGCAAGGGAAAATTTTATTTGCTATGAAAATATGCTACTACATGCAATATAGAGAAAATGAACTTCTACACATGCCCTATGGGCTTACAATAGCACAAATTTGGAGATAAATTCTTCTCCCGGTACCTTCTCTCAAACTCCACTCCGAACTACCTTTTACAATGCCAGAAATGTCCTTAAATAGACCCCAAAGGGTTAAGGATTAGGAATATGTTCTAAAAAGTGCTATTTGGCATCCATCGACCAAATAGAAGGTTCTAGAATTCGCGTTAGAAGTCGGCGCAAAATTAGAAGAATCCCAAAATGGTAACCAAACTTTCGGGAGGCATAACTTTTGAACCGTAGCTTCGATTGACAAACTGTTTACATTTTTGGAAAGCTCTCAAAGTGCTCTATAGCCCTATGGACTAGCTTAGCTTGTCCCCCATTTTTTGGCCCTGTACGAGGTCATTTAATGCCCTAAATCTGATTTTGAAGCATTCTTAGGAGGTGTCCAAAAACCAAAAAATTGCAATAACTTTCAAACCATGGTGACTTTTGACCTGATTCTTTTTCTAGAATGCTCTAAATTACAATTACAATCATCTGACTAATTTACACCTCTTATTTCACCAAAATGATGGCTTAATTACATACTCCTATTTTTTAGGCATTTTCATGTATCCTATGGTGCTTAAATACTCTAACCTAGAACACTAATAGTGGAACTGTGAGAGTTGGAACCTTTATTTGACCCAAATGGGTACCTAGAAATGAAAACACATGAAATAGAAACTAAGTCTAAGTACATTTTTTTGGGTGACACAAGATTGCCCCTATACCTCTGGATGCTCCTGCATCAGATACCAATTGTTAGAATGATTTAAAATAACTAAGAAGGTGACGCAAGCAAGGGGGTGAGAACTAGGGCCAAAGGCTCACCTAGCTATCCAAACCACCCTGCAAGAGTTAAGTCAATGGAAGCAAACACAAAGAAAAACAACCAAAGAAGGAAGAAGAGTGAAATACTTTTATTGATTCATAAAAATATCTTCATACATGCCTAGCTGTAAGGCCTTCTGGGTTACAACCAATTACAAATACATTCACATTTAGTGATCCAACTGCAAATTTGCACTTTTAGTTCTACTCTCTAATCATCTTCCCAAAAACTTACCTAACACTAAGCCTAAACACTCTATATATACTTGCCAAAATGGCTTATAGATTATTCTAGAACATTACATAAGAGGAAGGCTGACCCAAAAATTGTCTAGACACATCCCAAGAAAACATCTTAACATAAATGTCGTAAACAAAATAAATCCTGCATGTCGGCTTGTAGAAAGACAAAAAAATATAGACAACTTGACACACATTGGAACTCAGTAAGAACTAAAAACTAGAACTCGGTAAGAACTAGAAACTAGAACTCGGTAAAAAAACTAGAAACTGGAACTCGGTAAGAACTGGAAACTAGAACTCGGTAAAAATTGGAAACTGGAACTCGGTAAGAACTCGAAACTAGAACTCGGTAAGAACTAGAAATTGGAACTCGGTAGAAATTGGAAACTGGAACTCAGTAAGAACTGGAAACTGGAACTCGGTAAGAACTGGAAATTGGAACTTGGTAATAACTGGCACAAAGAATAAAAGTGCAGGGTTGAAAGGGAAACCTAGGATGCTCCTGCATCAAACAACTAGGATTGGAGAAAATGATTCTCCTAAATCATTGAGATGTCCCAACCTGAGCTGAATCCAACTCAAATTGAGAAATCCATGAAGCATCTTCAATAGGTCTGTTCTTCCACTTCACAAAATATTCATAGTAATATTTTCCTCTTGTACTCTTGCCAACTCTCTGATCCAATATCTATTCAACTTCCTCAATCTGTTTCTTAGGATAATCATTAGGTACAACAACTTCATCATCTGACTCATGATACTTGTACAAATCAACAATATTGAATATAGGAGATGTATCCATGTCATCAAGCAACTCAACTTGATAAGCATTACCACTGTCAAACTTCTTCAAGATCTTACAAGGTCCAAATTTTTTCATCTTCAGCTTGCTATATGTGCCAACTAGGAATCTTCCTTTCTTTAGATGAACCATCACCTCATCACCTACTTGAAAATCATGGTGTCTTCTAGATTGATCAACATTTTCTTATACTTCTGATTGCTTTGTTCCAACCTCAACTTCACTTCCTTATGCAAAGACTCCATAAAATCAACAAATTCTTCTTCTACAGTGCTTTTCTTTTCTTCACTAGCAACATCTGTCAAATCTGATATACCTCTAGGATGCATTCCAATAACAATCTCAAAAGGTTTCTTCCCTGTACTCCTATTCATAGAATTATTATATGCAAACTCAGCTTGTGCTAACACTACTTCCCAATTACTTGGCTTGTCTCCAACTAAACATCTCAGTAAATTACCCAAGCTTCTATTCACAACCTCTATTTGTCCATCTGTTTGTGGATGGAATGTAGAACTAAACTTCAATTCAGTACCCATCTTCTTCCACAAAGTCTTCCAAAAATAACCAAAAAACTTACTATCTTTGTTTGAAATAATGCTTCTTGGTAATCCATGTAATCTCACAATCTCTTTAAAGGAAAGTTCAACAACATGCTCGAAATCTGATGTCTTCTTACATGGTATAAAATGAGCCATCTTAGAAAATTTGTCCACTACAAAAAATATGGAATCATACCATTTTATTATTTTAGGCAATCCAAGAACAAAATCCATACTAATGTCAGTCCAAGGTTTCTCAGGAACAGTAATAGGTGTATACAAACCAGTATTTTGACTCACTCCCTTTGCAACTTGACAAACTCCACAACTCTTTAGAAATTTTTTAACATCCTTATACATTTGTGGCCAATAATATTTTTCTTTCAGCAAACTCAATGTCTTATCAATTCCAAAATGTCCAACCAATCCACCACTATGCTTTTCCTTAATCAAATTCAACCTCATAGGACTTGTAGGAATACACAACTGAATACCTTTGAACAACATACCTTCTTGAATGAAATACTCATCATACTTACTTATGTGATCTGTCAAATTTGGTGCCCTGCACTCTCTCCACACCTCAAAAAAATTAGGATCAGCATCATACAATTCTTTCATTTCATCAAAACCAAGAATTTCAACCTTCATTTCAGTCAACAAATAACGTCTTCTACTCAATGCATCAACAACTTTGTTAGTAACTCCTCTCTTGTGCTTGATCACAAATGTAAAACTCTACAAATACTCAACCCACTTCATATGTCTTTGATTCAATTTATGTTGACTTCCCAAGTATTGTAAAGCTTTATGATCAGTATACAACACAAACTCCTTAGGCATCAAATAATGTCTCCATTTCTTCAATGCTTGAACAATGGCCTAAAATTCTTGATCATGCATAGAATATTTCTTTTTAGCATCATTCAACTTTTCACTAAAGAAAGCAATAGGCTTACCTTCTTGACTTAATACAGCTCCTATTGCATTACCACTTGCATCACATTCAACTTGAAATACTTTGTTGAAATTAGGTAACGCCAATACAGGTAATTTAGCAACCTTTTGTTTCAAAGTCTCAAAACTCTTATCAGCTCCATGTGTCCACTTGAATTCCTTTTTATCTCCCCTCATTGTTTTAGTCATAGCATTACAAACAACACTTAAATTCTTTATAAAATTTCTATAAAAATGAGTCAAACCATGAAATGATCTTACCTCACTCACATTCTCAGGTGTAGGCCATTCCAAAATTGCTTTAATCTTCTTAGGATCCATCTTCAAACCATCAGCTGAAATCACAAATCCTAAATACACAATCTCCTCTTGCATAAAAGAACACTTTTTTAGATTAATCAACAACTTTTCCTCTTTCAACCTCTATAATACTTGTCTAATATGCTCAAGATGTTCTTCCTTAGTCTTGCTGAATATCATAATATCATCCAAATAAACAATCAAAAACTTACCCAAGAATCTTTTCAAAACTTCATTCATCAACCTCATGAAAGTACTAGGTGCATTAGTCAAACCAAAAGGCATAATCAACCATTCATACAAACCATCTTTTGTCTTGAAAGCAGTCTTCCATTCATCACCTTCTTTGATTATGATCTGATGATAGCCACTCTTCAAATAAATCTCAGTAAAATAATTTGCTCCACTCAAACAATCCATTATGTCATCCATCCTTGGCATAGGAAACCTATATTTCACTGTTATCTTGTTAATGGCTCTAGAATTAGTACACATTCTCCATTCTCCATTCTTTTTAGGTGCTAATACAGAAGGTGCAACACATGGACTCAAGCTTTCTTTGATCAAACCTTTCTGCAACAACTCGTGCACTTGTCTATTAAGTTCTTCATTCTCTATAGGTGTTAATCTATATGGTGCTTTTTTTGGAAAAGTTGTTTCGGGAATCAAATGCATACAATGACTTATACTTCTTATAGGAGGTAAACCATTAGGAATATCTTCATAAATAATGCCTTTATATTCATTCAGTAACTCTACAATTTCTCCTGGCACTTGGTCAATACTACCATCTGTCACTCGATCACCACTGACTGGCACTCGGTTAACATTATTTTTTGGCACTCGGTCTTCATTGACAAAACTCAATTTTCTTGGAATTATAGCAAAACAAACCTGATTCTTCTTCACTTCCTTTTCAAATTGTTTCTCATTAACCATGCAAATTTTTACAGCAGTACAATTAACCTCATCTGGACTTTCGATCAAAGGCAACAATGTTTGTTTCTTCCCATTTACCCAAACAGCATATTGATTCAATCTTCCATCATGTACAACATATCTATCATATTTCCAAGGTCTACCCAAAAAAATATGACAACAATCCATGGGCATAATATCACACAAAACTTCATCAAAGTAATGTCCAATTTTGAACTTCAGAAGGCATTGCTCACTTACCAATATCTTATGCTCATCTTTGATCCATGAAACATGATAAGGTTTGAGATGTTTCAGCCTCTACAACTGCAACTTTGTAACTAGCTCTTCTGATACCAGATTTGTAGAACTTCCAATGTCAATGATCACTTTACAGCATTTTCCAGCCATCTTACATCTTGTCTTGAAAAGACTTCTCCTTAAAATAGGTTCCTCATCACCTCCCTTATTACATAAGGTTCTTCTCACCATAAAATTTTCTCCAACCTCAGGTCCACTTGGTGAGCTTTCAATGTCTTCTTGAATCATAGCATTTCTATTATTCTACCCACCTTCAGAAGACCTACATTCAAAGGATCTATGCCCTTCTTTGCCACATCTAAAAAACTTACCATGAAATCCACCTCTATAATAAGAATTACCTCTTCCTCGATAAGAATTAGTGCCTCCTTGGTAAGAATTACCAATTTTGCATTCAATCTTTCCTTTGTCATCATTTTTCCATTCAAATTTTCCTTTATCCTGCACAGAACTGTCAGATCTACCACTTTCTCCATAAGATCTACCTCTGCCTCTCTGGAATCTACCACCTCTACCTCTATGTCTTTGTTCATGCTTCTTTCTCAAGATCTCCTCAGCTTTCAAGACATATTAATATGCTTCTTCTACACTTTCCAACTTCACAAAACTTATTTCATGTTGTATTCTAGATCTCAATCCATTAATGTACCTTGCAATTTTCTCAACATCATCATCCACATGTCCAAATCTGATGTCCAATCTATAGAATTCCTCAGTATATTCTTTTACAGTCATGTCTTTTTGCTTCAAATTTTGCATCTTTGTCAACAAGCTAACTTGGTAATCAGTAGGAAGGAATTTGTTCTTTACCTTGTTCACCATCTTTTGCCAAGTTCTAATCTTCTCCTTTCCTCTCCTTTGTCTATCAGTTTGCAAGTGCTCCCACCATAGAGATTCATGACCTTTTAGCCTAGTGACTACAATCCTTTCTATTATCAAGAGTGTTTTCATACTCAAATAACTTTTCCATATTAGAGGTCTAATCCAACACAACATCGGTGTCCAATTTTCCATCATAAGGAACAACTTCTACAGCAAGCTTTGAATTCACTCTAGACAATACTCTCAACAATCTTTCCTCATCTTGATCTTCTTTAGGTTCTGGATTATGGTTTGGTGTTGCTGCTTCATCATCACTTACATCGACAAGATGTGCTACTCTCCTCTGGGCTATCTCCACGGCATATAATCTAGCTGTAATTTGTCTCAACTGATCCAATATAGCATTATCAACATTATTTCCTCCACCACAAACCATCTTTACAAATCAGGTTCCTACAGGATCGTAACCCTCTGCAAGTTATAGGTCAAATCCGCAGATCTGCCACCCTACAACCAAATCCAAATTAGGGTTCTACACAATCCGATCTCCACAAGGAAGAACCTCAAGCTCTGATACCAACTAACACAAGCAGGGGGGTGAGAACTAGGGCCAAAGGCTCACCCAACTATCCAAACGACCCTACAAGAGTTAACTCAACAGAAGAAAACACAAAGAACAAAAACCAAAGGAGGAAGAAGAGTGAAATACTTTTATTGATTCATAAAAATATCTTCATACATGCCCAATTGTAAGGCCTTCTAGGTTACGGCCAATTACAAATACATTCACATTTAGTAATCCAACTGCAAATTTGCACTTTTAGTTCTGCTCTCTAATCATCTTCCCAAAAACTTACCAAACTCTATGCCTAAACACTCCATATATATTTGCCAAAATGGCTTACAGATTATTCTAGAACATTACATAAGAGGAAGGCCAACCCAAAAATGGTCTAGACACATCCCAAGAAAACATCTTAACATAAATGTTGCAAACAAAATAAATCTCGCAAGTCGGCTCGCAGAAAGACCAAAAATACAAACAACTCAACACACATTGGAACTCAGTAAGAACTAGAAACTAGAACTCAATAAGAATTAGAAACTGGAACTCGGTAAAAAAAAATTAGAAACTGGAACTCGGTAAGAATTGGAAACTCAAACTCGATAAAAATTGGAAACTAGAACTTGATAAGAACTAGAAATTGGAACTCGTTAAGAACTGGAACTCGGTAAGAACTTGAAACTAGAACTCGGTAAGAACTAGAAATTGGAACTCGATAGAAACTAGAAATTGGAACTCGATAAGAACTGGAAATTGGAGCTCGGTAAGAACTAGAAACTGGAACTTGGTAATAACTGGCACAAAGAATAAAAGTGCAGGATTGCAAGGGAAACCCAGGATGCTCCTGCATCAGAAGGGGGGTGAATCAGTTACCCTTGGGTCCAAATCTACCAATTAAAATTTTAGATACTTAACCAACTTAGATCTAATCATTAAGTAGCTTGGTCTCTATAGAAATATATTAGTAACATAAAACTTACAGTCCACTATCCCAATAATAAAAAAATTGTAGAATGTAAACATCAACAGTAAAACATCTAAAATAACATCTGTACAAGTATGACACCAGGATTTAAAGTAGAAACCCACTTTGGAAAAAACCACTAGCAACATGTGACCAATATTTTCACTCTTCTAAAGTGAGCTATGTTAAGAGACAACCTTGTTAAAGGTTACAATACATGTTGTTAGGTGTGTCCCAGATAAAGGATTTAATCACCTTATTAGGAGGAGCCTTGTTAGAGGACTTAAGAACATTCCATTAGAATGTCACCTTGATTAAAAGATTTACATTTAACTATTAGGTCAACCTTGATTAAAGGACTTCAAATTAATACGATGGTTAGAAAGTAACATCAGATTGATTTGAATAAATAAAACTCATCTCAAAAATACAAATTATAATGTAGCTCATATGTTGATCCACCAATTGGCCTCCATTATCATCTATCTCTAATCCTTTTGGAAACCCTTCAATGAATCACACTTCACCTCTTCACAACTCTTTTTAGCCTTCTTCTCAAGTTTTCCAGTCAATAGTTCAACAACTACTTCAACCTTTCTAATATCTTCACTAGCTTAGCTAACCCACATTAGATTAACCCTTATGCCTCCTTAAATAGGTAGCTTGATCTTTTTCTACTTAAACACCATTATAGATCTTAGGGTTAGGTCAGATTCATCCAATCATTCCATCTTTTTGTTTCCTCCTTTCTCCTCTAGAAACCTCTCCAAGTTTTTCTTTGAATCCATCCATAGAAATCCTCAAAAATGATTTCCCTTGAATTTGATTTTCTATCTCATCAATTCTTATCTTCAATATGCTTTCCATATTCCAAGAATTCAACTATGTCAGCCAAGAAACGAGATTCCTTCACAAACTATAAAATTTTGATGCTCATCCAACACTATGTAAATAGGGAAGCCAAACCCATGATCTGAAAAAAATATTCCACCCAAAGATGAAGGGGTAAATAAGGAAGCCAAACCCTACATACAAGATTCATATTAAATGTTTTAGAGAATAGGTTAAAATATGGGTGTAGGGGCTTAATCATTGATACAAATTATCCTCCCAACTAAATAAATCTTGGTGCAAAATATTATATTTATCATCAACAATGTCAATATTTGTTATAAAAAACCCTAGCCATAGAGAAAATGTGCAGTGTATGGGAGAGAAGAGGTTCCCAGTGTTAAGTGATCCATTCGCGTAGTTGAGGAAGGCTAGGCCAAATTCCCTTAAACCAAAAAATGGAAGAATGAGATGAAATAAAAGAGGAATTAAAGTATATCTCCTCTTCTTCCTTAGTATCCATATTAGTGGAATATTAGTAGAGACTAGAAAATCTTCCCTCCTAGTCATCCTAGAAGATATGTCCTTGGCTACAGGTTGACAAATACCCTATTCCAAATCATCACTTCTAGACCAAATAAGAGAAGTGGTAGCCATAGGGGATGAGATACCATCCTAACCCATGAGACAAGAAGGGAATTCCTTGCTTTTCATAATATAGGGATTGATAGCTAGTTCCATAACCTAACTCAAGGATTGGATATCCTATCTGATTAGGTATCTTTCTCATTATGAAGGCTCATTTAATCATCAATCCCAAGGATGTATACTTAAATTTGGAGTTGAAAATATATACAGTAAGTTCCTACTAGAGTCATGTTATCTCCTATGATGTAGGAAATAAATGCTTGAAAGAAAACCTATTCTATGGCAAGAAACAAGTGTTTGGACTATAACTTAACTAAAACACTATTTTTGAAGAAAATGTAAATACTAAAATGACAATACTATCAAAAATAATGCTCAGTTTGAATTAGGAAAAAGATGTACTATGTTTTCTTTGGATACATGAATAGACAAACACCAAATCTGCAATTATAAACTATAGGAAAATAAATAAATAATACTAAGCATTACTCATCATTTTTCCTTCCTTGAGTGAGTATCCAAAAGTTGATTGCAAAGGATAGATCTTCAAAACTCCATTATTTCATTTATATGGAAACAATATTGATTATGTTCATAAACTTAACTTGGATAAACTCATAATGTGCTTGCAAAATAATTCACTCTTATCTCCTCTCACTCGGGAGAGTAACACTTATTTATAAAATAAAACTAGCCACCAACTTATCATTGTTAGAATTCTTTTAGATTAACTAGGGGGGTGAATCAATTATTCAAGGTCTAGATGTACAAATAAAACTTTTCACAATTCAATGAACCGATATAACATTCTTACCATGAATGCATTCATTGTGTGAACCAAAATTGATATGTTACTGTAACATTAACATGTAGAACTATAAAGCATAAAACATAACACATCCATCAATACACTTGACACAATGATTTAACGTGGAAACCCAATTTGGGAAAAACCACCAGTAGCATGCTACTCCTTTTTCACTCTTCTGAAGTGATTCCCTATTAAAGGTTACAAGACACACTATTAAATGTGACCCGGTTAAGGGATTTCATTCACCATGTTAAAACTGAGCCTTGTTAGAGGACTTTAGGCGAATCACTTGGAATGCCACCCTATTAAAGGATTTTCCAATGACTGTTAAATCAACCCTTCTCCAAAGGATTTACCCTAATCTGAAACAATTGTTTGGAAGTAACAATAGAGCTTTGATCTGATACAACTTACAACCTTACTTGCAGATTACAAATCACTATTCAGTCCTCAACTTTTCTTGGCTTCCAATCTTTGCAGCTCTAACAACTTGTTCACCCTTCAAGCATTCATCCTCATTAAGACTTCTTGCTTAGTTTTTCATTGTAGACTTCTTCTCTTGGGTCACTTTATGAACCAAACCCTCTAATTCTTTGTCCTTATCAAATTTTTGCATCCAAAACTCTCCAACCTTTTTGCTTCATGACCAGACATCCCTACATATAGGAAATTAGAACTCTTTTCCCATTTATTATCCATCTCAAAAATTAGGGTTTTTGATGGATTAGGTAGGATACAATGTATCTACCCCATATCCTATCTTCTCTAGAAACTTCTTCTAGAATCCATTTGAATTTGCCTCCAAAATAGTTTACATAAGATTATGTGCCTCCAGTTCATCAATCTTATCTTCCTCCTAATTCACAAGTTCCAAGAAAAAGAACTTGTTAGCTTTTATTTGACAAATCTTCAATCTTTTTCATAATGCAGTAGCTCAACATTATCAATTTACTAATGCTCGGCACATACTCTGTTACTCGGCATCTATTGTAAAATCACTCGCCATCAACTAGATTTTATTGGTGCTGGGCATCAACTAAAAATTACTCAGCATCAACTGTCTTGCTCAGCACCTGTTAACTTGCTTGGCATCCACTAGAAATTTCTTTTACTCAGCTCCAATATAATTTTTTCTTGGCTTGCACTAACTTTGCCTGGCACCTTCTATCAACTTGGTCAAGCTTAGAAAATGAACTTTGTCCAACCTTTTTCTTCTGAACTTTCTAAGTGTAGCCAATCATTTTGCAACCTCAAGTAGATCATCAATACATTATGTTATCACTGTCTTAACTAATTCTTACACTTCAATACATAATCATAACTCAACCTTTCCTCTAGGTACTTTTGTTACATCTTGTTGATCAAATCCCCCTCATCAATCAACTAAGTGACAGTGCTTGAAACATATAAGAAATTGTCTTACCAACATGTAGCAAGTTTGACATTAGTGACAAAACAATGATTGAAAACACTTCTTCAATAGTTCTCTTACTCAAATGATCTTTTCAATCATATATCAAAAATCACACCAAAATAAAAGGTGAATATCATTATTGAATACTAATAAATTTGACTAAAAATATCCATAAAGTGAGGAACAATAATTGATTCAACAAACATGAATAGCATATCTATCTCCCTCGTCTTCCTAGATTTCCTCAACATGAAGGTCATTCCTCTTAACTTAGCCTTAACCTGGTTGTCACTGAATTTCACTCTTAGAATAGATCTATGATCACTCTTCAAAATGTAAGATTGGGTCTTCATGATTTACCACTTGGAAACTTGTTGCGTTATTTCTTCTTCAATGTGATTTGCACCATAAATTCTTAACAAAATCAAAGAACAAGTATCCAATATTGCATGAAACATGTATTTATTTATCATGAGTAGTTATCCATTAAAGAATAATTATAGATGATCATATATGAGAATTATGTATAATTTAATGAAATAATCTAATGTTGAACCATGAAAGTATAACCCATAAAAATATAATACCATGATGGTACGTGGACCAGAATGGTGTGCAAAAAGAGGGGTATAAGTGGAGACTTTTTTTTTGAAATTAGGTAAACCTCCTCTTGGAAGATACATTTTGAGGGTCATGCACTCAAAAATAGAAAATGTGTAAAACACAAAATTTGTAATACTCTTAATCTAGTTTCTAAACAACTAAGTTTTTTTTTTTTTTTAAATGGACAAGATTAAGAGGGCCAAATCTACATGCACGAAAAACTATTCCTATTTTTTGTTGAAAAACATAACATAGATGTTTTTGTGTGCTCAACAAAACATATGGTTACATTTAGTATTTTTTAAAATTATTTGGTAGGATGATAGGTAATAATGATATCTAGAAGTTGTGCATTTTTCCATAATTATATGACAAATTTTTTTCTCTATGATTTTGTGAAGTGACTCCATCCTAAAATTTCAAAACCTCTTTGCACACTAGGCATAACTTGCATCAAAATTATCTAAAATCAACACTTTTCATTTAAAGGGTAAAGAATCATGTGTAGAATAATAATATGTAATTTATTTTCCATTTCGTTAAGTGTATCAAAATTTATTAAAAAAATGGTATACATATGTATGAGAGAACTATCAAGATATGATATAGAAAAATCAACTTCACAATGCTAATCTTGTCTCAAAATTAATATATATATATGGTTAGAAAGGTAAGAAAATGTGTCAAATTATGGTGGTAGTTTTAGAGATGACCACTTCACTATTTGCAAACTTGATGAAGTCAAAGATGAGAATTGATCTTAGAAGATGAAAAAATGTCTAAAGAAATAAAAAATGGATGGAAAACATCAACCCTTGAGCCTTAAGGTGGTTAAACGAGCCTATTACCAATCCTAAATGTGGTTGTGACTTTTTTTTAACATAATGTGATCTTGTTATGTCGAGCATGACTATACTAGACATAACATGATCACATTGTGTCTAGTAGACAAATTTGATTGTGTTATGTTTATGTAAAATTATATTCAATTGTTCAGAGGCCTAATAGGCCTAATTAGGCTGAAATAATCAAGAAACTACCTAAAAATGGATTGATTTCATCAAATAAATGATTGGATCAACAGGGGCACTATAAAAAAAATCTTAAATCCTAAGTTTCATGCTTTGAATGAGTCATGCATGGTACACATTAGAACCATCACATTTTTCAATCACTTCATCATCTGGTTCAAAATATTGTGGGATTAATTAGAAAAAATATTTTAAGGAAAACATGTGTATTACCAAAGACTTCTTAGATCCCACCACATCAAGAGTGTGGTGGAAGGACGATGCATAGTAGGTTTTATACAACCATTCAAATATCAATTCTATCAAGGAAAGTTTATCTTTTAGAACTTGGAATGTGGATCTTGGAATCATTTAGTTTATTATCCATCAAAATGGTGACACTTATAGTTTCTAGTAGTTAGAGGTGTCATCTTCATCACAAGTTTTTCATGACAGTCTAGTAGTTACAGGTGTCATCTTCATCACAAGCTTTCCTTGAAAAACTATTAGGTGGAGGTGACATCTTCACCATAATTTTTCCATGACATTCCATTAGTTGCAGGTGTCATCTTCATCACAATTTTTCTATGACAGTCCAATAGTTGCATGTGTTATCTTCATCATAACTTTTCCATGACAGTCTAGTAGTTGCAAGTGCCATCTTCATCACACATTTTCCATGAAATGCTAGTAGTTGGAGGTTTCATCATCACAAGTTTTCCATGCCAGCCTAGTAGTTACAAGTGTTATCTTCATCACAAGTTTTCCATGATAGTCTAGCAGTTACAAGTTCCATCTTCATCACAAGTTTTCCATGACAATTTTTTGTTCATCCAAATGGAAACCCTTACCTAACATAGACCTAATTTCAATGCAACAATACAATATAAAGCCAATATACAAGAGAGATATTCTTATGGTTGAACTAGAAGATAAATCATCTTTTGAAGAAATGACAGAGACTTCATGTGAAGGCTCCGAGGTACGTTAATTCAATATGCCACCACCACCAAATTAAGAGGTTGATCCTTGGAATCTATATTTCATACATTACCATAGGTATTGGGTATCATGTGTTATGTGTAACCAATGTGAATGTTAACTAGTGTTGGAAATTTCATTAACAAGCTCATTGTTGAAGATCAAAGAGGGAAATTGTTGTTAAAAGAATGTTTTCAATCATTGTTTTTTAATTTATGTCAAACATGTTATTTGTAAGAATGACATTTTCTTATAAGATCCAAGTACTATCACTTAGTTGATTGATGAAGAGGATTTGATCAACAAGATGTAACAAGAAAACCTAAGGGAAAGGTTGAGTTATGATGTTGTAATGAAGTGCAAGGATCAGTTAAGAAAATGGTTAAGTGATGTATTGATGACACACTCAAGGATACAGTGGTTGGTCACACTTAGAAACATTGGAGGAAGAAGTTGTAACAAGGTAGAATGCAAAGCTTTAACTAAGATCATTAGTGGGTGCCGAGCAAGTTAGTTGAAGCTAAGAAAATTCTCAGTAGGAGTCAAGTAACAAAAAATTCTTAGTGTGTGCCAACTGATCTTCAGGTGCCAAGTGAAGATTAGGTGCCAAGCATCAAAAAATTATTAGTTAGTGTCGAGTGATCTTCAGGTGCCGAGCATCAGGAAAATACAGTTGATGCTGAGTAACATAGTATGTGTTGAGCATTAGTATTTCAATAGTATCAAGATGCTACATTATTTCAAATGATGAAGATTCACCAAATCTAAGCTAACAAAGTGGTTACATTGAATTTTGTGAACAATTTGGAAGATAAGGATGATGAGCTAGTGG
Source organism: Cupressus sempervirens (assembly GCA_028749045.1). Classification (NCBI taxonomy): domain Eukaryota; kingdom Viridiplantae; phylum Streptophyta; class Pinopsida; order Cupressales; family Cupressaceae; genus Cupressus; species Cupressus sempervirens. Next base: position 129,560,264 of record CM053786.1, on the reverse strand, counting down.
CACAGAATCATATGTAAACCATTTTTAGGTGAATTCTAAAGGACTATTCAAGAAGTTTCTAGAGGAAAAAAAAATATGGGTTCAATGCAATGAATCCTACCTAATCCATGCAAATTGAAATTAAAGAATGGAAGAATCAAGCGGGAAAAGGAACTCCCAAACTTCTATTTAAGGAGTCATAGACTAAGAAGCAAAGAGCTACTAATACTGTTGCTGTTGAAGAGCCAAAAATCTACAAAGTGGTTGGAAGGGTGTCAAGAAGGAGACATCTAGGAGAAGGAAGAGCATAGAGGCTCTACTTCTACAAGTGGTCATGAAGAGATGATTGCACTAGTACATTGAACATGGAGACTCAAGGAGACTAAGCTTGAAAGGAGGGCAAGTTGTCTAAATTGCAGAGATTGAAGGCAATGCAAGAGTATGAGCTGAGAAGTGATCTGAGATCTGCAAGATAAGTTGTATGTTGTAGTCAGGTAAAATATTTTCTAATACTCTCTAGAAATATTATTAGATCTAAAAATCCTATGGAATTAGGTTGGTTTAATAGCCATTTTCCAATCCTTTAACAGGGTGGCATTCCAAGTGAATGTTTTGAAGTCCTCTAACTAGGCCCACTTTTAACAGGGTGGTTAAATCCTCTAACAAGGTCACATTTAACAATGTGTTGTAAGCCTTTAATAGGGCAGGCCTTTCATAGGGCATCACTTTAGAAGAGTGAGAATTGAGTAGCATGTTACTGGTGGTTTTTCCCAAATTGGGTTTCCACGTAAATCACTGTGTTATGTGTTGATTTCTTATGTGTTATGCTTGCAGGTTGATTTACAGTAACCTGTTGATTAGTAAAGTTAAATCTTGGATGAATGAATGGTTCAATGGGTTCACTATACTTAGTGAAAAGTTTGAATAGGACATTTGGATCTTGAATAAACGATTCACCCCCCTTTCAATTATTCTAAAACAATTCTAACAACTAGGTCTTCCTAGTCTCAACAATCTTAGGAATCAGCAAATCACTTAAAATATTGTTTCTAAGTACATATACAATGAGGACCTTATGTGACTAATTGAACTACTAGTAAATGTTTAGTATTCATCATCATAATTTGACATCTAGGATCACATGCATATCATATGTTAAGTGCAACCAAGGTGAATGTTAACTAGGTCTTCCTAGTCTCAACAATCTCAAGAATCATCATAGTCTTGTAATATGCCACTGCAACTAGATTTGGAGGGCATGGAAATACAACCATCATTACCCTATGTAGTACAAAGGTATCAAGTCAAGATAAAAATAGCCTTCTAATGATTGAATGCAAGTGCACTGAAGACCTTCTATCATTACTTGAGCTACTAGTAGATTGTGACTATTCATCATCATCTGACATAGGCTCATGTGTATATCTTACTTTTTTGCTTTTCTTCTTTCCCCTTTCTTAATAGAAATCATAATCAAATTCTTCATAGTGAGTTTTCTTCTTGATCACTACAATATTTTCTTCTCAACTGAACATGTTTTAGTCAGTTGATATAAAATCACATTTTTCTCTTTCCCAATCCTTTAGTGTGTAATTTATCCTATAGATCTACAAATGGGTTGAAATCTAGATCTAATAGAAGAATAGTATTAGATCCACTTAGGGTACACTTGATGGCTATAATGTGTCAAAAGGGGCCATAAGGAGTCCTAGAACTTTGAAATGAGCTTACATGTGTCTAAACTCAAATTCCTACACATTTATGGTTTATGTGTGTCCCAAATCTTAAATGTGTGTTCAAGAAGAATGTGTCTTTAATGAAGTGAATAGGTCTTTAGTTGTTACAACAATATTAAAAGTGATCTTCAACACAATATGATCACTATGTTAAGATGATGGGTGTTGCACACATTGCATAATATTGTTATATTGTATTATTTTATTTTATTATATAATGTTACACCTAGGAGCACCTAGATGGATGCGAAACATGTAGAGATTTCGATGGGATATACTTTAAGAGTTGTATTGTAACATTGTGATAATATTTGATGTAATTATTTAATATTGGGAAAAAATAATTAAATGTCCAATGTTAAATGTGGGGTCAATGGGTTGGGTAGCACATGGTTTATGTAATACCACTTGGTGGTTTTGTGGGACTTGCTACTATATAAACAGCCACAAGGGTAGATGTTGGTGTGAAAAAGACAGAAGGCAAAAGTCAAAAAAGACAAGAGTTGAATAAGACAAGGCTTGACAAGTTAGCCAAGGGAGCATTTGTGAAGGTTAGAAGCATGGCATGGGATGTGTGGATTCATGCTTGTTCACATGGATTTCTTGGTAGTGGTTGTGGTTTTGAAGGTTCCCATGATTGTACTGCAATGGTATTTTTGCTAAGTAATACATGGTGATGGATGCTTTTGGAGGCTAGATTTTTCCCTTGATGAGGGTTTCCCAAGGTATATCTTGTGTCACAATTTTGTGGGTATGTTATCTATTCTCTTGCATATGGATTTTAATCACATATTTATTTCAAATCTATTATGGGTTATGTGGAAATGGTTTTTTTTGTTACAAGTTTCCTTACACACTAGATAGGTATATATGCTACTTCTACGATGGGATATTTTCTTCTTTTTTTATGAAGCTGGTTGATCCTTGGAATCCATATTCCACATATTATCGTAGGTATCAAGTATCATGTGTTTAGTGAAACAACGTGACTATTGACTAGATCTTCCCAGACTCAAAAATCTTAGGAATCATCATAAGATCACTTAAAATATTATTTCTAAGTACATGTGCACTGAAGACCTTATTTCACTACTTGAGATATAGTAGATGGTGAGTATTCATCATCATCATCTAACATCTATGCTCACATGCATATTTTGTATTAATTACAACCAAGGTGAATGTTAACTAGGTCTTCCATGTCTCAATAATCTCAGGAATCATTAGATCTTGTAACTGTATGAGACTCTTGGAGCTCAAAAACTATCACAAACAATAGAGAAAAAGGAGGTGTTTGTTTCAACTGTCATCTATTTTCACAGGCTTTTAGTGGAAGAAGATTTGTTCAAAAAATGTCTAAATATGATTATCCTTGGATATCTTTCCTATCCATTATTCAATTATTGACAGATAGAAGGCATCAAATTTTTAGAGTTCTTTTGGATTCTATAACTTGTGAAGCTAATAAACCCTTTACAATTCTATACACTTTAACAATAATAACTAAAGATGATAAGATGGAAACAATTAAAGTGGTTGTACATTCCTATGTACATTGGGGAAAAAATATCAAGAGGATTTTGATACTAAAATCTGATCCACACAACCAAAAGGAAAAGATGTCCTTGGAAACTAAATTTGTTGAGGTAGTTTCAAGTGGTCTATTATCAAAAAAATTAGAACTTTTTGTAGGTTTATGTGAGATTTTAAAGGTTGGGTGCATCATAGAATTTGATATTGATTCAGTCAATGATATGCTCCAACATAAGATCCTCTAAAATTTTAAATAGGATGAGAGTTTCCTTTAAGGATTTTTCCCAATTGAAGTGTCCCTTGGGTAATATCGACCAAGAAGACATCATATATCAAGAATGAAAAGGTCTAGGACATCAGTTGGGTCAAATCTATCACCACATAATTTTAGGATGTTAGCTAGATAGTCTACATCAGCATGGCAATTTTCACTATGATTTTATGGACAGACTGGATGATAGACTACAAAGTTTTAGGCTAGCATTTAAAAACATGACAGAAAGATCACTCAATTATTTGAAGATTAAGTTGGTAAGAATGTTATTCTCTTTAGAATCATTGGGTAAAGAACAACCATAAATAAGTTGAGGCCTTCATCTTATGAGGATGATGGGGGATGCATGCCTTAAAATGCTTATTGTTTCATAATTACTTTGTGCCAACGAAAATAGTCAAATGGTGTCATTCAAACTTGAAAATTTATTGGGTAATGAAGTTTTAAAATTGGGGATCTAATACTATTCTTTTACCAAATAAAATTTTCAACTCTTTTGTGGATCTACAGGCTCAATCATATACCTAAATAATTGGCCAAGAGAAGAATGTGATTGTATATCAATTGATTACAAAATGTTTAGTTGAGGAGAAAATATTGCAGTGATCAAGAAGAAAACTAGCTATGAAGAATCTGGTTATGAATTTTAATAAGAATGAAACTATTAACCAATTACTCAAGATTAAGAGATAAATCCCACCTAGTTCATGGAAAAGAGTGGGAAGAGCTTCTTGGACCCATAATAGAAGTTATAGATAATGACCCAAAGCTAGAAAGGGAAAAGAAGCAAAGGAAAGAAGTAATATATGCATGTGATCCTATGTCAAATGATGATAGTGATTAATACTGATGCAGGAGCATCCAGAGGTATAAGGGCAATCCTATGTCACCCAAAAAAATGTACTTAGACTTAGTTTCTATTTCATGTGTTTTCATTTCTCGATACCCATTTGGGTCAAATAAATGTTCTAACTCTCACAGTTCCACTATCAGCGTTCTAGGTTAGAGTATTTGAGCACCTTGGGATACGTGTAAATGCCAAAAAAATGAGAGTATATAGTTGAGCCATCATTTTGGTGAACTAGAAGTTGTAAATTGGTTCGATGATTGTAATTGTAATTTAGAGCATTCCAAAAAAAGAATCAGGTCAAAAGTCTGCACGGTGGGAAAGTTATTGCAGTTTTTTTATTTTTGGAGACCTCGTAAGAGTGCTTGAAAGTCAGGTTTAGGGCATTAAATGACCTCATACAGGGCCAAAAAATGGGGGACAAGCAAAGCTGGTCCATAGGGCTATAGAGCGCTTTAATAGCTTTTCAAAAATGTAAACGGTTTGTCAATCGGAGCTATGGTTCAAAAGTAATGTCTCCCGAAAGTTTGGTTACCGTTTCTGGATTCTTCTAGTTTTTTGCTGACTTCTAACACGGCTTCTGGAGCCTTCTATTTGGTCGGTGGATGCCAACTAGCACTTTCTAGAATGTATTCCTAATCCTTAACCCTTTGGGGTCTATTTAAGGACATTTTTGGCATTGCAAAAGACAGTTTGGAGTGGAGTTTGAGGGAAGGAACTGGGAGAAGAAACTATCTCCTGATTCATACTATTGTAAGCCCATAAGGCATTTTTTGAAGTCAATTTTCTCTGTACTACATGTAATAGCATATTTACATAGTAAATAAAATTTTCCCTTTCTTGTTGTGTCCATTCTATGCTTCGGTCGTGTCCCATTCTTCGGTCGTGTCCCCATCAAATACTCACCATCTACTAGTAGCTTAAGTAGTAACAGAAGGTCTTCAATCCATGTACACTCAAAAATAAAAATTTTAGATAGAGAAGTGACAAATGTTGTGGAATTATCCATATTGAAATGTGAACTCTATTGTTCCCACCCCTCTCTCTATGTCCTCCATATCCCCCTTTATCTCTCACTCCTCCCTTGCATCCCCTTCACACCCCCACCCCCACCCCCCCCCCCCCCCCCCCCAATATATATCACTCTCATTTATTTTAGTTCTTTGTAACCTAATGGGGTTATGAAGAATAGAAGAAATGCTTCTAGTTCTTAATAATGCAACCATGTTTTTTTAAGCATAACACGATCGAGTTATTTTGAAGTTCAAAATTTTTAATATTCTTTTCTTGGCTTGGTGAACCAACACCCATTTAAAAATTTGATCAAAAGTACACATAATGTGATCACATTATGTGCACTTTTGACTTTTTTTTCATGGTGTCCACTTTTTTGCACACTATCTTGGTGTATATGTCCATGAAACTAAAATCTATTTGTTTGTATGCCACCAACTCAGCAGGGCAATAAGACAAGTTTTTGGAATATGTAACAATGAACAATGAAACAAGGTGACAAAGCATATTAGGAACCGATGAGCCTCTAAAAGGCTATTATTTTGAGAAACTTTTATCTTATTTTTAAACAATTATCTTGCAAGAAACATTTTATGACTCTATGGTTTAAGCAAAAGAACTTATGTTTTATGAATTTACTATCTATATGTTAAGACATGAAGATTGAGGTATAGATTGTTCAAATATGTTGTTTTTTCTTGAATCTATGGCTTTCTATGGTTTAATGAAGGAATATTACATGCTGATAAATATTTCCTCATCCATGCTATGTTTGGGTAGTTTCCTTCCTGCAGTTGTAGGATTTGCAAGAGTGGTCATTTGAACATTATACCTTTTCTAACATTGATGAAGAAATGAATGCATGTATGTAGAAGTTGTTGTGTTTAATTTTTTTTAGGTTTTTTCTATGCATATTGAAGATAACATTTCAGCACTGAGTTAAAGTCGACTAGATGATTGATGAATCACCGCATAAGCAGATTATGGTGCAAATTCTGTTATGGCAACACACGAAGATAGCTTCCTCAACCTACTATATTCTTGGAGGAGTTAAAACACAGTTAATAGTGTTTATGTTGTAAACTTTATGATCTGTAATTGATTGTCATTGATGGAGTGATTGCAAGAGTAGGAATTTGTTGAAGCTTTCCTTTGAATAATTTTCGTTGTAACCTTGAAAATAATTTTTTTATTTTTCTTGGTTTTGACTAGAAGGAAGATAGAATAGATTTTTTTGTTTAGTAATGAATAATCTTGTTTTCAAATGTAATATCTTATTATGAATGAATAGAACACAGAATTTAAGTTTCTACCTTTAGACTTGATTGTTTTCTATTCACTCATCCAAGGGGGGCCACTTGGTGAGTGAACTACTTTGTTAGAATAGATTTTATTTCTTTATTTGTTTCTTTGCAAAGTAGACTTTTGTTGTTCCTATAGTCATTGATAACAAAATGATTGAATTGTTCCTGTAGCATAGGTGCATAAATAGATTTATCGTTTGTAGCATTACTCTAGGCTTTAAGGAAAATAGTGTTTCAGTTCTTAGCTGAGTTTCCTCAAACATTTTTTTCTTGTTGTAGTTTCAATGACTTAAAGAGGAATCAGCACATACACTTTGCAGCCACTCTCTCAAGCTTACTCTCCTAGGTTGACAAATAAAATGAAGTCAATATGTTATTCTTAGGAAAATACATGATTCTGTCTAGTCATGGAGTCATTGTAGAAGGATGTCCAATCCTTTATTACTAAGGGATTTAGTTTATTGGCTAGGAACTAAGATAAATTTTTTAAAAGACTATTAAAAAGATGGGAAAATATTTATCCCAATTTTCCCCACACCTCCAAGATGAGCCATGCCAAAGGGAGAAGAAGGTTAGGTCACAATGACATGTCTAGGTGTAGCCTCATTCCCACATCCCTTGGTAGTCGACGACAAACTGCTATCAAAACCCACCTTTGTAGTAGCTAGAGAAGACCCAATCATGGAGACATTTCTATCACTAGTGATGAGCCCTACAACATATAGTAGGAAAGAAATAGAGCTGGTGAGAGAAGCTAAATTTATACTTTGAAAGTGGGCAAGAGGTATTGAGCAGTAAACTTAAATCGCCAATCTATCCTCTAAAAAGGAATTGTTTTTATGGCCACTAAAGTAGTTGATAGAGAATGGGAAGGTTAATTTTTTGTGGGACAAATGTTGTATCAAGAGGAGATCTAAAATCAATCTTACCAGTTTATTTTATGGGGATGAAAGTGAAGAGATGGATAAATTCATTAAAGTAGTAGATAACTTTGATAAAAACTAATTTTGAGGAACCAAATGCAGAGGTAAATAAAGGTTTGTTTATGAATCTTTGTTTGAGAATAATAAATATGAAAGACCCCTAAAATTGATCTTGGTTCCTTGTTAGGAAATGGGGAAATTAAACCTCATAATTATTGTACTAATTTTATTTTGAGTGAAGAAACTCTTATTATAGAAGTATTATGTCTTAAGCACTAAAATAATAAAAATTGATAAGGAAACAAGGTGGACAAGAGGAAAAAGATAAAAGAATGAGGTAAAGGAAGAAATTTGTTTTTTTGAAGGAGAAGATATGAATTTAAATTCCAATTCTAATTTTGGTGAAATATATTGGTGGGAAATGAAATCTAATACTTTAAATTTTATGAAGAAAATAAGTGGAGGAAGGATGAAAAGAGACAATGTTGTGGGATTACATAAAGTAATTAATGAGAGAATTGTAATGGATAAATTTTTTAAAATGGATCCCATAAAGGCATAGGCTTTACAATTTTTTTTATGGATTTAACTTGGGGATCAATTTCCTAATAAAATGGGTGTCTAATATAGGAGAATATATTATTATAGTGTAGGAGGTAACTTAAGAGTTTGAAATTCAAAAATGCCCATCTTGGTGTGGTTTCTGAGTTATTGCTTTATGACAATGTTGTTGTGGTTGCTAGAGTTATTATTGTTTGAAAACCTATTAATTTTTTCTTGAATGTAACAACTGAGAATTTGGGTGCCAAATTTATGTTGACCTTTTTTTTCTAATTTTAGCCCCTCTTTGTTAGGAGTCAAAGCCTAGTTAGCATACAACAATGACAAGTTTGAGAGAAAAGTTTGAAATGCATTTAAGTGCATGTGATGCATTTTCTAAAAGCAGTTTTTCTTAGGTATGTTGTAACTTCTTGGGAGTGACTATAATCTATTTTTAAAAAGTACTCTTTTGTTAAACTATTTAATATTTGTAACTTTCAATTTAGGGATTTAGGGTGTAACTTCTTGGAGAGGAGGTTCAAACCCCTATTTATAGATTTATTTTTATTTTATCATATAAAAAATATTTAGAAGTGGTCATTATTCCAAAAGCTACAATCTCATGGATTGTTAAATTTATCATAATTAAAGATGTTGAATGAAAATATTAAGTTTTACCTTGTAGATTTTTCATTTTTTTCTTAATTGCATTTTAGTTTTTATGTGAGAGAGGGTCATTTTGTTTACCCTCACACATCATATAATCATTATTGAAATATGTGTTGTTAACCTAAATTTATAGACATAGGTGTTATCAACCTAAAATATAAATTTGACTAGTGTGCACCTTGTAATGATCACTCTAGTCCATTGAGTCCAACACTGCAACTCAATTTTTGTACATTAACATATTCCATCAATTTGATGTTTTCTTATCATTCATAACTTCTATATCATAAATACATGGATGTGTTTATCTCTAATATCATATATAAATAAAAGTAGCAATTCTTTTAATCTTTATATCTAATTGTAGTATGGTTTTTCCATCTTCTTTTCCAATATCTATACATATTTTATAATTCAGAACACTATTTTTTTTTATCAATAAAAGGAAATTTCTCATATTTTATTAATTAATTTTAAATTTTACATCAATCTTTTTATCCTTGTTCAAGTGCAGGCACCAGGGGAGAAACAACAAGGAAGAAAACCCTTGATCTAGCCATAGATGAAAACATCTTGTCTACTTAGTTCAATTGCCCCTTAATATTAAGGGGACTTTGAGAAGGCATTTCTTCTCTTAAAAATACATCATTATAGTAAAGCAAGTTTCTCTCTTGATCAACATATACAACTTTTATATTTAAATCTTGACCATGCTTAATTTTGAGAGGTTTCATGTCTTTCTATATTTCCAATTCTTTGGTGATGGTTTATATTGTCCTACATGGATGTGTTTATCTCTAAGATCATATATAAATAAAAGTAGCAATTCTTTTAATCTTTATATCTAATTGTACTATGGTTTTTCCATCTTCTTTTCCAATATCTATATATATTTTTTATAATTCATAACACTATTTTTTATCAATAAATGGAAATTTCTCATATTTTATTAATTAATTTTAAATTTTACATCAATCTTTTTATCCGTTTTCAAGTGCAGGCACCATGGGAGCAAGAACAAGGAAGAAAACCCCTAGTCTAACCATAGATGAAAACATCTTATCTACTTAGTTCAATTGCCCCTTAATATTAAGGGGGCTTTGAGAAGGCATTTCTTCTCTTAAAAATACATCTTTATAGTAAAACAGGTTTCTCTCTTGATCAACATATGCAACTTTTATATTTAAATCTTGACCATGCTTAATTTTGAGAGGTTTCATGTCTTTCTATATTTCCAATTCCTTGGTGATGGTTTATATTGTCCTACATGGATGTGTTTATCTCTAAGATCATTTATAAATAAAAGTAGCAATTATTTTAATCTTTATATCCAATTGTACTATGGTTTTTCCATCTTCTTTTCCAATATCTATACATATTTTATAATTCATAGCACTATTTTTTTTATCAATAAAAGGCAATTTCTTGTATTTTATTAATTAATTTTAAATTTTACATCAATCTTTTTATCCTTGTTCAAGTGCAGGCACCAAGGGAGAAAGAACAAGGAAGAAAACCCTTGGTCTAGCCATAAATGAAAACATCTTGTCTACTTAGTTCAATTTCCCCTTAATATTAAGGGGATTTTGAGAAGGCATTTCTTCTCTTAAAAATACATCGTTATAGTAAAGTAGGTTTCTCTCTTGATCAACATATACAACTTTTATATTTGAATCTTGACCATGCTTAATTTTGAGAGGTTTCATGTCTTTCTATATTTCCAATTCTTTGGTGATGGTTTATATTGTCCTACATGGATGTGTTTATCTCTAAGATCATATATAAATAAAAGTAGCAATTCTTTTAATCTTTATATCCAATTGTATTATGGTTTTTCCATCTTCTTTTCCAATATCTATACATATTTTATAATTCATAGCACTATTTTTATCAGTAAAAGGAAATTTCTCATATTTTATTAATTAATTTTAAATTTTACATCAATCTTTTTATCCTTGTTCAAGTGCAGGCACCAGGGGAGCAAGAACAAGGAAGAAAGCCCCTGGTCTAGCCACAGATGAAAACATCTTGTCTACTTAGTTCAATTGCCCCTTAATATTAAGGGGACTTTGAGAGGGCATTTCTTCTCTTAAAAATACATCTTTATAGTAAAATAGGTTTCTCTCTTGATCAACATATGCAACTTTTATATTTAAATCTTGACCATGCTTAATTTTGAGAGGTTTCATATTTGTCTATATTTCCAATTCCTTGGTGATGGTTTATATTGTCCTACATGGATTTGTTTATCTCGAAGATCATATATAAATAAAAGTAGAATTCTTTTAATCTTTATATCCAATTGTACTATGGTTTTTCCATTTTTTTTCCAATATCTAAATTTTTTTTATCCTTGTTAAAGTGCAGGCACCAGGGGAGCAAGAACAAGGAAGAAAACCGTTGGTCTAACCATAGATGAAAACATCTTGTCTACTTAGTTCAATTGCCCCTTAATATTAAGGGGACTTTGAGAAGGCATTTCTTCTCTTAAAAATACATCTTTATATTAAAACAAGTTTCTCTCTTGATCAACATATACAACTTTTATATTTAAATCTTGGCCATGCTTAATTTTGAGAGGTTTCATGTCTTTCTATATTTCCAATTCCTTGGTGATGGTTTATATTGTTTGTGAGAAGTAGGAACCTGCAATTTTCTTTTGGCTAAGATCCATCATTAGTTAGAATTTATTATGGTAAAACATTTAATAAGAAAAGACAAGGAACCATGTCTATAGATTTAGAATGGTAAATTTCTATTATATTTTTTCTTAGATTATTAGGATACCTTGTATCAATAAAAAATGAGAGAATGGTGTAGATATAATTGTTAGCTTTATCAAGATCTAATGTGATTAACCATTTAAACTAGAAGAAGGCTAAAAATAGATGAGATCAAGTATCATAAATGATTGCATTGATTAGGCATTCATATATTATTCAATCACTTGGTAGAAACAATGTCTTACTATGATTCATTGCCTATATTAGAATACTATGCAAAAAAAGGAAATAAAGAGCCAATCCATATTCAAAGGTTAAAAAGGATCATTTTAAAATATAAATTCATTATCAAAGGCTTCCTCCTATCAAAAAAATCAAACATATAGCCAAAATTCTACAAAGAAACTAATATTGCAGTAGACAGCTAAAAATGTCATAATGCTTCGTGTGCTTAATTATACTTATGGTCTTATATTAATATGTTGTTTCAAATTATTTGAAAATATTTACCAAATTTATTATTGTTTGAATTAACTCCTTAGTTGAATATATTTTTGAGATTTCTATTTCCAAGGATACCAGAGATATTTTATTTGATGAAACAATGAAAAATTTAAAATACCAATTATCCTATTTTACTTATATCTTATTTTTCATGATCACATGTAAATTAGGATTATTCTCCTCTCAATGGAAGGATAACATTATGTCAATGAACTTACATGTTCATTTTTGCATCTAATTATTTTTAGCCTACTCAGTAATATATCCATTTATCTCAAAGTGCTTTGTACAAAACTTTACTCTTTGCTTAGAGTTTTCAAAGAGAAGGCTAGTTTACTTATTACTTGGCTTCACTATATGAATTTATAAATTTTCTTATGATATATTGATAAATATAATTTGATGCTATTGGAATAGATATGCTATGAATAATATGTACATACATTTTTTGCCGTTACCTTTAAACTTTAATTCTTCAACCTTATACGCCAAGCTAAAAACTAGACCACTTTTGTTTGCCAAGAATAGGAGGTTCAAGGGTCTCTACTTAATCAAAGATTGTGATATTCACTCTTTTTTTCTTTGTCTAGGTCTTTCATAATTTATTCTCAATCTATATATTGAATTTCAATTACTCTTTTTCTGAAAAGTACTTAAAGGGGTCAATTTCTACAAGTCACAATTATTATTCTAAGAAAAAATAGAAAAGGGTAAATATGGACCTATGCTAGCTATTTTGATATTCTATCTCTTTTTCAAGAGGACCTTAAAATCTCAAGACTACCAAAGATGAAAGATAGTCAACCTAAACTAAAATGGAAGCGTGTAAAAGAAAGACTTACTACATAAACCACAAAATTAAGAACACTCAGGAGAATGAAAGAGAGAAATGATTTTGGCTAATTTGAATAAAAATTTGAACATCACTAAATAGAGTTTGATAGTTTGAAAATGAAAATTTCAAAGGAAAGAAGATCAATCTACATGCATAATAGTTGGTGAATGAAGATCATCTTCCTTTGTGGGTTCTTCAATTTCTCAGTTAGGCAATTCCAATATATTCATGTCCAGATCAAAGATGTTTTTTCATACCCCCACCTTATCTTCTATGATGAAACATTCCATCCAATATATGTTTCTAGGAGTGAAAACATGAATGTAACAAAGAATAAAGTTTAAATTCCTCTACATACTTAGAAACCATTATATTAGTCTAATTGAATCAAACATGGATACAATATGATATAATGGCACTAATTGTCTCCCATGTTGAGGGAGATCATAATGAAAAGGTCTACATATTAGCAAAAATCATCATGGATGTTTTCTAGAACCTTATCTAAATTCCCCAAAAATTTAAACTTGAACAATCTTTTGCACAAGGTGTAGATGCAAAATTTATGTTGCTCTATCCAAAAACTCAAGGCTACAAACATAGAAGTGATATTACTAAACACTCAATACCAATAAGTGATGGTAATAAATTATCTACCTAAAATATGGTAGACAGATCTTGAAATCAAAAAGTGAGCATTGAGAAGGATGACTCTAATGTTAAGACCTATTATAGTTCATTCGAAGGCTTCCTTGGAAGTTGGCCCACTAAGCTTAATGATAGTATTCATTGTGAGAGCCCAACTAATAATTAATTGTTCTACATATTTATAGCCCAAAAGGAATGCAAAGGATTTTGATAATTGGTATGACCAAAAGGAGTCTAAATGACTACCCTGGTGATATGAGCATATATAAGTTCAAAGGAGTAGGCAAACAAGACATTACTAGAAAGGTAGATAACCTCAAATTAAAAGACCTCCTACCTAGTAATATACTAGCTAAGCCCTACATCCTTTGATAGAATTATACACCAACAAGATTTAGAATAGTGATTCTAGAATCTAATGGTCCAAGACCTGGATTATCCATCAAGAATATGAATTCAAACTAGAATGTAAGTTAGGAAAAGAGATCAAACTAAAAATTGAAGACAAGAGATCTCATAGAAGGGAGGAATTTCTAAAGCCTAAATTATTACTTTGTTAGCTCTATTTACTTAAGAATGAAAAAAATATTTGTTACATGCCATCTAAAGAGTAGAAAACTATGTCTGTGTATCTTCTCTTATTGATTCTAACATACTTATTTTTTCCTTTAAATACTTTCTTTTGGGGTTTTTACATTGATAAGCACTGAAATACCTTTAATAGTTATAAGATCTTGAAAGCACGTGAGATAAGTCTATTTATGTTGATGATTAAAACATATTGAAAAAGGATAAAGATCTAAAGAATCAACCTAAGTGATACAGGAGCATCCTCAGTTACTTTGTTATCCTCCTTTTCTTTGTTCTTTTGGCAATTTATAGTGTTGGTTGAGTTGCAACTTTGACTAAGTTTGAGTTCTAGTATTTGTCGAGTTCTAGTATTGACCAATTATGAGTTCAATGTTGGTCGACTCCTAGTCTGTTCTAAGCATCGGTACTAGTCAAGTGTTATTTTGATCGAGATTGTTCAATGGTCATTTTTATAGATGCTCAGTCATGGCTAGCTCTTTCTATTGATATTATGGTGATTGATCATGTAGTGGGGATTGATCTTGTGGCACCTTCTTTAGTAACATAAAACCAAAATTGTAAAAACCCTAAAATGGTTAATTTTAGAGGTTTTCCTAAAAAAATTGTTATAAGTGGTTGAGATGCATAATGCATTGCAATGTTGGTGAACATTTTTTATGGATAATAGAAAGGTTGAAGGCTATGTAGGTGGACATAGTCTAGGTTTTGGGTGAACCATGTTAAATCTGTGTGTTATCTATATTCTTTGTGTTTTCTTCTATTGTTTCTACATATAATTGTTTGTTCTTATATTGTTCTAGATCTTTCAAACCTTAACAATTGTTATCAAAGCAAGGATTGTTGTTGTAGATTGACAAGACTTTCACATTTGAGTGGGAGCAATGGAGGATTTCAGATTCAAGATTGAGAAATTCAATGGCTAGAATTCCTATTATGAAAAATGCAGATGGAAGATTACCTATATCAAAAGGATTTGTGGAAGCCATTAGAAGGAAAAGACAAGAAACATGGAACCATCATAGATGAAGATTGGGAGATCTTGGATAGGAAGACACTGGGATCTATTTGATAATACCTTGCACCATCTGTAACATTCAACATATCAAACACAAAAATGATAGTAGAGTTGATGGAGACATTGGCTGCATTATACAAGAAACCCTCAGCTTTGAATAAGGTATTTTTTTATGAAGTGTTTGTTTAATATGAAAATGGGTGAGGGAGGATCTATATCAAATCATTTAAATAAATTTAACATAGTTACTAGTCAGTTGTCATTTGTACAAATTTCATTCGATGAAGATTTTAGGGATCTCTTAATCTTATGTTCTTTGGTAGAAAGTTGGAATAGCTTGGCTATGGTTCTAAGTAACTTTGTCTTTGGTTAAAATGCTTTGAAATTTGATGAAGTTGTTGGTGTTATCCCAAGAAAGGAAATGTAATGAAAAAGCATAGGTTAAACTTTAACCTCATAATGTTCCACTTTAAATGTGGAGAATAGGAAGAGAACAAGGGAAAAGGGAAAAGGGCTTTTGTATGACAAGTCACAAGGGAAATTAAAAAAAAGGATGTTCTCAATCTAAAGGAAAGAAAGATTGTTGGTACTATAGAAATCTTGGTCACCTAAAGAAAGACTATTTATCTCGAAAAAAAAAACAAGGAGACAAAAAATGAAGATGACAGTAAGCAAGCTAATGTTACAAGTAATACTTTACAAGATGCTTTAATCTTATGTTTGGATAATGTTTTTGATTCTTGGGTAATAGATTCTAGGGCTTCATTCCATGCTACACCCCATAGAAAATATTTTCAAGATTGTGTTCAAGGTAATTTTGGGCAGGTATATTTGGGTGATGATGAGTCCTATCCCATTGTTGGGAAAGGAAAAATAAAGATCAAGTTGCCAAACTGAAATGACTAGATATTGCAAGAGGTAAGTCATGTCCCTAATTTAACAAGAATTTTAATTTATTTTGGACAACTGGGTAGTGAAGGATGCATATTCATGTTTTCAAGAAATATGTGGGAATTCATTAGAGGTTCATTAGTAGTAGCTAAAGGTGCAGAGGTAGGCACATTATATCTATGTACCGGCAACACTTATTCTACCTTAGTTGCTACTAATAATGTTAATGTAGGGAAAACTACTATAGATGTTGCAAGAACAAGTTCAAAAATGTGGCACCATAGGCTTGGGCACATGAGTGAGAAAGGGATGAAAATCCTTCACTCTAAAAATCTATTTCCAAGACTGGAAAATATTGACTTAGAGTTCTGTGAAAATTGTGTTTATGGAAAATAGAAAAGAGTCATATTTCTCAGAGTTGGGAAAGAAAAGAAGAGTGAGAAGTTAGAGCTAGTGCATTCAGATGTATGGGGACCAACTTAGGTATCATCTCTTGGTGGCTCTTGTTATTATGTTATTTTTACAGATGATTCAACTAGGAAAACATAGGTGTATTTCTTGAAACAAAAATCTAATGTTTTTGAAATATTTAAGAAATGGAAAGCTTTGGTTGAGAATGAGACAAGAAAGAAGTTGAAGTTTCTCATATCTAATTATGGAGGTGAAAATTGCAGCATAGCCTTTGAAAATTATTGTTCTATTAATGTAATTTGAAGGCAAATGAAAGTTCCACAAACCCTACAAGAAAATGGGGTGTTAGAAAGAATGAATAGGACAGTCATGGAATGTGCAAGGAGCATGAGATTGCATGATGGTTTGCCTCTTCATTTCTAGGAAGATGTTGTAAACAATGTTGTTTATTTGATAAACAGAGGACCTTCAGCCCCTTTGGATGGTGGTATTCTAGAGGAAGCATGGTTTGGGAAAAGGTAAATTATTCATTTCTAAAAACTTTTGGTTGTGATGCTTTTGTCCATGTTGATAAAGAAAATAGAACCAAGCTTTATACTAAATCTCTAAAATGTACCTTCATTGTATATGGAGTAAATGACTATGGTTATTGCTTATGGAATTTTGAAAATCTTAAAATAATCAAAAGTAGAGATGTTATATTAAATGAGAAGGTCATGTATAAAGAATAGTTGTAGGAAAAGAAGCATGAACAAGTCAGATAAGAATATGTGGTCTTGGATGAGACTCCTAAAACTAAAAAGTCATTGGTACCTTATGCTCATCAAGAATAAGTTATCTCACAAACTCCTATAAGTGTTAGATGTTTGTACAATGTCAAGTAGACCTCCTAAAAGGTGTTCCCCTTCTTTGTATGCCAAACAATAGTGGAAGTTGGGCATGAATTAGGAGATGGACTCCTTGTTGAAGAATAAAACTTGGGACTTGGTCCCTTTACCTAAAAGAAAAAGAGCCTTGCCTAAAAAATGGGTTAATGGGCTGAAGGAGGAAGATGGAGGAAAGAAAAGGTGTAAGGCCAAACTTGTGGTAAAGGGTTTTGCACAGAAAAAGGGTATAGATTATGATGAAATATTCTCTGCTATTGTAAAAATGACTTCAATTAGAATTTTACTAAGTCTTGTGGTTGCGGATGATTTGCATCTTGAACAACTAGATGTCAAGACAACTTTTCTCAATGGAGATTTGGAGGAAGAAAGTTACATGCAACAACCAAAGGGATATGAGGTCAAGGGTAAGAAGAATTTGGTGTCTAGGTTAGGGAAATGTTTGTATGGCCTAAAGTAGGCACCTTGATAATGGTATTTAAAATTTGATAGTTGCATGGTTGAACAAGGGTACCATAGATGTCATTCTGATCACTGTGTATATTTTAAGAGATTGGATACTAGGAGTTAAATTATCATGTTTATGTATGTTGATGACATGCTTGTTGTTGGGTCTAATTTGCAACATATAAATGAACTTAAATAGAAATTAGCAAAGTCATTTTCTATGAAGGATTTGGGTGCTACTAAGAAAATCCTTAGTATGAGGATTACATGGGACAGGAAAAATAGAACCATGAATTTTTTCCAAAGTAAGTACAAAAAGAAGGTGTTGAAAAGACTTAATATGTAGGATGCAAAAGCAGTCAATACACCTTTGGCTAGTCATTTCAATTTGACTAAGGAAATATGCCAAAAGGCATAGGAAGAGATAGATAAAATTTCTAACATCCTGTATTCATCAACAGTTGGTAGTCTGATGTATGCAATGGTATGCACATGGCCAGATATTGCTCATGAAATGGGAGTTGTTAGTATGGAACACTAGAATATTGTCAAATGGATTCTTCAATATTTTAAAGGTACTACTACAAAGGCATTATGTTTCACAAGATCTAGTTCTACTCTGATTGGATTTGTTGACTCTGATCTATAGGAGACATTGATACAAGGAGGAGTACTATAGGGTATGTTTTCATTGTAGTGGGTACTACAGTCAGCTAGATTTCTAGATTGCAGAAGGTTAATACCCTTTCAACCACTAAATTTGAGTATGTAGCTGCTAAGAAAGATAGCAAGGAGATGATTTAGTTACAATGTTTTATGGAGGAATTGGGTCAAAAGTAGGAAGATCACCCATTGTACAGTGATAGCTAGAGTGTCATTCATCTTGCAAAGAATTTTTCTTTTCATTCAAGGATGAAGCACATATAGCTCAGGTGCCATTTTATAAGGTCTATTTTGGAGGATGGCCAATTGTGGCTTGAAAAGATTAACACATGTGAAAATCCTATAGACATGTTCACAAAGGCAGTCCCCAAGGAGAAGTTAGTTTCTTTCTTAGCTTCTATTGGCCTTCTTGAATGATGATCATCGAGGTACTACACAAAAAATTCTTTTATCTAGTGGAAGTTGCATGTACTACATTGTCATCTAGTTACAGTCTCCAAGTGGGACATTGTTTGGTGTGGAGTTTGATCAGTCTCTAAGTGGGAGATTGTTGATATTGTGGTGACTGATCATGTAGTAGAAGTTGATGTTGTGGTGCCATCTCAAGTAACATAAAACCAAAATTGTAAAAACCCTAAAATGGTTGATTTTAGAGGTTGCACTAAAATTCTTTTATAAGTGGCTGAGATGCATAATGCATTGTAATGTTGGTGAACATTTTTTTTGGATAATAAAAAGGTCGAAGGCTATATAGGTGGACATAGCCCAGGTTTTAGGTGAACCGCATTAAATCTGTGTGTTATCTGTGTTCTTTATGTTTTCTTCTATTGTTTCTACATATAATTGTTTATTCTTATATTATCCTGGATCTGTCAAACCCTAACTTTTTCTTTGGTTGATTTTCTCTATGTGCTGGTTCTTTGCTGATCTAACTTGTTCATTTATTTTAAGATATGTATTTAATGTAAGGATCATGCATTGGGATGTGTGCAGTGTTATGTGGTCAGCCTTCTCTAGTGTGAAGATCTAGAACCTTTTGTAAGTCATTTTGGCAAGTATAAATAAAAGTGTCTAGGCTTAGGTTAGAGGGAAATTTTAGAAGAAATAGAAAGGAGGAGCATGTAGATCTAGATTGATAGTAGATAGTGGAACTTGATTTTGTAACTTGTAAATTATTTTGTTGGCCACAACTTGGAAGGCCTTATAGTTGGGCATGTTTGTAGATCATTTGATTAATCAAAAAGATGTTGTTTCTCTCTCTCTTTAGTGTTGTTCATTGTGTTTTTCTTCTATTGTGTTTACTCTACAAGGTGGTTTGATTGTTAGGTTTTTTTTTCCCTAGTTACCCTACCTCCCTTGTGTCAGGTGGTATCAGAGATAAGTTCATCTTTGTAGAGATTGGATTGTGTAGAACCCTAGTTGATCTTGGTTGTAGGTAGTAGATCTAAACTCTAACCTATAACTTGTAGAGGGTTATGATCTTGCAGGAGATTGTTCAAAATGGTTTAAGGTAGAGGAAATGTTTATAATGCTAGTATGGTCATGTTGAGACAAACTATAGCTAGATTAGATATTGTGGAGATAGCCCAAAGGAGAGGAGTACATCTTGATGATGTTAGTGATGAAAAAAGAGCATGGGGAGCACCAAACCCTAATCCTAAACTTGAGGTATCATCTGATGAGGAAAAATTATTGCAAGTTTTATCTAGGGAACATTCAAAGCCTGGTGTTGAAGTGACAATTTATGACAGAAGATTGGACACCAATGCATTATTGTATTGGATTTCTGAGATGAAGAAATTCTTTGAATTTGAAGGAACTTCTAATAATAGGAAAGTGAAGATAGTTGTTACTAAGTTGACAGGTCATGCCTTACTTTAGTGGGATCATTTTCAAATTAATAGACAAAGGAAGGGAAAATAAATATATGAACCTAGATTAAGATGGTGAATAAATTGAAGAAGAAGTTCCTCCCTATTGATTATCATGTGAACCTATTGGGGAAGATGAGAAATTTGAGACAAAAGGACATGACTACAAAGGAGTACGCTAAGGAATTATATAGATTGGATATCATATCTAGACATTTTGATGATGATGTTGAGAAATTTACAAGCAACCTGAATGGTTTAAGATCTAGAATTCAAGATAAGGTCGGTTTTGTGAAATTGGATGGTGTGGAAGAAGCATATCAATATGCCTTGAAAGTTGAGGAGATTTTGACAAAGAAGCATGAACAAATCCAAAGAGGTAGAGGTGGAAGATGTCATCGAGGTAGAGATAGATCTTATGGAGAAAGTAGAAAATATGATAATTTTTTGCAAGATAAGGGCAAAACTCAGTGGAAACACAAAGACAAAGGCAAGGTTGAGTTGAAGGGTGGTAGTTCTTACCGAGGAAGTAGTTTTTATCAAGGAAGCTATGGAAGAGGAGGATTTAGTTGTAAATATTTTTAATGTGGTCAAGAAGGACATATATCCTTTGAATGTAAAAATTATGGAAGGAAGAATGAAGGTAATAATGGTAAAAAAAATTGTGGTTCAAGGAGATCTTAAAGGTTCACCTAGTAGACCTGAGGCTGGAGAAAACTTGATGGTAAGCATAACTAAAAGAGTTGATGAAGAACTGGTCTTGAGGAGAAGTCTTTTCAAAACCATATGTAAGATGGTTGGGAAGTGTTTCAAAGTGATCATTAACAGTGGAAGTTCAGAAAATATGGCATCTGAGGAGCTAGTTACAAAGTTGCAGTTGTAGAGGTTGAGACACCCTAAACCATATCATGTTTCATAGATCAAATATGAGCATAAGTTATTAGTAAGTAAGAAACATGTTGTGAAATTCATGATTGGTAATTACTTTGATGAAGTTATGTGTGATATTATGCCTGTGGATTGTTGTCATATTTTGTTGGGTAGGCCTTGATAGTATAATAGACATTTTGTACATAATGGTAGATTGTATCAATATACTCTTTGGGTGAATGGAAGAAATAAAACATTGTTGCCTTTGATTGAAGTTCCAGATGAGGTAAATTGTACTACTGTTAGAGTTTGTATGGTTAATGGGAAACAATTTTAAAAAGACATGAAGAAGAACAAAGTTTTCTTTGTTGTGATTCCTAGAGGATCGAGTTGTGATAGTAATGGTCAAGTGATAGAAGATAGTAATATCCACGTGACAGAAGAAATTATTTACCAAGTGATAGCAAAAGATGATAGTGTAAGCTAGGTGCCAACAAAATTTGAGAAATTTTTTAATGAATACAAGGATATTATTACAGAAGATATATCTAATGGTTTACCATTAATAGAAGTATAAGTCATTGTATGGATCTGATTCCTAGAGCTATTTTTCCTAATAAAGCACCACATAGATTGACACCTACTGAGAATGAAGAACTTAATAGGCAAGTGCAAGATTTGTTGCCAAAATATTTAATCAGAGAAAGCCTGAGTCCATGTTTTTTACATTTTGTTTGGAACCTAAGAAGAATAGAGAATGGAGAATGTGTACTAATTCTAGAGCTATTAACAAGATAAGAGTGAAATATAGGTTTACTATGACGAGGATGGATGACATAATGGATTGTTTGTGTGGAGAAAAATAATTTGCCAAGACTAATTTGAAGATTGGATATCATTAGATCATAATCATAGAGGGTGATGAGTGTAAGACTTCTATCAAGACAAAATATGGTTTGTATGAATGGTTGGTTATGCCTTTTGGTTTGACTAATGCATCAAATACTTTCATAATGTTGATGAATGAGGTTCTAAAGAGATTCTTGGCTAAGTTTTAGATTGTTTATTTGGATGACATTATGATATTCAGTAAGTCTAAGGAAGAACATCTTGAGCATATTAGAAAAGTCTTACAGAGATTAAAGGAGGAGAAATTGTTTATTAATTTGAAGAAGTGTGCATTCATGCAAGAGCAGATTGTGTATTTTAGATTTGTGATTTTAGTTGATTATTTGAAGATGGATCCTAAGAAGGTTAAACTAATTCTTGAATATCCTACACTTGATAATGTGAGTAAGGTAATATCATTTCATGATTTTGCTATTTTCTATTAAAATTTCATAAGGAATTTTAGTTCTATTTGTAATGCTCTAACTGAGACAATGAGAGGAGATAAAATAATTTCAATTGGACACATAGAGCTAATAAGAGTTTTGAGACTTTGAAACAAAATGTTTCTAAGTTACATATATTGACTTTACCTAATTTCATAAGGTAATTCAAGTTGAGTATGGTGTAAGCGGTGGTGCAATAGGAGTTGTGTTGATTCAAGAAGAAAAAACCTGTTACTATCTTTAGTGAGAAGTGTAAGAAAACTTGCAACAAAATATAATTTTTTCCACATTAACCATAATATACATGAAATAAATATGTAATTAAAATCAACATACAAAAGAATAGACAATATTCCTACAAAAAAGTTCATAAGTAATTTCAATTCTATTTGTAATGATCTAACCGAGACAGTGAGAGGAGATAAAATAATTTCAATTGGACACATAGAGCTGATAAGAGTTTTGAGACTTTGAAACAAAAGGTTTTTGAGTTACATTTATTGGTTGTACCTAATTTCATAGGGTATTTCAAGTTGAGTGTGGTGCAAGTAGTAGTGCAATAGGAGTTGTGTTGAGTCAAGAAGGAGAACCTGTTGTTATCTTTAGTGAGAAGTGTAAGAAAACTTGCAATAAAAATATAACTATTTCCACATAACCCATAATAGATCTGAAATAAATATGTAATTAAAATCCACATACAAAATAATAGATAACATACCTACAAAAAATTGTGACACAAGATATACCCTAGAAAATCTTCATTGAGTGAAAAACCCAGCCTCCAAAAGCATCCATCACCATGTATTATTCAACAAAAAATCATTGCAATACAACCACGGAAGCCTTCAAAGCCATAGCTACAACCAAGCAATCCATAAGAACAATCATGAATCCACACATCCCATGCCATGCTTCCAACCTTCACAAATTCTCTCTTGGTTAACCTATCAAGTCTTATCTTGCTTGACTTCCATTTTTACCTTTTTTGCCTTTTGTCTTGTCTCTATAGCTACCCTTGTGGTTGCTTATATAGTAGAAAGTCCCACAAAACTACCAAGTGGTAATACATAAATTGTGTGCTACCTAACTCCCACTAACCTGCATTTAATATTGGATATTTATTTTTTTCTCCAATATTAAATAATTATATCAAATATTATCAAAATGTTACAATACAACTCATAAAGAATATCCCATGGGAATATTTCCATGTTGTATGTCCATCTAGGTGCTCCTAGGTGCAACATTATACATAATAAAATAAAACAATACAATATAGCAATATTATGCAATTTGTGCAACACACATAATCTCAACAATCTTCCACTTGTTGTATACATTCCATTGTTGGAAATATTCAAGACTATGCTAAGTTACTAAGAGGGGAGGGGTAATCAGTAACGTCTAAAATTTCTACACCAATTTCAATTCTGAATCCAATAAAACATTCAACATTTAATTCATCACATCTGATATAATTACATGCATGAGAAACTAAAAATATAAAAGCATCCACAACACTTGAACACAATGATTTGGTGACCCAGAAACCTTCCAAATAGAAAGTAAAATTGGGGTGGGAATGAAACTCACAAACTTTACTACTACAGTATGAATTTGGCCTGTTAAGGCTTGCATTGATCACTTCTAATGATCTACCCTGTTAGGAGCAAATAGGACTGCTAGGTCCACCTTGTGAGAGGATTTACAAACATACAATAAAGTATACACTCAGTAAAGAGATTTAAAAAATATAGTTAGGTCTACCTTGTTAAAGGATTTTGATTGGTTCACCTATTAGGATGAAGCAGTAAATCTCTAAATTTGTAACTGAGTTTGCTAACAGAGATTCCTTGATGTACTGATCACCTTTCTGTGATAGATTTTTCACTGCTGCTCCTTATGCTAATATGGCCTTCATAAATCTTTATCTATTGCTTACATTTGCATTCTTGCACTTGTATTACATACACATTACATTCCATACCACTTTGATATGATGAAATACATCACACACATATATATATATATATAACCAATTTGCAAAATTACAAAGTCGACCAAGACACAAGTTAACACAAATATGACAAAGTTGGCCAATATGAAGATACTCGGGTTCTAAAGACTAACTTAGTGAGGTTTCGATACTCGACATCCACTGCCACTTCTTGGCATCATCATGCTCTTGGTGAATGTAGAAACTCGTTCCATACTAATCACTTTCAAGTAGTCTTGAACTCGGTCTATACTGGTGACTCGATAGATATTGTGTAACTTGGAAAACACTAAATCACTTGGTTACCATGGAGTGGCTTGGTCAACACTGCCTTCACATTACATGAACTAAGAACTTAGTAGACACTACAATGCTCAGTAACCACTAGCTTTGCATCGCATGAATTGAGAACTTGGTAACCACTGATAAACTTGGTATACACCGAATTGCTCAGTTTGCACCTCTGAACTTCACACTAACTGAATCTTCTTAATAACCATAAGAAGTAGTCCAAAGGACTCTATAGAAACTATAGAAGCTCGATGGCTACCGAATTATATGGGAAACATTCTAAACTGTTCAATGATCTCAGTAGCTGTATAGAATCTGAATAAGTGTGTGTCACTAATAAAAAACTTGACTAATATGTCAACATGCATAGGGTCAATCTATAGCCATATAAATAAACAAGGAAATAATCTCTCCTAGCACATCCATCATCATGGATCAAAGTACACCATGTGCTCCATCCTAGTACCTGCAACAAAATCAAAGTATCCATCTTCTTGAACATGAATTATTCCACCTCCTATTATTCCAGTATCACCATACATACACAAAATCCATCCAAAGAGAAAGTCACCCAACCTATCACATAAGAATCATAAAATTTTGCACCAATTGAAAATACCAAGCACAAACACTTGATCCAAAGGTAATCACATGTATTCATAGATATCAAATTCTATAGTTGAAATACCATCTATAGCAAGTGCCAAATCCATCCAAATTTATAACAATTGAATCTCACATCATTAACATATCTAATCTATAACCTGCAATCACAAGCCTCAAGAGAATACCTACCACATATACACCAAGAAGCTCCCACTACAAAAGATAATGTCAAATCTATAACCATCCACTCACAACATCTCAAAGAAGTGAATCCATTTCATATCAAGGGAATCCACAACACATAAATCAATAACCTACAAGAACAACTCTCATAAAAAGTCCCCAACACTATCCCACATTCTCCATAACCAATAAAGGAAAGAGATAAAAGAATAACAATGTCATCTCTCACATGACATGCATGAACACAAACTAGTGATCACAATAACCAACCAATATTAAATCCAATATAAGTAAAACCAAAAATCTAGGAAGATAATAAATACCAAAGAGAAACCATATAAATCATAACTTTTATCATGTCCTTCTACACACACCTCTAGATGTAAATTGTGCCAACTAAGATCTCCTCCGTAAAGCCCCAAACTAAGAATCCATAGCAACATCCAAACCATACCATATAACTAATCATGGGCATAAGCCTCTCACAAGAATATCATACTCATAAACCATTCCTAAACTAAGGAATATACCCAATATTAAACATCTCCCAAACTCAACTAGCATAACAACAACATATGCACAAGGAGATAACCAATGCTAAACCACCTCTCAAATGAACCCTCCAAAACTAACTCATGTGTCATAGCTCAAGATCCATATTAATGAAAGAAACATAAACATAAAGCACCTAAGAGAAACAATGGGATATTCCTCTCAAATAGTAAACCACCAAGTAGACCAAGAGTGGGGAATGAGAACGCTCATCAAGATATACAAGTCTCCAACCAAAACTTGTTTAAGAGAAATCTCCTCTCAAGTCCATGTCAAGTGAATGCCCCTCAGACTTCTTGTTGAAACTATCAACTATCACAAAAAATACATCTCTAATCCAAGATAAATTATAACCACCACCATCTCTAAGTATCCATGATCACTTGTAACCAATCAATCCATGCCAACTCCAAATGTAACATAGAAATATCATGACGTATCTAGAAAATGATCAGTGTACTCAATACTAAGAAACTAAACCAAGATCAATGTCAAAATTTCTAGTCATATCCTTGAGAACATAAACATGACATCCTAATCTAAACCATCTCAACCAAAGAGATAACATGATCCATATGAAAATATTATAACATATCAAAACTCTAAATGTGTATCAAAAGTATACCATGACATAATCATGAAACCATCCTAACACCAAGGATAGCATGTCAAATGAAAGAATAAACCATGCCTTTACCAATAACCCAATGATTCCTCAAGATGAAACCATCTCCACACACCATAAAGATAACAAGTGCACCCTATAAATGTAAAGATGCTTTTACAGCAACAAGATCTAAGACATCCTCCAACACCTTTAAACACTCAATAAATATATCAATACCAATAACTCCCACTCAAACATGGTACCAAATCACCCATGGAATCATAAAATCCATTTCCTACATGAATATCATCTAGGTCTACACACACAATCAAATAGTTAGTACCGAGTGAAACCAAGATCTTCAAACCAAGAAGATGCAAACCAAACTAGGAACTAGTCCTCCATTACCGAATCATCACTATCACAAGCTCCCACTAAACCATGTATCCAATATATGCATGAAAACATGATGAAAACTATCACCTAAACATGAGAATCAACAAAGGCATCAAATAATCAAAGAACTCAATGTGCACATCTATTGGAATTAACAAGTGGGAAGATTTACTTCTGAGAGGGGGGTGAATCAAAAGTAACTAACTTTAACCTTTTCAAGTCCTTTTAACTGATATCATCCACATGCATCTAATTCATCTAATAAACATGAAAGTAAAGACATGCATAAAAATAGATAACACACAAAATTTGGTAACCCAGAAACCCTCCAAAGTGAGAAGGTAAAACTAGGGTGGGGATGACACCCACAAAATATCACTGCAACAATGTGTAACTATTCAAGGTTACAAAATTTGACCACTTCCAATGGTCTGCCCTATGAAAGGCATGTCCTGTTAAAGACTTTACACTCTATTAAAAGTGACTTGGTTAAAGGATTTAACTACCCTGCTAAAAATAGGCATGGTTAAAGGACTTTAGTATGTTCACTTTGAATGCCACCCTATTAAAGGATTTACAAATGGCTGCTAGGCCAACCTAAGTCCATAGGATTTCCATATCTAATACAATTGCTAAAGAGTATTAGAAATTCTTGACCTGATAACTTGCAATCCTCTATTGTTGATTACAGATCCTTTTTCTGCTATGTCTGCTATGATCGTTGCTTACTCTGATATATCACTCTTCGAAGTTCTGATACTCTATTCTTCATCAACTGGATTTTGCAATGTTGCTCTATTCTTCACTAAGTCTTTTCACCCTTTTGTACTTTTCTATAATTCACCCATACACTTCTCTCTTGTGCATCCTCTCTTTCATAATGGGGTTTCATCCTTCTTTTAAATATTTTGAAGACTTAGGGTTAGGTATGAATCTACAATCAATATTAAATCTTCATTTTTGCTCATTTCTTGCACTTTTCCTATTGGTTGTATGCCTTCTTCATTTTTCTTATTGGTTGCATGTTGATTACATAGGTAATGTAAAATATTTGATTGTATCTTCAAGATCATTTGAGATTCATCCCATGTCGGCTCCAAAAATAGTTTACATCTAAGTTTGTGAAGATACAAACTCATATGTTGATTATATGTTACTCGGCACTTACTAGTTGTTGATGCTCGATACATATAGGAAAACTAGCTCACTCAACTCCTATAGCAATTTTGTCTTGCTCAGCATTTATACTCTACTTGGCACCTATAGATCACTTGGAATCTATAGTGACTCAGCACTTAAACTTCACTTGGCACCTAAAGATTACTCAGCACTTGAAGTTCACTTGGCACCTATTGAATTCTCTGGCTCAACACACACTATAGCTCAGCTTCTGTGTTATACTCAGCATCATCTTGAGAATTGGTTCAGTGTGTTGACACTCAATTGTCAAAACCAATATGAGACTAACAATCTCCCCCTTTGACATGAGTGGCAAAAACACTTAACTAAACATTGTGAATATGATCTCTATGAGTATACTACATATTCTATTCAGCATATGTACAAGACTTCAAAAACTTGTTCAAAAACTTTATATACCTCAAAATCTTCTAACTCCCCCTAAGCTGATGTGCCATTTCCATTTCTATAAC
Organism: Cupressus sempervirens; assembly: GCA_028749045.1. Classification (NCBI taxonomy): domain Eukaryota; kingdom Viridiplantae; phylum Streptophyta; class Pinopsida; order Cupressales; family Cupressaceae; genus Cupressus; species Cupressus sempervirens. Next base: position 129,531,475 of record CM053786.1, on the reverse strand, counting down.
CAAAATTCTTTTTCTGAATGTGTCTCATGCTGACGTATCTGATACTCTTTGCCTTTTCTACCTTTGTTTTTGTATCTGTGTACCCTGTTTCTACTTCTTGTACTCTGTATTTGTTTCCCTTTTACATCTTGTTGTAGTTTGGTATCCTTTTGGCTTTATTACCTTATTGCTTCCTCAAAATGTGATGTTAAATATCTCCCCCCTTCAATATTCTTTACTTCCATCAAAGAATGTATTATCTCCCATTCTTATTCACATCTCCCATTCTTATTAGATGCAAGAATAAATTATCTCCCCCTTTTTGACATTTATGTCAAAGGGTCTTAAGGATGAATAGAATATTTAGCCAAAAATATTTTATTTACCTCCATAATCATCTTGAGAGAAGCATTCCAATTATCTAAAGCAATTTCCAATGACTTGTGTTGGATGGTTGTCTCTACTGCAAGATGAACAAGGCCTTCTAAAGTAGAAAGATTGGGATCTTTCTTTACAACATTCTCTGCATAGGCTTGTTCCTTATGGAGTACTTGTAAATGTGGGGTAATGGAAGATTAAATTTGCATCAATTTGGCCTTGATATTTTGCTATCAATATAGCTAATTCTTTCTATGTGTGAAGTGCAGTTGCAAAATGCTTCTCACTTTGAGCTGGATCTTTGGGTAGTTGACTACTAGAAATCTTTAGATTTTGTTCCAAGCTCATTATCCTTTGGCTAGTTTCTTGTCTGAAATAAGATGAATCACACAACTTGGTGTACAACGAGAATACATTCTCAAGTACTTTCTTCACTTTTTCAATCTTCTTAGCCAATTCTACTTGTGAAAGTGTTATTTCACTTGATATCTGCTCATTCATTTTCATCTAAAACTTCTTTTCTGATCATTATAATAATTTAACATTAGTTCCAAGGTCTTCATTTTGTACCTAGTCCACTATGTTGGACAATTGCTCCATGATGGGTTGGGTTTCATCAGGTACTTGCAAGCTAAAATCATCAAGAAATATATCTTTAATTTCCACAAGTGCTTGCTTTTGCCTATATGCATTTCTGAGTATCTCTTGTTTCTTCCTTCTCTCTAGTGCTTCTTGCACTTCATTTATCTATTATAGGTTCATAGTTCTTGAGTCATAACTGGGTATGACTATTTCTTCATCAAGTGCAGGGTCTCCATAATGAAATACCCTTGCAATCTTGGTGGAGCTTGAGCCTGGTACTAAAATTTGCAATGGTATTGCATCAATGCTCGACTTCTTATTAGGAGTCCCTAAGGTAGGCAAGTTTTCTAATGTTTGTATTGCCTCCTACTCCTTAGGAGTTTTCTCCTCTTCCTTCTCCTCCTCTTTTTCCTCTTCTCTACTGCCTTGATCAATAATGATAATTTGAGGAGGTGCACCTTGACTTTGTGCAATAGGAACATCTTGTCCTATTTGTTCCTTTGCTTGCTCCTCGGTAGTTGTTATTATTGTTGTATCTGTATGATCAACCTTAGCAATTTTATCTTGTGCTTCTTGTTCTTTGGGTTGATCTATTGTGGCTATGGTAGTTTGTGTAGGTGGTTCTTGAGAGTTTTTCTTCTCCCTTGTTATCTCTGCTATAGCTTTTTGTAGTTCATCCACACTCACCAAAACTGGATTTGTACAAAGTTGTGCTTTCAATGTAGATCCTCTGTAGTTAAAGGGTTGATGTTCTAACTTGAGGTGTCAAGAACAATTTTTACAATTACTATATCTACAGGTGTTGTATGTGGAGGACTTGGTGGTGGTAGTTGGGTGTCTTGGACACTCTATTCAGTCTATTGCTCTTCAGCTATTGCCTCTTTACCATGTGTTTTTTCCATTGTTTCCTCTTCTTTCTCTTTCTCTACCTCTTCCTCTTTCTCCTTTTCTTCTTCTTCTTCATCATTTCTCCCTTCAAATGGGTCTTCCTACCCTTATTTTACTGTTGTCAACCCATAAATTAACTTCCACATTTGTGTGGATTTCTACACATCCTCAATTTGGTTTTGCAGTATACTAAAGGCTCTATATTTGGGTGCAAATTTTCTCCCATAATTCTTACTAGTCTTTGTTATTTGACCTTTAGTAAGGTCTACCATTACATGAGCCAATGTGGACTCCCTTATTTATTGTTCCATTTTGAGACAGTAATGTCGTTTATTCTCAACTAATGAGCTCAGCTCCTTAGGCATTTGAGTTGTCTAGTTCAAGTGGGGTGGTCTTGAACTTAGCCATCATAATGTAGATGGACTCTTCCACTATGTTTTTTTGTTCCTTTGACAACTTATTGAAATAAATGGTCTTTAGACTAGTTAAATCAGCATTATCTCTAATATTATTACAAATGCTTTCCAATTTAGATGTGGTAGAACAACTTACCAATTTGAATTGATCTTCATCAAGCTCTATCCTTTCTTTGTCTAATTTAGGAGGTGCAACATATTTTCTCCTTCTCTTCTGCTCTACAAGCCCTCCTTGTTCTGTTTCCTTCTATTTTTCCTACTCTTTTTCCACTTGAGTTGCAGCCCTGGTATCTGCCCTTGTAGTTGGCTTGTTTGGGCTTGGCTTTGTAGCCTTCTTCTTTCCCTTGGGCTGTGCAGCTAGTTATTTTTGAACTTTTCTCTTCTTTGGCTTAGCCTTTGGTGTTTCCTACTTAGCACCTTCCTCCTCATCTACATCCTCCCCGATACCTTGGTTAAGGCAAGTGGCCCCTGATCTTGTTCTTTTTCATCACCCTCAATATCTTCACCTTCTTCTTCTACTTCTTCTATATTACGTTCCCCAAATTTAGCTTTTAGCTTCTTAACAAGCTTATCCTTCTTTTTCAAAGTGGAGGCAGTCTTTAACTCCATGTCCACTTTTGATCTCACCACATCATAAGTTCCAAAATGTGGTGCTTCCTTGTCTATTTCCTCTACTAATAATGTAGTTATTGTTTTTGATGCTTCATCTATGTTTATTTCATACCCAAGAGGTCTTATCCATCTCACAAAACATACTTCATTTACATATTTCTCCACTAATGACATTGGAATCCTTAGCCTTTACTTCATTGACTTCTTGAAGTCTTTAAAATAGCTAGTCATCAAGGTCTTAAAATTAGCTCCCATCTGCTCTATGTATTCATTAACTTGAGCTATGATTGACTTATTAGTTTTCCAGGCTACTTTACCAAAAGAAGAAAATTCATTCTAAACATAAAAGAATATACAAATCAAAATGGCACCAAATTTACATTGGACTCCATTGGTTCTTCTTATTGCTACTAGATTCTCATTTATATGTTGCAGTTACAGTTCGGCAAGATCACAAGTATGATCCTTCTTCATCAATTTGTATCCTACATCCATTGCAATGTAGGATACACTATTGAGTCTACTAGATTGGTAGAACTTATCTGTGATCACCCTAATAGAGAAATAAACAAGAGGGTCTTGGATGGTATCAATTGTCATCCCTCTCTTATTCCACTTAGCACCAGTGTTTTTCTTAATTATCTCCTTAGAATCACTTCTAAGGGTCTTCGATCAATCTAGGGTTGGGTACCCTATCACTTTATTTACAATTCTCTTAGTGATTTTTATTGGTTTGTCTTCCAACCATAATCTTCCATCATGTATTCATTTGAGTACTATTATGATCCATTTAGTTCTGAAAATGGTGGGGAATTTGAGGGCTCATGTCAAACCCTTCCTTTCAAAAATCTAAAACTCTTCTTTCAAAACTCCATTATCACATAGTTTTTCATAGGCTTCTCTCATTTTCATGTCACCTATGGCTCCAATCTTACAATTATAAGATCTCATTACATCTTGAACCATTACAACCTTAGGGGGTATGGTGGATAGGGCTCTAGTTGGGTCATTCTTATAAGCTACCTCTGGGATTGGGTAGAAATCAAGTTGTTTGACCTCATTTGACACTAGTTGGACTTCAAAAGGTTCCTTCTCCTAAGTTTTCCTAGAGTTAGAAGCCATTTTTGCAATTCTATGGTTTTAACATGAAGAAAGTATTAAACTGCATAAGTCGGCACAGACAAAAATACCTCAAGATTGATGAAATCATGTTGTGATGCTATTGAAATCTTGTTTAAACACTAGAATCTCTAATATAAAATCACTCTATGCTCTTTCTTTTCTTTTCTCTTTGTTTGTAATGAGGGAAAAATGATTTAAAACATGATAATATACCCTATTTTCATCGCATTTAATGCTTAGTGCTTTTATAGCTGTCCACTCGACTTCTAAAGGATTCTTGCATTACTCGACTTGCATTGTCTTTTCAATACTCAACATCCATAGGAGTATTTCTTACTCAACTTCCACTAAGATTTCTTTTTCACTCACCTTCCTCTACCAACTCAGCTCCTACTATTTTCACAATCAACTCTGCATGTATTGGAATTTTACTCAGCTTCTGAGGGAAACTCAGCAACACTTGCAAAATCTTGAAATTTTGATTTTGCATTTTTGTTCATGTTGATCTATTTTTTTTAGTACTTTCTTTTTTAGGAACTGATGTATGATAAAACTTTGTAAATCAATCCCCCATGCCTTCTCTCGCTTAATTTGATGAAGTGTGACCACTTGACCTATTAGGTGAAGTGATCCCTTCATCTAATGTGCTACACCCATCTTTCTTCTTCCATGTCTTATTCATTTCTCCTTTGATGTGTTCAACATCTACCTTCTCTTTGCCTTTTTCATTCTTTGAGTTGGGTGCCTTTGACTTTGTTGGGAAATTCCTGCTGATATGACCGATTTTCAAGCAACTAAAACATGTGGTTTGGCTCTTCCATCTATTGTAGTTCCCTCTAAAATGTGTCCTTATGCAATTTTTAGGAATGTGTCCATATTCCTTATAGTAATGATAGCTATACTTGGTGTTGTAGTCCCAATTGTAGTGATGTCCATGGTTACCTTCCCTTGCTGCCTAATTTGATGTCCACATAGGCTTTGATCTACACTCAAAAGCTCTATGTCCATAATTCTTGCAATTGTAGCAGTGACCTTCAAATTTTGGTGTTTTGATAGTCCTAGTCCTCTAATTATGTGCTTGATGTCCTTTCTTTTTGCACTTGTGACAATGACTTGTATCTTTAGGTTTGTCATGCTGATGGGAATTCTTGTTCCTGCACACATTAGAGGTATGTCCTTTTTTACCACGTAAATGACAAGTAGGTTTAGTGTTCTTACCTTTGTTATTCTTTTCTTTTGTAGTCTTGGATGACTCTCCTTGTTTAATCCTGGTGTATCCTAGTCTTGAAGCATCATTACTAGCCCTTGGTGATTTCAATAGCTGCTTAAAGTACTTGATGGCCTCATTAGGTTTGTCGAAGCTCTCTACAATCTCCTTTTCTCTTTTTAGGTCATTTTGTAGTTTTTCATTTTGCATCTTCAGTGTAGAGATCTCAATGTCCTTGACATTTAGTTCATGATGTGTATTCATCATCTGACTCAGGGTGTCTAGCTGCATGTTTTAAATCCTTGCAAGCTCAATTGACTTTTCTTCTAGTCTATTGGCAAGGTTTCTCTTGTCTTCTTCTAGCACAACCTTGTCTTCAATGGCTCTTTTCTTCCATTTAGTCACTTCACAAAGCATCATGGCTTGTGATTCTTGTTCAAGCTTGAGTGTTCTGATTTCTTCTACTTGAGCTTTATTCTTCTCCATCAGGTCTCTTATTGTTGCATCAAACTCTTTGGAATCTCCATTGAAAATAGATTTCAGGTGTCAATCTCCTTGTATTGTGTATCATTCTCAGCTATGGCAATCTCTTTTCCTCTCTTTAAGGATTTTCTTAGTTCTCCTCTAACTTCTTCCAAAGCATGTAAAGCAAGTTGTATGTCAATTGTCTGATTCTCTATGATCTTCCCAAGTTTGTAGACTTCCATTTCCAGATCTTTTCTCCAAGTTGTAAGACTCCTTCTTGTGAGAACTCAACTCTGATACCAATTGTTGGAATTAACAAGTGGGAAGATTTACTTCTAAGAGGGGGGGGGTGTGAATCAAAAGTAACTAACTTTAACCTTTTCAAATCCTTTTAATTGATATCATCCACATGCATCTAATTCATCTAATAAAAATGAAAGTAAAGACATGCATGAAAATAGATAACACACAAAATTTGGTAACCTAGAAACCCTCCAAAGTGAGAAGGTAAAACTAGGGTGGGGATGACACCCACAAAATATCACTGCAACAATGTGTAATTGTTCAAGGTCTTAAAATTTGACCACTTCCAATGGTTTTCCCTGTGAAAGGCTTGTCCTATTAAAGACTTTACACTCTATTAAAAGTGACCTAGTTAAAGGATTTAACTACCCTACTAAAAGTAGGTCTGGTTAAAGGACTTTCGTACATTCACTTGGAATGCCACCCTGTTAAAGGATTTACAAATGGCTACTAAGCCAACCTAAGTCCATAGGATTTTCATATCTATTACAATTGCTAGAGAGTATTAGAAAGTCTTGACCTGATAACCTACAATCCTCTATTGATGATTATAGATCCTTGTTCTACTATGTCTACTTTGATCCTTGTTTGATCTAATATGTCACTCTTCGAAGTTTTGATACTATCTTCTTCATCAACTAGATTCTACAACGGTACTCTGTTCTTCACTAAGTCTTTTCACCCTTTTGCACTTCGCTATAATTCACCCATACACTTCTCTCTCACGCATCCTCTCTTTCATAATGGGGTTTTTTCCTCCTTTTAAAGATTTTGAAGACTTAGGGTTAGGCATGAACCTATGATCAATATTAAATCTTCATTCTCACTCATTTCTTGCACTTTTTCTATTAGTTGCATGCCTCTTCCATTTTTCTTATTGGTTGCATGTTGATTACATAGGTAATGCAAAAGATTCAATCTTATCTTCAAGATCCTTCAAGATTCATCCCATATTGGCTCCAAAAATGATTTACATCTGAATTTGTGAAGATACAAACTCATATGTTGATTCTGTGTTACTCGGCACTTACTAGTTGTTGATGCTTGGCATGTATAGGAAAATTGGCTCACTCAACTCCTATAGCAATTCTGTCTCACTCAACATCTATACTTTTCTCGGCACCTATAGATCACTCAGCATCTATAGTGACTCAACACTTGAACTTCGCTCTGCACCTGAAGTTTACTCGACACCTATTGAATTCTCTGGCTTGACACACACTGTAGCTTAGCTTCTGTATTATACTCAACATCGTCTTGAGAATTGGTTAAGTGTGTTGACACTCAATTGTCAAAACCAATCTGAGGCTAACACACATCATTGAGCTCCTCAAAAGAAACCAAATAACCATGATCCTCAACCAAAAAGGTATATTGCCATAACCAAATTAGGAAGCCAAACTAATAAAAATCAAGGATGTAATCACATCTATGAATCGAGCAACTAACTCTCAAAGTTTCCAACCTGTCAGCATAAAATAGTCAACCATAATTCTCCACCATGATTGTACCTGGTAACAACATCTCATTCCTTTTACATGAAGACAAATCAGAAAACCATGTGACTAAGAGCATAGAAAACCCAAAACCAAACCACTAATCTAAATATGTATCAATAATGAAAGGTCAATGGGAAAAGACAACCCATATCCAAGCCATAAATGCAACTTGTAAATATAGACCACTTACAACACTACACAACTCATAAACCCAACAAGTCATCATACATATTCAAATCAAACACTAATAACCATATCATCATGAGACCAATCTGAAATATAAGCTAAGTATACAATGACATCAAATCTCCAAAGGTCCAAAACATACAATGTCATTAACTCACAATGTTACCATAGTCAATAAATATCATAAACTATTTAGATCAATATATCATGAAATAAATAATGGTAAACCTACACCAAATAAATCTAAACCAATGTGTAGAGCTCTCCAAGAGATTTTTGTTGACTAATCAAAGTCCAAAATTTGACTCTGTATGCCCAAGTTATGCCAAAATATTTTCTCAAAATAAACAACATCTAAATTCCAAGCTCATAAAACTTGAAAAAATATCAAAATCATAGAACCAAACGTGCACCAAGTTGTAGTGCTCTGAATTAGTTTTACAATGAGTATAAAAAATCTAAAATATGATATCCTCACTGAAAGTTATAGTCATTTTACCAAGACAATATTTTTACCATTTTCACTACATTTTTTTTTGTGATGAAAATTTTGACAGGATTAAATTTGATGGTCATCACAGGAAGAAACTAAAAAAGCTTTGCATTTTCTCTCAGCATAACCAAACTAAGGCATATTATATATCAAAATTTATGGAAAGGCCAATCCAAATTCAATGGTGAGATCTATTTTTACCTAGGAGGTCATTTCTGCAAGCTCCCCCTTAAAACCCTCATTTAAATGAAATGTCCAAAAAACCCTTTTGACCAAAAATCTCACATTCCCAAAATCTTTCAACGTCTCATCATAACAATAAATCCACAACCCTCAGATTTGTAATAAACAAACTACAAAACCCATATATCTTGTCAGTTCTTTCATTTATTCATGCATTCCCATGGATTCAATCTAGGGTTACAACAACAAAACTATACATTTGATACCACTTGTAAGGAAACTTGCAACATAAATATAACCATTTTCACATAACCCATAATAATCTGAAATAAATATGCAATTGAAATCCACATACAAGAGAATAGATAACATACCTCCAAAAAAATGTGACACAAGAAATAACCTAGAAAACCCTCATTGAGGGAAAAACCCAGCCTCTAAAAGCATCCATCTCCATGTATTATTTAGCAAAAAATTATTGAAATACAACTATAGAAGCTTTCAAATCCATAGCCACAATAAATAAATCCATGTGAACAAGCATGATCCCACACATCTCATGCCATGCTTCCAGCCTTCACAAATTCTCCCTTGGCTAACCTGTCAAGCCTTGTCTTGCTCGACTTTCCTTTTCACCTTTTTTGCCTTTTGTCTTGTCTCTACAACTACCCTTGTGGCTTCTTAAATAGTAGCAATCCCCATAAAATCACCAAGTGGTATTACATAAACCATGTGTTACCTAACCCACATTGACCCACATTTAATATTGGACATTCAATATTTTTCCCAATATTATATAATTACATCAAATATTACCATAGTATTATAATACAACTCATAAAGAATATCCCATGGGAATCTCTCCATATTGCATGTCCATCTAGGTTCTCCTAGGTGCAAAACTGTACATAATAAAATAAAACAATACAATATACCAATATTATGGCAATTTGTGCAATACACATAATCTCAAAAAGATGTTAAATGATGCTAAGAGAAAATATTTTGTGTGTGATCAAGAGTTCCATGCTATTGTTCAAGATTTGAAGTGGAGACATTATTTTCTTCCTAAATAATATGTGTTGTATATTGATCATAAGGATTTATAGTACTTGGAAAGTCAACATAAGTTGAATTAGAGACATATAAAGTGGGTTGAGTACTTGCAGAGTTTCACATTTTTTATAAAGCATAAAATTAGAGTCACTAATCAAGTTGTAGATGCATTGAGGAAAACACATTCTTTGTTAACTAAGATGAAGGTTGAAGTTCTTGTCTTTGATGAGATGAGTTGTATAATATTGATCCTAATTTTTCTAAGGTGTGGAGAGAGTGCAGAGCACTGAATCTATCAAATCAACCCAAGTATTATGAGTATTTTATTCAAGAAGGTATGTTATTCAAAGGGATTTAGTTATGTATACCAATAAGTTCTATGATAATTAATTTGATTAAGAAAAGTATTGTGGTGGATTGGTTTGACACTTTGGTATTGATAAGACATTGAGTTTTCTTAAGGACAAGTATTATTGGCCACATATGTATAAAAATGTTTAGAAGTTTGTAAAGAGTTTCAAGATTTTTCAAGTTGAAAAAGAAGCATGTATACACCTATTTTTTTTCCTGAGAAACCTTGGAGTGACCTTAATATGGATTTTGTTCTTGGCTTGCCTAAGAAAACAAGAAGGTATGATTCCATATTTGTTATTGCTAATAGATTTTCTAAGATGAAACATTTCATACCATGTAAGAAGACATCTAATGTAGTTCATGTTGTAGATATTTTCTTCAAAGCAGTTTTAGATTGCATGGGTTGCTGAGAAGCGTGATCTTGATCGAAACAACAAGTTTTTTGGTTATTTCTAGAAGACTTTGAGGAAGAAAATGGATACTAAGTTAAATTTTAGTTCTACATTCCATCCACATACAGATAGGCAAATAGAGGTTTTGAATAGAATCTTGGGTAATTTATTGGGATGCTTAGTTGGGGATAAATTGAGTAATTGGGATATGGTATTGGTACAAGTTTACATATAATAATTTTGTGAATAGGAGTACTAAGAAAACACCATTTTAGATTGTTATTGGAATGCAACCTAGAGGTATTTTTGGATACAATTGATTAATTGTGTGTTGTCTTTGAAGTTACACATTATTAGTCAGTATATGCTGAGCTCACTTAGGAAATGAAAATAGCTTTCAGTGTCCACTGAGCATTCCTGTGTTTGCCTAGTTCAAAAGGCAGTATCTACCGAATTCACTTGAGCATCAAAGGAAAGTTGTAGAAAGTGAGTGTTAACTGAGCTCACTAGGTTAAAAAAGGATAGTTGGATGCAACTAGTGCTAACCAAGCTCACTTGGTTACCAAAAGATTTTCATAAGTTTTTAGTGTTAATCGAGCTTCTGTTAGTTAACAAAGAAAAAAAAAATTTGAGTCAATGTCCACTGAGTTGGGTTGGCTAACAAAGGATTTTCTTATTTTAGAATATTAAGCTTAACTGATTTATCTAGTAATTCTAGTTGACTAAGTGATGAATATTAATTATTCTAACTTGTATTTGAGTGAACTTGACAAAGTGGAAGATATAAGTATAAAGTCAAGTTTTGATTTCAAAGCATGAGTATGCAAGGCATGAAGATGTTATTGAAGATCTAATGATAAGAAGAGGAAGTGAATTTGAAGGATAAGTAGAACATCCTTATGGAGCAAAAAAGCTATATTCAATCAAGAAGGATCAAGTACAAGTTAGAATAGAGATCTACAATCAGAAAATTAGTTGCATTCAAATTAGGTCATCTCATTGTTACTCTCTAACTATTATAGTAGTGATCTAAATCTTTTAACAGATTTGGCTTAACAACCATTTTTAAATCCTCTAACAAGATGGAAATTCTATTGAATTATCTCAAGACCTCTAATGAGGCCACTCCTAACAGGGTGATTAAATCCTCTAACAAGGTCACACCTAATAGTGTGTTTTGTAACCTTTAACAGGGTTGGCTCCTAACAGAGCTCACTTCAGAAGAGTGAAAAATAGTAACTAGTTGCAATTGGTGGTTTTTCCCAAATTGGGTTTCCATGTTAAATCTCGGTGTCTATTGTGTTCATGCTATTTTTTGTTAAATGTTTGTAACTTAGTTAAATTAATAGTAATCATAGACAACATCTAAAATTTTATATGTTAAGTACTTACCGAGCTAATTTAGTTATTACTGAGTTATAGCATTTTGTATGTGTTTACCAAGCTTTAGCAATATTCAATTTTTAGTTTTTATTTTGTACTGACATCTAAGGGATCTAAAATTTACTTTAGTAGTAACTGATTCACCCCTCCCCTCTCAGTTACTCCTCTTATATTTCCAACAATTGGTATAAAAGCTTTTGATGCTTGCAGAGAAGGTTTCAAGGACCTAAGCTAAAGATCAGGATATCTTACAAAAGAAAGATTCCCAAGCTGAACAAAGACAACTTTGCAGCATGGAAAGGACTTATGAGGCTACATCTAGCTACCATCAATGATTTAGGTTGCAAGTATCTTGATGTTGAATAGAAGACTCCCACTGGAACATTCTCAGTTAAAGATATTGTTGAAAAGAAGAATCATAATATCATGATGATTGATATTGCATATGCTCTAAGTTGTGCAGAATTTGATGAGGTAAAGGATTGCAAAACTACTTATGAAATGTGGAAAAAACTGAAAGATATCTATGGAGGAGATGACAATGTAAGAAGAGCCAAAGTAGAAAGCCTTAGAGGAAAATTTAATGAAAACATTGCAAAATATGTGGAAAGGATCAAGGCCAGTATAAGTGCCATAAAAACATCTAGAGGAGACATTAAGGAGGAAACCGTTGTAAGTAAAGTGCTCAGAACTCTTCTTCCTATTTATGCAATTAGAGTGTCTACTATTCAAGAAATGAGATGTGATCCAAATAAAAAATTAGGATTGGATGCTCTAGTTGGAAGATTGAAAGATTTTGAATTAGACAACTATGATAACTATGTTCCTACTTCAAAGAATATTGAATCTACATTTAAAGCTAAACTCTCACTCAAAGAAAAGGGTAATAAATCAAAGTCTAGTCTATCAGGAAGTGAAGAAGATGGAACATAAGAAGAAAGTTCAAACAATGATCTTGAAATTGTTGAAGCCCTACTTGCAAGGAAGTATTCCAAAGTAAGAGGAATATACAAAGGTAAAGTTCCTCTGATATGTTTTTATTGTGAAGAAGTTGGTCACATTTTTGCTAGGTGTCAAAATAAAGAATTCAAAGATGAAAAGAAAATAAATAAGCATAAATGAAAGAAGGACTCCAAGAACTACAAGAACTTCGAGGACAAAGGTAATAAATCTTGTTTTATAGCTAAAGACTCTCATAACAGTGAAGATAAAATTGTATATATTGCTATGAAAGATGAATCTGATGATGAAGGAGATAAGATGGAACTTATCTCTCATGTTAGCAAAAATGATATATGGATTATTGATAGTGGCTACTCACATCATATGACTAGTGACAAAAAAAAAATTGAGCACATGGAATATTATGATGGAGGCAGTGTGAGATTTAGAAAAAATGAACCTTGTAATATAAAAGGAAAAGGATGTATCTTGTTGACTAAAGAACTTGTATGTGGCAATGCTTATTGGGTTGAATGACTAAAGCATAATCTACTAAGTGTGGCACAACTGAATAACATTGGATTCAAGGTGGAATTCATGAATGGACAAGCCAAACCACTAGATGGAAAAGGAAATTTGGTTGGATCTAACAAGCAAACAAAAGGTAATATGTTTTATCTTGATCTCAGTGATTGTTCATATTTTATTGTTCAAGTAGAGGAAAGTTGGTTATGGCACAAAAGGGGATGTCATGTGAATTTTGATAATTTGGTTAAGATAAGCAAACATAGAAGAGTAAGAGGTATTCCTAGTTTGAAGAAGCCTAACATGGGTCTATGCAAGAACTGCCAAATTGGTAAGATGGGAAAGACTAGCTTCAAAAGAAAAGACTATCAGTCAAAATAAGTCTTGGAAATTATTCATACAAATTTATGTGGACCTATTGGAATAGAAAGATATAGTGGAGAAAATTTCTTCATTCATTTTTTTGATGATTATTCTAGAATGACAATAATGTATCTAAAAAAAAAATTAGAAGCCTTTCAAAAATTCAAGTGGTATCTGGAAAGAGTAGAAAAGGAAACTAGAAAAAGGTTGAAATGCCTAAGATTAGACAAAGGTGGTGAATTTATCTCCCATGAATTCAATAATATTTGCATTGAAAGAGGAATTAAAAGACAAGTATTAGCCCTTGGTACACAATAGCAGAATGGTATAGCTGAAAGAAGAAATAGATCCCCTAATGATCAAAAAGATGTTGCTCTCAAATACTAGAAGGAAGCTATCAACACTACAGTTCATACCTTGAATAGAATTTAGTTGAAGAAAGATTCAAACAAAACACCTTATCAGCTATGGTATGGCTACAAACCTAATGTAAGTTACTTGAAAGTAGATGGAAGCAAATGTTATGTATTAAAAGAATCTAGAAAAGAAAATTTTTATGTAAAAGGTGATGAAAGCATATTTCTAGGATACTCCTAAAGAAGTAAAGCATACAGATGTTTGAATTTTTTTGCTCACAAAATTATAGAAAGTGCACATGTTAGAATTGATGCATTTTTAGAAAAGAGTGAAGAAGAAAGCAACAAGGAGCCAGAAGATTACAAAAGATTTGTTTACTATGAACCTGATACTCTACCAAATCTATATGATAGAAAAGAAGCTTCATCTCCCAAGTCCCCTGAAACCCCAATAGTTACCAAGTTGTAGACAATGCAACCCAAGCTATAGTCTAAAGGACCCAAGCTTGAAATTAAAATTCAAAATGAAGATGGTGGAACTCATTCAAAGCCCAAAGAGCCTATGTTAGCAAGATATGTCAGAAGGCATCATGCACCTGATTAGATCATTAGAGAGAAATCAAATGGAACAATGACAAGAAGAAAATTAAAAGGTACATGTTTACTTACTGAATTTGAACCTAGAAGTGTTAAGAATGCTCTAGAAAATGAAAGTTGGATTGAAGCAATGAATGAAGAAATAGAATAGATAGAAAAGAACAAAACTTTGACTCTTGTTCCTAGACCCAAGGATAAAAATGTAATTTGTACAAAGTGGGTATTTACAAATAAGCTAAATGAAGATGGAAAAGTTTCAAGAAATAAAGCAAGATTGGTGTACAAAGGTTATTCTCAAGAAGAAGATATTGACTATGGTGAGACTTTTTCTCCTGTGGCAAGATTAGAAAGTGTTAGAATCTTACTAGCATATGCAGCACATAGAGGACTTAAAGTATATCAAATGGATGTCAAATTTGCATTCTTGAATGGAATTCTCAATGAAGAAGTCTAAATTGAACAACTAGAAGGTTTTGTAGATCCTAACAAAAGAGACATGGTTTGAAAGTTATAGAAAGCATTATATGGTCTCAAGCAAGCTCAAAAAGCTTGGTATGAAAGACTTCATAATTACTTGGTACAGATTAGTTTTCAAAGGAAAAATGATCACACTACTCTATATATTAAGGAAGGACCAGACAAGAAGATTGTGTTGGTAGAAATATTTGTTGATGATACTCTATTTATAGGAAATGATGACTTGTGCAAAGCATTTTTAGAAGAAATGAGTAAAGAATTTGATATGTTCATGTTTGGTGAGATAAAATTCTTTGTTGGATTGCAGATACAACAAAACAAAAATGGTATCTACATCACTCAACTAAGTATATCAAGGAGATATTGAAAAAAATTGGAATGAAAGATTCAAGACCAGCTAAAACACCTATCTATTGGACATAAGATCTCCAAAAAGGATGATTCCAAAGAAGTAGATAAGACCACATATAGATAAATGATTGCAAAATTGTAGTATGTAGTGCACACAAGACCTTATATTTCTCTATCAGTTGGAATAGTGGCAAGATTCTCAGCAAATCCCAAGGAAAATCACATGATGGAAATCAAGAGAATCATGAGATATCCAAAAGGTACTGAAGACTATGGTTTATGATACAAAATTGGAGGCAATTTGGACCTGAAAGTATTTACTGATGTTGATTGGGTAGGAGGTTTTGATGAGAAAAAAAGCACTAATGGTGGAGCATTCTTTCTTGGTAAAAGACTAGTATCTTGGACAAGCAAGAAGGAAAATTGTACATCTCAATCCACAGTAGAGGTAGAATATGTAGCAATAGTAGTTAATTGTTCTAACATTATTTGGTTCAAACAATTATTGGAAGGAATGAAGGTAGAGATAAAAGATCTAGTAGTCATATACTATGATAACACTAGTTCAATCAACATATCAAAGAATCTAGTAATGTGTTCCAAAATAAGGCACATTGCAATAAAATATAACTTAAGAGAATTAGTGTAGGATAAAGAAGTTATATTGGAATATGTGAATACAAAGGAATAGATTGCAGACATATTCACCAAGCCAATACCTAAGGATGCATTTTTGTATCTAAGAGGTAAGCTAGGGGCCATTCCCCTATCTGAAATTCACTAAATGAAGTTCATTGAATGCATCAACCAGAACCTGTTGAAGATCAATCAGTTGATGCAAAATTAATAAGGGCATATTGTAGATGAATTAGTACTTAGTACTTAAGGTACATTGGTATTTATAGAATTGTTATCTTTGGCATGTGATGTCAAAGAGGGAGAAGTTTACTATCATATCTCTGAGAAATTTTTGGAACCAAAATAAATTAAGGAACCAAGGAGGGAGAAGTTTTTCAAAGAAGAAGTTTGTTGAAAGAGGGAGAATGTTCTGAAGAAACTTGGTAACAGTTGTTGCAGATAGAATCCAGTGAATGGAAGAGCTCATACTAACAGAGGGAGTTCTCAAGTCTAAATTCAAAAATTTCATTGTGCTATGACATGTTGTGTTTCCATCAATGCTAAAGAGGGAAATTTTTGGATACAATTAATTAATTGTGTGTTTTCTTTGATGTTACACAAATGTCATAATTACTATTAGTCATTATATGTCAAGTTCACACAGGCAATTAAGACAGCTTTCACTATCCACTAAGCGTTCCTGTGTTTTCCTAGTTTAGAAGGCAGTATCTACTAAGTGCACTTGGGCATCAAAGGAAAGTTGCAAAAAGTGAGTGTTAACCAAGCTCACTCGGTTAACAAAGGAAAGTTGGATGGAACTAGTGCTAACTGAGATCACTTGGTTGCCAAAGGATTTTCTTAAGTTTGTAGTGTTAACTGAGCTTCTGTTGGTTAACAAAGGAAATTATTTTTGATTTAGTGTCCACCAAGTTAGGTCAGCTAACAAAGGATTTTCTTATTTTGGCATATTAAGCTTAATTGATTTTTGTATTAATTCCAACTGACTAAGGTGATGAATATTGATTATTTTAAGTTGTATTTGAGTCAACTTGACAAAGTAGAAGTTATTCGTATAAGGTCAAGTTGTAATTTCAAAGCATGAGTATGCAAGGCATGAAGATTTTATTGAAGATCTAATGATAAGCAGAGGAAGCGAATTTGAAGGATAAGCAGAATATCCTTGTGGAGCAACAAAGCTATATTCAATTAGAGAGGATCAACTATAAGCTAGAACAAAGATTTGTAATCAGCAAATCAGTTGCAATCAAATTAGGTCATCTCATTGTTGCTCTCTAAAAATTGTATCAGTGATCTAAATCTCTTAATAGAATTTCCCTAACAGCCATTTGCAAATCCTAGATAACAAGGTGGCAGTTCTATTGAATTGTCTCAAGACCTCTAACAAGGCCACTCCTAATAGGGTGATTAAATCCTTTAACAGGATCACACCTAATAGTGTGTTTTGTAACCTTTAATAGGGTTGGCTCCTAACAGGGCTCACTTCAGAAGAGTGAAAAGTACTAACTAGTTGCAATTGGTAGTTTTTCCCAAATTGGGTATCCATGTTAAATCTTGGTGTCTACTATGTTCATGCTATTTTTTGTTATATGTTTCCAAATAATTTAAAGTAATGGTAATCATAGACAACATCTAAAAGTTTATATGTTAATCACTTATCGAGCTAATTCAATTATTATCGAGTTATAGCATTCTATGTGTGTTTATCGAGCTTCAACAATATTCAATTTTCAATTTTTATTTTGTACTAACATCTAAGAGAATTGGGATTTATTTTAGTAGTAACTAATTCACCCCTCCCTTCTCAGTTACTCCTCATATATTTCCAAAAAGTATATCATATTTGAGGGATATTTTTGGTGAAGAGAAGAGTGTTGAAGGAGAAGTGTTTGCTGATGTTATGAAGTCTTTGCATGACGAAGTGAAATCAAGTTTAGAACAAAGTAAGAAGAAGTATAAGGAGAGTGCAAACAAATCTAGAAGACATCATGTTTTTGAAGTTGGAGATGAGGTGTTAGTTCATTTGAAAAGAAGTAGATTTCCTATTGGTATATACAGTAGGTTGCAAAATGAAGAAGTTTCATCCTTGCAAAATCTTGAGGAAGATTGATAGTGATAATGCATATCAAGTTGAGTTACATAATGACATGGATATAACTCCCATATTCAATGTTGTTGATTTATATGAGTATAATGAGGTAGATGATGAATTTTTTATACCAAGTGATTATCTTAAGAATTAGATTGAAGGGATAGAATAGATATTGGACCAGAGAGTTAGAAAGAGTACAAGAGACAAAGATTACCGTGAGTATTCGGTAAAGTGGAAGAACAGACCAAGTGAAGATGGTATATGGATTTCTCAAGCTGAGTTAGATTTAGCTTGGATTGTGACACCTTCATGATTCAAGAGAATCATTTCTTTCAACCCTAGTTGTTTGATATAGGAGCATGTTGGGTTGCTTTGCTATCCTACTTGTCTTTTTTACTTTGTCGAGTTCAAATATTGGTCAAATTGAAATTCTGACTAAGTTCAAGTTTAGTATTGGTTGAGCTCTAGTATTGATTGAGTGTGAATTTAGTGTTGGCTAAGCTCTAGTCTGTGTTGAGCACCAATATTCGTTGAGTGCTATTTTAATCAAGTCTAATCTGTCATCATTTTTCCAAATGCTCGATCGTGGCTAGGTCTTTCTTCAATTGAGTTTTTCTATGTGGTGGTTCTTTTGTGATATGAATTCTTCATTTATTTTAAGTTGTGTATTTAATGTGAGCATCATACATTGGGATGTGTGTTGACCTTTATGTGGTTGGCCTTCTCTAATGTGAAGATCTAGAATCTTTTATAAATCATTTTGGCAAGTGTATATAAAGGTGTCTAGGCTTAGGTTAGAGGGATTTTTTAGGAGTAAAAAGGAGGGACATATAGAGCTAGATTGATGGTGAGATTATGGAACTTGATTTCGTAACTTATAAATCATTTTGTTGTTTGCAACCCATAAGGCCTTAGAACTAGGCATGTTTGCAGATCATTTGATGAATCAATAAGATATTTTTTTCTCTCTCTTTGGTGTTGTTCTCTATATTTTTCTTCCATTGTGTTCACTCTGCAAGGTGGTTTGATAGTTAATTGTGTCTTTGGCCCTAATTATGTGACCTCCTTTGAGTTACTAAGCCATCAAATAGAACATAGACTCTCCAAATTATGGGAAATGTTGTATTTTTTAAAGAGATTTTAATAATATTATTTTTTATCAATTATGAATCTACAAACCAAGAAGTGTGTCATTCCTCCTAGCCATCATAATCTTCCTTATATCTGAGAGCTACCTAACCAAATATAATAGATTTTAAGCCTCTATTCTAATATGCTTTCAAGTTGAACTCAAAAGATCATAATAAATTCTTTTTATATTCATCATATGACATTTACATGTTAATTATAAATTCCTTCAAGTTCAAGATATCTATTATGTATACTAATTGATTAAAAATTTAAAGTATATTTTGGAAAAGAGACAAACATAACACCTAGACAACAAGACATTGAGATAAAGAAGACATTGAGAATCAAGTTAAGGAGATAAAAAAAAGAGGAAAAACATCTCAAAAAACTAGCTGAGACAACATAAGCTAAACCCTAAAGAAAAAAGGCTAGACAAAAAAAATTGTTGAAAGAGAGAGAGACTACAACTTGTTAAAAATATATATTCATATCTTTATAGAGGAAATCAGAACTCTTATATATCAGTTTGATATATGGATGATTGTCACAAATATTATTTCAAACTAAGAATATATGCTAAACTAGATTTGATTTAACTTATGCAATGACTGAGTTGTATTTGTTTTGATTTCTTTATGTGATTGTTGGTAGTTGAGAGTGCCTTGTAATTGATTCTCTTCTACAATAATCATTGAAGTTCTATTAATACATATGATGGGATTCAATGTCCATGGAGGGACATGACTCTCTCGTGGCATATTCCATGGGGATTCATGACCCTCTGTGGCTTCACTCTACATAACTAATAATCATCGAAGGCTTACTTACAATATTCAATAACCATCATGATTACCAATATTAATTTGATTTATCTTATATATGTATTTTGAGGAGATCTGTATGTATGTATGTATGTATTATTTCACAAGTACATATAACAATATTTTGAACCTTCAATCTAAAGGAGACTATAATCTTAACACTCCCTCTTAGACAAACAGAGGACCGAAAGTGCAAACTTAAGAGTGTGCTAGAACCAATTGAGGTTAACAAGGCATTCAGTCTACCTCAATTATAACACAATAGTTATCACAATCTCTAACTAGTTTAGAAATACATCTAGTGATAACATAGTGAGACTTCATCTTAATGTAGTCAACCTTGATACATCTTTCATCTAGTGTTTTAATCAATTTATTGACACATGATAATAGGTCAAACTATTGATAAGATCATCACCTTATAATAGCGACCATATCCACATTAAAAATCATCATATTTAATGCCACAATACATCCACAATATTGCAATATTGATTTTACTAAATATTCATGAATAATTTATATAATATGAGATTTTAATCTCAGTTTAGAATTTAATCATACCAAGTTTGTTCTTGGAGTACTCAATTTTTGACTCTACAAGAGGCTTAGTGAAAATGTTTGCATTTTGTTATTCAATGATAATGTAGAATAATTTGATAACATCTCTATCCACCTTGTCCCTTACATAATGGTAAGGAATTTCTATGTGCTTGGACCTGTTATGGAAAACTAGGTTAACAGATAGTTTAATGCAACTTTGATTGTCACATTAGATTATGGTGGGTTTTAGTGATTTTCCAAATAGTCCAAATAAAAGTTTCCTTAACCATATTGTTTCATGTTCTCTCATAGATGCAGCCATATATTAAGCTTTAGTGAAGCTCTGAGAAACTATTTTCTACTAAACCAAGATACCATAGTTGATCCAAGACTAAAATAGCATCTTGTAGTACTCTTATGATCAATAGAACTTCCTACCTAGTATGAATCAGAATACCCTTGAAGTTGTAACTTTGTATTTGTATACTTTAGTTTGATTCCAATCATTCCTCATAGATATCTTAAAATATGCATGGCAGCTATTAGATGAATCTTCATGGGTTCACATATGAAATGACTTAACACATTTGTTGCATAGTAGATATATGGTCGTGTATTTACTAGGTACATAAGAGATCCAACAATTTGATGATAGTGAGTAGGTTCTATAGGTTCTAAATCTACTTCTTCACTTTTAAGCTTATGAAGGTTAGTTTCCATTAGAGTTGAAAGAGGCTCACAATCCATCATCCTTAATTTACTCAATATATAAGTAGTGTATTTTCCTTAGTTTAGGAAAATTTCTTTCTTTCTTCCTCACTTCAAAACTAAAAATTAATGTACAAGTCTAAGACCCTTCATGTCAAATTCAGCTATGAGATCTTGTTTGCATTTGGCTATAAGGTGGTTTACACTTGTTATCAATAAATCATCAACATAAAGAACAAGAATCAACATGTTTTCATTAGATATTTTGAAGTATATGTTAGGATCAACTTCATTTTTAGAGTATCCTAACTTGGAGAGATAGTTGTCTATACTCTCATACCAAGCCCTCGGGGCTTGCTTAAAGCCATAGAGAGCTTTTTTTAGTTTTCATGCATAAAGCTTTCTGTCATATGTGGTGAATCCTTTAGGTTGTTCTATATATAATTCTTCTTCAATGATGTCATTTATAAAATTTATATTTACATCTATTTGATGTATTTTCCATCCTTTGGATGCAACAATAGAAATTATCGTTCTTACTGAGGTGTAGCATGCTTAATTTTAAACAACCATTTTGAAAATACAACTAATTTGTCTTTAGGTCTGGGTACAATATCCCAGACATCATTTTTTAGAATGGATTAATATATTCTACCATTGCATATTTCCATGCTTGAAATTTTAAAGCCTCCTCAACATTAGTTGGATCTATTTTTGTGAGTTCTATTTTTAAGGAAACATAACATTTTTATTTCTTGTTTTCTTATTTTCTCTAGAAATCCCATCTAGTTCTATATTGTTCTCTTCAATCATTTTCCTAGCCCATAGTGGTCTTTCCTTGTGATTTAAAACTTCATCATTCTTAGCATTAGGTGTAGATGTGTCTCGTTCTTCTGAAAGACTCTCCCTTAGATTTCTCATTGAAGTATCTTCCATATTGTTATCCCTCTAATTATCAATATTATAATCATCTTCTATGATGAACTCCCTCTGATTCTCAATTTCCTCATCTTCTTTATTTAAGGATGTTTTGAAAGTGATATATTTTTCAAACTAAACATGTCTACTAATTTCAATAGACTTTTGTCCTGGAATATATACTTTGTATCCCTTAGTTGTTTCATTGTAACCAACCAATTTGCCTTTCTTTTCGGAAGGTTCTAAATTAGAGATTTTTCTCTTTGCGAATGTGAATGTAGATTGGACAACCAAAAATTCTTAGATGACTAAGATCTGGTTTGTTCCTTATGAAGGTTTCTTTGGGAGTTACATTTTCTAATGTTACATGAGGACTTTTCTTTTTTATGTATATAGTTGTACTTGTTGCTTCGGCTCAAAAAGACATAGGGAGATTTTGGTCATGAATCATGGCCTTTGCTACTTCTATAATAGTTCTATTTTTTTTCTTTCTACAACCCCATTTTGTTGAGGATTATAAGGTATTGTAGTCTCCCTCTTAACCCCAATAGAAATATAGAATTCTGTGAAGATGTCAGATGTGTATTCACCTCCATTATCTGGTCTTAATGTTTTCATTTTCTTTCCAACTTATGATTTTCTACTAGAGCTTTAAATTCTTTGAGCTTTTTTAAAACTTCATTAGATTCATCAAGTTTTAGAAAGTATATCCATGTTTTTCTATAGTAATCATCAATGAAGGTCACATAGTACAATAATCCCCCTAGAGACAGTGTTGACATGGGTCCACACAGATCAGTGTGAAAAAGTTCTAGTACAATTTTACACTTGTGTTTACTTAAAGAAAAATATCCATTTTTATCTTTTTCCTAAGGCACACCCTTTACAAATACTAGTGTGATCATATTTAGATTTAGTATACTTGTAGTGAGTTTCCCTATGGTATGAAGGGTGCTAAAGCTAAGGTTCACTAATCTTCTATGCCAAAGTTCAATTGATTTATGGACTTCATGATTTAGAGCTTGTTTTTTTTCTTTAGTACTTAATTTGTATAGGCTTCCATATCTTGATCCTACATTAATGGCATTCTTTATGTTGGAGTTTTTAGGCCATAGTAAAACTTTATCCTCATTGAAGGTGAAATGGTACTTTGATCAGCTAGACTTGAAAATAGAGATTAGATTTCTTTTTATCCCTGGTACAAATAGCACATCTTTTAATTGAAGAGTTTCTTTTATTTTTATTTGTAAGGAGCAAGTCCCAATTCATTTTACTGGGTAAGTAGAATTGTCTCCAATTGTGACTTCTTCTGTGCAATACTCTTTGAATGTTTCAAACTAATTTTTGAATCCAATTATATGTCTTGAAGCTTTGATATCTATTATCCAAGTATTATCACTTGTATTTGATTTACTTGACAAAGCTAAATAGAATAGAGGATTTTCCAATTCATGAGATTCAGCTAAGGTAGCTTGATTTTCCTTCCTTTTTGGACAAAATCTTCGAATGTGACCAAAATTATCACATTGATAGTGATGAGTCTAAAAAATGCCTTTATTTTGTTATGTTTAAGATACTTTGTGATACTCTGTTTACCCTTGTTTTAACACTTATAAGCCTATGTTTGATAAACCTTTGATGATTTATGGGGTAGAAAAACTATGTCATCTTTTGCCTAAATTATATCTAATATGCAGTATTTCATATAAATATCCAAATGTGTGTTCTTATGCTTGAATTTAGTTTGATGGATGTTTATTTGCAAATATGTCTTATATCATAACTAACCTGATGATAAGGATTAAAGGATGAGCGAAAGAATCCAGAAGTTGGTTGCCGACAGCATTCAAGGAGAAACGAGCATCAAGGAACAACCACGAAAAGGAAGTTATAACCACTCCAGGAAACATGGCAGCGAATAAGGAGGAGCTTTTACAAGCCATTACCTTCTCTGCATTTACGTTGTAACAAGAAGATGCTGAGACTTCATTGCTCCCTCCTCAATTCTGTTATCCTTCCTTTTCGCTTTCAGTTGTTCTCCTATATTCTCTCCTGTAGACTTAACTTATGACAGTTACTTTTTTGTTATGTAATAAAGAGTAGATTCCCTATATATGTCAGGATCAACTCCTGTGTGGGATGTTTTGGTTTTTAATAAGTTTTATCAAGTAAGAGAGAACACTGATTCACAGTTTGTTGCAGTTGTGTTTTACAATTCTAAATCATGTAATGACTGATTAATGAAATGAATTAGTTCTCTTTAGCTTCTATCCTATGTTGGTAGATTAGAGAAGCCAACCAAGGGGGCCCACTTGGAAGGTGGATTAGATTATGATAGAATAGATTCATTTTACTAGTATTAGCAGTATTTTAAGTAAGACATAGCTAGTTAATTCCTTCCTGTAGCATCACACTTCATGAACATTCTTGGAGCATCTACGAGAACAGTCTAGTGCATGAGTCAAGATGGAATCTCTGTTATCTTGTCATTGTGTTTTCAACATTCATAGATTCAGTATTTTCCTTTCCACAACAATAGTGTAGTTTCCTTCCTTTGCATTTTTACTTTCTTGCAGCACAAGCATAATGACTCATCAAGGTACCTAGTGCACATACTGTGCCGACCATTTCAAGTATACATCCTTCGGTTGACAATCTAAATGCACCTCATGGTAGGGGAAAAGTAGTCCTTAGCTTGAATAGATTATTCCTAAGCCAGGCCTAGCACATGACTATGGAACACCTATTATGAGGCGGTTCATTTTTGGTGCCGTTGCCGGGGATGGTGTCAAGCTAGGAGCATTTTTGAGTAATAGTTTTTAGATTAAGTTCTTTTACCAGTGTGAAAATTTTAGTTGCATGCATCGAAGAGGAAGACGACAAGATGAATATGGCAGATTTCTTTCACAAGGATCTGTTAATTTGAATGAAGAATTTGAAGAAGAAGTTGAGTTGACCTTTGAAGATGCAAGTCCTATTTTCCCCACAGTATCATCATCAAGAGCTGAATCCCTAGATATATCTGGTCTCCAACCTTTCACTGAAATAGTGACCAGTCTTCTTGATAACACTACCTTGAATCCACCATTTGTTAATCATCCAGTGCCTAACATTCCTTTTCAGCAGCAACCTCATAATCCAATCCCACCAGTCATGGCACAACCCACTTTTCCATTTCCACTTCCAAGTCTCATAACCAATGCCAATCTCAAGAATATACCTCCCACTGCTCTTCTGAAGTTCTATGGCCTTGCAACTGAAGACCCTGATACCTTCTTGTTTGAGTTCGACATCCTTTGTCATAGTTTTGACTACAACACTGATGCCCATAAGCTTAAATTATTTCCAGCCACATTGAAAGAATCAACTTTACGATGGTTCATGGGCTTAGGAGCCAATGCAGCTGCGAATTGGGATGAAATGCAAGCCTTGTTTTTGGAAAAATATAAAGAATATTGCAAAGCATCTGGCACAAGAGGAGATGATATCTTTAGGATATCACAGAATGAGGAAGAGACGTTAGAAGACTATGTTTCTCAATTTTTATATACACTACAAAAGAATCCTCAGCACACATTGTTTGAAGATTCCCAAAAACTAGTCTTTCTAAGAGGAGTGATGGAAGACTGTTTGGAAGCATTGGACCTGATGGCCGATGGAGATGTATCAAGCTCAATGGGATGACCTCAAAAAGATATGTTAGAACTACTTAAGGTCAACCATGAAGAAAGGTCGAGGACTCCATTCTATGGTTACAAAAGGAATTAGTCGAGGCATTTCAAAACTTGAAATATCCAATTTGTTGTCAGATTTCAAATAAGACATCATTAATGATGTCACTACATAGATGGATATAATGAATGCAAAGAAGAAGCAAGCAGAGGCTGAGTTACAACTAGCTGAGTATTGTCCTCATTGCCGAAAGCAAAAGAAGGATTGCCACTGTAAATTAGTTGCAAGCATGGAGAACCAGCATCTTCCAACTAGATATGTGAAAATAGATGGAGATGATGAGCAAGTATTCTTTGTTTCTCAATGCTGACCATGGGCTCAATGTCAAGGTATGCCTCAAGACCCCTTGCAAAATTCAAATTCATATGGTAATCAATGGCAAAACTGCAATACCCAAGGTCCTCCACAAAACCAACCCAATTGGAATAATGCTGGGCAAAATAACCCACAACAGTCTCAATGGTTTCAAAATTCCCAACAACCTTGGCCTAACCAGCAGAATAACCAATGGCCCCAAAACTAGCAGAACCAATGGCAACCACCCCAAGGGAATTGGCAATCTCCAAACCAATGGAAGGGATCTCAACAATGGCCTAACCAAAATACTGGTGTTCCACAATTACCCCCTCCAGCTCAACAACTTGCTTTAATGCCACCACTTGCAAATAGTGGACCTTAAAAGCAAACACAGCTACCTGCATAGCCTCAGCCAAATCCAAATGGTCAACCACAGCAGCCCATGTATAGTGTTGATACCCAGCAATACCCTGTTTATGCCCTAGATGTCACAGATATACATTTGAGATCTGGAACGACCTTACCAGCACCAAAGCCACCTCTTATAACTGAAGTATCAGACTCTCCTACAACATCAGAACCTTTGGTTGATGAACTTGTTGACCCAACTAATGTTACCATACCAATACCAATTCAACCAGCAGTAGAGTCTCCTTTTCCAGACCAACTAATACAAAAGGAACCTGAACAAAGCAAGGAACAACCCTTTGACATTGTTAATTAGTTGAAGAATATGCATGTCCAAATACCTTTGTTTCAAGCTATTAAGGACATTCCTGCTTATGGAAAAGCTATAAGGGAAGCTTGTCTAAAGAAACTTGGAAGGAAGAAGAAGGATCCTACCACAGTTCATGTTGTTGGACACTTAGTTGATATCATGTTAGGAAGAGTGCTTTCACCAAAATATTCTGACCCGGCGAGTCTAGTAGTAAGTGTCAGCATAAATGGTCAATTTGTTAAAAATGCCTTAATATATTTGGGAGCTGCTATAAATGTGATGACTAAAAAAATCATGAAGAAGTTACAAATAGAAGGATTAAGGTCCACACCAACTATTATGTAGCTTGCAGATAGTTCCACTGTCATTCCTGATGGAATGATAGAAAATATTGTTGTGACCTTAGATTCCCTAGAATATCCTACGCACTTCATGATTTTGTCCCCTAAAGTAAACCTATCTGGCTATCCTGTCATTCTAGGTAGACCATGGTTGGCCACAGCTGATGCAAACATAAATTGCAAATCAGGGAATATGACCATATCAAATGGCCAAGCAACCAAGCAATTTGATCTATATCCCCTTGCACAACCATTACCAGATTTGATTACATCTTTTTGGCCAGATTTAGGAGATGAAGAAGAAGAGATAAATTCCATAGTACAACTTATGATGTTACATAGGCAATCTTTTCTAAAGTTGCAAGAAGAAGATTCAGTAATCCAGAGCATCCTTACCAACACTTGTGTGGTAGGAAAAGATGTGTCTGAAAGCTCTGTATTAGAATTGATTACATATGAGGAGTGTGATACAAGTTGTAATTTACTTAAAGAACCTGAAAATATTTGTTCACTACTTCCCTATGAATTAGAAGGAAGCCCAATCTCTGGAATTGCTATGGCAGAATCCACTATTCCTGTTGAACTGAGCAAAGGCCATAAACTGCATGTTAACCCCAAATTGACGTCTGTATAGATGGAACAATTAAAAGAATTGCTTCAGAAGCATGAGAAGACTTTTGCTTCGGATTATGGTGATATGAAAGGATTAAGCCCTACACTGTGTACCCATAGGATATACATTAATGAAGGTTTTCTACCACTTCATCAACCTCAGAGGAGGATAAATCCAAGCCTCAGAGAAATAGTCAAAACAAAATTGCAGAAATTGCTTGATGTTGGCTTTATCTATCCTATATCTAATAGTAAATGGGTATCACCACTGGTTATAGTACTTAAGAAAGGAGGAAAATGGAAAATTTTTGTAGATTATAGGGAGTTGAATAAGGCTACTAAAAAGGATCATTTTCCTTTACCCTTCATAGATCAAGTTTTGGATACACTAGCTGGAAAGAAGTACTTCTCCTTTTTAGATGGATACAGTGGCTATAATCAAATTAGTATTGCTCCTGAAGACCAAGACAAAACTACATTTACCTATCCATAGGGTACTTTTGCATACTCTGTTTTACCATTTGGTCTTTGTAACGCTCCTGCAATGTTTCAACAGGCTGTAATTAGTATTTTTGCTTAGATATCACATGATTGTATGGAAATCTATATGGATGACTTTACAACATTTGGAGCTACTTTTGAAGAAGCAATGATAAATCTTGAAAAAGTTTTGGTAAGATGTCAAGAACATAATTTGGCACTAAATAGTGAAAAGTGTTTCATGCTCATGCAAGAGGGTGTGGTACTCAGTCATTTCATATCTACTACAGGTATACAAGTAGACCCGGCTAAAATTGAGGTAATTCAAACATTACCCATACCCACTAAATTAAAAGATATCATATCTTTTCTGGGACATGTTGGATATTACAGGCATTTTATAAAAGACTTCAGTGAAATAGCCAGTGCCTTGTACAAGTTGCTCACCAAAGAAGCTGAATTCAATTGGACACCTGAGTGTGATAAAGCTTTCCTACAGCTTAAGCAACTTTTGACCACAGCCCCAATTTTACAAGGCCCTGATTGGAACCTACCTTTTCACATATATACAGATGCTTCTGATTATGCCATAGGTGCAGTTTTAGCACAGAAACACTCAAATCTTGAAAATGCCATTTATTATATCAATAAGAGTCTTCATGGCCCAGAACTGAATTACACAGTGACTAAAAAAGAATTGTTAGCAGTAGTCTATGCTCTAAATAAATTTTGGCATTACATCACAGGTTATCCTATCTATGTTCATACTGATCATGCAGAAATCAAATATCTCATGAACAAACCTGCTATAACTGGTAGGTTAGCAAGATGGTTACTATTGCTACAAGAATTTGACATAACCATAGTGGATAAGCCTAGAAAAACAAATGTCATAGCTGATTATTTGTCAAGAATCAATCATCATGATACTGATACTACTCTGGTAGATGATGCATTTCCAGATGAACATTTGTTTCATATTGTTGTTAAAGTTCCATGGTATGCAAATATTGCTAACTATATTACATCTAATAAGACACCAGCACATTTTTCTTATAAGGAGAGAAAGCTGCTCACACAGAAAAGCTTCCATTTCTCATGGATAGACAATTTTCTATTCTATACTGGACCCAATCAAGTTATGCGCAGATGTGTAAGAGAAGATGAGACATATGATATTTTGCATGGCTGTCATAATGAGCCCTGTGGAGGACATTTTGTAGCCAAAAGAACAGCTTTCAAAATCTTAGCCACTGGTTATTACTGTCCTACCCTTCATAAAGATGCAATCAATTATACAAGGAAGTGTGACCAATGCCAAAGAATGGGTCGCCCAACCAAAACAGATGAAATGCCTTTGAATCCTCAAGTGGTGTTAACACCATTTGACAAATGGAATGGACTTCATTGATCCTATTGATCCTCCATCCAATGGGAAGTCTTATATTCGTTTGTACTGACTACCTAACCAAATGGGTCGAGGTTAAGGCTATGAAGCATGCCCATGATGAAAAAGTTGTCGAATTCCTGTATGAAGAGATTTTTACAAGCTATGGAGTTCCTAAATAATTGGTTACTGATCAAGGCACACAATTTACTTCCAACCTGATTTCAGAGTTGATGAAACAGTATAACATCAGGCATCGCAGATCCAGTCCTTATCATCCACAAGCCAATGGACAAGCAGAAGTTACCAACTGTGAGCTAGAAAATATTCTAACTAAAACAATCCATTTGGATTGGACCAGCTGGTTACAAGAAGTTGTTTGGGCTTATAGAAAAACTTGGAAAACCACTACTGGATTCACACCATTTGAGCTTTTGTATGGGAAAGTGGCAATGCTTTCAATTGAATTTGAACACAAGACTTTAAGAACAGCCTTGACCTTAGATATTGATCTTCCTGCAGCACAAAGAGAACGCCTCCTGCATCTTAATTCTTTGGATGAAATGTGCAAGACCGCTTTAGAACACACTAAACTGGTGCAAAAATAGAGAAAACACTGGCATGATTCTCATATCCTCAACAAACAGTTCAAAGCTGGTGATTGGGCATTATTGTATGATTCCCACTTTAAGGATATGCCAGGGAAGCTGTAGACGCGATGGTTAGGACCATATCAAATCATCCATGTCTTTGACAATGGAACAATTCAACTAGCCACAATTGATGATGTGCCTTTCAAAATGTTGATCAACGGTCATCGACTTAAGCTTTACAAATAGCCTCAAACAAAAGTCGAATTCATGCAACAGTTCAAACAACTGGATCCAACAACAACTCAAGTATCTCTTCCTGCAGTAGAAGGTGAAAACCTTTCGCCTGCTCCTCTTCAACATTAATTTTAATTTGCATGTCCATAATAATAACTTTATGTTCGCATAAAGTCCATTTTATTTTCATGATATTTCTTTCCATTCATATCTTAATCTTCCATCCACCCACCCCACTCCATTTCTTAATCTTCCATCCACTCACTTTCTACATAATTAAGTTTTTGTGTTTTCAATCAAATCTGCACATATTGATGGATGTTGTAGTTTACATTATTTCTGTCACCTTTTTTTTGGAGCATGTGACAATCCACTTGGCAGGTATAAATGTTTTCAAACTATTATTCATTTATAAGTTTGCAAATTTTGTTAATTATATATAATACTGCATAGTCTCTATAATTATGGCGTATACCAGTCCCTCACCCATACTAGTCTGACAAGTGAGGACACTTGTCGTAAAATTAGCAGGGGGTAGGGGAGTGTCGTACTATCCAATGACATGCCTGATTAACTATGATGATTTTCTAAAATCTTGGCATTACCCATTATTAATGAGAATTTTTTGCCATAAGTATGCCATGTCAAGTGTTGTACTCCCACTTTCTGAATGAATTTTTTTTCCTTGTTCATGCCAAATTTTTCATGCTAAGCCATGATGTGACCCATTTTTAAAATTTTGGCATTTGAACCATGTTTTTAGACGATTTCCATGCAAATTCATGATTTACTTTTACCCAAAGTTTAATTATGCCACATAACAATTGGTTATGGCAATTAATGTTCCCAAAAAGAAGTGGTGAAGCATCTGAGAAATAACGTAGTCTTGAAGTTTACATTCAGAAAGGGAGAGAGAAATGGAGTAGCAAAAGAAGTATCAAGAAATGGGAGGAGGTTTACAGAAAAGAGAGCTCGTTGAGCACATTTTTTTGCTCTCTGACGTAGAAGCAATAAGAAGATTCAATGCATGCGGGTGGTTAGGTTATTGTTTGAATTTAACAGCATATGATGAAGAAGCAGCTGTAGAATTCACCAGGGCATTTGATGAAGGTGAAGCTTCTGTGTGAGGTTTGACAGTAATTGCAATAGAAGAATGAATTGCAGAAGTAACAGGGTTACCTTTTGTTGGAGAGCATTATCTAAGCTCGCATGACGCTAGGTCAGTAAGGGCCCAGTTCACTTCCCCACATGACCCTCAATTGGATGTTACAAAGCAGGGGTGCAAGAGATTGTCTTTTCCACCTCCATACCCTGACCTAGCAATGCATGTCATCAGGTATTTTACTTGTGAAGGTAGATTTTCTCACTTACATGCACACCATTTTAAGTTGCTTAGTTGTATAAGGCACAATATTGTTGTGAATCTTCCAAATTTTTTGTATAATATGCTCTATATTAGTGCGGAAGAGACTCAAAAAAGGAAAGATAATTCTGTCACTCACCATGCCTTGATTAAGTTGTTAATAGAAAGGTCTCTTAGGGATGTATCCCCTTTGACATGGGATGACTTTGTGAAATTTAAAACCCTAAAACCCCAAGTTGACCTTAGTGAATGGCAAGGTGAGGAAAATGTAGTTCCCAGTAGTGAGCTTGCAGAACAAAATATTGAGGGAGCTGAAATAGAAAATGCACAAGGGATTGAATAGAATTTGCCTCCACTCAAGAGAATGTGCCTCCACCTAAACAGGATATCCCTAAACCCACTACTAGTAAAGCTAAAAGGAAACGGAAGTCACCAAAGAAAACCGCTGCTCAACAAAGACCTAGTCCTGCAATTAAGCAATAGAAGAAAAAAAAGAAGGTTCCTGCAGAAATTAATCCTGCAGCAGTGATACCGAAACAGAAAAGTAGGCAAAAGATAGTAGTACAAGAAGAGACTCCTTTGCGGAGAAGCCCTAGAATGAGAGGGCAGATTTTTAAATATCCTATATTGTCTATAGCACCTGCTCCAAAGTCTCTTATGCAGATAATTTTGGACCATTCTCCCCTTCACACTGAGATGACAAAAGCTTCTGGTAATCCTCCTGTAGCATGTGAGCAAGAAATTAATGAAACCTTAATGGATTTACCAGGTGTTTCAAGCCATGAGAATGAATTAGTTCCTGAATGTCATGATTTGAATACTGCCTTAGTCCCATTTAAGTCAACATGGATCAATAGTTTGGCAGAACATCTATGGCAGGAACAGAAAAAGAAAAAGGATTATGAAGAGGATAACAATGTCGTCACCTTGCAAAAACTCCTTTTCCAATTATATGGACATCATTTATTTGTTGAAGCTCTATGGAAAGAGGAGAAGAAAAGAATGAGCAAGATCATAACATCACAAAATGAGGAGATTGAAGAATTGAAAGAACAACTAGAAAGACAGAAACAGTGCATGGAACATGCACTTAAATTAGCTGATCAAGCTCTTGCTTGCAGACCACCTCCTCGAGTATATGCTTTTTGTTTGAAAGAACAATATCTTTTGTTTCAATTGATGTTAACCCTTAGAAATGTAAATGCAGAATTCAAAACCGCACAAGAGTTTTATGGGTTGTATCAAACCTTACCACCATGGCAGCAAAATCTATTGTGTGAGTTGTATATTCATAATTTTGTCATTCCTACAAAAACTAAGTGGAATCCTTTGCTCTATATAGGAGATGTGCATTTGAAATCTTTTATGTCATGGATGTCTAATGAGCTGAATTATGACAGACAATTGGTTAATTACAGAGATGAGGAGAGAACAAAACCTTTACCCTTGAGGGCAGAAAGTAAACAACTAGAAGAAATGCTTCAAGACTGGTTTACATTAACCTATGGGAAGAGTAATCCAGAAGTTAGAAATAAGGTATTTTCTGTTAGAGCCAAAGTGTATGCTAAATATGAAAACTTGCCCTACTTTGCATTTCAGAGGGCTATGATCAAAGTAAGAAGTAGATGGGCACGGTTACTTGATTCTCTCAAGAAATCAAAGCCGCACAGTCCTATTAATTTGGAAGCAGCGCTATATAGAGTTCCAAAATATTTAGAACTGGGAAAGCAACTAAGGCCAGAGCTATGGTGTCCTTTGACCATGCAACCTCCAATGCTTTTATGGCCCCTATATGATATTGATGCTGACAAACTTGATAAGTTGCAGGAAGACCATAGGAGATAAGTATGGGAAAGGACCAAAGGATTCTATTACACCTTCAAGAGCAGCAGAAAAGGAAAGACAAAAGTTGGGGAGCTCAGATCTTTGACAAAGAAGTGTAATGCTTGAGGACAAGCATTAGTTTAGCAGGGCGCAGATGATGAGTCTAAAAAATGCCTTTATTTTGTTATGTTTAAGATACTTTGTGATACTTCGTTTATCCTTGTTTTAACACTTACAAGCCTATGTTTGATAAACCTTTGATGATTTATGGGGTAGAAAAACTATGTCATATTTTGCCTAAATTATATCTAATATTCAGTATTTCATATAAATATCCAAATGTGCGTTCTTATGCTTGAATTTAGTTTGATGGATGTTTATTTGAAAATATTTCTTATATCATAACTAACTTGATGAT
The DNA here is from genome assembly GCA_028749045.1 of Cupressus sempervirens. NCBI lineage: Eukaryota > Viridiplantae > Streptophyta > Pinopsida > Cupressales > Cupressaceae > Cupressus > Cupressus sempervirens. The sequence goes on along the minus strand of CM053786.1, from coordinate 129,497,518 downwards.
AAGGATTAAAGGATGAGCGAAAGAATCCAGAAGTTGGTTGCCGACAGCATTCAAGGAGAAACGAGCATCAAGGAACAACCACGAAAAGGAAGTTATAACCACTCCAGGAAACATGGTAGCGAATAAGGAGGAGCTTTTACGAGCCATTGCCTTCTATGCATTTCTTTTATCCTTCCTCAATTCTGTTATCCTTCCTTTTCGCTTTCAGTTGTTCTCCTATATTCTCTCCTGCAGACTGAACTTAGGACAGTTACTTTTCTATTATGTAATAAAGAGTAGATTCCCTATATATGTCGGGATTGACTCCTGTGTGGAAATTTTGGTTTTTAATAAATTTTATTGAGTAAGAGAGAACACTGATTCACAGTTTGTTGTAGTTGTGTTTTACAATTATGAATCATGTAATGACTGATTAATGAAATGAATTAGTTCTTTTTAGCTTCTATCCTGCATTGGTAGATTAGAGAAGCCAACCAAGGGGGCCCACTTGGAAGGTGGATTAGATTAGGATAGAATAGATTCATTTTACTAGTATTAGCAGTATTTTAAGTAAGACGTAGCTAGTTAATTCCTTCCTGTAGCATCACACTTCATGAACGTTCCTGCAGCATCTGCGAGAACAGTCTAGTAGATGAGTCAAGATGGAATCTCTATTATCTTGTCATTGTGTTTTCAACATTCATAGATTTAGTATTTTCCTTTCCATAGCAGTAGTGTAGTTTCCTTCCTTTGCATTTTTACTTTCCTGTAGCACAAGCATAATGACTCATCAAGGTACCTAGTGCACATACTGTGCCGACCATTTCAAGTATACGTCCTTGGGTTGACAATCTAAATGCACCTCATGGTAGGGGAAAAGTAGTCCTTAGCTTGAATAGATTATTCGTAAGCCAGGCCTAGCGCATGACTATGGAACACCTATTGTGAGGCAGTTCAGATAGCATTGTACTTTGGATTGATCTCTTTCGTTGTGGTTTTAAGAATTATTTCCTCTCTTTGGTTTGAACTTCCTCTTCTTCCCTTTGTTTCTTGAGTTTTTATGTAGTGCTTGGATCTCTCCTTCCTTATTTTTGTAGATTCCTCTTGATATTGGTCGTGACTCCTCTTGAGTGCATTTTTTCTTTAGTTGATCAAATTTTGGAAGTGTAGGGTGACTTACATATTGGATGAATGATTCCCATGATATAGGTAGTCCTCTTAGAGAAATTAGAGAAATTTTAGAGTCATCTACATTGTTTCCGATGGTGGCAACTTGATCCTTTATTTCAAAAATTCTTAAGTAGTGAGATGTTATTGGCTCTCCTTTATTTATTTTGATGTTCATGAGTTGTTGTTTTACTATAAGTATTATGCTTGCATTGTTTATTTCAAAAGTATCCTTTATGGTTTTAAATAGTTCATAAGTTTTTTTAAATCTTTCTATTGAAGGAAGAAAATGATCTCTAACAACATCGATTATAATCTTCTTGGCCTTTCTCTTTCATCTATTCCAAGTAGTCCTTTCAGGTTCTTCTTCAAGCATCTTTAGATCTTTTTTTGTAAGGTTTCTAATTCAAGTTCTTCAAGTAAGGCTATAATTTGTATTTTCCATGAAGAGAAGTTTCCAACCCCTTCTAATCTATCTTCTACTCTGATCCTATTCACCATTATAGCCTTAATTTATTTTGACTGATATAATAAGAGAAAAACTTATTTCAATTTGTTTCCAATGATTTTCCTCTAACAAGGCTCTGATACCATGTTAAAAATATATATTCAAATCTTTGTAGAGGAAATCAAAACTCTTGTATATCAATTTTAAATTTGGATGACTATCACATATATTATTTCAAACTGAGAATATATGCTAAACTAGATTTGGTTTTACTTATGCAATGATGAAATTGTATTTGATTTTATTTCTTTATGTGACTATTGGTAGTCGAGAATGCCTTGTAATTGAATCTCTTCTACAGCAATCATCAAAATTTTATTAATACATACAATAGGAGTCAATGTCCATGGAGGGACATGACTCTCCCGTAGCAGATGCCATGGGGAGTCATGACCCTTCGTGGTTGGACTTTACATAACTAATAATCACCGAAGGGTGACTTACAATAACTCATTCGATAACCATCATGATTACCAATATTAATCTGATTTATCTTATATATGTATTTTGAGGAGATCAATATATGTGTGTGTATGTATATATGTATATCTAAGTAGATATTTATATGTGTATGTATGTATATATGTATATCTAAGTAGATATTTATATGTGTATGTATGTATGTATATATATATATATATATGTATATGTATATGTATATATATGTATATGTATATGTATATATATATATATATGTATATGTATATGTATATATATATATATATATATGTATATGTATATATATATGTATATGTATATATATATATATATATGTCTATATATACATATATGTATATATATGTATATGTATATATATACATATATGTCTATATATACATATATATATATGTATGTATGTATGTATGTATATATAATATATATGTATGTATGTATGTATGTATGTATATGCATATGTATATGTATATATATATGTATATAAATATATATAAATATGTGTGTGTGTGTGTGTGTGTGTGTGTATGTGTATGTATGTAAACATGTGTTTGTGTATGTTTATGTTTATATTATTTTACGAGTACATATAACAATATTAATATTAAGATAACATTCTAAACCTTCAATCCGAAGGAGACTATAATCTTAACACAACTTGCCACTAAGCTATACACCAAACCATATATTGATAATATCCAATTGTGTAAGACTTAGCTTAATTGTAGCCTAACTATAATTATCTCCTCATCCAAGTTAGAATATATTGAAGGATTTCTAATATCTCTTGCAGCCTATGAAGATTTTCCTTTCTTAGTTCTTGTTGCCCTTCAAAGATATGGAAGACAGATTTCAAGCTCAGCGCGATTCTCGCAATCCACTTCTGGAGGTACCTTAATGCATGATTCCTTGAAAAATACCTCAAGCCAGCTATTGAAGTCCTCTACAATATCATAACATCGTAATAGAAAGTGAAGAAACCTCTCCATCTCATGCCAAGCTCACTCAAGAGCTTCTTTGATTTTTATATATAATATCAGTCTTTTAGGAACATTAGTATATTTTAAACTTCCTATCAACCATGTCATATAATCTTTAGGGTGAGGAATCTCTAGGCGATGTTTGATGTTTTCTACCACATTGCTAAGTCTCTTCATCCAAGTATGATCAAATATTGTTTTATGCAAACGTTTATTATTCCAAGGTTTGATATTGGCACATAAGGCACATGCTATGAAGGACCCTAGTTATATGGCCTACATCATTTAGATATGTTGTGAATTACAAGAAGGTTTATCCAATGAAGTCCCTTTCTCCAATTTTCTAGCTAATCTCCAATAGAATCATTTACAAGAAGGTTTATAAGGAGTTATAAAAGAATATACTATTGGAAGCATGAATGTTGATGATACATCCATGGGGGAGTATTATAGAAACATGATTAGATCATGATCATGATGATATGTTGCATTCAGGACTATGTTTGTCATTGATGTCAACATAGCAGTTTTTAGTGGTATCTGAAAAAAGAATAGTAGAAAGATCAAGTTGGTACAGATAGATCATTGAGTACTTTCACTAAGAAAGGTTAAATGGAGATATTACTAAGTGTCTAGTATATGAAAATAACCTCGAAAGCATAATATATTAAGTCTACAAGAAGTTATGCAAGTTTTGATGGAGATTGTTCTAATATAGAGTTTACAAAGGCATGTTCTAGTAAACTTGTTATATCTCTTAGAAAAGTTTTTATTATGTGAAGTCAAAGTTGAAGATGTGAAGATCACATTCTAGAGATGATGTAGCTAAGCTCACTCATCATAATATTACATGTATGAAAAGTTATTCAAGTTAAAGGGTAGAAGATTAATGGAAATGTAACATGTTGTTAATAAGGTCCTATAATAATTAACTGAGAAGGTGCAATAGCCAACTCGGGGAATTTTTTTATGGATTTGGTATAAAGGAAGGAAATTTCCATTTGTTATGCATGGATGGAAGAATGATTGCAAGAAGCATGAAGAATAGAATGTGAAGATAAGCAGAGCAGAGAGAATGTGAAGGAAACTTAGTTGTTGAGGTTTTATTGTGTGATCCAAAGTTTGATACTTAGATCTGAGGTCTGTGACCTAGTCTACAAGGTTAGATAGTGATTAGTCTAGTTGACAGGATAGAGGAAAGAAGTTAAAGTATAGTACAGAAATTATTCTGCAACGAATAGTTAAGAGATCAATTGGACAGTGGGTTTGGTGATCTTACCCTAGAAGTTGTTTGGATAGTGGGTCCTTCTATCTTGTACAACTCTTAACAAGGTTGGCACAACTCCTAATAGGGTTGGTGTTAGTTTGTGGTGACTGATCAAAGAAGTATTATTATCTAGGGTGGAGTCTAATCAGTCCCCAAGTGGGAGATTGTTATTTTGTGGTGACTAATCAAAGAAGTATGCTCCTATTTTATCACGCCTTATTTAGATAGGCATATTGTAACCCTAAAGTGGGAATAGATTATATACGATAGCTTAGGGTTAGGGATTGTTAGAACATGATGTATAATAAGATAGGTTGTTCTTACAACAGTATTGAGTTGTAAGGGTTTGTACTATAATCACAAGATAATAAGAAAGGTTGGATGGTTGTGTAGGTGGATGTAGCCTAGGTTTTGGGTGAACCATGTTAAATTTGTGTGTTATCTATGTTCTTATGGTTTTCTTCTTTTGTTTCTACATTTAACTATTTATTCGTATGTTTTTATGGATATTTTGAATCCTAACTCCTAACAATTGTTATCAGAGCAAGGTTTGTTGTTGTATATTGATAGGACTTTCAAATTTGAGTGGGAGCAATGGAGGATTCCAAATTCAAGATTGAAAAATTCAATGGCCAGAATTTTTAGTTATGGAAAATGTAGATTGTTCATTAGTAGTAGCTAAAGGTGAAAAGGTTGGCACATTGTACTTGGCACATTGTACTTGTGTACTAGGAACACTTATTCCACTTTAGTTGTTATTAATATTGATAATGTATGGAAATCTACTGTAAATGTTGGAAGAACAGATTTAGTTGTTTGGCACCGTAGGCTTGAGCACGTGAATGAGAAAGGGATTAAAATCCTTCACTCTAAGAATCTGTTGCCAAGGTTGAAAAATATTGATTTAGAGTTTTGTAAGAATTGTGTTTATGGTAAATAGAGAAGAGTCATATTTCTCAAAGTTGGAAAAGAGGAGATGAGTGGGAAGTTGGAGCTAGTGCACTCGGATGTGTGAGGACCAGCTCAGGTATCATCTCTTGGTGGCTTTCGTTACTATGTTATTTTCATTGATGGCTCAACTCAAAAGACATGGGTGTATTTTCTGAAACAAAAATTTGATGTCTTTGAAACTTTTAAGAAATGGAAAGCTTTGGTTGAAAATAAGACAAGAAAGAAGCTAAAGTGTCTCAAATCGAATAATGGAGGTGAGTATTGTAGCAAGTCCTTTGAATATTATTGTTCTATTAATGGTATCAGAAGGTAGAAGACTATTCCAAGAACTTCACAAGAAAATGGTGTGTTCGAGAGGATAAATAGGACAATCATGGAATATGCAAGGAGCATGAGATTGCATATTGGGCTACCACTTCATTTTTGGGTTGATGCTTTAAACACTGATGTGTATTTGATAAACAGAGGACCTTCAACTCCTTTGGATGGTGGTATTCCAGAGGAAGCATGGACTAGAAAAAAGGCAAATTATTCATTTCTAAAAACTTTTTTTTGTGAAGCTTTTGTCCATGTCGATAAAGAAAATAGAACCAAGCTTGATGCTAAATCTCAAAAATGTACCTTCATTGGATATGGAATAGATAACTATGGTTATCGGTTATGGGATTTTGAAAATCTAAAAATAATTAGAAGTAGATATGTTATATTCAATGAGAAGGTCATGTACAAAGAATAGTTGCATGAAAAGAAGCATGAACAGGTCAAAGAAGACAATTTGGTTTTGGATGAGACTCCTGAAAAAGAAAATCCACTGGCATCTGATGCTCAGCAAAAAAAGGTTATCCCACAAACTCCTATAAGTGTTAGACATTCTACTCAGTTGAGTAGACCTCCTAAAATGTTTTCTCCTTCTTTATACTCTATTTTATTAACTAATTTTAGTGAACCAGATAAGTATAAAGAGGCAATACAGGTAAATGCCAGACAACAGTGGGAACTAGGCATGAAAGAGGATATGGACTCCTTATTGAAAAATAAGACTTGGGACTTAGTCCCTTTACTTGAAGGAAAAAGATCCTTGCCTAACAAATGGGTTTATAGGCTGAAGGAGGAAGATGGAGGAAAGAAAAGGTATAAGGCCAAACTTGTGGTAAAAGGTTTTGCACAAAAAAAGGGTATAGATTTTGATGAAATATTCTCCACTGTTGTAAAAATGACTTCAATTAGAACTGTACTAAGTCTTGTTGTTTCAAATGACTTGCATCTTGAACAGCTAAATGTGAGAATAGCCTTTCTCCATGGAGATGTGGAGGAGGAAATTTACATCCAGCAACCAGAGGGATATGAGGTCAAGGGCAAGGAGAATTTGTGTGCAAGTTAAGAAAGAGTTTGTATGGCCTAAAGCAGGCACCCCAACAATGGTATTTAAAATTTGATAGTTTAATGGCTGAATAAGGTTACCATATATGTCATCCTAATCATTGTGTATATTTTAAGAGATTGGCTAATGGGAGTTACATTATTCTGCTACTCTATGTTGATGACATGCTTGTTGATGGGTCTAATATACAACAAATAAATGAACTTAAATAGAAATTAGAAAGATCATTTTCTATGAAGGATTTGGGTGATGCTAAGAAAATCCTTGCTATGATGATCACATGGGACAAGAAAAATAGAACCTTGAATTTGTCCCAAAGTGAATATATAAAGAAGTTGTTGAAAAGATTTAATATCTAGGATGCAAAAGTAGTCAGTACAACTTTGGCTAGTCATTTGAGATTAACTAAGAAAATGTGCCCGAAGGAATAGGAAGAGGTAGATAAAATGTCTAACATCTCATATTCATCAGCAGTTGGCAGTCTAATGTATGCAATGGTATGCACACAGCCAGATATTGCTCATGCAGTGGGAGTTGTCAATAGGTATATGAGTAATTCAGATATGGAACATTGTGTTGGAAATATAAGAGTAACTGAGAGGGGAGGGGTGAATTATTTAATACTAAAATAAATCCTAGCTCCCTTAGATGTTAGTACAAAATAAAATCTAAAAATTGAATACTGTTGATGCTCAGTAAACACACATAGAATGTTGTAACTCGGTAAGTACTAATTATGCAAATCTTTAAATGTTATCTGTGATTACCCTTACTTTAATTTAGTTAAAAACACATAAAAGAAAATAGCATGAACACATTTGACACCAAGATTTAACATGAAAATCTATTTTGGGAAAAACCACCAATTGCAACTAGTTATTGTTTTCACTCTTTTGAAGTGAGCTCTGTTAGGAGCCAACCCTGTTAAAAGTTACAAAACACACTATTAGGTGTGACCCTATTAAAGGATTTAATCGCCCTATTAGGAGTGGTCTTGTTAGATATCTTAAGGCAATTCAATAGAACTACCACCGTGTTAGAGGATTTACAAATAGTTTTTAAGCCAACTCTGTTAAGAGATTTAGATCACTGCTACAATGGTTAGAGAGTAACAATGAGATGACCTAATTTGAAGGCAACTGAATTGCTGATTACAGATCTATGTTATAGCTTATACATGATCCTTCTTGATCAAATATATCTTTTCTACTCCATAAGCATATTTTGCTTATCCTTTGAATTTGCTTCCTCTCTTCATCATTAAATCTTTAATACATTCATAACTTCTCACTTTTTTGAATCCACAACTTGACCTTATATCTTTCATATTGTTAAGTCAGCTCATATACAACTTAGAATAACTAATATTCATCACCTCATTTGGCTAGAACCAATAGATGAATCAATCAAGCTTAATATGCCAAAACAAGAAAGTCCTTCATTAGCCGACCCAGTTTGGTAGACACTAACTTAGAAATCATTTCCTATGTTAACCAACAGAAGCTTGGTTAACACTACAAACTCGCAAAGATCCTTTGGTAACTGAGTGAGTTCGATTAACATTGGTTCCATCCAACTTTTTTTCATTAACCGAGTGAGCTCGGTTAACACTCATCTTCTGTAGACTTTCCTTTGACACCCAAGTGAACTTGGTAGATATTGCCTTCTAAACTAGCAAATATAGGAATACTTGGTAGACATAGAAAACTGTCTTCACTGCTCGAGTGAGCTCAGCATACACTAACTAATAATGATATGACATTTATGTAACATCAAAGACAATACACAATCAATCAATTGTATCCAACACATTGGAGTGCTATCGTATGGATACTTTGATATTTGAGAGGTACTACTACAAAGGTATTATGTTTCACAAGATCCAGATCTGCTCTGAGTGGATTTGTTGAGTTTGATCTGGCAAGAGACATTGATACAAGGAGGATTACTGCAGGGTATGTTTTTACTATAGGGGGTACTGGAGTCAGTTGGATTTCTAGATTGTAGAAGGTTAATGCACTTTCAACCACTGAAGTTGAGTATGTAGCTGCTATTGAAGCTAGCAAGGAGATGATTTGGTTATAATATTTTCTCAAGGAATTCGGTTAGAGGTAGGAAGATCACCCATTGTACAGTGATAGCCAAAGTGTTATTTATCTTGCATATAATTATGCTTTTCATTCAAGGACAAAACACATAGTTTTCAGGTACCATTTTATATTGTCTATTTTGGAGGATGTCCAATTACGGCTTGAAAAGATTCACATAAGTGATAATCCTGCAAACATGTTCACGAAGACAATCCCCAAGGAGAAGTTGGTTTCTTGCTCAGCTTCTATTCAGCTTCTTAATTGATGATCATGGATTTAATACATAGCAAAGTCTTCTATCTAGTGGGAGCCCAATGTGGTAGCAGTATTGCTATAGAATTAGTCTCCAAGTGGGAGATCGTTGTCTAGGGTGGAGTTTGATTAGTCCCCAAGTGGGAGATTGTTAGTTTGTGGTGACTAATTAGAGAAGTCCACTCTTATTTTATTGTGCCTTATTTAGATAGAAATATTGTAAACCTAAAGTGGGAATAGATTATATAAGATAGCTTAGGGTTAGGGATTGTTAGAACACGATGTATAATGAGATAGGTTGAAATAAATTATGACAATTGGAAAGAAAAGATGAAGACATATCTGATGTGCATGGATCTATGATATTAGGTCTTCACATAATCAAAAAAGAGAATAATTGCTAAGAAAGATTTGGAAACTTGTACTGAGGAAGAAAGGGAACTTTTCATGTGCAACATGAGAGCTAGAGAAGCACTATTGTTTGCACTACTTGAAATTGAGTACAACTGAGTAAAGTCACTTATTACTTCTAATATGATTTGAAAAACATTAGAAAATAGTTTTGAAGGAGATGAACATTCTAGGAAATTGAGGTTACAAAGTTGGATTTGTGCATTTCAAGATGCTAAGATGATGGAAGATGAATCTATAAGAACATTTGTAGGCAGGATATTAGAAATTACTATAGGTATTAGATCTCAAGGAGGAACCAAGAAAAATGATGAGGTGATATGGAAGATATTGAAGAGTTTAACACCACCATTTAAGCCAGCAGTTGAAATGATATAGTTATTGATCTCTTGTAGCAAAGATTTCACAAAGGAAACATTACTTGGAAGACTTGAAGCAGTTTAGAATGAACTTAGATAGTCTAGAAAGTTGACCAGAATTGAAACAACTTTTAGTGCTCTAAATATTCGACCTAGTTTATCAAGAAGCAAAAGTGTTAGAGGAGACTTTTCTAGTAGTAGCAGATCTGATGAGGATAGAAAGATAGGAGTAACCCTTCTAGTAAGAAAAGAGAAGGATTGTAAGAAAATCTTTGAATGTTGGACTTATAATGAATTTGATCATTATGCATCTAAGTGTCCTAAAAGAGAGAAAAAATATATAGGAAATTTCAAACCTAGAAGAGATAGATAGTGTTTGTATGCAAACAAAAAAGATGATTCTGATGAACAAGCAGTAAGTGCTAGTGATGATGAAATAGGATTTGTAGCTATTAAAGAAGAAAGTCCAAAGAAAATGGCTTTGGTATCAGAGGTTGAAAATAAATCTAATTGGATAATTGATAGTGGTTGTTCACATCATATGACTAGTGATATGAACAAGTTTGTTGACTTCAAAAGTGATGATGGAGGTATTGTCAGAGTTGGAAGCAATGCAATGTGTCAAGTTAAAGGTGTTGGATCTATAACTCTTGATGGTAAGACTAACACTGAGGATGTATATGTTGTTCATGGTTTGAAGCACAATCTTTTGAGAGTTGGACAATTAGTGGATAAGGGTTATCAGATACAGTTCATAGAGAAGACATGCATGATCAGAGACAAAGATGGAAAGGTAATTGGAACAAGAAGCAGATCTAGAGGTAATGTATTTCAGTTGAACCCTACTGAAATGACATGTTTGGTTGCAAAGGTAGATGACATTTGGTTATGGCATAAGAGATTTTGTCATATAAACTTTGATAGCATTGGAAAGACTAGTAGTATGTTTGCAGTTAGAGATTTGCCTAAGATTGTAAAGCCTACTAAAACAATTTGCAAGGAGTGTGTATTGACAAAGCATAATAGAACTTCTTTTCCCAATAAGAAGTTTACTACTATAGAAAAATTAGAGATTATACATATAGATCTTAGTCATCCTATGAAGACTAAAGGATTCTATGGTGAAAGGTATTTCATGATTTTAGTTGATGACTTTTCTAGAATGATGTGGGTTGCGTTTCTTAAAAAAAAAATTGAGGCATTTGATAAGTTCAAGATATTCAAGAATAGAGTTGAGAATGAATCAGGTATGAAGATTAAATGTTTAGGATTAGATAGAGGAGGATAATTTACTTCAAATGAGTTTAACATCTTTTGTGAAGTTAATGGAAACAAAAGACAGTTTTTAGCTCCCAGAACCTCGGAACAAAATGGCATTGCAAAGAGAAGAAAAAGGTCAATAACAAAAGCAGCAAGAGATATGTTAGCTAAGAATGATGTAACCAAGACGTTTTGGAGAGAAGCTATGAATATTGCAGTCTACACTATGAATAGAGTGCAAATCAAGAAAGACACAAACAAGACCCCTTATGAACTGTGGTTTGGTCACTCACCTACAATAATGTATTTCAAAAAATTTAGTAGTAAATGTTATATCAAAAGAGATGATGATATTGGTAAGTTTGATGCTAGAAGTGATGAAGGTATGTTTCTTGGTTATTCATTGAAAATAAAGGCCTATCAATGTTATAATCTAAGAACTAAGACCATTATGAAAAGTTCAAATGTAAGAGTTGATGAGAAATTCAGAATACAAGAAGGAATAGTTGACTACAATCTAGATGATGAGAATATTGTTACTAAACCAAGGAATGATGAAGTATTCTTTGAGACTAACAATCATTTTCAGAATGAAGGAGAGCTAAGGTAGGAACAAAACTTGTAACCTTCAACAGAGCTAAGAGTTGAGATAAGAACTCCTACTTCTGGTAAGAATATGATAAAGAATCATCCACCCGAATAGATTATCGGAAGTAGAGATAAAGGTGTGATGACAAGAAGCAGAGTCAATGAAGAACTATGTTTGATATCTCAAGTTGAACCAAAGAATATAGATGAAGCATATAAAGATGACTATTGGAAGCAAGGTATGAAAGAGGAATTGGATCAAATAGTGAAGAATGTGACATGGGAATTGGTCCCCAAACCAGCAGACAAGAATGTGATAGGAACAAAATGGGTATTTAGGAACAAGATGAATGAAGAAGGTGAAGTTGTAAAGAACAAATCAAGATTGGTATGTAAAGGTTACTCACAACAAGAAGGAATAGACTATGATGAAACCTATGCTCTTGTGGCAAAAATAGTAGTAAGATTATTCTTAGCATATGCAGCATATAAGAAATCCAAAGTATAGCAGATGGATGTCAAGTCAACATTTCTGAATGGAGAACTTGAAGAAGAGGTATACATAGAATAGCCTAAAGATTGTCCTTTAATAGATGACAAGGACATAATATGAATATTGAAGACAGCATTGCATGGCTTGAAGAAAGCACCTAGAAATTGGTATGCAAGGTTGGACAAGCATTTGACTAAGCTTGGTTATAACAAAGGTATGGCACATAGTAATCTATATTGGAAATAAATTGATGATGGATTGCTGATTTTGGTAATATTTATTGATGATATCATATTTGGAGGAAATGATGATGAAAGTGACAAGTTTGCAGAAAAATGAAGAAGGAATTTGAAATGAGCATGATAGGAGAAATACAACATTTTCTAGGATTACAAATTGTGTAGGACAAAGAATGAATCTTTATTTCACAAACTAAGTATTTGAAAGATCTATTGAAAAAATTTTGTTTGCAAACATGTAAACCCATTGGAACACATATGGTAACTGGACACAAGTTATCTACAAAGGATGAGACACCTAATGTTGAGAAGAAGAAGTATAAATCTATGATTGGAGGATTGCAATATCTGACTCACACAAGGCCGGATATAGCAAATGTAGTTGGAATTGTTGCAAGATTTGAAGAAAATCGCAAAGAAGCACATTATGTAGCAGTCAAAGGATATTTAGATACCTAAAAGGAACACCAGAGTTCAAATTGTGGTATGACAGATCTAATGATTTTACTTTATATGCTTATACTAATGCTGATTGGGTAGGTAGTATGGATGAAAAAAAGAGCACCAGTGGTGGAGCCTTCTTTCTTGGAGGAAGATTGGTTTCTTGGCTAAGCAAGAAGTAGGACTATACCTCACAAAGTACAGCAGAAGCAGAATATGTTGCAATAGTAAAAAATTGTAATCAAGTTGTTTGGATGAAGTAGATGTTGAAGGATATAAGGATAGAATTTAGTGAACCTATTGTCATACATTGTGACAATATAAGCACAGTGAATATGTCTAAGAATTCAGTATTGCACTCTAAGACTAAGCACATTTCTATCAAGTATCACATCTTGAGAGAGAAAGTTGCAAGAAAGGAAATTAGATTGGAGTATGTAAACACCAAAGAACAGATTGTAGATATTTTCACTAAGCCTCTTCCCAAAGAGACTTTTGAGTATTTGCAAGGTATGCTAAGGGTTATGCCCCTCCCTACATCAAAGTAGATGATGTAAGAGTGCATCAGTCCAATGTAACAGAGCACTATTATTTGTTTGGATTGAATGTTGATGCTTCTAGTGTGGGGGAGTATTTGTGATGAACAAATTCATCTAGGACTCCTGTTGGATGTTGTTTTTTAATAGTGTCTTTTGACACTTGAGCTAGTCAGAGACAGTTGTTGTAGAGATTGATGGTTGCTAAAACCTTTGACATTGATGTCAATGGGGGAGAAGTATAGCATGAAAAATAGTTTGGAAAGAAATATAGTTTGGGAGAAGTACAGCATAGAGCACATTGAGGTATATCAATGGGAAGAATGATTGATGAAGAGGATTTGAAAAGAAAGTTTAACAGTCTTTTGCAGTTGGTATTTTTGGAACTAGATGTTTTTCATCTATGTTGTCATCAATCCCAAAGGGGAAGATTGTTGGAATCATGAATTTTGATGATACTTCTACGGGGGAGTATTGTAGAAACATGATTAGATCATTATCATGATGATATATTACATTCATGACTGTGTTTGTTATTGATGTCAACATAGCAATTTTTTGTGGTATCTGACAAAAGAACAACGAAAAGATCAAGTTGGTATGGATAGATCATTGAGTACTTTCACTAAGCGAGGTTAAAGGGAGATACTACTAAGTGTCTAGTATATGTAGCTAACCTCGAAAGCACAAGATATTAAGTCTAAAAGAAGGTCTACAAGTTTTGGTGGAGATTGTTATGAGATAGAGTTTATAGAGGCATGTTCTAGTAAACTTCTTATATCTCTTAGCAGAGTTGTTATTCTGTGAAGCTAAAGTTAAAGATGTGAAGAAGACATTCTGGAGATGACGTAGCTAATCTCACTCGTCATAATATTGCATGTATGAAAAGTTATTCAAGTTACAAGGTGGAAGATTAATGTTATCGCTAAGTGTAACATGTTCTTAATGAGGTCCTATAATAATTAATTGAGAATGTGTAATAGCTGACTCAGGGAATTGTTATATGGATTCGATATAAAGGAAGGACATTTTCCTTTGTTATGCATCGATGGAAGAATGATTGCAAGAAGCATGAAGAATGAAATGTGAAGATAAGTAGAGTAGAGAAAATGTGAAGGAAACTTCGTTGTCAAGGTTTTATTGTGTGATCCAAACTTTGATACTTGGATTTGAGGTTTGTGACCTGGTCTACAAGGTTAGACAGTCATTGGTTTGGTTGATAGGATAGAGGAAAGAAGTTAAAGTACAGTACAAAAAATGATTCTGCAAGGAATAGTTAAGAGATCAATTGGACAGTGAATTCGGTGATCTTGCCCCATAAGTTGTTTGGATAGTGGGCCCTTCTATCTTCTACAACTCCTAACTAGGTTGGCACAACTCCTAACAAGGTTGGAATCTTCTAATAAGGATTCAAAGTCTCCTAATAGGGACTCATATGTACTAAATGTTGTAATAGACTCCTAACAGGGTCCATCCTCTAACAAGGGATATTTATATTAGTACATCATCTTGTGAGCATCATTTCCACCAGGATTTTTCCTCTTATCAACGGTTTCTCTAGTTAACATATATGGTGTAATTGTGCATGTGCATCTTTGTATGGTTGTTGTTTACTTTAGTTGAATGGTTAGATTACTTAAGGTGGATGAATGTTTTAATTATTGGATATTCGCACCCCCCCCCCAGTTATCTTGGTGGACTATTGTTTCTAACATATACATTCAACTAATATCAATAGCTTTTAAAGAGCATGTTGAATATATAGAAAATTGAGCCAAAGGTAGGGAGAAAGAAAAGGTTGATAAGTTTATGGACGGTAATGCATTCAATTGATATTAATATCAACTAGATTATTAGGTCAAAGGTAAATTTTGAATCACTAATGAAAACGATTATATAGGTATCCCAAGCTAAACCTAAATTCAAGGGGGGAAATGACATCAATTACCAAGAATAACTCAAATTTTATTGCATATATTTTTCATTGTAATAAATACCAATCACTTGGATGAATAAACTTGTCACAAAAAGTGGAAAAATATAACATTTAATGATGAACAGATAGGGAAAAAAAAGGTAAGTAATCAAAACCATCCTTAGTATGGATTATTCTTTGAAATATAATAATAATTAAGGATAATAATAAAAAAATGTAAATATCTTCCTATAATATTGTAAGAAAGTAAGTTTGAATGATAAAATCATTTTGTAGTTAAAAATTGTTGAAAGATTTTATGATATTATGACTTGAATAATAAGACATTATGAGAAAAATCATTAATATCTGATTAGTATTTACAAAAGAATTTAACATTTGCATGCATACATCAAATTATTAATGAATAAATAAGTATTTAATGAGGAAAGGATGATTTCATCTAAAAGGATGTTTTGGGTAAAATTAATACAACCCCTTCGTTACACCCCACACACAGTGGTAAGTTGTGAGCCTCGCATATGGATTCAAACCCATTTTTTGATAGTGGCTCCAAACCATTAATAATAATAATAAAATATAACCCCTTAAAGATTTTTCTAGGATATAAAAAGTGATGAGAGAAAAAAAAATGTAAATACCAAGATAATTATTTGATAATATAGAATTTGAATGACTATTTCTTAAGTAAACAAAAAAAGGACTTAATATGAATTCAAATTCTTAAAAAATTACAAACTTTTGTATAAAAAATAATAAGATAGCAAGAATGTGGTATTTAAAATGAAAAAATGGAAGAGATTGAAAAATATACATATAATGAAGATTTGAGCCTATCATGTCTAAAATATAATAACAATACTAAACAAACGGTATCAAGTGGAAATTATAAGAACTAAAAAAATGGCATTCCCAAGTAATAGCAATAGTGAAAGTCCAATGACCAAAAACCTCAATCTTGAGAAGCACCAATGAGTAGGTTCGTTATATAATGTTACATGTGTAACAAATAAGAGTAATATAAATAAAGAATTGTTGAATATACCAACATAATCCCCAAAACTAACACTAAATGTACACTTGTGACCATGATGTTTAGGAATATCTAAACTAGAATTGAAAAAAATGCTTGATATTGGAGGCAATAGAAGAAATAGTTAGATGTAATGAGTCAAATTAAGTTTTTTTTTTTACTTTGTTAATGAAGTTAAGTTGTATTTTTTTAAAGATCACAACTATTAATGGCAACTCTATTTTTATATAGGGGACTTACTTCAATTTGAAAAATATAGCCTAAAATAAATTATATTGATCTATTTTTATTTATTAATTTTATTCGAGCAAACAAAAACCTATTATACCTTAATATTTCACTCTACTATTGTATTAATAGAAATTCTTAAGCAAACTATCAAAAATACATTTGGCTATACACATTTATAGTTCTAATTCTCATTAACACAAGGTATCAAAACCTACTAGTTTGAATAAATAATCACCTATAAGTTAAATGCTTTCAAAATCTTATTTTTAATATCAATTTCTTATTTTTAATTTCAATTCATAACATTTATCTAGCATTATTGTAAGTACAATTGTATGTTATATTTAGCATGTTTCTATTAATCTTATAGATTATGTCCCAAAAATTTGTGAACATAAATCATTTCTCAAATAAACCCCCATAGTTTGGGATTACTTCATCATATTAATAGTTCACTTACAACCATTAATAGTAAAATTAGCAATAATAGGCAAGAACCTACAACACAATGGTAAATTGAGAGTCTCTTATCTGAGAGGTCTTGGATTTGAGTCCACTTAAGATTAATAAATAATAACAATAGTAAATTACAACAGATATTGATAATTAATCTTGGCTTGGCCTCTCACCAATCAAACCAAAACAAAAAAACAAACAAAAACATTAAGAATACTGTATATTTTATTTAATTATATATTTATGTTATATTCAATCTAAACATATAATAATGTGCAATATATATAGAGAAATATAGAAAGACAAGGTTCTTGCTCCATTTAAGGAGATGAGATACAAATTGTTTTAAAATGATACTACCATTTGTTCTTAGCCAAAAGAAGTCAATTGTGTGTTAACAATGCCAACATATTACTAAATGATTCAAAATATATTTCTTGGCAAGAAAAATAACTCACATAATATTCTCCCCTTCATTTACACTTATTTATATCATTTGAACTTTTTTTTGTATATCACTTGTTACGTAAAAATAGCATTTATGTATTTTAACTATGTTTGATACACTTGTTTGTAACATTTATGATATTTAACTATTCTCAATGTACTAGTTTGGTGTGGTTAGCTTCATTATATCGTGGCCTATATGTGTTGATGTCAGTGTTTATACCACATAACATATTAGCAATTAAACACTTGATATGGAATATCAAGTCCTCAATTCCTCTCTTGAAAATTTGATGCTAATGAAGACATGAGAATAACTCCAATGTTCCTTACACCTGTGGATACTAACTCAATATATAAATGTGATTTTTTGGTAATCATGTAGGTGGCCTTACCTTGTTTGTTTGAGGATGATTTGAACTTTAGTGGAATGATGGAGATGGTGATTCGGAGTGAATGCTAGATGGTGTTGATGGAGAAGGTGGCAGTGGTGGAGGGTGAATGTTCTTATGACTGGTACCTTTCTAACTCTCTTCTTCAAAATTCTAAGTCCTAAACTACTTTCTATTCTACTCCTATTCCTATGGATGGAAGATTAGCAAATGGATTGAGATCGAATCTAATGAAAGTTAACCAGTGGCTCCACCTCCATAGATGCAATGATTCAAAGGAAAATGAACTAGTTTACCAAACAAGGCTTCCCACCAAGCCACTACGAAGCTAGTGGCCTAGTATTGATCCCTATCAAACATCTACTAATGCTACCATGCAACTATCCATCTACTTTACTCTTACTTAACAACTTGAAATGCAATCCACTTTAACAACTTGAAAAAAAAATTTACTCTCACTATTTGGAAGTAGAAACCACGCAATAATACCAAAGGCTCTTAATCACCATGCAAATCGCAACAATGAGAAAGAAATAGTGAATTTTGGCATTATCTTTGCAACAATTTTCTCCGACAATTACAAATAAGAGAAAATGGCCTTATATAGAGGCCAAAATGTACAACCAATGGTAGAGATAAAGAGGCAAAACTTACAATCTAGAATGAATCCTAGAAACTCTAATTCGGGTTGCCACCCCATCAACCAATGAGAAGATGCCACCTCATCAATGGACCAATGAAAAAAGTGGAAAAGTAGCAACCAATGAGAAGGCACCAAAATGGTGGCCAATCAAAATTAGATGCTTGTCCTACCCTAGAAGAAAGAGAAATTGCCACTTGGGCTTACATCAAACGATCTTCTAATATAAATCTCCATTTTCTTTCATTCTTTTGGCTAAACCAATGAACTTAGTTAGCCTTTCGTTGACTTCTTCCATGGGAGGGCAAGCTATATGCTTTATCTTGAGCTCAGTCGATTTCATCATGCTACTTGCTGCTTGTAGTGTCTTCTTATGGTCCTTCTCATACTCTCTTGCAAATCTAATAAAGGCATTGAGGGAGGAAAGAGTGCCCAAATGTTTCTTCTTAATATAAACCTTTCCTAACTCATCCAATCTTGATCCAAGTCTTGTCTCATCAATGTCTTCTTCTCCAATGCCTTCAAAATAAAGTACCACCCCAACATCGCTCATCATAGTTGAAATGGAAGTGTCGACACTTGGGCTGTGTTGTGCAATTTCCTTTTGTATCTCCTCGAGTGTTCTCAATTTGGTAGTCAAGGCGACAAACCAAGACTCAATCGTACTTAATCCTCTTTCATCCACCAACTTGGCCCTTTCCAAATATGTCTATGGTAGCCCAACGAACGCTTGTAGCTTGGGAATACCTAAATCCTTGACTGGAAGGAAATCCTTCCACTCCTCTTCAAATACTCTGAATTTGTCTCTAATAGTCACTAATGATTAGAATGTTGAGATGAAGGAAGGCTAGAAATTTTTTCCATCTTGGATTGTATCATGGATCCAATCCCTAACTTCATGTAGCTGATTCGATATCTCTTCTAGGTTTCTCCCACTGTCTTGACGAAGGGCTTTCTGGTACAACTGTTGGATAGGCTAGCAATCTCTCCAATATTTATTCTCGGCCTCCAACTTTATCATCCTTTCATTTGCCTTCCTCAACCTTTCTTTGATTGAAGCTATACCTTCCTGGATCTCTTCACATTCCATATCATTTGTGTTCCTTCCAAAATTATGTTCCACTATCTCATATTCTTGGGTCGCAATCTCATCCAATGCCTTGTTCACTTTTGGTATAGAAATCTAAACTTTTTGATGACCATCATTGTTGCTCCTGATTACCTTTTCCACTATTTTTTTATTTATTTTTTTGTTCTCATTATCACCCTTTCTATTAATACCTAGATGTCTTCCATTGTTTGGGCAGCAACTACCTCACCTCTTGGTATAAGCATTTTCCTTAACCATAGTGGTGTGGTGCATCTCCCCAAATCTGGATTTGGTTCAACTAAAAAAGTATCACCAATGGCCTTGGGCGCTTGACTTATTGCCTCAATATCAATCGGCCCATCTCCTTCTTCACTATTAACTGTCATATCATTTCCTTGTCGATTTTCTGAGAGAGAAGAGTATTTGATGCTCCCACTGTAACCACTTGATTTTGAATTAGAGCTCACCTCTATCATGGCCCCTTTATCACTTGAATTGACCTCTTAGCTTCTAGCCTCAATTATTCTTTCTCTTGATGGTGTTGCATGTTGTCTCCTTGCTGGAGGTTTCGAATATTCTTTTCTTTTTTCAACCTCCAAAGCTCTCTTCTTTCTTATAATTGTTTCTTGTTGTTGGCTACTTCCTTCACCCTTCTATTCGACTAATTATGTTCGACCCTCTTTTGGTTTCATCTTCCCATAAGTAAGGAGAACCATTTGATTCTATAGCTTCTTTAATCTTTCATTATACCACGACTCGGTATGCAAATCAACTACTCTTGTAACTACCTCCAAGGAAGGATCCTGATGATCATCTCAATCTACCGGATTCAACTCTGTTCCTTCTATTGTATCATAATCTTCTCTCAACACATTTCAATCATCTTCTAGTTGATCGGGAATATCAAGGCCTCTCCATTTGATATCTCTCAACATGTTCACTGACAATCTTGATAAAGCTAGCTTTCTCACATGAAAGTCATCCCTGGCATTGGCCCAAAAGTCTTCTATAGTGGAAACATGTTTAAATGTGTTTCCTTGAGATACCTTGATAAGACCATTAGGATTGAATCTTTGCCTTGCTCTATACCATCCTATATGATACCATTCCAATTCCTTCTTCGCAACTGCAAAGGCGACCCACTTGGGCCAACTATCATTGCCAATTCTGAATGAGAAAGTAATCCCTGTCTTACCTTTGAGTCTCATTATTCTATCATAATGCTCAAGTTGCCTAGCCAATTCCATCAAAACTACCTTGTCGAGTGGGTATCCTGGAAGCCTCTCAGGACAAACTATGCTTCCTACTATTCTAATGTATGTAAATTGTGAAAATTGGATGAACCAACTCCCATACTTCTTTATCTTCACTTCTGCTTCCGATGAAAGTCTCTTAGCAGGTGTCCCTTGTAATACCCTTTCTGTCTTCATGGCAAAGGCATCACAAAACATTTTGTAATCCTTGTTGTTGTGCAAATGAATTTGTGGATAGCATTCATGCACCAAATATTTCCCTGGCCCATTGCCAACCTCTCCTAAGGCCCTAAGTCCCAAAATTTTATACAATCTAGCAATTAGGTAAAATAGATAGGATCCCATGTAGAATTGTTTTTGGTTTTGTACAATTCTAAGTTGCAACTCTAGATTCTCGCTTATGATCCTAGTCGAATCAAATCTTATTTTTCCTTTTTTAATTTCATCAATAAAGAAGTACATCTAGTTTTCAAATTGCATACCTTGAACTAGGCCCATGATCCGACTGAGAAGCACATTGAGATCCCCATATTTTGATTTGAAGTTTGTCACTGTAAACTTTGATGATTTGGTTACTCCTTTCTTTCCCTCGTGTAGCCAATCCTATTTTAGATGTGTGAAATAAGCTTCTTGGTTATCCTAAAATGATTTGGCTGCTTGATCCATCATCACCATTGTCATGCTCTTGTAATGGGGAATGTTAAATGTTTCTTCAATCGCTTGTCCGCCAATGTTGGCCAACACCCTCTTCCCTTCATCAAATATGATGGATTTACTGATCAGATCAAACCTAGATGCGCATTCCACAACCAATTCTAAACAAGGCAAGATAGGAGGAAAAGCTATTGTGTGTACAATTCCACTTCTGTATATCTTCTTTGCCAAGGGGGATTTTCCTTCCTTTAGTCTATCCTTTACCTCTATCATATTTACTGTACCGACATTGGTATCAATTATTCGCCTCATTTTCAAGAAGAAAGTTATTTTGGGCATCATATCCTCTTTTTCTTTCTTAGTATTTGTTCTCTTAGGGTTCTTGCTTGCATTAACATCTATCATCCTAAACACTTATTTTTGCCCCTTCATTCTAATTGATATGGACTACCCTTATCAATTCCAACCTTCTTTCTATCAATAGATTCTACACTTATTTTTGCCTCACCAAGTCCTATCACTACACTTATCAATCTCCAGTCTTCAACCTAAGGGTGGGACTACCACTTATATATGTCTCATCGTTTCCTTAGGCTAGACTACACTTATATCTCCCAACTTCAACCTAGGGTGATACTTATTTCTGCCTCTTCAAATGTCCTATCATGGATTCTACCCTTACCAATCTCCAATCTTCAACCTATGATGAAATGGTGAAGTGGTGAATGATGAATGCAAGAAGAACCAAGGGAAACAAAACTAGAAAAGAGCAAAAGAAAAAAATCCACTTAAGGATCCCTTTCAACTCTAAATGATTTGAAATTACCTTTACCACTAGTCAGGTCTTTTTGGAGTTTAGGATCAGACTTAAGAATTTCAAATCCCTTGCAAATCTTGATGCCCTAGCCGGAAAAATCAAAATTTTAATCCCTTGAAACTATCCACCATTTGCCTAAAAAAATCAGACCTTTGATCACAATAACCTCCTCCAAATAAAATTGCCCAAATTAGGGCAGAAATTATAGCTCCCTAGCAAAAATCAAACTTTGCAAAAATTGTCTAGCAATGAAAAGTTTCAAATATGCCCCCCTCCAGTCACCTAGGGCATAAATCGCAGCCCTAATAGAAGGAGAAAAATCGCCCAACAATGCAAAAATCTACCTCCACAAAAAAATTGCCCAAGGCTTGAAATGTCCACAAATTGCAAACAAAATCACCTAGCAATGAAAATCTCCTCTTCCAAGAGAATTCGCCAAAGCATATAGAGCTGCTCCAAGTCAAAAATTACGGACACCATGAAGAAGAGGAATGAGAAGTGAGGAGAGGGAAACGGGCTTCCTCTTATACCCCACTTGCTTGCCCTTTTTAGCTGGCCAACTAGGACCCTAGAAGCAAAAAATATATTAATTAGAACACAAAACTCACCCCCAATTAAATGCTTAGCCCAAAATTAATTTTGCCAAAATGAAATTTATCTTCTTAAATTGCCAATTAGACAAAGATTGCAAAAAAAAGTAAATAATGCCTTTAAGATGCTAAATGTTTACATTTAATGATGATTTAGTAATTAGTATATCATTAAAAATTGCATTTGGCTAGCCAAAAGCCATTTTTTCAATATTAAATTACTAATTTCATTAAAGACTTAAAAATTTCAAGGCAAATTTAATCCATTTGATGCCAATTTTTGCAATTCAAGTCAAATCGATTTTGCTAATTCATTTTAATTTTTAAACACAAATAAAATCATTTCTCTGGAGTCTAAAATTGATTTTGCAATTTGATTTCATCATCACAAAATTAATTTTCTCACTGAAAAAAATCAAGATTTTCCAAAAAAACTTAAATCTAACAAAATTTCATTTTTTTGAAAATTATTCAAATTTATACAAGTACATCCAAATTTTCAAAATAATCGTCTAAATACAAAATTTACATCTTTATCCTACCAAGTGTTGTTTTTTGAAATTTGTCCGGCCTAAAGATGAAATTGGTCGCTCTGGGAAATCAAGTTGAAACCAGGTGAAATTAAATGTAACCCTCTTCCTTCTGGCCTGAAGGCGTCCAAGACTTCAAGTTTTTGAAAATCAAATCAAAATTTTTTTGAACTCAAAAAAAAATTGCCAAGGTGACCAAAAAAGGGGGTCCCTAAAATTTTGGGGCGATGGTGTGAGAACCTCACAACAATATGCTTGTAACTTCCCCAATTCACCTTTGGAGGAGAAGTTTAACATCGTATTATCAGTTGTACTTTTCTACAACCACATGAAGAGAATCCAGTATGTTCTCAAAAATGTTGATTTATAGCTCACAAATACAGAAGGCCAATCTTAGCGTGTATCATCTACATCTTGATCACTTGTCTAATAGAAAACAATCCAATGCCTTTTCATATTCTTCCACCAATTTCTTAGCCATAGTACGCATTTTAGGTACGCCACAAATCCTTTGACGTGACAGATGCAATTAAATTCCTAGCTATCTTTTGTATTGAACATCAATTTTTTGTAGCAGTTAGTTATAAGCTAATTAAAATATATTTGTATTTGAATCCCATTTACCCAAACCTGGTAGTGATCTTTTTCTCTAAGAATTTAATGACAGTCTCAACAGTGCAATTCTTGAAAGCCTGAGCTTCTGACCACCAAGTACAGTAGTCAGTTGTGGTTAGAATATACCTGTGTTGTGTTGAGAAAAGCGGATTGATAGGACCAACGAAGTCAAGTCCCCACATCGTGAAAGGTCTCACCTCAATAATTGGTCGTAAAGGCATTGTTGGATTCCTTTCTCTCTTTGCCACAGTTTGGCAAACATGACAAGTCTTTACATGCTCGTGAGCATCTTTGAACAAATTTGGCTAGTAGTATCTGGCTCTTAGTATCCAATGTGTTGTGGCCAAATCTGATCCATGTTTTGTTCCCCATTTATCATGAAAATGTTCTAAAATGTTCCTGGCTTCTTCCTTTCCAATGCATCTCAAATAATCCCCTCGTGATTTTTCTTGTATAACACTACTCCTTGTAGCATATATCTTCTGCTCTTGAATCTCAATGCCCGCTTTTTCATTAGGTTCAAATGTGAAGGGCATCGGTGATTTAACAAGTAGTTGATTATGTCCTGATACCATTTGTCGGGGTGTACATCCTCTAATTCATAAACTTGTTGCACAAGTCCAGGCCCCTCTGATGCCATGGTCTACGCCATTTGTTGTCCTCTGACCAATTTCATTAGTTGAATCTCTATGTCATATTCTTGGATAGTGGCGACCCACTTGTCTCTTCTTTCTCCAAGTTCACTTTGCATCAAAAGAGTCTTCACTACTATGTCAGGCACAATTGCATGTACTTCGCTTCTCAAAATGTAATGCTTGAACTTCTTTACTGCTTTCACCAAGGCATAAGCTTGTTTTTCCACATTTGGGTAGTTCAATTCAGCCTCCCTGAAAGGTGCACTCATGAATGCGATCAGATGCTCTTCAACTTCCTTATTCTTTGTGTTAAGATGGTCGCACATGCATGATTAGAGGTGAAAGAATATATATTGAATGGCCTTTCATAATTCGGACTTACTAGAACTGGTGCATTGATAATAGCATGTTTTATCTCTTCAAATGCCTTCTTCGCTACTAGGGTCCAATTATTTTTGCATCCTTCTTTAACATGTCATTCATTGGCTTTACAATCTCAGCGAATGCAGATATGAACTTCCTCACAAAGTTCATCTTTCCAAAGAAAGATTTGAGCTCCTTTTTGCTAGCTAGTATACCAAGTTTTGAGATTGCTTGCACTCTCTCTGGATCTCTCATGATGCCATTTTCTGAAATCACATGTCCCAAAAGTTTTCCTTTGGTAACTCCAAACATACATTTCTTCGAATTCAAAGAAACTCTGAACCTTCTACATCTCGTGAAAACTTTCCTTAGATCCAGAATGTGATTCTTCAAAAACACTATTATGTCATCCATGTAAATGATAATGCATTTGTCTTTTAAGTCCTTGAAAGCATAATCCATAGCCCTTTGAAATGTTGCACCTACATTGATCAGGCCAAAATGCATCCTTCTGTATGCAAACGTTCCACACTTCATGGTGAAAGTTGTTTTCAATCTGTCTTCTTCCTTGACAATCCCCTGATTATACCCCAAGTATCCATCTATAAATGACATCATTTGAGCTCCATTTACAATTTGCAAGACCTCATCTAGTGATGGCAATGGATAATTATCCATTTTTTATACGCTATTCAAATTTTTGAAATCAATAAATAGCCTTATTTCTCTGTTTTTCTTCCTGACTGGGACGAGATTGGTGACCCACGTTGAATGCCTCACTAGGAAGATGATCCATGCATCTAACAACTTCTTCACTTCTTGAAATATCAATGGTTCTAACAAAGGGTTGACTGGCCTTTGTCGCTACCTAAATAGCTTGCTCCCTTCCTTTAGTGGAATTGTGTCTGTAATGATGGCAAGATCATATGTTTTCAAATCTTCATATCCCCAAGAAATCACATCAAGAAATTCCCTCATCAAACTCAATATATTCGCTTTCTCCTTAGGTGTGCAAACTTTCCCAATGTGGACAATTTTGGGACAATCTTCTATTCCCAAGTTTACCTTCTCACATTTATCACCTCCTGTGGGTTGATATTGCAATCTATGGAACTAGTCCATGTTGAATATTCTTTCCAATTCAATCATTCCCTTTGGAATAGTATTTGTCTTTAAGCTCATCACTCCTACGTTGATTTCTGCTTCTTCATCCACTTCGCCATCAATGATTTGTGTTGTGAAGACATCTGAGTTAGTCAAGAACTTGAGGATATGTCTATCATCTTCAAACACCTAGAAATTCTTGACATTGTCTGGTACTGATAGGACCGATGCCAACTCAACTCTAAACTTCTTCAAGCCATCCAAATTAATTGGTGCTAGTGAGCTTGCAGTTTGTGCGAGGGCATTTTCCACCTAATTGTTTGCTCTATAGCTGAACTTGATATTAAAGGCATCGAAGTCCTCTATCAAATCCCAAACTATGTTTCTATATCTCTTCAATCTCTTGTCATGGTAGGCGAACGTCTTCTTTATCTTCTTTATTACTAAATATGAGTCTCCAAGTACATGTAGTATCTTGGCACCTTTCTTGATAGCATGCAACAAGCCTAAAATCAAAGCCTCGTATTCTGCCATATTGTTGGTGTATGGGAATTGCAATTTATGTGCCTCCAAATATGTTGCCCCTGTTGGGCTGACTAACTCAAATCTGGCTCTAGCTCCTTGCTTAGTTTTGGAACCATCGAACCTTAGAGTCCATACTCCATTACTTTCTTGATACTTCTTTTGGGAATTTTTCGAATCGTCTATTTCATCACCTCTCTTCATTTCCACATTGGGTGGTATAATTTGGCTCTTTGTTTCACCCATCATGCTACTTTCTACTTCATCAACTTGTAGAGTCTCAACCCTCTATTTTTCATGTTGATCATCTTGTTTCAAAGCCACTAGGATTCTCTTTTCCACTTGTTCTAAGGCAACTATACACAAGGAACAAGATAACTTCGAATGGAATGCATTGTGAATTCTGCACCAGTTGGGTAATAATAAGTCTCTCACTAATATTCAGTTACCTAAATCCATTCCTTGCTACATAGTTATAGTCACAAAGTTCTTAAAATTCTCGAACATGCCTTCACCCTCGTCGAATGAAGCATCTGGATCTGACTCAATCAAGATCTCAGTGGAATCCCTTCCTTCACTTATGATATTCATTGTTAGCACTTCTGCCTTCTTTGGTCTATAGCTGCTCATATTTGTTTCTACAAACAATATTTCATTTGGTTCTCCATATTCTGTAACTATCAATTTCAACCTCAGGGTGCTATCGATTCTGATTTGGTTGGCAAGTCATTTCCATGGGAGCCACATGTGAGAGAAGTCAATTGCCATGTATCCATTCAACCTTCTGGCCTAATCCGTTCTTAGGATCAATCCATAGGTATCGGCCACATCTACCACTGAAATATCTACCATGTGTTCCATTCTTGGATCAGATGTCAACTGCATGTGTATGTTGTGTAGCTCACCTACTACCAGCACTTCTGTTTTATCCAATTGGGTAACCTTTCTGTTTGACCCCAAAGGTGTGATTCCTAAACTTATGCAAATGTTCAAAGGCATGATGTTACTTGATGCTCCAGAATCTATCAAGCAATTGTGAAGCAACTTCCCAAATATCCTCATAATAGCAGGAATGGGCTTGGCTCATCTTTCCGTTGATAATACACTACGAGTGTCTTATATACTTTCTTTGGCTTTACTCTAAAATCTGTTGGTTGAGCTAACTCTTCTTTCTTCACCTTTTCCTTATTGTTTACCGGATCTTGAATCCTTTGAGTTTTTTGTTTCGTCAACGTTGAACCTTGAGCCACATAAACTGGTTGAGGCCTTGGTTGTCTGTTGAATTCACCAATATCACCATATGCAATCTCTTGTGTAGAGCTTCCTATCTTTCCATATGAAACTTCTTGAGATGAATTTTTTATGTTTCCTCCTAAAATATCTTGGATCACATGTACCGAGTTAGGAGGAGACCTCCCTTGAGTATATATTAGTACACCTTGAGTGTGAGACCCTTGTGATTTGTTATCTTTCAAACTGTCAAGGAACATATCTCTAATCTCCACTACCTTCAATAATTCGAACAAAGGGAGATTGATTTTGACCTTCTTCATCTCCTCTGTCACACTTTGTCCTAATCTTTTCAACTCCTCATTGTTCATAGCATTGTTTCCAGTTCTTCCTCTATTTGCTTATTGTGTCGACTTGACATTTTGTACTCTTTGGGTACCTTGATTGTTTTGTTGTGTGCTTTGTTGAAAACTATGCTATCCATTTCCATTGTTATGACTCCTTTGTCTGTATTTAGGTGCATCCCTGGAAGTATTTTGTACATTACTCGCATTGGGGTGTGGAGGCGTATTGAAATTATTTGGGGGTATGGAGGATGTAAAGGTTCCATTGTTTCTCTTGTTCCTCTGATAAAACCTTGCATTGCTAACTGGTTGTTGAAATGTTTGGTTCCCACCTGTTCCTTAAACTAGAACAATGTCTCCTAAAAGTGGAAAAGAAAAAATTGACCCATTGTTATACCCTTTCTGATCCATTACCTCATCAACTAGCCCATTTGCTAACTTAGGAGGAAATCTCCCTTGGTGTTCTTCATATGCTTCAAATTCTGGTGGGAATGAAAACTCCTCAAAAGTCAAGCTCTGATCATATCCCAAGGATGGGACAATCTCATACCCCATAACCTTAACATCTTCCTAATTATTCGACTCATCTATAATGTTTTGAAACAGGTTAGATGCCCTCTTCAATTCTACACATCCTAACTTTGAATGTTGATCAGTCTCGTGAAATCTACAATATTTAGACATGGTGGACTAAGCTAAGAATATCCTGTCCACTGGCCTACTATTCGTCGAGGCTTGATTATCGACACCACATTTCCATTGTTTGGACTTGTGTTCCAAGTCCTCTTCTGGTTAGACTGATTGTTGTATCCTTGGTCTTGTGATTGATTGTTACCTTGATAGTTATTGTTTTGATAGTTCCTTTGATAACCGCCACCTTGGTTATTTCTTTGGTAGTCTTTGTCTTGATAATTTCTTTGGTATTCCCCTTCTTGATGATTTCTTTAATACCCTCCTTGATAACCTCCACCTTGATTTTGATAATTATTTCCATGATTGTTTCTATGGGAACTTTGGAGTAGATTGTTTTGGTATCTCAAATAGGTGACTTCCGTAGATAGCTTCTTGACTTGGTCAATCAATTCCTTCATTTCATCCTTCTCTTCTTGAGTTCTTGTGGATGAAGTTGCACTTTGTAGATAAATTGGCATTGATGGCGGTGCTTGAGACAATGGAGGCCCTGGATGTACCATCAACTGATTTGTGGGTACCTGGTATGCAAGCTTTGGAACTGAGTTGTTTGGATACCTAGCACTTGGGTTTCCATTCCTTGTTGGTCCAATTGCTTCCCTTTTTCAATTGCTTTAGTGTAGGCCTCAGTTAATGTTGTGGGAGTAGGATTCACTATCCTTGTGAACATAGTTGTCAAGTTGTCTAAGGCACTGTAGTATGCTTGCAATGCACTTGCCTCTGTCATTGTGTAAGGGGCTCACAATCTTGTGTAAGCCTTATGGAAACGATCATTGAAGGAACTTATTGACTCCCTATCATGTCTCCTAATGTCCACAAACATTCTATGTAATTCTAGTGGTGTGGTTGGCATGCCAAATTTTGCAATAAAGGCTTCTTTGAGCTGAACCCATCCCGTTATAGATGATGCTGGAAAATTGACAAACCAGTAATAAGATTCTTCCCCCAATGAATAAGGGAAAAGCCTTCACACTACATCTTCATATTGAATTCTCTTGTTGCACAATGCATCTTCAAACACTTTGATCTGCTCCTCTATCGTACGATTAGGGTAATTAACAAAGAACTTGGAGCAGAATACCGTAGGATTCTTCAGTAGATCATGGTATTGTTGGAATGAAATGGGTGAGGCATTGTTTTGAATCCATGGTGGTTGAGCCATTGTTGGTTGATTGACTTGACCTTGAATTGTTTGACTACTTGAGGGGCTAGCTAAATTTGAGGTATCAGCTGCCCAGGGGTTCCTTGATTTCTTATGAAATTCTAACACAAGTAAATCCTCTTCTTGGTGTGGTCTATTTCTCAGTATCCTTTGCCTCCTATAGTTTCTCAAACCTTTTGGGGGAAAAGGACTCAATCTTTTTATCCAGCTTGAATATAATCACAACTCAAATGACTCTCTTATTTGAGTTTTCTTCAACAGTAGCTTGAGCTTGTCTTCGTGCTTCCCTTTCTCTTTCAAGCTTCCTTTCAAGTTCTCTATGGCATTCCAACCTCTTTTGAATTCTCCTTTCAATAGCTTGTGCTTTCCTTTCTTCTTGATTCAATATGTCAACGGTGTCCAAATACTCTCCAATACTTTCACTTTCCTCCCAAGCAGTTGAGCACAAACTGACTACAATATGGTCTTGAAGTGTTCTCCAAGTTGCTCAAGGGTGATTTGATATAGGAAGCTCCATTCTTCCCCATAGCTGAATGCCAACAAGTCCTTAAACAAAACACTTTCAAGCCCTCCTAGTGCTAGATAATGTTGATGTCAGTTTTTATAGCACATAACATATTAAAAATTAAACACTTGATATGGAATATCAAGTGCTCAATTCCTCTCTTGAAAAGTTGATGCTCATGAAGACATGAGAATAATTCCAATGTCCCTTATACTCGTGGATACTAACTTGGTATATCGATGTGATTTTTTGGTAATCACGTAGTTTTGGTAATCACGTAGGCGGCCTTACGTTGTTTGTTTGAGGATGATTTCGACTTTAGTGGAATGATGGAGATGGTGATTCGGTGTGAATGCTAGATGGTGTTGATGGAGAAGGTGACGATGGTGGAGGGTGAATGTTCTTATGACTGGTATCTTTCTAACTGTCTTCTTCAAAATTCTAAATCCTAAACTACTTGCTATTCTACTCCTACTCCTATGTATGGAAGATCAGCAAATGGACTGGGATCGAATCTAATGAAAGTTAACCTGCAGCTCCACCTCCATAGATGCAATGATTCAAAGGAAAATGAACTAGTTTACGACACAAGGCTTCCCAACAAGCCGCTAAGATGCTAGTGGCCTAGTATTGATCCCTATCAAACATCTAATAACGCTACCATGCAACTATCCATCTACTTTACTCGTACTTAACAACTTGAAATGCAATCCACTTTAACAACTTGAAAAGAAATTTTACTCACTATTTGGAAGTAGAAACCATGCAATAATACCAAAGGCTCTTAATCACCATGCACGTCACAACAATGAGAAAGAAATAGCAAATTTTGGCATTATTTTTGCAACAATTTTCTCTGACCATTACAATTGAGAGCAAATGGCCTTATATAGAGGCTAAAATGTACAACCGACGGTAGAGATAAAGAGGCAAAATTGACGATCTAGATTGAATCCTAGAAACCCTAATTAGGGTTGCCATCCTCATCGACCAATGAGAAGATGCCACCTCGTCAATGGACCAATGAAAAAAATGAAAAAGTCGCAACCAATGAGAAGACACCAAAATGATGGCCAATCAGAATTAGACACTTTTCCTACCTTAGAAGAAAGAGAAATTGCCACTTGGGCTTACATCAAATGATCTTCTAATATAAATCTCTCATTTTCTTTCATTCTTTTGGCCAAGCCAATGAACCTAGCTAGCCTTTCATTGACTTCTTCCATGGGAGGGCAAGGTGTATGCTTTATCTTGAGCTCAACCAATTTCATCATGATGCTTGTTGCCTGTAGTTTCTTCTCATAGTCCTCCTCATACTCTTTTGCAAACTCGATAAAAGCATTGAGGGAGGAAGGGTGCCCAAATGTTTCTTCTTAATAGCAACCTTTCCTAACTCATCCAATCTTGATCCAAGTCTTGTCTCATCAATGTCTTCTTCTCTAATATCTTCAAAATCAAGTGCCACCCCAACATCGCTCATCATAGTTGAAATGGAAGTGTCAACGCTTGGGTTGTGTTGTGCAACTGCCTTCTGTATCTCCTCAAGTGTTCTCAATCTGGTAGTCAAGGCGACAAACCAAGACTCAGTTGTACTCAATCCTCTTTCATCCACCAACTTGGCCCCTTTCAAATATGTCGATGGTAGCCCAACAAACATTAGTAGCCTAGGAATAGCTAAATCCTTGACTGGAAGGAAATCGTTCCACTCCTCTTCAAATACTCTGAATCTGTCTCTAACAGTCACTAATGACCGAAATGTCGAGATGAAGGAAGGCAAGAAATTTTGCCCATCTTGGATTGTATCATGGATCCAATCCCTAACTTCATGTAGCTGAGTCGATATCTCTTCTAGGT
Organism: Cupressus sempervirens; assembly: GCA_028749045.1. NCBI lineage: Eukaryota > Viridiplantae > Streptophyta > Pinopsida > Cupressales > Cupressaceae > Cupressus > Cupressus sempervirens. The sequence continues at coordinate 129,465,070 of CM053786.1, read as the reverse complement.
TGCTCTCGCTGTCTTCAGGAAGGGCTACTTGGTGCAACTATTGGATAGGCTAGCAATCTCTCCAATATTTATTCTCGACCTCCGACTTTATCATCCTTTCATTTTCCTTCCTCAACCTTTCTCTGATTGAAGCTATACCTCCTGGATCTCTTCACATTCCATATCATCTGTGTTCCTTCCAAAATTATGTTCCACTATCTCATATTCTTGGGTCGCAATCTCATCCAATGCCTTGTTGACTGTTGGTATAGCAATCTAAAATTTTCGGTGACCATCATTGTCGCTCCTAATTACCTTTGCCACTATTTTTGTCATTTGTTTTTGGTTCTCACTATCACCCTTTTCTATTAATCCTTGGATGTCTTCCACTATTCGAACAATAACTACCTCGCCTCTTGGCATAAGCATTTGCCTTAACCATAGCAATGTGGTGCATCTCCCCAAATTTGGAATTGGTTCAACTAACAAAGCATCACCAATGAGCACTTGATTTATTGCCTCAATATCAATCGGCCCATCTCCTTCTTCACTAGTAACTGTCATATCATTTCCTTGTTGATTTTCTGAGAGAGGAAAGTACTCAGTGCTCTCACTGTAACCACTTGATTCTGAATGAGTTCACCTCTACCACGGCCCCTTTATCACTTGAATTGACCTCTTGGCTTCTAGCCTCAATTATGTTTTTTCTTGACGGCGTTGCATGTTGTCTCTTTGCTAGAGGTTCAGGATGTTCTTTGCTTTTTCCAAACTCCAAAGCTCTCTCCTTGCTTCTAATTGCTTCTTATTGCCGACTACTTCCTTCACCCTTCTATCTGATTGATTCTGTTGGACCGTCTTTTGGCTTCATCTTCTAATAAATAAGGGGAATTCTTTGACTCTGTAGCTTCCTTAATCTTTCATTATACCACAACTTGGTATGCAAATCAACTGCTCTTATAACTGCCTCCAAGGAAAGATCTTGATGATCATCCCAATCTACCAAATTCAACTATGTTCCTTCTCCTGTATCATAATCTTCTCTCAACACATTTCCATCATCTTCTAGTTGATTGGAAATATCAAGGCCTCTCCATTTGATATCTCTCATCATGTTCACTGATAATTTTGAGAAAGCTAGCTTTCTCCCATGAAAGTCATCCTTGGCATTGGCCCAAAAGTCTTCTATAGTGGGAACATGTTTAAATGTGTTTCCGTGAGATACCTTAATAAGACCATTAGGATCAAATCTTTGCCTTGCTCTGCACCATCCTAGATGATACCATTCCAATTCCTTCTCCGACACTACAAAGGTGACCCGCTTGGGGCAACTATCATTGCCAATTCTGAATGAGAAGGTAATCCCTATCTCACCTTCAAGTCTCATTATTCTATCATAATGCTCAACTTGCCTAGCCACTTCCATCAAAACTACCTTGTCGGGTGGGTATCTTTGAAGCCTCTTGGGACAAACTATGGTTCCTGCTATTCTAATGTATGTAAATTGTGGAAATTGGATGAACCAACTCCCATACTTCTTTATCTTTGCTTCTGCTTCCGATGAAAGTCTCTTAGCACGTGTCCCTTGTAATACCCTTACTGTCTTCATGGCAAAGGCATCATAAAACATTTTGTAATCCTTGTTGTGCAAATGAAGCTATGGATAGCATTCATGCACCAAATATTGGCCCGGCCCATTGCCAACCTCTCCTAAGGCCCTAAGTCCCAGACTTTTATACAATCCAACAATTAGGTAAAACAGATAAGATCCCATGTAGAATTGCTTTTGGTTTTGTACGGTTCTAAGTTGCAACTCTAGATTCTCGCTTATGATCCTTGTCCAATCAAATCTACTTTTTCCTTTTTCAATTTCATCAATAAAGAAGTACATCCAATTTTTGAATTGCATACCTTGAGCTAGGCCCATGATCCGAGTGAGAAGCACGTTGAGATCCCCATATTCTAATTTGAAGTCCGCCACTGTAAGCCTTGATGATTTGGTTACTCCTTTCTTTTCCTCGTGTAGCCAATCATATTTTAGAAGTGTGAAATAAGCTTCTTGGCTATCCTGAAATGATTTGGTTGCCTGATCCATCATCACTGATGTCATGCTCTTGTACTAGGGAATGTTAAATGTTTCTTCAATCGCTTGTCTACCAATGTTGTCCAAGACCCTCTTCCCTTCATCAAAAGTGATGGATTTACTGATCAAATCAAACCTGGATGTGCATTCCATAACCAATTATGGGCAAGGCAAGGTAGGAGGAAAAGTTGTTGCGTGTACAATTCCACTTCTCTATATCTTCTTTGCCAAGGGGGATTGTCCTTCCTTTAGTCTGTCTTTTACCTCTATCATATTTATTGTACCAACATTAGTATCGATTATTCGTCTCATTTTCGAGAAGAAAGTTGTTTTAGGCATCATATCCTCTTTGTCTTTCTTAGTATTTGTTCCCTTAGGGTTCTTGCTTGCACTAACATCTACCATCCTAAACACTTATTTTTGCCCCTTCATTCTAAGTGATATGGACTACCCTTATCGATCTTCAACCTTCTTTCTATCAATAGATTCTACACTTATTTCTGTCTCGCCAAGTCCTATCACTACACCTATCAATCTCCAATCTTCAACTTAAGGGTGGGACTACCACTTATTTTTGTCTCGTCGTTGCCTTAAGATGGCCTACACTTTTATCTCTCAACTTCAACCTAAACTGGTCTAGCTTATTTTTTGCCTTTTCAAATGTCCTATCATGGATTCTACCCTTATCAATCTTCAATCTTCAACCTATGATGGGCTAATGAAGTGGTGGATGATAAATGCAAAAAGAACCAAAGGAAACAAAACTAGACAAGAGCAAAAGAGAGAAATCGGCTTAAGGACCCCTTTCAACTCTAAATGATTTGAAATTACCTTTACCTATAGCTAGGTTTTTTTTTTAGAATTTAGGATCAGACTTTAGAATTTCAAATCCCTTGCAAATCTTGATGCCCTAGCCGAAAAAATTAGAATTTTAATCCCTTGAAACTATCCACCATTTGCCCAAAAAAATCAAACCTTTGATCACAATAACCTCCTCTAAATAAAATCGCCCAAATTAGGTCAGAAATCATAGCTCCATAGCAAAAATCAGACTTTGCAAAAATCGCCTAGCAATGAAAAGTTTCAAATCTGCCCCCCTCAAGTCACCTAGGGCATAAATCGCAACCCTCGTAGAAGAAGAAAAATCACCCAACGATGCAAAAATCTGCCTCCACAAAAAAATCGCCAAGGCCTAAAGATGTCCACAAATTGCAAGCAAAATTGCCTAGCAATGAAAATCTACTCTTCTAAGAGAATTCGCCAAAGCATATAGAGCTGCTCCGAGTCAAAAATTGCCAACACCATGAAGAGGAAGAATGAGAAGTGAAGAGAAAAGGGGAAAGGGCGTTCTCTTATACCCCACTTGCTTGCCCTTTTTAGCTAGCCGACTAGGACCCTAAGAGCAAAAAAAATATTAATTAGAGCACAAAATTCGCCCCCAATTAAATGCTTAACCCAAAATTAATTTTGCCAAAATGATATTTACCTTTTTAAATTGTCAATTAGACCTAAATTGCAAAAATAAATTAAATAATGCCTTGAAGATACTAAATGTTTTCATTTAATGATGATTTAGTAATTAATATATTATTAAAAATCGGATTTGGGCTATAGCCAAAATCCATTTTTTCAATATTAAATTACTAATTTCATTAAGGACTTAAAAATTTCAAAACAAATTTAATCCATTTGATGCCAATTTTTGCAATTCAATTCAAATCGATTTTGCCAAGCCATTTTAATTTTTAAACACAAATAAAATCATTTCTCTGGAGTCTAAAAACGATTTTGCAATTTGATTTCATCATCACAAAATTAATTTTCTCACCAATAAAAAATCAAGATTTTTCAAAAAACTTAAATCTAACAAAATTTTATTTTTTTGAAAATTATTCAAATTTATACAAGTACATCCAAATTTTCAAAATAATCCTCTAAATACGAAATTTACATCTTTATCCTACCAAGTGTTGTTTTTTGAAATTTGTCCGGCCTAAAGATGAAATTGGTCGTTCTAGGAAATCAAGTTGAAACCAGGTGAAATTAAATGTAACCCTCTTCCTTTTTACCTGAAGGCATCCAAGACTTGAAGTTTTCAAAAATCAAATCAAAATTTTTTGGACAACTCAAAAAAAAAGTTTACCAAGGTGACCGAAAAAGGGGTTCCCCAAAATTTTGGGGCAATGGTGTGAGAACCTCCCAACGATATGCTCGTAACTTCCCCAATTCACCTTCGGAGGAGAAGTTTAACATCGCATTATAAGCTGTACTTTTCTACAACCACGTGACGAGAATCCAGTATGTTCTGAAAAATGTTGATTTATAGCTCACAAATACAGAAGGCCAATCTTAGCTTGTATCATCTACATCTTGATCACTTGTCCAATAGAAAACAATCCAATGCCTTTTCAAATTCTTCCACCAACTGCTCAGCCATAGTACGCATTTCAATTGACATATATTTATTTGAATCCCATTTATGCAAAAGCACAGTGGTGTTTACCCTCGTAGGCCTTAGAGACTACTCTCTCTTTATTTTCACTTAGTTTCTTAAGAACAATGGTTCCTGTCTAAATACCTGCCTACTCGATGGTCGCATTTGCAGCAAGCATAACTTGATCAGATCTCTGCATTGTCTCTAAGATACTCTCAACATACCACACCATAAATGTGGACTGATGAGCATTAGTTAGGGCTGAGAACGTATTTTCAAGGTGGTATAATGAGCATCAGTCAATTTGCATATGCCTAAGTAGTGAGATTTGACTGCTTAAATTCTCTAATAGTATTGTATCATGTTGAAATCAATTTATGTCCTTAATAAATCAATCTCATCAATCTGCATTTAGCAAAGGGTCTACAAAGTTGGCTTGTCATTTGTCAGGTTTTATGTTCAAATGGTTGATTTTTCAACAAATAATCAAATACTAGATTTCACTGGTTAGCAAGATTCAAACAACAATTTGAATTTAGTGATAATGTACTCCATGATCAGAAGTCACTCAGGCATCCAAGTGGATGATGAATACCCCTCCTGTTATGCAATCAAAATAATTAAAAACCTTAAGGCTGTGGGAATACTAAAACATTGTTGCAGTATCATATATAAGCTTGTTAGTTGAGAAATTGACATGCAAGATAGAGGACTTTACACGAGCCATGTTACTGTGGTGACTATTGGTAATGCCAAGCAAAGTGAGCAAGATTTTATAATTCCTCCTCTGCCCTCAAACTAATTAAATGCATTGGGACTGCATTGAGACTAAATGTAGTTGCAAAAACCTTCTAAGATTGTTAGCTGAGAAATTGTCCTCTTAGATAGCAAACTATTCCAGCATTTAAATTATGGCTCATGTTCCTGTGGCATCTGTGATAATGCCAGGCATAGTGAGCAAGAGTTGATCTCACAAATTAGTGCTTTCTATAAGCTATAAAGCTTCACCTGTGACAGAAAATGGCATTTTGATGTACAAACCATTATCTGGTATTTCAGAGACTTGCATTAGTCTTTTATGAACTCTGCTGAAGGCAAAAGTACTTTTAAGAGGAAAATGTTCGCATCACCAAGTGTTGTGAATAACTTTTAGGCAATGCACTCCTAGATTTTAACAAGTCCTTGTATAATAACTTGACAGTCCAGCACCTTCCATCCTGTCAATGTTCTATCCAAATAGCAATGCCCAAGTCAATAGTGAGAGTAACAAATTTTTAAAAAACTTTTTGATTGGTTGAAACCAGGAATTACATTTTTTCTAGAGGAACCTTCTCCAGTCCTTTTCAAGCTCTATATACTAATTTTAAATCTTTCAGTTTCAATTTGTCAGCATTGCTCTTCTGGTGTGGCCATTACGCATCAAGAATACTTACAAGAATCTAATAAATAAATAAACCCCGAATCATCCAAACCAAAATGGTTTTGTATCCAGCGCCAGATTTTGACAAATTTGCTAGCATAAAATTCATCTTCAAAGGACTATTCTCAAATTTCAAACTGTTAATATTGTTTCAGAGCAAGCAGAAGTGTAAGATGCCTGGTTCTCCAGTTCAAAAGCAACGCTTCATCAATCCCAGCCACCTTTGTTTCTCCTTCCAGTTTTCTTTAAAGAAAGCACTTTTTTAGATTGCAATCTTTTCTGCTCACCAACTTCTGCCCTGCAAAAGAGAAATGCATCTTTCAATATTCTTCAAAATGTGTATACTTGACAGGAGGCTGTATGTATTAGAACAGAATGACTTTTCAGTAAAAGTAAGCAAGCAACAGATATGTCCTTCAAGATAGGATATCCTTGGCATCATTTCTAATAGTAATTAATTCCATCGTACGATTTAAATATTTCTTAGTTTAATTCTACCTTACAAGAATAGCTGTCTCTTCTAATATTTAGAGATATTGATGCTATATGATGTGTGAAATAAGACACTGGAAGATTATCTAAATCCCACATTAGAATAAAAATAAAGTTCACACTAGTAAGCACTTTGAAACCATCAACTCCAGTTAGCATTGCACAGGAACTTGGGAATTTTGTTCTAAATCAAGCTCTCAAGATACTAGCGCTGATTGTATACCAAGGATTAGGCCAATATTTAAAATATTATATAGTTGCATCCATACAAAATCCTACAAATGCAGACAAGAGGACTCGATCCAAACAAATTAGACCATACATATAATGCTATGTTGTATACATTTATCACATTAGGGTACTTACTTTTGAGGTTTATTTTCCACTAACAGGATTGTCCATTTTCATTTACATGTACCACTTATCTAGTGCAACATGCTCACACGTGAGCATTCTGTTTACTAAATTTTGCATTCTTATATATGATTCTTACAAGCATAAATGCTTAACATGCTCTTTTCTCTTGATAATTCTATTTGTGATTCAAAAATAGCCCTTAAACAAAACATACATATAATTCGGATTATAGCCATTTGTCACACATAAAGGTTGCTTGCAATTCCTTTTCCACTAACAGGATTGTCCAATTTTATTTAGTGCTACAACTTTTGTACTATCATGTGCTCACAAATGTGAGCATTTTGTTTGTTAAATTTTGCATTCTTTCTTATATATTTCTACTATTTTTTCTTTGTTTTATTTTAAAAGCATATCAAACTTTCAAAGTTTTGATCAAGCATATCAAATAGCCATCAATAACAAAGAAGAGCATAAAGGTTGTAGGGTTATGCTATATATGTTGATAGTGAAGTAGGAGAGAAGACACAGAACAGGTTATCATTAATAGCTAGGTTGCCAGTTCGGATTCTAGTACACATGCGGCTTCAAGATTTGGGTCCGAAATTCGTCTAAATTTATTTGAACTTGGTTCGAATCCATTTTGGGTTCATCCATACAAAAACATAAGTTTTTTAAAATATATGTGTATATATATGCAACATAGCAAAATACACCACCAAATCAACAGATGTGTCCTTCAAGATAGGATATCCTTGGCATCATTTCTAATAGTAATTAATTCCATCGTATGATTTAAATATTTCTTAGTTTAATTCTACCTTACAAGAATAGCTGTCTCTTCTAATATTTAGAGATATTGATGCTATATGATGTATGAAATAAGACACTGGAAGATTATCTAAATCCCACATTAGAATAAAAATAAAGTTCACAGTAGTAAGCACTTTGAAACCATCAACTCCAGTTAACATTGCACAGGAACTTAGGAATTTTGTTCTAAATCAAGCTCTCAAGATACTAGCGTTGATTGTATACCAAGGATTAGGCTAATATTTAAAATATTATATAGTTGCATCCATACAAAATCCTACAAATGCAGACAAGAGGACTCGATCCAAACAAATTAGACCATACATATAATGCTATGTTGTATATGTTTATCACATTAGGGTACTTACTTTTGAGGTTTATTTTCCACTAACAGGATTGTCCATTTTCATTTACATGGACCACTTATCTAGTGCAACATGCTCACACGTGAGCATTCTGTTTACTAAATTTTGCATTCTTATATATGATTCTTACAAGCATAAATGCTTAACATGCTCTTTTCTCTTGATAATTCTATTTGTGATTCAAAAATAGCCCTTAAACAAAACATACATATAATTCGAATTATAGCCATTTATCACAGATAAAGGTTGCTTGCAATTCCTTTTCCACTAACAGGATTGTCCAATTTTATTTAGTGCTACAACTTTTGTACTATCATGTGCTCACAAATGTGAGCATTTTGTTTGTTAAATTTTGCATTCTTTCTTATATATTTCTACTATTTTTTCTTTATTTTATTTTAAAAGCATATCAAACTTTCAAAGTTTTGATCAAGCATATCAAATAGCCATCAATAACAAAGAAGAGCATAAAGGTTGTAGGGTTATGCTATATATGTTGATAGTGAAGTAGGAGAGAAGACACAGAACAGGTTATCATTAATAGCTAGGTTGCCAGTTCGGATTCTAGTACGCATGTGGGTTCAAGATTTGGGTCCGAAATTCATCTAAATTTATTTGAACTTGGGTTCGAATCCATTTTGGGTTCATCCGTACAAAAACATAAGTTTTTTAAAATACATGTGTATATATATGCAACATAGCAAAATACACCACCAAATCGATGTTTCAGTTCAACAGAACACTAATTGCATTATTTAGCCATACATAAAACTTGACACACTTGTTTGGTCACATGCATGGAAAATGTTTCCATATCAAGGGGACAGTTTGAGAATGAAAGGAATTGTCAAAAGATAACTGTAGTTATCTGAATTTTATATTGTATTGGTTAGAGCGTTTCTAACCAGGCTATATCAACAGTTGAGATACAAATTTGAAGTCCCGAATTCAAAGATATCATGTCTTTTTAAAGAAATTCCTCTATAATCATCAATTTTGATGTCACCTATTGTCAATTTCGATTTCCTTTATAAGCAAGTTGTTTACCCTCGCAGGGTAATAGAGATTAGTTGCATAAATGAAGTAAAATATTTAACACAGTGTAAAGAGAACAAAATAGTATTATATCCATTGACAGGTTACCATATACAAGAGTATTCCGTACAAGCATGTCCCCATCAAAAGGAATAATGCATACATATAGTGTCCGAGGGGATGAGAGGTAAACCGTCGCATCCGTGTAACTGCCTCGAGTAGACCAATTGTCTAATTACCCATTTTCCCAACAACATCATCCACTCCAAAAGAAAAGGTCGTCTCCTAACAACTTATAAAATTGGAGACAACTGCTAAGTACACCAAAAACATTAACTAAGAGGAAGGAGGATGCATCCCTGACATGTCCAGTATCCCCCGTAGTTCATAGACTTGATTCACGTGAATGCATAAATCTTTTTCTATCCTCGAATTAATCTCCACAGATTCCTTCAACAAAAGTGCCACCTCCATAGCCTATGCTTCCTTTTGTGCATAGGCCGCTCTACTCGCCGTCACTTCGGCTCTAGCAACCTCTAACTCCTTTTCAGCCATTTCCTTATCCTGTAAGCGTTGCTCGCTCTGTTGCCCGATCCCCTTGTTGCTTAGCCAACTAATTGGCTAACTCCTCTCGAGACGTTGCCTCTACCTCCTTGGGCCTCTCAGCCACCACTCTATGGGCCTTGGTGCATCACTGAGCATAGTAGGCGCCTTTATACACCTCTACTATATCGCAGGCAAGCCTCTCCATAGTGCTACTGCCCGGTCCCAACTCTGATCCCAACTCTAGTTTTGTGGCTTAATCTGCCATCATTTCCAGCATCTCAATTGTCGACCACCCTTGCCCCTCGAAACAAGATCGAAAGCGTTCGAAGCATCTTGTTGGATGTAAGCTACGACAAGTTGCAACTCCTTCATTCTAGTCATTGCAATCTGACCAATTACCCAAACCTTTCTCCAACACATCCTCTAGAGTCTTAGTGTATGTCATCGTTCTCTCAATATTTGAACCGTAGTCTAGCATGTCCTCCTCTGCCTGCTTGGCATCTACCTCCATTCCTCCTATCACCTCCATTTCCACATCCAATGCAACCTCTTCATCACCTAGCGCATCCTCAAGAGTCCCCACATCCTATGGTGCTGCAATTGTTGGTGTCTTAGCTAAGACATCTTACCTTCTTGGGGACTAAATGGAGGGTCCTACTTCTGTAGGGGTAAGTCGAAACTGCTGCCATAAAAACATGATGGCACGGTCCATCACCTGGACGTCCACTACCTCTAGTTGTGCCATATGCACTGGCCCAGTCGATAAAGTGGAATCAATAGTTACCACGACCTCCATACCAATCATCTCCAAGCTGACTTGGGGTTCCAGTGTACTCCCTTCTATATCTGGAATGTCCATAGCCTCACCCTCTCGATGCATATCTATTGCTCCTTCCGCTAGAGCTATATCAACCACAACTGCATCGGCCTAATCCTAAACAATTGGGGCCATAACACCTTCCTGAGGTACTAGCTGACTCTCCTTCTCAAGGACTTCCACCAAGGATGTCCCTTCTATAATTTATTTCCTCATCTCTGTCTCCACCATCTTTGTAGGAACTATTTGTGTTGTCACCACTACTTCGGTCCCGAGAACTAAGGAAACCCTTGCAGTCATCACCAATAGTGGCGTCATATCAACTGATGCTCTCATATGGCCAAATGGTAAAATAGAGGGTGTGAAAATTGGTCGAGGTGTCGACACCGCCTCCATCTCGTCATCCTCGTCCTCCTCTGCCAGAGTGTTGTCCCCCTGCAAAGCACTCACTGTGTCCAACTCCTGTCTCACCCTCTTATGCTCAGTCGTCATTTTGTCGATGTCCAAATGTCGCCAGTAAAATATCGGAGGCTCCCCTAGCGCCAACTTGCCCTTGGGCAGTACCTCCAACACGTCGGCAAGAATCTAGTGAAGTGCAACTTCCAAGAACAACTTGATTGTGTGGTGTGGCATATAGAAAGTACGATGTTGCAATGTCATAAACTCGTACATTCTATAGGCCAACAAGGATGCCCAATCATAAATGAATCCATTCATGATACCATTCATAAAAACTATTTGGGGTAGAGCAATATTCGAGGCCTGACTTGCTCCTATCAGTCGACTCTTTAGTACGTCGAGGATATAGCGCCACGACCCTTTCCTATTAAACTCGTGTCTCATTCCTCTACTCTTTGAGCCCTTTACTACGAAGTGAAGCTCGATGGGAGTGAGTTCTCAAAAAACCAACTTGATCCAATGCTCTTTCCATTCCTGTGAGAGCTTGTGATTTTTTATTTCTACTTTGCGTCTGCCCCGTCTTGGGATACCAAAAACCCTTGTGAAATATGGCTCTGAAAGAGACAGTGATAGGATGCTTCCTATATTGAAATGAGTTGCTCCTGCTATGGTTGTCGTATGCTTCAATAATCAAAGGATATGCTCGAACAGACGAATAGAGAATACCGGCATTTGAATTGCCGAATGCACATGTGCCCGTTGCAATATCTTCTTTACTATATCTGTGTCTGGTGTCTCTTGCCACCATTGCCGGCACGCAAGCCCGTTAAGTCCCTCAAACTGAATTGTGAGGTGTGTAATTTCTTCTTTTTGAGGAGTTTGTTGGATCATGGGATGAACTTTCATCTTCTTGATGCTGGGAGTTGCCTCTTGTGTGTGGCTTGATATCCTGACTCCAAAAGGGAGGGTTTTTATCTTCTTCTCCATAATTGAATCTTTTACTTCTAGTTGGGCCTTCCACTTCCTCTTGCTTGCAGAATACATAATAATCGTTTCTTGTTTTGGCGTTATGAAAAAAAACGGTTAGGCTTGGAGGCCACTTCTCCTTGCCATACGTAGATGCAATCATCCCCACAACTCCCAATATCAACTATGGCGGATGGTGACTGTGATTATTCCTCTGTTCTTACTAATTTGTTGTTGACTATGTATGCCTAAAGTTGCTAGGCCAGAATGTGCGCCTTATTTCCACAAGGTTCCCTCTAAAATGCCCACGTTTCCTCGACTTTCAGTGCAACCCACTCTCCTGATACCTCTTTTGCCTGCGGTCCTGGCTTCTCTACAAGTTTGCTTAGTCTTCCACAGCCATCTTTATAACTTCGTGCTTTGTCCACAAAAATTATATGGTCAGCCTTCTTCAATGTCCTTGATGTTTTCTGCGGCCTTCTCTGATGTCTTCTTCGGCACTTGTCCTTAGGGACTTTGCTCGTCCTCGGACTCTTGCTTTTCACAGAGTCTCCTTGTCCGGTGAGCAACTAAATACTTCACTTGTTACTATTATCTTTACTCCACAACCATATCATTACTCTCGGTGCCAATGTTTCTCGTGCATGCATTTACTTGTATTCCCACGGGCCTCACATATGTCTACAGCCTTGTAAATATCTCCACGCATTTTCATTGGGTTCCCACGGGGATTTGGAATGTTTGCGAGCGTCTGTTTTACTCGCAGTGATGACTCACTGGTGTCCACAGGGAACTGTTTTTTTTATCTGCAAGTTTGCTTTTAATTTTCCACAAGAGTCTTTTCCCAACAATGCCCCCACCATTCGGTGACTTCACCGATGGTGATAGTCACCGTTAGGTGGCTCTGTTTCTATCTTTTTTTTCTGGAATATATCCTAATACTAAATTACTCATGCATTTTTGGGTGATCCTAACATCCTTGCCTTTGATGGTAGACTTTTAATTTTGATCCATTGACTGTGTTAGGGATTTCTTTGCCATCGAGTGTCCATAATTTTACGTCATTATCAACAACTTCTCGAATATTGTTCACAATGTTTAGAAAGTAACAAGTTTGATCTGTTAAGTACAAATCACTTTGCATTTTCAAATCTTTGTTTAGTTCTCAATATTGATTCATTGCCTGGCCTCCATTGTTATCTCCATCTCAAATTCGCTTGGCAACCCTTCAAGCAATCACCCTTTAATATGGACTCAACAGTGTATGGAAGATTTTGAATTTCGTTGTTAGGAGTTTCACGACATGATTGACAAAATAACCACCTCTGTCACTTGTCAACCGAATGGGGATGCCATACCTTGTTATTATTTGTTCATAAATGAATTTTGCAGTGCTTAGTTTTGAGTTATCTGGCAGTTGCTTACTTCAACCCATTTTGTTGAGTACTCAGTGGCCACTACAATATACTGACATCATCAGGCACAATTAGCCTTTAGAGGTCTGGCAAAATCCAATCCCCATTTTTTAAATAGCTCTTGAGCATGCAAAGGTTTAAGTGGCATAAAGTCTCGCTTAAGGGGTTTTCCTACTCGTTGGCAAGTATCACATCCGATGACCCATTCTATCACATTATTGTACAAAATTGGCCACCATAAGCCTGCTAATAGTGCCTTCCTTGCTATCGTATCGGGACCCATATGTCCTCCTGTATGTCCCTCGTGGACTTCCCGAAGCATAGTTGGTACTTCTTCCTCCATCACGCATTGCCTCAGCAATTGGTTTGAACCCATTTTATATAACAAGTCATTATTAGTTGGAAAGTCCTACTCCTAAGGACCAACTTCCTTCGTTCCCCTGGAGGCATGTCTCGGGGAAACTAGGTTGTAGACAGATACTCTCCTATACTTGTATACCACTTAAGGAGAACGACAATATGAAACAAATGCACGTCTAGGAAGTTGTCATTTATTCCAACAGGTGGCTCACCAAACTTAATACGTGAAGGTCGGCGATCATATGACTACATCATGGTCATGCGATGATCTTGACTATGAAATCTGAGTAAGAAAAGCCATCAACTCACTCTTCCCTAAATAATGGGTTTATTGACTAGATACATGAGGGCTTCGTGGTCCACATAAAAAGTGAATAGTGTCGCTAATAAGTAGTGCTTGAATTTTTTAATACAACAGACCATTCCAAGGGCCTCCTGTTCTGTCATGTTGTAATTCTTCTCGGCATTTGACAGCAACCTACTTGCAAAATATATTGGGTGATCCAATCCTTGCGAATCTTCCTAAGCCAAGGTGCCCTGATGACGTAATTTGAAGCGTCCATGTACACATGAAATTCATTATCCTAATTAGGGAACACTAAAATGGGAGCACCTAGCAACCTCGATTTCAGTTCCTGGAAGGCCTCCCCTTGTTCCTTCTCCCAAATGTACAACTCCCCCTTGTGAGCCTATCCAACAGAAATGAAATTTGTGCGAAGTTCTTTATAAACCAGCAGTAGTATTTGATATGGCCGAGGAAAGATTTGACACCTGTAACATCCATAGGAGCCTTTGTCTCTACCATCACCCGCACTTTATCAAGATCTGTTTTTCAGTCGTACTTGGCATATTGTGCCCGAGCAACTTCCCTTGTGGCACAATAAACCGACACTTCTTTGGATTAAGTGCCAATTGAGCTCAGTGACACCATTCCATGCACTCTCCTAAGGCAGCAATATGCTTATCCTCTCCACTAAATATGGACCAGTCGTCCAAGAATGCTTTAAAGTTTCCAATGGACATCTTCTCGAAGATGTGTAGAATGACGTGCTGGAAGGTCGTTGGCGCATTACAAAGGCCGAAGGGCATCTTATTGTATGCATACACGCCATCCTCCACTAAGGTCATTTTCAATTTGTCTTCCTCTACAATGGATATCTGGTTATGCCCGACAAACCCATCCATAAACGAGTAATCTCATGGCCTACTACTTCCTCCACAATGTTGTCAGTGAATGTGTAAAAATTTGGCTTAGGGTAGAATTCACCCAAGACCAAGGAACTCAAACACAAGCACAACAATAGACCAAAGAGAGAGTATGATCAGAATGACGATATATTCATTCAATATGCAATATGAAAGTACACTAGGAGTGCATGTATATAAAAGCCTCTCGAGAGCTTCTAGAATGCATAGAAGTCAACAACATGATAAGTCATACAACCAGGCACATGTCCACCAAAAATGGGTTATCCTCTATTAAGCACAAAAGTGTGATGATGTGAGGATACGCTTACAATGGTGTATCACACAAATCAATGGTGTAGACAACATGTGATAAATTAGGAGTGCGAATAATTGTGTTGTGTACATGACAACTCAGTGAATGATGCAAACTCCAGTGTTGTAGACACCATGTGCTAAATTAGAGTTGTGTACTTCTATGTTGTCAACATGACAACTCATGAGAGTACACAAACTCCTAAGTGTCTCACCTAAATAAATAATAAAATAATGCATTAACCTAAGTAAACTTACGTGTAAATAGTAAATATTTATTTACACCAACCCCCCCCCCCTTAAGTGCAACTTAGGGGAATGCCCTTAAGCTTACGAAATCTAGGATGAAATGCATAATGAGTCCCAACTATTGGGCCATGTTAGGTACCCATGTACATAATGATATGCAATCTCTCATAAAGCGGCGAAAGAGGGAAAACCTCATGGGAAAAACCCTCACCAAAAAAAAGATAAAAAACACATACGATGTATGGATGGATGGAGTAATCAAGAACCCCCCATTACGACATACATCCTGTATATACATAAGAGAAAAATGAGAAGAGGACGAGAGACAGAATAGGCTCCCCCCCCAAAGAAGAATGCCTGCCAATGACTGCTCCAATGAAGAAGCTGATCCAAGACTGCAGAATGGTGTTCCTCCCCTTAGGAAGAAACAAGGCCAAGGGTACAAATGAGACGCTTCTGCTGTGTGTGGAAAGAATCTCATAGGTAAGTGATGTCTCTGAAACTTGCTCAACTGACTAAAGAACCTGTCTCAAAGAACTGTTTGTCTCTGCAACTGATGAAGAATTGTTAGAATCTGAAAAGATTAATAACCCAGAAAACTAGTGCAAAGAATAAATATCTAAACTATGAATGCAAATGATACAAAATCAAAATAACATCATAGAGTTAGTCTCCAAGAGAGTAATGCAAATGCTGGAAGCAAAATAGCATTAAGAGGATGCTAAAATAAGAGATCCAAATACAAGCCAGGTAGCATGCTTATATAGGCTAGGAAGAGGGAGGAGGTGGCAACACCAACCAATGAGGAGCAACCATCTATCGGACTAAAGATAGCAAAGTATCTTCCCAAGATAGCTAATGGATGCTCACATGTAGGAAGGTGACACCTCACAACCATTCACCTAATAAGACATGCTTTATTAACCTAAGCGAGATTATTAAAAGTGTAGGAAAAACCTAGCAAAATAGGAAAAATAAAAAATTACACTAACACCCCCCCCATAAGCGAAGCTTGGGAGGAAGCTAACCTAGCAAAGCTATGAAAGCAGGAAAATGGGTCCCGGCAACAAGGCCTGATCAAGTACCCAATACAAGAAAAAGAACTAAATGAAGGAAACTAAGCCTCCAATCTAGGAAATGTCCCAAAGAGAGGAACAAAAAAGAGCATGAAGCATCTTCGAAGCATGAAGCTGCAAACACTATCAGAGAAACTGCTGGAACCCCCACTGAAATAGTGCATGACCAGGTAGAGAAGACAAAGTCTGAAGAGGTGACCTCCAAAAGTAGGAATGAATGAGTGTCTATATAGTAGATGAACCATCTCACCGAAATGCATAGGTGCCCAGCCACTGCATCCACCTAGTACATTGGAACAAAAACTGAATACGTAGATCACTCAACCGAACCAAAGAAGCAATAGAGCCAACAGGTGAACCCCCCCATAATGTTGAACAGGGAGAGGGGTGACAGGAACACTGAAATGCAATGCCAAAAACATCTGCAAGAAGAAGAATCAGGAACACCAATAGTGCAATAGAAGTACAAGCACAGGATAAAGGGCGGTGTCACCGACACACTGCATGGGCTAATGTCGTGGAAGAAAAATTCACTTGACAAAGGTGGATGAGCACAAAATGGCAAAACATCATGACTCCCCATGGCACTTTATAACTGAGTGCGAGTACAAACAAACACAAGGTGTACAAGATCCGAGATATGCAAAAGCAGGCACTTTATCTTAGTGCATTTATAGAAAAAAGAATGCAACAGAATAGAATCATACAATGCTCAGAAGTCAGAAAGAAGAGTGAGCCAAAAGAACAGAAGAAGAGATTCCAGGACCTATAGAATCCAAGTAATCCGCCAGAGTGTGAAAGTGCAAAACTCGAAGGAGAAAGAACCTAGAGCAAAATCTGGATAAAAGACCTCTGCAACTGAATAACTCATAGAACCAGCTTTCCAACGATATCTGGCGAGCCCAGAAAAGAGTCTGAATGAGCGAGATATGGCTCTCGGAAGGCAAAATAGAACATCTGGCTTTGACTGCCAAAACAGGGAACCAAACTGTAGCAAAAATCAAAAAAACCTGTACCATCATCTCCATCTCAGAACCAGCTTTCCGACGCATTTTTTGGATCGAAAAAATACGTCCGTATGCTCAAGTTACGGAAGAAAAACTGACAGGGCCTCCTCATGAAGAGCATATGCTAAAAGTGAAACTTGGGCACAATAACCAAGGAAAAAAATAGCACCACTGCGATCTACTCGAAAAATCATGCACTTTCAAAAAAAGAATCGCCTCGATACGAGGTCGTATGAGAAAGTTATGATCCTCCGAAGTTTTCAAAACGAGAATTGTGCACAGTCACGGCTGAGAATCTGCAATTTCTGAAGAATTCATGCATGAAAATCAAAAAACAACTCCACTAGTGGATAGAGCACAAAAAAATAGCCAAGTTCATAACAAGAATCATCAAAATTGGAGTCTGTATGAGCAAGAACGAGACATTTGAAAACTGCGTTCAAATCTGTGACTACCAACGGAGAGGGGTATGGTTGTAGCTTTGCATGCTCGATTCTGCAAAATATACAATTTGCATGCAAAATCTAAAAAATACCCAGATGGTTTTTCAGGGCTGCAAACAAAACCCAGAAAGCGTTTTTCTTGCTGATGTATAGAAGATGTTGCTGTAGTGTAAATCAGATGCCTTTAACAGTAAAAAAACGGCTCCAAAAATCAAAAAACGACCTCAGCAACCAAAATATGACATGCAAATGCTGGATCAGCTTCCTAAGTCCATCAATGGCATGCTAGAACCTGTAAAACTGATTGAAAACTCCAAATATGCAAGTTGGTTGTCAGATTTGAGATTGAAACCCCAGAGAAAAACTGTTTTTGTAAAAACTTTTCTGATTCTCAGGATCATCCAAAGATGCAAGAGAAGAGCATACTTTGTTTTTCAAAAAACTACAATAAAGTTTATTAGCCCCCCCCCGAATCTCTCAAATAAGGAAACTAAAATCTACTCTTGCACATAGAAAAGCTCTGATACCATGTTAGAATCTGATAAGATTAATAACCCAGAAAACTAGTGCAAAGAGTAAATATCTAAACTATGAATGCAAATGATACAAAATCAAAATAGCATCATGGAGTTAGTCTCCAAGAGAGTAATGCAAATGCTGGAAGCAAAATAGCATTAAGAGGACGCAAACACAAGAGATGTGTGGTACCTTTGGCTGCTTCAATGAAGAAAAATCCTCCTTTGAAGAACCCATATGATAGGAGGCACCTGAATCAAGTATCCATTCCTCTGAAGAATGTAAATTTGCCATGAGTGCTAGCCCTTTGCCCTTTGAATCTAAAGAAGACCCTTTATCCTTATAAGCATTAGGCAATGGAACATTATGTCTCTACATGATGTTGGTCAACTCATCAATCTTTTTATGATAACACTCATGTTCTTCATGACCCATTTTCTTGCAATAAGCACACTTTTTCTTCCCCTTATTATTGTCCCCCTTCTTGTTGGAATTCGAGGACTTGCCTTGTTGATTGGATTGTGGTGTTGTCTTATTTGCATCCTTTGATTTGTTCTTCCACTTCTTTTTCCTACCCTTTCCTTTATTTAAAGACTGTCCAACTGAATTTTGAGAACCCTCATTGTTGGCCACCAATGCTTTAGACTTAGGTGATTTGAGAATCCCCATTGATTTCTACTTCTTTTCTTTTGTATCCAATAGATCAGCATATTCATCAAAAGAGACTTTCATATAAGCAGACCCTAATGTAGTTTTTGAGGTGTTAAAAGAAAAAACAAATGTGGAATACTCCAATGGCAACGTGTTATGAATGAGATAGATCAACCTGTCATCTTTGATAGAACCCCCACAATCAGTAAGCTTTGTTCTTAGTTCATTCACCTTGATGATGAAATCTTGTATAGAATCAAAT
Organism: Cupressus sempervirens; assembly: GCA_028749045.1. Taxonomy (NCBI): domain Eukaryota; kingdom Viridiplantae; phylum Streptophyta; class Pinopsida; order Cupressales; family Cupressaceae; genus Cupressus; species Cupressus sempervirens. Next base: position 129,445,888 of record CM053786.1, on the reverse strand, counting down.
GACTTGGGATCTAAAGAGACAAGCTCATCTTCAATTTTGAAAACATCCTCTTCAAACACTTTACCATATAGGTTTTCGAGAGTATCCCAAGCTTCCTTAGATGTAGAACACTTCTTAATTTGATACATGATCTTATCATCAACCCTCAAACATATATCACCTAGGACTTTCCTATCCATTGCTACCCAAGCTGAAATATCACTTGTTGATACTTTATCACCTGCTGGTTTAAGAACAGTACCATCTACATATTGTGAAACTCCATTATGCATTAAGTGATACCATATTTTGATAGACCAAGTAGCATAGTTATGTGGAGTTAATTTTGGAAACTTAAAATTTCCCATAATGCAAAAAATGAAAGAAAATTGCAGAAAAGAAAGAACACAACACCAAGAACACCCCCCCTTTTCACTAAATCAAAAAACCCCCCCAAAATAGATGCTTTTGGCACTTTATAAGTAGTGCGATTACAATGGCCACTTGCCAATTTTGGCCTTCGTGGACTTTTGATTTTGCTTGTTACAACCTTTTGAAAGATTATAGATCTAGAACTTTACAATGTACAACAATTTTGAAGTAATACAAAGCAAAGAAAGGCTCTATTTCTGAAAGTGACACTTTTGTCCACACAACCTTACAATCTAACTGCAGATCTGGAAAGTAGACGAAAAATAACGCACTTTCAAAAAAAAAGTGGAACTTGTTTTCGACTCTAGATGTGCTCGTACAAAGTGTTTGAAGTTGCAAAATGCAGGATTATGCAAGTACAATCGCCAAAAAATGCAAATTTTGACAAATCCGTGCACCAAAACTAGAAAAAAGCTGCACCATTGAAAAGTTTAGAAAATTCTACCCAATTTCAAAAAAAAATTGCACCTGATTTGGAGTTTGGATGACTGAGATATGGCCTCCCAAAGTCAGACTGCAAAATCAAAAATCAATCTGGAGAGAGGTTACATCAGCAAAGGACGGGGTTAAATTTGATGGTCATACAATCATCGCATCAATTCAAATTTGCTCTAAAATGACGATCAAACTGTCGTCAAATTTAGGATTGTGTATTGATGACATTAGCAACCTATCTCGTGATGACGTCAGTCGTACGGATGATATCGTCAATAGCTAATGTGGCAATACGGAATTGTATGGACGTACAGCAAAAACTGACGCACCCAAGTACGTGGCAGCTAACTAGGATCCGATGTGGCGCTAAGGTGTACACCACGTGTCACTGACTGGGACGATGACGGAGGCAGGTACACTTACATGTCACTTTGTGACGTGGCGGGGTTGGGCCACATGTCGCAGGTTGACTGTTGTGTGTCCTAATTTGGATTCGCCCGCGTGGCACTGGACAGTCGCTGATTTGGCCGAGCACTGCGTGTTGTGTGCTAAAATGGCGAATCTGTTTTTGCCACATGGTCAAAGGTTGCAGAGTGGCTAGACTGTCGCATGAGGGCCGGAACTTTTTTTGTTGCCGAAAGGTACAAAGGCTGTCACCAGGAATTAATTCAACAGTCGCTAAGATTTATAACAGCGATTGCCAGCGAATTCAAAACGTGACGTCGGAGTTTCGAAGGCTGCCAAATTTGTTGTTGACCTCGGTCGGAAGTCACGTCTGCGATGCTGAAAATTTACAAACTTTTGTCCCACATGCGTGGGAGGGTTGGATGCGGACGGCTTTAAAAACACATTCCCGCGGATGGTAAATGAGTTGAGCTGCCAATTAGCAGTAAGACTTGCCTGAATTAAAGGCTGGCCGCCGCCAGTAGATGGTGGTTATGCCGAAAATTCGCCGATAATTGCAGTCAAATTTGTGGTACAGCCTCTATTGTATGGCCCCCTGGCCTGAGGCCAAAATAATGTGTTGAAGCCCACAGAAAAATTGAAGGTGCCCGCGGATTAAAAGGAATTTCCCCTGCACAGGGCCAGGATATGACAACCCGATACCTACAAAAAAAATTCAGAAAAATCTATCCGAAAATACAGAGAAATAAAGTATAAATCCAAAAAAAAATCGAATAGATCTGCAAATGACCATACCCAAACTGCAAATCGGGGCCTCCAAGTTCCAATTTGCAAAAAAAATTTGCCTCACGATCAACTTTGGCCAAAGATAGTCGAGTTTATAGTCGATCTTCATCGGATCAATGTTCCGGACACAATGGCGAGGTCAAATATGGCTCTAGACGCTCCCAATTTTTGCAAATTCCTCGGATTCGGGTCGAGGTGCTAAAGCATGAACGGTCTTGAACGGCTATGTGTAGAGAATCTCCTCGAGCTCTGATACCATAATGCAATATAATAAAATAATGCATTAACCTAAATAAATAATAAAATAATGCATTGAGATATCAAAAATCTAAACAAATGCAGATCTGGTTTGCTTCCTTCTTTGAGGAGATCACAATCGATGAAACCCACTCGTCTCCAACCGAAAGATAATACGTGCCTCCAACATCCGTTCAATTTCGGCTTCTACCCTTGTAACATAATTCTTGTTCATCTTGTACGGCCTTTTCCTCATAGGTTGAGCTCCAGGAACTAGAGGAATTCAATGTACACATAACTTAGGAGGTACACCCCTCAAATCCTTTTAGGTCCAAGCAAGGATGTCTTTGTACTCCATTTAATTTTGAATGTCGTCATCTTTAATATCGGATTCCAGTCATCCCCAATCAAGATGATTTTCGAGTTATCCTTATCATCGAGATTTATCTCCTTTAGCTTCGCCTCTTTGTATCCTATTAGTTCAACTTTAAAGAACTGATGGGCAAGACTCTCCTCGACTCATGCCTCACATTCCTTGTATTCTTTGACTTCCCAAGGGAACTCGTTTGAATCTTCCTCGATCTCGAGCACACTACACAACGAAGGGAATAGTTCGTAATCATTCATTTGCCAATGGAATAGGCCATCCATAGAATCTGTATCATCCTCCAAGTCTAATACCCTTCGTCATTGGGCTCCATATTCCTTTGCCCTTCGTCTCCTCCGTCGTCAGATCCTAAATCTGAGGAAGATGCCATTTCCTCTCCAACCAATTGCGTTTTGAGATCCATCACAAACTTTCTTCCCCCCTTCTCAAATGACAAAATAATTTTCTTCAAATTATGATTTGCCTTAGTCATCACCAACCACCCTCTCCCGAGGATGGCGACATATCCCTTCCACTTGAGAGGGATTACTACAAAGTCTAAAGTGAAGAGTTGTGTCCTGATCGTTACTTCTTGTTTCATTAATGTTCTGAGGGGTTTGATGCCATGTTGGTCAGCCCCCAATAAGTTGATGGTTGGTGGCCAGAGCGTTGGTTTGCCCAAACTCTTTCAAGTCTCTTAGGGTGGGACATTTACCCCAAACCCACCATCAACAATTGTGTGCTTCAACATAGTGCCCAAGACGTCCATCTCCACTACTGTCAGGTTTCATCCGATGTTGACTGTAAGTATCAATGGATCTGCTATGGAACTGTCAGGAACCTCCATCTGTCCCAATGTACTTGTTGGGATGGTTGGGTTGTTGAACAAGGCCGCTTTTAAATGTGGCGTTGTTTCCAATAGGTCATGGACTTTCACTGATATCTCCAATTACATCATCTGCCTCAAGATATTTTGTTCTAGTTTGGTTCGAGTAGAAAAACCGAAGGTACCGTTAAGGTCCCTTCAGGCCTATACTTCCTTCTCAATCTTGGCCTTCACCTCAAGTACCCTTTGTTTCTCCATACGAGAGTCAGGATACGTGGCCTTCTTTGTTTGTGCTTGTGTAATTGCTAGGATGTCTTCCTCTGTATCTCTTGTTTCCACATCAATGAGGTTGCAACTAGGCTTCGGGCAGTTGGCCTCCTTGTGGTCCCCTGGTCCGCACCACTTACATAGTTTATGTGGATTTTCCTCCATTTGGCAATCCCAGGCAAAATGTCCCCACTAGTTTCAATTTCTACATTTAATCATTGGCCTTCCCTTCACATCATACTTGATCCGAGGGCGATTGTTGTTATTCTTATTTCCTCTGCCTCCTTGTCGGTTATTTTTGTAGCCACTAGATGATGCAGCATTATTATTATTTTGTTTACTGTCGACTCTAGATGTGGAAGGTTGCTCCTATGTGAACAACACTTGTTGGTTTCTAACCCTCAGATTATAAAGGCATTCTTTGGTGGAATGTCTCCCAATCTGGTAGATGTCAAAAAAGGATTTCTTTAGACAAGACCCTTTTGTGTATCCGGCCTCCTTGCAATCCATACACCACACCTCATCCTCCTCGGTTTTGCTTTATCCTCCTTTCATTTTCTTAAGTTCCTTCATCATCCTCAAGGTGTTTTCGTAAGTCATGTATTTTCTTACTTGATTCCTCCTCACTACTTTCCTCCGAGGACTCATCATCTAAGGACTTATTTTCCTGGAAGTCTTACATTCGCTTTCCACGTCCATTGCATGGTTATATGCATTATTGTCCAATGTCGGTGGTTTAATCTTCATCTTCTTCCTAAGGGAAGTTTTTAGTCCTTCGACAAATCATCGCTTCTTTAGTACGTCAATCAGGCATATTCCATTTTCCCCATTAATTCCTTTAGTCATCTCCCGTAGGCTTTGACAAACTCATTCTTCCCATGTTTTGTGTTGTATATCTCAGCAAGGATATCGTTGTCATCTCTTTGTAGTTTATGTTCCATTTGGAACTCTTTCTTCACTACCTCCCATCTTATCAAACCAATTTTATCCACATTGGAACACCAGCCAATGGCTCCTACTCTTAATGCAGCAAGAAACTATTTGATCCACTTGTCTTGATCAGTGACGCCATTAGTGGTCCAAATTGTTTCACATGTACGATAGTGTCGTACCAGATCTTCCTTTGCTTGGCCTGTAAACTTGGGCAATTTTTTTTGTTCCTAGCCATGACTATTGATTATGCCACCCATTGTACTACTGGTGGTGTTGTCGACTGTGTCGGTGCATTACACTGTAGTGTGATAGGTTTTGAAAAGAGGGTTGTTCAATTATCAAACTGTACTTGTTTGTACGGTGTGAGGGACAAATTGGTCACCCTGTGCTCGTGCTCCTTTGGCACCTTGAGCCACACTAGCTCCTTCACTTTTGTCTGGATTCTCTACCTGTAGTGTATGCAAATTTAGAAAGTTATCCCTCATTTCCTAAATCAGATTCAACCTTTGTCATGTCTCCTTTAGTAAATCCTCTGTACTTCCCGGTCACAGATGGTTAGACGAACCGTGCTCACTGTTTAATGCACCTCCTCTAGCACTGTGGTCATACCTCGTCACCCCACTGTGGTACCCGTCAACAAGTTGCCTAAACCTTTGCCTTCGCTCGACTTCTTGTGCGAGGATCAAAGCCTTCTGTGCAACATGGACATCATCATTTTGTTCCCTTCTATTTCTATTCTTATTCAATTGATTTGGCATCAATTCTTAAAAACACATTATAAATAACAAGAACACTTCTATTTATATGTAGTCTTTGTACATCATCATGGGTCGTCTATGCAACTATTAAAGAGTTCCAGTGCTCTTTTCACTCACTCTATTTACATTCCCACGGCCTAGGGCTCATGGGTTAGACCTCTATCAGGTTTCATCACGATCCTTTGATTCTCGACGATTACGTTCCAGAAAGTTCATGAGTTTGTTGCCTGCACTCCTCTCTCTCGCCTTCCTCAATTTGCCTCGCCTATGCCAGGAACGTTTGTGCCAACAGTCAAGGGAATTGATGCAACAACCGCTTTGTAGTGGGACTCACATTTAGCATGTCCCAAACGGTGTCCTCCAAAACCTATTCACGCACGACTTCTCTCTGTACAAAAGTTTCAATACTTGCTCTAAACAAAATGTGGAAATTTGTCGTCAGTTCATGCTCCCCTTCATACAGCTCGATCACTCCGTTGTCGTAAGTTCTCACAATCTCCGAGATAGGTGTTCCCATTTATTCTATTCTTTGTATGCCATTGTTTGCATCACTCTTTCCAGATTTAGAATAGAAAACGACGCCAAATATTTACCCTCGTGGGGTAACAGACATTAGTTGCATACAGGAAGTAAAGTATTTAACACATAATGTAAAGAGAACACAATAGTATTATATTCATTGATAGGTTAACATACGCAAATGTATTCCGTACAACCATGTCTTGATCAAAAGGAATAATGCATACATATAGTGCCCAAGGGGATGCGAGGCAAACCGTCGCATCCATGTAACTCCCTCGGGTAGACCAACTATCTAACTACCCATTTTCTCGACAAAAGTTTTCATTTTCATACACATGCATAAATGACATTACAATCTTTTTTGATCTTTTTAGTGGTCACAATAGGGTTGGGAGGACAAAAAAACACTTTAAAAAACCTAAAAATAATGTTCCAAGACCAAATTCAGCCCAGGTCTCAATAGCAAATTCTTCAAAATTTGCTGCAAATTTTGCCTGGGTTCCTCTGACAGAATTTGCAGCAAATTCGTAGCTCTACAAGAGAATTTGGAGAGAATTTGACAAGGACCAAACTTTGTAAATTGAACCAGACTTGAGGTTTGCAGGAGAGAAACTGTTAACTTAGCTTAACCCCATGTATGAGGAGGAAGCAATCAAGTTTGCAACACTTTTTAAGTTTTAACTAGAGCGAGTGCTCATTAGCAGTAGTACCATGGCATGGTAACCCAAGATCGTGGCTCAACTATTACCTTAGGGGACAAAAAAACACTTTAAAAAGTTTTGAAAAATGTTCCAAGACCAAATTCAGCCCAGGTCTAGATAGCAAGTTCTTCAAAATTCGCTGCAATTTCTGCCTGGGTTCCTCTAACAGAATTTGCAGCAAATTTGTAGCTCTACAAGAGAATTTGACAAGGACCAGATTTTATACAGAATTGAACCAGACTTTGAGGGTTTCTGGAGAGGATCTGGTAACTTAGCTTAAACCCCATGTACGAGGAGGAAGCAATTAAATTTGCAACACTTAAACTAGACTGAGATCTCATTAGTGGTAGTACCATGGCATGGTAACCCAAGAACGTGACTCAATTATTACCTTAGAGGACTTCAACCAAATATTGACAGAGAGGTTTGATAGAAAGGATCTGGACATTCACTTTAGGGAGCAAGCTTAATTAAGGCAAGAGAGCAAAGTTGAACTCTATGTGACAAAGCAGCAAAAGCTATCAATGATGTTCCCCAATGTAAAAGAGATGAGACTCGCAAGGGTCTTAAAACAATTTAATGAAGACTGCATTTTTAAAAATATTATGTATGGAACCAACAGAAAACAAATTGATTACAATAAAAGCCTCTTACAATTTTGTGATCTTTTTTATCTTCTCCTCTGTTGGAGCTGGTGGAACATAAGCAGCAGCATCAATTATTGCCTGTCATTACAAATTCTTCCTTCATAAGAAAACCAGTGTTAAAGTCATCTAAGGGTCAATCTTCAAGTACATTGATAGTGCAAACTAGCAACAATACATGGCAACAAGAGCAACCTTATGTTTTGCTCAAAAAATAAATTCAATTCACATTAGAAACAACACTATTTAAATCTATGTAATTTCAAAATAAGAACATTCCAGCTCCAATCATTCAACAAAATAATAATACCTGAAGTTTTCCCAGTGCATCATTAATATTGTCCCTGTGATTTGACGATATTTTAGAAAAGTCAATATTCTCAGGTAATTGATGACAATTCTTCAAAAGTATGAATAGTGATGATGTAAAGGACCTCAGAAGCTAAGAGTGTATTATTACTTCTGGGACCGGGTTTTGGTGGACGAAATAACAATTTCTCCTTCGCTGTTGATTCGATTCTTTTCCTGTTTGACAATATCGAAAACTAATTATTTTGTCCGTGGGCTATAAAAGCAATAAAGATGAGACATTTAGACAGAAAAGTGTATTCTTTGATTTCAAATGAAACCATTCTTATAAGAATACAGGAAGATTGGTCCTACATCCAGAAAGCTCACCGACCATTTGCAATATTTTTTCTCTGATTCGTAGAGGCAGCCAACCAGCACCCATGACATTGAACCGCATGTCCACCTTTGTGCTCACTAGTACATTTTAAGTAGCATGTAAGGTAGCCTTTGAAATAGTTTAATTCTAGCATAATTCAGACAATCAGAGCTAATTGCATCCATCCACTCCATTCTGTCTCTTATAGAGTACTTCAGTTCAGTAGCACGACAGGAAATGTAAATGTAAATTGGACTGGTCATATATTAGTTTCAGATTTGAATCTTGTGAGTAGTCGACAATTGTTAAGCTACAAGGACAAAGTTTGAAGCCTAATTTTGTTTTTACAGAAAACTTATGAAGAAGACTTGTGCAGTTTGAGAAAATCAAAGCTCTCTCTTGGGAAATGCAATTATATAGGAATAACTAAGTGCACAAGTGTTATCCAATGACAAATCACTTATCGGGGTTCAAAACATCATGTAAACTGCAACACTTCAAATTACATTTCTCATAATCTAACATGTTAATACAAAAGAAAATCTATAGCTATAACTTTATAAACTATAGACATTTTGAAAGCAAAGAGACATTGATTAAGTCACAAATTAAATATGTTCATTTCAGTTCCAACTGTTAGAAATCAACGAGTTAATTGCACCCAAGACATATATTATTTTACAAGAATTTTTTATTATTTGTGAATTAGCAATCAACTGTTCGCCCAAACAGGAAATTTGAAAGTACTATCACCTTGAACTTGAATATAAACAGCTACTGGATATTACAAAGTTCAACAATTGCTTATGCAGATTCTGATCTTGTGCATTTCTTGTCTATTCACGAGGAAAATATAATTTAATATGTATACCTTTATTAACATTTTGTCCACCAGCTCCTCCACTTCTTGCAAAACCCACTGTCACGTGTTCTGTATGATATACACAATGTACAATATATTAGCTTCCTCAGCATTAAGAATAATGAAATATATACACATTCAATATGCTCAATGTGAAAGAGTGATACATAGACCACTGTTACCAGGATATTCTTCAACCAAATGAAATCGAGGACAAATTAATGTTATCTCAAAGGGGATTGTTGGAACCCAAAACAGATTGATTAGACCCTAAAAACAGAGGTGTGCCAAATACAATGTAAACTTCTATAAAGAACCCAAGACAACTGGTAACGAATAAAATAAAGATCAAAGAGAATATACAGGCAGAACAATCAAAAAACACATATTTAAATAATTTGTCTTTGGTGTATGCATATTAATTGTTATCATTAGAAACGGTACATTTATTTGAAAAGTATTTACCACCCTCTCCTTTATGTCCACTTGGGCCATTTTTCAAATAGGATAAAGTTTAAAACTGATTCATTAAAGCATTCATTCTTGAAGAATTTTAATTGTTGAACTGAAATTTAGGGTACACATACACATTCGATATGCTCAATGTGAGAGTAATAGATAGACCACTGTTGAAAAGATATTCTTCAACCAAAAGAAGTCAAGGATAGATATAATGTTTTCTCCAAGAAGATTGTCGGATCCCAAAGCAGACTGATTATTCCCTAAAAATAGGTGTGCAGCATACAATGTAAGCTTCTGCAAAGAGCCCATGACAATTATGGAATTAACATTAAAATCCAAGAGAAAACAAAGGTAAAATATAGGCACGGCAATGAAAATCACAAATTATGAGTTTAGTACTGAGTTTCCATTAAGGCATTCATCATCAAAGGCTTCTCTTTAACTGTTGAGCTGAGGTGAAGACAGGGCTGAAGTACTCGACTTTAACTTCTGAATTGCTAGATTTGTTTTATTGTTGAATTTCCCAGGTGTGTTAGTCTTAATTATATTTCACTTGACATCTGCGGCAACGTTGCATCATTTTCATACTCTGTCAAATACTGATCCAAATCTTGTTTTTTGAGTGGTAAACTGTCTCTTTAGCTTTCCAGATTTCAACTGACATTCCAAGGGTCAAAGCCCGTAAACATGTGTAAGTAGGAGCATATCGTGGCTTGAGTTGTCTCAACTCTTTAGGTCCATCTTCTATGGATCAATTTAGTTGGGACAGTTTTTGTTACGCTATTTTAAGATAAATAAAATATTTGTTGTGTACTTCAACTATACATTGAGAGAATCAGAAAACCCTGAGCCATGTATCTTTTTTGCCATTTATATTTCTTTTACAAGGATCAGTTAATTATGACCTCTTTCAGCAACATTTGTGCATATAAATCTACACGTGACACCCAATCTTTACATTTCAGCATTTTCTATCTTAAAATTGTATTTTGCATATCATTGTCCTCTTTAAGAAGGCACCAGAGTGTCTCTTGTTCAAGGCTTTCAAGGCTCGGTTCTTTTCAGCTGCTAATTTTTTTCCATATGTGATATTTTTGCATTCAATTGTTTGACAAGTTCTTCACTTTGGAATCATTTCCTTCAATTGTTTTGCATATCCAATCTGTAACTAAGCCATTAAATCCATACTTAGCTCAACTACAAACTCATTATTGTTGACATGGTGGTCAGCAGCTCATTGGGGACTAGTGACATGGCTTAACTGCCTCCCATGGGTTAGGTTATATCTAGCATTTGTATCGGGCATTGGTAATTTGAGCTTTTGGCACAACAGCAAATGATTCCAACAATTGGTATCAGAGCCTTGGGTCGCGGGTTTGAGTCTCTCTTCAGTGGGTGCTGAAAGCTTTGTCGGCACTGGGGGGGGAATTGTTGACTTGGTATGACTGTGTACAATCATATTGATATTTAGTAATTTAAAGAAACACCATAGTGCAGAATTTTTTATTCATATATTATATCAGGGTAACACAGCAGAAGCTAACTACAAGGAGGATCTGAGGATTGCAGATCTCCAATGGGTGGTGTTGACCCTCATTTTCACTTTGCCTAAATTATAGTTTTCTAATGTGAAATTGTGTTGAATTGCAGTAGTTAGGGTTTTGCTGTAATGTGCTTAATCCTCTGGTTCAAGCCCCAAATCTGATAAAATTAGCCCTTTCTTAGCACTTAGGGTTTCCTTGAAATTTTATAAAATCGTTTGCCCGAGTGAGAAAATCCTTGTTTGAGTCCGCGCCCTTTTTGAACTGATTCAAATTTTCAAATGTTTCAAAGGGTTGTATTTTATCTTATTACTTTGACAGTTTAATGTAAGCTCGTGAAGGTTTTTAAGTGTGCGACCCAGTCAAAGCTCATCATAATATAATGGCCTCTTAAGATGGGACCCGGCAAAGCGGTGAAGTTTCCTTTGATTGCCCAGTCGGAGCAGTCAGAATCCCATTTGCCTTTTATACCATAACTGATTGAAACAATTAATCAAGCCTCAATCGCGCGGTTGCATGAATAAGAAAGATGTAAAGAAGTATAACAGCGATTGGGCGAATGCTTTTGTTTGCACAATTGCGGCATCAAGAGGTAAAGTTTGAAGGATAACAGCGACTGAGCAAAATAGTTAGAAGCTCGTAAAGAACCTTTAATGGCATGGTTGCCGGGCTGATTACATAGTTAGAAGGTTTGACTGCGATGGAGCAACCAAGTTAAGATACTTGAAATTATTCCCAGTCGCATGGTCAGGGCAGTTATGTTAAGTAGAATGGAATGCGATTGAGCAAAAGGCGATTATGAAGCTAGAAGTTATTCGTTCACTGAGTCACATGTATAAGATAGATATCTAATTCCCAGAACGCGACCAGGCGAAAAGTGTTAAGAAATTGTTAAATCGCGTAGTCGAGATGTTAACCAAGCAGTCAACGGAACAAATTGCAACCTGGCAATCAATACTGCAAGGTGCATGAAATGTTTGATTGCTTAGTCGCGATGTCAAAGAAGATAAGGATAATCAAGATAGTGATACGGTCAACTTATGAGAAAGACATACCTGATCACACCTTTGCAGTGATAAGAAGAAACTACTTGAGACAAGTTGCGAAGTGGCGAAACAGGTTAAAGTGCTCATTTGCGGGGTCACGCAATTAAGGATCAAAAGAAATATTTAAACCGTGACCAAGTGAAGTAGTTATGATCAAAGCAAAACTTGGTAGATCGTGCAATTGCGATGTTAAAGTAGTGTTAGTAAGGATAGACTGCAAAGCGGCGACTAGATGAAAAGAGCATAAATATCCTTTTCTCACATAGTCACGAAGCAAAGTTGTTGTTAGATAAACCAAGCTATGACCCGGAGAAGTCTTGAGGTTACATTGCATGTAATGTTTTGATCGCATGGTCGCAGGAGTAAAAACCTAAAAGCTTGAAAGGTGTGCGAAGCCGCAACTTAATGACTGCTAAAGGAATTCGCGTGGTCGCAAGCAATAAGTATAATTGTTAGTGAAATGAAGCGAACGTGCGATTAAACACAAAGAAATGTCAAATGTTTAAGGCACTCAGTCATGCAATTAATAGCTAAAAGCAACGATTAGACTGCAAAGCAACGAAAAGAGGTGTAAAGCTATGATCGCCTAGTCATCAATGTTTAAATGCTAAGGCAAATGACGATTGCGAAATGGCAATCAAAGGGAGTCGCAAGGTCGCGAGGATAGGTTTTAATACAAAAAATGATTGTTAAAAAGCCTCATTATGACTTAAAAGCAATGCCCTGTCAAAAGTGCATAAAGAATTTGGAAAAGCTAGTAGTACAAGAAGATTTTGCCACTTTTACAAAAATTGAGATTTTTCACGCACGTTGACATAAATAGACATAAATACTTCTCTATTGATTTTTCTCTATTAATAAGTTGATATAACGACATTCTGAGTTACAGTCTTTTGCATAATCCAGAGATAAAATTTGAGCGCTAAGAAATTTCCAAAGCTTACAGAGATTTTCAAAGCTTTCAGAAGTTGAAGTTGACAAAGTTTATTGTAAAGAATCAATTTGCACAAGTCATGGCACAAGAAGAGGGTAAGATCATAGCTCAAATTGATGTGGAAGAATCTTCGCAAGTCGTTGAACAAGCAAAGCCAAAGTTTAGCAACAATGTATGTAGAGTGGGTATATTTTCTTTCAAGGTCTTCTCATGTTCAAACTTTGAATGCACATGTTTTTAGAGATGCATATTCCTTTTGCCGAGATGCCATTGTACCAAATACAAATGGAAATTAACTTTTCTGGTATTTCCATCATAATAGGTATGCAAAATCACCTATTTGTAACTCGTGGGTTAGGAATATGGCAAAATTGATAATGTCTGAAGTCATAGTGGATGTTGATCTAATAAAGACATTGGTCAAATCCTACAATCCAACAACTAAAGCTTTCCACAGAAAGGATATGAGTATCCTATGCAAATTGGATAGGGAGACCTTCACTGAGGTTTTTGACCTAGGAGGGCCTATGACAAAGGCAATTGAAAAGGAGCAGATGAATGAAACTTTTAAAAATTCCAAGAATTTCTTTACTGGAAACATCATGAAGAGGCACATTCCTAAATCAAAGCTAGAGAAGGGTGAAATGCCAAAGAAGGTAGGGGGCCTGATGCCACTTGAATTCTTCTGCAAGTATTTCAGGTACACAATTTTTGGGATAAACAAGGTGATAGGAATTAATGGCTCAAATTATGCCCCTATCTACATATATATCATTGCTTTGGATATTCAAGATCCAAATCATAATGTTGGGTATGATTTTGTGGAGTATATCATCAATAGGATACATGATGAGATAGTGACTGCTCAGAATGGAGAACTTGGGAGTTTCAGATTCTTCCACTACTCACTGCTGATGCATATCATTCTGTACGGAAACATAGGGCATATCAGTTTGAACTTCATTGAAGCCACTGAAGATAATGGAGAGAAACTGCCTGTGCAGATGTGAACTTGCTTTTGGCAAAGGTTTTATCCGTATGCTAGTGTTATTGCTTTTTACAATGATTTTGTTTTCCCTATTACAAACATGCTAGTAGATATAATTGAAAGAGTACCTAGAGGTGTAAGGATGCTAATTAGACCATTTGCTTGCCCAAATTGGGATAAGGTACTCAGCCATGATTGGCCTAGTTTGTTTTTATTTGAAAATTTCTCAATTATAAGGGTTTTTGGGTGTGCACAACCCCCACATGTATTACCAAAATATATCCCTGAGAGATTAGACCAACTAGAATTCTTTTGGCAAATGCTTATGTTGAATAAAGAGTATCTAGGCCCTACTGTTAAGAGAGGCTCATTTGTAGCAAGGAATACAAAGGAGACTTTCTGATAGGAAAAGATGCCATAGAGGAGATTGACCAGTGTATGGGAGAATTCAAACTTCCTTCAGCTCCTGCTAGAACCTATGGTCCAAATGATTTGGTGAAGCATGTTTTGAAACAAATGAGAAAATATACTCTCCCTAGCAGCAAACCTAATTGGGAAGAGGACAGCATCATGAATTGTCTAAAGACAGAGGTATGTAGAGATAGAACCCAAAGATGGAGTAGGATAATGAAGATTGGAGAAGCCATGAAGGCAATTGATCCATCATTTAAGGGTTTCTACCATGAGGCAGCCTACTTAGACAGATATAATAGGTGCCGAGACAATTTTGATCAGATAATGGCACAGGTGCTTGCTGAGATTAGAGACAGAGCAGAGCCTCAGATCCCTCAACAGGAGGATGTTATAAACATTGAGGTTGAAGATGACCAGCCAGAGAGTTCTTCATGGGAAAAGGAAAGGAAGAAACAAAAAATGATTGAGATCCCTGACAGGGTCAGAGGAAAGGCATTGCAAATTTTGCCAAAAGGAACAAAATTCTTTCATACAATAAGACACAAATTCTTGTTAAAACAGGCTGGGGAACATGAAAGGATCTCAAACAAGACTGAATTGCAAATTCAGATGTTAGATGAGTGGATCATACAAGCTCAAGAGCTCATGAAAGATAATGAATTCATCAAATCAGATGAATTCAAGTCTTTCTTATACGAGGTTAAGCAGAATGAGCTTACCTTACAGTTGCAACCAGGTGACTCACCTGAGAAAACTGCAGAATTGGTGCAGAGGTTGCAGGATTATGATCCTAGTAGTGAAAGCCTCACAGTAGAGGAAGCTAGAAAGCTTGTAGCTAGAAGTGGTATGCTTCTTTTTCCTAGATGGGAGCTCAACTCACCCTTCATGTTAGATCAGATCAGGAAACAGGACAAGTCAGTGTCCTTTGAAGAAACCGACATTGCTAGGTAGTTACAGGGCTCTGGTTTTAACGTTGACAGCAAGACCATGGCTATATGGAGCTTGGCTCCTGAGGGAAATAAGCCAGCTCTCATGGAAATAAAGGAATCTCCCCAAGGTAATGCAACTTTTTGGAATGTTACTATTGTATCCAGTGATTAGATACATAATTTGCAGAATACAGCAACATTAATGGGGAATAGCAAAATGGACATGCTAGAAGAATGATTGTTTCAAACATATAGCATATCCATTAAGAATTGAAAAGAACTTGTCCTAGAACAGAGGGTAGCTGCCCTAGAAGAAGAGACAAAAAACCTCAGAAATGTTGCAAGACTTGTTACAGAGTTAAAGGACCAAGCAGTCCAAATAGAGGTTGATGCAGCAAATGTGGGAGGGAGCCAACAGATGGACATTGATGAATGGGATGGAGCCAAAGAAGTGGAAATCAAGACAATTCAGAGCTTGATGATGCACAAGATAGGTGTTTTGCAAATTGGGTCACAAAATGAGCATAGCAGTTATATCTCACTGCAAGGAGCCGAGCTCCAGTGCTCAAAAGCATTAGCCCTTCTATCCCCTTTGTTCACAACATAGGGACCATATACACAATTCTTTGATAATTTGGTTCCCCTATTGCCCCAGAAGGAGCTACCTAAGGCAGTAATTATTAATGCCAGAAGGATGATTAGTAAAGTAAAAGAATTGCATGGTTTTTTCTCAGGAAAAATGCAGTCAATACAAGGCAAGATGAAAGCAATTGCTGCAGGGATTCCAAATTTTATTCCTACCATCCTAGATGCTGATGGAGTGATCAAGGAATGGCAAGAGTGGTCCTCCACTTTTGAGGATAATTTGAGGCAACCACGGTTTGTGACCTACTGCAATAGTGAGACTGATTTGAATTAAGAATTCAGATTACAATACCTGGTGTAGAACCTGCAGTATTGTTAATTAATTGAAAAACCATTGAAATGCCACAATAGATGATTTGCAAGCCAAAAGTGATCCATTCCATTCAAAAATAGAGTTTATACAAGTATGATGGATCCCAAGGGTCATCACTATCCCTTGGAAATGAAAATGAAGGGTCCACAAGATAATTAATTACAAAATAAATCCGAACAACTAAAAAAAGCTACAAAAATCTATATTAAAAATTACGTCTACTTGTAGAAGTCATAACTTTCTACTCGTAGCTTGAAAACACAAACCATCAGAATGTCTGGAAAGATCTTCTAAAGTTCTGCATTTTGTGTCCGAAGTCTTAAGCGTAGCGCTACGACTTCTTAGCCCTACCGAAGCCCAAAAATGCCCCGGAGGCCTCCAAAAATGCAAAATACTAGAACATAGAAAATACCAAAAAAATAGATTTTGAGAAAATACCGAAAAAATAGATTTCGGTATTTTCTCATTTTTGCTCATGCCAACATCTTCTGCATCTTCTTGGACTATGTTTTGATTAGAGACAGATGTAACAACTGTCTATGATATGATTGATTTTATGTTTAAAATAGAATTGGATATTAATAAGGCCACAGGAGAGTTAAAAGCTATAACTGACACTAAGTGGAACAAAAGCATTGGTGATTTAGATATCATCGGGGATGCCACATGGCCAAATGTAGACACTAACATTGCCATCTGGGAAGTCATTGCTGATATGAAAGCTATACCATCTACTGATAGTGACTAGGCAATGCAGGGATGCAGTTAGAGGTAAAAGGAATTAAGATAAAGCAAAGAAAGCGACAGGAGCTTAAAGACCAACAGAAAGATGCTAAGGATGCCTGCTAATAAGTGCCATTTGCCAGTTTTGCAACTGCATCCAAAGTTTTGATCCAGATATAAAGAATGTTTGAATGTAACTAAATGGAAAATATCTTTGTATTTTGCTTTCCATTAGGATTTTGACATGTGTCCTCCCATCTGAAGCTTGTTGCAATCCTTCCTATAAAAGGATTTCCAATTTGTGGAGTTCAAGTCTGAAATCCATGTAAGTTTCAAAGTTATGCTATTTTGCATTCGGTCCAATCAATCTTTGTGTCAATTTTTGTGATGTATTCATCTGCATATCTGAGAATACAAGTGAACATTGAATAATAAGTTCTCATGTCTTGAAGTATTTCTGAGTATATACCAGTATTGTATGATTTTCAAGGAGAATTAATACAAAAAGAATGTTCTGCCATATCTGTTTTCTCTAAATTTTGTCTCCATTGTTATGTGTTCGTTATGTTGGGATTGAATGAGCAAGGTTCATGCAGTTTAATGCAACTAGGATAAGTTGTATATCAATTTGTTGTTGCTTTTAATTCAAGGAATTAAGTAAATGCTTCAATAAATTGGTAGGATTTTAGTCATATAAGAAGGATATTTATAAGAATGGGGTTTAGGGTTAATTTTGGCTGATATATTTAATTGTAAGGCAATTAATTAGGTCAAAGTTCTACTGGGTAGACTCTGAATGCCAATGGATAGGGCACTGATCATCTATTCAGTTGCATATTGAAGAAATCATGGGGTCGCATGAAGCATAAAATTAAAATCAAATCAACTTTTACTTTACTGTTTGAAGATAAAACTGTTGGTCAGCACTTATTTGGAATAGTTCTCTGTATGTCATAGTTAGCTGTTGTGATCAAGAGCTATTTGCAAATTCAAGAAGAATTGTGACCTTTTATGCTATAGGGGATCGATTTTTTGAAGAAAAAGAATATTAGTGAGTAAATTGTGAAAAGAATATCAACATCCAATCATTTCACCCCTAAGGTGCACCCGCCTAAGCCCTGCAGAGCTTGAAGTGTAGAAAATCCTTGTGATTCTGTTAATGTTGGGTCCAGATATGAAGAATTCTCAGTTGAATATAGGAAGTAGCTAACCCTTAGATTGAGATTTTTCCTTTGCATCTTGGTATCAGTTTTTTCATTGCTTGGTAGTTTTAGAACTCCAACAAGTGGTTTAGGACCTCAATTTTCACTAACAAATTAGTTGGCAAGATTAAAATTCAGTGAGAAGCAATCTTGGGCAAGGCAGACTATAATATAGCCTTTCTGAAATGAGATTTAATAATAAATAGAAATACTGAAAAAAAATTATAATATAATATGATTACATTTTTTTATAATTTAATGAATAGTCAAAAAGGCATGGAATAAAGTATTATAAGTATTTGAGGATTAAAGGAGTATCAGAGAGAATATGTTAAAGCGTGTAGCTTCAAGCAGACAATGATTGTGATCAAAGATCTATTTGCATATGTGCGTGTGTGTATATATATATATATATATATATATATATATATATATATACACACCAATATGATTTACATACTGATATATATACATACATATATATATAATCTCATTATATGTCATTCTGCAAATGATAGATGCAATTGAAACCAATGAACATATATATATTTTATCTAAGATCATATCTCAGCCATGATCATAACATATTTTGATCCCTTTGATTTAAGATCATTATCGATCTGTATAAATATCATTATCAGGCTGTATATGAATCGAGTTCATTATGATCAGTAATATACTAAGTTACTGAATTCACTCACAAACCACGAAATGCGACATTCAATTCATTCGGATTTGAAGTCGATGAGAATTCGTCTAATGCTATCCAAATTCCTTGTGAATTCATGTTTTCAAACCCTAGGCAAATGCGTAGGAATTTTGACCGAATGTCATTGATGTCAATGAAGCCCAAGAAGAATGCGTAGCGAATTTAGACAAATTTACAAACCACGTCATCTTTTTGACTATTCACCTTTGCCATAATGAAAGATAAAACCTAAAACGATGCATAAGACAACCCGCGTTTGGGATTTTTCATTTTTGCATTCCACGACTCGCGTTTGGTAGCAACAACGGCAATTTAGGGTTTTGATTTTCACGTATTGCAACCCTGCTACTCCTTTGTCCCCATTGGAAGGAATTGCTACTCCCTGCAACTCCTTTGTCCCCATTGGAAGGAACTACTACTCCTTTGTCTAGCAAATCCACATTTTATCAAATTGAGCCATATTTCCTTGGGTCAATCACCGTATTTCTTTGTTATTTGGCAAGCTTCCTACAAAGGCTCATTTTTGTCGCCAGCCTCTACACTGCTACAGGTATGTACTATTCAAATGTTTTTTTTTTTTTTTTTTTTTTTTTTTTAAATTTTATTATAATCATGTAGGCCTTCAAATGTATGATCACAGTAAACACTAATTAGCAAAGGATTTAATAATCATAATATTATAATTATGATTATTCAATTCTCTGCTATTTAGTGTTCAATGAAACAGTTATCTATTAGACTATTTGAGGTGCTTGTCATTATCTATAGCATATAGGTATTAGAGAGGTCACTATTACTGTTGTTTGTATTAGTCTTTAGACGATTTCTGCTCATTGTTATCTATTTGAAGTGATTGCATTATCTCCTCGTTGTAACTTTTTTTATTTATTTGTAGATTCTATCATGGCTGCCAGTGCTTCTATAGCCAATAACCCCCACTTCAAAATCGACAGATGTTCCCTCCTTTGGAAACGTGTTCAAATGATTCAACCAATGCCGAGTGGAGAAGGTTATGTGTGGATTTGTAGCCATTACAAGAAAGAATTTAGTAGCTCTTACAGTAGAGTAAAAGCACATTTGTGCTTTATTCCTCAAAGAGGCATCAAATTTTGCACCAGGAAGCCAAGAGTAAACGGAGTGCTACCTAAAACATTTCTTCCAAATCACATTGTAAACAAATATATTCAAGAACAGAAGCAAGCAGAGGAAGCTGTTGGGAGGGAAAATTCTTCACATCCGTTGGAAAGTGGTAGGCCTCTAAAAAAAAGAAAAACATCATCTATGTCTTCAACTACCACTCCTAGTGAACCACCTACAGAGGGCCATCCATTCTTGCGTCCTCCTCAACAACAAATTGTAAGTAAAAGAGTAGTGGGACCCTTGGAATCATCATTCCAAAATGAAGCTAGAGACATTGCTGATCAAGCCATAGCCAAATGCGTTTATGCAAATGGATTGTCATTTAATGTTGTTCGCTCAGTATTGGCAATACATGGTGAGGGCAATTAACGAGGCCCCAAATAGATTCAAGAGCCCTGGGTATGAGAAGGTATACACCACTTTATTGGATGATGAGGTGGTCCGTGTAGAGAATGCCATGTTGCCCATCAAGGATGGATTGGTCGAAATAGGTGTGACAATAGTATTAGATGGATGGAAAGATGCAAGGAACTGTCCTTTAGTGAATGTTCTTGCAGTGTCTACAAGAGGTGCAATGTTTCTAAAAGTTATGGATTGTGAAGGAGAGGTAAACAATGGCCCTTTCATTGCAAACATTCTCATCCAAGCTATCAAGCAAGTTGGCCCTCAAAATGTTATTCAAGTAATAACTGACAATGTGAAGAATTGTAAGGCTGTCGGCATTTTGGTTGAGGAGCGGTATGAACACATTTTTTGGACACATTGTGCGGTGTACTTACTCAACCTAATGCTGCAAAAAATTGGCACTAAGGTTGAGTGGATAAAAAAATGTATGAAGAGGCACAAGAGATCCAAACGTTTGTCACAAACCACCATATGACACAAGCCATATTCAAACGATTCTTGAAATTGGAGCTCTTGAAGGTAAATTGAATTGTTTAAAATTTAAACATGTTTTAGAAATCTAGCCACTTTAGTAAACTTTCTATGTTTTCAAATTTTTAATCTATTACTATATTTATTTTAAAATAGATTGTTGAGACCCGCTTTGCCTCGAACACTATTGTTTTGAGGTGCCTTATCAAGGTTAAAGAAGCATTAACTAGAATGGTAACTAGTGCTAATTGGAGCGTATAGAGGCAACCTAATAGTGCCAAGGCAACTGCCATAAGGGGATTGATATTAAATGAATCTTGGTGGGATTGTGCTGAGTACCTTCTGAAGATCACTGAGCCTATATTGAGCATGATTCGATACACTGGCATGGATAGGCCTTGCTTGGGTGAGCTATATGATGGCATTGACTCCATGATTGAGGACATTAGAAATATCATAAATGAAAAAGCACAAGATCCTGATGAAATGTTCTTCAAGGAGCTACAGGTAATCATGGTAGAGAGATGGAACAAAATGACTACCCCTTTGCATCTCCTTGCCTTTGCATTGAGCCCCAGGTTCTATAGCTATCGGTCATCAAGAGGAGTACCACTAGAGTTCCCCCATACAGAGATCCTGAAGTTGTTCAAGGGTACAAGACAGCCCTTCGAAGATTTTTTCCTGAGCACCTACGGCCTGCAGTGAAGTCTGAATTATGAGTTTTGCAAGCACCGATTATTGTGGTCTTGACACTCTTGAAGACAAGAACAATGTTGATGCTCATAAATGGTGGTACTTCCATGGACAAAAATACCAACACTTGCAGCCCATTGCCATCAAAATTTTATTGCAAGTAAGTTTTTTAATCTTAAGATTCTGATTTCTAGTTTCTTATTGGTGAATATTCAAAATTCTAATTTCTAGTTTCTTGTTGGTAAATTTGCAAATCTCAATAGGTTGCTAGTTCATCATCATCTAAAAGAAATTGGAGCACATACTCCTTCATCCACTCAATAAAATGCAGCCAACTAAACTCCAAGAAAGCAGATAACTTGGTGTTTGTGCATTCCAACTTGAGGCTCACAATTCACAAAGAGAATACATACAAAAAGAGGGAGACAAAACAATGGGATGTTGAACCAGAGGCCGCAGAGTTAGAAGTCCACTTTGATGCACGTGCGGTTGAAGATGGTGATCCTGAGGCTACGGCTGAGACTACGGTTGAGAATGTTGATTCTAGTGACACTAATTGTGCTTCCAATCACCAACTACCTAATGATGATGAATTCTTTGATGGTTTTTAATGATACATTGATATTTGATCACATAAGCCTATGACTAATTACTAATTACTGATTGGTAATGTTGACATTGTTGTTGTAAAGTTTTTGAATTGAAACATTCATATGGTGGTGTATTTTGACATTTTGTCATGCCATCCGAACAAAACCATTAATATATGTGGTGGTTGAATTTGCTAAATTTCTTTAGAGATTACTGTGTATGAACTGGTTTGCTGCAGCATATTTTTACATATATATATATATATATATATATATATATATATATATAATTTTTATTTTTAAATCTTGTACAGACCCAAAATGAACCTGAACCCAACTCAAAAAAATTTGATCGAATTTCAAACTCGAATGTCAAACCCACATCCGAACTAGAATCCGAACCGGCAATTTAGGTAATATATGTTTAGACTTGTGTTAAGTCTAACTAACTCAAAACGGGTATGACAAACAAACACTGAATAGGTGTGACTGTGAATGGTCATGTCTCCATTCGGAGACATGCCCATTCACTCGCACACCCCTCCTTGTTATATATATACTCAATCTGCCCAATATTGCAAGGCATCGAAATCTATTAATGCAAGCATATCAAAGGAATGTAAGCATTACAAGTACAAGAACATCTATGTTATTTCTGTGTTAATATATACAGATTCCGAAGCAATCAAATTCATTTGCATCAGTGCTTAAACTTGCAAACAAAATCGTGCATCAGTTAGCCTTATATTGAAATCAGGTAAGAAACTTTACATGGTATCAGAGCGTTGTTAAGGAGAGATCTCATTAAGTTTAAGAGATCAGATTTCACATTAAGTTGCAATCTCTCATTATTCTTCAAGATGACAAACATGTTAAGATTCGAACACCACCTTACAAGTGTTGACAACTTTGAATACTGGAAAATTCGTATAATGATGCTATTAAAAGAGAACAAATTAGAATACTTTGTAAAAGAAGAAAAGGAAGAACCTAAAGATGATCCAAAGAAAACTCTATGGATCGAGAATAATGAGAAGGCCATGGAAATAATAGTGGATGTTGTTCGAGATCACATAGTGCCTATTGTGGCAAAACATGCAACAGCATATTGCATATTTAAAGCTCTTGAAAATGCATTCATAGTAAATAACACTGGTAGAAAACTTGTTCTTAAAAGACAAATGAATAATATTAGCATGAATAAAGGAGAAACAGTAAATGCCTTCTTCATGAGAATCACAGAATTGAGAGATCAACTATCTTCAATCAGTTATGGTATTGACAACCAAGAGTTATCCCTAGTAGCATTAGAAGGACTACCAAATTCTTGGGAGTCATTTGTACAAGTGAAAGATCTAAAATTCCAAAACTAGATCAATTAAGATTTAATTGTCTTCCAGAAGAGTCAAGATTAATGACTAAAGGAAAACATAAAACCTTAGATGAAGACATTCATGTTCTTAACACCAACTCTCATAAGAAGGGTAAGACGAAGAACACAAAAAGGAAAAGAAACTTTCATAGAAAAGGATAGTCAAAATAGAAGAAAGACTTGTCTAAAATTCAAAGTTTCAAATGTGATCAATATGGACATTATGCACTAAATTGTCCTGATCAATCAAAACTTCAAGCATCATTTGCCAAAACTGATAAATCAATCAAAGGTCAAGATTATGAGAAATATGCCTTCTACTCAGCCTTGTCTAGTCAAATATCAACCAAGTCCAACACTTGGATAATTGACAGTGGATCTTCAAGACACATCATTGGATATCAAGATAACCTAGAAAGCATGCAAATAGAAATAGATGAAGAAGTTACAATTGGGGATGATTCTGCACATTCTGTAAAAGGAGTTGGGACCTACACCATCAAATTAAAATCCAGAAAATCTATTCAACTTTCTGGAGTTCTATATGTACCAGGTATTAAAAGGAATTTAATATCTATATGAGCACTTGAAGATGGTGGCTATAGAATTACATTCATGGAAGGCAAAGTACTAGCATGGGCAAAGAATTCAACTACAAAGAAGGCTCAAACAATAGGAGTAAGACAAGGACTATTATATGAGCTTTGCACTAAGACAAATCTTGCACTTGTCATGAGACTTCAGATTCAAATGAAATCTAGCATAGAAGATTAGGTCATATCAACTTTCGTGCTCTAACATCTATGGGGAAGTTGGTCACTGGAATGCCCAAATTAAGTCAAATTCACAATGAATCCTGCAAAGGTTGTGCCTTCGGGAAAAACACAAAAAAGTCATTTCCTCATAGTTTGAGCAAAACTAAAGATGTGTTAGAACTAGTGCACTATGACCTATGTGGACCCATGTCTACACCATCCATAGGAGGGTTCTTGTACTATGTGATATTTGTTGATGATTTTCAAGGAAGACATGGATATACTTCCTTAAGTCCAAAGAATCTGAAGAGATTCTTTCTAAATTTAAAGAATTTAAAACTATCACTAAAAGCTCCTCAAAAAAGAATATTTAAAATTCTTAGAACAGATAATGTGAAAGAATACACTTCTGCAATATTTAAAGAATTCTGCAAACTTGTTGAGATTAAGCGGGAGTTTACAGTTCCCTACAACCCTCAACAAAATGGAGTTGCTGAAAGAAAAAATAGATCCATCGTAGAAGCTGCTAGGGCTATTATATATGATCAAAACTTGAGCATGTCATTTAGGTCTGAAGCATCTAATATAGTAATCTATATTCAAAATAGACGTCCTCACTCACATTTGGACAACAAAACTCTTGAAGAAGCATTTTCAAGAATGAAACCTGACATTAGCCATTTAAGGATATTTGGATATCCTATGTATATTCATGTACCTAAGCAAAAAAGGACAAAGTTAAAACCTACTGGAAGGAAAGGAATTCTTATTGGTTTTAGTGAAACAATAAAGGGTTACAAAATCTACATCCCTGGATAGAAACATATAGAACTCAACATAGATGTCATCTTTGAAGTAGATATTGCTTTCAAAAGAGCCAAAATTTCAAATGAACTAGATACGGATGACTTATCCTGTTCCCTAGAAGAGGCTCCTGCTCCTGAGATTCAGAGGGAGTACCCTGAAGAGACTTCAAATGAAAATAAGATACTTCTTGAGACTCAAGAAGAGAGTCTTGACAATAATTCTAAAAGGCGACTTTGGGCAAGAAAAACTATAGAGGAAGGAGATGAATTTGCAACACCTTCAGGGACATTCAGAGAAAGCAAAAGACCTCGAAAATTAACATACAATGCATTCATGTGTGAGATTCCAAACTCTGAACCTTCTAATGCTTCAGAAGCTCTTACACATCAAGTTTGGAAAGATGCAATGGTGGAAAAATATCAGTTGATACTAAAAAATGATGTTTGGGATATAGGTCCTAGACCTAGACGAAAATCTTTTGTTTCATCCAAAT
This sequence comes from Cupressus sempervirens, assembly GCA_028749045.1. Lineage (NCBI taxonomy): Eukaryota > Viridiplantae > Streptophyta > Pinopsida > Cupressales > Cupressaceae > Cupressus > Cupressus sempervirens. The sequence continues at coordinate 129,420,435 of CM053786.1, read as the reverse complement.
GGCTCTTCAAAGTTAAGTATGTTGCAGATGGTAGTATTGAAAAGCATAAAGCTCGTTTTGTGGCTAGAGGATTCTCTCAAAAGGAAGGAATAGACTTTGAAGAAACTTTTGCACCAGTTGCCAGGTATACCTCAGTTAGAACTATAATAGCCATTGGAACAACTAAAGGTTGGAAAATTCATCAAATGGATGTAAAAATTGCTTTTCTAAATGGAACGATTTAGGAAGAAGAATACTTGGAACAACCAGAAGGATTTGTGACTCATGATGTTGCCTCTTATGTATGTAAATTGAAAAAGGCTTTATATAGACCAGAGTAATGTGAATCGTGGCGATTCACGCAATTTCAAGATCAAACTTAAGGCATGCGATTCATGGTGAGTTGGTGAATTAGCTCGCCGATTTTTGTGCCAAGCACAAAAATCGCCCGAACCACCTAAATCAGAGATTTTTGTCAAAAATACCAAAAATCGGCAAAATCGGCAAGTTGCTAAAAAATTGCCAAAAATCACCAATTTTAAAATCTTTGAATTTCAAGGCTTTTTTCACCTTGCCGATTTGTAGCCGATTCATAAGCAATTCATATGCGATTCACGATTCGAGTAGGCCTTGTCGATTCCGATCTGATTCCAATTTTGGGTTCTTTCATATGAACTCTAAATATCTTCCAAGTCTTGGATTCACCAAGAACGATGCTGATCCAAATCTTTACTTTAAAATAACTAAAGGTGATATGTTGATTCTAATCCTTTATGTTGATGACCTTCTAATTACAGGAGAAGACCATCTCATTAATCAGTGTAAGAAAGAATTGACTTCTAAATTTGACATGAAGGACTTAGGGATTCTTCATTACTTCCTTGGATTGGAAGTTTATCAGAAGTCTGGGAATATCTTCCTACATCAAAAGAAGTATACTGTCAATATTTTGAAAAGATTTGGAATGTGGAGTTGTCAACCTATGTCAACACCTATGGAAACCAACTTACACACGCTAAAGGAAGCAAGTGTTGAATCTAGACTTATTGATCCCACTTTATACAGACAAATAATTGGGTCTCTAATGTATCTTGTGAATACTTGATCAGATATTCGCTATGCAATGAATGCATTATATCAATTCATGTGTGAACCTCGAGAAATACGTCTTGTGGCTTTGAAGCATATATTAAGATACCTTCAAGGCACTATTGAGTATGAGCTTAAATATGAGAATACCATCTTGGAGTTACATGGATATACTGATTTTGAGTGGGCCAAAAGTGTAAGAGACTAAAAAAGCACATTAGGATGTTGTTTCAGTTTAGGATCAGCTATGATCTCATGGATTGGTAAGAAACAAGCTTCAGTCACTCAAAGTTCTACCGAGGCAGAGTACATTGCAGCAGCAATGGGAACAAGTGAAGCAGTGTGGCTTCAAAAATTGTTTTCTAGTTTATTCTGTGAGCCTCTGAAACCTACCACTACTCACTATGATAACCAAAGTTGTATCAAGTTGTCCTTGAATCCAATTATTCATGATAGATCCAAGCATATAGAAATTCCTTATCACTACGTAAAAGACATGGTGGAAAGAAGAGCTATTCAGTTGTAATATATTAATACAGGTGATCAAACAGCTGACATTCTCACCAAGCCTCTTCCTAAAGTGAAGGTTGATCATTCTAGAAAGAAACTTGGTATGGTTGAAATGTAGGTTTATGAGATTGATTCTCAACTTTGTAAATTTGTATTATTTTTAATAAAGATGTTTAAAGTATAAACTCTTTTGTCATATGTGTGACTCTATGACTTATGGGCCTACTCTATGTACATTATTAAAAGGTGACAATCTTTTATAATGAAATGTTGACTCTTATAAGGTAACGACTCTATAATGATTAGATTACAATCATGATGACTATCATGTGACTTGATATTCATGGACAAGTCATGATAGTTAAAAGGGCATATTGATAGATATCATGTGATGTGATATTTGTAGAAGATTGGTATGTTCATTTTATCATGGTGGGTATTATGTGACATAATATCCATTGATATACCATAATCTCTTATGGTAGATATCATGAGACTTGATTTTCTTAAGTATATCACTAACTAGGTGATATCACTTTTCAAATAAGGAGAACTTATATATATGCACTTTGTCTTCCCCAGCTAAGAGGGAGTGTTAAAGCATGTAGCTTCGGTCAAACAATGACTATGATCAAAGATCTATATACATATGTATATATATACCAATATGTGTTGTGAGGTTTTCACACCATCGCCCCAAAAATTTTGGGGACCCCCCTTTTTTTTATCGCCTTAATAATTTTTTTAAGTTGTCCAAAAAGTTCCGATTTTAGAAAATTTTACGCCTTGGACGCTTTCGGGTCAAGAGGAAGGAGGTTAAATTTATTTTCACCCAGTTTTAAGCTTGATTTTACAGAACGACCAATTTTATCCTTGAGCCGAACAAATTTCAAAGAACAACACTTGGCAGAATGAAATTGTAAATTTTGTACTTAGACGATTTTTTTTTTTTTAATTTAGATATAATTGTATAAACTTGAGTAATTTTCAAAAAATGGAATTTTTGTTAGATTTGGGTTTTTCGGAAAATCTTGAATTTTTTCAGTGAAAAAAATTAATCTTGTGATGGTGAAATCAAATGAGAAAATCAATTTTAGACTCTAGAGAAATGATTTTATTTTTGTTAAAATAATTAAAATTGCATAGCAAAATAGATTTAGATTAAATTGCAAAAATTGGCATTAAATGGATTAAATTTGCCTTAAAATTTTTAAGTCTTTAAAGAAATTAGTAATTTAAAATTGAAAAAATTGCTCTTGGCTTGCCAAATCGGATTTTTAATGATATTTTAATTACTAAATTGTCATTAAATGGAAACATTTAGCATCTCCAAGGCTTTATTTATTTTATTTTTGCAATTTTGGTCTAACCCGCAATTTAAAAATGCAAGTCTCATTGTGGCAAAATTAATTTTTGGCTAAACATTTAATTGGGACCAGATTTGTGCTCTAATTAATGTTTTTTTCGCTCCCAGGGTGCAAGTCGGCCAGCTAAGAAGAGTAAGTAAAATGGGTATAAGAGAAAGCTCTTTCGCCTTATCTTCTCATTCCTCCATCTTCCTCTTCATTGTGTTTGGCGAGATTTTGGCAAAGGAGCAGATTTCTTCTTCCTTGGATGATTTTTGCAAGGGCAGATTGGCATTGTGTTTGGCAATTTTTTTAGGCAACTTGGAGCTGCTCTTTATGCTTGGCGATTTATTTAATAAGAGCAGATCTGCACTCTTCTTGCTTGGCAAATTTCTTCTAGGGCAGATTTATCATGGTCTAAGTCTGATTTTCTTCCAAATTTGGCAAATTTTATTTAGAAGAACATCCTCCATGCTTGGCGAGTTAGTTTAAGGACAGAATTTTCCATTCTTGGCAACTTTTGGAAGGCAGATCTGATTATTTTTTCTTGCCCTAAGGCGAATTTTGTGGAAGACAAAATTTTGATTTTCAATAGAGGTTGCGATTTTCTCCTAGAGATTGGACGATTTTGTTAGTGAAGAAAACAAGTGATAAAGTCTGATTTTTTGGCACATGAATTGGCAATTTCAAGTGGACAGAATTCTGATTTCTTCATCTAGGGCATCAATATTTGCAAGGGGCTTGAAATTCTTAAATCCGATCCAAAATTCAAAAGAAGACCCAGCCATTGGTAAAGGTAAATTCAATTCATTTAGAGTTGAAAGTGGTCCTTAAGCAGATTTCGCTCTTTTGTTCTTGTCTAGTTTTGTTTCTCTTGGTTCTTCTTGCATTCATCTTCCACCACTTCATCATCCCATCCTAGGTTGAAGATTGGAGATTGATTAGGGTAGAATCCATGATAGGACATTTGAAGAGGCAAAAATAAGCGAGACCACCCTAAATTGAAGTTGGGAGATATAAGTGTAGTCCATCCTAAGGTAATAGCAAGGCAGAAATAAGTGTTAGTCTCATCCTAGGTTGAAGATTGGAGATTGATAAGTGCAGTGATAAGACTTGGTGAGGCAGAAATAAGTGTAGAATCCATCGATAGAAAGGTTGGAGATCAATAAGGGTAGTCCATATCACTTAGAACGAAGGGGCAGAAATAAGTGTTTAGGATGGTAGATGTTAGTGCAATCAAAAACCCTACAGGAACAAAAACTAAGAAAGACAAAAAGGATATGATGCCCAAAACAACTTTCTTCTCGAAAATGAGGCGAATAACTGATACCAATGACTGTACAATAAAAATGATACAGGTAAAGGACAAACTAAAGGAAGGACAATCCCCCATGGCAAAGAAAATATACAAAAGTGGGATTGTACACACAGCAGCTTTTCCTCCTACCTTGCCTTGTCCAGAATTGGTTATGGAGTGCGCATCTAGGTTTGATCTAATCAGTAAATCCATCATTTTTTATGACGGGAAGAAAGTGTTGGCCAACATTAGCGGACAGGTAATCGAAGAAGCATTTAACATTCCCCAGTACAAGAACATGACAATGGCGATGATGGATCAGGCAGCCAAGTCATTTCAAGATAACCAAGAAGTTTATTTCATGCATCTAAAATAGAATTGGCTACATGAGGGAAAGAAAGGAGTAACCAGATCATCGAGGCTCACAGTGGCAAATTTCAAATTAGAATATGGCGATCTCATTGTGCTTCTCAACTGGATCATGGGCCTAGCACAAGGTATGCAATTCGAAAACTAGATGTGCTTCTTTATTGATGAAATTGAAAAAGGAAAAAGAAGATTTTATTGGGCTAAGATCATAAGTGAGAATCTAGAGTTGCAACTTAGAACCGTACAAAACCAAAAGCAATTCTACATGGGATCCTATCTATTTTACCTAATTGCTAGATTGTATAAGAGTCTGGGACTTAAGGCCTTAGGAGATATTTGCAGTGGGTCGGGACAATATTTGGTGCATGAATGCTATCCACAGCTTCATTTGCACAACAAAGATTACAAAATGTTTTGTGATGCCTTTGCCATGAAGACAGTAAGGATATTACAAGGGACACCTGCTAGGCGACTCTCATCGAAAGCAGAAGCAAAGATAAAGAAATATGGGAGTTGGTTTATCCAATTTTCGCAATTCACCTACATTAGAGTAGCAGGGAGTATAGTTTGTCCCAAGAGACTTCCAAGGTACCCACCCAACAAGGTAGTTTTGATGGAACTCACAAGGTAACTTGAGCATTATGACAAAATAATGAAACTCGAGGGTAAGTTAGGGATTACCTTCTCATTTGGAATTGGCAATGATAGTTGCCCCAATCATGTTGCCTTTGCAGCTGCGGAGAAGGAATTGGAATGGTATCATCTAGGATGGTACAGAGCAAGGCAAGGATTCGATCCTAATAGTCTTATTAAGTTATCTCACGGAAATGCATTTAAACATATTCTCACCATAGAAGACTTTTGGGCCAATGCCAAGGATGCCTTTCATGTGAGAAAGCTAGCTTTCTCAAGATTGATGGTGGACATGATGAGATATCAAATGGAGAGGCCTTGATATTCCCGATCAACTAGAAGATGATGGAAATGTGTTGAGAGAAGATTATGATACAGTAGAAGGAACAGAATTGAATCCAGTAGATTGGAATGATCATTAGGATCCTTCCTTGGAGGCAGTTACAAGAGTAGTTGATTTGCATACCGGGTTATGGTATAATGAAAGATTAAGGAAGCTAGAAAGTCAAAGGATTCCCCTTACTTATGAGAAGATGAAGCCAAAAGAAAGTCCAGCAAAATCAGTCGGACAGAAGGGTAAAGGAAATAGCCAACAACAAGAAACAGTTAGAAGCAAGAAGAAAGCTTTGGAGGTTGAGAATAACAAAGAACATCTAGAACCTCCAGCGAAGAGACAGTGTGTGGCACTGTTAAGGGAAAGTATAATTGAGGCTAGAGGCCAAGAAGATAACACAAGTGAACAAAGGATTGCGGTAGAAGTGAGCTCTGATTTAGAGTCAAGTGGTTACAGTAATAGCACCGAGTACTCTCCTCTCTCAGAAAATCAACGTGGAGATGACATGGCAGTTACTAGTGAAGAAGGAGATGGACCGATTGATATTGAGGCAGTAAGTCAGGCACCCGAGGCCATTGGTGATGCTCTGTTAGATGAACCGAATCCAGATTTGGGGAGATGCACCACACCAATATGGTTAAGGAAAATGCTTGTGCCAAGGGGTGAGGTAGTAACTGCCCGAATAGTTGAAGACATCCAAGGACTAATAGAAAAGGGTGATAGCAAGAACCAAAAACAAATGGCAAAAACGGTGGCAAAGGTAATCAGGTGCGACAATGATGGTCATTGAAAGGTTCAGATTGCTATACCAACAGTCAACAAGGCATTGGATGAGATTCTGGCCCAAGAATATGAGATAGCGGAGCATAATTTGGGAAGAAACACAAATGACATGAAGTGTGAGGAGATCCAAGAGGGTGTAGCTTCAATCAGAGAAAGGTTGAGGATGGCAAATGAAAGGATCATAAAGTTGGAGGCCGAGAACAAATACTAGAGAGATTGCCAGCCTATCAAACAGTTGCACCAGGAAGCCCTTCCTCAAGACAGTGGAAGCAACCTAGAAGAGATATCGGCTCAGCTACATGAAGTCAGGGATTGGATCCATGATACAATCCAAGATGGGCAAAATTTTTTGCCTTCCTTTGTCTCGACATTCCGATCATTAGTGACTGTTAGAAACAAGTTCAGAGTATTTGAAGAGGAGTGGAAGGATTTCCTTCCAGTCAAGGATTTAGCTATTCCCAGGCTACAGGCGTTCATTGGGCTATCGGAGGCATATTTGGAAAGGACCAAGTTGGTTGATGAAAGAGGATTGAGTATGGTTGAGTCTTGGTTTGTTGCCTTGACTACCAAATTGAGAACACTCGAGGAGATACAGAAGGCAGTTGCATATCACAGCCCAAGCATCGACACTTCTATTTCAACCATGATGAGCAACGTTGGGGTGGCACTTGATTTTGAAGACATCAGAGAAGAGGGCATTGATGAGACAAAACTTGGGTCAAGATTGGATGAGTTAGGAAAGGTTGCTATCAAGAAGGAACATTTGGGCACCCTTTCTCCCTCAATGCCTTTATCAGATTTGCAAAAGAGTATGAGAAGGACCATGAGAAGACACTACAGGCAACAGGCAGCATGATGAAATCGATTAAACTCAAGATAAAACATACACCTTGCCCTCCCATGGAGGAAGTCAATCAAAGGCTAGCTAAGTTCATTGCCTTAGTTAAAAGAGTGAACGAAAAAGGGAGATTTATATTAGAAGATCATTTGATGTAAGCCCAAGTGGCAATTTCTCTTTCTTCTAGGATAGGACAAGTGTCTAATTCTGATTGGCCACCATTTTGGTGCCTTCTCATTGGTTGCTACTTTTTCACTTTTTTCATTGGTCCATTGGTGAGGTGGCATCTTCTCATTGGCCGATGGGGTGGCAACCCTAATTAGGGTTTCTAAAATTCAATCTGGATCGTCGGTTTTGCCTCTTTATCTCTATTGTCGGTTATACATTTTGGCCTCTATATAAGGCCATTTGCTCTCATTTGTAATGGTCAGAGAAAATTGTTGCATAAGATAATGCCAAAAATCGCTTTTCTTTCTCATTGTTGTGACTTGCATGGTGATTAAGAGCCTTTGGTATTGTTGCATGGTTTCTACTTCCAGATAGTTAAGAGTAAAATTTCTTTTCAAGTTGTTAAAGTGGATTGTATTTCAAGTTGTTAAGTAAAGAGTAAAGTAGATGGATAGTTGCACAATAGCATTAGTAGATGTTTGATAGGGATCAATTCTAGGCCACTAGCATCCTAGCAGCTTGTTGGGAAGCCTTGTGTGGTAAACTAGTTCATTTTCCTTTGAATCATTGCATCTATGGAGGTGGAGCCGCCGGTTAACTTTCATTAGATTCGATCCCTGTCCGTTTGCCAATCTTCCATTCATAGGAGTAAGAGTAGAGTAGCAAATAGTTAGGAGTTGGAGTTTTGAAGAGGAAAGTTAGAAAGGCGTAAGTCATAAGAACATTCACCCTTCATCACCTTCTCCGTCAACATCATCTGGCATTCACACCGAATCACCATCACCATCACCATCATTCCACCAAAGACCAAATTATCTTCGAATGAATAACGTAAGCCTACCTATGTGATTACTAGCAAATCACATCGATAACTGAGTTAGTATCCACAGGTGTAAGTAACATTGGAGTTATTCTCATGTCTTTATGAGTATTAACTTTTCAAAAGAGGAATTGAGAATTTGATATCCCATATCAAGTGTTCAATTGCTATATGTTATGTAGTGGTACAAAACTGACATCAACAGTATGATTTACATATTGATACATATACATACATATATATTTAATCTCATCATATGTCATTCTACAAATGATCGATGTAGTTGAAACCGATGAATGTATATATATTTCATCTACGATCATATCTCAGCCATGATCGTAACATATTCTGATCCCTTTGATTTAAGATCATTATCGATCTGCATAAATATCATTATCGGGTTGCATATGAATCAAGTTCATCATGATCAGTACTATGTGTTTAGACTTGTGTTAAGTCTAACCAACTCAAAACGGGTATGACAAACAAACACCGAATAGGTGTGAGTGAATGGTCATGTCTCCATTCAGAGACATGCCTGTTCACTCTCACACCTCTCCTTGTTATATATATACTTGATCTGCCTGATATTGCAAGGCATCGAAATCTATTAATGCAAGCATATCAAAGGAACATAAGCATCACAAGTACAAGAACATCTTTGTTATTTCTGTGGTAATATATATATAGATTTTGAAGCAAATCAAATTCATTGGCATTAGTGCTTAAACCTACAAACAAAATCGTGCATCAGTCAACCTTTTATTGAAATCTGGTAAGAAACTTTACAGAATATCATCAAGGAGGGAAGGTACAGGCATGGGTGAAGGTTAAAAATGTCATGCGAGCAAGAATCCATAGCTAAGTATCTTGGTCATCAGGTCATGCAATAGGATTGTTAGAATTGATCTTCCTTGGTCACGTTGCATTTGGTTAGTGTTCTGATCCATGTTCTAAGCAAAGAACTAACAATTCTAGATTCATGGGTGTTCATTGTGATCTTCCTCTACCAATTTAAAGGACAACCTTGTCAATCTCACCATTTAGCATTTATTGTGTTGTGTATGCATAACATATACCTATATATCTGTATGTGTGTGTATGTGTGTGTGTGTGTATTAGAGATCCCAAAATCGAAGCAATTCAGGAAATTCTGGCGATTTTATGATTCAATTCGACCTTCCCAAGTTTTGGTGACTCGGTATCTCAGACCAGCGATTAATCGCTAGAAATCGCCTAACTCGGCGATTCATATGATTTAAGCAAAAATCGCCATAAATTGCGGCCATGAATCAGGATTCTAAAACTGCATATTACCAAAATCACACTTCATTTCACCCAAGTTGGGATGCACGATTAAAATGACATGTGCAAATGGTATTTTACCATGAACTTGTTACTATATAATTGTCAGATGTGAATCAGAACAGTTACTGTTTACATCCAAGATTTCATACAATATAGGTAAATTAAATCCCAAGACTTGTCATCTGAGATCGAACTACAAAGATAGAGAATGAACAACAATGTGCACAGTTACCAATGGTTAACAGTTATCCTTACTGAACCACGAATCCTCACCACCAACAAGTAATTAGCTGACAGGCTATTTAGTGCGGGGATGCCCGCCGGAATTCAAAGTCGGATGCTGAAAATGTTTTGGGTTTTTAATAAAAGTTCATGAAAAGCCTGAATGGTAATGCCTTGCCTTATATAGTAGTTCCAAATACAATGAGTGGTCATGATTAACTAAAAATCAAGGGCCAAGATTAATCCAACAATGCCCTAATCTACTTAACAGCTACAAGCATTAAATGTTGGCCAATTACAATTGGGCACCACCTTGTGAAGGAACAAGAAAATTAAAACGTTTTTATGAACCAATGAGAAAAATAGTTAGGTGAAGACATTGAATTCTGCACGTACACTTGGCATGATCTAATTAAATGTGCTTGGACATTTTGACTCTCTTGTTTGAAAGTTGTGTTAAAGATTCAAGCATTCCCCACTAAAGAATAAATGAATGCTTACAAGTTACAAATACTCTCAGGGATCCAATATCAATTATTTGAAATTTCCAATGCTGGTTACTGATCTTACCCTATTGATTGTAATGCATGCATGTTTATTTCGTTGAGTAAACTCTAGAATCCTTTTCTTTGTCATCTGCTCTATCATGGAACTGAAAGCAAACCATCTATTAAACTTAAAATATGTTATCTTTGTTATATGCTATTTTTGTATGATATTTATAAGTTTGAAGCAAGTTTGTCAAAGAGAGAACTCAGATTTAACTACATTCATTCAAAAGATTAAGGAAAAGATTAAGGACAATAGTGTAGTTTATCTATTCTCTTTTTGAGCATATTATAGCTTAATTCATCCACAATACCTCCCATATTAAGACAAGAGGTTTTTAATTCTGTTATGCTTAAAAATTAAAATTTATGGTATGAGCACTATGACTATATGATGGTAAGATCACTATGATTACAAGTTTATGGTGTTTTTGTTATTTAGATGTGTTTATTCTACTATGCTACATTCTAATTCTAACTATACTTCATAAATATGTATATATACATATATTTTTTTTAATTTTTATACGTTTTGTACTAACGAACCCAAACCCCTTTCAAAATTTTGACGAACTTCCAAACCGGTTCTTGAACTTTGAACTTGGAACCGAACCCGAACCAGTAACTTAGGTCAAAACGTTGTTAAATAAAATTTTGGCATATCCTAGGCTTACCTTATTTCTATTTTGCAATTCCAAATCAAACTAGCAATTAAATGGGCCAATTTCACTATGGGGCTTGGTTATTTTCACGTTTTATTTAAAACTAGGTCATCTTTGGGGGTTTAACTTAATTTTTTGTTTCCCTCCAGGCATGTCCGACCACTCTGGAGATCAACTGGAGGATATAAGAAGGGGCTTCCCCCCTCTTATTTCCTCGTTCTTTCCACTTCCTTTGCTGGAGCTTGAGCGATTTTCTTCCAAAGGGATGAATTTCTGCCCTAAGGCAATTTTTGGAGTCTGATTTTTTTCTCCTTGGCAGCAATTTCTTCCTTGGTTGGGCGATTTCTGCCCTAGGGCGATTTTTGGAGGAGAAGATCTGATTTTTTTTGCAAGATTGGCAGCGATTTTGGGGTCTGATTTTCCATTCTTTGGCAGCAAATTTTTCCTCCAGCTATGGCAATTTTATTTGGTGAAGAGGCAAGGCGATTTGAGATCTGATTTTTTGGCAAGTGTGGGTGATTTTAGACGGAGGAAATTCTCATTTGGAGCAGAATTTTTCTGGCCTAGGGCAGCGATTTTTCCTTCAAGTTGGGCAATTTTGGCAAGGAGGTCAAAATTTGGTGAAAGGAACAGATTTTCGCAAGCAATTCATTTGCTAGGGCATCACATTTTGGAGGAGTATTGAAATTTTTGAGAGCAAATCTGAATTTGAAGAGGGCCAATTGTTGGTAGAAGGCAAATTTAAGGTAAGATTCCAATTCATTTTTAGAGGTGAAGATTGGTTTTAAAGGCGGATTTTATTCCTTGTTCTTGCTTGGTTTGTTTCCCTTATCTTCCTTCTTGCACTATTCATCCACCACTTTATCATTTCCATTGATAGGCTGAAGTTGGGAGATATAAGTGTAGATTTCATGATAGGACATTTGGAGAGTCGGGTGTTCATGGGGATCCCAATCATTTGCCGGCTCATTACCAGATAGAGAGCTAAACCAATACCAATACCATGTTGAATCAGAGATAATGCAAAGATGTATTTACTCAAAAATAAGCTAAACCACCCTAGGATTGAAGTTGAGAGATATAAGTGTAGTCCATCCTAAGGTAACGAAGAGGCAAAAATAAGTGGTAGCCCCACCCCAAGGATTGAAGTTTGGAGATTGATAAGTGTAGAGATAGGATTTGGAGAGGCTAAAATAAGCTAGATTCCATCGATAGAAAGAAGTTTGGAGATTGATAAGTGTAGTCCATATCATTTAGAACGAAGGGGCAGAAATAAGTGTTTAAGATGGTGGATGTTAGTGCAAGCAATAACCCAAAGGGAACGAATACCAAAAAGGACAAGGAAGACATGATGCCTAAGACCACCTTCTTCTCGAAAGTGAGGCGAATAAGTGATACCAATATCGGCATGATGAACATGGTACAGTTGAAGGATAGATTGAAGGAAGGACAATCTACCATGGTGAAGAAGATCTACAAGAGCGGAATTGTACACGTGGCACCTTTCCCTCCTACCTTGTCTTGTCCAGAATTGGTAATGAAGTGTGCATCCCAATTTGATATTGTGACCAAATCCATCATTTTTTATTAAGGGAAGAGAGTGTTGGCGAACATCAACGGACAAGTGGTCGAAGAAGTATTCAATATTCCCCATCATAAAGGCATGATAGTGGTAATGATGGATCAAACAACCAAGTTCTTTCAGGATAATCAAGAGGCCTACTTCATTCATCTAAAGCGGAATTGGTTAGACGAAGGCAAAAAGGGAGTTACCAAGTCGTCAAAGCTCACCAAGTCAGATTCCAAATCAAAATATGGTGACCTTATTGTGCTTCTCAACCGAATCATGGGCGTGGCTCAAGGTATGCAATTCGAGAGCTGGATGTACTATTTTATTGATGAAATTGAAAATGGAAAGAGAAAATTTGATTGGGCTAGAATTATAAGAGAAAATTTAGAGTTGCAACTCAGGACAGTGCAAAATCAAAAACAATTCTACATGGGATCCTATATTTTATATCTGATTGCGAGACTATATGAAATCCTAGACTTAAGACCTTAGGGGTGATTGTCAATAGACCGGGGCAATATTTGGTGCATGAGTGTTATTCACAACTTCATTTGGACAACACCAAAGATTATAAGATGTTTTATGATGCCTTTGCCATGAAGACAGTAAGAATATTACAAGGGACACCTGCTAGGAGGCTCTCATCGCAAGCGGAAGCAAAAGTTAAGAAGTATGGGAGTTGGTTCATCCAATTTTCACAATTCACATATATCAAAGTAGCAGAAAGTACATTTTGTCCCAAAAGACTTCCAAGGTACCCACCCGACAAGATAGTTTTGATGGAGTTGGTTAGGCAACTTGAGCATTATGACAAGATGATGAAACTTAAAGGTGAGACAGGGATTACCTTCTCATTTGGAATAGGCAATAATACTTGCCCCAATCCTGTCGCCTTTGCAGCTAGGAGTTAGAATGGTATCATCTAGAATGGTATAGAGCAAGATAGGGATTCAATCCTAATGGTCTTACCAAGGCATCTCGTGAAAACACATTCAAACATATTCCTATTATTGAAGATTTTTGGGCCAATGCACAGGATGCCTTTCATGTAAGAAAGCTAGCTTTCTCAAGATTGTCAATGGGCATGATAAGGGCAATCAAATGGAGAGGCCTTGATATTCCCGATCAACTGGAAGATGATGAAAATGTGCTAAGAGAAGATTATGATACAGTGGATGGAACAGAGTTGGGTCCAGTGGATTGGGATGATCATCAGAATCCTTCCTTAGAGGCAATTACAAGGACAGTTGATCTGCACACTGAGTCATGGTACAATGGGAAGTTAAGGCAATTGCAAAGTCGGAAGGTACGCCTTACTCATGAGAAGATGAAACCAGAGGAAGAAGGTCCAACAGAGTCAGTCGGACAGAAAGGTGGAGGCAGTAGCCAACAACAAAGAGCAGTTAAGAGCAAGAAGAGAAATTTGGAGGTTAAGAAAAGTAAAGAACAATAAGAGCTTCCAACAAAGAGAGAGAATGCAACACCGTCAAGGGAGAGCATAATTGAGGCTAAGAGCCAAGGGGTTAATATGAGTGGACAAAGGGTCGCGGTAGAGCTGATCTCTGATTCGGAATCAAGTAATTACAGTGATAGTACCGAGTACTCTCCTCTCTTGAAGAACCAACATTGAGATGATATGACAGTCACTAGTGAAGAAGAAGATAGGCCAATTGATATTGAGTAAGTAAGCCAAGCGCCTAAGGCCATTGGTTATGTTTTGCTAGTCGAACCGAATCCGAATTTGGGGAGATGCACTGCACCACTATGGTTAAGGAAACTGCTTATGCCAAGAGGCGAGGTGGTGACTATCCGAACAGTTGAAGATATTCAAGGGTTAGTGGAAAAGGAAGATAGTGAGAAACAGAAACAAATTGCAAAAACGGTGGCAAAAGTAATTAGAAGCGATGATGAGGGTCACCGAAAAGTTCAAATTGCTATACCAAAGGTTAGCAAGGCAATGGATGAGATTGTAGCCCAGAAGTATGAGATAGTAGAGCACAACTTGGGAAGAATCACAAATGACATGGAGTGTGAGGATATCCAGGAAGGCATGGTTTCAATTAGAGAAAGGTTGAGGAAGGCAAACGAGAGGATTGTAAAGTTGGAGGCTGAAAACTAGTATTAGAGAGATTGCCAACCTATCCAACAGTTGCAGCAGGCAGCCCTTCTGTAAGACAATGGAAGCAACATAGAAGAGATATCGGCTTAGCTGCACGAAATCAAAGATTGGATCAATGATATAATTCAAGATGGGCGAAATGTCTTGCCTTCCTTCATCTCAACATTCGGGTCATTGGTGGTTATTAGGGACAAATTCATAACATTTGAAGGGGAGTGGAAGGATTTCCTTCCAGTCAAGGATTTAGCCATTCTCAGGCTACGAGCATTTATTGGGCTACCCGAGAGATATTTGGAAAAAACCAAGTTGGTGGATGGAGGAATGAGTATGGTGGAGTCTTGGTATGTTGCCTTGACCATCAAATTGAGGATACTTGAGGAGATACAAAATTAGATTGCACAGCACAACCCAAGCGTTGACACTTCCATTTCAACCGTGATGAGCGATATTGGGGTTGCACTTGATTTTGAAGATATCGAAGAGGAGGACGTCAATGAAACAAAGTTTGGATCGAGATTGGATGAATTGGGGAAGGTTGTCATCATGAAGAAGCATTTGAGCACCCTTGCCTCCCTCATTGGCTTTATCGGATTTTCGAAAGAATATGAGAAGGATCATGAGAAGACACTACAAGCAGCGAGCAACATGATGAATTCAGCTGAGCTCAAGATGAAGAACATGCCTTGCCCTCCCATGAAATCAAAGAAAAACTAGCCAAGTTCATTGCCTTGGCTAGAAAGATGAAAGAAAAGGGTAGAATTATATTAGAGGATCATTTGATGTAAGCCCAAGTCGCAAATTCTCCTTTCTTCTTGGGTAGGATAGCTATCTGATTCTGATTGGCTACCATTTTGGTGCCTTCTCATTGGTTGCCACTTTTCCTTTTTTTTCATTGGTCTATTGATGAGGTGGCATCTTCTCATTGGCCGATGGGGTGGCAACTCTAACTAGGGTTTCTGAGATTTGATCTAATCGTTGATTTTGCCTCTTAATCTGGATCATTGGTTGTAATTTTGGCCCCTATATAAGGCCATTTGCTCTCATTTGTAAAGGGTTGAAGAAAATTGTTGCTTAAGATAATACCAAAATTGCTTCTCTTGTCATTGTTGTGACTTGCATGGTGATAAGAACACTTGGTGTTATTGCATGGTTTCTACTTCCAATAGTTAGAGTTAAATTTCATTTAAGTTGTTAAAGTAGATTTTATTTCAAGAAAGTTGTATAGAGTAAGAATAGATGGATAGTTGTACGGTGATATTAGTGGATATTAGATAGGGATCCATAAACTAGGCCACTAGCATCCTAGAGGCTTGTTAGGAAGCCTTGCGTGGTAATCTAGTCCTTTTTCCCTTGAATCATTGTATCTATGGAGGTAGCGCCACTGGTAAGCTTTCATCAGATTTGATCCCTGTCCATTTGCTAATCTTTCCATTCATAGGAGTAGAAGTAAATCAGCAAGTAGTTCAGTATTTGGAGTTCATTCAAGAAAAAAGTTAGAAAATCAGAGTGTTATTGGTGGATATACCCCCATTCATCAACATCAACACTATTTGACGCTAGTAGATATTGCAAAGCTAGATTTCATCACCAAAACAGCAAAAGTCCAACATCTTTGAAAGAGCAACATAAGCCCGCCTACGTGATTAACTAGCAAATCACATTAATATAACTGAGTTAGTATCCACAGGTGTAAGGAACCTTGGGAGTTTTTCTCATGTTCTTCATGAATATTTACTTTTCAAGAGAGGATTGAGTGTTTGATATTCCATATCAAGTATTCAATTCCTATATGTTATTTAGTGGTACAAAACTAACATCAACACAATGTTAGTATGAATTTGTGATAGAAAAACTAAACTTCCAAATACTGTATTCATTGTTCGAATGGTGATGAATGTCTATGATGTGAAACTCCTTAGAATACCTTAGAAGAGTGCACCATTCTTGTGAAGTTCTTGAATTTGGCAAAACAAGGATAGGTTTCAGACTCCACTTTTGTAGCCTCGTTTCCAGATTTTATAAGTTCAGTTTATAGAATTAATTTAGAGTTAGAGTGATCTGCTCAAACCCTCTTCTTTTGCATTTTATTTTAGAAATCTTTGCAAGTGTTGAACTCCAAAAAGTTGACAAATCCTCGAATAGCTAGCGTAAGTCCCCTAAGAGGTTTCAATAAACATCTTGCCTTGTGAGTCTATCTTGAATAGCAAAATCACATGCATTTGGAACCTTAGAGTTGTCTTTGTGATCACATAGTTTGTTTATTTAGTAAATTAAAGGATTATGTTCAAGAGAGGATAAATACCCCTAGAATTTTCATCTCAGTTGTCTATGTCATAAAACACACACCAACACGATTGAGTCTTAATGTCAAGGATGAAGTCACCTATTTGTGGCCTCGCCTACAATGGGTCCAGGATCAAAATCCTTGTGCTTCACCAATCAAAAAAAAAGTGATATGACTATTGAAGGATTAATGGTATTTCAATATAGAGAAACAAGTTCACTAGCTCGTATGTGCAAACAAGAATCTTAGGCCTATTTCCTCTTTAATTACATTATAGTGGGAAAAAGAGAATACGAAGACAAGGAAAAGCCCCTTTCAAAAATAGGATTTAATAATAATTAAATATTAAGAAAAGAAAATATATATATATATATATATATGAGCTAGTTAAGTTTGATGAAAGGTCATGAGGCATGTAGTGAAGAGTTATGACTCCCTAAACATAAGATATAAAAGAGAGAAGGATTAAGTTCTAGGAAGATCCTACTCTCTTATCCCGCTTTTAAACATACTTTGCTTGGTCTGCAATCTACCTTTTTGGTTTCCTTGGTTCTCTTGCATCTTGATGACAAATCATGTAGTATGATCCGAACGGTTGATGGTAAAAAATTGTTACACAATCAAACCCAAAAACAAGAATTCATTATCATGGATTGTGGAAATATGATATCACTTTTTGAGATTGTTACTGGCATGCATCCTAGAGGGATTACTATGTTTAGGAGTCTTGGTCAAGGGGAGAAGAGAAGTGTTGAAGCAAAGGGTTGCAAATTTCATGAATAATGAAATGAAGTATAATTTATAGCATAGTAATCAAAAACAGAAGGATATAGCTGGTTGAAATACAAGACGTAAGAATTTTGCATTAGGTGAAGTTATGATTCATTTAAAGAAGAACAGATTTCCTGTTGGAACATATAGCAAGTTGAAGATGAAGAGATTTGGACCTTGTAGAAACTTGAGGAAATTTGACATTAGTAATCCTTTGAAAGTTGAGTTGCCTGATGATATGGATATTCAACCGATATTCAACATTTCTAATTTGTATGAGTATCATGAACCTGATGATGATTCAGTTGTAAAGCAACATTATCCTAAGAAGCAGAGATTGAAAGGATTTTGGATAGCACAAATGGAAGAGTACCATAGGAAAAGATTATTTGGAATACTTAGTTCAATAAAAAAATAAACCAGGTGAAAACAATTCTTGGATTTCTCAGTCTGAGTTAGGTCATTTTGGTTTTACTTAGGTTGTGCAGGGATTCTAATGTGGACATCAGTTTTCTAATAGCAACAAGCACCTAATGCAGGAGCATCTTGGGTTCTTTGCAATCTTGCATCATTCAATTATGTTTTGTTTCTATTTTTGTTCTTGTTTTCCTATCTACTTGTTTGTGTGTGTGATTCTTCGATTGTGTGTTCCAGCGTGTGTGATCATGGCTTCTCAAAGAAGCCCTACCGTAGATCATCATTCTATGATCACACATTTTATGGTTTTGTATCCTTCGAGTTCCAATTCATTTATCCTTGAGTAGCATGCTCTTCATTAGCTCCTTGAGTGATGTGCGAAATTTCGATTATGCGATGATTGCTTTTGCACGCAATGATTTGCGAATTTTCTTAGCGATTCTCGGATCATGTGTGGATCTATATCTTGGCTTGCGCATCCTTATATACTTTGTGGTTTGATAACAAATCTTATGATTCTTATCTTTAAGGGTCAGACCTATTTGTGTAACACATTTCCTAATTATTGAAAATTGCGATTCTACTGAGCCAACCAACATTTCATGATGGCTATGTATGTAATGTTCACGATGTATCAAAGTAGTGACATAATAGGAAGATCTAGAGGTTAAGCTCTTCTGCATTTCTGATCGCGCATTGGAGTTAGTCTGTAATTGAAGACTGCAACTGGGTAGGCCTGTTGCCTGGCATCTTTGTAGGCAAATTGCCTTGGATCTGCATATAATCAACTGAATTTGTTGTTTCTCTCATTCCTTGTGTTGTTGCTTCCCTTTGTTTACTCTTGTTGCTTGGTTGGACATCTCCAATGGGGATTATTACATCCTTGTCTACATCAAAATCCTAACAAGCTAGGAGCTCAAGATAAATGCTTGCAGGAATCAGATCCTGTATATGCAAAAAAAATGAATAAGAAAGAATTTCCAGTAGAGAAAAAACAAGGCTGCATGGAGATGAGGGTACTTGGGTACATTAGAGATGATTATAAGTATAGGTATGGCTTTTTTTTTTCAAAAAGGAGACATGGGTAACTTGGGTACATCACTTTTTTTTCTATATATAATATAATATTTCATAGA
The DNA here is from genome assembly GCA_028749045.1 of Cupressus sempervirens. Classification (NCBI taxonomy): domain Eukaryota; kingdom Viridiplantae; phylum Streptophyta; class Pinopsida; order Cupressales; family Cupressaceae; genus Cupressus; species Cupressus sempervirens. The sequence goes on along the minus strand of CM053786.1, from coordinate 129,401,232 downwards.
AAATCTAGAAATATATGAACATTAACTTTTCAAAACAAGAATAGTGATAAAGTTTACTGTTAAAATTAACTTTGACGATTCTGTACACAAATTGAAATGTCATACAATCATTGTATCAAAATTTCAAACTGATCAGTGATTACATTTTGAAATAAGCTTGATAAAACAGCAAGCTCATACACAAACAAAAAACTGAAACAAAACCACAAATCTTAATCAAAGTCGTTAGCTATGAAGCTCTCCACTGAGTACCCAGTATGTAGATATGTGTATCGGTACCCGGTCCCGCACAACTGAGAAAAACAAAAGAGTGGCTATGGGTAGGATTCAACGGAATGTGCTACCACTCTGGGATTTCATTGCGATTGCTGTCTTGAAAAAATTTGGTGCAAGCTGCTACAGAAAAAACAATGAACTTCCTTGCAAGAAAATTGGAGAGAAATTTTATATTGGAAGGCTTGTTCAAGCAATGACTGAAATCCTTTCGCACACATTTAAGTTTGGAAAATTTTAATGCCATATGGCAGCTACTATTATTGAAAAGTTGCAGCAAAATTAGTGGAATATAAAATTATGATCCATATAAAAATATAATCCATCATTAGAGAATTTCCCTGCTAAAGCACTCCCGTATCTTCTCAGAGTCAACTTCTGAATTAATTTCAGAGTGTCCTTCGGGGAGAAACTAAGCAGAAGATCTTGGACTTACGGTGTTACATTATTAAAATGTGTTATGGCATTTTCGGAATGTTATTATTGTTGTCTTGCAAGCTACCCATATGAGTCCAGGCAATTTACTTTATTTAGTTGAAATATCTAATCTATTATTTCACGAAAGATACACATAGTAGCGCTCCCTCTCGCCCAGTACCATAAATCATTCTGGATCTACCAAAAACAAATTATACAAAAAGCAATACATTCTAAACCGTGATTTGAGGTTGCATTGAGCATAAGTAAGGCAGAAAAAAGGTCAACCTGTCCCACAGACAATTCCAATGCAATTCATCGGCCAAATTAGAGTAAATTATGTGGCAAGTTCATATATTACTAAATTTGATCAAGAGGCCTAAATTAGGTACAGAAATTGAACAATATATACGTGAGATGGAAAAAAGTATTTCTCTGTGTTCCCCTAATAGTACGCTATTGTGTCTCACTTTAAGCCCTAGAAAACTAGGGCTTAACCTTTCCATTACTTCACAAAGAGCACAACAGAATGAGTAAAACATTGGTCAAATTTAAAATGTACCGTCGACTAGAATAATTAAAACTACCCAGAATCACTTCTGGCGCTGGCTGTTTAACATGTTTAAAGAGAAAATTAAATACTCGATCAAACCTAAAATAAACTTACTGTGAAATCGAGTTATCTAACGTACCTAAACTCAATTTTGGCACCGGTTCATTTGCATGTTCAGCTCGTGCTTGAGCTTCTTCGAGCACTTGGTGCACCTGCATTAACCTTGCCGATATCTTCGAACTCATGCACTGTACTCTGTAATTCACGTTTCCTCCTAATCTCATTCTGGGTTCGGTAAACATCCTCATCACATTTTGGAGAGGAGATAACTGAATGTTGGAATAAGGTAAAATGGATGGCATTTTGGAAAAAAGTTCTAACTTAAGAAACGGATCAATGCATCTTCTGCCTGCCATGTTTCTTTTAAGTCCTTTCACAAACAACCATTTGCTCAATATTAATCCCTCAGATTACAAAACCTGAAGAATAAAGGCAATTAATTAATACCTTTCTAATGGCAGCTTAAGATTCCAGAAAAAAAATGAAATATAAGAATTTTTACCCTAATGTTTAGCTCCCAGAGAAATTCTCGACTGAACCAGGCAACGAAAATAAATACATGTTAACAGACAAAAGATGAATACATGTTAACGGACAAGTTTAAAAAACAATCGTGCACATTTAATCTAAGTTGATCAATGGCTCCGCGGCAAAATAAAACGCCATATTTTCAACACCAAAACACGGAGCCATCTGACGCAAAAAGCTGCACGGATGGTCATTTCGTACAGCAAAAATAACATGAATGAATGCATGAATGAAAGATTTTTAACAAGGTTCAGGGACCCACATATAACTCATAGTGCAGCGTGTCTCTTTTGTTGTGAATCTATATGAGTAAAATGGTTCCTTTGAGGAGTCTTAGTTTTTCGAAAAGGTATTTTATGTTGTTCACTTTTAATGTTTCTTTGTGTTGGCTGCGAATGTCTTCGTACGTTATACAATTTTTCAGATAGTGCCACTCTGTTTCCACCACACCCTCGTTGCAAAATCTACAAATTTTGTCTTCCCACTATTCTTTAGGAACCTTTCATCTACTAGTTTCACGTCTGAAATGATGGGAACCAGATCTTAATTGAGCGATTAAGATTTTTGTCTTTTCTTAATCTCGGCTCCTAAATATTCTTTGTCATCATGTTCACATGTGGGATTAAATTCTTTGACATAATAGGTTTTTTTTCTACATAATTAATTTGCTCACATGACAAATCTGACTTTTCTTGCCACCCATTTTTTAATTTCAGAATTATTTTTCGGGCATTCTTGGTAGTCAATGTTCCACTTATTAAACCATTTATCATTTGGTTTCTTCTATGTCTTCTTTCAATGAGCCAATTCTCCGTCAACCACCCTACTAGACCAATGATGTGCATCCATTTTATTCACCTTCTTTAGATAGCTCAGCAATCTAACAATTGTCGAGACCTCCACCAAGAACATGCCTGCCTCCGCTAAAATAATCTCATATGGGACTGTGGATTTGATTTTGAGATTAGTTGTGATGAAATGTTTCTGAATCCTTTCAATTTGTCATTATTTATGGTTTGATACGCTGCTCCCCCATACCTCACTGCCATGTAAAATAACTGGTATCACCAGCAACCCAAAGAGGGTTTTCTTAGTCTTCCAATCCCATAACTCTATTGTCCTGCACCTATTTTGAAGAAGATAAGATGTCTTTCATCCCCCTTGTATCCTTTTTTATTTGTATGTTTCCCAACTGAGCCGGTAATTGAAATCTATCCCCAAATACTTGTATTCTTCTACAACTTCTAGCGCTTTGTCATTAAATATGAAAGTGCATTGTTGTTTTCTCTTCCTCGAGGAAAAGACCATGATCTTGGTCTTAGAAGTGTTGATCTCCATCCCTACTTCCGTGCAAAAAGTTTCTAAGTTCTTCAAACGTTCTCTCAGCCCTTGTGTTGTTTTAGTAATGAGAATGAGGTCATCGGCATATAAAAGCAATTTGATCACATATTCAACCAACTGAATTCCCTCTCCATTGGCTTTGTTTAACCACTCCTCTAACTTGTCAATATAGAGGCCAAACAAGGTAGGTGATAACAAGCATCCCTGTTTGACCCCTATGTCACTACCGAAGCGTTCAGACATGCCTACTTTGGTTCTGATTTTTGTTTTAACATGTTCGTAAAGTTTATAAACAATAGCTCTATACTCTATTGGGACCTCTAATTCTTCCATCCTATTCCATAACTTATCCCTAGGGACAGTGACGAAAGCTTTCTTAAAGCCAACAAAGAAGCAAAAAGCCTCTTCCCCCTATTTATCCCACATTTTTTCTATGAGCCATACATGCTACCATCACTTTCCATTATAGACGGAGGTAAATGGGGATGAGTATGGAAACGGTGACGATGACCATGGAAAGATTTGTTAGAGTTTATGAAAAAATGTTATATCGTTTTGTCAAAATTGTTTTTAATTGTTTTGGTATAATTCATTTGATTAAATTTTAAATGATTATCACTCTTTTGATATATTTTTGTTTTTGTTTGACATATGACTAATTTTTTAAAAAGAAATTTTATTTTTATTAATATAGTATGTATTATTTATTTTCAATTTTTGTATGTATCTATCATATTACTTTTTTTAACTCAACATTCTTATATTTATTTTTTAAAATTTACTTTATTTGTTCAATTTTTATCATTTTAAGTATTTTTTAATTTTTTATATTTTTATATTTATTTATTTATTTATATACAAATATAGATATGGAATATATAATGTAATATATAGTATGAGATGTTTTTGTTATGTTATTTTGTTTAATTATATTTTTGAAAATATATATGTATTTCGTTAAATATAAAACAAAAGTAATTAATGTGAATAATATTTAAAATTCAAAATAATTCAAAATTAAGTTAGACTTTATATAATGGTCAGGTGAAGAGTTTGGCATATGAATACGAAAAAGGTTAGGGTCAGAATTAGGGATAAGATATGGAAAGGGTTATGGTTTAAGATTATTGTTTAAAAAAAATTTAGGGTTAGATTTTACACCATGGTTAGGGTTTACCTTCTGGCTAAGATAAGAGTTTAGGGTTATGACAAGAATAATGTTTTTTTTGACAATGATGTTCATGCAAATAATAATATATAGTTTTAGGGTTTCCATCATTGTTCTAGGGTTGAGATTAGGACTAGCCATGGGATTACTATTAAGACTTATTTTTATGGTTCAAATTTAGGTTAGGATTAATATAAAATTTTAAATAATCTAATATAAATATTATAGTATATTATAATACAAAATTATTTTATATTTTAATGTCTATTTTATATTACCATATATAAATATACATATATATGATAAATTTATTTAGATATAATTATGTATCAATGTATATAATATGTATAATATAATAATGAGGCATATTTTCAGCTCTCTCTCTCTCACACACACAAAAATATCTCTGCCTGTCTTTAACTTCATATTTATTCTCTCACTTTTTTTAACATCTCCCTCTCCCTATTTATATTTGTCTTTCTCTACTTCTTTTTTGTTTATATATCTACCCATCTCTCCCCTACCCCTCTCTCTCTCTACATCTTTATATTTGTCTATCCCATTTGTCATTATCTTTAATTCATGCTCTACCTCTATAGGAAGATAACAAGAGATAGGAATATACATATCCCCTTTCCTGTATATCTCTATCTCCCTTTCTTCCACTCCATATTTATTGTCTCTCCCTTTTTAGGGTTTATTGTTTAGGGATGAGAGGGCGAGTGGGGTGGAGGAGGGAGAAAAGAAGAAAGGATTTAGAGTTTATGGGCTAGTACAGGGTTAAGATGTTATGTTTATAGATTTTAGGGTTCTAAGATTACATAAGGCTTAAAAATTAAGGGGGAGAGAAGAAAAATGTGGAAGGAGATGGGGGAATTATGAAAAATTGAGAGGGGGAGAAAGGGGGAGGGAGAGTTGAGAAAGAGAGAAATAAAGAAAGGATTTAGGGTTAATTTTTATGGTTATAGAATTTTGGGTTTGGCATAGGACCTTCAGGATTTAGGGTTAAGGGAAAGAGATGGCGGAGACTAGGAGAGAGAGGGGAGAGAGGGAGATAAATGGGGGCTGAGAGGGAGAAAGTAGGAGAGAGGTGGGGAAGACAAAGGAGAGGGAGATAGGGAGAAAGTGAGGGGCAAAAAGAGAGAAGGGGAAAGGGAGGGAGATAAAAGTAGAAAGTGAGTAAGTAGATAGGGGAGAGAAGAAAATAGTGGTGGGAGAGGGGGATTAGAGGGGGAAAAGACCAAAAGAGAAAGGATTTATGGTTTATAGTTATAAGATTTAAGTTTTAAGTTTTAGGTTTTATGGTTTAAGTTTTAGGCATTAGATATATATATATATACACACACACACGTCTCTAAACCTTTTAAACCCTATAACCATAATCCCTAAAATATATGTCATTTCTCCCTTGCCCTGCCATTCTTTTTACCTCACTCATTCTCTCATTTTTCCCCATCTCAACCACCCTTTGAAGGAAGTTGTGGCTTAAATATGCGAGTAGACCCACCCCCTCGAATATGGGTGATTAGGAAGTAGAGGAGGAGAGGGGTAGTTTGAGGGAGAGGTAATTTTAGATGAAGGGATATAACTAGATGAGCGGTTGATATGGAGACAAGAAGCCTATAAGAGGATAGAGCTACAGGATAGGTAGATAAGGGGAAAAAAGGTGACGTAGATGAGTAAGATAATAAAGGAGAAGTGGATGTGGATAGATATAAGGCAAGAGTGAAACAAGGGAAAGAGGTGGGGAAGAAGGAGAAAGGGAAAGTTATTTGAGGAAGAGATATCACAACATTCATCTTCAAGTAAAAGAGATATGGATACCTCAACATGATTTCATTGTGAATATGGAGGTTGGTATAAAATTAAATCTTCTGGCCCCCCTACATATATCTCACCACTCTCTCTCCCTATCTAGGTCTCTCATGTCTCTCTCCCTATCAAACTTTTCTTGTTTAATAACAAAGAAACCAATAGGAACTCATCATGAGAAATAGGTGACACAAAAAACAATGTTCACTATAGAAGATCAAAATCTAGGATTGCATCATTGTTTAAACATGGATTATTTGTGTGTAAGATATTAATGTTACCTTTAGAGTTTCCATATTATTCACCATGTTGTGATGTCAAGTTATCAATAATATCTAGAAATAAAGATATACAATGAGTGCTACATATAGAGATGAATCTCTTATGATAAGGGAAGGAATAGATTGAGACTATTATCCCCATTTCTAGCATTTTTTCATTATTTCATTTATTAGATCTAAAGACCTCCTTAGAGAGCAAGCAAGTGATGCCTCCTTTGAGCCTATGCAAAGCTTTCATGATAAAACTATCTATGATGAAGTCATGGATGCATGCTATTCACTTAATCAACAAAATGATTCTAGACATACTTTTGAGAGAACATTTACTCCCTTGGAAGATTCTTATGATGTTGTCTTACCAATGCTCCTTGCTAATGAGCTCATCACAATGCCTAAATCTAGCCCATATGGAAACCCATTCTTGGATATATATTGTGCATTCTACTCAGTTGCACTCAAGTGGGGTAGTTGGTGTAATTAAATATTAACTAGTTACCATTTAAATAATCTTAATTGGGATAATTAATTTCATAGTAGTTCAAATATGATACACATAAGAGTTTGTACCTATATTAAGTACATGGTGTAGGAGAGTTCTATTTTATGAGGGGGTAGTTGTTATCATTCAAGACAAAGAGTTCCCCCTCTTCCCCAAATCTCTTCCATTACCCTTCTAGATACTCTCTTTTTCATCCTAGCTCCCTATGACCCATTTTAACCCATTTGAAAGTATATTGTATGTCTTAAGGTGTCCAAAAGCCCCTTAACACATATATAAGCATTTGAATGGGTTAAAAGAGGTCATAAGGTACCTTACGACCCATTTTGGCATATTAGATCATATAATGTGTCTCTTAGGTGATCTTAGGACCCCTTAGTACATATAATATGATTGAATGGGTCAAAAGGGGTCATAGTGGTTTCTTTAGCCTCCCTTAACCCATTAAAACACATAATGTGTGTCCTAAGGGATCTAAGGATCCCTTAGCTCACATAATACAATCAAAATGTTTAAAAGGGGTCATAGGGGGAGAGAGTGAGAGAAGGGGAGAAGGTAATGGGAGAGAGAGAGAGAGAGAGAGAGAGAGAGAGAGAGAGAGAGAGAGAGAGAGGGAGGGAGAGGGAGAGGGAGAGATGTGGGGGAGAATGATAGAGGGGGAAATATGGAGAATATAAAAATAGGAGTATATATTTAAATTTTAAATTTGTGTAGAAACAATTCTAAATTCTAATCTTTATTAAAAATACATTTAAATATTAATTATTTTTTACATTTTATTTTTAAAAAAAGAGATAGAGAGGAGAATTGGAAGGGAGTGAGATAGTAGAAAATGAGGACAGATAGAGATATGAAGGGTGTGTATGTGTGTGTCTAATAGGGGACACCTTATGTAATTGGCATAATATTGAGGCTGACCCTACGAATGATCAATAGGTGGAGAATAGAAGTAGGGGAGGAGTAGTATGGAGGGAATGACATACCCATTTTTCTAACTATATCTCATAACCGACTCCAAGAAAGGTTCCCTAGCCATCCTTTCTATTGAATAAGTAGGCAAAATTGTTGAATGTTGTCATTTAATACAAGAGAAAGAGGTCTTGAAAATAGAAAGAGGTCTTGAATAACCATCCTATGGATTTGAAATACAAAGTCTTGATGGCTTTGTGTTACTATTGAGAAATATTTATATGCTATCTTGAATTAGTGAACTCTCAACCCCAAGCCCTATCATCAACCTTGAACCCCAAACCCTATCATTGAGTGCATCTAGAAATAGACAATAAGAATATATAAATATGAGAAATTTATTGATAATTTTATCTAGAGAGAGAGAGAGAGAGAGAGAGAGAGAGAGAGAGAGAGAGAGAGAGAGAGAGAGAGAGAGAGAGAGAGGAGATGGGGGTGGATAAAGGGAAAGATAGCTTAATATATTGAAAATGAGACAAAGTAGGAGAGAGAGGATGATATAAAGAGATAGAAAAGTATACTGAAGAGATAAAGATATTTATGGAGTGATAGAGAGATGTAGGGAAAGATATTTAGATATAGAGAAATACAAATAAAGAGATGGAAAGATATAGACAAAATACAAATAAAAAGAGGGAAAGATAAAAATAAAGAGATGATAAATATAAAGAGATCAAGTTAAAGACATTGGTTGAAAGTTCCAAAGAAGAGAAAGCCCCAAATCACGAGAAATACCTTCGAGGAAAGAGTGAGTGTAGGGTAGGATGATGGGGGTGAAAGTGAGAGATGGGTAAAGAAAGAGGGGAAAGGGATCTCTTACTCTATCTTCTCACACCCCCCCCCCCACCTCTCACACTCTCTCTTCCCCCCTCCCTTAGTTTCCTCTATCCCTTTCCCCCTCTCTCTATACCCTATTTCCTTCATCTTCATCTTTCCTCTTGTTCCTTCCCCTCTCTCCCTTTCCTCATCTCTCTTCCCCCTCTCTCCCTCATATCCCTTCCTCACTCCATTTCTCTCAATTACAATACCCCCTCGTACTTTCTCTCTCTCTTTCCCCTTCCATCACTCTCTCCATCTTGCTCCCTCTCTCCCATATCTTTTTCCTCAACCTTCAACCCTAAATCCTAATGTCCAAACTATAGACCCATAAGCTCTAAAATCTATATTAGGTTCTAACATGTTCTAATGTGTCCTAATAGGTCTTGTTGTGGGTATGTGCAATATATGTCATGGGACCCCTATGGACATATATTGTCATCGAATGGGTTAAAAGGGGTCAAATTATCATCCTTATCATATGTCACATACTTCATCATATGTGTACCAAAAACAATAAACCTTAAACCCTTATCCTTATTGTAAACCTTAACATTATTCTTATCATAACTTAAATCTCTAATCTTAGACAGAAGGTATACCATAACCATGGTATAAAATCTAATCCTATAAAAAATCTAAACAATAATCTCAAACCACAACCCTATCTAACCATTATATAATGTCTAACATTATTTATAATTACTTTTATTTTAATTTTTTTTCACATTAATGAAGAATGATAAATTTTCTAATAAAGAATGATTGATGGATCCAGTGAAGGAAGATCTATTATCTCTAATGAAGAATTAAAAACTTCTGAAGTGTCTTAAGGGGTTCTCAAACCCCTTAGCACACATATCATGGATCTAATAGGTAAAAAGAGGTCATAGGGTACCCTATGACCTGTTTTGACCCACTTGATAGTATAATGCGTGTCTTAAAGTGTCTAAGAACATATTAGCACACATATAATGGTTTGAATGGGTCAAAAGGAATCATAGGGTATCTTATTACCCCTTTTAACCCATTCAAAAGCATCATGTGTGTCTTAAGGTATCCAAAGGCCCCTTAACACATATATAATCATTTGAATGGGTTAAAAGAGGTCATAAGGTACCTTATGACCAATCTTGACACATTAGATCATATAATGTGTCTCTTCAATGATCTTAGGATCCCTTACACATATAATATGATTGAATGGGTCAAAAAAGGTCATGGTTATCTCCCCCATAATAGTTATATATATATATAATCTATGCCAATATAAGGTACAATTGGTTGATAGAGAAAGTAAAGTGGTGGGGAGATTAGGAACAAAGTGAGAAAGGGGGAAGAAAGTGAGAAGGGGAGAGAGGAGGAAAGAAATAGGGGAAATGGATCTTAGATAAAAGTGAGAGTATGATTTAGGATGATGGATGAGAGAGGAAGGGAGGTTGGGGAGAAGGAGTGGGGGAGAAAGAGACAGGGAAGAGGAAGAGAAGGAAAGTAGGGAAAGAGTAGGAAAGGGGGAAAGAGATGGACAGACCCATGTAGTTTCCTTCTCCATCTACCCCCTCCATATTTATCTCCCTCCATCTAGACCTCCCTCCCAAAAAAAACTTACACCTATCTTGCTCTTCTATATCCCATCATTTGACTCAATAATAGATTCCACTCATACTCATTCACTTAATCTTATACATTATTCTTGGACATTGTCATACATCTTCTATTTCATCCATACTTACACTTTTCACTACACAAATACTTTCAAATTTATTTAAAATTCATTATCCTTGATCATGCATAAGGTCAGCCTCTATATTATATTAACTACATAAGGTGCCCCGTATAGATCTCTCTCTCTCTCTCTCTCTCTCTCTCTCTCTCTCTCTCTCTCTCTCTCTCATACACACACACACACACACACACACACACACACACACACACACACACAATCTATATCTCTCATCATTTTCTACTATCTCACTTTCTCCCAGTTCTCCTCTCTATATCTTTTTTTTAATAAAATGTAAAAAAATTAATATTTAAATGTATTTTTAATAAATATTAGAATTTAGAATTGTTTCTACACAAAATTAATTTTAAATAAATATTTCTACTTTTATATTCTCCACCTTTCCCCCTCTATCATTCTCCCCCATATTTCTCCCTCTCCCTCTCTCTCTCTCTCCCAGTACCTTTCTCCCATTCTCTCACTCTCCCCCCCTGTGGCCCCTTTTAAACATTTTGATTGTATTATGTGTGTTGAGGGGTCCTTAGATCCCTTAGGACACACATTATGTGATTTAATGGGTTAAATGAGGCTAAACAAACCACTATGACCCCCTTTGACCAATTCAATCATATTTTATGTGCTAAGGGGTCCTAAGATCACTTAAGAGGCACATTATATGATCTAATACGTCAAAATGGGTCATAAGGTACCTTATGATCTCTTTTAACCCATTCACATGATTATATACGTGTTAAGGGGCCTTTGGACACCTTAAGACATACATTATTCTTTCAAATGGTGTAAAAGGGGTCATAGGGAGCTAGGATGAAAAAGAGAGTATCTAGAAGGGTAATGGGAGAGAGTTGGGGGAGAGAGAGAACTCTTTGTCTTGAATGATAACAACTATCCCCATATCAAATAGAAGTCTCCTACACCATGTACTTAATATAGGTACAAACTCCTATGTTTATCATATTTGAACTACTATACAAATAATTATCCTAATTGAGATTAATTAACTGGTAATTAGTTAATATTTAACTACACCAACTCCCCCACTTAAGTGAAATTGAGTAGAATGCACTATATATATATCCAAGAATGGGTTTCAATATGGGTTGGATTTAGGCAATGTGATGAGCTCATAGCAAGGAGAATTTGTAAGACAACATCATAAGAATCTTCTAAGGGAGTAAAAGTTCTCTCAAAAGTATGTCTAGAATCATTTTGTTGATTCTCAAGTGAATAGCATGCATCCATGTCTTCATCATAGATAGGTTTATCACGAAAGCTTTGCATTGGCTCAAAGGAGGTATCACTTGCTTGCTCTCTAAGGAGGTCTTTCGATAATAAATGAAATAATGAAAAAATGCTATAAATGGGGATAATAGTCTCAATCTATTTCTTCCCTTATCATAAGAGATTCATCTCTACATGTAACACTCATTGTATATCTTTATTTCTAGATATTAATAATTTGACATCACAACATGGTAAATAATATGGAAACTCTAAAGGTAACATTAATATCTTACATGCAAATAATCCATGTTTAAACAATGATACAATCCTAGATTTTTATCTTCTATAGTGAACATTGTTTTTTGTTCCACCTATTTCTCACGATGAGTTCCTATTGGTTTCTTTGTTATTAAACAAGAAAAGTTTGATAGGGAGAGAGACATGAGAGATCTAGATAAGGAGATAGAGTGGTGAGATATATGTAGGGTGGCTACAAGATTTAATTTTATACCGACCTTCATATTCATAATGAAATCATGTTGAGGTATGCATATCTCTTTTACTTGAAGATGAATGTTGTGATATCTCTTCCTCAAATAACTTTCCCTCTCTCCTTCTTCCCCACCTCTTTCCCCCGTTTCACTCTTGCCTTCTATCTATTCATATCCACTTCTCCTTTATTCTCTTACTCATCTACATCACCTTCTTTCTCCTTATTTACCTATCCTATAGCTCCATCCCCTCATAGGCTTCTTGTCTCTCTATCAACCCCTCATCTAGTTATATCGCTTCATCTAAAATTACCTCTCCCTCAACCTACCCCTCTCCTCCTCTACTCTCTCATCACCTATATATCTCTCCCTCTCCCACTCTACGTATGATTTAGGATTAGGGTTGATGGTGCAAGGCTTAAGTACACAAGGTTGAGGCTCTCTCTCTCTCTCTCTCTCTCTCTCTCTCTCTCTCTCTCTCTCTCTCTCTCTCTCTCTCTCTCTCTCTCTCTCTCTCTCTCTCTCTCTCTCTCTCTCCTCACATATTTAAGCCACAAATTCCTTTAAGTTGACAATCTCCAATCCATGACCAAATGTATCCCATGGAAGTGGCTCATGAGAAACATGAGGACAGATGGGTATGGCATTCCCTCCCTACTACTCCCCCCCTATTTATATTGACAATGAACATCATTGAAATGTACATAGTAAGGCCACTCATACAAAAAGAGAGAGAGGGTGTGAGAGAGGGAGGGAATAAGAGAGATGGTAGGAGAGAATAATCGAGGGAACCCATTCCATACCCAACTAGAGTCATCTCTTGGCACCATTAAAAAAAATTATTCTTATTGAGTGGTGAAGATAGCCAAGGTACCTTTCTTGGAGGTGGTTACAAGACCACCGAACCATTTATGTAATGCCCATCTATATGTATCTGCATCTCCTTAACTCTCTTACTCATATCTATACTTTTATCCCTTCCCCTTCTCATAAATCTTTATCTCCCTCTCTTGTTCTTCATATTTGTTGTATCTCCCTTTTTTCTCCCTCACTCGATTTATATATGTCTATGTCTACTTATTTATGTTTTCCTATTTGTCTATCTCTATTGATGAGTTCCTATTAGTTTCTTTGTTATTAAACAAGAAAAGTTTGAGTTCCTATTGGTTTCTATCCATCTCTAGTGATGGAAAACTTCATTGTTTTTAGTAGCGGGAAGGATCTCCATGCAACAACATGTTTGTTGTGCTTGTTGATGTTTTTAGCTGCCCACATGAATGGAAGGAGAAATCAACTTGTGAGGAGGGGTAGCTACTTCAACAAGCTAGTTAATTACTTTGTTCTATTTCTTGCATTGTAAATACTTATACATATTAGAGCAGGTCTTTCTAGCTTTCCAAGAAGTGTGCATGCACATTTGCTCCCTTTTTTGGAGTTGTCCTGAGCTTTCAGGTGTAGACACCTAAATCTGATTACACCACTAGGTAATCGTATTTAGTTGTCTCCTAGGACATTACTGGTTGAATATTTATTATTTAATTAGTTAATTTTCATTCCTTAGTTTATTTATTTAATTAATTAACTATAGTCCAATTGATAAAATAAAATGATAACCCAAAATCAAATTATCAATTAAAACCCTATTCCTCTATTAAATTAAATAAATTCTCAAATCTATTTAATTTAATTCCATACCCTCATTTTATTAAATAAATCATTTAATAAAATATCTAAACTCCCAAAACATCCCTAAGACCAACCTTTATCTCTAATCCAACCCATTCACCTATACTAACCTCACTTAGCCACCTAACCAGACCATCCCATCAAAGCTAAGCCACTTGCCCCCCAACCCCCTTTCTAAGTGTTGGTAAACAGATTTTTCTTTCCTTGTTTCTTAAGAATATGACTTTTAGTGCCCAAATCGTGAACAATATCTAGTTACAACAGTTGAAAAGCCATTCTCTGATTATTGGCTTTTCTCTGAATTGGTAGGTACAACTCCCTTATGGAATAATATGCAATGAATTATGTTTTGATCCTAAAACTAACATAGGGTATGCTCTTAATCGGAGAGCAGAAGAGGAAAACCGAATTAAACCTAAGCAGAACTTAATCCAGGCAGGGTAAACTTTATAGTCTATGAACCAAATGATAGAACTCACAAATCCTATGAATTCATACACTCAACATTCAACTAATCTATAACAACAATTAACATAGATGTAAATGGAATAATAAAAAAGGGTCTAATGAGTCATTCTCCAAATATTTCACAGCACATCCTACTGGGCTTATTCACAACCTCAAAACAAAGGAATGAACAATCCTTTCCTTCCTACTATAACTTAGTTTAAGAGAAAGAATCAACTAATTAACAACTATCAACTTACTGGAATAGGAAATAATTGACATAAAATACTCTTCAATTGACTTTGCAACATCAAGTATCCTATACCAAAATTTGTCAACCTTTTATTAATCATTCAACTTCATACATATAGAGTTTGAGAGATGACCATTACAATAGGAATTTTAATCAATTCATCTTCTGAGGATGACAAATGGAAAGATGCCAGTTTGTCATATTACAAAATTTACAAAATTTGCAAAGACTTCAACAAAAAATGAAAAGGGGGAGTCAACTGAATCACTTGAGCTTCTTTCCTTTTTCAGTTTGCGCTCTATATGCTTTAGCAACAACTATAATTGGAATCATTTCTTCGTGGTTAGGAACATGCACATTAGTGAATCTTAAGAGCCACTTCGAGTGCTCTCGAGCTAGCTCCTTCACTGTATTTAGCTTGCCTCATGATCTCAATTAGTACAATCATGTCATTCGAGTATCTAGGTAGCTTTAGAGGAAATCCATCAAATGCTGCAAGACACAAATAAGAAAAAGATGAGAATTGAATGAAATAACTACCAAATTGACTGATGACCACCATTGCTTCTAGACTGAATCTCTGCTCTGGACATCCTTGGAGTTCCCTGGATATTCTCATTGTGAACGCATCATTTACTCGGATATACTCCACATAACTATTCTGCAATTGTAGGCATGGATAAAATTCATAGCTTTTCATGTCATTAGGGAAATTCTCTAATTTGGGAATTCCTGGCCACAATTTTAGGGAAGCCAACATATATATCAAGAAAGAAGCCATATAAAATGAATTGTAGAACTTAGCCACACTGAGAGCCCTAGACAGATGTTCACTTACCTCATATGCCCAATCAATATATTGTGTATTCGACCAAATAATTTGCACCAAAAAGAAATATTGTTCTACAAAATTAAAGGCTTCTACCTCACCTTTAAGTCGATGCAAGAGGACTAGAATGTCCATGATCTCAGGCTTGAGATCAGTACCGAAAAGGGTTTTAGGGACCTTATTCTTAGCTCCCCTTGGCTTTTGGAACCAAGAACTCGTGATCTCTTTTCACGACACCATCTTCTTTTGAGATAATTTAGACATAGCTCCTCCAATTGTTAATTCAAAGAACTCCTCTCATTCTAGAATTCGTAGGCAATTCACCACTGCTTGCCTATCAATTGAGATTAGCACTATTTGATCTAGTAGTAAGATTTGTTTTGTATCTAGATTGTAATGATTTATGCATTCAATAATCAACTCTGAAGCTTGTACTGCTACTGAAAATTCAGCTGCCTCTACTAATCCACTTCCTTGAAGTCTCTCCGTTATGGGGTTAATTGGCTCCATCCTTAGTCTTCTTTGAAACTCTTGCATGTCAAAGAAACAAAGTGAAGTGTCTGTGATATTTTTCCATGTTGACTTAACTCCACCTAGCCCATCAAAACGAGAAATTCTTGTGGCCCTCTTGTCTGATATTGAGGCGAACTGAAACTCAACAATTACGAATAGTGCCAAGAGTAAACCCTATAACTCTGAAATTTTTTGAGAGTACTATTCAATACAATGGCATAATAGTTTAATAAAGAAAATGGTAATTTGAAATTTTTTTATGTTTGTCTTTATATAAGAACCCTTAATCTGTCCATTGATTTTCGTGATCCGCACCACACGAGCAAATTTAAGAATAAATCCGTTGAATTAGTAAATGTGAGGGTTCTAACAGATTTTTCCCTATCTTTTCACTATTCCTGTTGGCCCAACGATAGCTTTCTTTAATTACAGACTTACTTTCCCATTTTTACCCTGTTTCAAAGAAATAGAAATAGAGTACTCCATGGGAAGAAATCTGCCCGACTGGATTCTATTTAAAATACCTACACAAACTCAACCGATTTGCTTCAAACATTTTTCGCAAAACACCCCATGATCAATTTACATAATTATTATGCTTGCAGGAATTGTTTTCTATTACTTACAAAAAATTGCTATCGAGGGTAGAAAGCCTACAGAGGAGAAGGCAATTTCTAGTTTTTCACTTGTACCCTCATTTTACCTTCTCTGCCCTAATCACTTTGCATTAAGCCTCCAGAAAATATAAAATTGGCTTTGCAAGTGAAAGATGGGACCCACTGACTCACTTTACCTTTTCACAAATGCCTTTTCGAAAAACTAACTTCTTGGTTCGAAACCCACCGAGGAGAAGCTATTTCTTAGTTTTCCGCCAATGTTTTTTTAATCATCTTAGTGAATTTTGAATGATTCCCATAGTAAAAACATGGCAATACTTGAATAATCTATCCATAACATAATTCTTCTCTCTTCATTTAAACTCGCAAACCACATTTGTGAATCTTGGCGAAGTTTCACCTTCAAGGTGCAAAAACCTGCCAAAGAGAAGACAAAACTAGATTTTTTGACATTTCAACTTTCTTCATGTCGAGAACAAAATGAGCTACAAGTAGTTCATCTAAAGTAACATAATTCAAGAATCTCCATCGAGCAAGGTCCTAAACTACCCAAAAGAGTTGTGATGATAAAGAAAACCCACCTTGCCATACAATGCAAGAGAAGGGAAAAGATGAAAACTTGATGGAGATACTTATCACTTGAGGAAGAAAGGACCCACTTGACCCAACTAAATACAATACAAGTTAATATCCACTTTGAAAAATTGGTACATGGTGAAAAGTGAGGCAACAACTGGCTCTGACTAGGGACTTGGGTAGAGTATGCCCAAGCAAGGAACTTAGAATCTCTAGTTTTGCAAAAGAAGATAAAAAGTGACAACACAACAAAAACTAAACTAAACAAGGAACAAGGAAATGAAAACAGAAGGGAAAAGGCTAACTAGGATACACACAAGACACTAAGTCTAACTACAGTACAATACAGGGGCTACTTGTTTTCAATTTGCAATTTGGAAGAGCTTGAGATCTTGACCATTATAAGTCAGGGGTAGTACTTCATCATCTTCATATGCCAGCTTGAAAGATTTATTTTTGAATGCCTGTTGAATTCTGAATGGACCCTTCCACAGAGCATCAAACTTCTTATTCATTCCTTTCAGAGCCTTTCTTTTGTCCCAAAGCAACACCATATCTCCTATCATAAACTTTTTGGGTCTTGTCCTTTTATCAAAAAGCCCTTTCACTCGTATCTGGTGCTGTGTAATGTGGTCTACAATCTCTCTCCTTTCTTCTTTGAGTTTTCTCAGACATAGGATCCTCTTTTCTAGACCATCCTTATAGACATCATCCTCAATTACTGTTCTGAGTTTGTTCGTGGCTAACTCCAGAGGTAGAGGTAGATTGGCTTCGGTTACATAAACTAGTTCAAATGGGGATATACCAATTACCCTTTTGGGTGTCACTCTATTTGCCCAAAGTACCTCATGAATCTTTTTGTGCCAAGTCTTCTAATTATCTGAAACTAGCTTCTTAACAATACTGATTAAGTTCTTATTGCTAGACTCTGCCTATCCATTCCCTTGAGGGAAATAATCAAATGAATGACCAACAATGATCCCATACTCAAAATAGAAATCAGTAATTTCGATTGAAGAAAAATAAGATGCATTATCCATCACTAAATTAATAGGAACACCAAACCTGACCAAAATGTTTTCTTTTATAAATTCACAAACCACCTTGGAAGTAGTCTTCTTCGTAGCTTTAGCTTCTACCCATTTAGTGAAATAGTCAATTGCAGTTATTATATACTGAAGACCAGTACTAGATGTAGGGCTAATAGGACCAACAAAGTCAAGGCCCCACTGTTGAAAAGGCCCTTCGATGACATCTGGAAAACATCTTGCACTTTTCACACTTTGCTACCCAAGCATATGCATCTTTAAACATCTCGGGCTAGTAATAACATTGCCTTAGTATTTTAAATGCTGTGACTAATGAAGAGAAATGTCCTCCACAAGCTTCATCGTGAAATGTATTCAACAACTTTTCTTGTTGTTGTTTATCTACACACCTAAGAAAAGTACCATCAACAACTCTTTTGAAAAGCTTACCATCCCATATCACATACTTAGTTGCTTTTAATTTTAGGTCTCTTCTTTGCTTTACATTTAGGCCCTCTAGATATTCACCATACGTTAAAAGGTAAGAGATTTTTTCAAACCATGGATCGTAGAGACCTATAGCTAACACTAATTGCTTCTCACCCAATTCTTCTGACTTTCTAGTGATTTTGTTTTCTGCAATTGCCTTGCATAGAGAATTCCCTCTTATCAACTTGGTAGGTTTAATCTCTATATCATATTCTTGTATTTTTGCTACCCATGTTCCTCTGACATTGCAACCTATATCCTGTTGTGCTAGTACGCTCTTTACTGCTACATTTGGGACAAAAACTATTGAATGTGAATGTAGGATATAGAACCAAAAAAATTTAAGAGCCTTGACCACTGAAAAAGCATGCTTTTCAATTTGTGAATATTTGAGTTCATGGTTCTTTAAAGTTATACTCATAAAAGCAATAGGAGTCTGTACTCCATCATTCTCCTGCATAAGAATAGCTGACAATGTACGTTAAAGAGCATATCAATAAATGATAAAGTCTTGCTTATAATTTGGATGGCACAGTACTGGAGCATTAGCAATAGCAATTTTTATATCATGAAAAGCTCGCTTTCCTGCCTCATTCCATTTGAAATTTGAATTCCCTTTCATTATGTCCACTATATGTTTAGTAGTTTCCATAAAATCAGGCACAAATCTTTTGAGAAAATTTACCTGCCCAAAGAAAGATTTAACCCCTGTTTTGTTTGAGGGTAGGCTTAGTCTCTGAATAGCTTCTACTCTTTCAAGGTCAATTCTAATTCCTTCTTGGGACACTATATGGCCAAGGAGCTTTCCTTCGATCACACAGAAAACTAACTTCTTCGGGTTGAGAGATATTCCATGCTCTCGGCATCTCTGTAACACTTTCCTCAAATCTTCTATATGATCTTTTCTTTTTCTCAAGAACACAGTAAGGTCATCCATGTATATGACTATGATTCGATCTTTCAAATCAAAAAATGTATTACTCATGCACCTTTGGAATGTAGCACTAGCGTTGATAAGTCCAAAAGGCATTCTGCGATACACCAACGTACCCCAAGGGGTAGTGAACACCGTCTTATGTTGGTCTTTCTCTTCTACTTCAATCTAATTATAACCCAAGAAGCTGTCAAGCAGAGACATCATTTTAGATCCCACCACTATTTGCAATAAATAGTCCATATTAGAAAGAGCAAAGTTATCTTTTAGGGACACTTGATTTAGGTTGCAAAAATCAACACAAATTCTTATTTCTTCGTTCTTCTTTCTGACGGGTACTATATTAGCTATCTAGGTGGAATGATGAATGGGATAAATAATTCTTGCTTTTAACATCTTATCTACTTCTCGAAAGATGACATCAATGACTTTTTTATAGTTCCTTTGTTTCTGCCAGAAAGGGACTACACCAAGCTTCAGTGGAATTTCATGTTTTACCTTCCCATTTCTATAACTTTTCAAGTCTTCATAGCTCCAAGCGAAAACATCTCTATATTCCATAAATAGATTCTTTGTGGCCTCTTTCTCTTTGAGTGAACAACACCTCTCAATGTTAATTAGTTTGGGATTATGAATATCTCCAATGTTAACTCCTTCGTATTCACCCATTGTTGGCCCCTTTTATGCTCTCTTCTGCTTTATGTAAGCATCATGTCTATTAAACAATTTTTCTAAGGCCACAAAATATAGGAGAATAATGTTACCTTTCAACTAAACTTCCACATTTTGGCTCTGTTCTTTCTCTGCATCAGGGCTTTCATGATAACTTCCAGTGGATTCATGCTCAAAGTTAAACTTTTCATTTTCAAGGAACATCTACAAACTTTTATCATCATTGAAAACTTGCCATGATTATGTGTTATCTGGAACGACAGATTGATACATAATTTTTACCTAGTACTTCTTGTTTGGAAATCTGGGTGAGGAAGTAATAGGGAGGCAGAGATAACCAAGGAATCAGCTTTGGTATTCATCTCTCTCAGAACCGCTTCAATAGAGAAGGCATCTAGACCTTCAATCTCATCCTAGACTCTGTTCCTGTAATTTTTCAGCTTGTGATTTTTAACAGAACATTACCCTTTTACCTACTTTACAATAAGCTTTGCATCACCTTGGGCTTTTAAAATCTTTATTCCTCTTTCTTTCGTTGTCATTATCCCAAGTAATAAGGCTTCATATTCCACTATGTTATTCGTATTCCCAAATTCTAATTTGAAAGCCATAGGTTCAAGTTCTCCTTCTGGGGATATCAATACTACACCAACTCCAAATCCTGAAGAGGCACAACTTTCATCAAATTCAAGCATCCATATGCCTAGTACATCTTTATTTTCATTGGAAACTTTATTGCTTGGATTTTTGTCCATTTTTTCTTTTGGATTTCCTTTAGTAAACAACATATAATTGCCAAATTCTAATTCTTGATATAGGATCTAAGCTTTAGGGTCGTATGATTTCAACACTGTGAACTTTGCCTTTTCTTTAGGTTCTAATTTGACTTTCTTATTCCCAATAGGTATTACTGCTTGGGACCAATCTAATTTTATTTCTCCTCTTAAGTCATGACAAAAACTTCTACTTAATAGAAGTCCATAGCTTGCTGGGATATCAACTACTAGGATAGTCAATAGGAGCTTCTTTTGTGGATGTGAAGCTAAAGCTACCTAAGCGTCTTTAATCTGTCTGAGTGAGGGAACTTGTTTGGCATCCATTGAATAGCATCTTCCATGCACTTTAGTAAGATTGAGACCCAAAGCTTTAGCTACAAAATAAGGCATAACATTATCTGACGCACCCAAATCTATTATACAATTACTGAGTTTACATCCATTAATGTACAATGAGATATAAAAAGGTTCAGGTTTTTGCCCAGGAGAGGTTGCTAAAACTGTGGAATCTTCTTGATTAAACAAACTAGATGTCAAGGTTTCATCTTCTTTTTCAACCATTACGTTACAATTAGCATCTAATGTGTTTCCTTTACATTAGTCTACCAGTCTTTTTAACTTAGGAGGATGTGACTTTAAATAATCAATAGTGGAAATTTGAATTTTTGACTCTTCACAAAATTGAATGAAATCAAAGGATGTCTTGTCCTTACCTATTTTTGAAATAGATACTCCTTGATCAGTATGTACATTGCTTGTTGAAGGACTGAAGTCATTCCTGTGAGTGTGACTAGAGGTTTGGTTCTTTAACCTTTGTCCACGGGTAAGCATTGTGTATGAAGTTCCATCAATAGTTGCATAACACTCACCTTTTGATTCAAAATCTGATTCGTATTCTAAAAAAAATTTCCTGAGTCACCATGTGAATAAGAATTAGGTTCTGAATAAGGGGCTACAGTGTTTAATTCATTAGTAGATAACAACTGCATCATACGAGTAGTCTCCGAACAATTCTCACTGTCATGATCTATGGTCAAATGAAAGGCACACATATTTCCTTTTTTTGGTGCTGCTTCAATTTGCAACCTAGGTTGTGAACTTGTAAGCTACGAAAATATACTTTCATTGCTTCTTCCTGGTGAATGTTGGTAATTCCACTGACAAGAGTTATTGAATCTGGGTAACTGCTTCTTCATTGCTACTAATTCATTAGATAACTTATGAATCATCTCTTTTGATGATGTGGCATTAATAGAACTCCCTTTAGTTTGAAGTTCTCATTTCCATTTTTTGGCAGAAATTAAATCATCCTCACATTCAATTGCTTTCTTTTGTGTGTCAGCTAGATCAATGGGACATGCCCTTCTAAGATCATAATTGATATCTATAGGCATAGTGCTAATAAAGAAAGTTTTCAAATTACTAGGTGTGGGTCTATTAGCAGTAGGAATTCTGCTATTAATCTTATTGAATTTGGCAACAAAATCTCTCATGCTCATAGTTAGTTGCTTCTTAAATGAAGTCAACTATGTTAGCAAAGCATGTTCATCTTCCATAGTTTTGAATCTTGTCTCAAATTTGGTTCTCATTGTATCCAAATCAATTATTGAGCCGTCCGTTAGATGATAAAACCAATATGTTGCACTATCTATGAGGGTTTCTACAAACAATCTTACAACAACATCTTCGTGTCCCACTCCTAAGATATGAGTAGCCACAAAGAAAGCTTTAATATGTTCATCTGTAGTGACTTTCCATCACCTGAGAATTTAGGGAAATTATTCCTTGAACTAGCTAGGAGTGGATGGTAAGCGTTTAATGCTAATGGTCCTATTGTCGCAACCCATGGAGTGGCCATAATTGTTCTAGCAGTATATGGCAGAAAATGAACAACTGGAGGGGCAGTAACTCTGTGAAGTGCTAACACTTGACAAGTGGAATGTGAAGTGCTGGTGTCCTAATTTCTAACAGGGGAAGGGGGTCTACTCTGAATTTTACCTTCACCTTTCCACTTTGGGACGTCTAAAATAGGAAAGCTGAGCTTTGCAAGTTTATCAAAGGTAGGATCCTTCCCACCTTGTTCCTTGGTACTTCTGAGGAACCTAAATTGTTCCACGATGCTAGGTCAGATTTATCTCTAAACTTATTGTCTTAATTGTCTTTTTGCTCTCCGGATATCTCTCCTTTGAACAACTCTTTCCAAGGCTTCAGCTCTTCTTTCTTCTTCCTGTAATACCTAGCTAACATTTCGATAATGTTCAGTGTTCCTTCTCTGCCTCCAAAAGAATGTGTTAAGGGATGAAATTATGTCTTCTTGGTCATCTTGAAAACCAAGGTTTGGTTGGAGCACTGGGATTATGTTTTCATGAGGTAGTACCATTTTCCCTCATGACATAGGCTTTTTTATCAAGCAACTGTTTGTTTCCCCAACAGAGTCACCTTAAATATATTTTTCCTTCCTTGTTTCTTAAGAATATGACTTTTAGTGCCCAAATCATGAACAATATCTAGTTACAATAGTTGAAAATTTGTTCTCTAATTATTGGCTTTTCTTTGAATTGGTAGGTATAGCTCTCTTATGGAATAATACACAATGAATTATGTTTTGATGCTAAAACTAACACAGCGTATGCTCTTAACTTAAGAGCAAAAGAGGCAAACCGAATTAAGCCTAAGTAGAACTTAATCCAGGCAAGGTAAACTTTATAGTCTATGAACCAAATGATAGAACTCACACATCCTATGAATTCATACACTCAGCGTTCAACTAATCTATAACAATGATTAATAGAGATGTAAATGGAATAATAAAAAAGGGTCTAATGAGTCCTTCTCCAAATATTTCATAGCACATCCTACTGGGCTTATTCACAACCTCAAAACATAAGAATGAAACAATCCTTTCCTTCCTATTGTAACTTAGTTTAAGAGAAAGAATCAACTAATTAACAACTATCAACTTACTGGAACAAGAAATAATTGACATAAAATACTCTTCAATTGACTCTGCAACATCAAGTATCCTACACCAAAATTTGTCGACCTTTTATTAATCATTCAAATTCATACATATAGAGTTTGAGAGATGACCATTACAATAGGAATTTTAATCGGTTCATCTTCTAAGGATGACAAATGGCAAGATACTAGTTTGTCGTATTACAAAATTTACAAAATTTGCAAAGACTTCAACAGAAAATGAAAAGGGGGCATCAACTGAATCACTTGAGCTTCTTTCCTTTTTCAATTTTTGCTCTATATGCTTTAGCAACAACTATAATTGGAATCATTTCTTCGTGGTTAGGCACATGTACATTATTGAATCTTAAGAGCCACTTCGAGTGCTCTCGAGCTAGCTCCTTCACTGTATTTAGCTTACTTGTCAATTCTGCAGCAGCCAAGTCTACGTATCCACCAAGTGTCTACAACTCTACCACTCTATTTTGACTGCTTGAAGTCATTCCAGATAGATTACTCAAGTATGTGGAGAAGTTGTTTTTCATTACTTCTATCCCAATAAGAGCTTTCCCTTGCCCATTGGTTTGTGGATTAGTGTGTAATCCTCGCATGAGTTTGAATGCTCTGTCTTGGGTCTTCCTCACTTTTCCCCTATTTCTTTGAGTCCCTCTTTAGCCTCTTGAATCATCTCCAACTTAAATTGCATGCTTTGAAGCCATTTGAATAGAGGCTCAGTCCATTTCTTCAAAATTTTCACTTCAACCACCTCCTTTGCCTTCATTTGGATGATCATTTTTAGGAGGGAAATGCACTCATCACATCTTGCCTTCTCCGCGGCCAAAGTATTGTGATTAGATATGATATTATCCTTCTCAATTTCCAATTGAAGGATAACATTTCCAATTTGATCGATTAGAGCAACTCCATCTACATTAATTTTCTCAATCCATTCTTTTCTGATCTAGCCAAAATGCCTATCTTTCTGAAGCTGTGAGATGAAAGCTTGCACTTCTTCCACTGTGGGGTTCTCAGTAGCAGACACACCAGTAATGGTTGCCAATGAAATAACTAACTGCCTAATAAATCTTTTCAATTCTTCAATCTTAGCCTTCATCTTGATTTTTGACAATTTGAGGCTCTCTGATTGTTCTTCTATCACCTCATTACTTGATCTCCATAGGCCCACCTTTGTATCATGTCTAGCCTCTCCAAGATCAATTGAATGCAGAGTGAAATCATCGAGTGTCATGTCCTCAATTCTCCCTACTTTGTTTGGCTTTGCTACCTCCATTGTTAAGTGTCTTGTTTCTAGATCTTGCCCAAGTATTGATAAAGTCTTCTGCTTCTTAACTTTAACTATTGTAGACCCAAAGAAAACTGCTTCAGACACAGTATCTTTTGCAGGGATGCTCTCCTCTTTCCTCTTTCTCTTCCTTTCTAAGGTGTCTTCTAGCTAGGAATCTACTAATCACTTTAGAAGCAGCCCCAAGTGACTCTATACTGAACATTTTCTTCTTCATCGGAGTTACTGCCACTGTAGTTGCAGAAAAAGGATTCTTTGGATCTTGAAACAGAAGCCAAAATGAACTTGGGGCTCTCTTCTTCTTGAGTTTTCCTTACAGCTTCATTAGATTCAATGGACTCCCTGCTACCACTCTTTTCATCCCCGATCTCTACTATCTAAATGGGAGAACCAGTTGGCTATGATGAGGAGATGGAATTGGAGTAATGTGAGGAGATGAGACTGGAGTAGTAACATGAGGAGTTGAGACTGGAACAATAACACCATCTTTCAGCTCTTGAGTCCTCTTTTCTTTGGTGCTAGCTTGGGTTCCAATAATTGGTAGAGGACCGCCTTGGCAAGTTGGAGCTATTGAAATGTTTTTCTCCAGGGGTTGGTCATCTCCTCCTACAGATTGAGCAAGTCCTTGAGCAGCCGTAGTTGTAACACTTAGTGTGGCACTTTGAGAAGAAGTGGGAGTATCAGCAGCTGGAGAAGCTTGAGCAGTCTTGCTCTTACTCTGACCCTTTTTTGCTGTCCACTTGACCCATATTCCGGTTCTCTTGATGATCTGGGCCATCATAACATCAAGGTCTTCTTCCATATCAACATATAGCTCAAAACTGATTGGAGTATTTCTCAATTTGGTCAAATATGTATCACTATACATATTTTTCCCATCATCTTCTATCCCTTCCACATCTAAGTTAATGCCATATGTCTTTATTTGATCCACTGTAAATCTAGCAAAATCCTGATCTCAACTTTCCAACTCATCTTTAGAATATGGCCACTAATCTTCCATAGTAGTAACATGCTTGATCACGCTTCCAATTTGAAGCACATCTCTGGCATACCCATTTGGGTCAAACATTGGCCTCACCACTTCATACTCTTCTAACTTGTACTTGTTCTCAAATGTCTTAAGCATGTTTTTAGCATCTGATCTAGTCTCACAATTGTAGGCCCCAACTTTCATAGGGAATTCATACCCCTTCTTCCTCAAACTAGCGTTCAACACGTTCACCTAAATCGCTTGCCTCACGATCTCAATGAGTACAATCATTTCATTCAGGTATCTAGGCAGCTTCAGAGGAAATCTATCAAACACTGAAAGACACAAATAAGAAAAAGATGAGAATTGAATGAAATAATTGCCAAATTGAATGATGACCACCATTGCTTCTAGACTAAATCTCTACTCTGGAAATCCTTGGAGTTCCCTCGATATTCTCATTGTGAATGCATCATTTACTCGGATATACTCTGCATAACTATTCTACAATTGCAAGCATGGATAAAATTCATCGCTTTTCATGTCATTAGGGAAATTCTCTAATCTGGGAATTCCCAACCACAATTGTAGGGAAGCCAACATATATATCAAGAAAGAAGACATATAAAATGAATTGTAGAACTTAGCCACACTGAGAGTCGTAGACAGATGTTCACTTACCTCATATGCCCAGTCAATATATTGTGTATTTGAGCAAATAATTTGCACCAAAAATAAATATTGTTCTACAAAATTAAAGGCTCCTACCTCACCTTTAAGTTGATGCAAGAGGACCAGAATGTCCACGATCTTAGACTTGAGATCAGTGCCAAAAAGGGTTTTAGGGACCTTACTCTTAGCTCCCCTTGGCTTTTGGGACCAAGAACTCTTGATCTCTTTTCACCACACCATCTTCTTCAGAGAGAATTCAGACATAGCTCCTCCAATTGTTAATTTAGAGAACTCCTCTCATTTTGGAATCCATAGGTAGTTCACCATTGCTTGCCTATCAATTGAGATTAGCATTGTTTGATCTGGTAGTAAGATTTGTTTTGTATCTGGAATGTAATGATTGATGCATTCAATAATCAACTTTGGAGCTTGTATTGCTACTAGAAATCCCGCTGCCTCTAATAATCCACTTCCTCGAAGTCTCTTTGTTATGGGGTGAATTGGCTTCATCCTTAGTCTTCTTTGAAAGTCTTGCATGTTAAAGAAATGGAGTGAAGTGTCTATGATATTCTGCCATGTTGACTTAACTCCACCCAACCCATCAAAACGAGCAAATCTTGTGGCCATCTTGTCTGATATTGAGGCGAACTGAAACTCAAAAATTGTGAATAATGCCAAGAGTAAACCCTATAACTTTGAAATTTTTTGAGAGCAGTATTCAATACAATGGCATAACAGTTTAATAAAGAAAATGGTAATTTGAAAATCTTTTATGTTTGTCTTTATATAAGAACCCTTAATTTGTCTGTTGATTTTCTTGATCTGCGCCACACGAGCGAATTTAAGAATAAATCTGTTGAATTAGTAAATGTGAGGGTTCAAATGAATTTTTCCCTGTCTTTTCACTATTCCCATTGGCCCAACAGTAACTTTATTTAATTACAGACTTACTTTCCCATTTTTACCCTGTTTCGAAGAAATAGAAACAGAGTACTCCATGGGAAGAAATTTCCCTGACTAGATTCTATTTAAAATACCTGCACAAACTCAACTGATTTGCTTCAAACATTTTTCCCAAAACACCCCATGATCAATTTACACAATTACTATGCTTTCAGGAACGATTTTCTATTACTTGCAAAAAATTATTATCGAGGGTAGGAAGCTTGTAGAGGAGAAGGCGATTTCCACTTTTCCACTTGTGCCCTTGTTTTACCTTCTCTGCCCTAATCACTTTACATTAAGCCTCTGGAAAATATAAAACTGGCTTCTTAAGTGAAAGATGGGACCCACTGACTCACTTTACCTTTCTACAAATGCCTTTTCAAAAAATTGACTTCTTGGTTCAAAACCCGCTGAGGAGAAGTTGTTTCTTAGTTTTTCGCCAATGCTTTTTTTAATCATCTTAGTGAATTTTGAATGATTCTCGCAATGAAAACATGGGAAAACTTGAATAATCTATCCATAACATAATTCATCTCTCTTCATTTAAACTCGCAAATTGCATTTGTGAATCTCGACGGAGTTTCACCTTTGGGGTGCGAAAACTCGCCAAAGAGAAGACGAAACTAGATTTTTCGCCATTTCAACTTTCTTCATGTCCAGAACAAAATGAGCTATAAGTAGTTCATCTAAAGTAACATAGTTCAAGAATCTGGACATTGAGCAAGTAACTAAACTACCCAAAAGACTCATGATGATAAAGAAAACCCACCTGGCCATAGAATGCGGGAGAAGGGAAAAGATGAAAACCCGATGGAGATACTTATCACTTTAGGAAGAAAGGACCGACTCGACCCGACTAAATACAATACAAGTTAATCTCTACTTTGCAAAATTTGTACATGGTGAAAAGTGAGGCAACACTAAGCAAATCCTAATCCCCGTCCTAAACATGTGCACAACTTTAAGCAAGGGTTAAGACTTGCTAACCCAAGCCAAAGTCAAAATATCTCCTTTATGCTCTTCCATCCCCATCCAAGAACATTAATGGCTCTTACATGCCATAAGTGACTCTTACATCCCTCTTCCATACTCAACCTCCCTCATTACTCCCTTGACCAACCCTTATCCTATCCTCTCACACTCATCCTCCTTGTGACAAGTGCCACTTCCCTATTGGCTCTAAACAAACATAATCCTTGTGCTCCCCTTTGAATGAATCTTAACCCTCCCTCACCATCCTTCCATCCTTGCATCCTAACTAGCCATTTTACTACCCCTTGGCCTATAAATGAAACCCTCTTCTTTCACAAAAATCATCCACTTTTTTCATGCAAAGTTATAATGCTATTTTGAGAGCCTAAAAACTACCAAAATACCATCATAATGCTGAAAGCCCTCCATACCCCCATTATTAAAACCCTCATCCATACACATACTTGGTGAAAAACCCCCACCCATTGGAAGCTTGAGCACACTGTGAGCATACATCCCCTCTCATCAGGGACATAGCTTTGTCATCATGGGAAGAACTTGAGGAGGTTACCATTCTTGGTCTACTTTCCTCTACGGTGTCTTCTTTTGTCCTATCTTAAGTGCTAACTTGTTTAGTTGTGTGAATGCTCTTGTTAGTACTAGTATTCCTTTTACATTAACTAGATTAGGTGATACATTTTGGCACGCTCAGTGGGACCCTGCATTTGGGTCACTATAATCATTTTTTTTTTGTGTTTTTTTAATGCTAAACTAACCAAAATGACATTTTATGCTTGTGGGTGTGTGTAGGTGATTTGCTAATATTTTTGCAAGTACACAGGTCTCTCATGCTCCCAGCCATATAATTGGTTTTTGCTTTAGAACACTTTGAAACTCACTTTGTTTGTGATCCCGCCACCACAAGGACGCAAACCTATGACCATGGGATTGAAGCTATATACCGATAGGAAAGGGAGATCACTGTTTACCTTAAACCCTCATCACCACGTGACACAAAATAGCCCCCACAACCCTACCAATCCTATCTCTGTGGGAACGTTAGTCTTCTCCGATGGGATTGTAGCAAAATATCAGTGGTAATGCGTCCTCTTATAAGTCAAACCTCAAAAACCCACTTTTCCTATTATCAGTCAAACTTGCCGATACACCTTTTCACGAGAACACTCCTTCAAGAATCTGCAAGATCATCTTTACACAAGATTGCTCTGTGTCATTTTATTTTGCAGCCTGCTTTTCTTGCACTTCTCACCAGTTCCTGTACATCAATCTTGCGACCTTTGACCACATTCCCGCATCAACAGGATTGCTACCTACACCCATGGGTTTGCAGCTTTGACTAGCTTGCAGTAAATTTTGACATTTCTCTGTTGCATGTGTTTTTTGGAGTAGAACACTAACTGGTTTCTTGCAAGTTTTTGTCACCAGAACTATGTTTGAAGGCTTAAAATTTAACAAATCTCATTTTTTCATGGAATGAATGACTAAGTATTTAGGACATTTTTTATTTATTGGAATGCTTGAATACTTAAGTATATAATCCACTCTTGAATGACAAATGCTTAAATTGAATAAATGCGATGAACACTAAATTTAAGGTACAAATGAACATTATGTGTAAACACTTTGATTTTGGGGCTTAAAATAAGTCCATCAAATCTCGAATGCCTTAAAGATAAACTTACTCTTATTCCCTCCTCTTTAAAGCTTTCACGCTCGATTTCCCTTTTACTAACTCGATTTATTTTGTTGGCGACGTTGTTAAGTTGGAAAGAACCTTTGAATGCTAATCACATGTGTCTTCAAGTCATAAAATAGTGCATCTAAAAGTGTCCAAATAGAAATGAACCAAGTGCCTTGCATGTTCTAAGATTGTGCGCTCTAGCACATCTTTGTCTTCTCTATTTTCTGCATCTTAAGACCTTAAAATACGCAACACATGTACCAAAAGTTGTTAGCAAGATCATCTGCAACAACCTAGGAGTGCTTCTAGCAAGTTCATCCACCTTTGGGAAGCACTTCCCCTTTGGTGAGAAGCTCAAACTGATAAAAAGTTTGGTTGGTATATAAATGAGGGGAAAGGTAAACTTTCTCACTTTATCACCCAAGTTTGGGTGGTGTGTTTTTGGGGGTAGCCTGAGGTGGGAATACTTTCCCATGATTTTAGCATGTCTGGAATAGATTCTTAAGTGGATCACATATGTAACAATCATTTGGTGAGATGCCACAGACCCATTTATAACCCTCTTAGTCAAAGTTTCTCGATTTTATCCATGGTATGTTCATTCACAGTGCAAGGGAAACAACATCCCTCAAGATTATTCACCACTGTGCTCCCTTGGTAGAGGCATAAGGCCACTTGGGTTTCATCTCCAAGGGTCATTGTTCCCGTAAAAGGGGAGCTTCTATTTTCCATGCCTTGAAGATTCTTTGATGTGTATCATTTGTTGATCGACTCTTGTATCAACTCACCTATTCGATTAGAGGGACATATTGCACTAGAATCAGGAGACACCAAGTTGTGGACCGTTGAATAACATATTGCAACCAAAAAAATTTGACCTTAGGGATAAAGCATGTGTTTGAATTGTCTTATTTATGCTCAAGACTCGTGAAAACATTTGTAAAACATATAAAATTTTATGGTTATTATCAAATCCTTTTGCTAAAGAGATCATTTGTTTGTCTTTCTCAAAGTTGCTTTGTCCTTTGAGAAACTGTTTGCTCATAAATCCCTCATACCAAAAGAATCCCCTCTTTGTTATTTGAAAAAGAAAGTGTTAGGAAGTCCATTTGCAACAACTTTTGTCTTGTTGGTTCAAATTTCCTTTTGTCTAAAATTATACTTGTTCCCTCAAACAACAAACCACTAAGCAATTCCTAGTTACAAATCTTTTTTTCCTCAGTCCAAAGTTTTGTCCTTTTTCAAAATATCCTTGTCACCTATCCTACTTGACCAAAAATAACACATTTTCTCTTTGAAAGATCCCATCTTTTCATATACAAGCAGTTGTTAGCAAGTTCATTCTCAACAACATTTTGATTCCTTGGTTTATCCTTACCTTTTCCAAAACTATACTTGTTATCTCAAAACCACACTACCCTGCAAAATCTAGTTGCAAACAAACCCTTTTTCCTTAATCCAAACTTTTGCTCTTTCCAAAGTATCCTTGTTACTTACCCTACTTGACCAAAAATAACACTTTTGTCTTCAAAATAGGTACTCCGCACTCTTGACCAAAGGATTGTTAGCAAGTTCATTCGCAAAAAATCCTAGAGCCTAATTTTCTCCACTTCACTACTTTACCATTGTTTTTAAAGAAACTTAGTTATTTCTCAATTGATATATGTTCCCAACCTAAGGTCAAAAGGTATACTTAGCATAGTCACTACCTATAAAACCCTACAGTTGCGGTTAAATCTCTTAAAATTATCTCATGTTAGGCCAAACCAAGACTAAGTTCAAAAAGGCTAAACTTCCACAAATACTAGTTTACAAGGAAATAGAAGTAGAATAGAAGAAGTATATCCCTAACTAGACCAAATTGAGAAAGACAATGCAAACATTGCATTACAAACTAAGTGGGATTACAAAATTTAGAACCTAAATCTTTGATGAGGTGTCAACCATAGCCTTATCAACAAATCTAGTGTTATTCACTCTGATTAGGTCTTTCTTTTTCCAAACACACTTGTGCACTTATTTCCTCATAGGTTTAGTCTTTCATGTAGGAGCCACTACCCCATACAAGCATTTAAAATAGGATCACCTCCTCCCATTTTTGCATCAACCTTAGGTTTTCAAAGAATCCTCCACATGCATCATTAGGACCTAACACCTTCTACCATTTACTCACTTACTTAGAAGCATTTAGCATCATTTCTTTAAAACTTTGTATCTCTGAAAATAGTGTCTATCCATCTCAGCATCATAGTTATCCTTGAAACTAAGCATTTTCTCAGATAGGCTCTCACTTGTGTCCCACATCACCTTGAGCCAAAGGTTAGGTTACACACTTGATCCTCCTTTACCACATTGTTCAAGATCATGTTTAGGAAAAACACTGTCTCCTTCATTTAGTACCATATCATTTAGGCTCATAAGGTATCATTACACACATTTGTAGCTACTTTTTTTTGCATCTCAGGAAGCCAGTCCACCCTAGTTACACTTAGGAAAATCACTTCATCATCTACATTTAATATCATCCTTCTTGCATTTCATCCTTAGGAAAATCAACATTTCATGCCACCTACCACATGTTTCAGTAAGAATACACAGAAAAAGAAGGATATGGATCCTAGTCATAGCAGTAGTACAACCCGAGCTCAGCCCTACCCCATAGTTTCCATGACACCACCGGATCCACCAGCACAACTCTCTGAAGACACTAGTTCTTCCATAGATATTGATGCTTTCATGAACCAACCTGGCCATGCAACCATTGTTAATGCCATCATAGATCGAAATAAGGAAACCATCATGACCAATTTTTTAAGGGACAATGTTGGTGCCTTTGATTTTGGACGCCCACCACCCCCTAACATTATGGATCCTACACATCCCTTGTTTGGGTGGCAACCACCATCCGTAGGGTCATCTGGCCCTTATGATCCTTTATATTCACCCAAGAGTGGGTACCAACCCCCATAGATAGAACCTACATACTCGAATATACCCTCAATCCAGTTGATTGCTCCCATTCCACAAAACACCCATCCCATACTCACTCAATCCTTAGTACATACTACATCTCAACCAACCCCAAGTGTATCATCTACATCTACTTTCACCACTCATCTCCCTACTTCACAAAATCCTCCTTTTACATCCAACAAAAATGCATTTTCATTTCCATCTCACAACGCATCTAGTCCATTTAATACTAGAATGCTACCACTAGGGTCAAATACCTCATCTTCCATCCCACCCAACATCACTATCAATCCCTTTGTTACTAGCCAAACTACTTCAACCTCATTTCCTTTGGGACCTTGGGGTGTTACTATGGCACAAGGGCCTACCACTAGCCTCCCATTCAACACTACATCCATGTCCATGCCTCAGACACTTTCATCCCTCACTTCACAAAGCTATTCTCTACCATCCCTCACCAACTATTTTTCTATGCCATTGTTAGGCAATAGCCAAATCACCCCTCCACTAAAATTCCCTACTATGAACACTTTTCCTCATATTAATTACCTTGCCCCTGTTAATACTTTGTTGCTCTCTCAATTAGGAGCACAGACAACATATATTGGCAAAGTATACATTCCTAAAGCATGGCCCAGACATTGCCAATACTAGCACCCTTTCAGCCACAATCATCATGCCAATAGTATGCTCAAGTATCCACATAGAATTATCTAGTAGGCAAAAAACCTCATACTTACCAGCCCCATCCATAGTCTACCCAGCAGATGCAATATGCACAAACTACATTCCAATAACCCATAGCGTCCATCCCCCCATTTGTGCAACCTATTTTTCCGCAAATACCATATGACAGTCAGGTTTTTCCATATCAATCTTTAACACCTATTAGGTATCCCACACTGGGGGCACCTGGACCAGGTGCATTTGCTCCCTCACCTATAAACTCTAAATGGGAAATGAAAAATGCTCTCAAAGCCCTCAAAGATGAAATAGACTCCAAAACCTTTTAATTTGAAAATGATCACACATATCCATTTGACAAAACCATCACAATGATACCATTTCCTAAATACTTTGAGATTCCCAAGTTTGATAAATTTAGAGGGAAAAGTGATCCAATCATGCATGTCAAAGAATTCTATATACATTTCCAAGAAGTGGCCTATAATGATGTATTCCTCATGTGACTTTTTTCAAAATCCTTAGGAGGACCAGCCCTAGAGTGGTTCTGTTGTATCCTCTAGGGTGCCATTAAAACCTTCACTGATCTTTCTGAAGCCTTTGTGGCTCAATATGCTCACCTTGTTGAAACTAAGTTATCTATCATAGACTTAGTTCATACCAAGCAAAAAGGAGGAGAAAGCCTTGTAGAATACTTACAACATTGGTAAACCCTCACAACTAGGATCTCATGTACCATCCCAAAACGTCACCTTGTCAAAATATTCATAAATAATGCACACCCTAGTCTTGCCCATCACATGGTTATGAACTATTTACAAATGTACAAAGACATTGAGGAAAAAGGGATGAGACTTGAACAAGGGCTCATCAAGGATGGTGTCATCAAACTTTACAAATAAAACACCCAAGACTAAGGCCCAAGCAATGACAAAACATGGTATTAGAATAAAAATAAAAACACGGTGACAAATGGTGTCATCAACACTCGACATGTTCATATCATTGTGGCAACTACCAACATTTCCTCCACATTTTGTCAACAACAACCCCCTGTATATCAGCAACTACCTATGTAGAGAAATCAACAAGTACCAGCCCATTACAATCAAACTATTGCCATCACACTTTCAACTAGACCTAAACCATGTGTTCAGAAAAAAACCATGCATATACACCCCATTGGGGGAGCCCCTTGATGTGATATTTGGAAAACTAGCCAAGGATAATCTTGTTCAATATCCGCAAACACAACCCTTGGAACCTAATCAGTTTAGAGCATCTTGGTATAAGGATAATGAGTTCTACAAATTCCATCCTAGTCAAAGGACTCACCCCCCTTATGTTCATGTAACTCAAAGATTATGTCTAGGACCTTATTGAATAGAAAGAGATCACAATAGGGGAACAAGCTTCACATAATGTAGGGTTGATGATATGTCAAAATGTTTTTCCTCCTCATAAAAAAAACACAGGAAAAGCACCTTCCTACCAACAAACCAAACAATGCTCAAAATAAACAAGGTAATAACCGAGATAAGTCTCAAAACTATACCTCAGCATATTTGGACTATGGGACCCTTAGCAGATGCACATCACAAGTTGAGCCATCTATCAATGTTATAAACATCAAAGGCCTAGATACCTAATGCGTAGTTACCACTCACCAAGCTCAACTCAATATAGTTGGCCTTCTTGTGTCTGCACCATCAAGACCACCTCCATCCAGAACACCTCCATTAGGATCACCCTCACTAGGACCACATTATAACATCTTAGAGCACCTTGGAAACATGCCAGCTTAGATTTCCATTCTGGATCTCTTATGAACAAGCCCACTTTATCAAGAAATCCTTGACAATACTCTCCATGAGTCACACATCCCAACTGACATAAATGCCACCGAGTTTCGCAACTTGGTTGTTTATCTTTCTACATCATGTGCTTTATCCTTCAAAGCCTCTAACATCCCAACAGTTTAACTCGATCATATCGTTCCTCTTTGCATAACTGTCATGGTTTTTGACTTTGTAGTCAAATGGGTCATGATAGATAATGGATCAACTTTAAATCTATGTACTTTAAAATTTAGCAAACATGCAGGATGCACTAAGGTAGATATCATTAATGAGGTAATCACCATCAAAACATATGACAACTTGGAGTGCACCACTGAAGGAACCATCTTGCTCCCTCTTAGAGTTGGCCTAGCCACTCAAGAAATAATTTGTCATGTAGTTGATCTTAACCTTCCATACAACATCCTCCCTTGGCCACCCATGGATTCTTGCCATGAAAGCCATTCCATCCACATATCATCAGTGCATCAAATTTTTGCATAATGGCACTAAGGTAACCATCCACACAGATCTTGAACCCTTTGCTTATTGCAATGTCGTCGAAGCTTCATACACCAACCATTGTCCAAGAATCAAAATTGGTGACACCATGGCTAGTTCCTCTAGCACCTACCATGATCTGGATACCATTTTAGCCTCCACTCTTTCCATGGTTAAGATCAACTGCCAAGGTTGTGGTGAATACAATCTTACAAATGCTTTTTTTGTTGGTGCTCTACCACTTGATCTGCATACTCAGGGGCACCCAACATAACAAGGGCCAAGGCTAGATATGACTTCTCAACTCAGACAGATGGGCCCTACCACATTCATCACCAATGGTATCCTTGATGGTGACGAAACTACTCCAGATATTAACACATGACTATATAAAGAGCCACCTCCAAAAAGTGAAGAGTTGCTTGATCACCTTAAACAAAAGTACCCATGGTCACATCGCCTAGCCATTGAACAATGGGATTATCAAGGAGGTGGTCTAGGTAGTCTAGAATTAGGTATTAGGCAGCTTGTAGAAGCATACCCAAAAAACAAAAAGAAGGGCTTCGGCTATGGACTCCTCGTAACTGGGCGCACTACGAAAGAAGGCCATGTCTTCACGAACATCCAAAACAATCGTATTGAGGTTGAAGACATTCTTGAGGAAGTAGAAAAGAAATCCTGCGATCCATTTGACCGTGGATCCAAGGGCCAAACCTATCAAGCAAAAGCTCCGTAAGATGCACCCCAAAGTTGCTTTGTTGGTTAAAGTGAAGTTAGGAAAATTGCTAGAGGCAAAAATCATTCACCCAATTGATTATTCTGAATGGATTTCCAACATGGTACCTATTACAAAACCTGCTGGTGATATTAGAATTTGCACAAACTTCAAAGATCTCAACAAAGCTTGTTTAAAGGATGATTTCTCGTTACCAAATATAGACATGATTATTGATCTCACCACAAGCCATGAGCTCCTATCACTCATGGATGGTTACTTCAGATACAACCAGATTCAAATAGCAAAGGAAGACCAACATAAGACAACATTTACCACATCCTGGGGAACATTCTGTTATAACATGATGCCATTTGGGCTAAAGAACACTGGGGCAACATATCAGTGCACCATGACAATCATCTTCCATGACCTAATTTATAAGACTCTTGAGGATTATGTAGATGATATTTTAGTCAAATCTCTTAACACCCTTGATCACTTATCTTATCTCGAGGAAATGTTTGATCGATTGGCTAAGTATCATCTCATGTTTAATCCTAAGAAATGTGTCTTTGACATTACCTCATGAAAGCTCTTGGGATTCATTATATCATGACGTGGTATTGAGATTGGTCCTAAAAAGGTTAAGGCCATCATGGATATGGCTCCTCCTAAGACACTCAAGCACCTTCATTTTCTTTAGGATAAACTTCAATCAGTCAGACGATTCATCTCCCAGCTCGCTAATAAATGCCAACTGTTTACACATCTACTAAAAAAGGATCAGAACTTTAAATGGGACTCCAATTGCCAACGTAACTTTGAGCTCATCAAGCAATACTTGGCTAACTTGCCTATTTTGGTTCCTCCAGTTGCAAGGCGTATGCTCATATTATACATTACAGCTACTCCCACAGCACTAGGTGCTCTTCTAGCACAACTCGATGATACAGGAAAGGAAAGGGCTATTTACTAAATTAGTCATACCTTAGTGGGATATGAGCTCAATTACACACCAATAGAAAAGACTTGCTTAGCCATAGTATTTGCCACTCAGAAGTTGCATCATTATAATTGAGCCACATTGTGTAACTAATCTCCAAAATTGATCCATTAAAATATATGTTATCTCGTACAGTACTCACAGGGTGCTTGGATAAATGGGTCATGCTTCTTAGTGAATTTGACATCCAATACATTGATAGAAAGGCTCTCAAAGGCTAGGCTATTGCAGATCACTTGGCAGATGCACCCTTGGTTGCAGATCGCCCTCTCATTATGGAATTCCCAAATGAACACCTCTATTTGATAGAAGAACAACCCTCCTGGAAGTTATACTCTGATGGCTCTTACACATATCATGGTTCTAGCACTGGCATACTCTTGGTCACACCTCAAGGAGATTACATTCCTAAATCTTTCAAATTATAGTTTCAGTGTACCAATAACATCTCAGAGTATGAGGCCCTTGTTGCAGGGCTCAAAATAGCCTTTAAATGGGATATCATGGAGCTATAGGTCTATAGTGTTTCCCAACTTATCATCAAACAAGCCTTGAATGAATATCATACCAAGGATGATAAGCTACTACCTTACAAGGAGTTGGTTGATCAATTAAAGGAACATTTTACTCAACTCTAGTTCACACAGATACCTAGACTACAAAATAAGGCAACAGATGCCATGGCCACTATTGGTTCCCTTTTGGAAATACCACATGAGGCTACATAGTATTAATTCTTGGTCGAGCAACTACATGAGCCTATACATGAGAATGATGAGTCAACACAGGTGTGCATCTTGGTTAGTCCCCAATCCCCATGGTACCATGAAATTCATGCTTACCTACTAAATGGTATCATATCTCCCCATCTCACATGAACCCAATGCTAGAACCTTATTCATAGAGCTTCCCGTTATACTATCATCACCTAAACCCTATATCATCGTGTTTATCATGATACTCTCTCTCGATGTCTAGACGAAAACAAGGCTGCAATGGCTCTCAAGGAGGTACACGCTAGACTTTGTGGTGCTCACATGAGTGGGATAGTTCTAGCTAAGCAAATCCTTCAAGCTGGACACAAGTGGATAATCACAGCCACCGATTATTTCACTAAGTGGGTAGAAGCAGTTCCCCTTGTCACTACCACATGAGTTCAGGTGTCTAAATTTATCCTATATCATATCATATGTCGCTTTGGCATCCCAGCTACCATTTTTACTGACCATGGAGGTAATTTCAAAAATCTCAATATGGAGGAATTGTGCACTTCCCTTCACATCCATCACCATTTTTCTATCTCGTAATTCCCACAAGGTAATGGTCAAACGGAGGCAACTAATAAAACCAAAAGATGTTGGCAATGGTTCTCAGTAGAAAAAAGGTAAAGAAAAACAAGCATCCAATGGTGAAAACTTGGCAATTCAAGCACCCTAGATAGGTACCCTGGTGAAAACCTAACAATTAGGTGCCAAGTGTACTTAGCCTTTTTATTATCTATCAATGACGTGCATCTCCCCCATCGCCACTCCATACCTCATCACCCATCTCCTCTCTTTTTTCAAGGTGTCCCTCGTAGTTTCACTTTCATACCTCCAAACCAACTCACGACATTTTCTTACCAATCTCTACCACTTTGCAGCACCCCACCTAGATCATGTATTATATCTATAGTTCATATATCTCCCCTACCATTGTACTCTACCACATGTATCATATCAAGTGTACCCTACCATTGTACTCTACCACATGTATCATATCAGGTTTACCCTACCATTGTACTTTACCACATGCATCCTCTCCGGTATATTTTATCCTTGTACTCTACATATCCTATTAGGTGTAGCTTATCCTTTGTATCACTCCTATGTATCATATCCTTGTGACAACAGTAATGACACATATACGACATTCTTGTAACAACAGTCATATCTTGCGTACCATATCCTTGTACCAACAATAGTACCCTATGTATCATAATCCTGTAAATACAGTAGTATCCTAATCCTTGTAACAACAGTTGTGCTTTACATGTCATGCCCCTGTAACAATCATTGGATTACAACAATGCTATCCGCTCATCCTAAGCTTTCCCCCTATGTACACATACCCATTGCTATATTTTGTCAAAGGTTCTAGTCCCCATTCATTGTATAGTCATGCTTGTACATATTGTTCAGATCTTATTGTGACACCTTGTGTCCCTAGCCTGTCATCTGTCCTATCATTAAAGTCCTTTCTAAATGTTTCTTCCTTATTTTCAGCCCATTAGTATCCAATCATCCCGATCTCTTTAGCAAAAGATTACTTTTTTGCACATTTATTCTTTCTTCTAATCTTTGGTTTTTGTACTTTTTGATTGGTCGCTTCCATATGATTTTAGTTGTTCCCTCCTCATGGTCGCCATGGTCTTTTCATATCATGGTGTGCTTTGATTGGGGCAACTCAATGGCATGGTTCTAACCAAGGTCTTTTTCTGCTTGTGAGTCAGCCAAATATCACCCTTGCATATCCAAACAAGTTTTCATTTATGATCACATGATGTAGTTGGGGAATATCGTTTGCTTATGGATTACCCAACATCATTTCCATACTTATTTCTATTGAATTCATGTGTGATGCTGGGGCAATCTTTGTGTGCTTTCTTGAGTCATTCTTATGTAATATTGGGGAAAAGGCCTTGACGTTCTTAGTAACCTTGGTAGATTCCTAATATTCCTATATCAAATAAAGTGCTCACACTACATGGTGGTAATTCTTTGTAAAGTACCCCACTCTCAAGGCTTCCAATATATCCCTTCACTCTCACCATTTTCTCCCATACAAAGACTTACATGATCATATCCCCCTAGGAACCACCATTCTCACCCCCTCCTACACATTCTCTTATCCTCCTACCCTCTCCTTCCCGCTCCCTCATAACTCTTATCCCCCCCCCCCCCCCCCCCCAACCTAACCTTTCCTTATCATCCTGATTCCCTCCTCAATACCATTCACTTGAGCTATCTATGCATGTCCCATTTAAAGTTGTGCATATTGCTCCTACCCCTTGCCTACAACCATTACCACTTAGTGATATGCTCTAACCATTCACATTCCCATGGCACTATCTTTATTATCCTACTTTCACAAATTCTCATCCCTTAAACTAAGGTTTCACCACCACACTCATATGCTCCTTATCATAAGTCACTATCCTAGCTCTATGTCTACTATCCTCCTGACTACGAGTTTGTTGGTCAATCATTTTTCCAACATCATCCTCCTTAGAGTCAGTATCTCCTATGTTTATGATCCTTTTATCATCGATCATTATCCTAGTTTTAGTTTTTGGTTATCCTATCCCATCATCGTAACTTTTCCTATATCTCATTGTCACCCTCAATAGTTATTTCTATTTTGTTGTTCTATCCCCCCATCCTATACTTTAGCATGTTATATTATCATAGATTGCATTCATTTACTCTTATCATAATTTGGGGTTTCTCTTACCATGCATCCCCATCATAAGATTTAGATCTTTTATCCACTGATAGATATCCTCATACTATGTAATTCACTCCGCATATGTTATCCTCACAACATTCAAATCAATTATATTTTTCATCCTTAGTTTGTGTTCATTTTAAAATCCATGATCCATCTTTAGTTTGTGTTCATTTTAAAATCTATGATTCATCTTTAGTTTGTGTTCATTTTAAAATATGTGATTCATCTTTAGTTTGTGTTCATTTTAAAATCCTTGATTCTTCTTTAGTTTGTGTTCATTTTAAAATCCTTGATTCATCTTTAGTTTGTGTTCATTTTAAATTCGGTAATTCATCTTTAGTCTGTGTTCATTTTAAATCCAGTGATTCATCTTTAGTTTGTGTTCATTTTAAAATCCAATGATTCATCTTTAGTTTCTATTCATTTTAAAATCCGTGATTCATCTTTAGTTTGTGTTCATTTTAAATCTGTGATTCATCTTTAGTTTGTGTTCAGTTTAATTCCGTGATTCATCTTTAGTTTATGTTCATTTTAAATTCGTGATTTATCTTTAGTTTGTGTTAATTTTAAAATCTGTGCCACCCTCCTAAAACCCATATTCCCTTTATCTTCATCTAACAACTTAGTATAAACATTCTCATCATCATAACCATCATATCAGTACTATTAAAACAAAATCACATCATTAAAATCACATCCAAGTAAATCACATCATATCAACACTATCATAGAAAATCACATCATCAAAATCACATCAAAACACATCACGTCATACGTACATTATCATAGCAAATCACATCATCAAAATCACATCAAAGCATATCACATCATATCAATACTATCATAGCAAATCACATCCTTCATCATAAATTATTAGTACAATCAAATCATATTATCAAACCATCATATCCTACATCACAAACAACATCAACCATCTCTGTCACAAAACACATCATAAAAGCCATATCTTACATCATAAATTATCAGCAACATCAACCCACATCATCAAACCATCATATCCTACATCACAAATATATTAGTCTTATTAAAACAAAGCCCTTCATCAACAACATATCCTACACCACAAACTGTCAGTCACATCATATATCTCATAAACATCACATCCTGCATCAAAAAATGCATCAGTCTCTCGTACGCATCTAAAATCCATCCACATCATAAAAATAAGCATGACATCATAAATCCCTACATCCATATCCCACCCCAAAGAATTATTTGCTCTATATATATCTCTCATCCACAAAGAATAAAGAATCCAATCACCCATCCCAACAAAAATCCCAAATGTCCATCATAGTCCCAATGTCCAATGTCCATGTCATACAAATGAATCCTATCAATACCTTGGGTCTGCACCTGCA
Source organism: Cupressus sempervirens (assembly GCA_028749045.1). Classification (NCBI taxonomy): domain Eukaryota; kingdom Viridiplantae; phylum Streptophyta; class Pinopsida; order Cupressales; family Cupressaceae; genus Cupressus; species Cupressus sempervirens. The sequence continues at coordinate 129,358,126 of CM053786.1, read as the reverse complement.
AAAATACATTACTCAGTAGATCCAAAAAAATAAAATAAAATAAAATAAATAAATAAATAAATAAATAAATAAATAAATATAAATATATATATATATATATATATATATATATATATATATATATATATATATATATATGAAAAAAATTAGCATATCACTGATCTCCCTCCTCTGAGGCCTCCTCCTCATGTGACTCATAGGTCTCTCTCTGCCCCTGGTGTTACTAGTGGTGGAGGTGGTGGCCTCATCCATCCTCATCCTATACTTGAGCTCTCTGCCTCATCCCTCCTACCCCTCATCCCCACGTCTCGCCTCTAGCTCTATCCTATATGCTAAGACCCGTCAATCCTTTGAGAGCCCCCAATGTTCCATCCACTCTCCCCCCTCCCTGCATATCTGTGTGGGTCCCAACTATCTAACTGTGTCAGTTGTCTGTAATGCTCTATCTAGTATGTTAGGACTGCTACATGGTACCTTCCCTAATAGAATCCTACTCTCTCTCAACTCCTCCACCTCTCCCCACAGTCTCCTCAACTCATCCATCCCTTTACCCACTACTACATGCACACTCAGGGTCGCCACCTCCACCACCAGCCTATCTCGCTCTTGTTGTAGAGCATCCACCCTTGCCTACATTGCCCATCTCTCTGGGCTCACCACATCCAATCTACCCTCCAGTCGCCCAACCTCCACTTGTAGTCTCCCCACCTCTATCCCTACCCTATCTACCTAGTCCTGTGCCACATCTCACTCTTATCGTAGCTGATCCCACTCCATCCTAAGTTGATCTCTCTCCTACTGTGTATCTTATAGTAGTTGGCTGGTGGCATCATGAGTCTACTACAATGATGTTTATTAGGCTGTCAATCCATCATCCCCTCCCCTTGCGAATGACCCACCTCCACCACTCCCTACTAGCCTCTATGGCCTCTACTCCCCCTCCCCCTGCAGTCTCCTCTCCTTCGCTACCCCCTCCCCTCCTCTCTCTGGCTCTACCTCTCCCCCCCCCCTCTCTTTGGTTGTCCCTCTCTCTCCTCTTGCCTCCCTATCCTCCACCTCTAGCGCACTGGCCCCTCCTCTTATGCTATAGCCTTTTCCCACTATCGTAGCCCTCTTGCTACATATCTTCCTTGCCTAGCTGCCTAGGCTAACTCCCTTGCCACTACGACTGCCCTGGTCACTTATGTCTAGCCTACCAATCTCGATCGCTAGAACCAATCTCGATACTCTTGTGTGGAGCCCGCATCTTCTGCCTCACCAAACCAATCCCACTGCTATGGCTCTAACTCCCACCAGGCCCAAAGTAACCCCTCCCTTTGTAGTGCTGGCCTGTACATAATCATTAGCTCTCGAGTGACTCGCTGGTACCAATTCAGCTCTCTTGGAGCCACCTGGACCCATTCAAACTGTTGTAAAGCCTATTTGGCTGGTACTACTCTACAATGTACTCCCACTGTCCAAAAATGAAGCATGATGATATCGTGTATGGTAACTGTACCCTCATTTTATTAAATAAATCATTTAATAAAATATCTAAACTCTTAAAACATCCCTAAGACCAACCTTTATCTCTAATCCAACCCATTCACCCATGCTAACCTCAGCCACCTAACCAAACCATCCCATTAAAGCTAAGCCACTTGCCCCCCTAACCCCCTTTCTAAGAAAATCCTAATCCCCCTCCTAAACATGTGCACAACTTTAACCAAGGGTTAGGACTTGCGAACCCAAGCCAAAGTCAAAATATCTCCTCTATCCTCTTCCATCCCTATCCAATAGCATTAATGGATCTTACATGCCATAAATGACTCTTACATCCCTCTTATATACTCAACCTCCCTCATTACTCCCTTGATCAATCCTTATCCTTTCCTCTAACACTCATCCTCCTTGTGACAAGTGTCACTTCCTTATTGGCTCTAAACAAGCACAATCCTTGTGCTCCCCTTTGAATACATCTTAACCCTCCCTCACCATCCTTCCATCCTTGCATCTTGACCATCCATTTTACTACCCCTTGGCCTATAAATGAAACCCTCTCCCCTCAAAAAAATCATCCACTTTTTCATGCAAAGTTATAATGTTATTTTGAGAGCCTAAAAATAACCAAAATACCATCATAATGTTGAAATCCCTCCATACCCCCATTATTGAAACCCTTGTCCATACACATACTTTATGAAAACCCCCCACCTATTGGAAGCTTGAGCATACATCCCCTCTCATCAGGGACATAGCTTCGTCATTGTGAAAAGAACTTGAGGAGTTTACCATTCTTGTTCTACTTTCTTCCATGGTGTTTTCTTTGGTCCTATCTTAAGTGTTAACTTGTTCAGTTGTGTGAATGCTCTTGTTAGTACTAGTATTCCTTTTACACTAACTAGATTAGGTGATACATCCAGAGCTTCCTGGATTTTTGTTTTTTTCTAGTTGTAGAATTCTGTGAAATTGCAGGTGGGACAATGCGTCATTTCTTCATAGTGACTCCATGCCAATGGATTACTTAGGGTCACTGATCTATGCTTAATAGACACGAATCCCATTGAGTCGCCAAGAATGTTGGCCATTTTTGCCCACCATTCAGCCCATCACTGATAGCCAATTAGAGAGATATTCAATGGGATGAATTCTTTGGTTTGGGTTAACATGCTAAAGTTGGCAGCTAACATTTCATATTATCTAGTTCCTTATTTTACCAAGATGGATTGGGTTCTTCATTGGCCTAGTTAGCTCAGTTTACTCTTCGCCCAAGTGACTCAGTTTTGGCTCGATATGTTCTTTAGCCGAGTGAACTTGGTTTCCTCTATTGTTGAGTTGGCTCATTTTCTTCTTTGACAGAACTATGGGTTAACAAACATTTTGTATGGGGTTAACTTTTGTGTTACCAATTTTGTTGTTTTGGAGAGTCACTTTCATGCTCTTTCTGAAATAACAAATTTCACTATTTTGGAAGGCTTATCTTCTTTCCTTTCTAAAATAGTGAAATTCACTATTTTAGAAATCTTCATTCCTTGCTCCTGCAAAATTGCAAAATCATTGTCGTCTTCCACCATGCATTGGGAAATGTGCCAACCAATGGGTTTGTACCATGTGGCATTGAGCAAACATTTTGTGTTATCCCATTTTTGCTCCTAGCAAAAATGTGAAACTGGTTAGGCTCTTGCATGTGGTAGGGTTGACATTGCATGTTATCCCATCTCACAATTTCTTTTGTTGATTTCGTAAATACTTCTAAGCAATAGAGTCTTGACATATATGTTAGCATGCTTTTAGCACCTGCATTTTAAACTTCCAAATCAACCCCATCAAGTAAATCTCCTGTTGGTTTGTTTTGTTGATTATGATGTTGTAGAAAATTACTTGTGATAATATAACATTTGGAGGAAGCACTAAACCTGAATCCTAATCCTCAAAGTTCAAAAGGTCAAGTTTAAATGTTTAAAGCATGAGATATAGTTCATATATACATGGCACTTGGTTTAGAATCAAATTTAAAGTTCAAATTTTGAATTACAGTTTCAAAGACCATCCTCCAAGCCCAACTTCATGAGTACGAGTTGTCGGTTCAAATAATGAGATTATCAGTTTAGAAGGTTAGGTGCATAGTTCAAAATTGCAAGCTTTTCCAAAGTTCAAATGTGAGTTCAAGGTTCAAGGTTCAAAATGAAGATTCAAGTTTATTTTAAGGAAATCATGGCTTAAAGAATGATGAAAATACATAGAGTATGATTTTCCCCACACATATAGCTCCACTTGAATCAACTTTCACGGTATTGAGGTAAACCACATTCTTTTAAATAAGTATTGATTCATCTACATCAAAATATATTAGTTTAGAATATCAAAGAAGCATATCAAATAAGGAATGAACATTTAAAGTTTTCAATATGAACCCTATGGTGAATGAAAATGATTCATGATATGAGATCCCTACGATGTCAAGCATTGAATGCTAGGGAGATTTTGAAACTCCATGAATACGGGGTGGATGCCATAGGTTTTGATAAAGAATCAAAGAAAAATCCTCAAAGTCTTCATCACATGTACAATCTACATTCTAATTGATTAATAAAGACATGTTTGAGACACTTATTGGAAGCCCTAAATTGCCCATAAGATGAGCCACAAACTTCTGCATAGATCCCTAGTGTCTTATATAGATGGCCCTAATCACCTCAATGCAAAATACAATCATTATATGTGCAGGGTCATGTGTGAAGCCGCCAAGGAAAGAAAGAAAAATGGGAATCATCTTGACCCAAGACCCACAAACCAGTCAACAGAATGCATGAAGAAGTAAAAGAGGTTTACCCCATTCCAGAGCATACATGTGCATTATTCTAGCTTGCATAGGATTATGTTGGTTGGAGATGGAGACTTATTGTTTTCTTCTTCCTTGGCCATGGAACTTGGGTCTATAGAGAATATTGTAGCAACATCACTCAACAACAAAGATATGGTTTTCAGATTCTATAAATATATTGTGAATTCAATTCATAACTTGCTAAGTCATGCAGCATGTGTGTTGTACGCGGTGGATGTGACCATGGTAGATCAGTTGGGGATCTTCAAGGGAGGCTTGTTTAATAGAATTGTGTTTAATTTTCCTCATTCAAGTTTTTTAGGAAAAGAAGACAATGATGATGTGATTAACAAGCATAGGGATTTGGTAAGTGTTTTTAGGTGTGCAAGAATGCTCCTAAGCTATATTGGAAAAATCCATGTGAGCCACAAGGAGGGGTTGATGTATAGGAAATGGAATTTGGTAGGAGAAGCATTATGTATTTTGGGATTTCATTGAAGATAATTCTAGTGTTGGAATTTTGAAGACATAGAGTGCTCACTGTTGTGTATTAGTTGAAAGGCCCTCAATTGTTGGTGTTCCCAAACTGTGGTCGCTCATATAAGATTTCAGGTAGTCACAATCCCATAAGCTCATCAAATTGTAAGAGATTGAGAGCTCAGTAGTTTATATACTTTGGTTGGAGGATCATTGAAAGTCAATGATATTCAAACAACAAATAGATTATGCACACAAATCTATTTAATGAGACGATTAAGCTCAAGTATCTACTCTCCATGCTATCGAGTTATATGATAATAAGATGGAACACGTGTGTGTAATGGAGATCAGGGTCTGAGAATTGATATGATGGCTTTTATATAGGTCAAAACCCATTGTATTGACTCCATTTTCCATCTTGTGCCCTCATTGGATGTCATGGCATGAGCCTACCGGTGCGAAGGTAATGCTACGAGGTTCACATTGTCAAATGGTGTGAAGATTCAATGCCCGAGTTCATGCTTAAAGAGATATACCCATGACCAGTGAAGACATGGATTCCACAAGAAAGATGTAAAAAGTTTCAAAGGCCATTCACATATGAATCGAAGAATTTCCACCAAGTTCTGTTTGGGGAGTGAAGACAACGCATGTAGGTTGTGGCAGATAGGACATGGTCGAAATGTTTGACCAAATGTTGATAACAAAATGGAGGAGCCCCGTGGCTATATAAGAAATGAATTAGTCTGAGTGTTATGGAGAATGCAATCAAAGACCACGAAAGACCCATAGCCATATGAAGGTGGCCATGCCCTATTCGTACATGACACACATTACATAAATCTATGAAGCCATGAGGAGTGATTGAGGCATGTTTGGTCTCCAAATACGATAAATAGATATGTCTATTGGGAAGATGCCAAATTTTAAGAACTTACTGAAATCAACATCTCTACCAGCAGCAAATCAAGTAGGAAGCTTGATTTCAAACTATCAAGTGGCCTGATCTCTACAAATTTGGAAATTCAACTCAGAATATCATTTTGATAGTATTGATGATGGATGTGTAGAAAGCTCTATTATGTGCTCCTGAAGAGCATCCACAAAGTGATTGATATGATTTCAACTATAAAACCCAGAAGTATAAAGGTTGTGGTAATGGGTGTGTTATACTCCAACTAAATTGGATTTAACATTACATCATATGTAAGAAAGCAGATCTTGATAATTATAGAGAGCAAAGTAGAACACATGTCAAGGATATGAGTTGTTGGCTAGTTAAAGTGAGTTATGATGAGTCATCCTCAAAGTTTTGAATCGACATTAGGAAATTGTTGTAGGTTAACTTAAAAGACTTAACATAAGTCAATGCCATCAAGAAATAATTCTTCTGCCACATGTCAGTGGTCTTTGGGACAAAATAAGTCGAACGTTATGTTCATAATGAAAATTTGAAAGAAGAAGATGTAATCTCCAAGAATCACTTATATTGGCAACTGAAAAGTCACCACCAAGAAGGGAGATGTTAAATAGGAATTTGAATGAAGTAAAAAGGGTTCTTTTTTGTGAGAGACAAAGAGCTAGAGTAGGGGGAAGGAACTTTATTTTTTTTGCATTTTCATTATGCATGTTAGGAGTTTGAGTTTTTGTAATAGATTTAGCATAAGCTGTGAGCAAATAAAATCTGAGTATTCTTATTTGTGATGTTTGAGGCAACACGGGTTTTATTCTGAATCATAGCATTTAGTTATTTCTCCTCTCATTATAAGCAATCAAAGTATTGTTGTATTTGGTTTTGGGCATCGTGTTGCATCTTGTGTTAAATAATGAATGGGTTGTAGATCAGAGTATTTGCAGACATTCCTATTACAAGAATTGGGATTATTTAGCTTTCTTTTTCATTTCATTTTGCACTGCTTTTGCATAAGTAACATTCAAATTGCATTACCAATGTCAGGGAGTCATAGGAAGTGTCAATTCCTGGGGTTGGCTAGGTTTAGAATTGAATTCATTGCCTGAGTTAGTTCTATCTAGGGCTGGCTTGGTTTTTCCTCTTTCGTTCTTAGATTAAGAACGCACCCAAATAGTTTAGGAATAAAACAAGATTCATTGATTATTATTCACAAGGGAGTTGTACCTTTCAATTCAGAGAAAATCTATTAACCTAATGATAGATTATCCAATTGTTGGTATTGTAGAACAAGATTTTAGTGTGCAAAGAACATTAACATTAAAGAAAACATTCACAAACTAAAACTATATTCACATATGAGATTAGACAAAGGAAACAATTAAGGAATGCAAACCCAAAAAAGGAAACACTCCATGCTTCCTTGATTTTGTAGATGTGTCCTTTGATGTGGATGTAGGCTCAAATGCTCAAAGCTGCTTCAATGGAGATGGGTAATGGCAAATTGGTAGCTTTGTGAGCTCTCAATTTGGCATTATAAGGGTATGATTGATGGCTTTGGTTTTCAAAATAGCATGGTAACTTTAGCTCAAAGATTGTTGATTTTTTGGCTTGGGATGGGATTCAATTTATAGGCTAAGGGGTAGAGGGATGGAGGGCTTAGATGCAAGGATGGATGAAGGCTTAAGGAGGGCTAGGATGCACTCAAAGGAGAGCACATGGATTGTGCTTTTTTAGCACCAATGGGAAGGTGACACTTGTCACAAGGAGGATGAGTGTGAGAGGGTAGGGTAAAGGGTTGGTTAAAGGCATGATGAGTGGGGTTGAGTATGTAAGAGAGATGTAAGAGGAATGAGTTTGGAAGAGGGAAGAGTGTGGAAGATGGATGTAAGAGTCATGAGTGAACTTGTAAGAGTCTTTTATGTTTTGTAAGAGCACTCATTGTTGGGTGGTTGGGATATTTTGAGGGGAGTTGAGATTGTTGACTTTCTTTGGCTTAAGAAAGTCTTAAGCTTGTTTAGGGAATGTGACAATATTAGGGGGTGGATTAGGCTTGGGTTTAGGATTAGATTAGGGATGTTAGAGATTTGCAAGTGGATGGCATTCATGAGGGTGGGTGAGTTAGTGGCTAAGCTTGGTTAGTATGGGTGGATGGGGTGGATTAGGCTAAAAAGGGGATTTAGGATAGGTTAGGGGTTATTAGATTTGAGGGTTTTATTTATCACATAGGTTTATTTAATAAATGGGGATTTTGGATTTAGATAGAAGAATAGGATTTAATTGATAAATAATAGGTTATTTGATTTATCAATTAGGACTATAGATGATTAATTAAATTAATTAGCTAGGGGATGGCAAAGGATTAATTAAATAGGAATTTAATTAATGATGCCTTTAGAGATAACTAAATAGGATTACCAAAGCAATGTAAACATAATCAAATTGTTTCTCATAGATTCAAGCATTTAAGAGTTAAAATGAAAAGAACAATCTGTTTACCAACAAGATCATCATGTGGTGGTGAACAAGAAGATAGAGAGATTAAACATCAACTAGGTGTAGGAGTCATAGGTAGGTTAACATGCGCTTCGACAGGGGTTAACATTCCATGTTAACCATTTTCTCTATTTTTGTAAGTGATTGTCATGCCCTTTCTGAAATAGTGAAATTCGCTATTTTGGAAGGCTTCCTTTCTTGCCTTTCCAAAATAGTGACATCGAGTTATGGCAAATGGGCTTGTGCCACGTGGCGGTGGGCAAACTTGCGTGTTATCCCCATTTTTTCCATTTTGCAAGGGTCATTTTTGGAGACCCGTGAAATCATGAAATTGATATTGACTCTTCCATCATGCATTGGAAAATGTGCTCAGGTTCTTCATTGATCGAGTTAGCTCAGTTTACTCTTCACTCGAGTGACTCATTTTTGGCTCAGTTTGTTCTTGAACCGAGTGAACTTGATTTTCCTTTGTTGTCAAGTTGGCTCATTTTCTTCTTTGACCAAGTTGCGGGTTAACATGCATTTTATTTTGGGGTTAACTTTTGCGTTAACTATTTTTGTTGTTTTCGAGAGGCACTTTCATGCCCTTTCCGAAATGGCTTCCTTTCTTGCCTTTCTGAAATAAAGAATTTCACTATTTCAAAGAGCTTCTTTTCGAAAGATATTAATTTTTCTCTAAATCACATCTATTACACGTTAGAAAATTATGATTTCCAAATTTATTAAAATATAAGTATTTGTAAAATGTTGAATATTATATAAGTAACAAAAAAAAATTAATAGTAGTAATTTAATGATAATTTTTAGTAAGTACATATTAAAAATATATAATTATTATTCATGTGGACAAATGTATTATTATTCATTTAGAATTATTTTTTGATCATTTTATTTGGAGTCATTCAACTTGATCAATTATCCACTTTATTTTCAACTACCAACAAATTAAATCTATAAATGTTTGACAATATTATGTTTTTAAATTTAATAGTTTAAATTTATTTTTTGTTAAAACTATTTAACTTTCACTATTTGATATAAAATATAAATTTTATGGCAAAATGTTTATACAACTCTTAAATATTTATACCTATCAAAATTTACTATTGTAAATTCAGTTTTTTCTAAAAATTTCATCTTGGAAATTATTATAAAACACATGCATCTTTAAAAAAAAGTATTGATCAAGTCATTTTAAGTTTGATTACTTATATACTATATATTTCTAAAACTAAAATTGTTACAAATGAAAAATGGAAAAAATAACATTTTTAGAAATAAAAGAAAAATAATAATATTTAATTAAATTTTAAATATAATACTTTACATTGCATATTTTCTCTATTTAAAAACATTATTCTAATTTTAAAATATGATTTATAGAAAGAAACTTTTAATAGTTTTTTTTTATGACTTAAACATGTTAAATGAAAATTAAGTTAAATATTAGAAGGGTATAATACAAGATGAGATGCTTAGTATGGAAGAAAATTGGTACATTTATATGCATTCTTTGTCTTCATTATATGAATAAGATTTGTAATAGTTAATTCAAGCAGAGTGTCATCAACCTCTCATTTGTAATATTTTTATTGTGTGCATTATTTCAATTTCAAAAAAAAAAATTCTAACTTTCTTAAAGTAGTTTTAGAGATTTTAGTACTTTCAATTAAGCAAGAACCTAAAAATAAAAATAAAATTATCTGATAGCTGCTAAATCATTTTCAAACATAATATATTTGAATATTGTTAATGATAATCAATTAGAATGTAATGAATGAACTTGCACACTTTCTTGGAAAGTTTATAGAAGTTGACCTTAAAGCCAGAGTAATGTTTTTTTATATATTATATAAAATCTTACATGAATAATTGATGCTTTTATGATATGTGAATAAAGATGGTAGATGGATCAGTTATGTTGGAATGAGTATGAATAGAAAGACATGATAAGAATGAACCCAACTTCACATAAGATTGTAGTATTTTTCACTATACAATTGTATTAAACAATTTCTTTAAATAAGCATTGAAATTAAATATATGACATAAATATATAACATGTTTATCACATAATAATAATAACTAAATTTTGGCCTGTTCATGGGTTTGTTGGGGTTAATCCAACTTCTAAGAGGGAAAGGCAGTATGGACACCTCCAAAGGATCGTTGGATTAAAATTAATTTTGACGGGGTGACTAGGTGAAACCCAGGTGTTTCAAGGTGTGGGTCCATGGCAAGAGACCATAAGGACAACATACTCGTATTTGCAGCCAAATGCTTACAAGATGAAACAAATAATATGGCAGAATGTTCGGTAGCTAGGGAGGCTCTAGGCTTAGGAGTAACAATTGGTTGTAAATGAATACATCTAGAAGGTGATTCAGAGATGATCATAAATGGTATTAAGAGAAGTAAGATGGAGGCATGTCACCTAGATCAAAGTATTTAGCAAATCAAGGAATTTCTTATAGTTTTTGATGATTTTAAGGTTTCACATTCATTTCGAGAAGCGAAGAGTGGCAGATTTGCTTGCCAATTTAGGTGTTAATTCAACATTGGGTCCACAAAATGAAATCTTTGAGGACTTTCGTCACCTTGGATTTGAAAGAGAGCACTATTGTTTAGCTTTTAGACACAAAATTCACTTATGATAATTAAAACTGGAGGTCTTAAGGGAAAGGAATTATGAGTCCTACTTCTGATGATATTAATCATTTGATGGTAAGCAAAGATTTCTTGCTACCGATGTATCCCTCGCGTGTGTCAAATGGAGTGGTGGCTCACTTTGGTACTTTGTTCCAAAGAGTTTTGAGGCAAATATATTCATGTTGAAGGTAGGGAAAGTTCATTTGTTTTTTCATTGAGTCAGAAATGGAGGTAAAATTTTCTCACCTCAGACTCTCAAATTTAGACCTATGAAGGCCAAATTTCCACACAGCATCTTAAACATAATTTTGTTTTTGATGACTCGATCTTTTTGAAGGGAGTCCAACTGATGCTAGGGCTAGAATATGTGGAGGCATTCTGGAAGAGGAAATCTGATTTGGATGTGGCATCTTTGTTTGTTGTGCTTGCGTTGATGGTGGAGGAGTTGAAAGAAGAGGTTTGCTGATGGTGGCTGCATGTGTAGAAAGGTAATGGCTTCTGGGGCTGGAGGATATTATTGAGAGAGTTGTGTTGGATGTTGGAATTGAGATGGGTACTGAGCCTTGGTAGCTAATTGGTGGAGGGGACTCTTCTATTTAACCACTAGTGGTGTGGCTTTCCTCAACTCCACAAGGCATTCACATCCCCAAAGCAGAACAGGGGTGGAAATTGATAGTGGAATTCCTGAATAAGTACATATGGGCATCGAAGTAGTAGGAAAAAGGCTTTTTGAAGGCCACACCAAGGAAGAGCATGATTGCATGTCAAAAAAAATTCTCCATCAGATCACAAAGAAATGCCTCCTTAAGGGGGGTGCAGCCACAACACAAGGTGTTTGGGTTGATGCATCTTTGATAGTCGAAGAGGGGGAGGGTAGTGGAATGCACCATTGAGGGAGATAAGGGATTTTGGTAATGGATGACCACTCAACTCGAACTTTCACTCGTGAGGAAGCGATGTGATGGTTCAAGGAATAGCAGATGACAGAGATGGCAATTGCTCCTTTTTGTTTGTTTCAACTGCTTGAATGGGTGGGTTGGGTGGTTTATCCTTTTCAAAGTGTTTATAATCTAAATTTTTTATTGTCTAAAGGGATATAGGAAAGGGTAGTATAGACTCAAAGGATTCTATCCATACTATAATAACGTATCTCTCTTTATCAATATAATTCAAATATTACCCATTAAAAAAAAACTAAATTTTATATTATTAATTATATCTAACTATATAAAATAAAACACTTCTATTGGTTGGTGCTGGTGTGAACGTCTGTGACTAGAGTGGCTAGGGTTTGTATGCCCTAAGTTTTCTCTTTCTTGGTGTTTTTCTTGGGTTACAAGCTCATTGCCTCCTTGTCAGCAACTAGGGTTAATAGTTGCTACAGAGTGTGGTGTGGGGAGTGCTTACGAGACTAGTGTGGGATTTTTTTGTGGAAGATTAGGTATTGGGGCCAATTGGGGCTAATTCTAGAGTGTGTAGCTTCCACTCTATTACTACGTATAGTGCATGGTAATCTGTTGGTGTCAGAAGGTAAGGAGATTTTAGATTGGGGTTAGAGTTTTCTCAAGTTTTGGACATGGGATAATAAGAGATTCTTGTGTCACAAACTTTGTTCGCTAATATGGAGATGGTTGATTCCTCCATGTTGATGTAGATGTGGGCTAAAGGTTAGGCTAGTAATCTCCCATTTGGGGTTGATGCTTCATCGTCAAAGGGTTTTATCCAAATTAAGAAGGTGAAGAGTGTCTTGAGTGATCAGATGATCGACCAATATCGATTATTCAACCAGAGCCAATTTTAAAGGATGTAGAATACTGGAGCAAGCATATGCTCATTTGTAAGTTTTTGGGTCTCTGTCTCTCTCTTCCTATGTTAGAATTATGGGCGCATAGGATTTGGAATCCTGAAGGGGATATGGAGATTCTCCTAGCTGCCAACAACCATTTTCTAGTTTTTTTTTTTGAATATGATAGACATGAATAAGGTGTTTGGAGGTGGTCCATATTTGTTTAGCCAAGTTGGGCTTTTCATCAAACCCTAGCACATCAGGTTTAACTTAGTTGAGGAGATTCCTTCTTGGGTGCCAGTATGAGTTCATCTACCATGGCTACCTTTGGAATTTTGGAGAGAGGATATTCTTCACTCGATTTCTCTATTGCTTGGAAAACCTGTAGGTTTAGCTACACAGACTCAAGATCATTACATAATTTCATATGCAAAAATTTGTATAGAGGTTGATCTTAATAATTTTTTGTTTGACTCTATGGAAATTTTATTGGGCCCTACCTCATGGATTCAATAATTGGATTATGAGACCTTACCTTTTAGATGTAAGATATGCCATGAGTATGGGCACTTACAATGTAAGTGTCCTCATAATGAATTCTCTCAACCATTGGTTTCTACTGATCTGGCCCTTGAGGATGATAAGCGTAAGGCCCCTATGCTGAAGGGATCTATAGACAAGGAGGTTTTTATCCTAGTTAAGCTGTGCAATGAAGGAAAAGGGAAGAAGAGAACCTGGATGGATAGATACAATAATGGAACTTTTAATAGGTTTAATGTTCTAGATAATTTGGTGCAAGAGGAAGGCATACTAGTTGATCTCCCTTAGGGGATGGATCTCATTAGGGGTCCTAGGCAGGGGAGGTAAGGAGTCTAGCCCAATTATCAAAAGAGAAACAATGTCAACCAATTCTTTTGGATGGGTCAGTTCAAGAGAAGGATTATGATGTCCTCAGGGGGGGCACAATGAGGGGGCAACGCAAATAACATTGCTTCTACTCTCCTTGTCTAGAAAGGGATGCTAGATATCAAAAAAGGTACTAAAGCTACACCTTCTTTAGGCTAGGGTATAATATAGTGGCAAATTTTCATATTTTGGTGAATTTGACATTTTTCTAGTGTTATTTCTGGTGATTTCTGAGCCCTTCCATGGTTTCCTAGTCGCCAAGCTTTGTTGGGTTTACCTGGTTGCCTAGCATTGTAATTGCCAAGGAAAATGTTACATTTGAGTTTTTCCTTGGCGATATTCACCTTTTATGCAGCCGACCAAGTAACGCTTATCATGGAATGTTTGTTAGGTTTCAAGTTTCTATTTCATGCAGTATGGGAGAATTCACCATCCTAGTTTCATTTTATCATGGAGGAGTCGACTTGTTTCACGTTATGGGAAGTGGAGGAGTCGACTCATTTTGCCAACACACTTTCATTTTTTCATGGAGGAGTCAGCTTGTTTGGCATGTTAAATTGGTAATTGTATTGATTTGTAATATGTACAAATCCAAATTCGCCCAAGAAATGAGGCATTCACTAAATACTGCTGGCACTCCATCAAATTTATGGCAGTGTAGGACACATCGCAAGCACGACTCAGACTCCAGAGATAGCTTCCACAAGTGGTGGTACACTAGTATGTGCAATTGTGCTATAAAATACTCTCCTTGAGCTTATCTAGTTTAATTTAATCAGAAGCTTATCTATAGTTTCCTTTCTTATCTCATTTTCATTAGAATTTTTTCAAAAAGTGGACGCAATGCTAAAAGTTGCTGGCGACTTTAATGGTTTTTAAAGCTTGCATACATGGATATTGACTACCTTATTTCCTTTGTCATGGAATGTCAATTCACCAACTGTCAAAAATCAGATTCAAAATTTAACTTTTTTTCTTTAAGTTTCAATTCCTATTCTAAAAGTAATACTACTTATTCTTAGGGAAGTAAAGTTTAAACGGATTGTCAGTGGATTGAAATGTTAGTGGAAGGTGAGTCTGTAACTAATATTGCTCAGTCTTAGGGAAGTGACAAGTGTAAGACCCCCAAGGGCAGTAAAGGGATTAATCTTACATCAAAATGTCAAAAACTTAGAGATACTACCATAAAGACTTTATTTGGAATTGACAATGTTTCCGGTCCACCAACTTGTGCAACTACAAGTGTAGAAGGAAATCACAATACCTCACCACCACTAGAAGACTAGGTTGTTATTCAATTAAATCAAAATGCATCAAACGAGGATACTAATGTTCGAACAATAGAAGATGTTGTAACAGAAGATAATATTGATGTTGGTAGGAAGAAAAGAAAATGGAATGTAAAAATGGGGTGGGAGTGGGAAATGAAAAGGACTTTATAGGTTGATTGGGTAGCAAAGTACTGGTTTATTGAACCAGTCACAAACAATGATGAACCACCAATAGAAGCAAGTGTACGATTTGTACCTAGAAAACTAAAAGAGAGAAAAAGTTGCAACTAAAGCTCAACACTATAGAAAAACATATTGGTAAGGTTTATGAAAAACAAATCATAGATGGAAAGGAAGTAGTGGTAGTGAGATGGAAATCAAAGGAAGAATGCCTTCATTTTAAGTATGCCATAGAATATGAAGAGAATTTCAAGAAAATAGCAGTAATTGGTAGTGGCAGTAGTGGCAATCCAATCAAGGATGGGCTTCAACATGCAGCTAATGATGCAAACTTGGCAATGATCATTCAGATGAGTGTTATTTTTCATATTCTATCTAGAGGGTGTCCTATGAGAGACTTTTCAGAATATATTAATTTATTATCTTTTTTGAGAGTTCCTCACTATCCTATGTCACATTGGTCAATATATGCTAGATGGGAAATGGAAAGCTGTCTTGCTGAGGTGGAAAAGAAAAATGTACAGAAGAGAGTAAAAGAATCCAAGTTCATTTCATTATCCTTAGATGAAGTCACTGCGGTAGATAACACTGCTTGGGTCTGTATGCTTGTATATATTATAAAAGATCATGTTCGTCAAGCTAATCTACTTTGTGTTTGTAAAATGAGGATCAATTCAACTGCAAAAAATTTATATTTAGAAGTTAAGAAAGCTTTGAATGAAATTTTTGGTATGGATGACTTGACAATTGCAAAGAAGTTAGTGTGTGTCAGAGCTGATGGAGCTGTAGTAATGCAAGGGCAAAGGACTAGTCTTTGTGCAAGATTACAAACTAGTATTGCACCTTACATGCTTGGCATACACTACATGGACCACCGAATGAATTTAGCATATAAGATTGTAAGTACTTTTCCTATAGTGTCAAAAGTTGAAGATCTAATCTGTGAGCTCCACTCGTACTTTTGCAGAAGTCTTAAATGCTTTGTAGAATTTAAGATTTTTTCTGAGGGAGTAACAGCAGGAAATAAGATTCTCAAGGATGTTGAGACTAGATGGATATCTTTGCATGGACTAGTAGAATGAGTTCTAGCAGAATATCAATCCTTGATTGGAGTTCTATATGAGCAATGCCTTACAGTGGATAGAGCTCCTAATTTGTTAAATAAGTTAAGTGATATAGAGAATCTATTAACTTTAGTCAGTCTTCTCCCCATGCTAGATTTAATGAACAAACTTGTTAAGAGAGCCCAAGACAAAACTATGTATATTCATGAGTATTCTGATTTACATTAAATGACATGCATGGCTTTGGATTCTTTGTATTCAGATCTCTCAGGTCATAGCCCAATTTTTTCAAGGTGGGAGATAATTACAGATTTGAATCATGCTAAGAATTTTTTATGATTCAATGGGAAAAATGAGCTATGTGTGTTTGTGAAAGGATTTGAAATACCATTGCACCAATCTAAAACAACCAAGAGAGGTAAAGTACTACCAGTTAGAAAGGATGATTTTGACAAGATTTTTAAATCTGTTAGTCAAAATGTGAAGTCTATTTCCTACCAAATTTCAAGTGAGATTTGTGAAAGATTCCCCCGAGAAGAAATTCTTGAAGCCATGAGTTGTGTGTTTCCTCAATTTTGGAAACACTTTGGACATAATCCAACTGATACAAAGTTGTTTCATAATAAACTTGACGAATTGATAACATATTTTTCAAAGCATATAGATTGCAATGGACAACTAATACAAGGAATCTTAGATTCAAATAATCTTAAAAAACAATGTAAACTTTTTGCATTGTGTATGAAACAACATATGAAAAAAATTGAGAATCCGTTCGATCCTAGTGCAATAACAAGGCTCTAGAAAAGGATAAGTTAGAGTGAAGTATTACGTACTTCAATATCAGAATATTTCAAACTTGCTAATTAATGTCAAACAATGATATTAGGGTCAGTGGAAGATGAGAGAGTTTTTAGTGCATTGGGGTTTTTGAAATCAAATGTCAAAAACAAACTAGACAAAAATTTGGAAACTTGTTTAAGGTTGTTTGTAACTCAATACAATGTTAGAGATTTTCCTTATGATAGGTCATTGGCCATTTGGAATTCCACACATGAAAGACGAGGCCTTTGCGACACTTTAAAAGATGGTGGTTCTACTTCTATTGCTGACTCCAACATAAATGATGAATTTAGGTCTCAAAGTCAGAATGAAGATGAAGATTTTATGGATTTTGAATACTTGATTCAGAATGAAGAGGAACCTATTAGTACTTGTCAGACTTTAGTTTCAGGATTTGGAGTCCATATGGGATATAGAAGCATCACATTTGAGTCTGAGTCAATGAAGTGAATCATGATTTATCAATGTAGCATTTAGTTCTAAGGAATTTATAGGTATACTCTACTTCAGTTCTTCCATATTCAGTCATATTACAATTACAGTTTACAAAAATTGAGCTCAAGATTTTTGTTACTCTATTGTTGACATAATGTTATTTTTGTACCTTTCTCTTGATTTGAGTTCAATATTTTTGTTAGTTGTTACTCTATTCATATTGTTGACACAATACTATTTTTGTATCTTTCTCTTGATTATTTGTTTGATAATAAAAAAAGAAGATAATAGAGACGTGTGCAAAGGCCATAATATCAGCACAAAATATAACACTTTTCATTAACATTAACATCATAGAGAACTACTGACTATAAAACGTAATGGAAAATTGAAATACACAGAGTTGGAACAATATCTGCTCTCAAAGCAAATCATACTTAATCTAAAAAATAACAACAGATCAGACCATTTCTAAGCCTTGGGAAATCATATTTATATCACTTGAGTTGCAACAAGCTTTAGGCTTAGAAAGGTTATATCATGATTCATTACAAAAGATAAAAGAGAACAACAATTAAGATAATCATTACAATTTTTTGAAACCTTTTGTAACAACTTTTAATAGAAAAAGGGGAAACAATTACAAAATGTGACAAGTGGCAAGTGATCATTAAGCCTATCTTCTAGTTCTAACTATAGCATTACCCATAGTGGATGTACCACAAAGGTAAGGTAATCTATTATGATGAACAACTTCTCTTTGATATTCTTCTGCAACACTTTTCCTCCAATTGATTCCTCAGGGCCACCATCTTTTCTACTAATCATCTTCTACTGAAGAGATTGCTTTGATATGTACTATAACCTCCCAAATGGCAATATTTGTATCCACAATAGGCCACGCTATATTTCTAATTGCCTCTATTTCACTGATGTTTTTAGTCCATTTTGCATCTGTGATGGCTTTACCTTCTCCAGTAATTTTGTTCATACTTGCTTCAATTTTGTATGTCATATCAATCATATCATATACAACTTGAGTACTTGATTCACCTCTTGAAAATGCTATAAATCTTGGATGGTCTAATATTAGATCAAAAGATTCAGATCACTCTTGCCAAGATTTGACATACCCTTCATTGTTCAAAATAGTTGGAATGAAATTTGGGGTGCCGAATGCTATGCTTTTCAATTTTCCCTTTACTGCTTCAATCTTACCATTGAAGAATGAATTCAATTCTTTAACTTGATGTATCATTTTCCTTATAGGAACAATGATCTCCTTAGTTAGTTCCTTTTTCTGTGTGAGTAAAGGAACTAACCTATCAAAGAATTGAATGTATGGACCCCACTGGGAAAACAATGGAGATAATAGTGATAAAGCCTTAGAGCATTGGTATTGATTACTTTGCAGAGTATTGTACATGCTATGTACATTTACAGAGGCTCTCTTTAAAGTAGTGATTCTATGAATCAAAAACTATTTCATTGTCCCGATCTCTGCATCCTTGATAATCTCAAACTCATCCACATCCATATGTGTTACTAGATGTGGTTCTTCTACTATCTGGTCAGTCTGAATATTCTGGTCTTGTACCTCCCTTACTCTTAGTGACCTTTCTTCTCTTTTCAAATCTTCATTCTCCTTTTTTTATTCCTCCAAAGTGTGTTGTAGAACATATGTTCTTCTCATTTCCTCTTCATACTTCTTCCAGGTATCAAGGTACTTTTCATATATTTGCACCAGTTGTTCTTGAAGAATATCAATCTTGTTCTTGCCTAGCATAGTAGCAATGTTTTGGAGGTTGTAAATTTGATTTGAAGAAGTTGACTATGCATTCTAGAAAATTGCATTACTTGCCAGTGTCTCTTTAATTTCCATCAAGGTAGGCTTCTTTGATTCTGGAGCTATAGTCCAAATAGCCATTGTCTTAGTATCTATATTAAATCCTGCCCCCTGCAACTCACCAAATGGATTAATCTCCTCATAAGAGATTGACTTTTCTTGTCTCCTCATTTGATCAAGTAGGAATGATGAACTAATATCCCATCTTGGGAAAACTATCATACCACTCCTTTGTACCAATTCCCTAGCCTCATCTACAATGAGGCTTTCATTGTAAGGATCATAGGCTTGGAGCTTCTGCACCATTTTAGTCACTTTTTCATCTGTGTCTCTAGGTTTTACATGCAAATAAAGTTCATTCTATTTGAGTTTATACAGAAAACTTTTGAATTCTTCACTCTTGATAAAATCATCATCTGTCATGAATTCTTGAGCCTATATAATTCTGTCATCTAGCATCATGGACTATAGTTCTAAACTATTGGGTCTCCTCTCCTCTTGAGTAGCTTGATCAATTAAGAACTTTTGTCTGGCATCATCAAAATACCCAGTTCCTTTTAGAAGCACTTGTAAGGCTTTCTCTCTAGCCTTTTCTAGAACCTCAATCAATTTTTGTTTCTTCTTGCCCCTTTTATCCTAGTTTGAAGGGCCAGGCTGATCTTCTTCGTCACTGATTTCCAATACAACATCTGCCTCTGGAGAAGAAGAGTTTACCCTAGCTCTAGCATTTTGAGGAACTTGAGCCATAATGTTATCAAACTCCTCAATACACTTATCAATTTGTTTAAAATAGGGTAAATCATAATAGAAGCCCTGGAAATTAGGATCTACTTTCTTCATTTCTTCCTCTAATGAGAGGATTTGTCTCCACTTCTGCATCCTATCAACACCAACATCTTCATCCAATTGATCCCTAATGACATACTCTTCCCAAATTTTCCTTCCAATGATGACATTATAACCCCTCATTTGTTTAAGGGCACTTCTAACAATTTTATATGGGTTATAAACCCTAGTGAGGGCAGTGGGGAAATTTAACTCTCTTAGGAAGGCATCAACTTCCTCAATGGTGTCTTTACCAATTTCAAAATCCCCTACTTTGAAATTTCTACATATAAAAGACCCCTTTTTAATGGTTGGCCCTAGATATTCTCTATTCATGGATAACAACTACTAGAAAATTTCCACTACACCCACCCTCTCCGGTACATGTCTTGGCAAGAAATGAGGGGGTTGGGAACAACCAAAAATTCTAATCATTATATAGTTTGCTAACAAAAAGGCACTACCCCAATCATGATCAATTGGTCCCTCATCATCAAAACACATAGTTGGTCTAACAATCTTCCTAATTAACCTAGTTAATCTTTCCAATTTTGAACCTAACATCCTATGAATAGTTGCAACAAAATCATTATAAAAAGAGAGGGAATTATAAAAAGATTAAAAACTCTACCATAATCTTGTCCATCTTTGAATAGGCAACGCCTCTCCAAAATTGTCCAAAGCTTCAATGAAACTGGAATCCACATGGACCACATTGTAGAAAAGGATGAGATGTGTTGGTGTTTGAAAATGTTACCCGTTTCCAATTATCCCCATGAGAATATGACACATCTAGGGGCAAATAACTCCCATTATCAACATATCATTTCAAACATAGGGCCAACTATAAGGCATGACCCTTCTTCTACTTTAGGCTCTGCAAAACCTAGGCGGGTAGACCTGTGGATTCTTTATATGGTACCAGTTGTCAAAGCATACACTGAATCTAACATGAAGCAGATAAAACCCTTATTTCTCTTGATAACTCATGAAATAACATCAATCTACAATAGCTAAATGCAGATGTAGGAATCTCATAAGCTGAGTGAAGGCATTCTATTACAGCTTTTCAATAGGAAAGGGAAAAGAGTTTGATTAATAATGTTGATATCAACAAGACCCAAATATGAGCAACAAAATCTAGTGATCCTATTTCTGATCAGTGCCTTATCTATTGGGCAATTAAATGAATTATAACCATACATATTTTGGAAATCTGAGACACATTACTACATCCAAATCCCTGATCTATCCTTCACCTTGTGAATAAACATCTGCTGCAGATTTGAATCTCATACTCAAATTATCCCACCATGAAATCTGCAAAACCCTGTGATAAATACCAAGCAATTACATGGCTCTTTGATCCATATGCAAGACATTTTAACCACATACATTCCAAAATGAGATGCAACCTAATCTATGATCCTTGATCACAAACTAGAAAGATTACAGATCCATAAACAGGAGACAAGACTCAAATTGAATTTGGAAACCCTTTGTTACACTTTATTTGTTTTCCTTGAAATCAAATACATGAAAGACATACAGAAAATAACTCATAGATCACCTAACAGAATAGAACTATCTGCATAAAACTTAATTTTCTATTCATACAAAAGAGAAATTGCTAAAGAATGTGGGTGGAATCACAGATCTGTATCCAACAAAGTGGTCTCACAGAATGACTGCAAATTCTCTACCAACAATGGTTTCTCAGTCACAAAAAACTAGAACCTCTACAAATGAGAAGGAGAATGAAAGATATAGGAAAGAAGCAATTTCCCAGATCGAATTTGAACAAGACATCTGTCAATTTAGAAAAACCTTCTCAATAGGTTACAACATCCTTCAAAACTTTTCCCTCCAAACGGTGAATCGAAATCTTCAATCAGTTATGGCTCTAAAAGCCTCAAATATCTAAAGCTATGATTAAAAGAAATAATTGATTTGATTCTTGATTTTACTCATGGTAAAAAGAAAATCAATTAGAATTTACTTCTAAAAGCCAAGAAAATCTTCTGGAACTAATTTTCCTCACATCCATTCTTCACTAAGCTTTCAAAACTGCCCTGAAACAAATTTTGATGCTTCATGATGGATTCAGCCTATTATGTTGCCAATGCCTCAGAAAATAAAAATTTGACCTACAACATGAACCAGTGAATACCTGTGCAAAAACTGACTTTAGATTTGGAAATTTCAGGTTCTCCCAATTCTGACGGTATATTGGAATGCCTATTCTGGATAAAAATCGCTCCTGTTATGGCCTTCTAAAAATTGGCCCTATGTTCATGGTCTCCATAGCATTTTGTAAAAATTTAAACTATACTAAAGTTTCAAATTTTATTTAAAAGAGATGCATGTGAGTTTAGATTTCAAAAGAGGGAAAAATTAAAATTTAAAACTTCTCAAATTCCTCTTATTTTCTACTTGGGTCAAACTAGGTTTGATCGAGCTTGACACGTGTCATCTTCTGATTGGTTGAAGACTATACAGCTGGGTGCCACATCACCAATCCATTTCAACCTGCCACGTCAGCATCGCTATCTTGCCATGTTTACTCTTGTGCATCTTTCGCTTGGCGAGATAGCGAGGGCCGCTCGATTCGACAAGTGTGGCAATCTCATGCATCGAGTTCCACATCAGCATTTCAGTCACTGCTTGGTTGCCACTTGTCCTTCAATCATTCGCTTACAACACTATGCAAGTCCCACGCTACTTCATCAACACCTCACCAAATTTTGGAGGTTTTTTGATAACTCGCTACCTCGCTAGCCGAAAAACCTTACATTTTTCGACTGGCGAAGTAGCGAGGTGCCAGATTTTTTCAATTTTCCAATTGCCTTCAGTCTGCTGAGGTCATCAGTTTTTTAATTATGTGTTTGTTTAAAATTAGTTTGTCTTTGACAGCATTTACCTTTTCTCATTTGGGTCCCACCTTGCACTTCATTGCTTCCAAAAGCCCCTGATTCCAATTCATATTACTTGCAGTGTTGTGTCATATTTAAACAACTCAGAGATGATTTCCACAAAGAATGTGGGATATAAGGCATTTCTGCTACAATGAACTCCATCAATTTTAGGGTGCGCCCATGGTTGGGGAATAGACCATCGTGCTGTCGCATGTGTCTTCCAATATATTTGGAGTCGCTTCCCACCGTCTCATGTGATTTCTTACCACATTGTCATCTCTTTTATTCCTGATTCCCACTGTAAGAAAGATGACTATAGTAACTATGAATGCACAAGTCAAAGCGATAAAACAAGCTGCTTTGGTGATCTTTCGCCTTCTATACTATTGCTCTATTCTGCCATTGAATCTTTCGTAGCTTATATTAAGAGAGCCCATTTATGTTACAGAATTGCTACCCCTTGCTTGATCGTTTCTCGGAGGTAGAACAAGATAATCATCGGGTAAGGTACGGCTCGGATCAGGCAAGGGTTGCTATGTTCGAATTGCTTTAAGTGCTATTTTGGCTTCTCTTTAAGACATGGATACACCCTGTTCATTTGGCCAATGCCTCTGCCTGCTAAAACGTAAATTGCCCTTGTTCTTAGAGCCGTGAGATTTTTTCTTTCTCTCAATACGCTGATCCGTGCCTCCCGTGGTCTCGATCCTCTTTTTAATTTGCATGGACTATTGCTAGCGTGAGGAACTCCTTTCAATTGATGGGCATGCTTCATTCTCTTGTGTTTAGCGCGAGATTTGTCTCTACTCTAGTTTCTTTCTATGCCCATAGGTGCTCTCTTTTTTTTGACTGCAACTTCTTATTGATGATGCGCTGGAGTTTATGACTACGTGGGAGTTCTGCTAGTCTCTATTCCATTCAATGTGGAGAGCTTTGTCTTCATTTGATGTGCAGCTTGCTCCTTTTTATTTCTTGGTGCTATTCCCTTGAAGATATCGTTCCTTCATGTTGACCTTTGCTACGAAAAAAAAAAAACTTTCTCACTTCACAATCCTTCACTTTTTGAATTTCATACCCAAGCTCAATAGCATAAATATCATTTGAGTAGCCAACTTGGCAGTTGGTACCAAGATTAGTGCACATGGGCTATTTGGAGTAAGATTTGCATTACACCAATTTGGAAAAATCCACAATCGTAATCAAACAGAATTTGAAACATATTCATGATTATTTAGTCTTTATTTGACCACTTGTGAATGTGGATGATCCCCTTCAAAGTTTAAAAAAAATAACAACTACTCTCCCATCAGCCTTAGACTTTGTAATTAAATCAAGCCACATTTGATAAATATTTTACAATGATGCCCTAATATCAAAGTGCCTTCATCTCTAAACATCACACCAGTCTGATATCGTTTAGTCGGGCCCCGAAATGGGTCCGGCTAAAATTTTTTTCGTTTTCAAACAACTAATACTCAAAATTAATCCATTGACCATATGATGCTGATTAGAATCAAGTTCAACCACTGAAAACCACTTTTAAAACTCATTTTTCAATGTTTAGTCAACTGTCAAATATGCGCCAGGAGTTCCGTTGAATGGCTTTGAAAATTGACCAAATCAACTGATCATGACGTGAAAATTGGCACACTGATTTTTTGCTCCGCACTCTCACACCCTGTCAGATCTTGTCTCATGAAAAATCCCTAGTCAAAAGATATTGACCGTCAAAGTTGCCTTCTTACATTTACCTGCAAGAAAACACGTCAGAAAACAACAAACTGGGTTTGGATTTGACCTTGAAAACTGGGCAAATTAGCACATGGGAAAATGAAAACTGGGAAACTCATTCTCTGTCATGAGGACATTATGGATCTATGATTTAGGCTGATGATGAATAATAGGGCGCAAATGGCGATCAGTCAAAGTGGGCTACTCAGAATTTTGCAAACTGGACATGCTGACAAAAAGCATTTTTTGCGAATGGAATTGACCTGGAAAAGTGTGCAAATGGATTTGTCATGACTTGCAAACTGGCACACTTAAAGTATTTCTAGAGGAAAACATAGAGGTATAATCCATTTGACTTGACCAATCACGGATCAGGAGATATAACGTCACAAACAGGGCTTCCAATCAATCTGCAAATACTGACACCAGCAAAAAGTCAGAAATTCCATTTGGAATCACGCTTGAAAACTAATCAAATGGATTCGTCATGATATGAAACTTGAAACATAACAAATCTCTGATGCCTACAATGTAATGCAATAGGAATTTCAACACTTGGATCAACTGGTCAAAAGTTATTACTCGTCAAACAGGGCCTCCCAGAATTTTGAATATTTTGCAAGAACATGAAAACAATAACTGACCAACTTTGAGGGATTCAAAACCTAGTCAGACAGACTCAAAATGACTCAAAATCTAAAACATAGGTTCTCAGGTATGGACACTAGACACTCTCAAGGTGGAAAATCACAAAACCTTTTTGGGTGCGAGATTTTCAGATGCAAACACAGCCTCCTGTTGTTGTTTGACACTCATGTGATAATGCAGATTTGATAATTTCGCAAAACAATACTTCAGCAAATGACTCAAAATGATGATTTAACTTCATGCAACAGGTAGATGCACTGAATGGAAGGTGTTAGAAACATTAAACACCTTAGGGGCCTCACAGGTACAACCAGGTACACACTCATTTATGGGGCTTAATTTCTCAAAATTTGAAAATGGGACTGAAAAATGAAGCATGCAATTTTTCGTTCCAACAAGATGCATAAGCAACAAGTAATGTAGAAATTTGAAATTGCCAAGATCACCTTGCTGAGTTGTCACCATCTGTTGATGAATACTATTAGCAATGAATGTTCCAAAATCATACTCCACATTAGTATATGGGTCCTGAATGTCTAGAGCTATCACATACAATGTTGGGGAGGCATCCATGGATCCATCTACTTCCAATAGTTTTTTCAATTAGAAAACTATTTTCTGAAAGTATTCACAGAAATATGACAAGGGTATAAAATCAATAACCTTTTTCGAGAATTCTCCTTTCATCTTGTTTTCCCTTGGGATATGTCGCAACATTGCATGTTTTGTATAGCAACCTCTCTGTTTTTGAAATGCTACTTCCAATTTTTCTAGGTTAATACGAACTAACATGGGACCCTGCAAATCAAATGCCTTAGCAAAAGCATCCTTACTTAATGTACATAGAATGCTCATATCCTTTCTATGAAAGGATTGAGTGGTTGGATTATATGCATTTACTAGTGCCTTGATAAGGTCAACATCCATGTATACCTCCAACATTATCAACTTCCCCAGGTTCTTCGTCCATGGATTTGAGATGGGAACCTTCTGCACCCTATTCTTATAAAAGTACTAGAACAATTCAGTTCCATTGGTGTCCGATACTTGAGCATCTCTACAGAAGCTGTAAGCATCTCTAAACGTGTGGACATTAGCACTTTGAGCATTGGAAGATTTAGGGAGAATCTTCAACCATTCTTCTACAAATTTGGCAAACAATGAAACCTTGCTACCCTCTCTAGTGACCTTCTTTACTGATGATTATGCTTCTGCCATTATGATCTTACTACAAATTCTTGAATCTTTTTGCTCTGTTAGCTCTAGATATCTGAGAATTCTAGTTTTTTGCAACTTGGTGATGGGCCACAACATTAAATTGTTAAATTTTAATGGCTTTAAAAGCTTGCATATGCATGGATATCTATTATCGACCACTACCAGTAGTAAGTACTACCTTTATTTCATTTGCCTTAGAATGTGTTGGTGTTTGAAAATGTTACCTATTTCCAATTACCCTGATGAGAACAAGATGCATCTAGGGGCAGCTAACTCCCATTATCAACACATCCATTCAGACACCAGGCCAACTATAAGGCTATACTCCTTCTGCACTTCAGGCTCTGCAAAACCTAGGCGGGTGGACCTATAGATTCTTTATATGGTACCAGTTGTCAAAGCATACACTGAATCTAATGCAAAGCAGATAGAAACCCTTATTTCTCCTAATAAATTATGAAATAACGTATATCTGCAGTAGCTAGATGCAAAACAATGAAATTCATAAGCTGAGTGAGGGCATTCTGTTTAGAGCTCTTCAACATGAAAGGGAAATTCATTTGATTAAAGATGTTGATTCAACAAAACTTCAAAAATGCAACAGTATAACCAGTGATCCTATAACTGATCAGTGCCTACTCCATTGGGCAATTCCATGAATTCAAAACATACATCTGTGACATTAGGGCGTATCTCATATACCCAGACATCAGATCTATCCAACCACCTTGTGATTCAGACATCAGTGTTCATTTAGGTCTCATTCTCACAAAATATCCTTCTCAAACAACCAGTAACCTTGTTTAAACATATTGAGCATTTACTTGGCCCTTTGGTCCAACAGCAAAATACATCAAACATACAACCTGAAAGGGATGCAAATGGGTCTCAAATCTTTGTTCCAAAACCACATAAGACTTACAGATTGCTGAGACAGGAGACAAGAACCAAAACAAAACTAGTGAAATTGTTGCTCATATGTATTCCTTTCCTTGAAACTATACATTCAGATGCATAAAATTAAAACATGAAACAACCTAATATCTCAGAACTATCTATATTATCTCTACAATGCTGTTCACATGAGAGTTCTGCTGAAGAAAATGGTGTCACAGTCATGGAAACATGTCAAAATACTAGAACCAATGGTCTCACAGTGCAAAAACTGGAATCCCCAATGGTATCACAGCAATGAACTTTTTCTTCCCAAAAACTGGAACCCCTAAAAAGTGAAGAAAGAAAGAAAGATAATGCAAGAAATGAATTCCCGGATCTGATATGCAATTGCCAGGTGTCCACTTGAAATCCAATCCTCTATAACTGAAAAACCTCTTTCTTCCCTCTCTCTATCAACTGGCAGATCAAATCTTCATCATTATACCTCTCAAAGGCATCAAAATATCTGAAAAAGTAATGATGAAAAGATGCAACTGATTCTTGATGCATTCACGGTAAGAAGTGAAAAACTAGTTACAATGTGATTTCAAGAAGCCAAGGAAACAACCTCAAATTGATTTTCTTCACCTTAAGATTGCAACTAACCCCTAAAACCATCCTCTAACCAATCTTAATTATCACTGAAGAACTTAGCCTGTTCTGTTGCCAATGCCTTTGATTTCACAAATTGTCCTATAACTTGAACCAAGAAGCACCTGTGCAAAAAAAAACTCCAGATTTGGAAAGTTCAAGTTCTCCCGGTTCCAACGGTATATTGGAGTGCCTAATTCGGTTAAAAATTTCCCCAGATATGGCCGTTTGAAAATTAGGCCTCTGTTTATGTCTCTATGACAATATTTCACAAATATATGAACTTTCAAAAGTTAAAACTATATCAGAAGTTCAAACTTTATTTTTTTTTTTAAAAGTCCATGTCAGTTTCTTGGCAAAATAATTTTAAAATAAAAATTTTTAAATCATTTTATTTTTTCTAGCCTCTTTAATTTTGGGTCAACTCCAGGTTTGACCAATGCCACGTGTCACTTTCTGATTGGCTGTTGACTCTTGCCGGATTCCTGAGTTTTTCGGCGACCTCGCTATGTCGCTAGCCGGATTTTTCAAGATTTTCCGGCAAGTGACATAGCGACCTGCCGGATTTTTGACTTTTTCGGCCGCCTATAAGCTGCTGACGTCATCATTTGGGCATGCATTTTTTTTCAAAATTTACTTCACTCCTTCTAGCTGACTGGGACCCACGTGCACCTACCTTGCCTTTTCAAAATGCTTTGTCTTGTTGACACTATATGTTTGGGTGCAAAAGCATATAAAGACTAAAAATACTTCCCACTTGCTCAATGTGGGATAATGTTCTTCAATGGTTCTTGCTCTTTGTGTTTGCTGTGATTGCTAAATGCATGAGTTTTCTTATTCCAAACATGAAACTCCATCTTGCTGGTCGTTTTTGCTATGAATCTACAAACTTTTCATTGTAATGGTCATTTCTTATGCACATGGTCATTTAAAATGCTGCTACTCCCTTCAAAAACGTGGCTGCACCTTTAGAAAAGCCATGGGCTTGAAAAATGGGGGTTCTTTGCTTCCTTTTTTATGCACATATGGTCTTTTATTGATTGCTTGCTGCAAAAACGTGAATCACATGCTACCTTGAGCTTTGTTTCACGAACAAATTTGTTCATTTCTCTAAAAAACGTGGATGCTTCTTCCTCTGTGGATGTTTGCTGTTGTCCTCTTTGTTTTCTCCAGACATGGAGCACATCTTCTATGTTGAAAACTACCTCTCAGCTGCAACTTTCAAATTGAGACTACAATGTGGGAGAGAGCAACCTTTATGCAATCTTTTCCTTAATTCAATGTGCAAACTCACAACAAAAAGCTTCATTGTGCTCGTGGATTTTAATTGATGTGGAAATTTCTTGATTAATACTATCTTTTGAAATTGCCGGCAAATCAGCATCATATTGTGATCCTTTAAACCTCTTTAATGGAACACTTTCCAAATTCTCTCTTTCTTGAATCTTCACATGCTCTTTGTATTTTGCTTTTAAGAAACCATTTCCACCATTTACTTTGTCATAAGATTGAATCATATGCATAATGATCATCAATTTATTATTTTAAACTCACTTTTAATCAATTATACAAATTGTGAATTAGTGTCTGGAGGCCTGCCGGTTGTAATTAAAACTTGATCCAATCAAGTTATCAAGCCACGAAAATCGGCATGAGTGTTCAATCCTGCATACTCTATCACACTGCAAATTTTCAACCCATGATGGATTCCTAGTCAAGAGATTTTAATTGCCGAACATCCATACTTCAATTACTCTGCAGGCAAATAATGTTAAAAAACATAAACTGGGCTCGGGTTCGGCATTATAAACTGGGTTATTGATCACTTGGGGTTTTGAAAACTAGGATATAAATTCTTTGCCATGAAGAGAATATAATTCCATGTTTTGGGCTCATGAAGAATCACAGGGCACATTTGGCGAATTTCCGAAAACAGGCACTTGGAAATTTTAACTGGCAAATGTGTCAAAAAGTGATTTTTGGCAAATGTACGGACATAAGAAAGTATGCAAATGGATTCATCATGACTTAAGAACTGGCATACTTCAAGGATTTCTAGGACACAACACAATGGTACAATCCATTTAGGCTAGCCAATCACACGATCAAAGTTATAACATGCTGAACAGGGGTACGGATCAATCTGGATACCGTAGCCGTAACAAAACAATGCAAACTGGGTTTTTGATCATGTTAGCAAACTGATCAAATGGATTCGACATGATCTCAAAATTGGAACATATGAAGTGTCTTACCCCTAGAACACAATGCAAAAAGGATTTTTTCATTTGGGTCAACTGGGTCAAAGATATGATTGGTCGAACAGGGCTTCCCAGAATTGTGATCAACTAGTTAAATGCACAAAACAGTAAATGACCAACTTTGCGGGGTGCAAAACCTAGTCAAACGGATTCGAAAAGACTTGAAAATTGAAACATAGGTTCTTTGTTATACACACTAAACATCCCCAAAGTGACTAGTCATGACACAGTCCTGGGTAAAAGATATTCAGATGCAAACTAGGCCTCTGATCGCTATTTGACACTTGGTAGAATTGCAAATTTTGACACTAGCTCAAAATGGGACTTCACAGAATGATTCGGGATGGCAAAATAACATTGTGGATCATATGCATATGTCAAATGAAAGGTGTTAAGCCACTCAAACACCATCTAGGCCTCAAGCTACCAACTGACCACATGCATAAAAGGCACTTTAGGACATGATTTTCCAAAATTTTCAAAATGTGACTAAAAATGAAGCATGCAATTTTTAGTCCCAACAGAATGTCAACTCATCAGCTGTCGGGAATCAGATAATAGGTTTGAAAACCTATTCTTTTGTAGTTTCAAAGTTTCAAGCTTTAAAAATAAATTGTCATTGTACAATCTTATGAGTTGCGAAACCCTTAGCTTTCTACGCTCTGTCGCAATCGGTTTAACTTAACCTTGAAATCTTTTCGCGAAACTATGAAACCCTTCTTTTTCTTTTCTCAGGCTATCACAACCGTTAAATCAAATATTTTCTTTATCCTTGCGACCTTGTGATAAGCCTTATATATCCTCTTCTAATGAGATTCCCCTTCTGTCACAACTTCAGAACTTAAACTTTTCACATTGCATTGTCACAGTTGTCAAAACCCATTTCCTTCTAATCGGTGCGAAGTGGCGAAGACGGCTTCATCTTAACTTTTCACAGCTTTGCAAGATGACATATCTGTTAGAATTCTTTAGAATAACTGAGAGGTGGGGGGGGGGGGGGGTGGTGAATCAATTATTCAAGGTCCAATAATGTCCAATCAAAACTTTCTAATAAAATGAGAGTGAATCAGAAGTACTATCCTTTTTACTTTCTTATCATGCATGCAATTAAACATTAAACAATCATGAAAAGTAAACATGCATCACACCATAACACAAAGGATTTTGATGACCCAGAAACCCTCCAGGAATAAGAAGGTAAAATTGGGGTGGGGATGATACCCACAAAATAACTGCGCAATTTATTTCAACCACTTCTGATGGTCTACCCTGTTAAAGGCCTGCCTTGTTAAAGGCTACAACATACTGTTAAATGCGACCTTGTTAAAGGATTTCTACACCCTGTTAGGAGTGTGCCCTGTTAGAGGACTTAAGAACATTCAACTTAGAATGTCACCCTGTTAAAGGATTTACATAGAGCTGTTAGGCTCACCCAAGTCCATGGGATTTACAGTCACCTTCTCAAAAGAATCTTTTATCCCTCTCTAAGGATCTTCTATCCTTCTCCTAAGGATCTCTTTATCCTTCTCTTGAGGATCTTCTATCCTTTTCCTGAGGCTTATCCACGTAGCTATTAAGCTAACCCAACAATGTAGGATTTCAATATCTAATACAATGGTAAGAGACTATTAGAAAGGTTTTGACCTGATAAAGATTGCAACCCTAACCTTGTAGATTTTAGATCACTCTTCAGTTCTTTTCTTTGCTTGGCTTTTCTCCCTTGCAATGCTGACAGCTTGTTCACCCTTCAAGATCTATCTCCTTGAGTTCTTCCACTTGTAATGCCAATGCACTCTTATGGTCACTTGATCAACTCAGAGTCTTGATGCTCTGTCCTTACTCCTCACTGTGTCCTCTTCTCAACACTCCACACTAGCCTTCTCTTGGCTTCTTCGCATGACCACACTTATGACCAACTCCCTCTCGCACTCTTCTAATCTCTAACCTGTAACTCCTGATAAAGAAGTTTTGTACTTCTTTTCACACTCAAATCTTAATTTGGTCTAAGAAAACAATATTGTTTTCCCTCCAAATTGCTTCTTCCAAAAACTTCATGATAGATCCATCATCATTCGCCTTGAATTGGTTTGCATGGTTTGCATGAAATTTTGTGACATCTACTCATCATCCTTATCATCCAACTAATTCACAAATTTCAATGTAACAAACTTATTGTTACTGATCTGGTGAATCTTTGACTTAACAAATAATGCAACAACTCGACATTATTGGTTTACTGATGCTTGACACCTTCTGTGTTACTTGACTCTTACTCTATTTACTGATGCTCGACACCTGAAGAAACTTGCTCAACATCCATTACCTTTTTCTATTACTCGACAACTAAATAATCACTCAGCTCACACTGAAGTTGAACTTGCTCGACTTCAACTATGAATTCGGTCAGCTCTAACTAGCTTGCTCGGCTCTCTCCAATGAACTTAGTTAGGCTTTACAAATGACTTAGTTAAACTTTACATCTTTGATGTGTCTCAGTGTGTCCATCCTCTTAGAGTATGTCATCAATACACTATTTCATAACTTCAACCTTTCTCTAGGTGCTCTAGTTACATCTTATTGATTGCCTCCTCCTTGTCAATCAACCAATTGATAGTATTTGGATCACTTAAGAAATTGTCATTCCTGCAAGTAGCAAGTTTGACATTAATGAAAAAACAATGATTGAAAACATTCTTTACCAATTTTATTATTCTTCATTCATGATCCTTTCAATCATTTCCAACAATATCTTTTCCCTTTAACCACTACGAACATGCGAAAATTGCCTAACTTAACATTTCCCTATCTCACAACCAACAGACTAACTGCTTGGAAAAAATCTTCGATGATGCAATCTCCCTTTTCACAACTACCATAAGTCTTTTCCCTTTAATTGTTGTGAACATGTGAAAACTGCCTGGCTTAACATTTCACGGTCTTGCAACCAATAGACTAACTACTTGCATAAAACCTCTGATGATGCAATCTCCCTTTTCACGACTGCCAGAAGTCTTTTCTCTTTAACCGCTACAAACATGCAAAAACTGCCTGAATTAACATTTTGCGTTCTCACAACCAATAGACTAATTGCTTGGATAAATCCTTTGATGATGCAATCTCCCTTTTTGCAACTTCATAACATAAAAGTTGCAAAGTTAACTCCTCATTTATCTCTCCAACCGATGATGATGCAATCTCTGCCCTCCTTGCGGTTTTGCGGCAGACAAACAATTAACTTTCACTTTGACAATGACATTGCAATAGACCTGTTAAAGCCTTTCTCGTGGTTTTGCAACTACCAACTTCAAGCTGATGAAACATTTTGCGAACCTCCAATGCCATCAACTTCACATATGTTTTTTTTAACCTTGAATAAAATGAAATGATTTTCCCAAAAAATTAAAATTTTACTAATTATTATTTTTTGTTCGCCAATGCATAAATTTTTTGTGGTTTTAAAATAACACAATTCGCCTAGATTTTACACATTGTTTGAGAGACTATGAATGTTTTGCCAATGGAGATTATTATTTTTTCTTTGTAAACTTTTTTTTTCACCACAAAAAATAATTATTTTTTTTAGGTGTTTTACACCTTTCGCCAAGTTTTTTAACCTTTTCTAAAGGAGGGGTTTCTTAAAGTATACACTGCTTTAGGTTTACAACAAAAACCCTTTAAAAAGGGGTCCGCAAAGAAATTTGCCAAGGGTAGAAGGAGGACTAATCAGGAGATGGTTAAGATGATGAGGGAGACATTAGTTGAGTTAGGGTTTGTGAAACTCATTGATTCCCACTTCTCACAACCTTCTAAATGATTATTCTCTCCTGGAATGTGAGGGGGTTGAACAACATCCCTAAACAAAAGGTTATTCGTAGATTGATAGATTCTCATTCTCCAGATATTGTTTTCATTTAGGAAACTAAGCTTTCAATTGACGGTTTGGATAGTTGCAAGACAAAGTTGTGGCCCCACAGTAGCTAGCGAGATTGTGTGCTCAAGGTAGCTCTAGTGGAATTGCATGTCTTTGGAATCCTAGGAAGGTGACCCCTCTATGGTGTATTTTGAGTAGGTCTTCTATCTATTTGATTACTTCCCACTTTGAGATAGGAGAAAGGTGCATGTTTTCCAATATTTATGCTCCTAATGATTTTGAGGGTAAATCTCTTATGTGATCACAAATCACCTTTGTTTGGTCCCTAGACCTTTCCTCCCTTGGATTATCGTGGGAGATTTTATTGTTGTTACTAGTTTAGAGGAAAAGAGAAGTAGGATTGATCGGTTGGTCCCTTCTTCAAATATGCTTAGAGATAATATTAGTTCTCTGAATGTCATTAATGTAAAACCTAGCAGTGGTACCTTCACCTAGAATAACAGAAGGAGTAGGATAGAGGCCATTTCAGAAAGGCTGGATATGTTCTTAGTTTCTTGCTTTTGGATAGATGTTATTTGGTCTACCAGATCAAAATTTCTTGATTGGAGAATCTCTGACCATTGGCCTACTAATCTTTTTGTCACTCCCTTTAAGGCTACCAAAAATCCCTCTTTCAAGTTTTAGCTAATGTGGTTAAGGGATCCCCCTCTGTAGGATCTTATGATAGTTTGGTGGCATGAAGGCAGGCCTCCTCATGACACGACCATGTTCTTCTTTGAGAAGAGGCTTCAACATGTGAAATTTGGGCTTAAAAAGTGAAACAAATAGTGCTTTGGGAATCTTCAGGACCAAAAGTGAGCGACCCAATCTAGGTTGGACAGTGTCACTCGCTAGATCAAGGACCAAGGAATGACTATGGATTTAATTTTTGTAGAGCTTTGAGCTCTGAGGATGTTAAATGAATGAGAGATTTTGGAGGAAAGTATTTGGAAGAAAAATTCTTGTGTGGATTGGCTACAGGAGGGAGACAAGAACATTACTTTCTTTCATAACACAGTTAAAGCCCACAAGTCTAGTGATTCTATCTCTTCTCTCATCTCTATTTCTGGAGATCAACTCTCCTCCAAAGAGGATATTTCTTTAGAGGTCATCAGATACTTTTCCCAATTGTTGTCTAAGGAGGGACCAATTTCAATGGTGGAGACAAGGACTATTTTAGATTGTATTCCCCAACTAGTTTCTAATGATATGAACAAGAATCTTTTAAGACCTACTTTGTTAGAAGAGCTAGACAAGGTGGTTTTTGGTATGAAGAAAGGTAAAGCCCTAGGCCTAGATGGTTTTCCCATTGATTTTTTCAATGAATTTTAGGAGATTATTAAATTTGATCTTCTTGAAGTAATCTAGGAATCACATCAGAACAAACAAATGCTCAAGTCTTTGAATGCTACCTTCTTGGCTCTCATTCCCAAGATTGATGGGCTAACAGTTTGGATCAATTTAGGCTTATTTCTTTGTGTAATGTTACTTACAAAATTATCACCAAATTAATTGTTGAAAGTCTCAAGCCTTATTTGGCTACTTTGATCTCTGAGGAACATGGAGGCTTTTTTGGTGGTAGATAGATTCTTGATGGGGTTGTTATTGCATCAAAGGCTATCGGGTGAGCCACTGGACTCATAGGCCACTCTCTTCTTCTGGGAGAGTTATTATCCTCAAGACAGTGATTCAAGATCTTCCCATTTACAAGTGTCTTGTGCAAACTCCCCCAACTAGTGTTATGAAAGAATTTGATGCTTTGTCTTGGCAATTTCTTTGGTCAGACAATCTTCTCTCTACAAAGTGGAGCTTAGTCAATTGGGACATGGTTTTCTTGCAAAATTTTTCTAGGGATATAGGACTTAAATATATGGCTATTGTTGCCAAGGCTTTAGTTGTTAAGTTATAGTGGAGGTGATGCAATAGTCATGATCAGGACTGGGCTAAGATTTTTGCCCAAAATTATTTTCCAAGAGTGGATTGTCAGGATATCCCAAGATTGTCCTTAGATGGGGAAAGGTTCCTTTATTTAGGATATTCTTAAAAAGGGAGCTCCTCTTATCCAAGAAGGCCTTTTCTAGATATGTAATGAGGGATCGAGTACTTTGTTTTTTTAGGATTAATGGGATGATCATCCTCCCATTCTTTTTAGCTACCCCGATTTCCAACCTCTTTTTCATATCTTTACTATTGAAGGATGGACTAGGGTGGCACACTTCAAGACTGTCAAATGG
This sequence comes from Cupressus sempervirens, assembly GCA_028749045.1. Classification (NCBI taxonomy): domain Eukaryota; kingdom Viridiplantae; phylum Streptophyta; class Pinopsida; order Cupressales; family Cupressaceae; genus Cupressus; species Cupressus sempervirens. Next base: position 129,321,691 of record CM053786.1, on the reverse strand, counting down.
TGTGGATTAGTGAATGTGGCTTATTGGAAGGACCAATGAGAGTGGCATTTGGGTGGTTCCATAAAGATTTGAGCTGAACTTGCTAGTCTCCTCTCCGATAGGCTATGTAGCTCCTCTAAAGACAAGGATATCCTTGCTTGAGGCCCGTGTCCTAAAGGAAAGTTTAGTGTGGCCCAAGGTTTTTCTTGGATGGATAAACAATGGCATGTAATAATTGAAGTTCCCTAGTGGAAGAAGGTTTGGAATAATTTTTCTTGGCCTAAGTGTAACTTTTTCTTATGGTTGGTGGCTTAGAAGAAATGTCTTGCTTGGGATAACCTTCATAAAAGAGGGTTCCATGGGCCATCTCTCTATTCCCTCTATATTTTGAATGAGGAGAGTGTATCTCACTTATTCTTCTTATGTCCTCTCTCTAGAGAAATCTAGCATAAGTGGTGGGAGGCCTAGTGTCATGGGTGCATTCATGCTGAGTCTCTTATTGAATTTTGCAAAAGCCTTGGTAGGCCCCTGGTGAAAACCACTTTCCTCTCGATGGCTTGGGTTGTTGTACCTACTTTCATTCTACGGAATCTTTGGCTAGAGCATAATCGTATGATTTTTTGCAACTCTAGTTTGGGAGTCACCAAACTATGGCAGATAATTCTGAGCAGACTCTAGGAAGATATCTATGGCAAGTGTGATATGACTATATATGTGGACCCTAGAAATTACAATATAGTTAGGAATTTTAGACTGGTGGACAAAGGATTGGGATGCACAAGCAGTAAGAGATCTCAGCCACTCAAGAGAAAGGTTTGCAGAGTGGGGAGGTGGAGGTCACCTCTGATTGGTATCCTAAAAATTAATACTGGTGGCTCTTCCTGTGGAGATCCTAGGCAGGCAGGTTTTGGTGGTATCGGAAGAGGGAAGGACAGTGATGTTATCTTTCTTTTCTTTGTTTATAAAGGAATTCATTCTAATAATCTAATGGAGGCCCTTGCCATTAAGCTAGCTATTGAGAGAGGATGTTCTTTGGGATGGAGGAAGATTATTTGTGAGTCAAATTCTCAGATTTTTGTGGATATGATTAATAACCAGAGTGTGGATGATGTTAACTAGCAATTAGCCTCTATTTTTAGAGAGATTTTTTATCTGAGCAGCTATAAGGATTGGATCTCTTTTTGTCATTTTCTTAGGGAATGGAATGGAGTGGCTGATGTCTTGGCAAAATGAGCATCAGAGAAAGGAGATGGTTGGGATATTGTAGGAAGGGATGGACTTCTTGCTAAAAATATTGGGATTTTTGAGTAGTTAGTGGAAAAGGATAGGATTTAAATATTATTATGGTTGTTTCTAGATATTTTGGGCCTAAGGTCTTCTATAATTTTTTTGCTTTGATTGAATAATTTTTTACCCCTTTTTCCAAAACAAAATACTTCTATTAATAATACTTTCTTTTAAAAATCTACTTAAAACTAATATTAATAATTATGAGATTGAAAATAATAATGATAAACTAAATGTCATCGCAATGGAAATTTAATATTAAATTAAATGTTATAAAAATAATGCATGTTAACTACTTTACAATTGAAAGCTTCACTAATAATAATAATTGTTTCCTTGGAGGTCCAAAATTTCTAGCTTTGTTATCTTTTCCAGCATGTTTGCTCTAAGTTTGAGATTTGGACAATGTGAGAAGTCCAAATATTCCAAATGTGTGAGTGAATGCAAGTTTAGATGATGCATATCTGATAACTCTTCAAAAAAAGCCAATACTGAAGACAACTCATTCAAGAAATTTTAATGCCAAATGATCCATAGATTGAAGATTAGCAAACTCTTCTTGTAGACTGCTACATAAAGACTGTCAAATATTTTTCACTTAAATAGAGACTATGGGCAACATGTATTTATTTTATTTTTAAAGAATAAGATATTCATTTAAAATACACAAAGCAAGATACTTAACTCCACATTTTCTTCCCATGGCTCTTTTATATTCTCTCCATTATAAATTTGTAATATAGTTAAACTTGTGAATGGAAGCCATGAAGGGAGATTCCTATTTGGAAACCTATCCTAGCTAAGCCACACAAGGTCTTCTAATAGTGAGACAATTTCTCTTGTAAAAAAATGAATTTGACTAGATTGTGTGTTGCTTTCACTCCTTGATCAACTACCACAAGTTATTCTGGTTCTTCTTTGAAATTCCTAAATAATAGGCTCTGCAACCTTTGATGAAGCTATTGAGGCCCCTGCTGGCTGATGGGTCTATATGCTATTGGGACAATTAGGTATGCAAGAAAATTGTTGATCTTGGCTCGATCAGATGCTACCTTGTACTAATTTCCTTCATCCATTTATATAAATAAAACTACAGATGAAGTGAAAAAATGTTCTTTAATAAGCTAATTAATCATTTGCATATATCAATCCCTCTTACCCTTGGATATTTGTGAAGTTTGATAATTTGATGTGGCGATGAATAATGAAATGGCGATTGGGCACTTGAAATCTCTCCCCCCATATCATAGATCGTGCATTAGTAAGACCTATGTATGCTCCTTGTATGTTAAAACAAAAATATGTACCCATATAAAAAGATAAAAACATTGCTTAATCATCAACGGTAACAAAACATGGACATTCATAGTAAAATATGAAGGAAAATTAATATATTTACCAAATGTGGAGCTAGATGACATTGCCCAGTTTAATAGATAGATTTTATAAAACTACAAAATACTAAGCCTACACTCCTCTTCATTCTATGTAGTTGCATCTGCCATTGATGCTCTTCAAAACCAAAACCCAACAACCAACAATGCTACAAATAATATACTAGGTGGGATAATAATAGTGGGATGATTTTGAAATACAAATATTATATTGAGCGGGATAATCCTGGGCGAGATGATTTTAAAATTTAAAATTTCAATTTTGGTATAAATTTCCATTACTATTTATGCTGTGTTAAATTTTTTATTGTCGTCTATTGCATCTATTTTCATACCATGTGGATGTCATGTTAACACACATATTAACCATATAGACCCATGTCACTTTTTGTTTTAGGATAGCTTTATCTCCACAACACAAATGCAACACTAAAGAATTGGTTGCAAATATATTCTATCTATAGCTTATGGGAGAAAACCGCTCCAACTGGGGATGGTAATGAAATTCAATGCAAAAATATTGTGAATTTCTAACATGCAGCAAAAATAAAGTTAAAACAAGTAACCAATAATGCTTCCCTGGGAAAGATAAATTAGTTGGGGACTCTTGTGTGTTTTAGTTGAAAAGGTAATTTTCTTGGGAATCTTACCTAGATTGGGGGGATAACAATATGAGCGTGTTTAACTTTGTGGGTCTATCTAGAGTGGTATATGCATTCTAAAATTGTAATTTTCAGCTATTTATGTTGATGGAGAAAGACTATTAGAAAATGGGGGGAGGGGGAATCAAATTTTATAAGTTTGTCTATTTAATGTATATTTTAGGTGATGAGTTTTGATCATTTTGGTGTGTTGATGAAATATATGTTGGCAGGTTTCAATTATTTACTTAGTGTACCATTTAAAATGGTGATGGTGGTTGTTGACATTCTATCAGATAAGCACCATTAAAACTAACTTGTGCTTTTTATGATTTGTCATCATCTTAAATTCTTCCATGTATGACATTAATTGTACATCCCTTCATATTACTTACATGGCATGGCTCAAAAATTTCAAGAGCAAAGTCATTAGTTGCTTCTAATTCCTTACTAGTTGAATCATCTTACATTACTTTCACATTTGCATTTTCTCAAGCCTTGGAAGCATTCTAGATAGCAAATTAACTTACCAATCCAGAACATGTTTGCCTCGGTTATCAATGTCAACACAATTTTGACAGTGGCTACACCCTCCCTTATCAATGATTATTACATCATACGAGTTTATTGTTGTCCTCTTTAGGTGTAAATGTCACAAATTTTTCATTTGTTGGTTTCTATGCATTTTTAAGCTTAAATGAAACACCATTGTTGTATTCACTTCCTCCCATTGTCAACTTGTAGGTCTTCACAAGAAGTTTTGAAGGCCACCCTAAACAAGATGATTTTTGGTTATCTTTATAGCTCTCTTCAATCCAAGTGAACTAAGACCTTCAAATTTTCATTTTCAACATTTTAATTGTATAGTTGTAGGTACTTGTTTTCATGTTAGTTATTAGTATAATTTTCTCTACCTTTGTGGGTGTTTGTTCTATGTAATCAAGGAGGATTATTCCTTGCAAAGCCCTTCCAATATTCATTTTATTGGCTTTCTATTTTAGTTTAAAAAAATTAATATATTTTTCCTTGATCTATAACTCTGATGTGCTCTAAATTTAATGGTTCTTATTCTATACATTCTTAATGCTTAGTTTTTTAGTGGGTACTTTTTGTCTCAAGTTTTTGACAAATTTTCTATTTATAAATACTAAAATATGTGTTCATAAATATGCATATCAAAATAGGAGAAATGTACTCTTCGGTTCAAGATGCATTACTATTTTTTTAAAGTAATTGATGGAGGTCCTTTTTATTTTTTTATTAATATCACAATATTTTACACATTCGTTTAATGTGTGCACTTGTAGGAGAATAGAGGAAAGAAAAACCTATATGGCCCATGACTTAGAAAAGTATTGTTCATAAATATTTGCATATCTTGTTTATCTATCCAAATTAGTCACAAATGAGGAAAAGGCACTTCATCTACAAACAAGTTAGATACACATTGCATTCAACTTTCATTAGTATTTTGATGGTATATTTGCCCAAAAAAATTCATTTAATTATGATTTTTTTTTTATCAGTAATTATTTATGTTTTATTTGTAATAATAAAGGTTGTACATCACTACATCATTTGTTTTGAGACTAAAGCGCTAAAAAGGAACTTCCACCCAAGCAATAGCCTACAACACAATAGTAAATTGTGAGCCTCTTATCCAAGAGGTCTTAGGTTCGAGTTTACTCAAGCTTTATAATTAATAATAATTAATTACAACACAAAATAATAATAATGAATATTGGCTTCAACCTCTTACCTATAAAAATAAATAAAAGAAATGAACTTCTACCCAAAATTTTTGAACTTATGAAGTTTAGCCAATAAACATTGTTGACATATCACATACTCAATTGCAGTAAACCCTTGGTCTACATTTACAACTTGGCATTGTCAAAAATTAAAACCAGACTTGATTGCGTTTCATGTATATTTACACATAGTAATATTTGCATATTGAGACCTATTCATGTAGTGGCTTAAAATAACTACACTCATTTGCATATAGAAGCCAAAAAGAAACACACAAAAATAGACTCTACCCTAAATCCCAAATAAAGAATAGATCCCTTCATGAAAACTTTGAGCTAAGAATTCATATCATAAGGAAACCAATCTCACCAAAGAAAATTTCCAAAATTTTGGATAGAATGAGAAAGAAACAAGCCTATAGTCATAGGTTCCTTCACCATGACAAAATCCTTCAGATCATCCCAACCCAGTCAAGAATTATTTCATCTTTGTGGTCTATTGAAGTGCATCAGCTAATACAAAAATAGAATAATATCATTTGTGTCTTCCATCATTAGGTTCTCAATTCTCTATTATACATCAAAACCAAAACTTGACACTACCCATGCCAAGAACAACTCCATCCCATACAAGTATTCTCTGATCATTATGGCCTCCATTATCTTTTTAATAATAGTAGTCCTCCCCTAACTTAGATCCCAATAAGAGCACTAAAGAAATCACATCCATATTATTTTTGTATCAATGCTTTGCCCCATTAAAGATATCACCTACAATAGCTTGAATGCTCTAGATCAAATTCAAATCTTTGAAAATGAATAATTGTTTAAGTCTCTTCTTTATCATTGGTCCAAAAAAAAGATGCTTGTTCCTTGGTTAATAGCGGTGTGATATTCACTTCCATGATTATCACTCTACAAAATTAAAAATAGAAAACCATGGCACCATCTTTACTTTCCACACCAAAATCCTAAACTAACTCTATAACATGTCCTTAAAAATGCCAATTCAATCCCTTCTAAGAAGTCATCACACGAGTTTAGTTGGTAGTACATTAATGATTTTTTTTAATCATCTTTGTGTCTGATATTACTCTTCATTGGAAAAATTTAAAAAATCTTCAATTTGGACTTCATTACATGTTTGAAAAGATAACACCCAATTTGGAATGTTATGTAGTTCTCTATTGTTAGTCATTTGCACATGGCTTACTTTAAACTCTTCAAAGGCAGCCAATTCATTTAAAGTGATAGTAATAAAAATTGTAAATGTCATGCCTCACTTTTCCCATTCACTATTGCATGTATAATTATTAAGAAGTCCCAATTTAAATGTGTTTTTGGTATTTGCAAGTATTTGTCAAATTTAATTGTCATAAAAGTTGTTTTTGCCTCCAAAGTTTACATTTGTAGTCCCCATCAAATAAATTGTTTCTATCCAATGCCAAGATATTACCATGCCAATCCCAAGCAATGAAGAATAATCCTAATAGCCCAAATTTCCCTTTAGTATTTCCAACAAGATTGATTTTTTTTGGTGTAAATAATTATTTCCTATTTACACTTTACTTAAGTTTACTTAGGTTAATGCATTAACATATTAGTTGTCATGTAGACACCTAGGAGTTGGCATATAGACAACATAGTAGTTTGCACTCCAATTGAGCACACGTTGTCTACTACATCTCTTTATGAGATACACTTTTACATTCTTATCCTCTCATTTTTGCACATACATTCATGCACAATGGAGGACAATCTACTCTTTGTGGACATGTGCTTAGTTGTTATGCCTATCTCTTTGTCGACTCCTAGTCATATCAATTGCCTTTATATGCAAGGCACTTCTATAATGTATTCATCCAATTATCTGATATCCAATCATCTGATATCCATTCTCATTTGATCATCATTTGTCTCTCTTGTGCTATCTCTTGAGCTTCTAGATCTTAGCATTTCATTCTTGACTTAGGTAAATTCTTACATGGTATCAAAGCTATACCAAATTCTTACAATTTTACACTACACCTCAAATAGTTTTTCCCAAGTTACCTCCTTTTTGGGTGAATGGTTGGATTGACCCAATAGTTATGAAATACATTGTTAAATTTAATTATTAGTATGTTTTTAAAATTCTTCATCAATTTTAAGGTCTACCTTATACTACTAGGGTTAAAAATTCATTATTCATATATTTTTCAAATTTACAATCAATCTTACAATTTACTTTTAATATTGTTGTTTCATTTTCATTGATAATATTAGGGTTTAACAATTAATTTAAGGGTTTAAATTATAACATCTACATTTGAAAATTACTTTTAGTATTAGGGTTTAACATTTAATAGCTAGGTCTACAAATTATTGATAACATTAAGGATAACTATTAATATTGGAGTTCCACTCATGTATAGATTGTCATAGGTTAATCCTTATCAAGATGTAAGGTTGGAAGTGTAGTGAGATAAACTAGATAATGCATAGATAGAAATTCACTTTAATGGCGCATCATAATGAAATCATCAACCCTCATGAGCTAGATGTGTGGCTTGTGACATGGAGGGCAATATTAAAGTTTCATTATTTATCTTTTCCATTACCACGTATTGGTTCCTACATTTTAATGTCTTAAAATTGTTTCTTATTTAATAATAAGTTAAAATTAAATATCCCAAATTATTTCTTGCAAATTAGTATCTATGAATTTCAATCCTTAATAGTAACTATAAATTCTAAACCCTAATATTATATAGGAACCCAAACTTCTATCACTAAGTATATTAGAACTTTCCCTGTAGACAATATTTGAGCCATTATCAAGTGGACTACCAAAACCATCATTTATTTTATTTTTTAAGACTACTTGTCATATGTCCTAGGTGTCTAGTTTTGAACCCCAATATTATTTTTTAAATTATAATAATATTAGTGAATTTTTAACTCTAATAAATTTGATGTTTTTCATTGATTAGTACATGTCCATATACATGCATGTGCATGTGTATGTCTTCGTAACTACCAATGTTTACTATGTTTTATCTATTTTAATTATAGGTTTATGGCACAATCAGTCTTGGGACTCAATTATTCAGTGTCTTTCAATGCTTTTACAAACTTCCTTTCATAGAAATAAACTTATCTTTAAATACCTCTATAGATGATAAATACTCTTATATGATTTTTCCTATATATATATATATATATATCTCTTAATTTTGGTTTAATAAATGTTATCATGAAAATAAGTGGATTTATGCATCTCATGTCTTTCACATATTAATATCATGATGGAGGGATAATTAATGAAGAAACACAATCAAGATGACACTTGAGAAGAATCATGTCATGGGATCAAGTCATTGTAGTTAAGCAAGGAACCACATTTGAAACAATAAATAATGAATTGTCTACAACTTATTTGGAGAAAGTAAAGGTACTTAAATGATGATTCCCAATGTACAATAAATATAGGAAAGTAGTGGATGAGCTATATTTTCTCTCTCTGTAATTGAAAAGCTTTGTAAGAACTCTTGTCCACCTATTCCTTTGGGTGTGTACTGATTAGTATCTATCTAGTGAGTAATATTTTATCATAAATAATATATTAAGTAATATTTAATCACAAATAAAATTCTATAACTTCCTCAAAGGTTAGAGAGAAGTAGACTTAATTTAATGTAGAATTCTAATGTTTAACTTAAAAGCAATTTTAGTTTAGTTTAGATAGCTTATGATGTAATAACACTTTTGAATGTATGAATAAAATTTGATGGTATTATGACGTTATTTATTGTAGTTGATCTTTGCATATATTCATCCAAGGGTCCCACTTGGTAAGAAATCCATGTTCATTTAATCCTTAATTTCCTTTCATTTGTAGTTGTTGTTCTAGAGTTTGTTTATTCGTATAGCCAAAGAAGGCATAGTAGTTTCTTGTTTGACTATCCTAAACATGATTTTAGTTACTTGAATGAGTGTAGCTTAACATTGGATTTTATCAAGCATTTAAGTTACTTAATTTACATACATTTATTTACTATTATTATTTCCTTTCAAGTTATGGGATAGCATGGCTTTAACTAGGACTTAATGCACATACAATGTTAGCCCATTTTAAGTACTCATTATTGGTTCAAAAGTAAATGATTCTTCACCATGAGAAAAATAGTTTCTTAGCATGTATGTCCAATCTTTGAGCTAATTTTTTACAACCTAGTTATTTATCTAATTGTAAATTCCAACATTTTTTGTGTTGTTGGTGAGGATGGTGTCAAACTAAAGGCATATTATAGCTATAAGTTTAGTTGTTGAAGTATTTTCATATTGTCATTTATTTTTCCTTACGTTCAATTAATGTTAATATATATTCCAATTAAATATATTTACAATCTATTTGAACCTGTATGCATAAAGGAATGAGAAGAGATGCCATAGGCAAATTCCTACTAAATCATCCTTATCTTGGTAATTGGATAGGATGAATACATGTTAACCAACAAGGAGAAGGAGAATGTTTCTATGGAAATGTAGTTTCATTTGTTGATATATTTACCAATCTTCATAATTCTCCACCTATTAACCTAGTTTATCAAAATCAAAATAATAATATTATTTATTTTGTAGTTTATTAACCAAAGAATCAACCTAGGAACTAACCAAGGATGGCTAGACCACCACCTCCAACCTTGTCATGTCCTATTGTTGATCAGAATGATAATGATAACCTAAAGAATATCCCTACTTCAAATCTTCATAAGTTTTATGACCTAGTAACACAAGCCCTCGATACATCTTTTTTGAATTGACATCCTTTGTAGAAGTTATGATTACATCACTGATTCTCATAGGCTTGAGCTATTCTCAATGACTATAAAGGAGTCAACATTAATATGGTTTATGGGTCTAGGAAGAGATACTATGAATACTTGGCAAGAGATGAATAAAATGTTATTGGAGAAGTACAAATAATACTGAAAAGGAAAATATATGAAAGGAGATGACATCTTTAGAATGCAACAAAAAGAATATTAAAGTCAAGAGAACTATGTTTTAAGGTTCATGTTTATCTTTCAAAATTTCACACACCATCAACTTAATGAAGACTCTCAAAAAAAAAAAATCTAAGGGGAATCATTGAGAGTCCTATTGAATCTTTGAACTTTATGGGAGGAGGACATATTGTGCAATCAACTTGGAAGGACATTAAGGAGACATGTTATAATTGTTATGTATAATCTGGCAAGAAGGGAAGAGGTTGCCAATTCATAATGAGTAAATCAATTAGCAATGGAGTTTCAAGGATACATATCACTCACCTACTGCCAAAATTCAATTAAGACATCATCAATAATATGGATACCTAGTTGGATACAATGTAATCCAAGAAGATACATGAGGAGATAGAGGCAACGATGTTAGGCCTAAAGATGGAAAGCACGACTGAGAGAGGGGTAGATTAGTGACTATGGACACAATGATCATACCACCTTTATAACCTCTAAATCAAAAAATCCAACTCATAACGAACCAAATACTCAACCTCCACACACTATGATATTGTATTACTAGTAATGAACAAATTAACAAAAAATCACCCATATGGACATGAAAACCTTTGTAAGTTGACCAACATTAACTAAAACATCTTGAAACCTTATGTTGGTACTCTTAAACTCTTGAGAGTACAATGCCAATTTTTTTGCAAAAGAACCCCTATGAGAGATTTATGTGCCTATATTCCTAGCTCGAGTCTTCATTTTTATCATGAGTTTCATGTGTTCCTCACCCTTCATTAAACTCATTCATACATCTTAGACCCCTTATTTTTCAATTTTGAATCATTTGGTGTGTCATGCCCAAATCCAAGGAAAAAACACACCACTAATTTTTTTTGAAGGTTAACATGTTACACTACATGCATAAGTCACACGGTGTTGCAATTAAAGTTAGTCCTTAAGCTAAATTGAATGAGTGGCAAGTCAAAGGTTTGAGCGTCTACATTTTTTTTTCTTTCTAATTTACGGTTTATACTTTTATTAGGGTTTACTAGCTAGATAAAACTTTATGATGTTAACACCTTTACAAGAGTTTAGGTTTTCCTTTAAAGTTTTCTAATAAAAAATATCTAGTTTCAGATAAGAGCAAAACCCTAATTTCATTAACTACTCAACTTCCTAACAAGATTATTGATAATGCAATACTTACTCATCCAATTGAAGGTCTACTTTGAAGGGATATTTTAATTACTACCCTATACCAATACTGGATTGATTAATTGAATCACATAACTTATTCATCTAATGCCTATATTTTGATTTATGGTTATTTACATATTTATTTAATTTTGATGGTAATAAACTCTATTATTAAGTTTACTTTAAAACAAAAATTAATAAAAGACTTGTGCCAATATTTATTTATATTTTAAAAAATTACATTATTTTTGCCTCATTTAGAGTGCAGGCACAGGGAGAAAGAATGGGGAAGAAAACCCCTAGTATAGCCCAGAATGCTAACATCGTGTCTACACAATATTACATTTGTCTCTGATTCTTATAATAGGACTTTGGGAGAGTATACCCTCTCATACACATGAGTCAATTTTAGTATATTTTGTGTACTTTCATTATTACAAGGTTTTGAGAAGGTGTTCCTTCTCTTACACTTGCCCATATCCTATTTTTTATTACATTTTGTTTGAGGAAGTATTATATTGGCTTAAGGATTTGATTCCTTTGTCACTGTCATATTCGCCTTTATATGTCTTTCATATGTCCATGGTTGATGTCCCATTTCATTATGTTAATTCTTCAAAAGTGTTTGTTCATACTTGAAGAGTGCAAACCTTTAAACCTACATTGTTGTAATTTTCATCATAACTAAGGTCTTGATATTCCACCCCTTATACACCTGATCATAAATTTGTAAAATACTTGTATATACTCAATCTTTGCCAAGATAATTGTTAGATTAATCTTGAAATCTATCTAATACTTACCACTTTTTATTTTAAACATTCAATTAGTTCATATTAAAGAAAATCCTCAAAACTAATAAAGTTAAGGAAATAAAATAAATAATATTGAAGATGACTAGAGATAAAACAAAATGAAAAAAATAAAAGGATAGAGCTGAGAGGAAAGGAAAAAAACACAATAACTAAGAAACTAATTAAAAGGGGGATAAGAAAAAAGGGCAAGAGACAATAAGAATGATACAACCGCTTTGTTAATGTCATACAAAGGAAGAAAGAGAACAAGCACAAGAAGGAACAAACTAGAGAGAGAAATGAGAGGTCGGAAGCCAAAGAGAAAACATCAAAGCAACACAAAGATAAAACAAAGAACACAAGGAGAAGAAGAAAGGAGAAACTAAGAGCAAGACAACAAGAAAGGAAAACAAAACCAAAAAACATAAAAGTGTAGAAGGATAGTTATTTGGGGATATGGCTATGTTCAAAAGCCTACAGGACTTTCAAACATACCATATCAACCAAATAACCAAACTTCTAAGAGAAGAAGGAACACTAGAAAAAGAAGAAAAGGAAAAATAAATGAAAGAGCTAAAAGATCAAGTACAACAAAAACAAACATACACAAACAAGAGAGAAAAAATGGGAGAAAATCTAATAGAGAATCTAAATATAGGACCAAAATATACCCAGAAATCTATGTAACTAATGATATTAACCAAAATTGAAAAGAGGTAGAATTAATAATTAGCATTATACAATCTAACACTAGTAATTGTTGTTTGGTTAAAAAAAACTCTAGCTAATTAAAGATAATCATAACCAATATGAGGAATTTTTGTTCCAATACTGATAGGAATCTATATCTAAATCATCAACATATTTATTTGAAAAATTAGATAAGCAGATAAGAACGATTCTAAGGAAAGTATAAAGAGACTTCATACTAAAACCTTAGGACTAGATGCTCAAGTTGTTTGTATATTTAAAATGAGCTTATTATTTTCCCATAACAAAGCTTAACATTACTATTGTAAGATTGAAATTAACTATCGAGAGCGATGACAAACTGGTTGGATTTGCAAGTCTTAATATGAATGTTCTAAACTAAGACCTTATTAAGTTTTGTTTAAGTTCAACTCTTAATCTCCTGTTCATTTTAATGAATAGAAATATACTAATGCAATTATTGTCTTTTTCACAATACCATATTAACACTTATTTGAATATCTAGCTTTGACCACTTTTACTATTTTTTTTATTAGATGTTAATCTTAAGAAGAAACTTATGAAGGAGACAAGATATGTTCTAGTTTCAAATTGTTAAAGGAAGATCATTAATATTATAACAACAATTCATACATAGAAATGGCTTTATTCATCTAGCAAAATAAGAGGAGATTGAGGTACATTCTCCTTGGGTGTTTCCATAGCTACAAAATAGGGAAGTTCTAACAAATTTACATCTTAAACCATATTATTATAACAAATTTCTATTAAATTTTGTTCCATCCAATTATTGACTTCAATAGCTCGAACATGGAAGAATTGCATTAAAAACATTTAAGATCCTTTTTATGATTGGGAACCATGCAATGAGTCTACTAGAGTCAAAGAATAATACCAAAGGATATAGAGGTATGAGTTGCATATTATGCAAAGGAATATCATGCTAGAATAGTCTATAATCGTATGTCATTGCAAATGTTTTCTAAAACTTTTTCAATATTCCCCAGATATTCTTCTTTAAATATACTTTTACACAAGGTGAGTATACTTGATTTATCAAATTCAATCAGATAACACATACCCAAAAACATAGAAGATATATCGATATGAACTATGTACCAGTATGTATCAATGCATTTTTTTTTGCCTAGGATTTTTTATATTGCTCTTTTGATTAAAAAATGTGTATTAAGGAAGACAATGTTGAGATGATGGTTAGATAGTGGTTCATCAAATGCATCTTGAAGGGTTAGGCCCCTTAGCTTTGTAATAGTGTTCATTGTAAGAACCTTATAGTTTGTTAAAGATATGAGGGGTTTAAATACATAATTAGTCTCATAAATTAGGAAGATGAAACAAAATATTTTTGAAATAAAAGTCGACAAGGAGATTATTTGACAAATGTTACAACCACCAAAAGAGTCACATTCTTAAAGGTCAAGGGACACATAAGGAAAACTATAAGCTTTCAAAAAATGGGTTAGTACCAGGAATCTGTAACAACCTATTTTCCCAGGTCTTAATTAACAACTAACATACTCATAGAAATACAGTTATTACTTCAATTTCATAGGAAGATAGTTATATCAGTAATGTTCATGTGAATGAGATTTATCACTAAAATTAGTTAGACAAAATTTCTTAACTAAGAACTTAAAACACCATCAATGAATTTACCATAGAAGTTAAAATCCACATACCGTGAAATTTGAATCAATAGATCATTGTAAGAAGGCTCCTGCAAAGACTTGGATTAGTCTACAAATACCACTATAACAAAATCATATAACAACTACCATTCAATACCACTATATCAAAATCAAATGATTATTACTATTAAATACCACTATATAAAATTATGGCATCACAAACCACTGTATCAATTAAGGAATCAATTTCCATTCAATCATTTAGGGCTTCAATTACCACTGTATCATTCCTTTCCTTCCGATAGCTTAACTGAGGCAATAATTCAAGATTAGAAGATATGCTCATATTTATTATTCATATAAATGAAAGTTTAATATATCAATTCATCATATAAATCTATCTCTTGCATCAAAATGTAAAATAACTATAACAATGATATAACTCAATTATTCTTACCTTCATCTTGCATGTACATCATAGAATTAATAATACCTATTTCGAACAACAATTGAATGTATAGCTTATCTTTGTCTATTGTACATTTGACAACTTGGGGAGAGGTGAAACATTGTTAGGGGCTTTACCACACAACCTTGGACCTTAATTTATTCCCCACACAACCTCCAACGAGAAAGGCCCTACCTACCTGGAATTGGCTTGGAACATCTATCATCTACTAAGCATCCTGGTATCTACCACACCACTAGACTTGACAACAAGAGTTACAATAACAAGATCATGCATGAGCTACTAAATAATTCATATTAAAAATGATAAACATTGTTATGTCATAACTGATACTATTTTTCTTGTTTATTGTAGATTCCTTTCTCTCACCTCTCCACACTTTTCTGTGGCCACACAATTGAGTGAGTCTCAGGTGATTGGAATCTCAGAGTAGACATCTATGTCAATTATTCAGGAAGATTACATACATCTAGCATTTCACAATCTGTGATTACATGATTATGTTCTTTTAAGATTTCAAAATTGATTGTTTAAATCTAATATCCATTGGCATAATGATTATGGATCCATACTAAGTTTTTTCTTGGCTTCCACTTGCCATGACAAACATAATTAAAAAAGGATCAAATCTGTAATATCAAACAAGATATCAACATAAGTGATAATCCTACAAACATATTGTGAATATTTGAGAAGGTTGGATCAACATATACCATGTCATGTAAGAGCTTGTTAACATTCAAACATTACTCAACAAGTATCTTTGGCTTGTACTACATTTGTTGAAGTTTGTAATTCTTCCTATATATAGCGGTTTGGCATAATTATTGAATTAAAAAAACCAATATTTCTTTACCTTGCATCGAGTCCAAATTATGAAATACTAAATGAAGACAATATTGTAACTAAACACTCTATCTGGATATCAAGCATTTACCAAAATGAATACCTGAACCAAGGAAAACTACCATCATAACAATGCTACAGTTAGAATAAATATATGATTTGCATGAGAGTTTTTGGTTTCCACCATATGAAAAAGATGTTGTAGACGTATTTATGCATATGCTGCAAAAAGCCAAGTTCATAAGGCCTAGTTACTGTTGAAACATGGTTGCTTAGACTGGGAGAGAAAATGGAACCTCGGCTCACTGGACTACATGAAATCAGGTGCTAGAGATGAAAAAAAGATTAAGGATACGAAATCAAGATTGAAAAGTTCATGCTATGCTATATTAGAAAAATAATAATATCTATCCATGACAAGGCAGGCGAGTTAATAAAAAGAGGCCAAACTTTAATCACGGCTTCAGCTATGAGAAGAACCGTGCCTTCTTAGCTTCCCCAGTTGGAAGATTATTTTTGAGACTAATAAAGGAATTCGGGTGTTTATATGTTATATTCTGACTTTCTTACATCTTCCAAATAAGGAATGAGTTGTGCCTTCTTGGCTCCCATCAGTTAAAAGAAAGATTACATGCCAATTGAATTTTCAAGTATTAAATCGATTAATCATGCCAAGTGTTAATTGGCTAAAAGCAAAGAATAATAAAATGGAAAGAATGGAGTTGGAAGATTATAATTTGAATATTTTTATAATTTATATTTACATATGTATATGTAAATTGTTGGAAATAATCAAGACTAGCTAGGTTACTGAGAGGGGAGGGGTGAATCAGTAACCTCAAAATTTCTAAATCAATTCAGCACATAACCATATAAATTATTCACCGTTCATTTATCTAATCTATTGCATGCATAAGAAAAGATAAACATTCATAACACATGAACACTGTATTTTGGTGACCTAGAAACCTTCCAAATAGAAAGTGCAGACACCTAAAATTGTCCAAATCCCCTTAACCTGACCAATTAAATAGATATTTATTATTTATTTAATTACCCTACCTTTAATTAAATAAATTTACATTTATTTAATTATATTTGCCTTTCCTTGATTTAAATGGACTAAGGTTTATTTAAATCCTAACCCATTCACTTTAATTAAGTACTTCGTTTACTTAATTAATACCTTTCTTAATCCCGCTTGGAATTAAATATTACATTAAATCCTATTTGAGCACATGGCTCCTACCTTTAACCCTCATCTAACCTCACTTTGCTAACCTAACCCATCCTTCTAACCTAGATCAATCCACTTATCCACTAATTAATCCTAGTTTCTCATCTAATCACATCCTTAATCATTTGCACATTCCTAACCAAAGGATTAGCAAACCCTAGTCACATGTGACATGTGACTCTTACACACTTACACCTTTGTCCCCCTTCACATGTGAACCAAATGTGTCTCACACATGTGTGAGGAAACATCATCTTCCACACCTCTTACACATGTCATTGACCCATCACTTTCAAAGGTGTCGCACACATGTGTGAGAAACCTTAAGCCTCCAACTCTCTTACACCTGTCATTGAGCTATCACATCAAAGGTTGCTCACACATGTGTGAGCATCTTTCCCCCTTTGAATGGTCAAAAACTCTAATCCACTTGGAGTCTACTTGGCCTCCACCTCATGGACACCTCATTGATCCTGAGAGATCTTAGCCCTTCATCTTGCATTCAATCTCAACCGTCCATTGCATCCATTTTCCTATAAAAGGAGAGCCCTCTCCTCATTTCATAATCTACTATCTATCTCATTGTTATGCTACAAGAATTGTGAGCAACCACATCCCATGAGCAAGAAAATCATCAACCACTTGGTGATTTGTGAGGTTTTCATAGTGCTACTTTGATGTTCATGTTGTCTTTGTTTTACATGTTCTTTTGCATATTTTGAAGTTTGCATAATCATGTAGGAATATGCATTAGTTTCTTAGTGTTTATTTTCTTGATTACATTTTTATGCAATACAAAAAGTAAAATTGGGGTGGGGATGATACCCACAAAACTTCACTACTACAGTATAAAGTTGGCTTGTTAGGGCTTACATTAACCACTTATGATGATATGCCCTATTGAGAGCAATTTGGACAGCTAGATCCACCTTGTTAGAGGTTTTACAAACATACAATGAAGTATGCACTCTATTAAGAGATATATACAAAGACTGTTAAGTCTACCCTGTTAAAGGATTTAGAAAAATGATTCACCTATCAGGATGAAATAGTAGATCTGACTTACAACTTAATTGTTGGATAGATCTTGAAGTATAGATCACCTTTTGTGATTGATATGTCTTTGTTGCTCCTTGATGACCTTGCTGAAAACTCTACTCTACTGCTAATTCACATTCACTCTTCTGAAAACATTACATGTCCATTCCTTAACATACTCATGATAATATATTTCAAATGATACAATACATTACATATATACCATTCCAATAATTACAATTGCAAGGTTGGCTAAAACACAAGTAAACAAAACATTACTGAGTCGACCAAACAGTAGAAAACGTGGGCTCTTCAAGCTGACTTGGTGACCTTCTGATACTCAGCATCCACTACATTACTTGGCATCATCATGCACTCGGTAGAAGTAGAAGCTCGATCCATACTAATCACACAACGTAGCTTGGAACTCGGTAATCATTGGAGACTCGGTAGATATAGTGTCACTCAGTAAATACTAAATCCTTTGTTTACCTTGATGTCACTCAGGAAACACTACACATCCATTACTTAGTAGAAATTGGCTTCATATCACACAAATTGATGACTCGGCAGATACTATGAAGCTCGGTGACCACTATCTATTTGGTGAACACTGTAAGCTCGATAAGCACTGTTGAATCACACATTCACTCGGTAGCTTTAAGAATATTCAGTGTAAACTGCTTAACTGCTAAACTTACAAGGTAACCACTAAATGCTCAGTATAAACTATGGACTGAGTGATGAACTATGTAGCCATTCATAATCAAATAAGTGTTGTCACTAATGACAAATACAACATAATGCCAACAATCTCCCCCTTTGGCATTAGTGACAAAAACACTTATGAGCCAAACTTATGTGCATTGATATTCTGATTTTTGATTTTTCAAAATTGATCTTTGTAAAGTTGTTGTATATACATATCTTACATATCTCCCCCATACATATGGCATAATATATACATAGCTTTTATCTATACAATCAATCTATTTTCTCCCTTATTTCTCCACAAGTCTCTTAGTATCTCCTTACTCCCATGTGATCTTATTATCTTCATCCTCCCCCTTTTTGACAATAATGCCAAAGGATATATGCAATATATTCAAATATAGACATCAAAATGTGAGAAAAATTCAGAGTGTACCTTAAGAATAAGAGCCAATGTCTTATCCCAATTATCTTGTAAAATCTTGCAAGTGGAAAGTGCCACTTGAACTTTTGTAGAAAGTTCAATCATATGATTTGCTATTGAAAAATTGTTATCTTGGACCAATGTTTTTGAATATGCAATATGTTTTTGCATTGGGTCCATATCTGGAAGGATCATATTCTGGATATCAATCACTATAGACTTAATCCTAGCTTCCTCTCTAAGTAAATCTGCCTGCATTTCTGACAAAATGTTTACCTTCATGTGATGTGTTGAGCTTGAACTAGGGTTAAGTTGTAACCTTTGAGCACTAGCCTTCATGTCCACATCAATCTTATTCAATTTCTTCTTAATATCCTTGGTGTACTCGGTAACATCACAAAGCTTTCCAAAAAGTGATGTTACATTTGTGAAGGATTATTCAAGGTTGCTCAAAATTGTAGATAACTCAACCTGATTTATTGTAATGTGTTGAGAAATGTGCTCAAGCACATTATTGTCAAATTTCTTTTCTGCCTTCTCAATGATCTTCTCTTGGCCAGAAGTGTCCTCATTGAACTTATTCATAGCCTCTTCCAATTGTAACAAAATGTGTTGAGACAAATCAACTTCAACACCTATAGCCTTAGTAATTATGTTTTTGGCATTCTCAATTATAGTAAATTCTTTGTCTCTCTCTTCTCTAAGCTACTTCTGCCTTGCCTTTTTCTCTAAAATCTAACTGACCAATCTCATTTCATTGGTTGTGGTAGTGTCCAGATCTATCTTAGGGATAACAATTTCTTTGTCCAAGTCTATGTCTTCATCAATTGCCTTGCAAGTAAGCAAAAGTTTTAGAGGAGTTTTTGGTTTTACTTCTGTGCTTACTTCCTTGGACTTAGAAATGGAAACAATAGTTGAAGTAGTTGGACTAGTAGTAAAAACTTAGATTGGTACAAATGGAGGAAACCAAGAGAAGTACCAATTGTATCCAAAATTGATGTGCTTCCCAAAAATGATGTACCAATAGGTAATGTACAAAAAATTGAAGAACTAACTGGAACAAAAACTGGTGCAGTTAAAGCTATAGTAGACAAAATTGTAGAACAAACTGGCAAACTTACTAAACAAGCTACATTAGAAGTTGACATAATTGGAGAACTAGCAGCTATGCACACTACTGAGGCAAATTGTTTGGGTGCTAATGAAGATTGCTGCAGCTCGATAGATGAAGTGGCTGACACTTCCATTGAAGATACCTAGAGCTATGAGGTGGCAGGTGCAGATGATATTTCTGATGTAGTTGCGATCATTTTTGTTGAAGCTATCTCTAACCTTGATGATGTTGCTAGTTTAGGTGGAGAGTGAGGAAGGGAAGAAATGACTTCTATTGCAATTTTCATTGGATCATCTTCTTCATCTTCCTCCTTGTCTTCCTCTTCAACTTCTTCCTCTTTCTCTTCATCATCAACCCTTAGTTCTTGATAGTCTTCGACATCAAGAGTAGCACATGGAGTGTTATCATATTCTTCATCATCACTATCACCATCATCATCCTTGATCTCAACTAGATCATCACTAGGCTTATGCAAATGATAGATATTCTTCTAGATGTTTGTTTTATCTCTCACAACATGCTCAGTATCTTTAATTAAAATCAAACATGTGTGGAATCTAATCATCATTTTACCTTCATTATTTTCCATGGTTGCCTTTACTTTTGCATCAGTAAGATTTGGCAATAATTTCCTCAGAGATTGTTCATAAATATCCTTAGCTGTCTACATAGTAGATTCTCACCTTGGTTGCAATCTTACTAATAATTCTTTTGATATTTGGGGAGCAATTTGGTCTGGGGAATACTTCTATTTTCCCATTTTGGTGAGTATCAGTTCCTCAATCTACATCTTCTCAGCATCGGTACTTGTTTCAAACTTTAGAGCCTTGAAGTTTGTGATGCCAGCTCCTTCTTCCATCTATTTCAGCCTTTCCTAGAAGGTAAGTGGGGGCTTTCTTAGCACAACTTCACCTTTACCTTTGCCTTTCCTGATGAAAATAGCTGTGGAGACCTTTGGTGGCTTAGTAATAATTACGCTGCCCTTCATCTTTGTTGGCTCTGTCTCCTTTTTAGCTTCTTGTTCATCTCCTTCTTCTTCTTCTTCTTCTTCTTCATCCTCTCCTTTTCCCTCGGTAAGCATTAGAGGGCCAGTGGCAGTTTTCATCTTAGCTATTTTCCTTTTTCCTTTGTTGATTGCTTGAGGTAGCTTGATTTCCAATTCAATTCTGGCTTTTGCTTCATCACATGTGCCAAATACTAGTTGCTTAGGGTCTACAGGTTCATTTACTAGTGCTTCAATAATGTCCCTGGTTTCATCAATATTGACCTCATAAGGGAGAGTTTTCACCCATGCAACTTGGGGCCTGATTGCCTGAATGTATACTCTATCATAGTCAACCATGAAACACACATCATCTTTATAATCCTCAACAAGTTTAGGAGGAATCCTGAATCTGTTGTTCATCCTTTCCTTAAAATCTTCAAAATAATTATCCATTATACTGTCAAAATTTACACCCATTTTTGCAATAAACTCATTTATCTGATATAAAATGGGAACATCCTTTCTCCACACAACAAAACCTTTGGATAGAAAGAATTTTTGTACATAAAAGAAAAGGCACATCAACAAAGAACCAAATTTACAAGGATTGTTCTTTGATGTTCAAATGTTGTCCATATTCTTGTTTAATTGCTTCAGTAGTAACTCTGACAAGTCAAATTCCTTGTTTTACTACACAACTTTAAATGCTAAGTCCACTACCTCAAATGGCACGTTGTTTAAATGACTAGAGCGATAAGTTTTGTGGGCAATTACATGAATACCAAACCTCAACTCTACATCAAAAACAATGCTCATTTTCAAACCTTTACTATCCCACTTGGCTAGGGTTTTCTTCTGGAGTTCATCCCGACCTAGGGTTTTGGTAGATTTTTCTTTGCTTAGTATGGGAAGGCCAGTAATCTTGTGAATCATCTTTTTGTTTATCAACATAGGCTACTCTAATCATAATTAACCATTGTGTACGTGGCTAAGAATATACCTAATCCATTTTATCTGAAAACTCCTTGGTAGGTGTGAGATATGTGTCAACCCTTTTGTTTCAAGATGCTTATGTTTTGGTTTTAGTGAGCCATCAACACACATTTCCTCTAAAGCACTATCCATTTCTAAGGTTTCCATCTCCTAAATAGAACATTTAAAATGAGTGCGAATGTCGTTAATTAATAGTACCTTTGGTGGAATTTTGGATTGAGCACCATTAGGGTTGAGTGCCTCCGCAACTACTGGAACTAGTTTGAAATTTAGCGCTTTCCATTCCACACCCTTGACCACCATTTTTGAACCCCTTTTCACTTTGCTACTACTGGTGCTTGTGGATTCCATTGCTACTTGGTAGGTGATGGAAATTTTTGAACAAATTCTTCACTAAAAATTCACTCGAAATCACTTAGAATTGCTTGTGTGCACCTGGAAATCTCTTAGCTCTGTGAATACTGAAGATGCAGTGAAAAATGAAGTTGAATTCTACCCCTTTTGATAAAAAATTTCCATTAATGCTAGGTACCATATTGATGTAGTGCATGACAGACTGTCATCCACTCACTAGCTCGGTAGAAACTTGTGACTCGGTGATCAAACAAAACTTTCATTACTCCCAACCTAGCTCAGTTGAGTCTATGACTAACCTTGCTTGGTATATACTGAACTCATGTGATCCTTTTGTATCTAAAATACTGATTTGGATCTTTTTCTTTCTTCCATTTGGAACTACTCAAGATTTAGCTTGAAGATATAGTTTCAGTCCCTCCTTTGAAGAATCTAATTGGAAATGGTGGAGTCACCCTCTTCTTGAGTGACATTGCCATCATTTGGACTATTCTTCTCGGTAGATTTAGGAATCCATTATTGTCTCATATGCTTCCTGATGTTATTAGCTTTAGCTTTCTTCTCATCTTCAACTCTTCCTATGTTCATGTAGTTTTTAGCTATATGACCAATTTTAGTACATGTATAACGTCTTACTGTTGAATCTCTCTTTCTCAAGTGATGCCTTGTATAGTCTATGCCAATGTGTCCATATTCTCCACAATAGTGACATCTACACCAAGTGTTGTAATCCCAACCAAATATTGCTTTAACAATTTGTTCAGCTGGATTGAATGGTTTGAATCTACATTCAAATGCCTTGTGACCCTGTTTCTTGCACTTGTGATATTTGCCTTCAAGTTTTGGTTTCTCCTTGCATTCATTAGCTTTATGACCGTGTTTACTGCAATTATAGCATTTTCCATTGAATTTTGCTTTTCTATTGCTCCAATATTTGTTTGATGTATGGCTTAACTTACCACAATGATTGCAAGTAGGTCTTTGATTCCTTTGGGCACCTTGTTTGGAAGATTCACCTTCTTCTTTGTAACCAAGTCTTGCTTTACCTTTTTTCCTATAGAGATTCTGCTCACTTTGTTGATTCAATTGATCCATATCTACTTGTGATTTCATCATCCTTTCATTGAGTTATTTTTCAAAAATTAGATCAGCTTTCAATCTCGCATTGATCTATCTTTCAATGATTAGATAATTCCTTAAGCTTTCATTTTCAGATCCTAGATTTATGATTTCCTCATTTGCATTGGAGAGTTGATCGATAAGACTTTCTTGCTAAAGGGTTTGGTTTTGATTTGCATTGTTCCTTACTTCTAAGTCTTCACTTGCCTTATTCCTTTGTGCCAAGATTTCACACATTCTTATTGACTGAACTTCTTGTTCTCTTTTCAATTTTCTTACCTCTTCTTGCAGAGAGCCATTCTTTGCTAGGAGTTCCTTGATTGCCTCATTTGCTTCATCTAAGCTGCTTGATGGGAAAAAGTTTTCAATCTTTTCTTCAACATATTGATGGTCATTCATGTGTCTTGCAAGCTCCTTCCTTCTCTTCAGGGATTGGGAAAGATGCTTATTTGCTTCCTTGAGTTGAGCTATGACCATTTCTAGATCTAGCTTCTCATTCTCAATAGCTTTATCAAGTTTGAATATCTCCATTGCCCTTGATCTTTGCCCAAGCTGTCAAACTTTATCCTGAGAACCACAAAGCTCTGATACCAATTGTTGGAAATAATCAAGACTAGCTAGGTTACTGAGAGGGGAGCGGTGAATCAGTAACCTCAAAATTTCTAAATCAATTCAGCACATAACCATATAAATTATTCACCATTCATTTATCTAATCTATTTCATGCATAAGAAATGATAAACATTCATAACACATGAACATAGTATTTTGTGACCCAAAAACCTTCCAAATAGAAAGTAAAACTGGGGTGGGGATGATACCCACAAAACTTCACTACTGCAGTATAAAGTTGGCTTGTTGGGGCTTACATTGATCACTTCTGATGATCTGCCCTGGTAAGAGCAATTTGGACTACTAGATCTACCTTGTTAGAGGTTTTACAAATATACAATGAAGTATGCACTTTGTTAAGAGATTTATACAAAGATTGTTAAGTCTAACCTGTTAAAGGATTTAGAAAAATGATTCACCTGTTAAGATGAAATGGTAGACTTGACTTACAACTTAATTTTTGAATAGATCTTGAAGTACAAATCACCTTTTGTGACTGATATGTCTTTTCTTCTCCTTGATGACCTTGTTGAAAACTCTGCTCTGTTGCTGATTCGCATTCACTCAAGTCTCAAAACATTACATGTCCATTCCTTAACATACTCATGATAATACATTGAAAATAATACAATACATTACATATATATCATTCCAATAATTACAATTGCAAGGTCAGCTAAAACACAAGTAAACAAAACATTATTGAGTCGGCCAAACAGTAGAAAACTTGGGCTCTTCAAGCTGACTTGGTGACCTTTTGATACTCGGCATCCACTGCATTACTCGACATCATCATGCACTCGATAGAAGTAGAAGCTCAGTCCATACTAATCAAACAACATTGCTTGGAACTCGGTAGCCATTGGAGACTCAGTAGATATAGTGTCACTCGGTAAATACTGAATCCTTCGTTTCCCTTGTTGTCACTCGGTAAACACTACACATCCATTACTTAGTAGAAACTAGCTTCATATCACACAAATTGATGACTTAGTAGATACTATGAAGCTCAGTGACCATTATCTATTCGGTGAACATTGTAAGCTCGATAAGCACTGTTGAACTGCACATTCACTCGATAGCTTCAGGAATACCCAGTGTAAACTGCTTAACTATTGAACTTACAAGGTAATCACTGAATGCTCGGTATAAACTGTGGACTGAGTGATGAGCTCAGTAGCCATTCAAAATCAAATAAGTGTTGTTACTAATGAAAAATACAACATAATGCCAATAGTAAATATATTAATGTGGTGACATCGTTTTATTATAATATAATTGTGCCATTCCATTTTTATATCTATATGTACGTATATACATTTATATTATAATAACATGGTGAAAAATCATATTAAATCCTTTGAGGTACATTTTATATCTTAACTCAATTATTTATGTTTCTCAAATTATTTATTTAAATAGCTCATGCGGGTCCCATAGATGTATCCTATTTCAAGTCGCTAGGTCCTCAACCCATCTGCCCAATAATGGTGATGCTCCTAAGCATAATTCTTTTTTGACAATGCTTCCACCCCTTTGATGTGTTTCCTGCAAGGAAATTCTCTGTAATTAATCATATTATCATAACAAGTTATAAATAATCATATCAAGTAACTACCCATTCAATTTCATGAAAATTTGTGATAAATAGTTACAATGACTAACCATCTTATCATTTCACAAGATTATAACAAATTAAACTGCCAACTGATTTCATGTGAATCTCAACAATAATATTTCAAGTTAGGTAAAAAATTGGGATGTAACAGAATCGAAGGATCATAAATATCTACATTATAAAGAATAAATTTCTAAAGATAAATCAAAGTCTTGCTCTATTTCAAACTTAAAAAGGAGGATAAGTTTATAGTTAGAACTCATGTTCATGAAAGGGTAACACAATCCATTTGTTGGATTAATTACTAAACATGATTAAAATTGTATTTTTTGTATTACTTGTTTTCCTTGATGAATAATTTTTGCTTTATCAATCGATATCGAGTAGTTTTATCAATAGATATTGAGTAGTGGGCCTTGAGATCTGTGACAAACTAGCTAAAAGTAGTGTGATTTAAGCATTTTCTTTCAATGTTTGAATTTAGAGGTTTTTATTCCCACTTTTCATTATTAATGTTTGCTACTTTTTTCCTTACCCTTTTTATTTAATTGATTTGTTAGTACATCTATCTACAACCCAACATAGAAATTTCAAATCTTTTTGCAGTCATAATGTTTGATTACATTTTATAATCTGGATATAATCTTATTACTTTTAATGTATCTTTCCTTGATTTGTCCATTCATCATTTTTTATTCAACCTCAAAATTAACTATATCTTTTAAGATTCTTTAACCCCCATGATTAATTCACCTATCCAAAATAACCCTTTTTAAGAAGAGAGAATATATCCATGATCTTCCATGTAAATACATATATTTATTATTCTTTTTAATTTCTTACAATCGGGATAATTATGAGAAATAAAGCCTCCTCGACAACCTAAAGATGTGCATATTGAATACATGACAAAACCCATTACAAACCAAATTTTAAGATACCAATAATTATATAGACTAGTAATGACGATAGAAGGGCCCCTCCTTATCCAAAATAGGCTACCAGTCATAAACATTTTAATACACAATTCTAGACTTAAAGAATGATTTCCTAAGAAATAAATATGAAACTAGATCTTGACATTATATGAGTAGACAGATGGAAAAAAGTCCTATAAATCATATGAACAATATGTTTGATCACTATCTCCAAAAAACATACGACAAAGAAAGAAAATAAACATATAACTAAAAAAGAAAATAGATGATCAAACATGGTCTTCTATTTGCATGAACACTAGGATGGTCTATTCCACTTCTTTGTCATTGTCAAGGATTGCTTTCCTTGGTGCAAATACAAATGCTCCTTTCCTTTTTCTTGATTTGTTTGGTTTTATAACCATGAATTCTAGTTTGTTAATGTCCCTATAGTCCACATTCAACATTGGTTGGTGGCCAAAGATCCTAAGGTAATTAAAGAGACAATCTTGGTTGACATCCCAAACTATGCCTCACTAGTGCAGAAGGAACTATAAGTTAACATACATTTTAGGACATACTTGGTTAAAGAGGACTTGGTTCCTCATATGAAAAATAGGCCTACGAGTAATCCTAGCATTCAAAAAATAATCCAAAGGACAATCCATATAATCCTCTGGGTATGGTATTTCTAACCTACGGTTGATGTTAAAAATTGTGTGATACATACCATCTAGACAAGTTTCATCAAAAAATTTGCTGCATAAGAAAATTATTTCCCAATGTGAGACATGCTTTGGCCAGACATGCTATAAAAAAACCTATTATAGAGTTATATGTCCTCCAAGTACATTTTTAATTGAAATGTTTCTCTCCCTAAGGCCCTAGTAACTACTAGCCTAGTCATATCATCACCTTCCCTCAACATTCTATTTCATCTTTCAGGCTTAACAAGACCTCTAAAAGTTCTATCCTCGTAGGCATGGAATAATACAACAAATGACTCCATGATATTGATTAGAGGAGACTAACAGAGCACATGCAAAACATCAAAGGAACAAAATGAAGTTTTATTTGATACTCCATGCTACTAGAATGAGCTACAAATTTTGAGAAGTTACCAGAGGGGTTAATAGATCTATGACTAATTTTGATCAAAGCACTTAACTGATTCCAAGATGAAATCATACAACATGCCTTATCCCTATATTACTATGATCTAATGTCTCTATGACTTAGCAATTAAATTAGAGAGAGATAATCCTACTCTCGAAATGATGGTGAACTATAAAATTTAAAGTACGTTAATGATGATAAAAGGAAAAGATAATAATTAATTGAATTATACAAAGCCCTTGACTATGAAGGGGTCCTATATTTAATTACAACTTTCATCGAGGAGAGTGTTAACATAACCACTGAAGAGAGAAAGCAAGAGAAGAAACCTCCGATAAAGATAGATGGAATGAGCCAAAGACAAATATGCTAATAAAGGGGAATGCACGAATCATGCAAACTAAAAAATAAATAAAAACTATACTAAGAGAAACCAACTTAATGATGCTTCATATTTACTTTATTAATCAAAGTTGCCCCTTGAAAATCTTTCAAAGTTGTTTAATATATGGTTTTAAATATATGCGTGACTAAATTATGTATTCCAATTATTAAATATTTTAATATGCCTTGCATTGCTATACCATATGAACATAAAAGGGGAAACCTGAAATGGAGACCCATGGGAATAAATAAGGAGAGGCTATAATTCATAATAGAGATTGACTGATAAAATTATAAGAATTCTTGAACTAGTTATTGTTTTAAGCTTAAGTTAATTGGTATAACTAGATCATTTTTAATTACAACGTCTTTACCATTAGCCCCTTGATTTGCTAATTTATCTGATTCTTTGTTTCCTTCCTGGTATATATGTTGTATTCTAGTTTCCTCAAACTTGTCTATTAGATTGATCACATATTCTAGTTTGGAGTTTATTTTCCAATTTGGAGTGCTTCTCTTTCTTACTTCATTTAAAATTATATGTGAATCTCCATCTATAATTAGTTTTTTAATACCTAAACCCAAACCTATTTTCAATCCTTCAGTCAATGACTTTGCTAGGTTATTCATTGTTTTGATTAAGTAAAAACATGTTTTGAAAGGACCCAAACCTTTTACAACTAAATGAGCAAAGTCCAAGAGAAATTGCGCATCAACACCAAAAAGATAAACATACGAAAATAGAAAGCCCTAAAATAATAGGTAGAAGATAAAGATAATAGAAAAAAAAGAAAAAAAGACAACAATGAGACAATATAAGGTCTTCAGCATGTCAGCAGCTTGATCAGCTAGAATATTCATGTTCACAATAGAAGCCCTCAACTCATTGATCTCTTTATCATCCATGACCTCAGTCTTCTTTGAATTTTCCCTTATGTGTTTGCTAGGACCATCATCCTCCTTCATTTCCTTTGTGCCTTGGTTCTTTCTCCCCTGCTAGGTTATTCATTATTACCCCTAAATATTTAACTCTTCTTACCTTCCAAAATCCATCTTCTAAATGAATTATACATCATATTCTTTCTTTCCTTGGATTGCCTTGAGATACTCCATCAAAATTTATCTTTGTCTATCCTAATGGAGGAGGTTCCCATTTACATTCTTCTCTCACTTTTTTATTTTCTTTTAAATATATCATTGGGGAATTAATAAGATTTTTCCAATTTTTGCGCATATTTCCTTATTTGTTTCTTGAATAAGGGTTGTCTCAATGTAGAGTTGTTATTTCTGGAGGCTTGCTACTTAGTGAGTCATTCATATGAGCTTGAAATGTCCTAATTTCAAAGGTGGATATTCATCTTGGATATATTAGCCTACCAGTTGAGGCTCAGTGTCGTATCATGAGTATTCATGGATCTATTGTGGATTTTTGGTGTGTAATTTTGGTATAAAAACTTTAGGTTCACCGTTAGAGGCCTAAACATGCCCAGATGGGGCTCGAAAAATCGATGGATGGGTGCTTGCACATATCAAATTTTGTAGATCAAGAGCTGAGAATTCTGAAAAGTGGTTATAATAGCCAATCAGAGCAATGATTTGAAAGTTATGGCCTTCCTAAGTTGGGCCAACCAAAACTTCCAAAATAAATGTCAAAAATGTATTTGGCAACTCTATGCGTATTGTTAGGATCTGTCAACCCTAGGTACTAAGTTTGAGTCTCTAGAACCTTCCTGGGTGGCATAAAATTCCCTATTTAAGAAATCTCCATACATTGTCTATGACAAATCTAGGTGATAGTTCACAACTTTGTCTTGTAACTTTTGTAATGAAAGCATCCATGTGGGTTACCATCTTGTAATCTTGAATTTTATAATTATACATTTGCGGTGATAATAAGAAGCCCATATTTTGTTCTCAAATAATTATTGCTATTTCTTTCTTTCTATTATGTGTTTGTGGTATTAAGGGGACCACCCTTCATCTAGTGGTATTAGAGTTAGAGTTCCTAAGTGTGTGGATAGGATGACTGTGTGGCAGTTGACACCAGGACTGTGGTTTGGGCTAAGCTTGTAGACCGATTGTTGATTGTGAGGTAGTTTGAACTAGGGTTTTAGCGGAAGCACAAAAATGAATCCACAAAGAGAGCATTGTGGAAGAGTTGTAGGTGTTATATCTAAGGGTTTTAGATCCCTCCAGAGACAGGTGCAAGAATTGGAAGAAAAAATACATAGAGGAATAAATCTTTCCATAAGAGATGAAAGTGAGGATGAAGGTGAAGAAGAAGAAAATGCTAAAGTAGAGGTGGTTCTGAACCCAGAAGAAGAAAGACTTCTCAAGGCCATCTGCAAGAGTAGAAAAAGACCTAAGTTTGAGGTTCTCATAGTTTTGGGAAATCTTAACCTAGAGGAGTTGATTGACTAGATCAATGAATTGAAGGAATATGTTGAGTATGAGGATATTGAGGATCCTAATAGGGTCAAGTTTGCAAAGGAAAAACTAAAGGGACATGTAAATATTTGGTGGCAAGAAATTCAGTTGGAGCAAAATAGAAGAGGAAAGGACAAAATCAGATGATACTAAATTGAAGTGACAGTTCACTCCCATGGATTATGAGCCTGATCTACTAAAGGGTTGAAGCAAGCGGGAAGATCTTTTCAAGAGAATACCGATGAGTTCTACCGAGTTCTCTTAAGAACTAGCCATGCAAAAGCTAATAAGGAGAAATTAGCCCATTATCTTAATGGATTAAGGCCAAGCATTTAGGAGGAGTTGAGCCTAGTTCAAATGACCAATATTGAGGAGGTGCACTATTTTTCTCTAAGAGTTGAGGAGAAGCTAACAAAGAAATATGATAACAAGAATAGTGGAAGAGGTTGTGGTGGAAGATCTAGCTGATGATCTTATGGAGGCTGAAATGATAATCAAAAGAACAAGGATGAGGCCAACAATAGCAGTCACAACCAAAGGAGAAATAATTACAATCATTTCCATGACCAAAACAATAGAGATCAAAGAGGAAGAGGCAAAGAGCAAGGATTTGGAAGAGGAGGTTTTCATGGAAAATATTTTCACTGTGGAGAAGAAGGGCATAGAGAATTTGAATGCTACCAACGACAAGGAAGGACTGATAAAAGAACCAAAGGCCAAGCCAAATTTGTACATGTTGACAAAGATTCCAAATCATCACATTCTAAAGATGTAGAAAGAGGAGAAGTACTAGTTAACACAAGAGTCCTACTAAGTGGCAAGAATGAACATGATCAAAGAAGGAGCTTGTTTCACACAAGGTGCAAATGTGAAGATAAGCATTGTCATGTGATCATTGATGGTGGAAGTACTGATAATCTAGTGTAGAAAAGATAGTCACAAAGTTGAAGCTAAAGAGGCTGAAACACCCATGTCCATATTGTATTGCTTGGGTGCAAGATGACAAAAAGGTCATGGTCAATGAGCAATTCTCAATTAAGTTCAAGATTGGAAGCTACTAGGATGATGTGTTGTGTGATATCACACCTATAGACATATGGCATATGTTGTTGGGTAGGTCGTGGTAGTTTGGCAGGCATGATGTACATGATGGGTGTGCAAATACCTACACTCTAACAAAGGATGGAATGAAACATAAGCTGAAGCCATTAAAGGATATAAACAAAAAGTTGTGTAGTATTGCTAGAGTCTATTTTGTTGATGGAAATAAGTTCTTAGAGGGTATGAGGTGTAAGCATATTTTTTGTGATAGTTCCAAAAGATGGAAAAGAAGAAGTACCTATAGAAGTTGCAAATTTGGTGGAAGAATTTCCAAATATTATATCTAGTAATGTGCCTGATGGATTACCACTAATAAGGAAGATCAGTCACTAGATGGATTTGATTCTTGGAGCTAGTTTTTGAAATAAGGCAGTGCACAGAATGACACTAGCAAAAAGTGAGGAGTTGAATAGATAAGTGCATGAGTTGTTGTAGAAGGGGTTGATTCAAGAGAGTTTGAGTCCATGTGTTGTACTAGTCGTATTAGCACCAAGAAAGAATGGAGAATGGAGGATGTGCACAAATTATTGTGCTATCGACAAGATCACAATCAAGTTTAGATTTTCATTGCCAAGGTTGGATGATATTATGGACTATTTGAGTAGAGCTATACATTTCATGAAGATAGATTTAAAGAGTGGATACCATTAGATTCGCATCAGAGAAGGATATGAGTGGAAGACTACCTTCAAGACAATGGAAGAATTGTACAAGTGGTTAGTCATGCCTTTTTGGCTAACTAATGCACCGAGCACTTTCATGTGGCTCATGAATGAGGTAGTGAAGGAGTTTTTGGATAAGCTTATCATTATTTACCTAGATGATATTTTTATCATTAGTAAGATCTTAGTGGAGCAATTGATGCATATTTGAAAGGTGTTTGATATGTTGATGAAAGAAAATTTGTTGATAAACTTAAGAAGTGCAGTTTTGTGAAGGAGTTGTTGTACCTGGGATTTGTGGATCCAAAAAAAGGTCTATAAATGGACATGGAGAAAGTGAAGGCCATCCTTGAATGGCCTACTCCAAAGAGTGCTACAGAGGTAAGATCTTTTCATGGTTTGACTAGTTTTTATAGAAAAAGTCATAAGAGGTTTTAGCAATATTTGTGGACCCTTGACTAAAACAAGGGGAGGGGATAGGAAAGAATTTAAGTATTCTATAGGAGCATATAAGAGTTTTAATCTATTGAAAGAGAAAGTTATGCAACAACCTATTTTAGCACTTCCAAATTTTAACAAGGTGTTTCAAGTCGATTGTGATGCTAGCAATACTGCAATGAGAGCTATTTTGAGCCAAGAAGATAGACCTATTGCTTACTTCAGTGAGAAGTTGAATGATGCCAAAATTTTAAAAAAAATTATGATAAGAAATTTTGTGCTATAGTTGTTGGAAACAATTGATTAATTGTGCATTATCGTTGATGTTGCACAAAATGTCACATCATTGCCAATCAGTGTATGCTGAGCTCAGTTGGGCATTGAAGACAATTTCCTGTGTTTGTCGAGCATTCCAGAGTTTGCCTCATTTAGAAGACAGTGTCTACTAAGTTCACTTGGGCGACAAAGAAAAGTTTGTAGAAGTTGAGTGTTTATTGAGCTTACTTGACTAATTAAGGAAATATTGGATGGAACCAGTGTTAA
The DNA here is from genome assembly GCA_028749045.1 of Cupressus sempervirens. NCBI lineage: Eukaryota > Viridiplantae > Streptophyta > Pinopsida > Cupressales > Cupressaceae > Cupressus > Cupressus sempervirens. Next base: position 129,288,183 of record CM053786.1, on the reverse strand, counting down.
CTGAGCTCACTTGGTTACTAAAGGAAATTTGTGAAAATACAATGTTAACTGAGTTTACTTGGTTAACATAGGAAAATCATTTATGAGTTAGTTTCTACCAAGCAAGGTTAGCTATTGAAGGATTTTCTTGTTTTGGCATGTTGAGTTAAATTGAATTGTTTATTGATTCTAGCTGACTAAGGAGATGAATATCAATTATTCTAAGTTATATTCAAGCTGACTTGATAATGTGTAAGATATAAATATAAGGTCAAGTTGAGGATTAAATGTGTGGAACATAATTGAAGATTTACTGATGCTTAGAGGAAGCGAATTAGAAGGATAACTAGAATATCCTTGTTGAGATGCAAAGATACATTCAATCAGGAAGGTTCAAGTATACAGGCTAGAATTGAGATCTATAATTAGCAATTTAGATGCATCAGAAATCAACTCATCTCATTGTTACTCTCTAACCATTATATCAATGATCTAAATCTCTTAACAAAGTTGGCTTAACAACTATTTGTAAATCCTCTAACAAGGTGGCATTTCTATTGAATTGTCCAAAGACCTCTAACAAGGCCACTCCTAACAGGGTGATTAAATCAGGGTCACACCTAACAATGTGTTTTGTATCCTTTAATAGGGTTGGCTCCTAACAAGCCTCACTTCAAAAGAGTGAAATTCAGTAACTAGTTGCAATTGGTGTTTTTTCCCAAATTAGGTTTCCACATTAAAATCTTGGTGTCAATTGTGTTAATGTTATTTCTTTTATGTGCTTGCAACTAAGTTAAAGTAAGATTAGCCATAGATAATATCTTAAGACTTTCATGTTAAGAATTTTCCAAGTTATTTCAGTGTTTACCAAGTTACAACATTTTTTATGTGTTTACCGAGTTACATCAAAGTTTAGTTTTGATTTGTATTGACATCTAAGGGATCTGGGATTCATTTTTGTGGTATCTAATTCACCCCTCCCCTCTTAGTTACTCCTCTTATATTTCCAACAATAGTTCAAGCATTGAAGAAGTGGAGACCCTATCTTCTTCCTAAAGAGTTTTTTTTTTATACATATCATCAAGCTTTGCAATATTTAAGTAGTCAAGGAAAATTATGTCATGCCCAAAAAATTACAAGGCAAAAATACAAGTACAAATATATATAGAAAGGTAAAAAGGTCATACCATAAAATTCAAGTTGTAGTTAGGGTTTTTGTATTAGGAGAGTACAATATACATCAACTCATGGTCATACCAATCTGGCATTCTGGGTCCTACTTGGTACACATTATTAGCATTATCCAAATTGAAGTGATACCTTACTGGTTAAATTATAATGAGAAACATTACAGATTCCATGTTACTTGGTACCTTAAATAGTCTTAATTTATAGAATCCTTGTGTATTATAATATCATTTTGATCTATTAATTAGTATGTATACATATTACAGTTTATATGTTATGTAATACAATCTATGTATATAGAACCCCAATAACATTTTAACATACACACACACACACAATACCAATTATATATTAATTGTATTAAACATAAAGTATTGAAGGTAATAATTATAAAATAACATATGATACACATGTTATTTAATACATATAATTTACTTACCTATATTAACAACTAAACTAAACTAATTACTAAATACCACATTGTAATTACAATCTACTAACTAAAAGACACATGACCCGCTAACTACTAATACCAAATTGGTAACAAATTTTAAATCATCAATTTATTGTATACTTATTGGTTAATAGTTTGTTCTCCTATTAGGTTTTATAACCTTACTCTTTTTTTAATTCCCAATGTTTGGAGGAACAAAAGGATGTCACCAATAAATGGGTCAGTGTATGTGTTATATCACTAGCCTCTAAATTACAAGGTACAACTCCCTTTAGTTTGAAATGATATACAATGAATTGATGTCATTATTTGATCATGATTTTAAAGGATAAGCTCTTGACTTGAGAGCAGAAGAGGCTACTAACCAAATTGCTTTTAGACACAAATAATTCAGGCCAAATTGGATTTGGATAACTCACAAACCCTAATGGAATGTTTGTTATAAGTTATCTTAAAGTTCTAACATCTAACTTCTAATAGCAATTATTTTAACTTCTACAATCATAACTACTAATTCTAATTATGCAAATACAATAGGGAGGTGCAGAAACAAAACTACACATGGAAGGTAAATGGAACTACCTATGCTGTAATCACCATAATAGAATAGAATCCAAGAGAAAATCATAGTACCAAATGTAATTGTCTTTTAGCCCTCAATGCAAACCTAATATATCCTATGATTGGAACAACAAATGTGAAATCCAAATCAAGGTAAATAGAATTACCAACTCTCCAATGTCAATTTTTCCAACCTTTTCATTATCAGAAGAAATTACATTTATAGTTTTCTACCATTCCTTAGTTCTGGCAGTGCAATAGTCACACAATAGAAAAAAAAAAGAATAAAACATGAAAATAGCTAATCTTCAACATGGTATGGATGCGTGGAAACTTTCTCAATGATGATCATGATTCCATGGATCCCATGGAACCTTTGAGAACACTTGGTGACCATTTATCTTCATGCGGCTTTAGAAACCCTATGAAAATCTTTATTTCCTTCATATTCTGTTGTTGGTGCCAAATCCATGTAATTTTTATCTCAACGGTCACAACAAGTTTGAATTCTGGTTGTCGATCTTAAATCAACAATCACAATTAAAACCTAGAAATCATCCTTTTTTTTCCCTATATGAATTCCTTTGTGGGTCCATCTATGCACATGTGTCCAATGCTTGCATTTTGACTTTGGTTATGCTTCATGCATCTTGGAAAAATAAGCAAGCGACAGACATTGATCTGCTTTTGATCAACAACTTTCATAAAGTGAAGATCTTTTATAATAGTCAAAAACTTCAACCAACCTAAGCATGCCATTTGGACAACTTATTTTGATGCGTTCCTTTTTGTGGCTCACAATTGAGTCTGATCCCACTATCTCCACGTGTCAAATGTTTGTATTATCTCTTTGGTTATTTCTCATGCAACTTTATAAAGCAAGAAAGTGAGAGGCATTTATCTTTTAAGAACTTACTACTCGGAAGATGTGATAGCCTTAATCTTAATTGTCATGTACTCTTCACAATTTCACAACTCAGAATCTCTAATTATGGCTTAATTGTGCAACGGTGTGATTTGTTAACTTTTGTTGTTTTGGCTCTTTATCACCACTTTTACCTCCCAATCATATGCTAGTTGCTATCTCCCCTTTTTCATAACTTCAGAGTCTCTTGAATTCACTTTACATTATCCTTTATGACCATATGCTTGGCATTTCTTTGTAGCTTCAGAAGCTCTCATGGTTTGCCCTTGTGGCCTCACGATCATTTGACCTTTGTATCTTTAGAATAATTAGTTGCCATGAGTCTCAAATTCTTTATGTTGATGCACCTGACCCCACTTAGTAGCACTGTATCACTTAACTTTGACATTTCTTTACTTACGATCTTACGATCTCAATACTTTTGTAGCTTTGAAAGTCTCTTTAGAACATTTATGCTTATATGATCTTCCATTTATCATAAGATCGTAACCCTAAAAACCTTAGCATCTTATGTTCTTACCATCTCACAATATTCATGGGTTCCCTTTTAAGCTATATGCTTATACACCCCACAGCTTATTGTAACATCATATCACTTGCCATTTACTATAAGATACTTACGATGACATGATAATAGGATAATCGTGAGATAAGAACCCTCATAAAAAACCCTCATGATGCTACAATTATATGGGATATTGTAAGATCTAGAGACTCAACACATACCTTTACGATCCTCCACCAGCCTTTACTTCATAACATCAGAAGAGGGAAAACCCTAACTGCAAATGAAACCATACAAAAACTTTTGATCTAACATGTGGTGCTATTTCAAGAAATTTTCATAGATGGACTTGTAGGAAAACTCTCTGAAATGAAGATGCATTGTTGATCTGATTTCCACACTCACTCTTACTACCTTTGACTAGATTGTTTCGCCATTAAACTATAGACCAATGTGAATCTTCATCTCCAAAATGCTTTAGAACATAGAACAATGGATCAATAGAAACTACAAACATCTTCTTATAAGGAAAGCATGACTCCACCCAAACCCTAACCACCTAGCCACTTGAATAATCACATGCTTACACGATTTCCCATATAGTTTTCTTAATGGGTAGATGAGAAGAAGATAACCTAGACTCAGACTCAAGACATTGACACATTGAATTGACTATAATCTTAAAGCAAAAGGGAATGGAACTGAAAACTAGGTAGCAGCTAGCTCTGTTTGGGGATTAAGCATGACAATGCTTAAAAGGATCCTAACAATCTATGGTTCCACAAAACAAGGTGACAACTTGGAAACAAAAAGAACAAACTAATTTGGGAAAGAAAAAACAACTAACTAAAAAAGCAAGCAACTAAACTAAATCAAATTGCATGAAAGAAAAACCTACTTAACTAACTACTATGAAGGGGTTACCTGCTTCAGTTTTGCATTTGATACAACTTCAAATCTTGTCCATTATAAGAACATGGCAGAGATTCTCCAGTGGGATATGTCAACTTGAAAGAATTGTTCTGGTTCACTTGCATGATATGAAATGGCCCTTTCCACAAAAATTAAAACTTGGAGTGCATTCCTCTAGGTTCATGCCTCCTATCCCATAGTAGTACCAAATCACCTTCCACGAATTTCCTTGGTCTTTCTCTTTTATCAAATAAATTTTTAACTCTCCCTTAATGTTCAGTGATTTTATCTACCATTTATTCTCTTTCCTCCTACAACTTGGTGAGATACAAAATTCTCTTTTCCATTCCATCTCTGCATATAGCATCTTCAATCACAGTCTTCAATTTACAAGTGGCAAGCTCTAGAGGCAATGGCAAGTTAGCTTCCACTCCATAAACTAAATCAAAAGGTGAGATACCAATGGCTCTTTTAGGTGTGATCATATCTACCCATAAAGCATCATCTATCTTCTTGTGCTAATTTCTCTAATTATATGAGACCAATTTCTTCAAGATACTAATCAGATTCTTATTGCTATATTTAGCTTGCCCATTTCCTTGAGGATAATAGTTAGAAGAATGACCAATTTGGATACCATTATCATAGAAAAATTCAACAATTTTTGAGGAATAGAAATAAGATGCATTATCCATTATCAATTGCATAGGAACTCCAAACCTGACAAATATATGTTCTTTAAGAAATTTACACACTACTTATAATGAGGTCTTCTTCCTTGGCTTGGCTTCCACCCATTTACTAAAATAATCTATTGTAATCAATATATAAGAATGTCTTTGGCTTGAATGAGGATTAATTGGGCCTATGAAATCCAACCCCCATTGGTGAAAAGGAGCTTCAATCATCACTAGCCTAAGAGGCAAAGTAGTTAGTTGAGTTTTACCAATAAACATCTTAAATTTATCACAATTAGAAACCCACTTATATGCATCCTTAAACATACTAGGCCAATAGTAGCATTGCCTCAAAATTTTGAATGCAGTGACAGTTGAAGAGAAATATTCTCTACATGCTTCATCATGGAAAGATCTTAATAGCTTCACTTGTTGCTCCTTATCAACATGTCTTAGAAATGTACCATCAATAACTCTCTTATACAAGACATCATCATGAATGCATACCTTAAGGCTTTTTTTTTTAGATCTCTCCTCTGCTTAACACTTAATCCATTGGGACACTCACCATAGGTCAAAAAGTATGCAATATTTGAAAACCAAGGATCTTGAAGACTAACCATGAGAACCTTTGGAATATCTTCTACTTCAACTTGTTAATCTTCTACCAAGTCCTTACAAAGTGCATTTCCTCTCACAAGTTTGGTTGGCTTAATTTCTATATCATATTCTTGGACCTTTGCTATCCAAACTCCTCTATTATTGCAACCAACCTATTGTTGTGTCAAGATAATTTTAACTATATGATTAGGCACATATATCACTGAATGGGAATGCAAAACATAGAATCTAAAATTCTTGAGTGCTCTCACCACCACATATGCATGTTTATCCATTTGTGAGTATTTCAATTCTTTATTCTTCAATGGTATACTCATGAAAGCAATTGGGGCTTGTATTTGTTCTTTGTTTTCCTGCATCAATATAGCTGACATGGTATGCTTTGATGCATAACAATATATGATGAACTCCTTAGTATAGTTTGGATGAACAAGAACAGGGGATTTGGCAACAACACCTTTGATGTCTTCAAAAGCCCTTTTTCCAATATCACTCCATTTGAAAGCTTTATTATCCTTCATCATACCTACTATACATTTAACTATTTTAAAGAAATTAGATACAAACCTCCTTAAGAAATTTACCTAGCCAAAGAAAGACTTTACTCCAATTTTGTTGAATGGCTTTAACTCTATCTAGATCAATTTTCACCCCTTCTTGAGAGACAATGTGACCAAGTAGTTTACCCTATGTCACACAAAATACTAATTTCTTGGGATTTAGTGAGACACCATGATCTCTACAACTTTGTAGCACTCTTTCTAAGTCTTTGATGTGATCTTATCTTTTATTGGAGAAGACAATAAAATCATCAAGGTACATAACAATGATTTTATCCTTCAAATCACCAAAAGTCAAATTCATTCCACATTGAAATGTTGCACGTACATTAATTAAGCCAAAAGGCATCCTACTATATGCAAAGGTACCCCAAGGTGTCATGAATGATGTCTTGAACTAATCTCCCTCATCTACTTCAATCCGATTATACCTCGAAAAGCCATCTAACATAGACATCATCTTTGACCCTACAACAATCTACAAGAGGTGATCCATGTTGGGGAGTGCAAAGTATCTTTAAGAGAAGCCTAATTCAAATTTCTAAAATCCACACAAATCCTTATCTCTCCATTTTTCTTCCTCACTAGCACAATGTTAGCTACCCAAGTAGAGTGGTGAATAGGATATATGATCCTAGCCTTCAATATTTTATCAATCTCCTTAAATATTGCTCCTTCAACTATAGCATTGTAGTTCCTTTGTTGCTGTCTAAATCGTGTTGCTCTTGGCTTAAGGGGGATTTCCTATTTGGATTTCCTATCCATGAATTTTTTAGATCTTCATAGCTCCAAGCAAATACATCTTGATATTCAATGAGTAATTTCTTGATTTCTACCCTCTCTTTTTGTGTGCAACACTTCCCTATGTTTATCATTTTTGGACTGATTTTTGTTCCTATATTTATTCCATCATACTCACCACAAGATTTTCCTTTCTTATCTCTTTCTCTCTTAATATATGCATCATGTCTATCAAAAATATTTTCCAAAGAAATGAGATGAGATGGGATCTCGTTACCTTTCAATTAGATCATATCTTGCTCTATTTTTCTTTTGTTGTTTGTTAATGGCTCACCATTTGAATTAGTGCTTCCTTCAAAATACAAGCCTATAAAAGGTTTTTCCCCTTCAAGAACAATGAATTTTTGTATGTGTTTGTCATCATCAAACACCTACCAAGAATTTTCATTATCAGGAACATTGGATTTGAATAGAACTTCCACATTATAGATTTGATCTTTTAAGTCAGAATGTGGTAGGAGAAAAGATGTAGAGACTGCCAAAGAATCATCTCTTGAATTCAATTCCCTTGGTACTTCTATAATTGAGAAAGCATCTAAACTTTCAAAATCTCATCCCACATCTTATTATGGTAGTTTTTCAATCTCTGATACTTTATTGCATATTGGTTCTTCACTTGCCTTACCAACAATTTTGCATCTCCTTGAGCTTTGAGTATCTTGACCCCTTTTCATTTTATTGCAATTACGCTGAGGAGAAGGGCTTCATACTCTGTAATATTGTTGGTATTCTTGAAATCTAACTTGTATACCAAAAAATTTATTTCTCCACTAGGTGATGTCAAAACCACTCCTGCACCTGAGTGGACATTGGCACGACTACAATCAAATTCTAAGGTGCACAACTATTCACCGTTAGTCTACTCTAATTCTTTTTGAATATTAGGGGTGTCAAAAAATAGCATATAGTTACCAAACTGCATTTCTTGATATAGGATTTGAGACCTAGGATCATCTGATTTTAGAACAGTGAACTTTGCTTTTTCTTTTGGTTCTAATTTCACCTTTTTATCTCCAACTTGTATGGCAGCATATGACCAGTCTAATTTTATCTCTCCCCCCATGTTCTTGTAGAAACTTCTACTTAGGAGCATTCCATAACTTGTAGGGATGTCTACCACTAGGATGATGAGTTTTAGCCATTTAAAAGGATAGGCAACTAGAGCAACTTGAACATCTTTTATTTGTTCAAGCAAGGGTACTTGTTTTGCATCTATTGAGTAACAAAATTTTTAGTTAGGGGTAGACCTAGAGCTTTAGCTACAGAGGCAAGCATCACATTATCAGAAGCCCCTGAGTCTATGGTGCAATTACTCAACCTATTTCCATTAATAAACAATGAAATGTAAAAAGGATCTAGTTCTTGATTGGGAGAAGTAGCTAAGAAAATAGACTCTTATTCTTGAAACAACTTAGGTAGTGAAAGATCTTCATCATCCAAAGAGGTTCCACTAGTGCTAGCTTTGTTGTGATGATCAACATTAGCATTCATACTATCATGACCTCCATCTTTATTATTATAGTGCTCAGCAAGTCTTTGGAGTTGATCAGGGTTAGACTTCAAATAATCTAGTGGAGATATCTAAATTCTCTCCTCTTCATAGCATTGTATTATATCAAAGGAATTAGATAACATACTTTTGTATTCCTTTTATGAAGTTGAAGGTACCATGCCACTATCTCTAGCTATTTTGTTTGATGGTGCATGATTTTTGGCATGAATTGAATTGGAGGTTTGATTCTTATTCTTCTAACCCCTAGTCATGACTATTAACTAAGGTCCATTAGAGTTGCAAGATAGTCCCCTCCAATTTTTGAATCTAATTCATACTCCAAATAAAATTTCAAAGTCGCCACAAGGAGTATGATCATCTTCACTTTCTGGATATTCCATTGTTTGTTCTTTATTGTCCACCATCTATTTATACCTAATCATGTCAGCACATGTATCTCCATCATGATCTTCCCTTAAGTGGAAAGCACACATTAACTGTCTCTTTGGAGCATCCTCAATTGCTAACCTTTGTTGAGCAGGTGGTATTTGCAAAGTCTTACCTCCATTTGGATGTCTAGAACCTTCTTGATAAGGTTGGTGAAAAGAATGAATACGCCTATTGATTTGTTTCTTGAATGAAATAACCTCATTAGACAACTTTTGAAGCATGGCATTTGTATTATTTGAAGTGCTAGTTGCATTACCTTTGGTTTCAGATTGAAGTTCTCTTTTCCACTTACCGGAGGCTATCATGTCATCTTCCATCTACATAGCTAGTGTTTGGGAAGCTTGTAAATTTTCTATATTTACTCTCCTAATTTGATATCTTAGATTAGGAGGCATAGAGTTGATGTAGAAGGTCTTCTTATTGTCATCTATTGGTACACTTGCAATAGGTATTCTCTTGATGAGTTTGTTAAACCTTACATTAAAATCTCTCATAGAAATGAATGGTTATTTCTTTATTTGTGTCAATTGTAGCAACAACAGTTGTGCATCTTTTGTACTTTTATAGTGTTCTTCAAAATTTTGCTTCATGTCATTCCAATGTGTGATGCACCCTATAGGTAAATCTTGGAACCAATCAACAACATTACCTACAAGAGTATCCACAAACATCCTGACTGGCACATCTTCATATGGAGGATTCACCACACCACAAGCTTTATGAAAAGCACTTAGGTGTTATTCTGCAAAGATTGTGCCATCACCATTGAATCTTGGGAAAAAAAATTTTGATGCTCTTGGCAAGTCATTATTAGCTCCAAGGTTGAGAGTACCAATTACATTTCCCCAAGGGACTACCATAACTGCTAGTAAAATAATAGCATTTGTTTGGAAAGTGACTAAAACAAGGAGTGCTACACCATGAAACACCAAAGAATTACAAATAGGAGAAATACAAGTTCTAGAAATAGGAGGGGAAGAAGATTGACTTCTCCTTATTTTGGTAGAAATAGCTACAAGTAAGAGAGTTTATTAGAGTCTTTTAGCCACAGATTCCCTTGTATGTGCCCTTCTTTTTCTGAAAATATCTTCTAGAATATGAAAGTTGGCCTTCTTGATTTCCTCATATACTAGATCAATCCTTCCTCTTTCCTTGGAACTCCTGGTATTTTTGGGATCCTGGATTAATTAAATACTTAGAAAATGGTATTTTGAGTTTACCTTGACCCTGGGATCAAGGAAACTTTACCAGTCTTCAACTTTGGGTTAGCTTCTCCTTTTCTAGCAAATTGAGGCTATAAAACTAGTATTAGGTCCTTATGGAAAATGCCTCATCTCGACAAGACCTATCTTGCAACTCAAAATATATAAGGAATTAGAGTGCAAACTAATTATGAAGGAAAATTATTTAAAGCTCTTTTATTTTGAATTCTCCCCAATAGAGTCACCAAAAATTGTTGGTTAACAATTTGTTCTCCTATTAGATTTTATAATCTAAATCTTTTTTAATGCCCAATGTTTGGAGGAACAAAAGGATGTCACCAATAAATGGGTCAGTGTATGTGTTATATCACTACCCTCTAAATTAAAAGGTGCAAATACCTTTAGTTTGAAATGATATACAATGAATTGATGTCTTTATTTGATCATAATTTTAAGGGATAAGCTCTTGACCTAAGAGCAAAAGAGGCTACTAACCAAATTGCTTGTAAACACAAACAATTCAGAAAAAATTGGATTTGGATAACTCACAACCCCCAATGGAATGTTTGTTATAAGTTATCTTAAAATTCTAACATCTAACTTCTAATTAGCAATAATTTTAACTTCTACAACCATAACTCCTAATTCTAATGATGCAGATACAATAGGGAGGTGCAAAAACAAAACCACACATGGAAGGTTAATGGAATTACCTATGCTACAATCACCATAATGGAATGGAATCCAAGAGAAAATCACCGTACCAAATATAATTGTCTTTTAGCCCTTCATGAAAACCTAATCTATCCTGTGATTGGAACAACAAACATGCAAGCCAAATCAAGGTAAATAGAATTATCAACTCTCCACTGTCAAGTTTGTCGACCTTTTCATTATCAGAAGAAATTACATTTATAGTTTTTCATCATTCTTTATTTTTGGCAGTGCAATAGTCACACAATAAAAAGAAAATATGAATAAAACATGAAAATATTTAATTTTTAACATGGCATGGACACGTGACAACTTTCCCAATGATGATCCTAATCCCATGACACCTTTGAGAACACTTGGCAACTACTTATCTTCATGCGGCTTCAGAAACCCATTGAAAATTTTCATTTCCTTCATATTTTGTTGTTGGCGCCAAATCCATGTAATTTGTATCTCAAGGGTCACATCAAGTTTGAATTTTGGTATTCGATCTTAAATCAATAATCATGATTAAAACCTAGTAATCCTCCTTATTTTCCCTATATGAATTCCTTCATGGGTCCATCTATGCACACGTGTCAAATGCTCACATTTTCACTTTGGTTATCTTTAATGCATATTTGAAAAGTGAGAAAGTGGCAGGTGGTGATATGCTTTTGATCAATGACTTTCATAAAGTCAAGATCTTTTATAATAGTCAGAAACTCCAACCAACCTGAGCATGCCATCTGGACAACTTATTCTGACACATTCCTTTTTGTGGCCTGTGGCTGAGTCTAGTCCCACCATCTCCACATGTCAAATGCTCGCATTCTCACTTTGGTAATTCTCGTGCATCCTTATAAAGCGAGAAAGCAGAAGGCTTTGATCTTTTAAGATCTAATGGCTGGAAAGATGTGATAGTCTTAATATTAACTATCATGTACTCTTTGCAGTTTCGCAACTCAGAATCTTTGATTATGGCTTAATCGTGTGACGATGTGATCTATTAACTTTTGATGTTTCGGCTCTTTATTGCTGTTTTTACCTTCTGATCATATGCTGGCCGTTATCTCCCCTTTGTCATAACTTTAGAGACTCTTGAATTCACTTTACATTTTCCTTTACGATGATATGCTTGGCATTGCTTCATCGCTTCGAAAGCTCTCATGATTTACCCTTGCGATCTCACGATAATATGACCTTTGTAACTTTGGGAGACTTAATTAACAAGTGTCTCAAATTCTTCATGCTCATGTGCCTAGCCCCACTCAACATCACTTTATCACTTAACTTTGACATTTCCTTGCTTACGATCTTACCATCTACCTATTTTCATAGCTTCAAAAGTCTCTTTAGGAACATTTATGCTTACACAATCTTCCATTTATCATAAGATCATAACCCTAAAAAACCTCAGCATCTTATGTTCTTATGATCTCATGATCCTTCTATTTTTGTATGGTCACGGATTCCCTTTTAAGCCTTTATGCTCATATGCCCTTCAACTTATTGTAACATCATATCACTTGCTATTTACCATAAGATACTTATGATGACATGATAATAGGATAGTCCTGAGATTAAAACCCTCATAATGCTACAAATAAATGGGATATCTTAAGATTGAGAGACTCAACACCTACCTTTACGATCCTCGACCAACCTTTACTTTGTAACATTGGAAGATGGAAAACCTTAATTGCAAATGAAACCATGCAAAAACTTTTGATCAAACACGAGGCAATATTTTGGGAGATTTTCACGAATGGACTTGCACTTGTTGGAAAACTCTCTGAAATGAAGATGCACCATTGATATGATTTCCACACTCACTCTTACTACCTTTGACCAGATCATTTTCCATTAAACTATAGACCAATGCAAATCTTTGTCTCCAACATGCTTTATAATATAGAACAATGGATCAACATAAACTACAAACCTCTTCTCATCGGGGAAAGCTTGACTCCACCCAAACCCTAATCACCTAGCCACTTGAATAATCACATGCTTACATGATTTCCCACCTAGTTTTCTTGATGGGTAGATGAGAAGAAGATCTTCTTGGAGGTAACCTAGACTCAGACTCAAGACATTGGCACATTGACTTGACTGCAATCTTAGAGAAAAAGGGAATGGAATTTAAAACTAGGCAACAATACTATCCACTTACTATGTAAACCATGTATATAATCTTCCTTCTAATAATTTTCTAATTTACTAGATAACTTTATTATTACTCATAATCTTATCAACTACCTACTAAGTAGTCTTATACAATGAAAATTATTATAATAAAGAGATTCCCTTACTTAACATCAACTATACTACTAATTAAATGCATGTCATTTAGAATCTAATTTACTAATCAATTTACATTAGCTAACATTACTATCTCCTAATCTAATTCCATATTTCTATTTAATAACAACACTTAACTACTCCCTAATCTAATTCCATATTACTATTTACTAACAAACATGTTTAAATATGTATTAAACCACACACTATGTGCTTCCCTCTTTCAACTTAAATTCCTAACCCTAAGTTGATCTCCTGTGACTATGCACGATGCATTGTTGGTGGTGCTGAGGAGACGTGTCATGTCATGAGTGGGGAGAAATGTATGACTTGGGTCAACACTCATCTTGGATAGGCGTGCGGTGTGGGGAGGCCTATCATGTCAACACTGGCTAAACAACCAAAAATTTGCATTGGGTTAATGTCCATGCAAATGCAATGCCCATCCCATGCCATGCCCTGCTGGCACATCATTTTTTCAACCTAACACCGCTATAAACATAATAAATTATTTTTTAAAAAAAAAATTAAAATATATATAACATAATACATTGTTCAGATAACTTGCTTCAACTTATTTCTAAAATGCCAAAGATTCAATTACTCATGAATTCTTTTAATTTATAATTTTATATAATCAAAAATATATAAAGTGTGTGATTTGCTTTTGATTTAAAGGAAATTTTTTATATTGCTAACTTTTAAATATAATTTTATTAATTTAATTTTTTACTTTCTCTAAATCAAAATAATAAAATTAATTTTAGAGAAAGTTGAAATTTATTACATTAAAATAATTAATTTAATTTTAAATAAATTATAGTTAAAATATACAAGTTTATATATTTAAAAATATATTATATATTTAAAAATACATTGACATTAATTTTGATAGATTTTTAAAACTTTTGTACACTTAATGTAATTATAATTAGAATTATAAACAAATTTAATTTTCTATTAAAATTAAATTTGGAGAAAGTCAAAAATAAATTTACTTATAAAAATATTTTCATTCTAACTTAAAAAATTTATTATTTCCTTTATCTAAATAAAAATTAAATAAATTCAACTAAATAATTAAATAGATTTCAAATGATGGAAAATGTAACGCCCCGGCAAGGGATCCAAAAGAATTAACCTAAAATTTTACTAAGTTTGCCAAACAATTTTTTAAAAAAAAACATGAAAGATAAACCATTCATGTCAAACACATAGTAGCGAAAGTAATAACATACACACAACTAAAAACATACATAATAGGTTACATTCCTTAAGGATCCCAAGACGTTGAGTCACATTTGATCTAATTAATACTAAGTCTAACCACTACCACATCCACATGAAAGAATAAATAGAAAGTTGAATGTCCATATTACACATTTGTTCCGAATGCCTCTTGGAAATTAAATTTGGAATGCTCAATCATCCACTGTACATGCCACAGGGTACAAAAGGCTTAAAAGAATATACATGTGTGAAAATTAAGTACATCATCCTATTCTAATCCATGATGCAAGTGCAATAAAGTAAATGAAACCAAATTCCATACATGATACATCATCATAGAAGATATAAACATCCATCATAAAGTATAACCATAAATCATAAACACAAAACATAATTATCTAAATGCATGATTCCTCCCAACCGTAAATAGCATCATTACACCATCGTGGGCCCTAGCCATCCCTCCGTGCATAACATCACAAGTCACCTAAGAGATCATCGGTATTATTATAGTAGGGACATCACTCCTAAAACATACTACATCATATGCAGAAAGCAATCTAACATGCTACAATATATGCATCAGAAATCTAATCATGCAAAATAAGGCATAAGATAAGTAAACAACATCATTTATCATATGCTAATCATCAATATAAGGATACATGTCCATCATCATAATCCAAGAATAGAATGAAGATAGATGCCAACAAGGAATGCATCAGCCATGGTGTCTTAGACAAATCTCAAATGGTAAGAGTGAAAAAACACTACCACCCAACCACGTGGAATCTAAATGGTCCACTCCCACCGCACTGAGGAGATAATCTCAAGTCCCAAATAGGCTATCAAATCATATAGCACAAAAACTCTCTCAGTCCAAGAATCCTAAAAGTATGCTAACTCAAAGGTTCCAACACACAAACCGACATCTAGTTCCCAGAGGCACAACAAAGACATGTAGGAAACCTACTATGCAAGCGGGAAAGTGTCATCTCACGGATCACGGTAGAGTTATCCTAGTAGTCTCTCAATAGACCCCGGCCCCCTAGTGATCCCTATGCAGCCACTAGTATCATCTCATACTGACGAGGCATACTACAGAATGCAAGGTCGCAACCAAGCGTTCTCTCTACTCCCATCCTAGTCTGTACTAGCACTCAAGGCATGGGCGAGAACATACAATTATCTAATTAGGTTCATTTAATCCTCATTTAGTGTAAATGTTATCACTTATTAATAAAACTTACAATGAGTTACCCTAGCAGCCACTTAGGGCCCATTGCAAGCCACTTCCCGACACTACAAGTAGATAACCTACCCTAAGCTCATGGAATCATAAATCAAAAAATCACCACAGTCCTATACAAGTGACTGTAAAAATATCAAAAGATAATCCACAATAAGAGCATCAAATCTCCATGAGCAACTGAAAAGCATCCATTGATAATCATGACCACAACGGTTCTCTATTGGCAACTAAAAGTATCAATGATAATCACAATATCCATTGGTTCTCAACAAGCAACCAAAAAGTATCTCAAAGTAATACTGATCGAAGACTCCAAAAATGGTCGAGTCAAAACATGTCACAACATGACAACATCAAGAAATAAATCAACACTTCAGTCCCATCATGGTGACTGGAAAGTAATCCAAGGATAACTGATCGATGACTCAAAAATGGTTAGGTCAATATCTCAAATACATAAATCTCAGCTTCACACAAGAAGACTGAAAATGCAATAACAATCAGTAAATACAAACATCTCATAGAGTATACCATCACATTACCATGGTTGGGATAAAAGATCGAGACCAAATAAGATCAACATGCCATCACATCTCATAAACCCCCGAGCCTCTGGTAACAATCTAAGACTGGTCAGAACTAGGACAAACCCCAAAACACATATAGCATAGAGAAACAAGATACAAACACATGTTTTAGTTTTCTATCACAATCACATGGTTAAGTCAAATATGAGGCTTCAGTTTTGGTTTCAGGTATATCTCAAGTGTATAAGATTCTTCATTTAATCTACAACTCAACCCAATTATTTTTTTGAATATAACATAGAATTATCCCTCCATTATTTTAAAACAATTCTCTAAAATAATCATAAGATAATTATTTACTTATTTAAATCATTAAACTAGTTCCCATTGACTTTTCGATAAATTCATTTACATTATTCAAAACATTAGAATAATACTTATCAACTTTCAAATAATTAGTTTACAATTTTCTTTAAACACTTCAAGGATAATCATTTATTTAAAATAATCTTCATTGATTTTTAAGTAAAATCAATCTCATTAATAATTCAATTATTTAATTCCACTTATTAATATCTCTTTTCTTTTAATTTGCCCTCATTTAAAAATCCATTTACTTAAATTGACTAATAATTAATTACACTTCTTCTACTATTAACTAGAGCAGGAGCACCAGGGCCAAGGACAAAAGGCCTAAAGGAACTAGGGTCACTAAATAGATCCTAGGGGGATCAAAGGATGAATGTGACCTTGAAGGGTCATTTGATTGTAATAAGTCCACAATGGTCACTTAATAATGTTTCATACAATACCAAATTAAATTCTTTGCAAAGTCCTAGCTTGCTGCTATAAGGGCACAATTTTCTTTTTGTATTGAAAAGACTTCTCATTTGGATAAAATATTGAGTATAAATGTCTTAGATCTATGTTGGTTTAGTTTTTAATTCATTCCATGCTTTGATAGATTATTTTTGTGAAGTTTAAGCACAAAGAACTCCTAGTTATGAAAAATGGAGAAATGACTGTCATTGAATAAAACAATCCCAGTTCGGGAGACATATCTCCCTAATGAATTGTCGGATCGAGCTGAATTTGAAATATGTTGAAGAGGGCCAAGTTGCACCAAATCTGATTGGAGTGATCAAATAAATTTAGTCTAGATAAAAAGTTATGAATGATTGAGTTCGAGTCTATGTAAGGGGCAGCGACAAGGCAGTTTGTGATGAATTTCCTTCATAAATAAAACTAGGGTTTCCTAATGTTTTCTTCACAACCAAATAAAAACTAACATACATATCTAGATTCCAATTTCAAGATTGAAGATTCATTCATGGAGTATATTCAGACACATATAATAGACACGATGAAGACAGGAAGAGAAAGAGTGCAAATGGAATATGTGAAAATCACTAGTGCACTTGGATATTGATGCTAATTTGCTATGCCTTAGAAGTCCATAGAAAAATCCCTTCCTTCTCCAGCATTCACCATTCCTCCAAGAATCAAACCAACTGAAACCCCCAAGTGACTAGAAGTGCTTGTAGAATCATATGAGCATGTAGAAGCATGAGCTTCTCAAATGCATGTAAGCTTGTCCAAACACACTAGGAGAGCCTCTATATAAAGGCCTCTAAGATGCATCTAGAATGTGTCTAGAAAGAATTAGGAGATAAGCATGAAAACTAAGCACATAACTTCCATGATAACAAGATAAACATGATGAGGTCTCTAGAATGTTGTAGACACCATGTGCTCAAATAATGTGCTAACTCCTAAGTGTAGACAACACGTGCATAATTAGAGTGCAAACTCTTGTGTTGTCAACATGACAACTCCCAAGAGCTCGCATACTCCTATACGAATAAATATTAAAATAATACACATTAATTTATTAAATTTCTTTATTTAATATTCATTTGACTCCTTTTAAAATTAATTTATTAATTTTAAATCTCATGCACTCACTTTATTAAATCCACTTGTTTTATCTTAATATATTTTAATCACATGCACGCATCATGTGATCTAGAATATTTTAATAATTTTAATATCTTTTCCACTTTTAAATTTATTTTTGAAAATTAATTGATAAAATAAAAATGAGCTCTAAATATATTATTATTAAATTAATAAATATTATCACGTTCTAAATTTAAACTTATAACTTTTATCTTCAAATTTAATTATTTTATTTAATTAATTTCCCAATTAATTAAATAAAAATAAATATTAAAATATCATATTAATTTTCCATTTAATTACATCATTAATTAAATCTTTTAATTAGACTTAATTAATAGAAAATACACCAAGAACTCATAAAGTAAAATACAAAAACCCATCAAAGCAAAACACATACAAAATCAAACTAAGGGGTTAATATCATGAATTACGTCATATGATGCATTTGGAGGGTACTCAACTTAGATACTTGTCCTAATTTTCAATTAGGACAAATGGCTTAAAGGGTTGGGATTTGGACTTGAGTATTTATCTCCCCTCTCTTACCATTGAGATAATGTGATAGGATATGCTCATCCTGGCAATTTAGGAAAGTCGATACCCAGTACCTACAACCTGCATAAAATCCATTCATGTACATACACAATATATACTAAGCTAAATAGGCAATGGCAGGAAGTGGTACATCGTGTAGATCCCGACTAGCAGCTGACTACGACTCCCTTCCTTAACCACATTAGACATGCCATACATAAAGAAAAAAAATACGCACACCATACACATGCAAGTATGGGGTAAGTATCCATAAGAAAATACATGTGATAGTAAACTATCTAACTAATCATCATCAATAATTGCAAACACGGTAATAATCATCATGCATACATGAAATATAAAGTATCAAGTAATCTCATCATATAATAAGCTGAATCTGAAACAATATCTAATAATCCCAAAATAATGTCACTAATCATCAACCATAAAATTGTCCTAAAAGAGTTCGACAATGATAGCAAAATGTAACGTAGGGGTAGGCACTACAGAAAAAGTTAAAATATCATTCATTTTCTTTGTCTAAATTGGAAATTTCACATCTTAGTTACTTTAATAAGTTGTCTTCTAATTTTATTTTATAAATGGAAATTCAATTTTTTATTTTATTTTTTATATTGAGAGATCAAATATATTATAGAAAGTTCACCAAGTAGCAACAAAGAGGGAAAGCCTCAACCCGAGATCAAAGTATCATAATTACAAACAGCTCAAAAAGAAGTAACTGAAAAGCTAATGTAGGACATCATAGTGGGTATTAACCCAAGCAGTCCACCCAAGTGGGCCTTCCATCGACACAATAATTTTGCACTCCTGGATCTGAGTCAGCATAAATAGCTTCTACTTCCTACTATTGACATTTTTCCTAATTTCTTTATTCAGTCTTTTTTAGGTTTGTTAAAAAATCCAAAGATCATCAAGGGTTCTCATCCACTCGAAGCCATGCTTTAACTCATAGAAGAAGAAGGTGGCCTGCCCATCCTTAATAAATCTTCTCAGCTTCTCTTTTTCAATCATCATGGTGGTATGGACCTGTAGAAAGATTTTGAAAAAAACTTAGTAAGAACTCTCAGCTTACCTTGATACCTTTCCTTGTTCTTGCACTTCCAAATTTGCCAGAGGATGTTAGAAGATAACATATTCTGAAAAAAATTGGCATCCTTATTAAGATCATTGATATGACCAGTAACAATATAAAGAAAATTCACATTAATAGGATAAAAGATACCAAACATATTCTAGATCTCTTTGGCAAATAAACAATCAAAATGAATGTGTCTACCAGTTTTGGGCAGCCTGCATAAGTTACAAATGTTAGCATTATGACCATCTTTTTTAATGGGGAATCTATCAAGCAGAACTAACCATTTAAAACATCTGATTTTAGGCTCAATAGGGCTTTTCCAAAGAATATCAAGGTAATTTTTCCAGACCTTGGCATCAAGAGAGGAATACCAAACAGTGTTCATGTGATGAATAATATCTTCATTATGATCAATAATCTTGTATATGTTTTTGGCTTTGAGATTAGCCATGATTACCCCATCCAACCACTTACATTTTAAGTGTCTATGGGAATCCACATGACAAACAGAAGGAAGGTTTTTAGAAGCTTGAGAAATCATATTATAAGTCTTCTTGTGAGAATCAGGGATATTAAACTTAGCTTTGAGCTCATCCCATTGAATGAGTTTATCCTGCTCGAAGACATCAACCAGCTAGGAAATACCTTTTTTAACCCACAATCTAGTAGAGCATCCTTGGGAGAGTGCTAGGGGCTTACCATTCAAGTGTAAGTTCCATCAAATGGACCTTTCACCATGGAGCTGCATGTCACTATGAAACTCCTTATTGGTGATAAATTTTCGGACATGATCCCAAGCTCTCCAAATAGATTTGAAAACAACAGAGCCTTGAACAATGACTGGGAAGTTACCAACAATAAGATCACAAAAGGGGAGATTTTTCCAAGTTCTGGCTTTGTAGGACAACCTCTCTCAACGTTATGTCTAACAAGCACCTTCCAAGGATTATTACCCTCTAGAGAGTGAAAGATCCATTTTGCAGATAGGGCAATACCTCGAATCTTAAGGTCTTTAAGCCCTAGCCCCCAAGGATTTTTTTTAGTATGACACCAGTCCCACTTGACTGCATGCATCTTTCTATTACCTTTACCATCAGACCATAAAAAAAGTCTGATAGCCTTTTGTATTTCTAAAATTTGGTAATTATTGAACATCCAGGCATAAGAATAATAAATACTATAAGAAGACACCATCTTTTGACAAACTTGGATTCTACCAGCAAGAGATAAAGTATTTTAATTTTTAAATTAAAAAATTTATAACATATAAACACAAATATTTAAATTCACAATAATTTTTATTTTTATTTGATATAAGTATCTATTGTAAAATTAAGAATATAAGTTGTATATGAACTTATAGTTGTTTAAAATTTTGTATTTATAAGTTTCAAAAATTTATCAAAAATTAAATATAATTTATTTATAATATTTTAAGAAATATAAGTAATAATAGTAAATTTAACTAGAATTATATTATTTTAGAAAAGTATTCAAAATATTTATTTTAATTAAATAAATTATATAAATAATGTAATCTATAAAACTAATTTAAATATTTTAACTAGTTTAAAGTTCTAAATTTTATTAAATATTTATTTAGGATCTATATTTTAGTTGATAGGCTATATGTGTGTAAAATTACTTTTTTGGTCGGAAAATTGTCAACCTTTGACCGAAAAATTGTTAGCCCTTGTCCTTTATTATTTTTTGACCAATTTTATTTCACTCCAACTTTAACTCTCTCTTTTTTGCCTATTTATTTTATTTAATTAGCTATACACTGTTTTTGAAATAAAAAGCGACCAAAACAAGGGGGTCGACCCTTACAAAAAAAGTTGCTAACCAACACACTACCAGCAAACACCTACAGAATTAACAAGGTGCCACCTAGTCACATAGATAATATCAACCAAAAAGCACTAGTAATAAGGAAACAAAACTAATAGAAGTCTACAATAAACTAACCAACTAAAGTTCAAGATCGTATAACCAAACACAGTAGCCAAAAACTACAGAGCTTAAACACACTATAAAGTTTTGACTAAAAACTGTTGGCTTAAACAGGCCAACTCAAGTATTAGTAACAACAGTAAACCAACAACTATGTTGCAGCAAAAAACAAACAAAAAATAGGAACCTTAAATCCTTTAAAAGCATTCCATTTTTTTATTTTTCTTTTTCTTTTCCTTTCCCTGCCAGAAGGACCTGGGCCTAGTCATCAGCAAGAAACTTGTAGAGGAGCTTATTATCTTCCATGTCCATCCCCAAATCATCGTTCTCTTGTGCTAGCAATTGGAGGGTGGTAGTCGCTACATGGGTGACCTTCAGTGCAAATTTAGAGAAAGAATAGAATCCCTCCTCCAAGGTTCTGACTCTTTTTTCCAATGGTGCAGTAATTTCATTTCGTTCCCATCCTTATCAACCTTTCCAGGTCCCTCATTAGTCTTTGTCAATTGAATTCCATCCTGCAAAACTTGAGGGTTAATTAAAACATTGCATTTTTCTTTAACCAAGGAGGAAATAGT
Organism: Cupressus sempervirens; assembly: GCA_028749045.1. Taxonomy (NCBI): domain Eukaryota; kingdom Viridiplantae; phylum Streptophyta; class Pinopsida; order Cupressales; family Cupressaceae; genus Cupressus; species Cupressus sempervirens. The sequence continues at coordinate 129,265,724 of CM053786.1, read as the reverse complement.
GATGGGGGAAGTGTCCACTTTGTTACTGTCCTCACAAAAAGTTATGGGCTAAAGGGTGAAACTAGCCAAAATATGAGTCTCAATGGTAATGTCTTTACCAGCCAATGCTAGGGTTTTACTATCAAACGCCTAGGAATTATCCACCGAGTTTTCACTTTTCTCTTTTTTCCCTTCCTCATTATCTCTCTTAGAATCAGAGAGATTCTCCTCCTCCAACTCCTTTTCCTTGCTCTCAGAACTTTCCTCTTCCTCCTCTTCCAACCTATATCTTTTGGATTTCTGCTTGTACCTAGCTTGGGATTTAGCCAGCCTTCCTGACCTTCTCCTACCCTTACTCCCTCCCTCCTCTTTTGACTCCTCAATTTCTACCGCAATAGGTTTTTCAACCTTAATTTTTTTACAACCCTTTTTTTCTATAGCCGACTCTAGTTTTTTTTTTTCTTAACATCTCTGCTAGGGGAGGGTCATGGGGAGTAGATTTTAGTACCTGTGTTAGTACTCAAAGGGGAATTTTGGCTTTGGCATTGGTTATCAACCACTATAACCCTAAGGGGACAAAGGGTGAGGTGGAACTGATAGAGCCTAAAAATTAGACCTTGGTGGATAATGGTAAAATTTAGACCCTTACCTCTTTTTTCCCTAACATCATTAACCATATCCTCCAAAGAATGTAAGAGAAAAAATGGAATAGAAATGAAATCCCTTTTTCTAAAATCATTGAGCAGTGGAAAGTGATAGTAGTAGTAAACTCCAAACCTGCCTTCAAGCATAAGGTATTTCATAATCACCAGGCAGACATCATCCCACAAAGCTGAAAGCTTATCCCTTCTGAATCCTCCCCTATACCTCACTGGTTCTTCATTATCCTCGAAGAAGTTTCTCATACTGGCCTCATCCGGAGTTTTTGTGACCTTCTTCCATTTTCCCCCCCTCATGGACAACCCAGTTGCCATTGCAATCACTTCCTTATTAACTTGGAATGTAATGCCATTTATTGTGACCTTGTGTTCATTCCAATTGTTCACAAATTGGAGTGCACAATTTTTGTCATATCCCTCCATCGCCTACATATAGGGAAGAAATCCCCCCTCCTTCAACAAAAACCAAGTTGTCATTCTATCTTTAAAATTTTCAATCTTCGGTGGTTTTAGTCTATTCAAATCTCCACCCATCTCCTCCTCACTGGGTTTTTGACTCTCCAACCTCAGAAATTCACATTTGAATTTCCTTGCCTTCAAAATTCTTGAAAATATTAATCACCAAAATCACAACAATTCTACGATTAACACCAACAAGGGTTTTAATCGTCTCCCAAATTGGTTTTCGGGTTGTTTCAAAATCCCAATCAAAATTGTGATGAGATTCACACGTACTTAGCATTATTGTTCTCACATCACTAAATGCATTAATACCCTTGCTATTGAGAACTTTTGTACTTTCGAAGAGAAATTAATTCAAATTTTGCCCTGTATTACCATTATGGCAAAATAACTATCACCTCAACTCACCCCTATTTATTATCCAATCAGTATGGTACCGTCTTATCAACTTCCCCTTAGATTTTCTATTAAAATTAGCACGTTTCATCTTCGCAGGTATAATGTAGCCAAAATTGGCACTGACTATTATTTGCCAAATCATTATTAACTTTTCTATCCCTCATTTTCCTTATTGATCAAGGCCTTCATTTCATCCTTTAAATTTTCTAAGTTGCCACCCTATTTCCTTCGCTATAAATATGTTGTAATTGGACTTTCTCCATCCCATCTACAATATGTCTTACATCCATAATAACATTTAGGATACTCCAACCAAGTTTAGAGACTCCATTCACCAAATCAACAATTAATTTGGAATCCCCTTCTATGGTTATTTCCTTTATCTGCATTTCCCTTATCAATTGCAAGCCCCAGAGCAAAGCCATTGCTTCAGCTAGATTATTACTTCCTCCTCCAACATTCCCAGAATATACTAGCAGCAAATCTCTATTTCTATCTCTTAGCACACCACCCGTCGCTCCTATACCCTCTTTTGTAGCATCATAGGAATTTAGCTTTAGCTGAGTTGAGGTTGGTGGTTCCCATTTTGTTTTCTATTTCTTTAAGACTTTGAAGTTATCAAAATGATTGAAACCATTAGCTATACATTGTTAACTCTTGTTTCTTTTCTTATTTATTTATTTATCTCCATTTTTAACTCTTGTATTTAATTTATAAATTAATTTATACTTTGAAATCTAATTATTTTTCTATTTATTTGGAAAATTAATTAGTTGATTATCTCCACTTTTAACTCATATTTTTCTTTATTTTTATTAATTTTAATTTTTAAAATTGATTAAAGTTTTAATTTTTAAATTATTTTAATTTGTTTAGTTTTTTTAGTTTAAATATTAATTTTTAGTTTAGAATAGGATATTTGTGGGAGGAGTTTCTATTTTTTTACTATATTTTTTGAATATTTCTCATTTTAATTTTTAGAGTTTTTATATAATTATTTCATTCATATATTTAAGTCAATAGACTTTAAACTAGTTTAATTTTTAATTTTTATAATTATTTTTTAAAGTTCTAGTTTTTAATTTATCTTTTAAATTAGTTTAGTTTTTCAGTTTAAATATTAATTTTGAGTTTAGTGAATAGGATTAGCGATTAAGATATTTGTATCATTGAAGTTTAAGTTTATTTTAAAATTTATTTTTAGAATTAGTATAATTTTTCATTTAAATATTGATTTTAGTTTAGCCAATATAATATTTGTGTGAGTTGTTATATATATATATATATATATATATATATATATATATATATATATATATATATATATATATATATATATATATATATATATATATATATATATATATATATATATATATATCTCATATTAATTTTTCATAATAGTTTTTTTATGAAGATTATTTTTAAATGATTATTATTTTCATATATTTAAGTTCGTAGATTTTAAATTAGTTTTTTTTTTTAATTATAAAATTTCTTTTTGGTTTTGGGCAAAAAACTGTCAGCCCTTGTTGTTAATTATTTTCTAACCAGTTTTATCTCACTCTAACTTTAACTCTTGTTTTTTGCCTATTTATTAAATTTAATTAGCTATTATCTACACTATTAACTCTCAATTTTTTCTTATTTATTTATCTCCATTTTTAACTCTTGTATTTAATTTATAAATTAATCTATACTTTTAACTCTGATTTATTTATTTATTTAGAAAATTAATTAATTGTTACCTCCACTTTTAACTCATGTTTTTCTTTCTTTTTATTTAATTTTGATTTTTAAAATTGATTAAAGTTTTAATTTTAATTTTAATTTTTTTAATTTCAATTATTAATTTTTAGTTTAGCCAATAAGATATTTGTGGGAGGAGTTCCTATTTTTATATTTTTAAAAAATTATATTTCTCATATTAATTTTTAGATTCTTTTATATAATTATTTTATTCATATATTTAAGCTAATAGACTTTAAATTAGTCTAGTTTTTAGTTTTTATAAAAAAAATTAAGTTTTGCTTTTTATTTTATTTTTTTAAATTAGTTTAGTTTTTCACTTTAAATATTGATTTTGAGTTTAGCGGGACTAGTGATTAAGATATTTGTATGCTTGAAGTCTTATGTTTTAAATTATTTTAATTAATTTTATAAATTAGTAAAAAATTTCATTTAAATATTGATTTTTAGTTTAGTCAATATGATATTTGTGGAATTTACTATTTTTTAATATATATTTTTAATATTAATTTTTCATAATATTTTTTTTTACGGAGATTTTTTTAAAATGATTTTTTTTTTCATATATTTAAGCTAATAGACTTTAAATTAATAAGTAGAAGATATTTTTCCATAGCAAGTTAAATTGCGATATTATTATCAGGGTTTAACTATATAGTTTTGGAAGCATGGAAAGAAAGGAAAAGAAGAATATTTCATGACCAAGATATGACTACAGGTGAGATTACTAATAAAATCAAGGCATGTATTGTTGAAACCTTAAACACTCACCTTAAGAAAATCTAGAAAGAGGAAGGATCATTTTTAGAATGGGATGGTCTAGTGAAAAAGAGATGGAAAAACCTAATTAATCCCTCGCTCATGCATAAAAAAAGAATAAAGAGGTGGGGAAAAAATGTAGATGGTTTCCACCACCTAGAGGTTGGACCAAATTAAATTTTGATGGAGCCTCAAGAGGCAATCCTAGTACTACTAGAACATGATGCATCAATAATAATTATTTTGGCAATTGGATTGCAAAAATGGCTAATTCTATAGGATCTACCACTAACAACCTTGCTAAATTATAAGCCCTTCAAGAAGGTCTCTAAATTTGTCTAAATCTAGGTATCTCTAAACTAATGGTTGAAGGAGATTCATAGATTTTCCTCAATGCCATTAGAAAAAGGGAGACACCAAATTGGGTTTTAAATTCTAAACTGGAAGAAGCTCTAAATCTCTTGGATCACTTTGAAGAGACTTAGATTCTACATATTTTTCGGGAAGGGAATAAAGAATCAAACTAACTAGAAAATAAAGGTGTTGATGGTGAAAATATCTTTTAATCTATAATTATTAGTAAGATAACCAGGAATTGAATAGCCATCTTGATCAAAACTAGATTATGTAACTCTCATTCTTTTGAGCAAAATTAGTTCAAATAGATAAGTCAAAAAATAAGAATACTAACAAATATAACATCTTAGTAACTTTTAGATATCTAGGTATATTTATGTATGCAACATTATACATGTATATATACACACAAAAATCTATATATCTATGTGATTGTCGACATGTATAAACTTTGGAGCATAAACCCCTGTAGCAAACAAAGGGGCAATTGGAGAAGAATATATAGTTATTAATTATGATTCTACAATATGCAAAAATGTAATTTTAAAAATAATAATAATAAAGGTTTTTAATCTAAAATAAAAACAATTAGACAATAGTAACTCCATATATGAAAGTAAAACATTGTAAGAATTAGGATATTAGTAAGTTTATGTGGGTACATATTATTGATCCCTATTAGCTTATATCTTTTACACAATTGCATTTTTTAAATTTTATTTTGTTACTTCAAATATGTTTTTTTATTAGTATAAACTTCTCATCATTGTGAAACAATAGGTTTCATCCTATATCACTAACCTTCTTTGGAAGCGAGTAGTGTTTTTTATGCAGTTTCCATTCAAATAACAAAATCTAGAAAGGAATTCATAGTGGTAGGCTAGAGTTTCATTTTTCCTCATCTTCTCGAGGAAATATTTTGATCAAAACACTTTTATGTAAATTAAATGAGATGATGTAAACTGAGGTATGCCCCTTTTATTTTGTATAGTATAGGACTTCAGTCCTGGGCAAGGCTGAAGGTTTTCTTACTCCATTCTTTCCTACTAGTGCCCGTTTAAATAGAGAATCCATGTAATTTTATTTATTAAATTATAATAGAAGGCTTTGGCCGTTTACTCATAAAAAAAGAAACCTATATAGTTTTTGAGTGACTCGTATATAATGAGTAGTGATTTACAAGAATCCATCTCTAGTGATAATAAATAGAACACTTAGGAGTCATTGGATCTAGGTGATGCTCACATGGGACTTCCCATAGTTTAGTTTTTAGTTTTTATAATTAATTTCAGTTTATATTTTTTGCTCCACTTTATACATGTTATTTTTTTCATATTAGTTTTTCATAATAGTTTTTAATGGGAATATTTTTTAGATGATAATTTATTAGTATATGATAAATTAAATAAATAAATATTATTTATTTGATTTATTACAAAATTAAATTTTATTTTACTTAAAGTAAACACCTATTGGCTCATTGTTGCAAGCACAAAAACTTGCGTTAAAATATAGATGTTTGTAAATATCTAACTAAATTTTTTTTTTTTTAAATAGTAAAAATGATATTGAAAAATTAAAATATTTAAATTAATTTTAGAAATCATCAAATCAAAGAATAAAATTATAACAAAATATAAATTTTTTAAATAGTAAAACAATATTAAAAAGTTAGAATAATTAAATTAATTTTAAATATTACTTTTATATAGATCATCAATTATTAATAAATAGTTTAAGTCAATTTGTTTTAAATAGTACTAAGTGCTCTATTTATGTTTATGAAAAACTTAAACTTAAATAGTACTAAGTGCTCTATTTATATTTTCAATCATTTAATTATTAAATCACAAATACTAAATTGCATTATTTGCGAAGTGTTTTAAAGGTGCATGATTTTAAGAAGTTAATTTTTAAAATATTAATTAACGTGTTAGGGATGTCTATCAAAAATGATGTGACAGTAGGGCATGGCATGGTATGGGCATTGTATTTGCATGAACATCTGCCCGATGCAAATCTTCAATTGTTTAGCCAGTGCCTATCATGCCCTCCCTTGACGACCCTTTCTAGGCACCAAACAAAAGTTGTGAAAGAAGGTGAGGTGGGTATCTTGTGATCTCCCTCCATCCCTTCTTAACCTTCTTGCATGACTAAAACCTAAGTCAAGTCAATTTCCATCCTTGTAAATTTTTTTGGGTATATATACTAGCACTTGCAACCAAAAGGAGGTGCAAGGGTAGCCGATAGGGTTTTTATTTGAAAGAATAATTTTATATATATATATATATATATATATATATATATATATATATATATATATATATATATATATATATATATATATATATAGAAGGAAGTATATAAGATTGACAAAACCATAACTATTTTGTATTAATAAACAAATAGTAGATTAATATTGTATAGTTTTTTTGCTTCTAGATTTTAGAATGCATTATACATCATTAATATGTCAATATTTGAATCTTTTGAAAATTCAAAACAATTTTCTTTTTTTATGTTTGATTAAGATTTTTATATGATTTTCTTTTTATAATAATTATATAGTAAAAATATAATACACGAACTCATTTTCATTTGTAATATATATTTTAAAAATATTATAATATAAATGAAAAATTATAAATATATAATATAATATATTTAATTTAATTTATATTATATATTAGTTATGTATTGATAAATATTATCATTTCCACACAATATTATAGAATTAAATGTATTTAATAATTTATTTTAAAAATATGATAGGTGGTAGAAGATAAAGTAATATTCACCAAAACATGATATTCTGTAAGTGTCATGCTTAAAATTTCAGTTAATTTCAATACATTAGAAAATGTTGTATATGTAAACATAAATGAAACATGCCAATTTATTTTCACAAATGAGCATATTACACATTTTTTAAAACTATGTAGTAAATAATTATTAATTACATATACTATAGTAAAAAATTACATATTTAATTCATCATGCAACATAATAACAATTAATTAGAACACATAATAACAATTACTTTTGACTTCGGCATGTTACACAAATTAAAAAGAAAAAGAAAAAGAAAAATACTAATGAGTAAAGGATCAAATCTATAATATGGATAACTTTTCCTTATATTATTTTATCTAAATATTTATAAAAAATTGTGTACATAAATTTATCTATAATATTGTGTATTATGAATTTATTCTATAAAGTTATTATACATTTTAAAAAAAGATAATTGAAATTTGACATAATGCATCATTATTATATAAATAATTAATATAATAAATTAAATTAAAAATAGATTATAAAATAAAATTATAGAAATAATAAACCTAAAACATAGATAAAAAAGGAAATAACACCCATGTTATATATTAAAAATATGAACTAACATTTCTTAGATAAAGTATTGAACCATCTAAAATTCCAAAAGTAACTATAGAACTCTCTAGAGTTAAAATTTGTGTCCATTTAACATACAATAGAAGCAAACACAAAAACCTAATTTCAAATTTCAAATTCTTAAGTAGGGTAAAATTGACTACCTATTTAACTATAAATTTATTGCAGCATGAAATTGTTGTTTAGTTTTGGTTTGGATCGGTATGCACCGTGGATAGTTGACATATATGGTTGTTCCATGTTATTAAGATTGATGTTGATAATCAATTTTGAGCTCTATTTTACACTTGTCCTCTTTTATTTCATTTGGACAAAATGCTTCTTGATTGAAATGAAGTCCAATCAACTTCAAATTCATATCATAAACTCAAGATGCCACTAAATCTACAAAAAAACTATGGATAGTTGAAACCTATATGCATAATAATACATAAATATGCACATGAGATCTTTACAAAAATGAGACAATATTTAGAGAAACAATGTTTGCTATCTCTATTTAGGGAGCAATTAGCCACCTTCAAACGTCACACACTAAGTAAGAAATTAAGCTTGAAAGAAAAAGTCAACTTTTGACTATCTAACACTTTTAACTTAGGAATCAAGTCTTAGTGTGTGATGTTTAAGTCATCTAAGAGCATTCTCCATCTATATGATTTTTCTTACATCGGTTCATTGCTTGCTTTTTTTTATACTGAATCTTACTTTCTATCTAGTTTACCTATAGCCCCACAAAGGAAACAATCTAAGAAATTGAATCACAATTACAAAACTTAAAAACAACCCACATTAAATTTATACTGAGCAAAGATGAATCCTTGCAAAGATGTTTTTTTTTTAAAGTAATATTAAAGAGTGCAACTTGAATGGAGTAGAAATGCAAAACACGTTTTCTTCCAAGTGGCCATTATATAGCAATATTTAGCACAAATGCACACAAATATTGATCACTATGCGATGCTTGAAGGTGGTAATTGAGTCACGAGAGATGGTAAAGCAAAACCAAAACCAAAACCAGCGAAACAAAACCATTTTTGTATTTGAGTCATCCGTACACAGGAAACCTCACAAGTAAAGTCTATGGGCTAATTACATAAGCCACTTGAGAGGAGCATTAAGGCATATTTATGTGGTAGGTGAGACCCATTTTGATTGGAAGTGATGTTGTTGTGTGGGCGTGGATGAAATATTTAGAAATATTCAATACTAGATAGATGTGTACCGTTGATTTAGAATATTGGGTCCTTCACTTAAGATTGGGGTAATTAACTCTGTTTCATTTTCCACACGTCCACAACGGTGGCACATGTCATTGATGTTCTACATCCTCTAATACATCATGCCACCTACATATTAGTAGCCTTTACACCTGTAATATTTGTAGTGTTGCTAAGACAACTAGTTTTCTTTCTATCAAAATAGCATGTCCCTCACTTTTATTGACAGATGCAATTTCAAATATGAAAAGTATCTTGAAGAATTCATTGACCTGTTTGGTAAGTGGATCTAATCCCTTGGCTAGCAATTACACATCATGTCATAGTTTTCTAGTAGCTATCCATGTTCATGTTGGAATGAGTGGATGAGCAGGCTGATGAGTGTTATAGAAGATTGGTTGCTAGTGGTGGAGCTAGAGAAAAGTATGCATGCTACAATAGATGTGGTGGATGTCATTGTTTTTGACCATGGTGGAAGAGGGTGATTGTCACTTCCTTCATATGGCATCACCAAAATTGACCTATCTTTTGCACACCTTTGAACTTGTGCACCCAATAAAACATCATTAACTTGTTCTTTACATTATATATATCAGTTGTAATACAATTCCTATTTTCGTATAGTTATTATGACATGGATCCTTATCTGTGTTAGGGCATGGAAAGGTAACCTGTTTGTAGACTGGGCAAACGATGACCATGGTGCATCAATAATAGGCCCTAGGACACAGGTTTCCCTTGGCCATCTTTTGCCCATTGGCATCCATTGCTTATCTATTACAATTACCTAAATAAAAATTAGCTTTTTCTTTTTCATCTCTTTTATAACAAGCCACATGATGATGAGGATCTGGTTTTTGTTGACTTACCAAAGGGGCTTTAGATCTGGCCTAAACTGAAACATAGAATTTTCTAATGTTTGCCTCAGTTTGATCGAGGGGTAGGGTGTTCAGCGTAGCCAACTTTATATCCTTTTTGGATTCTCATAGTTGGAATCCCCTATTTTTAGACATGTGCCTAAAGGCAAGCTCTCCACAACAGAGTACAAGCTTTCAATGAGAGCACCCAACATCTCCAAATCTTTCAAGACTATGGTGCCTTCCTTGGTGAAAGAAGCCTTTATTTCTTTATGATCCTCCTTCTGCAAACTCATGAGAACAACAGACCACAAGACTTTATCAAACACTTGCACTTCAAGCAACAAAGCAACAAAACTAAAACCATATAGGAAAAGCTAAAATTCTACTGATCACTAGGATAAAAAAATGGAAATATTTTAATGTCCAATATCTATAAAAGAATCATCCAAATCTCTTTAAAGCATGTATGTCATTTCCTCCAAATGTCTTTAAAACATATCTATAAAGACAGGTTGGTAGTGGTTACAATCTCATCATACTGTCGTATCTGCAAAGAATATTTCTTAAGATTTTTTTCCATTATGAGGGATGGGAGAGCCAATATTTACACCTGATTCGATGCATTATCCCAAAATATGACCGAGAAACCATTTGGAAACCATTTATTTAACATCAAAAAACATTTTAAGGTACCTTGTTTTATGGTGTGAGACAATTCTCGGTTGCAAGCAATGTCACAGGGAAAGCCTATCGGTTAATTATTTTATTATTATTATTATTTGTTTAAATAATGTCACATGCTTCCCTCTGCATGATATTCTCACTTTTACAATACAATACACAAAAGCCACAAGTGAAGGGTTCAACTTTTACAATACAATATACAATAATATGGAGAAGGATTTCAACTTTTCAAATACATTACAAAATGACATATCCCTTCCTTGTTCCATCAATACATGGGTGACACCAGGCTTCTTCATTGGATCCAATGAGCATGAAACTTGTAAAAATGATTTCACAAGAACCATGGAGGTTCACCTCCCATCCTAGGCCTCTATAAGGCCACCCACCAAGCTTGGGGTAACAAGGCTCAAATAGTATACAATAATCATGCAATGATAAAATTTAAATATATATTTTTTAATAATATCTTCAAATTTTCAAATAGTAATTTAAGATTACTTTTTCTATTAAGAATTAAATAAATACTTTCTCTAAATTTTTATTTTTGTAAAAAAATAACTATCATTTATTTAATTAATTTAAACAAGCTTAGTATACTAAAGTTAAGATTACCTTTTTTTATTAAAAATTAAAAAAATATTTTTTCAATATTTTATTATAAAAAAAAATAATCTTATATTTAATTAATTAAAAAAACCTTCAAAAAAAATTCATCAATAGAAAAGACATGTTGTTGTTTTTAACTTTATCTTTTTTTTAATCGGTAAAAGACAGAAGCCTTATTAATTTAATTAATAAAGTTCTTATTACAAGTTCTCTATTCAAACAAGCATTGGTAGGAAAGAACAGAGAAGAAAACCTCTAGTCTTGTCTGGGACAAGAGTCCTATATAAAGGTACACAATTAAAAGGGGCATACCCCAGTTTGCAGGTTTGAAGAGAATCTACCTTTATGATTTGTTGCCTTCTTTTAACGAATACCCCTTATAGTATAGATACCCCTTGGATTTTAATATCTCTTTTTTGGATCTGATGATTTGATCTAAGTAGCTTGTTGAATTCATAGTTTCTCCAAGAATCTTTTGCATTCCAATAAAACTTTCGAACTCATTTGAACCATTAGTGATGAAATCAAGGATCAATCTGACAACTACGAAACTTATACTTAAAGAGTTAGTAAATTTAATTTCATAAACATAATATAATCAAAATAGTCATCCTTTCAATTTTTAACTCCATTTTTATCAAATGGTATGATTTTTCAATTGTTTCCTTTGTTGTAATCTTGTTTAAGTTTGAATTATATTTTATTAGTGTATTCATTTTAATGATTATCAATATGATTTTAAAAGGGATAAATTAAAAAGTTAATTTGGGGAAAGGGTGGGGGTTGTCTTAGATAATATAGGTTATCATTTCTACAATTGTCATTATAATCCTTTGATGAATTATGTATTCAGTCTTAGTAAGAACTCGCACTTGGGATAGAATTGAGTAAGTTGATACTTAGAATAACTAGTAACTTGCCTTGAGTTTGTAAGGGAGGAACAACCTATTAATGTATTAAATGGTAATTATCAAATTTTAACTTTATCTTTTTTATAAATCATTTTGAAAAATAAAATAATAATAATATTGTATAAAATAATAATAAAATATATAAAATTAATTATAAAAAACTTAAAATTTATGTTATTTTGGGTAAAAAGATATGTATTAATCAAATCAAATATTAAAATTATAAATTATTATAACTGTAAAAAAGAAATCTCATTCTAATTAAAATAATATCCTTGAATGAATAAACTAGAAAAAATCAAGCAAGAGCCTACAACACATCAATAAATTGTGAACCTCTTATCGGGGAAGTCTTGGGTTCAAATCTACTTGAGATTAACACAAAATAATAATTAATCTTAATAATAGTAAAAATAAAAAAATAAATAATCTAGGCTTCAGTTGATTACCTATAAAAAATAGAAAAAATCTAAATAAAATTTAAAATAAATAAATTACAATAATATTTGAAAAACTTTATATACTAAATTTGAGATTACTTTTTATATGAACAATTAAATAAATACTTTCTCAATATTTTATTTTCATAATAAAACAACTATGATCTATTTAATTAATTTAACAAACTTAAATTTAAGAATTTTTATATAAAAAAATAAATAAATATTTTCTCGATATTTGTTTTCTCAATATGCTATTTTTTCCTCTATTTGTTTTTTTTTTTTGGATTGATAATAAGATATATTTATTAATAATGAAAGAGAGTTACATGTGCAGAGATAATATAATAACAGTATCCATGAGACCCCCTATACACCCAGCCTTTACATCCATCATCAACTAAAATGATATCTACACACCTATAGCCCTTTACAATGCTCTATGATCATAGACTGCTCTTACAACAATAAACATAACGTTCACATCACACTCAAAATGCTTTCAAATGAAACAGTGTGTCAACCTTAAACAGAATAGAGCCTCCCCGATTCAGATTAACTAATACTAACTGATCCCTCCATTTTAACAAAAATGGCCCTTCAGAACAAAAAATAAGACTCCTCTTCGAAAACCCCTAGCCACCAGTCTCATCCAAAACCAAAAATGCAAAACCAGCCAAAAAAGACTTACTCATCCTCTGCGCATTCTTCTCTCCGAGTGCTTCTTCCTAGGGATGATCATATTTAAAGTTGCGCCCTGTTTCTTCATGTTGTGATCCAAAATTGCTACTTTAAGAGCATTCCAAGCTCCGCGTTGGTCATTGATATAAGCCTCTTGATCCTTAAAACCATGAGGCCAATTCATGAATGGAAAAACACCATTCTCTCTACCTTTTGCTTCATCTTCATAGCCCTCACTGAAATCAAACACCCAACTTGGGTGTGCCCACTCCAACATTGTCTCTATATTCGGGATAAGCACCTAGTCATAAATTTGTTTCATCACCCAACCAATGATTTGCTCATGTTCTCCCACCTCTAAGCCCCATGCCATTGTCATGGAAGCAATGTCCACCTATGTTTTCCATCTATACTCAGCTTCATGGAAAAGTCGACCTAAGGTAGCTTGCAGAGCTTCCACCACCACATCCGATGGACATATTAACATTTTCTTTAGCCTCTGATCTGCTACCCGACCAAAAAGGGCTTTCTGTTGTCTATGGGTTTTGAATGTGAAAGTCGGCTCCATTTGCGCTTACTGCTATCAGTTAAAGCCAAGGTTAAACTACCCCTGCTAAAGGCAATTTAGCCCTTAATAAACCTCTACCTTACAACTTATTCATACATAATTGTCGTGCCTTACAATGGCATTGATTAAAAACTATGATCACAACTTTATGAAGATTACACATGCTTCACTAGATTGTAAATCATATCGCTGCACATCCTTTCTTCCATTAAATATTAATTGGCTTTGTTAATCTTACTGGCATGTGTGTTTAATAAATTGAAGAGTACACCTTGTTGATCATTTTGTTCAGTTCTGACATGGTCATCATTCATCGATAAAGCCCACTTTGATAACATGTCTGCCTCTTCATTAACCTCCCTCTTAATATGAGAAATTTTGAAATCTTCAAATTTCAATAGTTCTTGTTCAATGAGGTTCAAAATTGGTTGCAAGTGCCATGTGTTGATACTCAACTTTGCTATAGCTTGCATTATGATCAGTGAATCCCCCTCTAAATGGAGCTTTTTAATCCCCTCCTTATTAGCCAATCGAACTGCTAGCAAGGTAGCTTGGCATTCAGCTATATTGTTTGTTCCTTTATTGAGTTTTTTTTCTCCTGCCAAGAAGATGTGACCTTTGTTATCTCTGAAAACTATCCCGATACCTGAGTCCCCAGGATTGCCTTTAGCAGCTCCATCAAAATTAACTTTAACCCATCCATCCTGTGGTGCTTCCCAAATTGTCTCCCCAGCATTTCCTTTGCTATTGTTTGATACTAACACTCTTGAAGGAGATTTAAAATGAATCCCCGGCTAGGACATTTGCATTAAACTATCTTCTTTTGTGAAAGGGATCTTCATTGCTTTCTTTCTTGTTGCTGCCACACTTTTGTTTCTTCTATGGCATTAATAATTCTGAATAAACATCTCCTTAGACATTCTTTTTCCCCCCTAAATATCCTCCTATTCCTTTCCTTCCACAGCTCCCATATAATCAAAGAAGGAGCAATAACCCATATACCTGATAAAGTTGACTTCTTTTCTGTCCTTGGCCAACCATCAAACACCTCCCTTAGTGTTTGGGCTCGAGGGCCTTGCCATCCCAATTTAAATTGAACTATATCCCAGTATTTCTTGCAAAACAACATTGGATTAAAAGATGATCTATGGTTTCTTCTTGCCTTTCACATAAAGAACATCTAGATGGGCCTGCAATACCTATTTTCCTTAATATTTTTGTAGTAAGAATCCTTCCTTTATAGGCTAGCCACGCAAAGGCTCCAGCTTTGGGTAGAACATCCTTATCCCAACACAAATACTTAGATAGGAATACTTCTTTATCTGATTATGTTAATAAAAAATAACCTTATTTGACCTAATAATTACCTGATAAGGACTTGCACCAAATGACTTTATCCTTCCTATTACTGAGCATCACATTCCTTTCTTTGAAGATATTAACCATCCTCACTATCTGCTCTTCTGGTAACTCTTCCCTGGGCACATCCCTCCAGCTCCATTCTTTCCCAAACAAACCATCTTTTTCAATCATGTAATCTCTTACATAACTTCCCCATTTATCTTTGAAATAAAATTTTAGTTCACAGTTTTCCCTTGCTTCACCTAAAACTGCCAGCCCATTCCATGAATCATCCTAGAATTTTGCCTCCTTCCCATCACCTATCTACCACAAAATATGTTTGGTGATCACCTCTCTAAATGATAATATAAAGTTCCATACAACTGAGCCTTTTGGAGGGTCCCGTATTGTTAGAATTATCTGCTCTTCTTCAGAATCTAGATATTTACCTTTCAGAATTCTAACCCAATATAAATGTGGATTTTCATATATTACCCAAATTAATTTTGCTCCTAAGGCTTTGTTCATAAGATTCCAATCTCTCAATCCAACTCCCCCTTCTTCCCTTGGGCAACATATTTTCTTCCATGCTAGAAGAGAGATTTTGTTGTCTTCATTTGCTCCATTCCAAAAAAAAAATTCATTTTATGTTCCAGAATACGAGTCACTTTTTTTGGAATGTCAAGACACATCATAGAAAAAATTGGTATAGCAGAAACAACTATTTGAAGCATTAGAATTCTACTAGCCAACAATAACCATTTACATTTCCAACCCTCCATTTTATTTTTGCATTTTTCAATGAGTTTATCCCATAGGTTCGCTTTGTTTCTTCCTTCAAAAAATGGGATACCCAAATATTTGTTTGGCATTAGCCCCATCTTTATATCCAAGATCCGACAAATTCTAATTTTCACACTTTGTGGGGTATTAAAGAAAAATATTTCAGACTTCTTCCAATTAATAAACTGACCCGATACCCTACCATATAGCTCTAACATTCTTTTCATCACCTTTGCTTCCTCTATACTGGCAACCCCTGCTAAAAAAGTATCATCCACAAATTGTAAATGAGTAAGAGCCTCCACTGTTTCTGTGATTTTAATCCCCTTCCAAAGGCCATCCTCCCCCTATTTGTGAATTAGTCGACCCAAAACTTCTGCCATAATAATGAAGAGAAAAGGAGATAGAGAGTCACCTTGTCTTATCCCTTTTTCTTGTTCAAAGAAACCTTGAGGGCTCCCATTAATCAGAATTGAAAAACGTGGAGAGCAAATGCAACTTTTCACCCACTGGATCCATTCCTTGCTAAAGCCAAATCTTGCTAGAACCTCCAATAAAAATCCCCTATCTACTTCATCGTAGGCTCGTTTAATGTCTAATTTAATCATCATGTTTTGGGATTTTGACGCCCTGATGGAATGCACTGCCTCGTGAACCACAATGACACCTTCAAAGATCAATCTCCCTTGAATAAAACCACTATGTTCTAGGGATATAATTAAATTCAGCACCTTTTTGAGTTTGTTTGCCATTATTTTTTAGATAATTTTGCAAACAGTATTGCATAAAGAAATTGGCCTAAAATCTTCAAAAGTTCATTGTTCTTCCTTCTTCGGCACTAAAGCAATAAAAGTGTTATTGATATCTTTAAGAAGAAAGCCACCTTGCCTTGATTCCTGTACTACTTCCCATAGGTCTTTCAAAAATATATAGCTCAATTTTTGAAAAAACATTGCAGGAAACCCATCTGGCCCAGGAGCCTTGTCCCCTCCTGGGCTTTTTAAGGCTTGATCAACTTCCTTTTCCTTGATTGGTTCCATAAGAGCTTTATTCTAGGCTTCCATTAACATTTTCAGAATAATGTTTAGAACCTCTGATATCTCAGCTCTGTCCCCAACATCTTGCTGCCCATTTTGAGAGAAAAAATTTACGGCTTCCGCATTAATGTCATCTTTTTCAATTTTGAGTTCACCTACCATATTATGGATTTCAAAGATTTTATTCGTAGCCCACATAACTTTAACTAAGTTATGAAAAAAAAGTAGTGTTTCTGTCACCATCTTTTAGCCAAACTTCTCTAGATTTCTGCCTCCAGTAAGTCTCTTCTTTGTTAAGACAGTCTTCCAGATCCTTTCTCAGGGATTTCTCCATTTTCAAGTCTTCCTCAAACATACCATTTTCTATTACTTTGAGGCTGAGAGTTTTTAGCTTTTCTTCAAGATCCTTTTTTTTTTTTTTATGAAAGATGTTCCCAAAGTGATCTCTATTCCAAATTTTTTATTGCTCCTTTAAAAATTGCAACTTTTTAAAGAAAATAAAAGCTTTATTACCTTTCCTTAGTGGAGCGTTGTTCCACAAATCAGCAATCAATTCAGAGAAACCATCTGCTTTCATCCACATTGCTTTGAATTTGAAGGGGCATCTTTCCGGAGTCCTTTCATCCTGTATCCTTAAACTTATGGGAAAATGATCTGAACATTTGTGAGGGAGGATTTCAGCCTCACAAGACCAATTAGCTTCTGCCCAATTGCCTGCCACTAAAAACCTGTCTATTGTAGTGCCTGCCCCTAAGTCGCATTTCTATCATCCTTGCCAAACTCTTTTAGGCCAATTTATGTTTGATGATTAGTATTATTATTTTAGAGATTATTAGATGTTGTTGTACACTTAGTTTATTATATGATGAGATTACTTGGTACTCTATATTTCATGCATGTATGATGATTATTCAATATTTTCAGTTATCGATGATGATTAGTTAGATGGTTTATTATCACACGTGCTTTCTTATGGATACTTACCCCATACTGCATGTGTATGGTGTGCGTGTTTGTTTTCTTTATGTATGGTGTTTCTGATGTGGTTAAGGAAGGGAGTCGTAGTCACCTGCTAGTCGGGATCTACACGATGCACCACTTCCTGCCATTGTCTGTTTAGCTTAGAATATTGTGTCTGTACATGCGTGAATTTTATGCAGGTTGCAGGTACCGGGTATCGACTTCCCTGAATTGCCAGGATGAGCGTACCCTATCGCATTATCTCAATGGTAAGAGAGGGGAGATAAACTCTTAAGTCCAAATCCTAAACCCTTTAGCCAATTGTCCTAATTGATAATTAGGACAAGTATTTGAGTTAAGTACCCTCTGAATGCATCAAATGATGTTATTTCGTGATTATAACCCTTTTTGTTTGATTTAGTATGTGTTCTTCTATGATGGGTTTTCATATGTTGCTTTATGAGTCCTTGATGTATTTTCTATTAATTAAGTTTAATTAAAAGGATTAATTAATGATTTAATTTAATAAGAAATTTATTATGATATTTTAATATTTAATTATATTTAATTAATTGAGAAATTAATTGAATAAAAAGTATTAAATTTGGAAATAAAAGTTTTAAGTATAATTTTAGAATGTGATAATATTTATTTAATTTAATAATAATATATATTTAGAGTTCATTTTGAAATAAATGCTAAATATTATTATTAATTGAATTAATAAATATTTTATCAATTAAAGTTTCTTAAATAAATTAAAAGTGGAAAAGATATTAAATTATTAAAGGTTTCTAGATCATATGATCTATGCATGAGTTTAAATATGAGAATTTAATTAAAAGATTAAATAATAGAAAATAATAATGTTATTTTAATTTCATAAAGTGCACATAAGATTAAAGTAACAAATTAATCTAAAATAGAAGTCAAGTGGATTATTAAATAAAGTTATTTAATAATTCAACTTTATGTGCATAAAAGATGAATGCAAATTAAAAGAAAAGATAAGAAAAGTTAATTTGGAGTTAACTCAGTTGTGCAAAGAGTCTTCTCGGGTGAACGCACAATTAGTGCCCCGATTTGAGGAGAAAATTTGCTTATCACAACATTGAAGGTTCATTTCTGGGGACATGAAGATTGGACACGAATTTTGGGGAGAGAAATTTTTAGGGACGAATCTGGATGCAAATTTGTGGAAGCGAATCTTCTCACAATTCTCGATTGGTTACGTGTTAGCATTAGATTGAGGTAGGATCTTGTGTTGTGATCACTGATTGAATTATGCAATTTGATATTCTGTTTTGTTTGTGACTGTGTATCTGAATTGTTGGTATCTCATTACAACGAATCTTTCAATCTTGTAAACTGGAATTCGGGCATGCATGTTGTTTTCATCTGGTTATGGGAGATTAAAATATCATTACAAACCTCCCTCAATAGAATCAAAATTTGGTAATTAAATCGAGATTTGGGTTGAATTAAAATGGAATTGAGAAATTAAATTGAAAAAAAAGATTTGTTATAAAATCAAAATTTTACCCAATAGATTTGACAAGTTGGAGGTATTTTCCCTATTAGATTATCGTCTAAATTTTTATTAAAAAATAAAAAAATAAAAATAATAAAAATAATCCTTGTTAGGAGAGGAATTGTTTTAAAATATATATATTATGATTCTTAAATGAATTGTTTTAAAGCATGTTTGATAACTCTTAAGTGAATTATTTTAAAAATATATTTCATAAACTTAAAATTTAAAAAAAAAATAATATATAATAATAAAATTTTGGGTGGGGGCTATCCCACGCACCCCCCCACTTAAACATTGATCGCAGGCAGACTACCGTACGTAGTCGTACCTGCTGACACAGGACGACTGCGACAGCGACCTGCGCTGCGATCCCTGTAGTCAGCGATATTTATATCGCTTGACATATGTTTTAAATATAAACTCATATGTGAATTGCGATTTGTTTTTTTTATTTAATTATTATGATGTTTTTAATTAATAACTTTGTTGATAGTTTTAAGATATTAATTAATAATTATCATTTTAATTAATATTAATTGTTATTAATATTCTTTTTTTTTTTATTATTTAATTTAACAATAATTTTTTTTTAAGTATATTTTAAATTTAGTTAAATTTTTTTAATTAATGAATTTTTATTAATAAACTTTATTAAAATTTAGTATTTTTTTTAAAAATAATTAATAAGTATATTCATTAATATTATTTAATCAATAAATAATTAAATAATATTAAAATGGTTCTTTTAGGTATGTAAGTAATAATTAATTTAGTTAATATTTTATTTAACTAAGATTAATTAATAAAGGAATGACCTTAATAAATGGTGAATTATCTTATTTGGAAATTTTGAATAAATTATTACTCGTTGGTTTTTTTGGGGAGATTTACTTAAATTAAATGGGGATAATTGTACAAAATATTTAAAATATGAATGGGTTAAACTGTAAAGGAGATCGTTGAGACTTATTTACTTAAACTTCTTATCTACTATAAAAAAAAAAAAGAGAATTTGTATTGAAACGAAATTGAAATCTTGCTATAAATTAGAACTTAGACCTTACATTAACTCAACAATAGATTATCATTCATACTCGACTGTGAGAGGATTTTGTTTTCTATGTGACTATTCTATTATCTATGTTGTGGGGTTTTTGGGGGTTTGTTGTAGTGTTGACCAGTTTAGGTTGTTGCCAGAGGCTCGAGGGTTATGCGTTTGTGATATTATGATGATTTGTTCTCGATCTTTTCAAACCAACCAAGGTAATGTGATAGTATGCTCTATGATGAATGAATTTACTGGTTGTTATTGCTTTCCAGTCTCCTTGTGTGAAGCTGAGGTGTATGTATTTGAGATACCTGACTTAACCATTTTCGAGTCTCGATCAGTTATATTGTTAACCATTTTTGAGTCTCGATCAGTTATACTTGGATTGCTTTTCAGTCGCTTGAGAGGACTGAAGTGTTTGTTATGTTATTGATGATGTCATGTTTTGACTTGACCATTTTGGAGTCTTCGATCAGTATTGAAATTTACTATTGGGATACTTTTTGGTTGCTCATTGGAGAACCATTGGATTTTGTGATTTATCATTGATGCCTTCAGTTGCTGATAGAGAACTGTCGTGGTCATATGATTATTATTTGGTGCTTATCTGTTGCTCATGAAGAAAAGATGTAGTTTTGTGGCTTATCTTTTATGATGTCTTTTCAGTTGCTCATATAGGACTGAGGTGGTTTTATTATGATTCTTGATTTGTATTTTCATGAGCTTAGGGTAGGTTATCTATGTGTAGAGTCGGGAAGTGGCTTGCAATGGGGATCGGGGCCCTAAGAGGCTGCCTGGAGTAACCCATTGTAAGTTGATTTAATAAGTGAAAACATTTACACTAAATAAGGGAAAATGAACCTAATAAGATAATTGTATGTTCTCTCCCATGCCTTGAGTGCTAGTACAGACTAGGATGGGGTAGAGAGAACGCTTGGTTACGACCTTGCACTCCATAGTATGCCTCGTCAGTACGAGAGGATACTAGTGGCCGCAGGGATCAGTAGGGACCCGGGATTCCTAAGGGATTGCTCGGGTAACTTCTACGTGACTTTTGCGACGACACTTTCCCGCTTGCATATTAGGTTTCCTACGTGTCTTGTGGTACCTCTGGGATCTAGATGTCTATCTATGTTGAAACCCTTGAGTTAGTATACTTTTAGGATTTCCCAGACTTAGAGAGTACTTGTGTTTTGTGTTTTGATACCTTGTTTGGGACTTGAGACTATCTCCTCAGCGCGGTGGGAGTGGACCATTTAGGTTCCACGCAGTCGGGTGGTAGTGCTTTTACTCTTACCATTGAGATCCATTCCGTGGTCACCGTGGCTGGAGATTTCATGATTGGCTTTTACCTTCACTATGTTCTTGGATTATTATGACGGATGGTTAGATTTTATGATAAATGTTTTATCATTATGGATGTATGGATGTATCATGTATGGTGAATAGTTTCATATATTTTTACTGTACTTTGTATCATGGATTTGAGGATGTTGTATCTTGATCTTTACATATGTATATTCTTTTAAACCTTTCATACCCTGTGACATGTACAGTGGATGATGGAGCATTCCGAATTAATTTGCCAAGGAGCATTCGGAACAAATGTATATTATGGACATTGGAGTTTCTGATTATTCTTTATTATGTATGTATTAGTTGTTAGACTTAGAATTTAATTAAATTTAAACGTGACTCAACGTCTTGGGATCTTTAAGAAATGTAACTTGCAATGTATGTTTGTCAATGATTACATGTTATTGCTTCCGCTACTATGTGTTTGATGTGTATGTTATACATTCTTACTTTAAAAAAAAAAAAAAAAATGTTTAGCAAACTTAGTGAAACTTTAGGTTAATTCTTTTGGATCCCTTGGCGGGGCGTTACATCTATCTTTTCAGCTATGTGCACAAAACCTTCTCTGTGATTTGTCCATGTGAAATTACCTTTCTTGATATCTATATAGATTTGCAGGTAATAAAACATAAATGTGTTCAATTGAAAAAATATATATTTTAATTTTAATTTTGTCAATAAAACTATTTAATTTTTTATTAAATAAAAATATTAAAATTAGAATAAATAATATAAGATTCGTAAATCTATAAAATAAAAAATAAAATTAAAAATTATCTTTTTAAAAATTGTCCTAAAAACTATGCATAAATCTTGTCATGTGTTGAACTTCTGCTTATAAATATAGGGTCAAAGTATTTCAAATAACCATAAATTTGAGAAGACTCACATATTGAAAGATATTTGATATATTCATAGGAATGAAGTTCAAATTGGACTTTTAATTATTAGTATTTTTGGTAGTTGTATATTTTGTATAGTGTTAAGTATCATTTTTTCATTCAATATATTGATTACCGCTAAAATATAACAATTGTTGCAAGCACTAATATTCAGGATTTGTGAGTTTGTGTTTCAAGGCCCTTTAAATAGACCTAAGATATTTTTTCAGAGACAACTTGTCACCCGGTAATATCTACCTATGTTTTAAATTGTAATTTTATTTTGGTTTATTCTATGGTATGATTTTAGGTTCAAAATAGTCTTTTGAAGAAGCTTGCAATTATTGTGAATTTAGTTTTAGGAAGTAATTATTACATGGTTGGTTGGTTTATTTAGGTGTACTAACCTTTACTTTCCTTGCTTTTTGAACCTTTTGATCGCGATTTAATGACTTTGTATGCAAAATGTTTCATTAGCATCTCTATGATTGATATCAAAAGTAGATTGTGATAGACACTTGGTTAATTTACACTAACTTTGGTAAGAATTATTTTCTGCAAATGAGAGCCTTTAAGTAGTGTTACTCTGATTTTCTCTTCTTATTACCTGTAGGTTTGCAATTATGTGGAGATATTCTAATAGCTAGTTTTTGATGCCTCCTTTAGGATGAAGGGGAGTTCTATGTCCAAGATTGGATAACAACATGTGTGAAGGGTTCATTCAACAGTTCTCAAAGCATTAAACTATCAAATAGGTAACTATAAAACATGAAAGGATGTTTGGGGTTATGATCTAATCAATTTATTTTGAACCTGATAGTTTGCCACTTACAATCATCAAGTTTTCTATGAACAAAGTGAAGAGTGTTGAAGCTTTAAAAGGAAAATCACTCTTTCCTCAATACAACCATGATGAACAACAAGGGAGACAAGAAGGCTTTGTCCTAGAGGCATCCTTCAATGTCACAGTGAAGGAGAATGGACTTGATGCTCTATAATTTTGAGAAGCAAGATAGTGCATGATGTTTTTCCCTAGAATTTTCACTAGTCGAGCAGATTGAGATAGCTTTCCTTTTCTTATTTCTTGAGTTATTAGGTCCATCTGCCATGACAAGAATTTGTGGTAGAGCAACCTATCTATTGGGAAAATATATTTTCATGTCATGACTACAGGAGCCAAGAAAGCTCTTTGATTGGGGAAAATGATGCACGTTGTAGGAATTATCTGGATTCTCTATTCAATTTTTACACAGTTGGGCATATAGGTAGTTAAATAAAACCATGTAAAAAATCCTCACCATTAATTTATATTATATATTGTGATGAAAAATGAGAACTCTTGTATTAGAAACTATGTGATATTAATCTCTCTCAATTATCTTTTAATAGATGGCTTTATCTTAGGACAATAGAAAAATGATAATTAGGATGTGGTCTTTCATTTGATCTTTCCATACTATGTGCTTTGCAATTTTCCACAAATAAAATAATGGAGATTGGTTTTAGTGTAACTATAAATCATGGACAAAATTTTGCATTTCTATGTTCATATAAAAGTATTTTTTTATTCTTTTTGTATAATTGTGTCTTTATAGTTATTCATCGACCCCCACTATACATCTGTAGCAATATGGTGGCGATAATTTTTTTGTTATTGGCATTTCACGAAGAGTATTCCAAGGCCAATTCTAAGCAAGTTTGTGTAGAAATCTATGGCAGAGAAAAATGTAGCCTGAATTGAAATTTGTATGAGATAAAAAGTAGAAATTTTAAATATAGTATTAATATGTAAAAAGTTTGTTTCAATGAACAAAGGACATGCCAATCGTTTATTTATTCTTTTATTATTATTTAAGAATGTCTTAATAAAAAATCATAAGTGCAACAACTCCCCAATATAAAAATATTTAAATTGTTTAGCATTTGACATAATTTTATAAGTTTTTAAAGAAAAAATTACTATGTAATTCGTTTTATCATGGTAATAAATCTAAAAGGAAATTTTGCGTCATCTTCATAATATATATGTGAAAATAATAACAAAATCTATTGTGTATTGTGTGTTTAGGGTAGTTATTATACAAATAATTTCTACTTATGATTATATTTGACTGGTTATTTGGTAATGTTTAGATTTAATTATTAGTTATTATTGAAATGATAAGCTATATGTAAGATATAGAAAATAGTTTTTTTTAACTTTTATTTTTCTCCTACCTTTTTTTTGTTGAAAATTGGAAGTTGAACCATTGTAGCCAAACCAACTCTTAGCTCTAGATATTCACACACAACAACATGACATATGAATAGCTTGATGATGTGGCACGAGAGCTTTAACTAGTCTCTACTTTTGGAAGGGAATCTATTATGTTAACTTGAATTGTTAATTATAAGGAACCTTTTTTACTGGTTGTTAAATTTTTACTTATAAAAGTCTACTAAGTCCAAATTTTCCCATTTTAATCTATTGTAGAAGGGATAAATCAAGAAAACTAAATAAATTAAATGATAGCTAATGATATAATGATCAAATTTTTAAAATGAGAATGATTTATAAACTCTTTGTTGTTTATTATTATCACTTCTCTATTGTAGAAATGCTTTTGGTTAAATGAGTGAGATAATTTCGTGTAGATTATTTGAGATCTTAGAAATGAAAATAGATATTAAAAGTTTAAAATAAAACAAACAGACTAATTTTTGAAAAGGGGTAAAAATTTATTCAATCAAGTCCAAATTACAAAGCAAAGGCCAAAGGCTCACAACAACACTACATATTCATGTCTTCCAATAACAGCTAATCAAAAATCCCACAATACTTTGAAGGTAACTCATCCCTACCACTAATATCCCAACTAACCACATGGTCTGAAGCCCACTTTCCCAAACAATCCACCATCATGTTCCATTCGTGAGGGATATGACAAAAGGAGATAGAGTCCAAGGAACTACATAGACTTAGAATTTTTCTGGCCAAAAAGGCTAATTTCCAATTAACATCCTCCAAACTTTGTTTATTCAACATATCCACAACAATCTGAGAGTTAGACTCACATATGATCTTTTTCCAGCCTAAAGAGCATCCTCTGTCAACAACAATCTTAATAACAAGGGCCTCCATTAGATTATTAGAGTGTTGACCCTTGTAAATAGAGAAGAGAAAAACCACACAACCATCACTACCTCTACTTATAGCCCCAATACCAGCATGACCAGGGTTCCCCTGAGAAGAGCTATCTGTATTAATCTTCAAGATCCCAACCAGGGGAGGAGTCCATCACCCATCCTTGCAAACACGTTGCTTTCAATGGAAATGCCTTTTTCCAAGAGTACATCCCTAACTATTATCACCCTAGTTCAAATTCCTCACAATAGCTTGATTTCCAAGATCTATACTTCCAGACATATCACACTTTGCAAAAATAGTCTCTTAAAGTCTACTAAGAGTATTCCTCCACAATTAAAGACTTTATAACTTATAGTCAAAAAAAAATTTATGGTTCCTCTCCAACCAAAGGTTCTAGAGAATAAAGATCGGCCCAACCATCTAGGCAATCTGCAAGAAAGAAGTCTTTGCTGGAGGTCTGCCCAAGCTTTCCCAAAAATCAATTAGAGATGTAGCATGAATACAACCATGAATCCAAGTCTCCCACCATCTATGTCATATCTCCCTCAAAAAAAGGCAAAGAAAAAATAGGTGAGAGGTACACTCTTCATTATGCAAACAAATGAAGCAAATAGAAGGTCCCTAAAAACCTCTTTTGTGAAGATTCTCCCAAGTGAGGCATTTCTTCTGAGCCAACAACCATAAGAAAAAATTACATTTGGGCCAAGAAAAGTTATTCCAAACCTTCTGCCACCAATGCACTTTAGCTGGACCATGTAAGTTCTTGTCAAGTATAGCATAGCCTTGAGCCACAAAGAATTTACCTTTTGGTCTAGGACTCCAAGCCAAAACATCCCTCACATTAAGGGAGCTACAAAACCTATTCTCCAAAACATGAGAAAGAAGAGCATGACCCTCATTAAAGCCACCTACAGGCCACTCCTGAGGATCCTTCTAGCAAGTCACCTCCACTTGACCCAAACACTTGATAGTCTTAAAATGCTCCACCTTAAACTAGCTAGCATTAGTAAAAGTGTGGCAAAGAGGCTGAAGCTAGGAAAAGCTAGAGATAATAGGCGGGTGGCCATACCAAGAGTCTTGCCAAAACAGAGCATCTGAGCCTCTGTTACAAATCTAGAAGAGACCCTCCTTAATCAACTAAGTGCCCTTCTTAAGCGTATTCCAAACACAAGAATCTTTACCCAGAAAAGCAAGTTGCGACACCTTTGAGCTATCAACACCAAGAAAATATTTGTGAGTAAGAATCCTTGCCTAATCTAGTTGTTGATTGTTGCACCACCTCTAGTACAACTTAGCAGCCAGGGTCGTGACAACAAGCACCATAGACCTAAGACCAAGGCCCCCAATATGCTTTGGCCTACAAATACACTCCCACTTAACTAAACTCCACTTTTAGGAGAGGAGGCTGCTAGACCAAAGGAATTTCTGAGAAAGAGCATCAAAATCCCTCACAAAGGTGGAAGGGGGAACCTACACAAAATGCATGTAAATGGGGAGAGGCTGTACCACAATCTTTAAAAGAACCACTCTCCCAACAGAAGAAAGCCACCTATAAGTCCAATGACTAACTTTACTTCAGATTTTATCTAAGATGCCCTACCAATACTCTCTATACTGAGATCTCAAAGCAAAAGGGATCCCGAGGTATATCAAGGGAAGAGAACCGATCTAAAATCTAAGGATCTTAGCAATCCTATTTCGAATAAGCTGAGGGGTATTCAAGAAGTAAATGGAAGATTTTTCATCATTAATACAATGACCTAAAGCCTTCAAATAGATATCTAAGGCTCTCTTGAAGTTCATAGCTTCATTAACTCTGGCCATGCCCATCATCATAGTATCATCCACAAACTGAAGGTGAGAGTAGAAAGGAAGAGAATTGTTCCAACTCCAACCTTGAATAAGACCCTGCCCCACTTGAGATTTAATAAATCTTCTAGGACCCTCCACCATGATAATGAATAAATAAGGAGATAAGGGTCCCCTTTTCGAAGTCCCTGAGAAGCACTAAACAAATCTGATGGTTCCCCATTAATAAAAACTAAGAAGGAAGAAGAGGTCACACAACTAAGAATCCAATTCACCCACTCCTTAGCAAAGCCAAACATCAAGAGAATTTTCTATCAAAATTCTTAGCTCACCCAACCATAAGCTTTAGCCATGTCAAGCTTCATAAACATAGCTTTCTCCTTAGAATTAACCATAGAATGAATAGCTTCCATTGCAACCACAACACCATCCAAAATTTTCCCTCCTTCAACAAACCACCCTACTTAGGAGAGATCAGAGTGAGTTTTAATTTCTGGATTTGATTGTGTATAGTTTTTACCATCAACTTTTTAGATCATACCGCATGATCCATCATCATGATCCAAGAGAACATGAAGAACAACAAATAAGGAGATACAAAACTATCATTTATTGTTTTTCATGTTCTCTTGCATCTTGATGATGGATCATGTAGTATGATCTGAAACATTGATGGTAAAGAAACTATACACATTCAAATCCAGAAATTATAACTCATTTTCATGGATTGTGGAAATCTAATAGATCTGAGAGATCTGAGTACTAAGGAGAGGCTTAAGTATCTCTGCAATTAGCTTGGTGATGATCTTATAAACAACATTACATAGTGCAATAGGTCTAAATTGAGCCAACTAATTAGCCCCCTCCTACTTAGGTATGAGAGCCAAAAAAGTAGAATTTATGGACTCGAGCATTTGTTTATTCCTATGAGATTCTTGAACCACCTCGAGGAGATCAAACTTTATTATTTCCTAGAACTCCTAAAGAACTCAATTGGAAACCCATTTGGGTTAGTAGCCTTACCTTTTTTCATGTTAAACACCACTTTTTCCAATGTAGGTAACAAAATAGGACATAAGAGAGCCCCATTAATCTCAGCAGAGACCAGGTGAGGAATGCAATCCAAAATAACCCTCTCCCCATCCCTAGCAACAAGATCCTCCTTAGAAAAAGATTTGAAAAATAATTGACCGCAACCATGGAAATATAAACATTGGAAGAGAGATGAGCCCCTTCAAGCGAGATAAGAGAGGAGAAAGAATTCCCCTGCCTCCAAGCCTTGACCAAATTATGAAAGAATGCAATGTTCCTATCCCCCTCTTGAAGCCAATTAACATGAGATTTCTGATTCCAGAAGATCTCCTTTTGAAGCTCCCACTCTTCTAATCCTTTAAGATCCAAGGAGTCAACTTTACTTAGATCAAGGATCCTCCCTTGATCTCAAATCAAATAAGTGATGTTATCTAACTTAGCTTGAGCATCTATCCTCTGAGCTTTTAGGTTCCCAAAACATTGTTTATTCCACTTCTTAAGCTCGTACTTAACATGTTGAAGCCTCTTACAAAAAGTAAGCATTGTCGTCCCATAGGCAAGCATCCCCTCACACCACTAATCCACCATAAGATCCTGCAAAGATTGATCTCTTAAGCACATTAACTAAAATTGAAAGAAGGCTTTTTGGTGACTCCATACGTAGTGATAGAGAGCTTGATAGGCCAGTGATCAGAGCCTCTCCAATCAAGAATTTTTGAACTAGTGATCAAACTATTGTTCATCCAATAATAGGAAAACAAAAATCTATCGAGCCTTTCTGAGATAGCCTCAACACCACATCTCCTATTATTCCATGTAAAGACACCATTAGTTGGCTTCACATCAATGAGATTCAAGGAACCAATCATGTCCCTAAGAAGATTTGTAAAGGGGTCTAGCCTAGCTAACCCACCACACTTTTCATCTAAATTGGTAACGAAATTAAAATCACCAGTCATAATCCATGGAAGAAATGGGTCTAAGATCCAGACACATTTGATGTGAGCCCAAAGATTTGGCTTACCTAAAAGATTAGTAGGAGCATAAATATTGGATAGGAGACACCTTTCTCTAGTCTCCAAACAAGATGCAACCAGAGAGATAGAGGAGCGACTAGAAATCCACCATAAGGGGAGTACTTTCCTCGAGTTCTCGAAGCAAGCCACCCCTCTTGAACAATTCCAAGCTTCCACCCCTTTCCAATTTCCTTGGGGCCAGATGCACGAAGCACAACTAGCCAAACCATCCACTGTAAGCTTAGTTTCCTGAATAAAAACCACATCAGGTAACTGAGAATCAATTAATCTACGAACAATCTTTTGTCTAGGGATGTTGTTCAACCCCCGAACATTCCATGATAGAACAATCATTTATGGGTGTGGGAGAAGTGGGAATCAATGGGTTTCACAAACCCAGACTCAACCAAAGTATCCCCCATAATCTTGACCTTCTCTTGATCAGTCTTTCTGCCACTCCTTGACAGTTTATCAAGAGGCCCCTTTTTAAAGAATTTTTGTTGTAAGCCTAAAATAGGAGGGGTTTTGTTGTCCTTGGTCAAGTCTGACACCCCCTTAGGAGTAGGGGGATCTAAAACCACTGCAGTAGAACTCATCAGAGCTTGTGACCCTTGGGGATCCCTAGTATCCTGAACCTGAGAAGTCAAATTCAGAGCAATCTATTCAATCTGGAGATCCTCTAGAGATAGTAAATGATCCTCCTTCTTTGCCTCTTCTTCTTGAACTTCATGCAAACCCTTACCCCCTAAAGAAAGCTCAATTGGAAAACCTTCCTCCTGTACCAAATCTTTAAGAACATCAAATCTATTAAAAGTGCCATCATTGTGTCTATCCAACCAGGTTCTCTTCTTACCCTTGCCTTTGTTACGGGACTTAACCTGAGTAAAGCCCTCATTATCTGCAGGTTTAGTATGCACAGGATCCTTCCTCTTGTCCCCCTTATGAGGTTTGGAGGCATCCAAGGGGACGGTCTTAAATCTGGGGCATTTGCAAAGTAAATGACCATATTCATGATAAATTTGACTTCCAAAAGGGAGGGTCTCGTAATCCAACTGTTGGATCCAAGAAGAAGATCCCATGCATTTTTCCATAGAGTCTAGTAATGGATTAGTTAAATCAACTTCTACACAAATATGAACATAAGAAATTACCTTATGATCTTGAATTTGTGTATCCACTCCCACAGGTTTTCCAAGAAGCAATGAAATTGAGTGAAGAATATATTCCCTCCAAAATTCCAAAGGAAGCCTGGGCAAATGTACCAACATAGGTGCCTGTGAGGGGATCTCTTCGGCAGAGTTGAAACCCATGTGCCAAGGCTTAATGAAAAGCCCCACTTGGTTAAAGAAGTAAGGGCCTCCTTCAAAAGCCCTATTCTTGTCCGACATGCATGAGAAGATAACCAAAAAATAGTTATTCATTGCCAAAATAATCTACATATCACCTTATTTGCACAACGCCCATTTTCGTCTTTATCTATCATTCTTTATTTTATGAATTTATTGGTAATCAAACTAACTAACTAATTATGAATCATTCGAATGAATCTTTTAATATTATTTGATAATTTAGTGTAGATTATTTGAGACATTAGAAATGAAAATAGATAAAATAACTTAATTTAAATAAATAAAATTAATGAATCATTCAAATAATTTTAAAAATATTATTAGTTAATATTAATTATGTTTTACTTAATTAAAATTGATTATTATGTAATTATAAAATATAGAGAAAATGACAAAAGTATCAAAAAAAGTAGGGCATTCAGGAAACTTCATAAAAATCAAGAAAAAATAAACAAGTTCACTTGCAAATAACTCCAGATGCAGACTTCCCCCAAATAACTCATCAAATCAATCTTAGATAATAGTGGGGAGCACTCTATGAGTTAAAAATCATTTTGATGTACTCTCTACGATCTAGGAATAACAACAAGATTATAAAAATATCAGAAAGGATGAATGGTTTTGACATGAAGTGCAACCATTATCAAAAATCAAAAGAGTAATGAAGAATATAGTTGGAACCTGGTTAAAATCATAAAGCATAGAAAGCATGAGGATGAAAAGTTGATCTCAAAACCCCACACCAAGAAAAAAATTTTGGATCAACCATTAAAGAACCAAGAATATTTTTTTCAAGAAAACCAAATATATCAACAATGGAGGTAAACAAGAGAAGCCTACCCCTAATCTTAATAAGTAGAGCACTTATATGATATCTCAACCTATAAAGATCTCATAACCCAATAATATACCCTTAGGATCTTCTAAACCCTATCTGATCCAGTCTAAAGCTCTAGCAAAAAAACAAAAATCATTTATGTATGTATTGAAAAACCCCATTGATAGATCAACAAAGAAGGTAATGAATAAATGCCAAGCATCTATTTATATTCCC
The DNA here is from genome assembly GCA_028749045.1 of Cupressus sempervirens. Classification (NCBI taxonomy): domain Eukaryota; kingdom Viridiplantae; phylum Streptophyta; class Pinopsida; order Cupressales; family Cupressaceae; genus Cupressus; species Cupressus sempervirens. The sequence continues at coordinate 129,233,649 of CM053786.1, read as the reverse complement.
CCACATAGGAAAAAGCAACTTGAAACAAATAAGCAGATTGGATTGACAAACCCTCATCAAAGAAAAACAAAAAATTTGAAAATGTTGAAACTATTGTCATTAGCAATGAACATAGTGAAGCAAAATGTTAGGAATGTTTTGATCTAGGAATCTACGCAATATGGAACAGTCCAATAAAATACAGAGCCAATCTGGAATAAAACCTAACAAAAACCTGAGGAGCAAAGGTAAGTAACATAACTCCTCATGAAAATCGATATTGGTAACTACAATGTCAGGATCGTAAAATTAGGAATGAACTAATAGAAATATCAAACTATTTTTATAAAGGGCATCCTATTAAATTTATAGCATGGCAACCCAATTTTAATGAAAAAAAAAAAATCAGATATAGTTAATTAAATGGTTGGAATGTGCAAATATTCTATCAGAACCAAATGATATCAATATAATAAAAAGAATAGGGCAATATTTAGGAAATCTAATAGGATTCGAAGTAAATCATTACAAAACAAGTAAGATAATATTCTTAGTCTTAATAAAAACAGAACAAAGTGAACCCATAAGTAGAAAAATTATAATGAATAGATCAATATATAAATTAACCTTTACTGAATATATAGGAGAAATAAACAAAATAATAGGAGCAAACTTTAAAAATATAAACATAAAGAATAATCTGAAGGAAGCATAAAGGATCATCAGAAAAAAGGAGAAAAAGGTAGAAGAAAATAGGGAAAAAAGAAAACCAGAGGACAAAGAGAACACAAACAATCAAGACTTGAAGGAAAAAGAGGTTGAACAAGAAGACCAGAGGGAAAACACAAGAAGAGTAGAAGATATAGAGTATAGATGGAAGACAAATATGGATTACCAAATTCCAATGGATAAATATAGAAACTGTAAAGATTGCAGAATAGAAAAGGAAACACTAGAAGAAATAGAGCTCAACGTGAAAAAATTGAATATGCTTTCCCATGAGGTGTTGCTCCTACATAATGATCTGGAAGATGAATTTATCATAGCAGATAGCAATCATATAGAACATAAAGGCAAGGTAGTCATGAGGTCTGAATCATAAAAAAATATAGATAGAGGAAGCAATACAAAGACAAAACTATTAGAAGAAGAAATATATATAGATCAGAATGTAGAAGATAACAATAGAGAGACAACTATAGAGAACAATATAATAAGGGGATTAGAGGAAAATGCTATAGAAAAGGGAGAATCGTCAATGGGAAAAGAATATCAAAGCCCTTGCATCCTGCTAGCTGAATCAACTCAATGGAGTAATTTACCATCAAAGAAAAAAAGTTATAAGTTATCGCAAACACCTAACAATGGGATGGATATGTTACAAGCTAGAATTGTCATTGCACCAAAAGATCAACCTATTAATGCCTGATACAACACTAGACTTATAGAACATAGGAGATGGTTTAAGCCATGTCACAAATCCCAAAGGGGAACATTGACGGTTAGTCCAACAATCCCCCCCCCCCCAGTGTTACCCGAGGAGATTCAAACCTGTGACCAAGCTCTGATACCACTTGTTACAAGCTAGAGTTGTCATTGCACCAAAAGGTCGACTTGTTAATGCTTGATACAACCACTAGACTTATAGAACACAAAAGGCAGTTAAGCCATGTCATGAATCTTGAAGGGGAATGTTGGCAGTTAATCCAATAGGATATGTTTGATCTAGATAAGGAAGAGATAAGCAGGATAGAAGGCTGAAGAGAGAAAGAATTATTGTTGCTAGTATAGATAGAAACTATAATCAAAGAAACAAAACAGAATAGCAGTCAAATAAGAAAATTAGGAGAAAAACAAGAATACCAAAGAGAAGATAATTCACCATGGGAAGAATTTAGACTAATAGACAAAAAAACCCATAGGGAAGAAAGATTAGAAAAAGATAAAATTAAGAGAGAGGGTAAGACTATAGAAGCAGAAGAATACCCAATAAACAATCAATTGATTAAAGAAATTTTAACAGAGGATGATTAGGAAACAAAAAAATCATAAATCACAGTAAAGGTCATAAATCAATTAAATTTGGAAAATTTGGGTGTATCCATTAATTAGGAAGGGATGAAAACAACTAATTGTGGAAAACAAAAATTGAAACGAGGACGAAAATCACTCAAAGAGCTTAGGGAGGTAGCAAGGCAAGCAAAGGAACAAACTAATATAAGAGAAATATAAAAAGGCGGGAAGGGGAAGAACCTTCCCAAGGTCTAATAAGAATTACAACATGGAATGCTAGGGGTCTAAATGCTCCTAGCAAGAAACACTTATTGAAGAGTAATCTCATACTATTTGAAACAAAAATCTTATTAATTCAAGAAACAAAATTAAACAAAGAAGTAACAAAGCCAAGACAAAAATTAGGAATTTGGAAATCTGAATTCAATATATCACATGGTGCTTCAGGTAGATTGCGAATAGTATGGAATCACCAAAAAATCAACCTAGAAATAATAACCTCAAATTCTAATTGGATGGGAAGTAGTCTCAAGCACAAAAAATTATCTCCAGATCATAGTTATAAATGTCTATGGGCCTACACTAACAATAGAGAAATCAGTAGTATGGAACGAGATCAACACATTCTTAAATACGTTACAAAATGAGAACATTATCATTGGAGGTGATTTTAACGCAATATTAAAAAGGGAAGAAAAATAAGGGGGGATTCAGACAATCCCAAGAGCAACAAAAGATTTCAGAGAATGGATAGAGAGAAATTTACTCATAGATATTCCAACAAAAAGTGGAATATACACATGGAATAACAAAAGGAAAGACTTTAGCTACATAGTAGAAATATTGGACAAATTCTTTTTTAAAGGAGATTTAAGTAGTCTAAAAAGAGAAATCATAGCATAAATCCTACCAATGGCACACTAAGATCATTTTTTAGTAAAAATAGAAATCAAGGAATCATCCAAACCCACTAGAAACCCATTTAAGTGTGAAAAAATGTGGTTTATTGACAAAAACTTCATGAATAATATAAAAATCTGGTGGCAAGAAGAACAAATACATGACTCAAAAATGTTCTACTTCGTATCCAAACTAAAAATTGTTAGAAAGGTTAATCTTTCCTTGGATATATTAATTGGGATATTCCAAGGGTCCCTAAATGTAGTTTGTCCTCTTGTACACATGTGGAGGACATGTCATTGTTTGTCCTTTATTCCACATGTAAGGACAACTCTTGTTTATTTCTTTATTTAGTTTATCCTCCTTAAGAGGATTGTGACACTTTGCACACACCTATTATGAATGTGGCATTCATAGAAATGGGAGTTACAAATGCAACTCCTTTCTCATCTCTATATAAGAGATGCTCCTCCTTCTTTCTTCTTCACTCTTAGCACTTGATGTTATTGTATTGAGCTTCTTTTTCTCCAACACACTCTCTCTCTCTTCTCTAGGCATTTTCCTTCATTCATAATACTCACAAGGGGTTTTCTTTGCTTTCCCCTTATAAATCCTTGTCTCCATTGTTGAACCATCTTGGTGTATGCTCTTGGATTTTGCTTATCTTATGGTAACATTGTTTCACACTTAACTTACTCGGATTGTTTCTCATTCCTTGCTCAATATTATCATTTCTTACATGGTATCAGAGCTTGGCTATCTAATACTTGTTTTAAGTTTTGTGTTGAAGGTTGCCATTCATTAGAGCACACCTTATTTGGAGACGTCATTGAGAGAAGAAGTTTGTGTTGCAATTTTCTGCTCATTCTAACATCTTTTGTGTGCGGGTTTTTAGAGTATCATTTTTATCATTGTTTACTAACCCTCTTTGGAAGGCTTGCCACCAAAGGGTATTCTTATAAAAATTTCAATTTTTTTTCTTGTTTTGGAAGGCATGCCGCCAAAACAAGAAGTATTATTTCAGTCCACTTATTTATATTAAATTGTGCAATTTTTTTATAAATATTGTATATATTTATTAATACTCTTAGAACTTACATGGGTTAAGTTTTCAATATAATTTTCCTACTCTTCTTTTTAAAAAAATCTAATACATTTTTTATTTTTTTTAATCCATATCTCAATTTATATATTTGGCAAATCTATTTTTTTTTTTTTTAAAAAAAATTATTCTGAATTTCTAATTAAGAACTCTTTCATCCTTAATCTTTCTATCCTTTTAACTCTTAAAGATCACTCAGATCTTTTAGAAACTTTCTTTTTTTCCTATTTGCATGCAATAAGATCGCTTTTCTTTGCCCCTTTACTTATTGCATTCGAACTTTGATGCGTTCTCTATTTTTTTTTAGTTTGCTGCATTACTCGTCCACACTTCTCAGCCTTCGGGTAATTTCATAGAGATCCTGAGACAAAAACCCTATCTCCATTATAAGCTCATGCACCTGCTGAAGAACAGACATCCGAGAATCTGCATCGTCCTTCCAAGAACTTGTGGTGCCTTCACGAATTGCGGACCTTCTAGCCGATGGGTCTTGGTTGAGCGAGAGAAAGTTTGTGGTGCTGGTGCAAGAGGCTCCCTCCTCCCTTTTGCTGTTGTTGCACACCGAGCCGCACATTTAATATGAAATAATATTAGCCGCTCTTCTCTTTCCTCCTGTCGATTTCCTCGCCGTCTGCTTGGTACGAACCATCTTTTCAATTCACTACTTTCCTTGTACTGAATCTTTGTTTCTTCAGTGCAACGTCCAATCCGTATCACCAACCCGCTTATTTGTCCATGATTCAATCCATCCTCTCGGCTTAAATTGAAGTGGTCTACTTCAATACTTTATCAGGCAGTTTAGGATCATCATCACGTTTGGCCTCTTCTTCGTATAGGATAGTTTTGACTGCAACATCCTCACCGCTCTTGAGTTTGGCCAAAGCTTCATATAGATCTAAATTTAATATTGTTTTTTGTTGAGGACGCACATTCGGCAGTGCATTTTATGATTCATTCCATCTAAGTGATTACTCGGGGTAGGGATCTGTGTGCTGGCCGGGAAGAGCCCTACGTTGATAAACACAAAAGGAAAAAGCTAGAGGCTGCCGATCTGAAGGAAAAATGCTTTGATCGACATAGATTTCAGCCTAAATCTTGATTGAAACCCTCGGGGTAGGGTTTTCCGCCTTGTTTGAAACCCTCGAGGTCAAGTTTGTGGCCTGAATCTTAATTGAAATCCTGAGTTGTTGCATGTTCAAAAAAATAATACGTGTCACTTTCATTATTATTTTTTCTAGAAGATTCGTTTTAACTTTGTTCCAAGTGTTGCATCTTAAATTTTTTGCGTGCTATTTTTATCATTACAAGCGTTTGAAATTTCGTTTCCTTCTTGCATGCAATTCTGTCCATCATTGTTTTTTGGGCATATTATTAATATAGGCATCCTAAATATAGCGAATTAGATTCGTTGTCCTTTTTTAGCCTATTATCATCCTAATAACGCTTCTGCAGGATTCTGTTTCAGGTTTATCCTTGTACTAACATTTTGTTGCAGAATTATTATTTTTATCACTTTTTTTTCAAAGTCATATTTCTATTAGGGGGGGCATTTTTATTTATAAAAAATGTCAACCTTAATTCCAGAAATAAAACTTAGTTATTCTAATTATCATTCCTGGAAAACTCATATCTCATTCATTTTTCGTTTTAAACACCTATTCGAAATAGCCACTGATCCTTCTCTTGAACCTGGTTCAGCGGCTACCCAAGATGAAAAAGATACTTGGAAATCTAAAAATGAAGAAGCTTTAGGTTTAATTGGTATTTCCATTATTCCAGATTTATATGTGTTAATTGCTCACTGTTCTAAAGCTCATGATGCATGGTCCATCTTGCAAACCAAGTATGACAGTGGAGATGAATACCGCAAAATACAATTGCAGGATCAACTTGAAGATCTCAGGTATGCAGATTTTAAAAGTATGGATGAATTTCTGTTAAAATTTGACTCTCTTAAAAGTCAAATTATTGCCTTAGGTGTTCAATTAGAGGACATTCGTTTAATTCATCTTTTTCTTAAAAAGTGTCTTCCTAGACAGTTTCAACAGTTTATAACTAATATTCATGCACAACTTGCTATTCCTACTTTAACTTCTCACTTAACTTATGTTATTTTTCAAACTTTATTAAGACAGGAAGAAGCTAAGCTTTAATTCAGTTTGGTACCCTTAAATCAACTGAACATGCATTTGTGTCTAGAAATTCAAATAATAATTTTCGTTCCAATAATAATAATAATAACAACAAACAATATAATACTAATTCAAATAATTCCAACAATAAATTTCATGCGAAATATAACAATAATAACAATCATCATAATAACAATCGTAATACTAATAATCAAAGGAATCATTCCAATTCCAAACATCATTGTTTTTATTGTGGCAAAGATGGTCATATTGTTAATAATTGTTTTAAAAAGCAAAATGATAAAAAAACCTATGAATAATACTAACAATAATAAAAAATCAAATCATAAAAAAGGTAACTCTACTGGTTCTAATTCTCGTCATGCTTTTACTTGTAGCTTGAATCTTTGTAGACCTTTAGAATGGATTGTTGACAGTGGTGCATCACAACATGTAACTTCTCATAAAGAAATTTTTGACTCTTTACAACCTGATATTGCTAACATTCCTATTCAGTTAGCTAATAATCAGACTTGTAAAGTTGAAGGATTAGGTAATGTTACTATTCCTAATGGTAAATTGCATGATGTATTATATGTACCTGACTTGAAAACTAATCTACTTTCTGTTTCATAGTTATGTCAGGACTATAAAGTTGAATTCTACAAAGATACATGTTATATCATAGATCCTCAAATTCAAAAAGTGATTGCCCATGCTAAAATGGATAATGACAATTTGTTTGAATTCCATGAATTTGCTAGTTCACGTTATTCATTACATACTTCTATTGATTTCAATATATGGCATGAAAGACTTGGCCATTTAAATTCAGATTATATTACTTTCATGCAAAAGCACAATATGGTTGATGGCTTGCCTCACATTATTCCTTCTAAGATTGCCTGTACAGGTTGTATGAGTGGTAAGATGCATAGGGAGCCCTTTCCAAGTGGAAAATCATGGCGGGCAACTCATAAGTTGCATCTTGTCCATAGTGACCTATTGGGCCCCATGGAGAATAACTCCATCCAAGGTTCTCGGTATGCACTTACCTTTGTTGATGATTTTTCTAGACGAACTTGGATCTATTTTTTGCATAGCAAGGATCAAGTTCTTGATATATTCATTGAATTTCAATTATATGTTGAAAGGCAATCTAGTTTTAAACTTAAAATTCTTAGAACTGATAATGGAAAGGAATATGTGAATAATGCTTTTCACTCTTATTTAAAATCATGTGGAATTAAACACGAGCTTACTATCCCTTATACACCACAACAAAATGGTGTGGCGGAAAGAAAGCATCAGACCATTGTTGAAATGGCTAGAAGCATGTTACATGCTAAGAATCCGTATTATAAATTTTGGGCTGAAGCCATGTTTTGTGCAACTTATATTCTTAATAGGACTCCTACCAAAGCCCTCAAGGTTATTACTCCAGAAGAGGCTTGGTCTGGTAGGAAACCTAATTTACATCATTTGAGGATTTTTGGCTCTATTGCTTATGTTCATACCCCTAAACAGAAAAGGCATAAATTAGATGCTAAGTCATCTCCTTATATGTTTGTTGGTTATGATGAAAACACTAAGGGTTATTGTGTTTATGATTCCACTACTAACAAAGTTCAAGTTGCTAGAGATGTTTGTATTGCAGAAAATGGAGTCCATGATTGCTCTACTACACATGATGCAGAATTCAGTGGCACTAAAATTGTGCTGGTGGAGGACCAACCTCCTTCTCTTAACCCTACTCCTCCTCTTAACCCTTCAACTCAAGTACCACCTATTATTTCTACTCCTACAACTCATGATATTCAAGTAGCTACTAATGATGCTTATATTGCTAATGATTCTTCCTCTAGTGATAATTCTATTGCAACTAAACGTAAACCTAAATGGGCTCAAAACTTAATCAATGAAGGTGATGATTACATTTCTAGATTTGGTGGAATTAAACATAGAAGGATTAATTATTGTAATTATGCTTTGATGACTACTATTATGAATTCTAACGATCCTAAGTCTTTTGATCAAGCTAATTCTCAACCTCATTGGCAGAAAGCCATGCAAGAGGAATATGATTCTTTAATTGCTAATCAAACTTGGGATTTAGTCAAGTTACCTCATGGCAAGAATATAGTTTCATGTAAATGGTTATACAAAAAAAAATTGAATACTAATAATGAAATTAGTAAATTTAAGGCTAGACTAGTTGCTAGAGGTTTTTCACAAATTGAAGGATTAGACTATAATGAAACTTTTGCTCCTTTTGCTAAAATGCCTACTATCAAATTAGTTCTTGCTTTAGCATCTAAAATGAATTGGCCCATTCATCAAATGGATGTTAAAAGTGCCTTCTTCAATGGTGATTTACATGAAGAAATCTATATGGCTCAACCTCCTGGATTTGTTAAGAAAGGTAGTGAAAATCTGATTTGCAAATTGAAGAAATCTATTTATGGTCTTAAACAATCACCTAGAGAATGGTATTCTAAAATTAATTCTTTCTTTATTTCTCAAGGTTTTGCTAGAAGTCAGAATGATCCTAATTTGTATATTAAACATACTAACGATGATATTATCATTGTTATTGTTTATGTAGATGATCTAATTCTCACTTCTAGTTCAGATGCCTTGATTTCTGATATCAAGTTTCAACTTAAACAGAAATTTCAAACGACTAATTTAGGTATCTTACATTACTTCTTAGGTATGCAAATTTGCCAAACTCCTAAGGGTATCTTTCTTTCTCAAAGCAAGTATGCTTATGATCTTTTAGAAAAATTTAAGATGAATGACTCTAACCATGTTTCAATTCCATGTGAATTAGGTACTAAATTAATGAATGATATGAATACTCCTTTTGTTGATGAAACTTTGTATAGACAGTTGGTAGGAAGTTTAAATTATTTAACTCTTACTAGACCTGATATTACTTATAGTGTTGGTTTAGTTTCTCGATTTATGTCTAAACCTCAACAAACTCATTTTAAAGTTGCTAAACGCATCTTAAGGTACATTAAAGGAACTATTAATATGGGATTATTTTATGATGCAAATTCTGAATTTATTTTACATGGCTATACTGACTCTGATCTAGGTGGAGATCCCAATGATGGGAAGTCCACTTCTGGTTATTGTTTCTTTGTTGGTTCAGGTGCAATTTCTTGGAAAAGCAAAAAAGAACACTCTATTTCCCTTTGCTCAACTGAAGCTGAATACAAAGGTTGTACCAATGCAGCTAAGGAAGCTTTATGGATTAGAAGACTTCTTGATGATTTGGGTCTACCTCAACAATCACCTACCCCTATACATTGTGACAATCAAAGTGTTATTGCCTTGGCAAAGAATTCAGTTTTTCATGCACAAACCAAGCATATTTCACTTCAACATCACTTCATTCGAGAACAAGTTGAAGACAAGCAATTACTCTTCTTTATTGTAAAGGAGAAGATCAAGTGGCTGATATTTTAACCAAACCACTTTCTAAAGAGAGATTTCAGTTCCATTGTAAAAATTTGGGTTTACAACCTGTTGATGTAAACTCCCCAAGTAAAGATTAAGGGGGGGTGTTAGAAAGGTTAATCTTTCCTTGGATATATTAATTGGGATATTCCAAGGGTCCCTAAATGTAGTTTGTCCTCTTGTACACATGTGGAGGACATGTCATTGTTTGTCCTTTATTCCACATGTAAGGACAACTCTTGTTTATTTCTTTATTTAGTTTATCCTCCTTAAGAGGATTGTGACACTTTGCACACACCTATTATGAATGTGGCATTCATAGAAATGGGAGTTACAAATGCAACTCCTTTCTCATCTCTATATAAGAGATGCTCCTCCTTCTTTCTTCTTCACTCTTAGCACTTGATGTTATTGTATTGAGCTACTTTTGCTCCAACACACACTCTCTCTCTTCTCTAGGCATTTGCCTTCATTCATAATACTCACAAGGGGTTTTCTTTGTTTTCCCCTTATAAATCCTTGTCTCCATTGTTGAACCATCTTGGTGTATGCTCTTGGATTTTGCTTATCTTATGGTAACATTGTTTCACACTTAACTTACTTGGATTGTTTCTCATTCCTTGCTCAATATTATCATTTCTTACAAAAATGATAAAAGAAAAGACTCTAAAATGGAATAAAGTACAATTCAAAAATATAGTTAAAGAAAAGTTAGATATAGAAGAAAAAATAGAAAAATTAAATAAAGAAGTTATCAAAAAGGGAATGAATAACACAACTTATTTGCAAGAAAAAGAATAACTACTAAAATAAGAAGAAATTTTAGTTAAAGAAGAGGTGTTTTGGAAGCAAGAGTCTAGGAAGAAATGGCTAATAGAAGGAGATCGCAATAAAAAATACTTCCATACAAGTACCCTACAGCATAGAACTTCTAACAATATATTAAAAATTAAAAACCCACAAGGTAATTTTATAGACAATCCGAGTAAAATAGTAGAAAATTTTGTAGATCACTTCAAAGATATCCTTAATAATTATGAAACTTCTTATAGAATAGAAAAAGAAGAGATGTTGAAAGCAATACCTAAGGTTATCACAACAGAAGATAATAAATCCTTCAATAAACCTTTCACACAGCAAGAGATTAAAGCAACTCTCTTTAGTATAAATCCACACAAATCACCAGGACTAGATGGATTCAAGCTTTCTTCTTCCAAAAATGTTGGGAAATAATAGGAGTGGATTTGTGGGAAGCAATTGAAGCATCAAGAAATGGGGGGACACTTTTAGCGGAAATCAATCACACATTCCTAACTCTAATTCCAAAGAAAAATAAGGTTGAAGAACCAAGAGACTTCAGACCTATTGCTCTCTGCAATAATATCTATAAAATCTTCTTGAAAGCTTTAGCAAATTGACTTAAATAATATCTTCCTAAATTAATATTAGAAGAAAAGACAAGGTTTGTACCTAGGAGATTTATTTTAGATGGCATCTCAATCATTCAAGAAACTATACATTTAGCAATAAAGAATAAAGAAGCATGGATGTTGCTAAAACTAAATATACAAAAAGCATATGATAAAGTAGACTGGATATTCCTATGTAAAATCCTCAAAGTTTTGGAATTTTCACATCAATGGATCAACATCATTTTTTAGTGCATATCTACCCCAAAAATCTCACTCCTCATTAGTGGAACTCTAGAAGGATTCTTCAGTATATCTAGGGGGATATGACAAGGAGATCCTATCTCTCCCTTCCTATTCATCGTCATGGAAAAAACCTTTGGGAGATCAATTAAGATAGCACAACTTCAAAACAAAATTGAAGGAATTAAGGTCATTAGAAATGTGGCTAACACCACACATCAGCAATTCGCTGATGACACAATACTAGCTAGAGCCAACACTAAAAAGAGTCAGACTACATTAAAACAATCCTAAACAATTACACAAAAGCATTAGGTCAAAAAATTAATGCAGAAAAATCCAAAATCTTTTTCTTAATTAGAACATTAGATAGAGAAGAATACATCCGCAATGAACTAGGATATAAGAAGGTACCTTCCCTTTAAAATATCTAGGAGTATACCTAGATAAAGGGACTAAAAAGAATTAAGGTTGGGAGCATGCTTTGGAAAAAATAGATAATTAGACAGAAGCTTGGAAATGAAAATGGTTAACCAAAGCTGGGAAAGAAACAAAAATCAAAGTAATCCTATCAGCTATACCTATATCAACTAACATGTTCACAATTACCAAAGAATATCAATCAGAAAATAGAAAAGAAATTAAGAAACTTCTTTTGGAAAGGTATAGAAGACAAGAAGAAGGCAACATTAATAAGATCCATCATAGTCATTAGAAAGCTAGTTCAGAGTACTTCAGTCATGCAAAATTTCAAATCTTTAGTGCTCCATTTGGACCTGGTAATTTAGCTCCGAAGAAAGGAAATCAGTGAAAAAACCTCAAATTATTCATGTAACCTTCTATCTAGCTAGTTTTGATAGAAACTTAATTTCTATCGAAACGTTTTGCCCAAACTTTCAGTAGAAACTAAATCACATAGATTCTATCGAAAGTATGGGTGGTTTAACCACGTGGTTAACAAACTACTTTCTAGTTTTGATCGAAACTACTAAGGTAGTTTCAATTGAAACTAGAAAGTAGTTTTGATTGAAACTAGGGAAAGATAGCATGGGATCTTGCCTAGTCCGCCCCTAGGGGTGTTTCTCTAGTCAACCCCTAGGGGTTTTTCCCTAGTCAGCTAATAAAGTTGTTTTTTTAAAGAATTTTTTTAAATATAAATATGAGTTTCATTTTTTCCAATTTACATTTATGTAAAATCAAGTTATTGGCTTTTGAATTGGGAAGAAAGAAATATTTGACAAACTTCAACCTATTTTCAAATTTTGGAGGAAGAATTTATGACATGGGCAATAAAGATAAAAGAGCAAGTAAATATGCACGAAGAAGAACTAAGGAACAAGAAGATGAAAATCGTCGAAAAATGCTAGCAAGATAATATCTTAGATCAGGAACACATGCATAATCTTTTTTCCAATGTATTTAATTAGTTTATTTAGTTAGGATTAGGATTTAAATCCAATTAGGAATATGATATTTATTTTAAATTAGCATTACTATTAACTTAATATTAAGAGTTTATTTGAAATTATGTTCATATTTAGGCCATTAGGGTTTATTCAATTATGTCCATATTTAGTCCTTAGGGTAAATATTACATTATGAATAAATTTAAATTATGAATTTATTTAGCATGGGAATTAACTTGTTTATTCAATTATCTTAATAATTTATAGTCCATTAAGGTTTATTAGATTATGATTAAATTTAAATAAATGAATTTATTTAGGACATAGTCAACTAGGACAACCTACCGACATTGGAGAAGGTTCATCCCAAGTTCAAATAGGTACATGTGCATCTCTTGCAAGTATATAATATAGATCTCTTTAGATTTCTAGGTCTCTATCAAACTTTATATCTTTAATTTTTAAATTTAGTGAGCGATATTTCCCCTTATAAACTTACTTGATTTTATTTGTTATATCGTACATGTGCAACTCTAGTAGATGATGAAAATGTTGGACATGAGGAAATTGAAGATGAAGCAATGTATATTGAAGAAGGACCATCTGAAGGTTAGATAATTTAATCAAGTACCTAATATTTCACTCAAGTTAAACATGTATATATGTATACATATATGTCCCCTAAAGAGATTGTATCTTAAGACTTTGTTTCATTTTTTCTTGTGCAAACCAAGATCAAACAAAAAATGAGAATGTTAATATAGCTCAAAGATTGAAGAGAAAAATTAATCATAGAAACATAGATCATTTAATTGAAATGGATGTGGAAAAATTGAGAGAATATGCTAATCAACCTACACATACTACGAAGAGGAAATTGAATAAAAAGTCTAAAGACATAATTGCACAATTTAAGAATCTATCAATAGTGGAGAAAACTCAACTATTATCAATTTCACTTCTTAAAGATGAATTAAAAGAGTCACTAAGACTATTGGGTATAGATACAAGTATAAAAAAGAGGAGGACTTCTAAGCTAGAAAAAGATATTGTTGAAAGTGTTAAGGAAGGGTTACATTCCATTGGGAAAAAAACTAGATCTGCAAATAAATCCATTGCACGAAGAGTGATACTAACATCTATTTTAAATAAGAAAACATCCCAAAATAGACAGATCTCTTCATTATCATCTCATTTTGGGTATAGTCGAAAGACAGTACTACATTATCTGAAAAGGAGAAACAATTTGAATGATAGTACATTAGAAGGCAATTGGACACTAATGTGTAGAGCTCCTCAATCTAACAGAATTGGGGAAACGGTTAAGAACTTAGTTATTCAATTTTGGATTGATAATACTTGTCCTTCACCAAATAGAAGAGATATCATCAAGCAAAGGATTGGGCCTAAGGAATATATTCAACATGCAAAACATTGGTTGGATGTCACTCAACATGAATTATATCTCTCATTTTGTAATTTAAATCCTAACATAAAGATTGGACAAACAATGTTTGAAATATTGAAGCCCTATTTTGTGAAGATAAATAAATCTTTTGAAACATGTTGTTGTCAATATCATGTTGAATTTTATCTGTACTATGAAGGGTTTCGAAAGATGATAGAAGAAAGTGGTGGAACTTCTCAAAATACTTTTCCTAAATGACCGAGTCAATTCATAACATCAATCTTATGTGACAAACCAAATGATTGTGCAATAGGTGAAATAGATTGCATAAGAGGAACTTGTAAAATATGTGGTAACTTGACTAAATTTCCTTTGAGAGAAGAAGATACTAATACGACAAGAATGGTAAAATGTAAGAGATATAAGTACATAAAGTCAGAAACAAAAGATGGAAAAGAATCAACAAGGTTAGAATATGTAGAGGATGAGATATCAGCTGGAGAATTTATGTCAAATTTTCGTAAATTGATTCAACCATATATACGCCATGCATTTTTTGCTAAGTGGCAAGCAGAACAATTTCAAACACTAAGAGAAACTTTTCCACTCGGAACAATTCTATCTGTTGTTGACTTTGCAGAGAATTACTCTTTTGTATCTCAAAAACAACTTCAAGCAGAATACTACTACACAGAGCAGGTTACTATTATGGTTTAAGTGTCTTATCAACATGCACAAATTGATCTAGATGGTGTGGAAAGTATAGATCAAGAATGAGTCATTAAAAAAGAGTATCACTTTTATATTAGTGATGACAAAGAACATGAAACACATTTTGTGGAACATTGTTTTAAGACATTTTTTGAATATTTGAAAAACAAAAACATTAAAATAGAAAAACATTTTGTATGGTCAGATGGATGTGCAGCACAATTTAAATCAGCTAGACCATTTTATGCATTATGTAGATATCATCGATACCTTAATATACCACACATTTGGAGTTTTTTTTAGAGTGGACATGGAAAGGGTGAGCATGATGGTGCAGGAGCTTGTATCAAACGTGCTTTAAGAAAGTATCAAATGGACTATAAAGGATATCACATTAATAATGCTCATGATGTGGTTGAGTGGTGCAAAACACATTTTTCGGTGCCAACAAATATAGATAACACATCATCACAAGCGGATTGGGTCATACCATTTAGAGTGTTTTGGGAGGTATCAAGTATATATAAATTAATTTGTTCATATTTTTAAATTGAATCTCAAATTTATATTTAATATGTTACCTTAGATGATCTCTAACTAAATTATGGACCTTGTGTACATTCAAGTGTTGATAGAAGATCAATGCATGCATGCAAGAGGCTAGAGAAGACACGATCTTTGAATTCAGTTATGAGTACAAATAGTAATGTGTGGTCATTGTACACAAGAGAATACTCATGTTTTTTTCGTAATTGTATTGATGAAGACTATGATGGTTGCATTAATCAAGAACGTTGATATGTGGGTGAATGGACTTTGGTGTCACTAGATGTTATTAATATGAATGAGTTTGAGGATGAAAACTATGATGATATTCCATTGATTTCTAGTGATTATAACCATATTTCAGGATTGATCAAAGTTGGTATGTATGAACTTTATATATACCTGGATCATGTACATGTATAAAATTTTCATAAATTTGGTTAATTTTTATTATATATATGTACTTATGTACATGATATGTATCCAGAATTTTGACATATATAAGTTTGTGTAGGAAATGTTTTTGCAGTCATGGCAGAATTGGAAAATATAGAAGATGTTAGCTATTATTTATTAAGTTGCACCATGGAAAGAGAGAAGCTAACAAAGACTGAAATAAGTGATGAAATTATTTTTCCCACAGGTTAGTATATAGTTGAATTATGTACATGTATGTCAAGTATCTATGTTTTTTATGAATTCAAATTCTTTGACTTAAATTCAAGATTGATGTATTTTTTAAATGTGT
Organism: Cupressus sempervirens; assembly: GCA_028749045.1. Taxonomy (NCBI): domain Eukaryota; kingdom Viridiplantae; phylum Streptophyta; class Pinopsida; order Cupressales; family Cupressaceae; genus Cupressus; species Cupressus sempervirens. The sequence goes on along the minus strand of CM053786.1, from coordinate 129,217,584 downwards.
ACATGTGCAAGTTTTGTTGTTGTACAGGGAACATATTTGAGGCAAAGAAAGGTACTTAAAAATGGGATTCATTTCACCAATTATCAACCTAACAATAAGGTATATCAATATAGTAACCATGTTATTGCCATTAGTCTAACTCTTCATCCAGTCAAAGGACCTAGAATACGTAAGTGGAGGCTCCATATTGATGGTCATGAGAAAATATTAAATGTTATCCAAGAATGAGTTGATCCACTTGATATGAGATAGAAACAACTCCTAATTTGAAATGTAATTCAAGAACAATTTGAAATTTGGTTCAAACTATTTGAAATTTGGTTCAAACTATTTGAAATTTGGTTGAACAATCATTTGATCAATATGAAATTTGGTGGAATAACTAATTTTCTAAATTGAATTTTTACTCTTTCATTTTTAACTCAATGTCTTGAATTCAAATTGTCATAAAGTAACTAATTATAGAAATTATGAACTTATATGTATATGTGTACACTAATTACCTGACATGTGCACCTTGAGGGAAAGAAATTCGAACACCACTTGTCTTAAGGGGATGAAATTAGGAGTTTGTAAAATTAATTATATTGAACTTTCTATTTCACTTAACTTGTCAATTTTAGGACACATGTATGCTTTCAATTTAACTAATTAGGACATGTGCTTTCAATTTTAGGACATGTGAGCTTTCGATTTAACTAATTACCTGACATGTGAGCTTTCAATTTTAGGACATGTGAGCTTTCAAGTTCAAATTGTGATTTGTTTAACTAAATTTTGAACATGTACATGTTTTAAGTTGGACTTGAAATTTGGTTGAACAATCATTTGATCAATTTGAAATTTGGTGGAATAACTAATTTTCTAAATTGAACTTTTACTCTATCATTTTTAACTTAATGTCTTGAATTCATTTAACTTTAGATATTATATTGAACTTTCTATTTCATTTAACTTGTCAATTTTAGAACACATGTATGCTTTCAATTTAACTAATTAGGACATGTGCTTTCAATTTTAGGACATGTGAGCTTTTGATTTAACTAATTACTTGACACGTGAGCTTTCAAGTTCAAATTGCAATTTGTTTAACTAAATTTTGAACATGTACATGTTTTAAGTTGGACTTGAATTAGAACATTGGGCTTAAGGAGATAAAATTCTAGGATATGTGTACAAATAAAAGGGATGAGTTCTATAGATTTACTCAAGTTAGGAATTATGTACAACTAATTACCTGATACTTGAACATTTAATACATGATATATTACCAGACATTTAAATTACATGAACTATATATATATATATATATAATCAATATATTACATGTGTACATATCTAAATAAATTACTTACATATCTTCTAGAAACAATTTATAATATACTAGATCTAGATCTATAATGCATTAGATTCCACAACATAATGTAACATGTGTCAATCATCTCGAGAACAAATAACAAAACATGTATCTATCTAGAGATCTATCAGAAGATAATATCAAATATAAATAGCATGCACACATGTGGACATGCAGATCTAGGTACATCTATATCAAATCAAATACAAATATAACATGCATGTGTGTATATAAAGTGTCTATCTAATAGATGAATGTCTCTCTAGATGAAAGTCTAGAACAAATCATCTAGATTAAAAAAACTATAGATCATTAGGTGCAGGACTATCATCGCCATGCCTCCTCACAACACAGTTTGAAGATTGACTATCAAGGTGATCACTAGGATGTGCTAACCCCTATATATAAATTCAAGAGAAAGTGATATCAATACATACATACATTTAATCAAGAGAAAGTGATATTGAAATACATGTACACATAATCAAAACATAAATAAACATTACCTATCCACTACTGACATCATCGAATGAGTCTCAACGACGTACATGATCTGGCATCAAAGATGGAGTAAAAAGAGGCATGTCCCCCTACATTGTACATGTGCATGTAAAACACATCAAATTAAAATTTCTCTATGATTACAAATCTACGTGCATGATATACATACATGTGCATGCATGCACATGTGTAAATTAAATTAGTTTCAAATGATTGAAATTTTAACATGAACAATTTTTTTTACCTGTGTAGATGGTGGCATCCGATAATACTTAGACTGCCTAGCATCGATTGTGTCCACTAATGCATCCAGATTTTGCTGCGTCGCATCAAGGTCCATCTCTACATCTACATGAGCCCCATCACTGGTGACTGGCACACATCCTAATAATGACGAGCCAAGTGGACTATGTAGATGAGATGGCATAGAAGTAGAATCATCACATGTTAACAAGTCCATCCATCCTATGGTCAACAAGCTCAAATCAACATCATTAAGGTCCACATCTGAACTCTGAGCCTACCTTGTAACACTAGTTGAAGGGTTTGTGGTATGTATATGTCTCTCTGGAGAAAAAGAGTGGTCAGTAGGTGGATCATAATGTGCACTACCACCATGACCACTACCTAATCGATGAGAGGAATATGGCTGAGGGTGTGTCTTAGTACTACCATGGACACAATCTCGAACATCTGATATGGGTATGCCAAGATGCTTTGATACAAATCTATACATATCTAATAGATCCTCAACCAGACTAATCATAGTATCTCATGCCAACACCCCAGTGAGACCCTCTAAGCTAGCCACTAAAGGGATGCATGCTGCACTATACAAGTCTCCTGAAGATGAAGCATAGGATGATGATCAGGAATGCCAACGAGACATTGAATACTAACCAACCTCATCACTCGAAATAGATCTAACAACTGTTGCAATCTCTCCAACTCCCTAAATGACCCCACATAACTGAGTGCTATGCATGGCCTCATCAGTCGATGGACCTAACATAGGGGAAATAGCAAGCACCCTCTCTTTGACAACCAATCTATGTGCCAGTGGGGGATGACCTAGCTGCCTATCAGCCGGTCTACCACGCCCCTGTCCTAAATGTCTTAGTAAATCTATGTAGTTCACTGCCTTGTGTAAGTGAACCTCTGCATAAAGCTGCTAGGAAAAATAGAGTGGAATTTGGTCGTTATTTGGATATCGACCATGGGTAGCAAGGAAGCATGGGTATATCAATGCAACCATCTATGGATCTGTACACTTAAGGGGAGAATACCCCTTCACATACTTTTGTGAAAGATAATGAGGGAAACATTCCCTCTTTAGGACATCTTTGGGCACCAAGCCCTGCACCTGCTGAAGTGAAAGATTAGAGGAGACCTCTCGTCTCTTACTGTCAAGGACAGTCTGTATAGTCTGTGCATAATATGGGGCGGTGCCATGAATCTCATCTTGAATAAATGTCAGGCTACATAAGATACTCTGGCATGTACCACTATAGACACTAGAGCATGTGCCACTAGTTAGGGATTCCTAAAGTATATGAATCTCCTGGTTAGTGTGATCATAGAGCTCCTAAGGTGGGATAGGTAGTTGATCACGGGGGACATGATGTTGCTCAAGGGGGATAGGCTGCTACTCAAGGCTTGGGATAGGTTGCTTGGGCCCGGGTATAGGCTACTACTCAGGGCCCGGGATAGGCTATTGCTCAGGGCCTGGGATAGGTTGCTCGGGCCTTGGTATAGGTTGCTCGAGGGGGACAAGCTACTCAAGGGGTATAAAAGGTTGTTGATCAGCCATGTGTCAATGTATGTAGGTGCATGTATCATGTGTACACCTAAAAATTAAAATTAAAATGTATGACATTTAATAAACTTGAAATTTATATTAACATACATGTACAATTTGACAAAATTAAAAAACAATCTAAGTTGTTTTAATAAAATTAAACATGTGTACATGTGTACATATATATAGAAGTCCTAAAACATAAATGAACATGTACCTTAAAAAAACTAAATTTTAAAACACAAATGTTGTTATATATAATGTTTGTAACTCAAGGACCTTTTAAGAACTATGTGTGCAAGTTATATTTCTATCTAAGTTAGATTGAATGTTCAAAGGCTTTAGACATACATGTGCACATAAACTTGTCAAGTGTAATTTAGGTCCACGAAGTAAATGTGCATATATAGATCTATATGCATATACACATGATATGTGCAAATATACATATCATGTGTATATTCATATAGATCTATATATATGTACACACACACACACACACACACACACACACACACACACACACACATACTAGGATAAAGTTTAGGTTTAGGGTTTTGCATTGAGGTTATGGTGTGGTTGTTTAAATCATGGTTAGCAAATTAGAGTTAAAAGTTGGAATAAAAATATAGTTAGGTTTGGGGTTTGGGGATGGCTAGCATAAGTGTTACTACTAATATTAAGCTTTAGGGTCAAGGTTAGGTTTAACATCATGACTAAGGTTTGGGTTAGGTTTTGTATTAGTGATATAGTTAGGTTTAGAATTATTCTTAGGTTAGAGAAATACTTTTCTTAGGATTATTGTTAGCGTAACTTTGGTTATGATTAAGATTGTAGTTAAGGTCAAGGTTTATGGTTAAGGATATAATAAAGGCCAGTGTTAGGATGCATATAATGCACCATGTAGGGTTAGAGTTATGGCTTTGATTAGGGATAGGGTTACAATTAGTGTTTATATTATCTCTTAGTTAGGGAGAGAATTAGAATTTGGTTGGGTTGAGGTTTAGATATAGTTTGAAAATATTCTTTGAGATCAAGGTTAGGGTTTACATCATGGTTGGTCACGTATAGGGTTTGGGTTAAAATGACATACCTAGGTTTTATGTTTGGGTTATGACTAGGGTCAACATTAGGCTATATGGTTGGGGTTTTACACCATGGTAAGGGTTTGGATTAGTGATATATAGTTAATTTTAGCATCATCTTAGGTTAGAGAAATAATTAGATTGGGGTTTTAAAAAATTAGGGTTAGCATTTCAGTTATGATTAAAATTGGAGTAAAGCTTATAGTTGAAGTTAGAATTAGTGTTAGAGATTTTTTTAAAGGTCATGGTTATGGCTAGTTTTAGAGTTTAGATTAGGTTTAAAATAGTTAGAGTGTACTTAAATAAACTTTATTAAAAGATAATAAATTATATATTTAGATAATATGGATGAAAAAATATCTTTAAAATCTAAATAGAGAAGGATTTAGAATAATACGAAGAGACAAAAGGTTAAGACTACAACAAGAATACTCTAGTTGAAAGAGGAGGGAGTCATGTTGCCCAACTTGCCTCATTTATCAACAAGATAAAAAAATAACATCAAGATCAAGTGAGAATAATAATGAGAGGAGATTATCATATCACTCACTTACTTCATACACCATGGAGTCTAGAGTGACGTTATGGGCCTAAGAAATAACTATAATTGGAGGAGGTGGTTGTATCATCTACTTGCTTTGTGCATTAAGAGATCCACAAAGACATTAGAGGCCTAAGCAAGAATAGTAATTGAAGGAGGAGAGTTTGGTCATCTACTTTCTCTATACATCACATGTGGGATCCAGAGTGATATAGCAGGCCTTGGAAAGAACAATAATAGAAAGAAGATGGGATCCTAGATCATCTAGACTTACTCCATGCATCATTGGACTCATAGTGAGATCAAAGGTCTAAGAAAGAACTATAAGAAGAGAAAAGTGACAGGTAGTCATCCACCTATCTCACATTTGAGTAGAGTGACATAAAAGACTTTAGCAAGGATGGTACTAGGAGGCAAGACCCAATCATTTACTTGTCCCACTATAAGATCTAACATGACACAAGATTTAAAATTCCAACACAAATACAAGTTGCATACAAAGTTGCAAGTCAACAATAAATAAGCACAATTAAGTAAAATCAATAATAGACTACATATTCAAATAAGATATGATACATCAATAATCAATAAAAAAATCAACCAACCTGTTGAATACAATAGTTAAAAAAGTGTTAGAAGCTTTTAACTATCTTATCGAATACATCAATTTTTACACGTGAAAAATAGACCAAACAAGAGATAAATTGAATCACATTCTACATAAAGAATACTACAAGAGCCTTCAACTAGGCTAACATAAGTATGCATATATACATATTTATAATAGATCAATGGGTTGAATACATTGAAATCAAAATTTATCAAAGAAGACCATCTAGATAGGACCTCTAGACACTTGTTTCACTCAACACAATAAGAATGAGAATATTGCCAGACTACATTTCCACCCTACCACAAAGAAACTTTATGCTTGAACCCAAAATCTTTCATGATGCAAAAGATCATCCAATCTAGTGTGAGGAAGACTAACAAGATAATATGACAAGAGTAATGAAATTGGTGTAAAGTGGTATATATACTCTCAAACATTAATGTAATGATATCATTTCATAAATTTGAACTCCCTCTTAATCAATAAGTATCCAAAGAGGCAAGCACGGCATTGGCTCATCTAATAAGACATACAAAATGCACACAAGATACATATTTAAGAAATAAAAGAAAGTAATATTAATATATTATCTATTATTTCATATCAAATATAAAAAAAATATAGTGGTGATGACTGAATCAAGAGGACATCTTAATGTAATCATACTTATTAATGAAGCCAAGATTTGTAGTACATGCAATGTTTATCATGAAAATGTCTATATCTATCTATAAATATTTGATCTAAGTTGATAAAAGATCAAACATCATGGTAATAAGCTCAAAACTCTCAATCTAACACATCTAAAATTCACAATGTATATGGGTTTATTTATGGTTAAGGTTAGCCTAAGGGTTAGGATAAATATTAGAGTAAGGGTCTAGAGTTGAGGTTAGGATTTGCTTCATACTTAATGTTAACATTAGATTTTTGGTTGAAGATATAGTTATATATAGGGTCATCCTTAGGTTAGAGATATAGTTATAGTTACCTAGGTTAGGTTTAGGTTTTAGGATATGGTTAAAATTAATGTTACGATTAGGAAAATGATTTAGTGTTACATGGTTGGAATTATGGCGAGTGACAGCATTAGGATATATACATATATATGCATACACACATGATATGTGCAAATATACATATCATGTGTATATGCATATATATATATATATATATATATATATATATATACACACACACACACATGATACATGTACACACACACACACACACACACACACACACACACACACACACACACACACACACACACACACACACACACACACACACACACACACACACACACACACACACACACACATATAAAATGCATACATAAAAAATAATAAAATATACAAAAAAACATATATTTAAATACTAAAAACACATAAATTTTAACTGAAACAACATAAGAAGGGAAAAAACAAGTATTTTGTACCTTTTTCAAACGGTTGATGGGGCGGATGTTAGTCACTCTCCTCATTTTGATCAAAATAATGAGTGGACAAAACGCTGGGCCCCCTTTTATGTCACGCAGGTTAGGGTTTCGTGCATCAATTTTCTTAGTTTCGATCGAAACTAAGAAACTCGCGCGGGTTTCTTAACCACTCACGAGTTTCTTAGTTTCGATCGAAACTTTTTGCTTAGTTTATATGTATATATGTGTATATGTGCATATATACACATATCACATGTGAAATGTATATATGCATATATATATATATATATATATATATACACACACACACACATGATACATGTGTACACACACACACACACACACACACACATAATGCATACATAAAAAATAATAAAATATACAAAGAAACATATATTTAAATACTAAAAGCACATAAATTTTAACTGAAACAACATAAGAAGGGAAAAAACAAGTATTTTGTACCTTTTTCAAACAGTTGATGGGCGGATGTTAGTCACTCTCCTCGTTTTGATCAAAATAATGAGTAGACAAAATGTTGAGCCCCCTTTTATGTCACACAGGTTAGGGTTTCGTGTGTCGATTTTCTTAGTTTCGATCGAAACTAAGAAACCCACGCGGGTTTCTTAACCGCCCGTGAGTTTCTTAGTTTCAATCGAAACTTTTTGCTTAGTTTCGATCAAAACTAGTATAATCAATCGAAACTAAGGAAAAATTTTGTTTCGATCGAAACTATAAAGTTTCGATAGAAACTTTTAATTTTGGTTTCTATCGAAACTCTTCGGATGATTTTTCCCCTGCGCACTTTTTTGGAGGGATTTTTTCCTCCAAAAAAGTGTAACCCACTATTGTGGGTTCACCCATCGGAAAAAATATGTAGGCCTAAAGAAGCAGGGGGACTAGGAATAAAAAATTTAGATTGGCAAAATGAAGCATTAGGCACAAAAGAAGTTTGGAGAATGTATCGAGAAAAAGATAGTGAATGGGCTAGAACTCTATATAATAAATATTTGAATGCATAAGATAGAATATCATTATTAAGAACCAGAACCCCCCTAGAGGCTCTATAGCACAATTTTTTAAAACTAAAATGTGACCCCCTAATTACTAAATACACTACATAGGATATAGGTAGAGGAGACAAAGCCCTATTTTAGGAAGATTCTTGGAACGGGTATCCCCCCTCAACCAATTTGACATACCCTGCAATGCAAAAATTTGATTACAAACAATTTGGGGAACTGAGATAGAAGATTATATCCATTTGGATTCATCTAATGAAGAAACCCCTTGGAAATGGAAATCCTTAGAAAATAGTGGTCTCAAACCTACAGACTAGGAGACCTTAGAAACTATCCTTAGAGAGCGCCCAATTAACTACTACAATAGGGAGGACAAACTTATTTAGGTGGCTGCTAAAGATGGAATTTACAAATTAAAGGAGGGATACAACCAAATTATAAATTTAGAAAGATGGGAAGCAATAAATATCCCTGTAAATCTCTATTGGGGATCCAACAGGTCTACCCAAGGCAAGTATCTTTCTTTGGGTAGCTTCCCAAAATAGAATCCTAACAACATATAGAATCAGGAAAATGGGATTTGAAGGCCCATCAAGAAGCATTCTTTGTAAAGAAGAATCAGAAACTGCAGAGCATCTCCTATACTAATGCAAATTTGCTAAGGAATGTTGGGTATGGCTCAAATCCAAACTGAACTAGACAACGCCTCTGCCAGAAAAAATGGCAAGACCATCTGATAGGGTGGCCAAAAAAACCAAATAATAAAGTATATGGAAAAATTTGGAACATTACTCCAACAATGGACTAGTATGGGAGATATGGAAGGAAAGAAACAGATGGATCTTCAAGAATGAAGAACTTAATCTAACATTTGTTTACAATAAGATTAAAGCTAGCATTATAGAGGTCATAAACTGCAGCCTCGAGAAAACAAAAAAAGAAGAAGGCTCCTTCTCAGACTGGGATGCCAAAATTAAAAAGAGTTGGAAACATCTAACTAATCCACCACTCACTTACAAAAGTAACGACATCTCGGCCATAAAAGAATGCAAACGAGAACCTCCACTAAAAGGTTGGAAGAAACTCAACTTTGACGGAGCTTCTAGAGGCAATCCTAGAGTAGCAGGACTAGGGTGCATAACCAGGGAGGAATCTAAAAATTGGCTCATAAAAAGAGCTAAGCCCTTGGGAATAGTCTCTAACAATATGGCATAATTAGAAGCAGTACATGAAGATCTAAAACAATGCATAAGCTTGAAAATCAAGAAAATTATAATTGAAGGAGATTCACAAATCGTCCTAAATGCACGTAGAAAAGGAAGGACTCCTAATTGGATACTAAATTCTAGACTAGAAAAAACCATCAGACTTTTGGATAAATTTGAAGAAGTAAGATTTATACGTATATTTAGAGAAGGTAATACATAAACAAACATTTTAGCAAATAAAGGAATACATGGAGAAAACATTCTATTGTTTAATCATAGTTAGTTAGTGGTGGTAATCATGAGTTTTAAATCTCTATTGAAATCTTCCTTGGCACTTGGTCCCATGATTATCCCAATTGGTATGAATCCTAGCTCACTTTTTTTTGCATATATGAGTTTATCACCTTGAGATCTCGTGATCTTTGACATTACTTTAATTATAATTCAGAGTGGTATGAATAATCATCCAGTTGTATTGAGATGGCATCATCACCCAGTTTTCTAGACCCTTCCCTACTCTACTGCTATTCTATAAATGTAAGCTGGGTCCCCTTCTCATCATATTTTTCCTCATTATGTCTAAAAATTTGTTTAGGGTGGTTTTCTTCATGGATACTAATCTCTGTCTGTGTCATGCCTCTGAAGTTTGAACCATGGCTTTTCGTGGAATAGTAAAACCTTAGAGATGGAATCATTTATCTGGCCCATAGATGACATGAGTAGGGTTGTCATTAGTAGGGTTTTGGGTGAAGTTGTCTTCAATTATGATTATTCATGGCATACCAATAGTGACATTCTTGGTACTTGGATTGGATGCCTAGCTAGGGCCAAAGTAGAGAAATGAGACATAATTAAGCTCTGCTATAACTTATTTGACCCTAGATGGTTGAGAGGTCTACAACAAGTGGTCTTTAGTATTGACGAGAAACTTAAAATCCCACTACCAGAAGCCTACATGGCACATCAGTCGGGTAGCTTCGAGCTCACAATTGTACCTAGGTGCCCTACTTTGGTCATCCGAGATAATATCCTCTTCTACCAAGAATGACCCAGAATGGAAGCCAATGTGCAATTTCTACTACAATGGAAAGGCATTATAGAGGATCCTATGACGGAGTGGCTTTTGTCTCATCTATAGGCCTTTGATGTATATATTCACCCGGATGTGGACTTCTCTAACCTGGATGTTGTCGAATTCTGCCTTCCTAATTTTGAAAAGTCTAGCATAATTAGAAATGCCTACAAGTTTCCCCCTGGTTCTCAGGATAAAAAATCAGGAAGCTTCAGAAATCATCACGGTCATTGGTAAGAAGGAGTTTGGAGAGTAATCGGGCTCTAGGGCCAGGTTACAGTGGTTTTTTGTTGAAACTATTGCTCTAATTAGGCATGGTGACTCTTTCTCCCTCTCATGGAGGGGCTTTTAGGTGTTGCCCTAGATGTTTGCTTTTTGGGTTATATACTGGTTAGGCCTCTTGACTTATACGGTGAATCTTGTTTTGCTTGTTCTCGGTTGATAGGTTTGCTGCATTTTCCCTAAGCAATGATTAGATTATTTCTACAATTAGGGTAGCTTCAATGCTCGATGGGTTATTACTATCTCACTAATGTAAATATACACTTCATGAATATATCATTTTCTTTCTCTACTCTTAGTTTGAATTTCTTGATCGACATGGGCTTTTGAGCTTGGTTCGTTTGGGTGGTGTATCCTTTTGTGGCAGGATTTGTGTATCTGTATTGGTCCTTAGATCATATTAGGATTAATCACTCAATCTACTATATCTTTAAGTAATTTGTTGACTAAGCTAGTTTAATCTTGGTTTTTCTATTCTCGTTCCATCAGATTAGGTAGTAGATTATTTATTTCAAAGGGTCCTAATACATCACTTTCGAAAGATTGATTCTGTGATTGCCAAATTCATCAATCACCCTATAATCCTTAATCTTAAGCATTAAAACAAACTTAGGGATTCTAAGGATTGCATGGGTTTTCAAATTCTAGGTACTCTAAACATAAAGTCCAATAATAGTTATAGGCTACAAACAAATTTATCAATTTTATCTTAATAATTAGTAAAGAAATCTATAGGGTAACAATATATCAAAGCAAATTCAAACTCGGATATTCATTAAAATAAGCTAATGTTTAAAACAAATATATTAGTATAAAGAAGAATGCTATTATTAACCCTTTGGCTTAATACAAAATAGAACATTAACTAACAATTAAGATTAAGATGGAACATCGTTATATGATGATACAATTCAGTAAGGAATGACAACTATCATTAAGGCTTTGATCAGAACTCTCCAAAGTTTATTTTCGGCATATGTTTTCTCCTTCCTTGGTTTTATCTCGCTTACTTGTGCTACTTATCCCCTTTGGATGTTAGACTTTTTTTTGTTGTAGGTCTGACCTCTTCCTACAACTAGTCATTTGAACCTTTCTATTGACATTTCTTTATTTCTTGTGCTCGTTGTTCCCTTCCCCCTGGATGTTACTCTTCATTCAATTAATTCATCATATGAGTATTATTCTATTAATTTGAACTTGTATTGACACTACGGTATGCCCCTTTTATATTTTGTATAATATTGGACTTCGGTCTTGGGCTAGATTGGAGGTTTTCTAACTCTGTTCTTTCCTATAGTGCCCATTTGAATGGAGAACTCTGTATTCTCTTTTGCTGATCTAATATAATATAAGGCTTTGACCATTTACCGATCAAAAATAAAATAAAATAGATTATTATGTAGTTATGATTATATTGTAACATTTTTCCTAAATTGATAATTATATTAATGACGAGATTACCATACACTAAAAATTTATTTTTTAATATAATAGAATGTTATTCAAATAGATCAGGTTAGGTTAGATATAATTATTTATGTACAACTAGATAATTATAGTAATTAAACAATCATTTACCAATAAATGATTATTTTATCAATTTGAAGAGAGTTAGATAATAATAGTGACAAATTTGGCCTTTTGTTTTTTCACTTTTCTTTTCTTGTTGTTACTTTAGCAAGTTACCTTATTATATCTTAACCATTTTTATCCCTTTTTATTCTTTGGCCTATGGAGACTTAGAGATTTTTTAGCATCTTCTTAATAGTTTGCGAATTGAGCATTTAGTTTCTTTCTTTAAGTTATATCTAATGTTATTTGACATTATCAATTTATATATTTTTATTTTTTTCTTTTGCCTATGGAAACTTAGATATTTTAAATCATCTTTAAGCCGATAGGCTTATTGTGGGAGCTTTGCTCCCAAAATTTTAGATTTTGCCTAAAAATTTGTAAGATTGGACGGTTTTAAGATTTTTCGATAAAATAGAACAATATTCCGATAAAACACAAAATGAACCTTTCCTTTTTTATGATATTAAAACACAATGAGAATTAAAAATTTGTGTTAGAGTAATTATTTGTTCTAACTTATTAATTAAATCACTTTGATTTAATTAATTAAGTTGCCTATTACTCTAGTTTTCTTAAGCTATCTTGTAGGTGCATATAATTAATATTTTATTAATTATATTGTGCAACCCTAGCTTTTTTAGGCTTTAGGTTACCCTTTTCGGGTTTCGATCTCCTTTATAAGGATTGATCTCTTTGTATTTTTTATTAATGAAGATCTGTTGAATAATATTTTCTTCGTCTGAGTTTTTCAAATCAAACCCTTGCCTCTTCTTGTCTTTTTCTTCTCCGTGACAGGTTTTCTGCATGTAGGTTTTCTTGGGCTTCGTGGATTTGTTGTGCGCTTTTGCTCAAATCCTACATGGTATCAGAGCCAGATCTGTTGTAGCTTGTTCGGTGCTTCAAGAAAAAGGGAGAACACGGGTTTGGCAGATCAGATCTGGTGTTTTTTAAGGCTTTTTCTGATAAAACAGGGGGTCACTGATTTTCAGAGCAGTTTGAGGCCAAACGGACCTCACGGATGGATTCAAAAGGCGTCAAAACTCCCATTTTGATATAAAATTTGTCCGATTTGGCCAACGTTGATCTGAGAGGCAAATTTTTTTGTCCGATAGGGCCGTACGGCCCTTGGCACATAGTTCGAGGCGAAAAAATTAAAAAAATTTGCAAAAAATTGGAAAAAAGCAATTTTTGGCCACAACAGTTAGAAAAATTGCTGGCGAACACCGAAACTGCTAGCGCCTCCGGTAAACCGCCGGCGGTTACCGCTTGCGGTCCCGCAGATCGCCAGCGGCTCGGTGGCCACAGCGGTTCCACCGTCGCTGGCCAACCACCCACCCTCCTCCTCCGACAGTGTGGCCTCTGAATACCTCCACTCCGCTTGGCCCCTACGCCACTCCGCCTCCGCTCCTTGGGTGGCGGGATTTTTTAAATGTTTTTTGTTTTTTTTATTAATTTTTAGTAAAAAAAAAATTTTTCATGCATTTTGGAGGCCCTGGTGGTTTTTTCTCCGTAACTTGAGCATACTGACGTATTTTTTTGATCCAAAAAATGCGTCGAAAAGCTGGTTCCAAGATGGAGATGTTGGTATAGGTGTTTTTGGGTTTCGATGCATTTTGGTTGCCTGTTTTGGTAGTCAAAGCTGGATTTCTGTTTTGCACTCCGAGAGGCGTATCTTGAGCTTTCGATCTCCGATTTTGGACTTCTTTATATTGCTGGAAAGCTCTTTCTATGCTCTTTCTAGTGATGCTAGTTGTTGTTCCAGATTCTATTCCAGGCACATCCTATTCAGTCTTTTGCATTTTAGCATTCTGGTGGATATCCTGATTGTTTAAGGTCCGGAGATCGATTTTGTTGCTTCAGATGCTTCGTTTTGGGCTTTACCTTCTGTTGTTTCAGCCTTATGTTTTTTCTGATCATTTTGATATTCATTGTAAGCATCTTTATGCAACGCACTGAGATAAAGTGCCACTCTTGCGTTTCAGGATCCTTTTCATCATTGTGATTCGTTGTACTCGCACTATTTTATAAAGTGCCATGGGGGGGGGGATAGTTGTTTTCCACTTATAGGCCCTCTTTCTCTATATTCTCATGCAGTGTCGATGACACGTGCCTTTATTGGTGTTTGTACCTCACTCTCGATGTGTTTGGCTCCTGTGTTGTAGGAGATTTTTGGCCCATCTTTTCAGCTGCCTATCACCTCACCTGCCTTAAGGGGAGGTTATATTGTTGTTCTATGCTTGTTTGGTTGATGGTTCGTGCCTTCTATTTCCATGGAGGTTCTACAAATCAGCATTTTGACAGAGTTTTGCGGTTCTTCATGCTTCAATGATTCTCTTCTGATCTCTTTGTTCCTTCTTCTGAAACATTCTTTGCTATCTCTTTTTGGAGTTGGGTTTTTCCCATGTGGTTTTCTCTATTTCTCCTCTTTATAGAGATTTTGTTGTGATTGGGTACCTGATCAGGCCTTGTTGCCGGGACCCAATTCTACTTTCATAGCTGTGTTAGGTTAGCTTACCTCCTGAGCTTCGCTTAAGGGGGGGTGTTAGAGTAATTACTTGTTCTAACTTATTAATTAAATCACTTTGATTTAATTAATTAAGTTGCCTATTACTCTAGTTTTCTTAAGCTATCTCGTAGGTGCATATAATTAATATTCTATTAATTACATTATGCAATCCTAGCTTTTTTAGGCTTTAGGTTACCCTTTTTGGGTTTCGATCTCCTTTATAAGGATTGATCTCTTTGTATTTTTTATTAATGAAGATCTGTTGAATAATATTTTCTTCGTTTGAGTTTTTCAAATCAAACCCTTGCCTCTTCTTGTCTTTTTCTTCTCTGTGACAGGTTTTCTGCATGTAGGTTTTCTTGGGCTTCGTGGATTTGTTGTGCGCTTTTGCTCAAATCCTACAATTTGGAAATTTCCTTTCCCAAATTTTCTTTTTAATGTTCATAAGAAGAAAAACTTATGATGTAGACATTCTCAAGTAAGTTGGATTTTTTTCCATTTTTCTTCTCAAGCATTTTATTGCAACATCTTTTAATGGCTCTATTAAAACTGCATGTCGGGCCCTTTTATTTGCAAAGAAACAATAATCTTTATGTTTTTCTCTCTATATTTCAAGCTCCATACTTATATTGAAATGATGACTTCAATAATCAGAGGAATGTCTTGTTTACGAAACCTTATATATGATTTTTCTTTGTTGAGATTTGTGCCATCTTGTTATCTATTGGTTGAATCTCGAATATTTTCAACTTCTTGTTCTTTCTCAAGAATCTAGTCATTATGACAACAACCACAAAGAACCAGAGTCTATTTGCATGTGAAATTTCTACCCTCTTCCTCTCGTGATGGCCATGAACTCAATGTTTACACTTGAAATCTGATCATCTTTTCTTAATTTCTTTTTTTGATTCTCTAACAAAAAATCGCTATCTTGTTTTTAGTTCTGATGTATATACACAAAATCTTGAAAGTTTTAATTTCTCTCATGTTCCATTGTTGTTGACCATGGTTTCCATTTGTACTTGGTTGATTTTTGTTGAACAAATTATAGTTCCCATTGTACCCGTTGTTGTATTTTACAATGAAAATCACCCCACAAGTATGCAATCTGAAGAGAAGGGTTTTATATGTGGTTATTTATTCTGAATGTACATAGCAGTTGCCATAAATTATAGATACTTTTTTATCCATTTCTGATTGGAATAAAGAAAGACAAAAGCAAAAACAAAAATGTTATCTGTCAATTACACATACATGTTGTCTACTATTGTGTTATTTTGGATGGAATTCCCTTTTCTTGTTTCTAATTCCTCTTTTTGGTGATCATTTTAGATTTATTTTTTATAATTTGAACTTTATAAGTTTCTGCAATTTGAATTCTTAGATTAAATTAAATATCAAATTCTTTGTTAAGTCCAGATCTCCACCTCTTCCAAATTACATGCATAATTTTTGCTTTTATTTTTCTTTATTCATTGTAATTTACACAGGTTTCTCCACCTATTCAAAAATTACATGTTTAACTTCTTGTTTAATTTAAATGGATTATAATTATTTTCAATGTTTCTGCGATTCCTCTATATTTTTCTGCGAGTTATATTGTTTCTTCTAGCTAGATCTAGAAGACACAAAAATAAGTATTTGACAAAGATATGATAGTGATACAATACAATTTCATAGCTCATTCAACAAATTAAATACTTTAATTTTAATGCACATTATTCAAATTCTTATGAATGTTCAAAATCATGATTTTATGATTGATAACTTTCAATCCAAAATTTCCATGGACATCCACGCAAGTATTATGTTAAACACTTCGCATGTCTTCAATGCTTGAAAATTAAAAAGCATTGGCTTTAAAACACAAGTATTATGTCAAACACTTATAATTGTTTTCTAGGCTAGATGTTGATTGTATTAGCAATACACAAAGTTTGCATTTATATCTATTTTCCAAAAAATCTTTTCTTCCTAGCCAAACTGTGGTTTTATTTATGATTAACTAGCACAATATATATTAGTAGTATTATGACTTCTCCAATAACATTTTTTAGACATTTAACATTTCCCATAAAAAAATAGGCTTAATTTAAACAATACTTTAGTCTACAATTTAGTCATATATGCTTATTGTAAATGTCCTCCACATTTTGTAACAAGATTCAAAGGACAAATGCATTTTAAAAATTGTTCTTGGTAGAGCTTCATAATGAACAAAAACCAAATTTCCACCACTCAAAACTGACACCTTTTAACCTACTAAATGACGAAGTAAACAAATAGAAAAGTGAGTTGTTTACAAATTTTATCATATTATCACCAAAAACTCCTATCGGCTATTCGTTGCACTTACTTAAAAGTACAACTGCTAGTCTTAATAGTTATTTCTTATTTCGTACATTCTTATTCCATTCAAAGTCAACTTCAAGATGATAATGAGTCTTCTTGAAATTAGTTTTGCTTCTAACCAAAATTGATAAATTCACAGCGCTTGACTTGAGTGAATGATGTTGAATTGAAATACAATAATTGAATTTAACTTAATCAAACAAACATTACAAGATAAAGCCTTCTAAATTCATTGAATAATTGTACTGTTGTTATGATTTTTGTGATAGAATTCTACAATTTTAAGTATTTTAGTCTTCGAGAATAAACATGACTAATTTTGTGATTATTTTTATAATTTATATGTGATGTTGTTATGATTTTTGTGATAGAATTCTACAATTTTAAGTATTTTAGTCTTCGAGAATAAACATGACTAATTTTGTGATTATTTTTATAATTTATATGTGAAACAAACGCTTTCTTATAATTTTGTGGTTGATTTTATAATTTATATGTAAAACTCCCATCAGCTTAGTGTTGCATGTACAAAAACATTTGTTACTAAAGATAAAATATTAAAATTTTAATGAGCTTTTAGATTTCAAATGGATTATGTTTTGTCGGTGAGAGCTTTGAACTCGAAACAACGGAAACGAACTTTTCCAAATTGGGAAACGATCACAGAGAGTTAGGGCGGATTCTCACGGTTCGTTTGTCTGCAAATTCAAACAAAGGGATTCAGGTCACACTAGCAATTCTTAATTGGAAAATCGGGTTCATTAATTCACTTGTGAAATTTGGTTCACAAGCATTATAATTGCCAACGAAGCATTATAATTTGAATTTTGCCTTCTGTTTTGCAGGCATTTTCATTCATTAATCAAATGATTCTAGCCGCATGAATTTCCCGCCCTGAAGAAAAATGACAAGCAGACGATACATTGATCTTTTTAACAGGCTAAACTGTTCCTCAGAAACTTCGGTCTTATTGTTTTATTGGAATATTCATCCCTATTCATTTCAAAGGGTTTTGAGCGCACACAACCGACCCAGAATGAATTTGAACAACAGAATAGCGTGTATGAGTTCGAACTCAGGGGCCGATGGACGAATGCCTGTCTGGTTGGTGCATTTGCAGAGAGTGCTTGCAGGAGGAAAGCCACCGGCTGTCAAAGCAGACGAGCCAACCCCAAAGGTGGCTTTAGGTATTTTATGAGGTTCAAAATTTGATTTGCATTTATGTCTGATACACTTGATAGATTTTTTTCTGTCATTGCATATTTTAATTTATTTTTGTTTCCGATTCACTTTGTGGAGAAGGCTGTCCTATGACCCGCTTCCTTAAAAATAGAGTGGGTGCTGCTGAGAATCCTACGAGCCTTGCCTGCTCAATGTTGGGCTATCCACCCGGTTAAGGCCAATTTGACGGAACTAAACAATAGGGTCCGAGTTTCGCACTTCCGGCTTTGCAAAACCGAGGTGGGCATACCTAATCCTGGACAACAACCTTATATCCAAGATGCTTAAAGCAGATCTGTTAAAACACAAATACAATGAAAGTTTTCCTAATGACAAGAAATGTAGAAAACAAAAAATTTGTAGATTATGAATTAAGAATAATAAAAGAATATATAAAAGTTTTTAAAATAAAAGTGATTATTATAGATGATTGCAACAAATGAATATATTATTTCCTCAATGGAAAAAAATGAAACGATTGCCAACATATGGATTATGAATCAAGAATAAAAGACCAGTGTTTAATTAAATGGGCAATTAGAATCAATATTATAAGTTGAAACATACAACTTTATAAAATTCAATATATTTAAACTATAAACAATTTTAACGATTCAGACGTGATGGATCAATTATAGTATGCAATTTTAAACTAGTCTAAGATGCACTTCAACTTCTGCGGAGACAAATTAGAGATAAATATGGAAACAATTAAATATTTCACAATATTTATGTTTATCAAATTTAAAATGCAATAATGACCTAGTCCACTTATCCGAATATTAAAATATTTATTTAAATTAATAAAAACATTTACAAAGGACACAACTTAATAATAATTTAAAACTCCGAAATATAAAATAAATAATTATGCCAGAAATAAATCACAATAAAGACACTCCTTACAGATAATCAATTTATTGCAAATTTCATTCTGGAATCTTATATAAATTTGCTCAATGATCCAAAACCCAGGAGCTTTGTTCAATCACTCATTCCTTTACCAATCGGAAAATATAATACATCATAAGTGCATCATAGTAAAATTTTTAAAAATAAAATAAAATATGGATGATTTCCTTTGTTATTCTACATCTCTTATTTATAACCAATGAGTAGACACTTTCAACCATCGCACCCTTTGATAACAAGAAACTAATTGCTTGCTACTTAGGCTTCAAAAATAAACCTAAGGCACCGATTATTCAATAGTTGTTGTTTTTGCCTAACCATATATTATTTGGTACTACCAATTCCGGCAGTGGAAGATTATGGATAGAAATATATTCAATCCTTTATGTTGATGAATGTATAGCATGGGCAATATTCTTGATATGCCTTATGGATCTTCTCCGACGTTACAGGATCTTCCTCACGTATTTCATCGGGCCCCTTTATCATGTTGGGTTCATTTTCTCCTCTACTCGGTTTGTGAATTCAGTATGCTCACCTCTCGATCGCTTCTTCTCCCGCTTGAGAGCTTGCAACAAATACAACATGATAGATATTAGAAATCAAATCAAAGCACACAAATCGATTTGTGCCTATATCCTTTTAAATTCCTTTTCTACAGCATCTGCTCCTGGATAGATTTATTTGGCTCCTGATAATGTCATTAGAAGGTTTTCCTCTCTAATATCTTCAATGCCCGAACTGCACCTGACCCTTGCTTGAATACAGTCTTATTATTCGCAAATGGTTTGCCTTGTCTAAACGCATGTACCCAATGTCACCATTGTTTTGTCATCGACTCCTTATTGCCATTGATTCCTTTATACGCTGCTCCTTCTCTGTAATGTTTTGTGGCTTCCTTTTTCATTGCTCTTCATGAGACAAATTCATAGGTTTTGCTTGTAAATATCTTTATCACGAGTCACCGTTGAAAACATATATATTCTCCACTTCTTACCCAATACTCAATGTATTAAGGCTTTATGTACTCTTGATATGCATCTGTCCCTTATTCAATGAATTAATCCTCTGTCTGGGTTGAGCATTTGTGAAAGGGTTAAGTCATGACATTATTTGTGGAGAACACTGCTATTTATAGCAAATGTGTACAGGATGCATGAAAGTTATTCAAGAAAATGCCTGAAAAGAGTGCTGGGTTATGGACTGCTATAATTCTGGCATGTATGCAGAATGGGCAATTCGAGGAGGCATAGAAGTGGTTTGACAAAATCCCTGAAAGAGATTTGGTTGTGAAGAATCAATTTATTGCAGCATATGCTTAAAAATAAACAATGATGATGCTAGGAAACTCTTTTGAGGGTATGCTGAGATAAGAGTTGGTTTCATGGAACACAGAGATTGCTGTGTATGCACATAGTGGACAGCTTGATGAGGTCTCAGGGCTCTTTGAAGAATAATGACCACCACTAGAGGAGCTGTGCATATAGTTGCAGACTGAAACAATAATTGCCACCTTTCGTCAAACCAAAAGCTTCTAGCAATCCATCGTCATCATGAACTCCAATAAACCTTTACTGGAAAATCATATATAGAAACATCAGAATTCTGCTGGAATTATTTAGTCAGCTGAATTATACTTCTGACTCTGTATAGCATGGATATGTGCCGGAAGTCCAAATAGATATTTTCAAATATCGCAAACCCAACCCCAACATAGCTTGAAAAAGCTGCAAATTTTTTTTAAGTCTCATCCCAAGAGATAAAATATATCAGTAATATATCTTGTAGACATGATACATATAGCAAAAGGATAATAAAAAATGCAAAAAATGGAGATACTAGAATTAGAGCTCCATCAGGTCCCATGAATTTTATATGTGAATCAGCTTTAAAAAATCAATGCCTAAATTCAAGGAAACTTGCGGTGTCATAAATTAAAAATAAATAAATTTAATTTCTTCATAAGTTTCTTCTGTGGGATTTTGTCATTTTGGTGGAAAAATTAATAGTAGGTTTTGACAAGTGGCAAATTTCATCCCTAAGCTGGTGGGGCTATTTCCAACTGCACCCCATTTTTACCTTCTTAAATTGAGGGGGCTAAAAAGTCGGAGCTACTATTTTATAGGAGTAGATTCCAAATAAACCTGTAGCCCCCCTTAAAAATGTATCATGGAGCCACCCGCTCCACAAAATAGAATTCAAGTCCCTCCCATGTGACCCCTGCCTAACCTGAGGCTTAGTTGTCACGAGTGTGTATATATTCTCGTCTAGAGGCTCTTTGTTGTGCAGAGAAGTTTGATTAGGTAATTATATTTTTAAAATTTCCAAAGATGGCATACCCCCTTTACCACTTCTTTATAATGCCTTCGAACATTACCAATGGTGCATAGGTTTTATTTTCAATTGCCAATTGAATAAGTTTGCGCAATATATTTACCTTTAAGCAGATTGTTTAAGTATATCAGCCAAGTCTGTTTATTTCAAATATGAGTAGTAATTGTGCAAATTTATGTTATCATCAAATGTTCGACTGTAAAATGTTTTGTTTGTTCTACTAAACGGGAAGGCTTGTGTAATTTACCCAATCGGCCAATTGTTCCCGACCCCAAATAATAATGAACGCGATGGAAAATCGGTGATGTACCTAAGGGCAACATGGGTGATGTGCTCGACGGTAATGCTGGTGATGCTCAATGACAATGTGGTGATGTGTTTGAAGGTAATGCAGGTAATGTGCTTGATGGCACTGTAAGTGATGTGCCTGACGACATCCTTTTCACACTTGTAGGACAAACTCAACTCTCTGATTAACAACTAACTCTTTGCTCAAGATCTACATACATCTCAGTGAATTCCACCCTATGATGTATGGGAAGATTTTCACTCACATCGTTCGGTGACTTTAATTATTGTTCTGCCAATTTTGGATATGTTATTGCTAATGAATCCAACCCACATGAAATATAACACCAATAAATCAATGCCAATAGAACTATTGGAATTTTAGATAATAATTTTGATTATTAAGAAGACTTAACAAATTTGACAATGAAGTATAAGGTGAAATATTTGAAGCAATATCTCCAACAACAAACTACAACGAGGAATGATTCTCACTGAAACTGCGAACACAAAATAGGAGGGTTTTACACATTTGAAACTGCAAACAATGTATAATTTGAATAGGAATCACAAATACATACAAAATATAAAACCCATGATGACACCTACAATGCCAACCATGGCTTTATAAAGAGCTCTAGGAAGTCTCCCAAAGGGCTACAATAGGTAAATTATACACCTAGAGTTTGCTTGCCCTCAAGTAATTTGTCATTAAAACATTTGCATTTTGTGAAGCTCTAGGATCCCAAACCAAGTGCGAATGCTGATAGTCGTATCCATTGAAAGATTGGTGTTGCACCATGATTGTGAGCACCATCTGCGAATCCCCAACAAGCTTTCATTGCTCCACTCAGATATAAACAATGCCTTGCCCAATGTTGCCAAGCAAATCCTCATGATCAATTGACTTGTCTTTGTCATCATCAACAAGTGTTGGTCTTGTTGATTTGAGTTTTATTTCACTACAACATGCAGAATCAAATGCTCGATATTTCAAAGTGAAGCATCAAACACTCTATCCTCTCTTGAATAAGATCATTTTTAATGCTAAGCTTGCAAAGTAAGATCATGAAATGACTTCAAGGTTCCTTTAATTTGTGGATACTCGCTCAGTGAAATGATGTGATTTGCTGGTAATCACTCAGGGGACTGTTGATGTGAGTTTTATTCCACTGTAACATACAAAATCAAATACTCAATTATTCAAGGTGAAACATTAAACACTCTATCTTCTCTTTATATAAGGGCAACTCTCATGCTAAGTTTGCAAAGTAAGATCATGAAATGACTAAAATGTTTCTTCTATTTTGGATTCTTGCTAAGTGAAATAAAGTGATTTATTGATAATCACTTAGGGTATTTATGCTATTCATTCAATGGATATTAACTACTTGGCCTTCGAAAGATTTGTGCAAAGAAAATATAGTTTGATCTTCCAACTTTCCTCTTCAACTTAAACTTAACTCCTGCTATTATGAATGCAAGGAATCATAAATGACTAGGACTCTACTAGATGTAGCTTCGTCCACTCATCTAGTGCAAGCTTCTAAAGAATAGACAAAAAGTTCTCACATCAATATCTCCTCTTCAATCCCATCAAATGGATGCAAACTAAAGATTGAATATCTATTGAAGTTAAGTATATTCAATCATTAACTTACTTGATGCAGGGGCATCTGAGGTTCCTGAAGATTTTGGCAATTTTCACTGAGTTTCAGTGTTAACTGAGTTGCACTGTTAACCATGTATTAACCTGTCGTGTTAACCGAGCTGCAGTGTTAACTGAGTATTAACCTGTCGTGTTAACTGAGTTGCAGTATTAATTGAATGTTAACCAATAGTGTTAACTAAGTTCAATGTTAACCAACAGTGTTAACCGAGTTTGCAGTGTTATCCAAGTTCGTAGTGTTAACCGAGTGTTCCTTCATGTGCCGAGTGAACTTGATAGTTGCTAATACGTGGAAGTTGTTTTTTGATGCTCGTTCATGTCTTGGTGCCAACTTTTCCCAAGTTGTCTGTGTTCGGTTTCTAGTGTGAGCCAACCTTGGTATTTAATTTGGTTGTATTTAATTTTTGTTGTAAGCTGACTTGTGGCTTAAATGTGCATTTAATGCAAGGGTTTATTTAATTTGTAACATACTAGGCTGACCTGTGGCTTAGTTGGGTATAAGTAGGGGGTCTTGTGGAGTTTTGAGTCATTATTCAATGTGGAATCCAACATGGAGAAGATGGAGTAACTGAGTGAGCGAAGTTTTCCTAAGTGTGTGGATAGAGCGCCGAATGTGAGGCAGTTTACACTTGGATCTTGGGTAAAGTTTGAGAAGGGTTAGTAGCCGAGGCTTGGGAAACAAGGAGATTGCATGGTGGGCTTGGGAGCACAAGTTTAGATCTTCCTTGGAGGTTTCTACCAAAGTGTGCATTTGGACTAGCTAGAGTTTGGGTTGGATCTTGAGGGATCTTGCAGAATTGTTTTTGTAATTGCTATTGTATTTGGCCAAAACCTGGAAGGCCTCACACTTAGACACATTGCATGTAAATAGTTATTTTAAGAATAAAGTATTGTAATCGGTATCAGATCTTATTTCTTGTGTTGTGTTTACACTGTGTGGTTATTTGCTGCAGGCTAGGATATCTCCTTTGGGGATTCTCTTGCCTTGTACTATGTCATCGCTACAAAAGGCACACTTACAACCAGCTGGAGGCTAGTGCCCCAGATATGTTGAGTCAATTAAGTAAACAATTCAACGACAAATCTACTCTAACCTTCTTGAACCAAGTGATTCGAGACAAACCTAGTATAACTATGTTTAAGAATTCCTAAGTGGATGACACCCAAAAGAATTATAGACATGCTTGATCAAATGTGGTTTCTTAGGATGTTCAATAGTAACAGGTCTTGTGGGATGGTTCTCAATTTGGCTAACTTATCCTTGTACTCTGAATTTTCTTTTTTCACCTCAATCTTTAATCTAGGAAGTTTACCATGTAAGAGATTGACAATTGAGGAGGTTCATTTGGTCCATGATCAATCCACAAACAAGTTATTTTTCCTAAATCACCCTAATGAAAATAAGAGCTTTTAAAGCTTTCAACATTAAGAGCAGGGAAAAAAATAACTTGGTATGCCTCAAGTGGAAGTTTTTCGAATCCTTGTCGGTTGTCCACAAACTCATGAGGTGGCAATTGATGAATCCTCCAACCAACATTAGCATTGAACTTGTCTGCAAGGGGGGTAGGATTAGTCTTGAAATCAAGGCCTTGGAATACTAGTTTTGGAGGCTTATCCTCATAAAACATGAACCATGCATCCTTGTGGATATCCCTACGTGCATCCTCAAATTACAAAGCTTCCTTGATTATCTCTCCCCTGAATATCTTCTCGAGTTGCTTAAATGCGAAGTCGAATTGTAGCACCAATCCATACTGTTCTTCATTTTCAGCCTCCAAGGGAGTTCATGTAGAATTTTCTTGAGCATCATCTTGTAATTAGCGTAGTCCCGTCACAACTGATAGGAAGATCATCACACATCTTCAGTTGTTCATCAAGTTCAATCCCAAGTGGTAAAGTCCTTGGAGGTCGAAGCTGATGTTTGAATCATGTCTCTTGTAGTAACTTTCTTACCTTGGAACACCTCGGGCAATGAATTCATTTGTATTTCTTTCATAAGATCACTTAGCACCCCTAAAAGAATATAATAGAGATGACATCCTTGAGTGCCTTGTCAAATCGTTCCTCATATTTGGACTCACTTATAATGACCAGTTGTTCCTTGTTCATCTCATCTACTTGACCATCTTCTTCTGCTAGGATATTTAAAATTTCTCAAAATTCATCTTCAAGAATTTGACTTTGTAGCATGAGGAACTGTTCATGAAGGATCACTTCTTCAAACTTTTTCATGTCCTTCCAGATGTTGATCTTTGCCTTCTATGGTCCCTCTTCCTTGGATGAGTTCTATAGGTCCCTTGATCTTCTTATCAAGCTCCTCTCCTTGTGATGTAATGAGGGAAAGTTGATCCTCCACTTGGTTATCTTGATCATTAAACTCAACTATGCTTCCTTGATGCAACCCATCTTCTTCTTTGTTGTTTTTCTTAGGACTATTGCATATGTAATAGCACTGCCATGATTTCTGGTATGTGTTTTCCAAATGCAATAGTCACTTACATTTATATTGAGTATAAGCCATGAATAGACATGTCCCTTCATGGGACATGCCTATTTGTGAATCAGGTAATTAATATAATAATATATTTAATCATGTATATATATATATATATTATATTAATTTCTCTTATATATTTATATCTAATATAATTATATATATGTTTATTTGACACAAGCTATTGAACATCAACACTCCCTCTTAGCTAGGGAGGATAAACACAAGACATATATTACACCATTGGTAATATTAGGAATGACAAGTTATAAGGATATCTCATTTGATATTTCAGAAGATTTCCACCATTTGATATCGCATTTAATATCACAAGCATTGGTCCTCTAGAATATCAACACATGATATTAACCAAGTATTCAAATAAGGTTTGATATCACATCTGATATCAAGAGTATTGGCCTCTCAAAATATCAATTATATTCATCGAGTACTCAAAAGGTTTTGATATCACATCTGATATCAAGAGTATTAGCCTCCCAGAATATCAATGATATTCACTAAGCACTCAAAAGGTTTTGATATCACATCTAATATCAAGAGTATTGGCCTCCCAAAATATCAACGATATTCACCAAGTACTCAAAAGGTTTTGATATCACATCTGATATCAAGAGTATTGGCCTCCCAAAAAATCAATGATATTCGCCAAGTACTCTTTGAGTAATAGCCTTCTAGAATGTTGAGATGCAAGACATTCACCATATACTCAAATTGTATCTCATAATACAACTTACTGTAAGATTGTCACCTTACAGTAACTTCTGCAAATACAAGTGACATCATTTGAAAGTCGTTATTTCCTCATGATATACATAGGGCGTAGGTCCATTAGAATCATACAGTCACACATATGGACTTTTGAACTCCCTCATAATTTAAATTTTCAAAGCTCCTCATTCAATGTTGCCTCAAATCCAGTGTCAAATTCCCTCTGAATCTAATATGATTAAGATCTTCAAGGATCAACTATAACATATACTCTATCTTTTCCTTCAGACGGATGAGTTAGACTCCCTTTGAATCTGATATCAATCCTTCTTTTCCTGCAAGAACATCCTTGATAAAGATCAAGGCAAATACCTCTTATAGTATTTATAGAAAATATAAATTAGAGAGAGGTTGTAATGAATAGATAAATATAATACTCAAGAATTTTTTATTTTATTTTTATCTGCACATCAACATCTATGATGTAATCTTTTATACTTCTTGGTTCATCCTCTTAATGCTAATACCAATAGTCCCTTTGAAGTTATAATTCTAAACTATTTTATCTCTTTTATATTTTGCACACTTATTAAATCTCTCACATTATTATGACATTTTAGAGAATCCTTAATCTTAGACACTTTGGTCAAATGGAGATCATTAATCCAGCAGTATAGTGATTATAGTAAACATAGTCATGTTAGTTAGATGGAATTAATGATCTTCCATGTTGACACTATAAGGTTTTGGATCAATCTTTCCTCCCATAATATTTTATAATAATTTCATTTTTATTAAAAAAATATCTTTATTTGTTGTTAGAATATAATATCAAATTATATTACTTCATATGTTAATGAATCGAAACGTGTGTATATATATATATACACACACATATATTCACAAAATTATGATTATAGTATCTTTTGATAATTAAATGAAAACATTAATAATATGGTATACCTTAGTGGGGTCCGATGACTCCTCACCTTAAATCTCGTTCCATGTATGAGGGGGCAACAATATTCTCTTAACACAATTTCATGTGATGTGCGGTCCTTGGAATTCACAATACCTATTAAGAAATGGTCGTCCATATCTTTTCCAACTTGCTAATGGGTTTGTATACGCTCATGTGGCAATGGCTTTTTCACGGTATTCAATTCCTCTACCCTATTTGTTTGTGTCAATCATCTCATATTCCATTGATTGGTGGCTTAGTTGTTTGCTCGACAACATGGACCTCTGTGGAGTTGTCGTATGCTAGTGGTATGTACTTCTGTCCTCTTCGCCAACTCCCTTGCGATCTCCGTGGTTACTATGAAGCACACCTCATTGCTGACGTAGGAGGGCCCGAATTTTAATTCCACTGCTAGTTTACGTTACTCTTATATAACCGTCCATCTCAATGTTTAAATAGATACCTTTATTTTATTTTAATGAACTCTTGCGATACAAATTGCAAAGTCTTCAACATAGATATCATATATTGTCTGCCACATCAAAGTTAAATAATGCCACCATATCTTTAAGTTATTAACACAGGCAAAGGTACTTCCTACAAAAATCAACATCCTCACCAAAAACAAACCAACACGGGTTTTGTAGACCCCTTCCCACCATCGAAAATTAATGAATCACTAGTTCTCTTTCAAAGGCGGTAGTTAATGTTATATCCACATAATTTTTCAAAAGACCATTTTGGCATAGGTAAGAGGGTTGTTGGTAAATATTAGGGTTCCAGCTTCAATACATTCCATGAGCGCGACATGACATTTTGCAATATTCTTCCTTAGTAATCCCTTAAAAGCACCCTTCCCTTGATTTAGTCTTCGCATCAATCTCACTAATTGTTCCTTAATAAGTTGCCTGTGCTTTTATGTGTTCGGGTTTATGAAGCACAAACATGCATACAACAGACGATGAGAGCTTGTCATTTTATATTTGTTTTCCCTTGGATGTGGGGCCTGCAAATCTCTGCATCCTTTGGAAATATAGTTCGAAGATTTTAATTGTCAATATTATTGGGAGATTAATTTCTCCTCAAACTTTATTGATTCAAATTTAATTTTAATCTCTGAAATATAATGTTTCCTTACTATTGAAACCTCACAGACTGGTAAGGAACCTGCTCTGATACCATGTTGTTTTTCTTAGGATTGTTGCATATGTAATAGCATTGCCATGATTTCTAGCATG
This sequence comes from Cupressus sempervirens, assembly GCA_028749045.1. Taxonomy (NCBI): domain Eukaryota; kingdom Viridiplantae; phylum Streptophyta; class Pinopsida; order Cupressales; family Cupressaceae; genus Cupressus; species Cupressus sempervirens. The sequence continues at coordinate 129,188,385 of CM053786.1, read as the reverse complement.
TGTTTTCCAAATGCAGTAATCACTTACATTTATATTGAGTATAAGCCATGAATAGACACGTCCCTTCATGGAACATGTCTATTTGTTAATTAGGTAATTAATATAATAATATATTTAATCATTTATATATATATATATTATATTCATTTCTCTCATATATTTATATTTAATATAATTTAATATATGTTTATCTGACACAAGCTATCAAACATCAACATTCTTTATCCTTTGGTTCCCAATTCGAGTGACAAGTGCCACCTCATCATCCTTATCTTGTAGATCTATTGAAGAAAAAGTGCTTTGAATCTTGGCTTGTGAAATGTGTTTGTTAAAACTACAAATATCTCTTGCTCGATTGTTAGAAAATAACTCGCAACATGTCTAACTTCGATTAACTCTTTTTAAATTGTCAATTTCCTACGGATGATTGTGATGACCCAATCTTCCTCATGGCTTCATCTTTTGAATCTTCTTCATCATCTTAAGTCTTTCATGATTTAACTTGAACTTGCATCCTGGTTGCATTTGATAATGTATCGTCTTAAAATGGACACACTTTATTTTGAGATCTTTTAGCCCTCCTTAGTGTGGTTTCGGTCTTCTTTTCTCTTCTCCTCTTCCATTTCACTCTTCTTCATCATCTCTTGCTTTCTGACATGGTCTTTTGGGTATAGTCTTGATACCCTTTTGACCATATCTCTTGTTCTGTCCATTATCTTCCAATTTCATCTCCACCACATTGTGGAGTTTTTTGTGGCTTTTCTGACCTGTCCACTAGGACTAGGTCGACCTGGACCAGGTCAACTTGGACTATGTTGACCTAGTCCCAGATGATCACAGAGTTCGGGGCTCGAAAGTTCTCGAGTTTACCAATTAATGTATTTACTTCCCCAATCGGCCTGAGTTGTTTTCCTACCCAAAAACTAATATAAAAGGAGGCTTGGGGGCTTCATTTTCATATTTCATTTCAAGTTATCTCATCTCCACAAGCAAGTGTTCAAGGCTTTCTTCAAGCAAACATCTTCAAGCATTCAAGTCCAAGCATCTCCTTCTTGCATCAAGCTTCTTCCTTCTAGGTGGTAGTGGAGTTTGGCTCTAAGGAGAAGATCCATCATTACTATTCATTCAAGTTCTTCCATGGCATGTCACATACATTTCCATACATGAGGTTTGGCTTCTTTGATTTTCTTTGAGTCAAGGCTATTACACTTACATACTTAACCACATATCTAAGGCGATTGCATCTATAGAGGTAATTGTATCTTTCACTTGATATTATTTAGTTTTACTACATGCAAGCATTTCATTTACAATTACATTTCTCAATTACTATTAATTCCTGATGCAGAGGATGAAGGATCTACCGACAAACTTGCAAATTCAAGCACAATATGGACCCAAACCCCTATGTTTCAATGGTGTTCCCAAATGCACACAATGCCACCAAAGACTTCAAACTTGGATTTACCTTCACCAAGTGTTTCCTCCACCTCTACACACCTTAAACAACTTCAACCAACATGTTTCTAAGGTTTCCAAACCCAGAAATCTTCAGTAGATACAAAAAAGACTAGTTTTGCCCTTTACTATGCTATTCTCTTCTTTGGATCAGCAAACCCTGTTTTCTTGATTTTTCTCTGAAACTTTCCAAAACACCAAGAAAATAAATAGGCTTTCCAAATACCCTTTTCGGAGTTTTATAACATATCAAAAAATTAGATATCACTCCTTTGGAATGATTGTACGGAACAGGGCAGTTTGTCTCAGAATTAAGCCTAATTAGGCCACTTTTACAAAGCAAGTACCTTTCAAACTTGCAATCCGACTTAATCCTTTTGAATAGTCTCTATTAATGATCTAAATCAAAGGAATTTCAAGATTATAGGTCTTGGTCACACTCCTAAACACTCAATCCTCAAAACCCTCCTTAAAATGGCTTAAAAACTAGGGCCTGCTTGTTCAAACCCCAAAACTCAATTCCAGAACTTCTCCTTCAGCATTCACCATGAATTTACCTTGTTTTCAAACATTATCAAATAAAAAATATACCTTGTTAAGCCAGATGTACGGCTGCATAACACCTAGCACTCATTTGGGTACCCAAATTAATCCTTCCAGCACTCAACTTTGCATTTCTTTCACAGTAACCTGCAAATCTTCACTTTTCTTGCATTTTCATGATTAGTTAGACATGTTAGGGCATTTAGGGTCCATCCCATGGGTTAGATGTACAAAAACTAGGATGGTACCCTCATTTCCTATTGAAAAATCAAAGGAAAACTCACAGTTTCAGCGTGACAGCAGCAATAATAACTGTAATTTGATAAGAAACGTCTCAAGTTGGATGCAAAACCTCTTAATAACACCTTGCCAAAGTAAATAACAGATTTCTATATTCAAAGAACCTCTAAATTGCAAGAAAACTTCAAATTTTCATTTATTCACAAGGCTGTCCGTACAAATTCTGTGTGTTTTCCGTAAAAAAACTGTCTCCCCTCTTCCATATGGCTGAGACATCTTAAATAAACCTTAGAATACCTGCCCAACTAACCAAGTTGGTTGGAAATGCTTATTTAATCAAACAAATAGCAAGTTACTATTTACCCTCCAAAACTAAATTCAAATTTCAAACTTTGCTTTCTATGCATATTTCAGCATTCTAACCTATGCAACTGATTTAAGAATGATCCAATGACCTTATTGAATGCAAAAAAAAAAAAACATGAAACTACTTCCTATTCTACCCTTCATGGCTCATATGCCATTTTTACATCATGTTGCCCGTAGGGCTTTATTAGGACCTTTGACCTTCAATGCACTTTGTTCGTTACAATATGCCATTATTGGTCTTAGAATGTTCCAATTGATCTTCAAAGAGGTCCTTGATCCATTGTCTTCATCCGGTACCAAGGTGTTCTTCATTGTCTTGATAGGTGCTTCTGCACCAATTCCTTAACCTAGGGCTTGACCAAGACAAGCCCTCATCAAACCCCAACCCCAAACCTTTCTTTTTTGTGTTGATTTGTAGGTTGGGAGTGAAAAAGGATTACATATCTAGAGTTTACAGTTAGCAAGCTTTTTGGAGTCATTAGTTTTGGAGTTGCGGACTACGTCAACCTGGTTGTAGGACGTCCTTCCAAGTCGACTTAGTCCTTTAATCTCAGATTTTGGGAATTTTTTTAGGTTTTGTTCCTTTCATCATTTCAATCCAAGATTCGTGGATGGAAGTTCAAGAAAGATTCAGATCCGAAAGTTCTTGAGCAAAAACACATCTTCCTCTATGCACTTCAAGGTGAGTCTTTCATATTTTATATCATTTCATAACTTTACCCTAGATTTGCATCTTAGTTGGGCTGATTATATTCACAGAGCATCTAGATTTACATTTCCAAAGCAATTAGTTCATTTTCACATCCACATTATCCTATTAAGGGCCTAAGAGAAATGTATTTCTTTGTATTGCATTCCTCTTTAGAACTCGGATTTAGTAATTTCCCTCTTTCCCTCACACACATATTTGAATGGCTTAGTGTTTCAATAAAGTGGAAGTCTACATCTTATTTTAAGTGCTTCTATTTTACCACTAAACATTTTGGTGAACCCGACTTTGTGCCCCTTTCTTTTCGGAGTTAGATTTCCTTATCTCTCTTTGTATGATTTTGGTGTTGAGCAAACACACATCTTCCTCTACGCACTTCAAGGTGAGTCTTTCATATTTTATATCCTTTCATAACTTTACCCTAGATTTGCATCTTAGTTGGGCTGATTGTATTCACATAGCATCTAGATTTACATTTCCTAAGCAATTAGTTCAATTTCACATCCACATTACCCTATTAAGGGCCTAAGAGAAGTGTATTTCTTTGTATTGCATTCCTCTTTACAACCCGGATTTAGTATTAGCACCCCTTTTCCTTTGGGTCCTAACTAATCTAATTCAGATCATAAGTGGAATCATACTTAGAAATTCCCCTCTTTCCCTCACACACATATTTGAATGGCTTAGTGTCTCAGTAAAGTGGAAGTCTACATCTTATTTTAAGTGCTTCCATTTTACCACTTGACATTTTGGCGCACCCGACTTTGTGCCCCTTTCTTTTCGGAGTTAGATTTCCTTCTCTCTTTGTCTGATTTTAGTGTATCTCGATCCACTTTATATGCTATTGTTTGCATTGGCGGTATTTAGATCTCCTTTTGCATTGTTTTCATTTAGATTGCATTTTCATATATTTGCATTTTGAAAATACAATTTTTTTTTTGCATCTAGTTCATTCTTAGATTACATTACATTTATTGTTATTGTTTTCCCTTTCGATGGGGTTGTTATCTTTCTTTTTAAGCTTCATTCATGATATCCAAGACACTCCATTTTATGCATATGATGATGTCTCAATATGTTCTTTTATTGAGCCTCATCTTCCTAAAGATGATGTTTATCAACCTTTAGTGATTCATGAGTTTCCTAACCTTGGCAGTGCTACTATTTGGGATGAACCCTTGGATAGGAATATTGACTATTCTCTTCCTCATGAAAATTCTTACTCTAATGTGTGTTTTCCTCCTTCCTTGGATTATTATCCTATTTGGGATGAACCCTTAGATAAGAACATGGATTATTCCCTTCCTCACGAGACACATTTAAATGATCAACCCTTTTCTATGCATTCAATTGATATACCTTCTATACATGAGGCCTTTATGAGTTTTGTTCATCCTCTTAAAAGTGCCTTAGAAATATACGATCACACATTTGATCCTCCTTCTGAAGACATATCTTACTTAAATCTAGTTCTTAATTAAAAAAGATGATTTTTATGGCCTTATTTTCAGAAATCTAGCATTAGATCCTATGGATCCTACTGACATTGATTCTATGAGTAGTTTTTCAACTCTTAAAGATTGGGAAACTCTAGATTCCACATCAACATTCTCCATTCTTGACTTTGTGCATCCAACACCTCTATTTGATTAGTAAATGCATATTGAGTGCTTCTCTTTACATTTCCATCTAATTAACCCTAAGAGACCTTCTTTATTTGTGCTTCATCCTTCTTTTCAATTCATTGCTTGTATTATGTTTCATATATCTTGCAATATTGAATGGTATCTTTTTCATGATCATTTTACTTGATGCATCTACATCCCTATTATGTTGCTCCTAGCTATGAGACCCTAGCTATGAGACGCTAGTAGCCTATCTTTTGGGGGCTCATTGTCCTACTTTGTGAGTAACATAATAGTCATTGCCCTTGTCTCCTCTCTTGGGGGGCAAGGCTCTATTACCTCTTCTTATCTATATCTTAACATCCATTTTTCTCCCTTTGATGACTTGTTTTCCTTTTATATGATGACATGTTTTCTTGTATTCATTTATTGTGATTACATGCAGACTAACATCCCGAGTGCAATCATATGTTTGCTTGAAATCACATGTCTAATATAAATTGAAACCACTCAAGGAGGCATAATGTGATTCTTCTTCTCTTCTCTTTTCCAATACCCTTTATGAACTTGCATTCTCTTATAATTTGATGTTTCATGCATTTATTGTGGTTACTTATGGATTAGCATCCTTAGTGCAATCTTATGTTTGTAAGTGCATCTTTTCTTTAAAGAATCTCTCATTTAGGGCATATATTGGATTTTCCTTTCTCTTTCTTCTCTCAAGGGTCCGTTATCCCTTTGTTATTCATTTCATGATAACTAAGTGAGCATAATGTGGTATCCTTCATCCTTTCATCTTCATTTCACTATAGATTGCATTATTTTATGGTACAGTTTTATCTTTTGCTATGAAAAGATTTGTTACATGCAAGATCATGTGTCTATTGCCTAGAAAATATCTTTTTATATCTTGGATAGTGATGTTTCTCATTTGACAATCATTTATAGCTTAACATCATATGTGATATCTTCTCTTAACATCTTATGATATTTAGAGTAGGCTATCCTATGATGTTTTCTTTACTCTATCCCTCTATGGTATGATATTCTATAATATTTCTTGTTCATATGGGATGATTTGTGCATAACTATTAGTTGTTGTTTACATCTTTATATCTCATGAAATGTTGTAGCCTAATCTTATCATAGACTTTCTTTCTTGTCTCACACTTGTGGGGCAGGGCTTTTTATTCTTTCTCTTTATTTGTCCAAGGATCGACTTTCCTTAGTATAGTGGCATTTGTTTATTATGTGACGTTATTATCTTAAGGAATGATGTCTTGATCATGACTCTCTTTTATACTAGAGGTGCATGTCCTTGATCATCACCTCTTTTTTATTTTGCAAAACTATGTTCATTATAAACATTTACCCTTACAATGTGCTCTAAAGCATCTCATCCTTCTTCCCAAGATTTCTATTTTCACCTACACAAGAGGCTAAATAGGTGCATCCTTGTTCTTTTTTGTTGAAGTCTTATCTTTGCTCATGACACTCCTCTTGAAGGTATATTTCTTGTACCCAAGATCTCTTCCTCTCAAGGGTCTCTTCTCATTTTTGACATATCCTTTCATCATTTATCTATATTCTTAGCTTATAAGAGCTAGTTCTCTTTGCTAAGTTTATTGTATACATTGTTGATAAAGGATATCTTCTTTTTGATGGAAGTAGTTATCCTTGATTCTCTTCCTTACGATGTCTATGGCTACATAGTCATCCTAAGGAGGGGGGCATATATACACCCTCTTTGTACATAATTTTTCCATGAAATACAAAAATAAATTCTGAGTATGGCTGGGAGTACTTTAGCTGTGGCCCCTGGGAATGATTTTTGGGTCACTCTCAAATCTATGCATTGTGTCTTCATGTCTCTTTTGCACACACAAGCACATATGCTAAATCTCATACATATGGGTAACACATGACATTTGCTAAATCCTCTATGGGTACAAGTGACACTTGTCCATCCCGAGGACACGCATCTTTTTAGCTTTTGTTTTTTGCTAAATCCCTCTTAGGGTAACGCATGCACATTTGCACTCTATGGTGATATGAGGAAATTGATCCATGGGTGGACACATACACACATACATTTCATGTAAAGCCGTCGACGGGCGTACATGATTGACTACCAGGCACACAAACTTACTAGACTATTTTGTTTTTATTTTTGGGATTGACTATTAGGAAAACAAACTTGTTAGACCATTCAATCCTTCCTCATTGAGATTCACGATAAGGAACACAAACCTTACTAATAAATCACTCCCTCTCTTTTCATGCTTTCATGTTGGCAGGACATAACGGGGAGGGACGCAGTCCTTTGTGGTGCTCTTGCCTTTCCTATATGGTCTCTTATGTTTTGTAATAGCCTTCCAAATATGATATTAGTGAGACATTTTCTTAGCCAAGGTCTCTTTCATTAGTTGATTTGGGCTTTAGTACTAACCCTTTTTGTGTCTTTTTGGTTTAGTTTTCCTTTTGTTTTCTTTTTCTTTGTTTTCGTGCCCTTATGCATGGGAATGGAGTTAGGATCCTAGGTTTGGGGGCTTATGTCCTTAATCTTAGTAATGCTCTACCTCGAGGTGACATTGTCTCTCCTCTCTTCCTTCCTTTATCGAGAGTATGACTTGCCTCATACTCCTGCTAAAGTGGGGGCTAAATGTACCGTCTTAAAATGGACACACTTCATTTTGAGACCTTTTAGCCCTCCTTCGTGTGGTTTCAGTCTCCTCTTCTCTTCTCCTCTTCCATTTGACTCTTCTTCATCATCACTTGCTTCCCGACATGGTCTTCTAGGTATAGTCTTGATACCATTTTGATTGTATCTCTTGGTTTTTCCATTATCTTCCAATTTCATTTGCATCACATTGTGGAGTTTTCTATGGCCTTTCTGACCTATCCACTAGGACTAGGTCGTCGTGGACTATGTCGACCCTAGTCCCTGGTGATCATGAAGGTTGGGGCCTGAAAGTTCTCGAGTTTACCAATTAATTTATTTACTTCCCCAGTCGGCTTGAGTTTTTTCCCTGCCCAAAAACTAATATGAAAGGAGGCTTGGGGGCTTCATTTTCATATCTCATTCTCAAGTTATCTCATCTCCACAAACAAGTGTTCAAGGCGTTCTTCTTCAAGCAAACATCTTCAAGCATTCAAGTCCAAACATCTTCTTCTTGCATCAAGCTTCTTCCATCAAGGTGGTAGTGGAGTTTGGCTCTTCACAAAAACCCCTTGGGTTATCATCTCAAATGGAGGGGAGGCCTAATTCAGATCTGCTTTATGAGTTTGAATAAACCTTACACTTGGAAATGCTAGATGTTGCTTGCACTTGGAACCAATTTGAATCTTGCTCCTTACCTTCCTTCACTTAGGATTTCTAGGAATACTTTGCCTAGAATTGCCATCTTCAAAGACCCCATTCCCTTCCTATTGATGGCCACTGTTTATTGGTTCACTCGAACACACTAATAAAGATAAATTGCTATTAACATGGATGCTTTGCTGGCATTTGCAGAGGTAGCTCACTACCTTAGAGAAGAGAAAAGTTTCGCATGTGTTAGTGCTTGAAATGAGATAAATTCATTTAGATGTTAGGAAGGTTAAAGGACCCCCTTCCTCTTAAGAGGCCATCCTTGACATAATGAAGATTATTTATTTGAAATGTTTTTGGTCTATTTAGGTCGATCCAGATTGAAATCTCAAATTGATCTTTGAACATGTTTATCTTTCCAAAATTAGTGAAATCTCAAATTGATCTTTGAACATGTTTATCTTTCCAAAATTAGTGCATTTAGTAGCTGAACCAACCTACCTAGGAGAGTTGGACATTTTAATTGCTTGTTTTTGAGATTAGATAGGGCGGAAATCATGGTAGTTTGGGGATATTATCCCCATGAGAGGGTGGGTTGCACTCTACCTTGGGGAATTACTTTGTCTACTTCAATAATCTCAACCAATTTCACACTCTTAATTTGCCCACAAACCTCAAAATTGGTCTTCTTCTATCATTAACTTGCATCATGAATCTAAACAAGATGCTTTGCCCGCTTTAATGGAGGCTGACTCCTCAAATGCCAGTGGGTTCCTTGGGTCGTGGGAAATTTTCCCAAGAAGAGGGTGTATCTTGCCCCTCTTCTTGGAGATTGTTTAGTTTTCAATACTAAAACATTTTCCTTCCCCAAACTTTGCCAATTTCATCTCTTTTTATTGTCACTTCACCAATTTTGATTTGAAACACACATGGGCTTGATTGAAATTAGTAGAGTTCATACTTGGTAGGGGTAGGATTATGCCCTCCATTGGGATTTTTTCGAGGACATGATAGTATACCAACCTAATGTTGGGAAAATCACTAAACCTTAGCCAATTTTTGTCAAAAAAATAAAATCATTTTGCACATTTATTTCATTTTCCCCTTCAAATTGCACTTGAAAACTGACCTTACAAGGGGTGGAATTTTGGGAGTTGTCGGGGTATTTCTCAAGACATGATTGGATTCTGACCTAGTGTTGGGAATTTTGCTTGCAAATTAACTCCCCCATTTAACACTTGTCATTTTTCAACTTAGGAGGTGGGAGGATTTATATAAAATATCATTAAGTTACATTACATTTATTTCCTTTCTTATACTTAAAGTTATATACACATTGTCAAGATATTTGACATAGTTTTCAGCTTCGTAGGAGTTGACTTAGCCAAATTTCAGGGTTCAGTAAGCCTTCAGCATGGCTAATATCCACAACCTATATTGGCTTTTTAGGGTCAAATTGAAGCGGGAACAAGGATTTAGAGAAGGTTTTGACTCATTTCATCTAAAATCACTTGGTTTCATCACTAGCTTAACCCAACTTTCATGCATATCCCAGATAGACTTGACTTCTCAACAAGCCAAAATTGCTCAAACTCATCCTTTTGACTTGGAGACTTGAAAATGTTGCCAACGAAAACCACCTATGTTCACCTTACACCACTACTACTATTGCTGCTAAAGCAAAAAGAGGGGATCCTGTAAGAGCCCTGCTGTCTCTTTTTTCACAATAGACATTGATTTGTATGTTTTGGAGAATTTTCAAAATGTTTTGTAGTTTTATTATTTGTTTTCAGTCTTTTCAGAATATTTACCTTTTTGGAATTGACAAATAATTTAATAAATGAAATTTAAATGCAAAATTATTCATTGGATATTAGTATTAGGATAATAGATAAGCTTTTATTATTAGTTAATGTTTATCTATTTGTAATCTATTGTAAATATTAGAATGTTTCTAATATTAGTTAGTCTATATTAATCAGTTAGCTTTCTTTAGCTTTCTTTTAGCTAGAATAGAATATTTCTATTCTTTATGATCATTTCCTAAGGAAACATCATTTTATTCTTTTGTATATATTGACCTCTTGGTCTATGTTAATATTGAGCAAGTATTTTACCAATCGCATCCTAATATGGTATTAGAGCCATTTCTTTGAAAATTTTCGAAAAATATTATAATTTCTTGTTTGAAATTATCAAAGCAATATTTTTCGAAATTATTTTCTGTGATATCTACTTCTTACGGCCATTTTTTTGCAAATGTCGTCTGTTTTTCAGCACCTTTCTACCATTTTTTGTGGTTTTTTTGCATCACGACCATTTTTGTTGAAAACCCTAGTTTTCAGTACCGTATCAATTTCTTGGTGGGTTTTTCAAAATCTCAGATGAGTTTGTTTTTTGTAGGTGCCTCAATTTTTGAGCGAGCGGATCAAAAAACAGACAACATTTTTTTTAGGTTTTTCGAGCTCTCTTTTGGGTACCCCTTAAAAATTTTTGGGTCTTCCATTCTTTTGTCTTGAAGTACATGCTTTCACAGAGTTTAACATTTTTCATTATAAAACGTGCTATGGCATCTTTGACTAATACTCTGCTCGAGAGAAGTTCAAAATTCAACGGTCGAAATTATGGCACTTGGAAGAAGTGGACAATAGCAAATTTTGAATATCAGAATATTGATCAGATTGTTTTGGGTGTTACACAATGTTTGATTGCCCCTAGTACTGATCAAGATACATGGGATTTGAATAGTCAGGAGGTGGTGATGCTTCTCAAATTATCCATAGCTGATGATCAGCTCTCAGATTCCATCCGGTAAGCCAGTTGCCAAGATATGGGTACATCTAAAAAATGTTCATGAGACTTCTGACAAAAGTAGAGCTTTCTTCTTGAAGAACACTCTGTTTTCTATTATCATGGATGAGCGAACATCGCTCTAGGCTCACCTAAATTGGATCCAGGAAATCCATGATCAGTTGCTTGCAATTGGTTGTAAGATGGAGGAAGACATTGTGGTCATCAATCTCAGGAGTTTGCCCAAGTCCTTTGAACATTTTATTGCAACTCTCAACATCACTTCTTTTGGTGTTGATTTGAAATTCATAGATCTCTACACACTCCTGTTTCAGCAAGATCAGTGGAAATAACAGTTCGGTAGCAATACCAGCTCCACCTCCTCAGAGCAAGCCTTTGCTGCCAAATCCTTTCAGAAGGATAAAGGCATGTCTCAGCAGTCTTCTCAGCAAAAATCCTCTGCTCCAGATTCAAAAGGCTACCGGAAGAACATTCAATGCAACTATTGCCACAAGTTTGGTCACATGAAGGTTAAATGTTGGAAACGTTTAGCTGCCCAATCTAAGCAATCAGGTTTGTAGCCCAAAGCGAACAGTGCAGAGCATATTGAGCAGACAAAATCTGCCTTTTATGCCTTCATGGCTAAAAGACCTATAGATCATGTGAAGTCGTTTGCTTGGAACATTGATTTAGGTGCCCCTTGTCATTACACCCATCGTTGAGACTGATTCATTAACTACCAACCTTACTCAGATTTTGTTATTTTTGGTGGCGAAAAAGAGTACATCGTTGTTGGCAAAGGCAACATTCAGATTTAGTCTGTCGGGAAGAATCTCATTTTCCTTGATATGTACTACGTTCCGGGATGGAACTAAATCTACTCTAAGTCAGTCAGTTGCTGCGACACTCTCCACAGTTGGATGTCACATTTAGTTCACATCAGTGCACCATCATTGATAGGGCGACTCAGTGTACTGTTGCAGTGGGTCTTGAGGATCAGGGTATTTTCCGACTCAACTGATTTTGGTGATTTTCGGGACTTAGCTATGGCTGCTCAACGATCTTCTGTTAGTGCACTTTGGCATCAACCGTATGAGCACTTAAATGTGCATTATCTCTCTCATCTTGCTTGGGAAACGCTTGTCCTCAGTTTGCCAGAGATTCAGACTCAACAACTTGGAGTTTGTGATGCATGCCAAGCTAGAAAGCAACATTGCACACCTTTCACCAGTGGCAATTCATGGCGAGCTTCCCAAGTACTTCAACTTGTTCATGCTAACATCTGTGACCCTACAGTCACTCTTGTTCTTGGGTCCAGGTATTTTTAGTTGTTCGTTGATGATTTCAGTAAAAAATTGTGGGTATATTTTCTTAAAAATAAATGAAATGCATTTCCTGTCTTTTAGAAGTTTAAATGTTTAGTTGAAAAAGAGTTTGGGAAATCTAATATTACTCTTAGATTAGACAATGGGGGGGAATTTGTTCTAATTAATTATCTAGCTTCTTGGATACCATGGCATCAAACGCCATTTAACCACAACCAACACACCATAATAGAACAACGTAGTTGAATGTCGACATAGAACAATAACCAAGATGGCTCGATCTATGCTCGAACACAAACATGTTCGGAAGAAGTTCTAGGTAGAAATAGTTAACACACCACTTTATCTTTTGAACCGGTCACTCGTAGTGGTAGTCAAAGGTAAGACTTTGGAAGAGGCTTGGTCAGGTCGCAAGCCCAAAATTAGTCACTTGAAAGTTTTTGGCTCCCTTGCTTTTGTTTGGATCCTTGATGCATCACGCTTCAGGATGGATGCCAAGAATCAGAAACTCATTCTTGCTGGATACAGTAGTCTTCACAAAGCCTATCTCTTGATCGACACTGAAACATCTCGTCTCCTGTACAATCATGATGTAATCTATGATGAGCAATGGGGACAATTCAAGCTTGTTTCTCTTGTTCCTGATCCAACAAACCTGCCTATGAAGGCTCATGATTTGGGAGTTAGGCTTCCATTAGGTCCACCTAATGGTAGGGCTTCAGTAGCTCCTGCAGCTCTAGTTATACCAGTGATCCTTGTACATAAACCTCCAGCTTCTCCTGTACGATCACCCAAATTTATAGATGCTTCACCTGAGTTCGATCCAAATTCTTTAGAGGAGGAACTTGATTATAGAGCATCTTTTGATTCTAATGTTGGTTATTCTCCTCTTCGGCCTAAAGACACTTGTTGATCTTTGTGATGTGAGCTCATTGATGGGAGAACCGCTCAGGAAAAAAGAGCAAACTTACATAGTCTATTAACTTTTTTGTCATGGCCAACATTCACAATGTGTTTGAACCTTAAACATATTCCAAGGCTAAAGGAATTCCATAGTGGGAATAGACCATGACATCTAAACACCATAGCCTGTTGAAAAATAACACTTGGGTCCTTTCTGATCTTCCACTAGGGAAGAAACCCATTGGCTGCAAATGAGTTTACAAAATCAAATACAAATTTGATGGTACTTTGAATAAGTACAAATTTTATTTAGTTGCAAAGGGCTTTTTTCAGTGTCAAGGTATTGATTACGAGGAGACCTTTGCCCTACTGCAAAGATGAGTACAATCAGATTACTTCTAGCCATGGCAGCACAGTTTGGTTGGAAAGTCCATTAGATGGATGTCAAGAGTGCTTTCTTGAATGTTGATCTCCACGAAGAGGTCTACATGACGCAACCTCCTGGTTTCAAGGTTGCCAGTAAAGAAAATTAGGTTCTCAGATTAGTAAAAGCTCTCTATGGCTTGAAGCAAGTCCCTAGGGCATGGTACATGAAAATTGATAAGTACCTCAGTGATCAAGGCTTCCAAAGGAGTTCTTCAAACTCAAATTTGTACATTAAGACTGCTGATAGTGACATCATCCTTTGGGTTATTTATGTGGATGATTTGATCATCACTGGTAGTTCAACATCTTTGATTCATAGAATCAAACAGAGTATATGTCAGTCTTTTGATATGATTGACCTTGGGCTCATGCACTATTGCCTAGGTGTTGAGGTTTGGCAATAGTCTTCTGGTATATTCATCTATTGGTCCAAATATGCCAGGGCTTTGTTAGACAAATTCCGTATGCAGGATTGCAAGCGTGCATCTACACCCATGGAGAAAGTTGTCATCAACCAAGTCTAATTCTCCTGTTGTTGATGATACTACATACATGCAACTAGTAGGTAGCCTCATGTACCTCTCTGCTACTAGGCTTGATATCAGCTTCGCAGTCAGCTACATCTCATGTTTTATGATAGCTCCTAAGGTTGATCATTGGATGACAGAAAAACGTGTTCTTCGTTATGTGAAGGGCACTATAGATTTTGGATTTCTGTACTCTCGAAGTTCTAATCCTAGACTCAGTGGGTTCACAGATTCAGATTGGGAAGGCTCTATTGATGATAAAAAGTCAAATTTGGATATGTGTTTAGTTTGGGATATGGTGTCATCAAATGGACCAGTAAGAAGCAACAGTTAGTTTCTCTCTCCTCTATAGAGGGACAGTCAGGGTATGTTGTGAAGCTGTTTGGCTTCGTTGAATGCTTGGGGATATGCAGATGTCACCAGTAGGACCAACCACTTTGTTTGTAGATAACAAAGGCGTTATCAAATTAGCATGAAATCTAGTCTTCCATGATCGAACCAAGCATGTGGATGTTCATTGTCACTACATACGATAGCTGGTTGAAGACGAGACAATAGACTCGCAGTATGTTCCTACCATGGATCAGACTGCAGACATTCTCAGCAAGCCTCTTGGTCCTGTTAAGTTTGTTAAATTCAAAGGATAGCTTGGTGTTGTGGATAGACTATCGATTGAGGGAGGGTATTATAATAATAGATAAGCTTCTATTATTAGTTAATGGTTATCTATTTGTAATCTATCGTGAATATTAGAATGTTTCTAATTATAGTTAGTATGTAGTTATCTGTTAGCTTTCTTTAGCTTTGTTTTAGTTAGAATAAAATGTTTCTATTCTTTATGATTGTTTCCTAAGGAAACATCGTTTTATTCTTTTGTATATATTGACCTTTCGGTCTTTGTTAATATCAAGTAAGTATTTTACCAATTACATCGTAATAATTAGTATGCAAATGATTACAATTCTAAATATTAACATGCATATGAAACACAACCTACTTCAGAGTTACTAAAGAACCTGGACCTAGTGCAGATGATGTGGATGGTCCTCTAAATTAATCACAACCGCATGACAAAGCAATAGACTTGACGTGGATGGCTGGAAATTAAATCTCTGCACTCATTGCATGAAATAAAACACTTTCCTCAACACATAGGTTCCCATGTAATTAACACAGTCCTTACTAATGAATGTCTCTGCCAAATGGAAATATTGTCCCTTTCGTGGATGTTGAATAAGCATTGTCTGCACTTGGATAACTAGAGCGAGCCTATTGTCGGATGTCTTAGGCTCTCCCAAGACATTATCATGGCTTCCTGGACATTGAGCGCTGTCCCACAAAGAAGAATGACAACCTATAACCAACAGACAGCTTCAGTCTAAAGCTGCGATTTATTTCCAAACAACTACCATTGTCACTGTGTTAACTCTTGGATGCATAACACTGAATTGACATCACAAATCCAAACTGTTTGATCCCAATTATGGCCTCTGATTGAAGCCACAAATGGCTCAATTCGCAGGAATCTATGAACCAATTCAAAGTGGAAGAAAACTATTAGACTTTTCAATTCTCTAGTCTCAATTTTTTCAGAACACTTGGCATCATAGTACAACTCACAAATTCACCAAAATTTGCATGCAGAATGCCCAATTGATTAACAACACTTGCTTATAAACTTTGAACTTGCCAAATTCAACATCTAGCTTCAAAGTTACACAACTGAGGAACTTGAAGTAAAATTTTCTTTTCTTTACCAATTCACAACTTCATCATCACTCTTCAGATATCATTCACGGAACAATATAAAGTTACAAATGTTTGAACAATAACATTTCATTACAATCTTTCCTTTCCAAAGGATGAGCTTTACTCCCTTCAAGAAGTTTTAATAATAAAATATTTCACCTCCCTTAACTTAATGCCCAAATACATTTTCGGGAGCTAAATAAAAATCATAACCATTACTTGGAAAATAAACTCCACTCAATTGTAAAGTTTATTCATTTGAATTATAATGTTAAATTTAATTCCCCTTGTAATTCCAAGACACTTTTAACAAAAAGGTCATAGAATAATAAGTCATTATTTGTCAATAAGGCGGAGGCCCACTTAATTATTGAGTAAGTCAAACTTAATTAATAATTAACAAATTTAATACTTATAAAATTATTCCTAGTGATTCATTTCAAGGTGAACAAAATCAGGGACATTACAGTCTGCTCTCCATGAAATTGCTTGTCACCAAGCAATCTTGCATCCAAAAGCTCACCCAACTTTAACCAAATTGGAGTCACACCTCCACCAAGATCTCAAAGAAAAATGTGTAATGTCCCTGCCATTCCCAAATATTTCCTGTAAATACAATACCATCTGAATGATCAATGTAATTTGTGAAATTGAACTTAGTGCCTAAAGTTGTGATGTAGAAGCAGTAACATCACATGAAAGCACATTAGTAGGTGGACTAGACTTTTTTCCCTTTCTTAGCACCAAGTAAGCTATCATACCAACCTTCAAACTCCTGCACTAATGGACTCTGCACCTGGTAAATATCTTGTACATGAGAATCAAATGTGATGCTATTTGCACTCTATGCTACATATACCTCTGTGAACTCTTCAACAAGACTTGTCAGAAATCTTGTAAGAACCAACTGACATCCCGATGCACCGGTGGGATCCCTGACGTCATCCTCATTCATCTTTTGAGGGGAAATAGCATCAAACTCAAATAACGGATTTATCATATGACAAAGTAACATCAATACCAAACAAGGGATTGTTTACAAAGTGAACCAAACTGGTATGCTGATTTGAACTTGGTAACCATGAACTACGGGAGACATGATGTCAAACTCGCTCCATCTGAGCTATATCATGCCTCTATGGAACTCTACTATCTACTTAACAAAGAGACATAGTGCACAAATTCCCCTTAGTGATACCCTATAAAAAATGTCTCTTGCCTTGGTACTCGAACTTCATCTCCATTGAGCATAGGCCAAGGAAAATCTTCTCTATATCCTGTGACTACAGCATCCCTAACACAATGTCCATGCCTCCCGAGCTGATCACATAAAAATCTGATTGCATCTCATAGTCGACAAGAAATAATGACATATGTGTTTGGTAAAGGTAAGGGTGTAGCCATCGGCCACCATGACTCGAAACCCGACAAACTCCTCCCCCTGAAGAACACACTTGCTAAAAATCCCTCATGTATGAAATTATGTGTGGTTCCAGTGTCTAACATGGCAATGCAGCACTTTTCATCAACCAATTCTGTTATCCTAAATGCAGAGGGAAGAGGTACGATAGTAGAAGAGGTACAACAGTAGACAACACTATAGGTGACAGCCTAACATTAGGTTCAAACTTAGTAGGGACCCTCTGAGCATCATTGACATCTTAACCAACTGGCTGATGTGAAGTTTTATCCTCAACCTCATCACAGTACACCCACATAGAATAGTTTGCCCTTGGCTTGGGCCTCGAAGAACAAGAGTGTTCTCTATCATAACGCTCTTTCCATCAATAGAAAAGTTGTCTCCTCAAATCCTCTCGAGTTGCCTCATAATGTTTCACAACTGATTTTTTTTTTTCATCAATAATTGGTTGGTGTAACTCACAATAGGTGAAGTGGTAGGACTAGGTTGTGCTTGCCTCTTAGGAGCTAAAAGCTTCATGTTCTTGGCCTTCTTGATTGCTTCTTCAGGAAAGGCAGATCAAAAGCCTTAAGCCACCCTTTGAGTGGCTCTTGTAACCCCTCTGTAAATAGCATAACCAAGTGCTTCTTTGTCACATTAGGAACTATGGCAAAGAGTCTCAAAAACTCACTAATGAAAGACTCCAGATGACTTGTCTGCTTGAGCTGGGTGAGGTGCTGAAAATAGTTTCCTAGATCCTATTGGCAAAGTACTCTCCGAGTTGTAAAAATTGGTGCCATGGTTTTCCTAAGATGCTAGTAGAATCACTAGCTCGGATACCACTGTAATGTACTCGAACGACCAATTGTACTCGACCATAAATAATAATGAATCTGATGGAAAATCACTGATGTACATGGCACCAACACAGGTGATGTACTCGACAACAACATTGGTGATGTGACTGATGACAACTCAAGTGATTTGACCGATGACAATGTGGGTGATGTGACTGATAACAACACGATGAGGTGACCAACGACAATGCAGGTGATGTGCCCAACGACAATGTAGGTGATGTGCCCAACAACAATTTGAGTGATGCCTGGCAACAATGTAATGATGTGTTTGACGCCAATGCAGGTGTGTTCGATAACAATGCTTGTGATGTGCTTGATGACAACGCGAGTGATGTGTTCGACGACAACCTTCTCACACCCGTACGGAAAACTCAACTCTTTGCCCATGATCTGTGTACTTCTCAATGGAATCCACCCTACAGTGTATGGTAAGGTTTTCACTCACATCATACAGTGACTTTAGCTATAATTCTACCAAATCGGATTTGTCATTGCCAGTGATTTAAATCATAGGAAATATAACACCAATAAATCAATACCAATAGAACTATTGGAATTTCAGATATTATTTTTGATTATGAAGAAGACTTCACAAATTTTGACAATGAAGTACAAGGTGAAATATTTGAAGTGATATCTCCAACAATAGACTAGGGTGAGGAATGATCTCACGGAAACTGCAAATACAAAATATGAAAGGTCTTGCACCTCCAAAATTGCAAACCATGCTGAATTCCAATTGGAATCACAAATACATAAGAAACATAAAACCCATGATGATTTCCTACAATGCCAACCATGGCCTTATAAAGAGCTCTAGGAAGTTTTCCGAAGGGCTACAAATAGGCTGACATAGTTTATTTATTATTTTATTACATGGGCCCCTTTTATTTATTTATTAATTAAATAGATCCTTATGATATAATTTAATTTTTGGAAACAGGCAATTAATTATTTCACTTAATAAATTGGGGGACATTATAGTTAGTCAATTATTTGGCTATATAATCTATAGTAAAATAATACTACTTTTCTGTCCTTCGAAATTCCCCTTTGTATTTTAGTGCTTCCTCTTTCAATAAGAAAATAGTTAAGGCTCAAACTATCAAATGCGCTACATGACTTACATTACGATTGACAATGGAACTGATTTTCTTTTGAAAGAAGTCAAAATTTGCCTCATTCTATATTTTAGAATATTTAATTACATTAATGTGAATTTAAAGAAATGAAGTTGCATCCTTGACTTGCAATTACGGTTATGAGCATCCCAAGGCTGCTCCCTTGTAAGCAATATTTAAGCTTTCTTAAATGTTTGTCTTTTGTAACATAGAGGAAAATAAAATAAAATGAAATTTGACCATGGATAGAAAAGGAACAAATATGCAAATTTGAAAGGAATTTGACAGAACCGGCAATGCATTTCTTAATAGGTTCTAAGGCAATCTTGCTACACCAGTTCCCCATATTTTGATCAAATTACAGTCTTTACTCCATAGTAACATGGGGACGCATTGCCACCCTTTTTCCCTACCACACCCGAGGTAGGGATGTACTCGGGAGTTGAGAGGACATTCTCATGTCCTCAACAACGCCACCATTGGGCCCCCTTCTTGCCGGGGATGGGGGGACATCCCCATGTTCCTTGTGGGGACAAGCACATGGGGAAATATCCCTCGACCCCTCCATGTGACAGACGAACGCCCTCCATTTTGGGAGACTTAAAAAGTGAAAAATAAAACAAAATTTAAAAGGTTTTATAATGATTTTTTATTCTGTTTCTTAGCCTTAGGGTATGTGGGGTCCATTTAGAGGTTGAAATCTCTTAAAACCTCTATGTTTTCTCACTTCTATTCATTTCATGGTTTTCCAATTTTTGCAACAGCAACAAGAAGAAGAGTGAAGAGCTCATAAAAGGGTGTATGTTTGAGTGAAGAGAGTGATTGGAAAGCAAAGAAGAGTGAGAAGGAGCAAGAAGAAGAGGAGAGGGGAGATTTTTTAGCTTGTTCAAGAGAGTTTCAAGAAAAAGGTAGGTTTTTTCATTTTTTTTTAAATTTAAATTTTTAAATTTTCTGTTTTTTCTAGACAAGTTCATTGTTTATAGTTTATAGTTTATACTTGAATTTCATTTCTAGATTTTAGTAGATGCTTGTTTTTTCATTTCCAAATTTCAGTTTCTTAAATTTTAATTAAAAAAGTTGTGATTTTAAAGAAGGGCATAGGTTGAAAGCATGTATTTTTTTAATTTTAATTTTGTGTAATGCAGTGTGAATATGTCCTTGGGCCTTGACATTTTGATTTTGTACTTGTCTTTTATCTCGAGACTTGGATATATGCACCATTGAACATTGAACATTGTGATCATATCATGCTTGATGCTACTTGATGTAATTCTTTATAATGACATTGATGAGATAGTGATACTCATACTTTTGATAAATTGATATCTATGACATTTGGATTTTAATCTTCAATCTTTGATTATTTAACTCATTTGATAGAAGTTAGAAGTTAGATCTCTTTTATTGTTCAGTGTTCAATGCAATGTAAAACTCAACTAGCAATAGTAGTCATGATGAACCTATACTTCATATTTGTGTCTTATATTGTTATACATCTTTTCATAATTAGCATTTTGAGTACCACATGTATTGCCGTCCCCAAATTGAGGCCCGTTTCTCCCCTGACCTAAAAATTTGTCCCCTCATCTCCCTATCCCCTAAGGTGGTGTAACTATGCTTGACTCCCTTCAAGCGACAGAGGAAGAAGTTTGAAGTAGCTCTTTAGAAATCTTAAAATCAGTGGAATATGATTTCTCTTCTAGCATATAGTACATTCATTACCTAATTATTATTTCTTGTTGAAGTACACAACCTTCATTGTGATTCATCTCCCCATGGCTGGTATGTTCAAGAGTCAAGATTTCGAAACTCCACATGAAGAAAACATTTCTCACTTTAGTTGCTCATGTGTATTGATGTAGGGAACGTTATAATTTGTCATTTGAAAGAGTACAATCCAAATCCTTATTAGGAGTAAGAGGGAAAATAGAGTGAAGTCCTAATAGGGGACATTACAAAAGGTCTTAGATATACGCTGGCCGCTTGTTGATGTGCTTGTATGGTTGTTGGTGACATTCCATGCTGTGGAATGCTTTATGAAAGCATGGATCATTGTAAGGACGCTATTCAAAGAGCACTAAATAATGTGGAAGCAGAGTATATGGAGATACCAGAGATTGTTGATTCAAGATGGAACATGATGTGCATCCTTTACATGCAACAACTTGCCATTTGGGGCCTAAGCTATTTTATATTGATAGATAAGGTGATGCTAAAACTATGATAAGGTTTTATGAAGTCATTAGCAGATTTGAACCAGAGCCAACAATGGCATAACTAGAGAACAAAGTTGGAAATACATGAAAGCACAAGGGATGTTTGGAATGGAAGTATCCAAATACAATATGACACAAGGTGAAGTACCTGGTCATAGATGGTGGATGAGCTATGTGACAGAAACTCCTGAACTTCAGCCTTTTGCCTTTTGAATGTTGAGTCAGAGCAAGTTCATCATCTTGTGAGAGATTGGAGCTGCTTTGAGCATATCCATTCTGAAAAAAGAGGAATAAGTCGTTGCTTGGAAAGTTGAGAGATCTTGTCTACGTTTGCAGCGATTGAAAACTGCTCATGAACAAGTCAGCACGTGATTACTTAGAGCTCTTTTGAAGTTATAAAGTCTTGATTTTTGATTGTACCTTTTTAACAAAAGCACATCTTTGCAATTTTGATTTCACATGTTTCTTATGTTCTATATTTTATAAACGTGTCATCATTTTATAAGGATTTCAAATCTATGTAGCAATTTTAACTATTTCAATAATTTATGTGATATATTACATATATTTTAAAAATAATAAAAAATTATATAAGGTAAATTTAGTTCAAATTTGTTTTTAATATTTCCACTCTAGCCAAACTTGATCCGAATTTTACGTTTGCCAAATTTGAATTCAAATTTTGTGACTTAGCTTTCAAATGGTCTGAACTCTGAAGTGTACCAGGCATTTTGATTGAAAACATACAAGGTAACAATGGGCCTCAACACCCACTGTTTCAGCCTATGCCTAAGTAATGATTTTGCAAGCAAAAATCTGATTTTTCCTCCTTGTGACTACTGCAGTTGCCAACCTCTTGATCTGAATTCAAGATGCTGAAATCTTAGGAGGTACGGCTCGGTGTATGGCCCGCAGCCTTGCCTGCAACTTCTGTAAAACTGTAAAAACTCATAATAGAAGGTTCCCTGACAAAAATGGTTGCCCAGGTAATCTGATCTGCACAAATAACTACCCATGTCCGGGCTGGGTCAAATCCGATGTGAATTGGTAAGGTATGGTTGGAGATGGCTTCTTTTGCTTTCATGCTCTTTTCACGGACACTGTTTGGTGCTCCCCTTCATTGCTTTTTGCCTCTTTGTATTGTTCCCAGTCCCGTAGACCCTTGTTGGTCTCTAGTTGGAGATTAATAAATATATCGTATCTTATCTTAATACTTGTAAATTTTTTCTCCACCAACACCAATATGCAATCTGGAGATAATTTCCCTATTCAGAATTGGACAATTCATTCAACAATTGAACCCAATATGAAGAAATCTGAAACACTGACTGCAATTACTTACTGCCTATAGAATTTTGCCTCTAGAAACCCTTGAGTAATTGTAATGAACCCAATTTGGACTCATACAAACAACTCCCGAGAAATTATGAATTTCTGAAGATTTTGACTTCAATATCTAATTCTAAGAAAAATGGGAGCTTTGATTTTATCCAAGATGCTAAATGATATTAACTTGCCACTTATTTCATTTTAACACAATATCAGAATAACAATTAAAATTGATGAGCATATTCTACTTTCAATTCTGCCCTTTGAGTTTTCATATATAATTCTGAAAAATGTAACTCTCCTTGACAATGCGATTCAATTGAAACACTATAACTGAAATGCAAGTAATGAACAAGTGACGCCAATTATGAATCATTCAATTATTTGATTTTTGCCTATTGCATTGAGAATTACAATCAATAATTTGGAACCTGTGTGTATGAGCAGTTTGATTAGCCTCAATGTTCAGATCGCAGCCAAGAATAGAAACAGCTTTCCTCACTAACTAATTCGCAACCTCCAGAATGGTATGTAATTGCACATATACAAAAATCGTGGCCCTTGAAACTGATTTGCATCCCTTAACCACTAACCTCGGGCCCAAATAACTGACAGCAGCCCCAATTAATATCGCAGGCCCTTGCAATTGCTCTGCAGGCATGTCAATATGCAACCACAGGCAATGAAGTGAATCGTAGCCTCTGAAATAATTATTGCAGGTCAAGGAAATAAATGGAGGGATTTGCTAAGTGAATCGCAGATCCTACAATGTATGTCTCCAGCCTTCCAGAGTGACATCCTAGCTTTGGCAATTGGTTGCAAATGATTATAGAGCGAAAACGTGGCTCCTCCAATGAGCACAATGAGGTGGAATGCAAAATCAGACCTCCGAACTTGAACGCAGGTAATAAATATGCTTCCAATTCACTACAAACTCGAACAGTCGTATTCAGCATTAAATCTCACAGTAACAAACAGTAGGAGTAATGGCCAAGTAAATTGCAAATGCAATCTCAGATTTATTCCCAGACTTCAGTTCTCAGAATTACACACTAGAACGCCCAACTAAACTTCTTCCAAGAAACAGTAATAACAGTTTGGAAGCTGCAATACCTTAAGAAATTGATCAACAATACCTCAGCTGTAGTTTCTATACACAATTTGAAACTTCAAACCCTTATACCTCAACAAGGGCACGGACTCCAAGAACTCAAAAATGTCACAAAGACAACAAAAGCAAATAATATTCAATCGGATGCCTTTCCTTTCACAATGAGCCCATATTTATAATCTACAAAACCACTTGTTTCTCAAATGAAACTTCAGTCAAGAAGCTTCACCAAGACGACATTAATTAGAAGCTTTAATTAGATTCTTTTAATGAATATCAATTCCTTTCCCTTTTGTATATAATACTTGACTTGGCTTATAACTAATTAAATAAATGGCCCCTTCCATTGATGACTCAACCCTTTACTTAAGTGAAATTATAAATTTAAATTATAACTTTATAATAAGCCATTTAATGATTTAGTAGTAATTTGGCCACCAAAAATATAATAACTCCCAAAATATTCATCATTTAGATATGCTGTCTAGAGTAGGAGTCACACCTATTATTCCTCCATGTGACCAAATGCACTTTCCAAAAATAGAAAGGCTTCATCTCAATCAACACCCGACTTACCACAAATAGTAAGTACACAAAACTGTGCCCAAACAAAGGCCAACCTAAGCCAAACGAAGACCAATTTGTAACTTACTAAAGTGTGGAGAAGACAATGTTGGGATAAGGTGATAGCCTTACCACAATTTATTGCTTTATTTGTGCTTTCTTGGAAAGTTGTTAAATGACGTTGGATTCTTCCACAAGATAAGACTCGGAGTAGAAAAACAGAAAGCTTCCTGGTGATTTATTCTCTTATGTTTTGTTTTATGCAAGGGTTGTGCGCAAGGAAGTTTCTAAAATAACTTGTAGATGCGTTGAATGTAGATGCTTTAGAAACTATTTCCTCTTGTATGAAAACTCTATAAGTACAAAGCATTGTTGTAGAGAATTAAGTGAGAGATGTGAAGTAATTTGCACAGGGTTATGCTGCTGGATTTTCTCTAGAATGGAGCAAGATGTAAATCTCAATGTGAAGGCTGAAAATGTATTGTAACTTGTTGCTGAATAATACATTAGCTTGATGCTTTAGAGGGTGGGGTTTTTACCCAGAAAGGTTTTCTCAACGTATATCTATGTTCTCTATTTTGTTTCATTCTTCTAGTTTTATGATTGTAGAATAATAATCTGTATGTCGTAATGCTGTTGAAATTTATTTATATCGGTAAATTGCAATCACTTTCTTTTAAGTTTTTAATTGTGGAAAATCAACTATGTCTGTTTCCGCTTTTATGGCATAGCAGTATGCACTTGTATTTGCTTGTTAGAAGTTGTTCAAGGTAATATTGGATACAAGATGTGCATACTGATCTCAGATGAATTTCTATGGTGCTCTCATTTCCCTTCAGACAAGACCCTTCCAAGCCAAGCCACTGACTTGGAAGACCCTCTATCCATAATAATTTGCCTACGAGGATCACAATAATAGGCTAATCTCTGAAACTTTGATGCTGACAAAAATGGGGACATTACCGTAATCTCACATACTTGTAGGCTTCTAAATTCCTGAGAGTTTCCTTTATCATATAGAGTTTCGCTGAAAGAACCCTTCACAGAGCTCTCCATGCAAATGCTGGTATGAAAAAATGAGTTCTAGATATCTTCAATTGCCTCCAAAACTCCTTTTTAATTCAACTTGCTTTCTCTCCAAGCCCATTCAAACCACTTTATGGTTGTTTTTACTTTTTAATTATCTTCTTTTGTACTTTGGCTAAGTTTTATTTTCAATAATTCTCCTCATAGAGGTTTGATCCACATGAGGGGTCATATATTCATAAAAGGTGGTCTTTTATCAGGTATAACTTACAACCCCACCTAAGAACTTGTGCCCATGTGCCTTTTAATTTTAAATTATTATTATTGTTAATTTCTAGGATCGTTTCTGCAAATGTAGAATCATAGCCATTGTTATTGATGATGTCCAAATGCAAATTTGGATCTCATATAAATATGAGAGGAAGAAACATGTCTCATCATGAGACATGTCTCTATGGTGTAATCATCATTTAAATAATATTATATTAACATGAATAATAATAATATGTATAACTATATATATATATATATATATATATATATATATATATATATATATATATATATGAATTATATACAATAATCTATACATGTATTATATATAATAATATATTATTAACATGGATAAGTATATATAGGAAATGATGATTACCAATAACAATAATGTATTTAGATAAGATCAATCCGACTGAAGCTACAACTTTAACACTCCTTTTTAGATAGGGAGGATTGAAATAGAACACATTATGCTCTCAAGTATATGAAGAGTTATCATCTCACATTTTATAACACACAATTGAAACAAATTCCATAACTTCAATATAAGCTTAAACACCACCTTAAGTGTGGTCTACAGTAGTAACTATGTCATAGTGTTTGACTAGATTCGGCCCAAAGAACCATAACAAGTTGGTTATCATGGTGTCCTGCAAAATTTGGCCCAAAGAACCATGATGAGTTTGTTATCATAGTGGCCAGGAAAATTCAGCCCAAAGAACCATGATAATATGTCTACCATTTATAAGATCGCCATCTTACAATGGTTACCTTCCGTCTGCTTGTTATCATGACTTCCAACACTATGTGACAACAATTTAATGAAGTCTCTCATGATAACAGGTCTACCATTTATAAGATCGTCATCTTACAATGATTACCTTTTGTTTATATATGTCAATGAAAGATCGTCACCTTTCATTACTATCATATGTGAAATAGTAACCACCATGAAGCCAGTCAGAGGGTGGTACAAAGGCTTTCACCTTAATTTTCTCTCATAGAGAAGAATGCATTACAAGGAGTTTCACTTAGAACTTCTCCTCATAGAGAAGACATCATTCACAAAGGATTTCACCTCAAAAAATTCTCCCTTTGAACAATGATGTTGGGAAGTTAGGTCCAGTAGTTACTCCCTTAAAGACTCTCTTCCCCAAGGATTCTTGTCCGGCTCACTCTGAATCCGATATCTAATTTTTTTGGTGATAAGTCATCACTTCCTCATGATATATTGTTAGTGAACATATTGCCTTTTCCTACTAAAGCAATAATTCAATCTATGCCCAAGGTTTGGAAAATCCAATAAAGTTCATAACAGTTGGGTAAATGTTGTGTTATTCGTTTCCCTCTGAATTTTAGAGGTACAACTCCCTTTACAAATGATTTATCAATAAATCGAAAAGATCAAAACCAACTTAATGCACACTTTTGCAAGAAAGTGCATAAGGAACACTCATGTACTCTTGGGTATTGAGGTAATAATTTACATACTCAAGGAAACAATGAATGAAGAGCTCATAGTCTTTCCACAAACAAGTAAGATTTAACTAGGAAATTAAACTTTACAATAACTCAGACTAAATTTGGAGAAAGATAAATGAAAATTAACAACAAAGAAATAGCAGTAGATGTCATACAAAACTAATCATCACAGCTCACACAGTAACCATGATTGAATCCGCTTCAAACACCAAGTTTTATAGCACAACAAAATGTGATATATATATTAAAAAGGCTTGTTTAGCACCAAGTCCTTTAAAGGGAGCATTTCCATATATATTACTATCTGTCTATCGCTACTTCCATATAATTAACTTAAAACAGTACTAGCTCTATCAAAGTATATTTTGGCTACCAAAAATCTAACCCTTAACTAGCTAAATGCTCTAGCATTTATAGTTTTTGACAAACCCGAAAAGACCTCTATTAAAGCCCAACCTTTTGGTTAGAAATAGTTAAGAGAACAAGAAACAATTTGAAAAACAAAACAGAAAAAAAACGGCTTTCAACTAAACACCATTGCCAGTATTCCCTCCATCTGCCATAGTTTGCTTCACCAGTTTCTAGCTCCTGAAGGCATTTGTGAACTCTTGCATTGCATGGGAGTGAGGATTCTTCAATCTGAGTAACTTTGACTTGCAAGCATCCTTTTGCCATTTAAGCTCTTTAATCCTTTGGCTTTGTCTCGGCATGAGATTCTTGTTTAGATATAACATCAACTCGATGTTTGCCAAGGTGGTGAAGTCTCCGGTAGTAGGTGTGTCATTGTCTTTGATTTCTGTCATAGCATCATTGAAGTTCTTGATCAAGACCTCGGAGTCCATGTTGCCATCTTCGAATTGCAAGATTCCGGTAGGGTTAACAACTTGCATATCCTTTAGGAGTTCTTTATGCATTCTTGCGATTTTAGTTTTCATTGATCACATTTCTTCGATGGCTCCTTTGTAAATCGACTCCTTCCAACCAGCATTGCTCTTTAGGATGAATAGCATGCATGAGTCCATAATTTTCATGGGATTCTTATTCAGAAACTTCAGCACTCTATATTTTTCAACCTCATGAACTTGGAAAACAATAGCTTGGCATCGATTCTAATCAGCCTTCCATATTGGCACAAGGGTTTGAATTTCACCTAACAACACCTCTCCTTCTGCGTATGTAGTGGTAAAATCCAGAATAAATTTACTACGTTCCTTTATTATGGATGCCACCCATTCCTGTACTACGTTTGAGAGTAGTTTACCCCTTTGCATTTGCTTAACCAACTGCTGGTTGTCTGAGGAATTGGGACCAAAAGACTACGGAGTCTGAAGCAGTGGAAGAGCGCCCGAATTCATCGGCGAATCTATATAAGCAGCCATAGTGATTACTAGTGCCTTTAGCTCTTTCTTCTCTTTGCTATCCTTTTTTGACTGAGTCAACATATGGTCTGCAGAGAATTTGAAGAAGTGATTACCAGTGTCTTTGGTAATGGCCCCTAATTTTACAGTGGTGACCTTAAAGCCTTTGGCATCAATTTCTCGAGATTCATTTTTCTGTTTGTATGTAGCCACTTCCGTCGTTACCCTTCCGATCACTGGATCCTTGATCAAGCGCGCATCACTCTTCATCTTTTTACTCTTAGAACCACGAGCTACATACTTGGTGACAATATCTTTAACAGGTGTAGACACAAGTTGCAGGTTTCATTTCTTGTTGACTAAATTGGACAACCATGATGGAATAGTAGGAGTAGCGGTCATCCCTTGACCTCCCTTGGGAGGAGTCATGAACTTAGGCTGATCCAACCTAGGAGCTTCTACTAACTGGACATCACCATCCTGAGTATTCGAGAAGCTAAGTTCTTCTCCTAGACCTTGTCCTCGAGTCATCATTTTTTCCTTTTGAATCTCCTACTGCATGAGTGCCTTGGACTTAGTCTTGGACCTGGTGCTAGGGGCCGTGGTTTGTTTAGGAGACAGTGTTCTTTTTTGCTTATTGGGAGCCGAAGTGCTACTTGCAACATGAGACGAAATTGGAATGTCGGAGGTCAATGTTTCAGAGAAAGAAACCACTTTTGGAGATTTTCTAGTTTGTTTTTTTTGACAGCCTTCATGTTTCTTCTCCTTAACCAGTTATTTGTGTGAGTGAGAATAGATCCGGTCCTCAAATTTACATCATCTTCTTCCCCTTGACTCTAGTCTACCTCCAATTGTTTTAGCTCACTTGCTTCTTCCCATCTTGATTCAACAATATCCGAACCATCCTCTACTACTCCTTCCAATTGAAACTTCAATTTGAGAGAATTAATTTGTGGGAGTGTTAATCTTGAATGAGCCTTCTTTATCACTTCTTCCTCATCATTACAATCTTTCCATAGATCCTCCAAATGTGGAACCATAAGTGATTGACCCTTCAAACCAAGTACTTTAGCTGTGAAACCTTTGCTGTCGAAATTCCTCCTTCCTTGGTAGGATCCAAAATTGAAACTGAGCAAATTGCTTCCAATGACCAGGCATTAATCATGTTACTATAGGTTAAGTGACCAAGCTTAATAAGGAAAACAGACTCCCAGGCTTCCTGAGGTAGATTGTCTTTAATCACTAAAAACAACTATCTACAAATCTTAGCTATGATAAAACAATCTAGGGCATACCAAGGCAATTTCACTGGTTCTTCTTCAACTCCTCCTATTCTTAAGTATGTGAACTTAGGAAATTGAATGAAGTAGCTCCCATAAATTTGAATTAGCTTTTGGGCCTTCGGCAATACCCTCGGCATCGGTGCCCTTTTGAGGTTCAAGTGCACACTTCCTATCAACACATCATGCGTTTTCCTAAAATCTTCCAACACTCTATCCTTTTGAAGCAAAGGACAATACTGGCAGATAGTTACGTCTTCATTCCAAGTTTCATGAGGAAGAGAAGTAATATTGCTGATACAGGCAATGCAATAGGTTAGATAGGAAGGCATGTAGAAATCTTCTCTAGACACCTTAGCATGTTTTAGCTGATTTCTCATTGAACTGGCTATTAATTCCGCCCAATCTAACGACTGTTCTCCCTTCAGAATGATTTCTACGTAACGGTACATCCAATCCTCAAAGAGAAAAACATCCAAATAACCCTTAACCCAATGCAATAAGACCACGAGGTCGTGAACATGAGGCTTCATATGATCCTTGGTGATTATTTTGGGCAGTCTTGAACTACCTTTATAATTTGTCTCTGTCCACTTCCTAGTCAACATGTTATAGTATTTGTCTGGATTTTCCTGATACTCAACTAGAGATTGGGTAGGACTAAAAGCAGCAAAAGTACACTCAGGCAAACACAAAACTGATGAGATAGTCTCCCTAGAGATGGACAAAATTGGTTCCCCATCTTTATTCAAAATGCTCTTAGTCCTCACATCATAGTGGTCGATACATAATTGAAGTAGCTCAGGACTCAAAAGGGTAGGGGGAAAAGCCGCAACTTCAATCAAACCACTTGTTAGGATCTCTAAACAGCCATTAACTTCGTCAGCTTGCTCAAGAAAATTTCCTTTCAACTTCTCAACTTTGACACCTTCCAAATTAGTATCAGAAATGACAGGCCTCCTACACTCTAAATTGGAAATGTTCTCGAAGAAATGCAGGACAAACTTTATTTTAAGCAAAGAAAATAAAAGCTCAACACTGCTTTTTTCCTCGAAACACACACAAAGGAAAGAACAAGGGCTTTCTCGTGTTCTCACCTGTAATTTGCTGATAGAAAACCAGACCTCTTTCCTTCACTTATAGCCGCTCCTCCTTTGATTCGCCCTTTCGCATGATAAAACAATGAAATGGGAAACTCATACTAAAAAAGGAAATGAGACATACTGGCGAAAGTTCTGACTCATTATGACGTATTAATGGCTATTTCGTTGCGGCTTGATTTGCACGCTTGAAACTCTGACAAGATCCCTTCATTAAATGATCATGCTTTGCGGGTGTCCTTGCAATAATTACCAACTTTTGACAAATAATCTAACTCCCGGATGAAAGATTTGCCTTTTTGAATCATGATGACCACCGATCTCGTGTCTCAAACAAAATTACGTCAAACACGATCTTCAGTCATTATTTTTGACATCTCAATTAGTTTCTCAGGAACTGATCGTCCTTGGAGAATCATTAATACTTGTGCTCAAAAACCTTCAGCAATTGAACTACTTTGAACTACTTCGAACCAAGGTTCAAAGAGGTTCAAAGAGGTTCAAACGAACATCTTCATTATGCTCAACGGGTCCCATCTGCAAAAAATGATTAGTATCAAAACCTTCGGTTGAATTACTTTGAACTACTTTGAACCAAGGTTCAAAGAGGTTCAAGACACGAGAGCTGCGACGAACATCACAAGATTAATCTCTATATGTAAAACCTGCTGATATAAGATATAACACCGAGAAGGGCTTGTTCAATGTATGATTTCGGGCTTCAAAGAAAACTGGAGAAAGTTTAAAATATGGCGACTCAAACTAAGGCTAACATATACATAGGAGTGGGCCCATCAAAATCATGTAGTTTCACACATGTATTTCTGGACTCCCTCTAAGTATCAATCTTCTAAGCTCCTGTGTTGCCTTAGAAGAAGTGTCATACTCCCTCTTAATGTAGAAGAATCTCATAATTTCAATCATCAAAGACGTTTGCTTCAAGAGCCTCACTTTATCCATCTTGATCATCAGGGTCTTTGGAGCTACTATCATTAGATTGAGTCTGCACGATATTTGGTAGCATATGTGAAGTACCAACCTTTTCTTGTAAGAATATCCTCAAACATAAAGGAAAAGATCAAGGCAAATAACCCTTATAGTATGTATAGAATTACAAGTAAGAGACTACAAAGAGTAGATAAATGTAAAAGATAAAAATACTTATCTGCTCATGAAGATTCAAAAATTGTCTTTTTAGATTATTTGAGAATGGAAAATCTCCCCTCTAAATAAGGTTCAAGTGGGAATGGAACATTGACTATTATTCCCCCCACAATGTAAAATTTCCACTCATTCTTATATTATTGAAAAATTTTGTATCAAATATGACAACTCCTTTCTAAGTTCCAACTTGCTCTTTTCATCAATTGAAGGTCCAAACATTCATTTAGTTTAATAGTAGAAGCAAACATGTCATTCCATTTTATCAAACTCGTCCAAAATACGCCAATATCTTGATTAAGTATGATTGTGCCACATGAATGACTCTATAACTCATACATCAAGTCTCAGTCATCAAGGAGAGATTTGTAGATGGTTCAAATGAATTCTCAAAAACTTCATTAACGTTTCACAACAACTCAAATTTCTTTACAGTAACTTCTGCAAATACAAGTGACATTCACTTCCTCATGATGTACACAGGGGGTAGGCCCATTAAAATCACATGGTCACAATGTATGAATCACGTTCCTCTTGATAATGAAAATTTATTGATCACTAGAGAAATCCATCTCAACATTTGTTTACTCCCTCTTAATTTGATATCAATCCTCCTTTTCCCGCAAGAACATTCTCGGAGGAAAAGATCAAGGCAAATAGCTTTTATAGTATATGCAAATAAGAGAGATACTACATTGATTAGTTAAATAAAATATTCAAGGATGAATACTAAATTGTACATCAATATTCTTTTATTAAATCTTTTATGCCATTAGACATTAATATTGTAATCGACAAACAATTATTTATTACTTTTAATGTCCCCTTCTATTAGGTTGGCTTTTAATGATCCTACAAAGGAGGTTCACTAGAAGTCGAAACTTTATTTAATTAATTTTATCTGAACCAAGTTGTAAATATCATCACTAAATTCTATTAGAAATTCTAGATAACATCATTTTTCTACATATATCAGCTCACATAGGGATGGTAGAATTACAATTGCTCGTGCTTGGACATGACCTATGTGGAGCTCTCTTACCCCAACATGGGCGATTTTCTCCTCCTCCAGTGCACACTCCCTATTCACTACATAATCAATGCAATGGTTCTTATAAACTTATCCGTCATTTACTAATAATAGTAAATCATTACATTAGATTCCTTGCAAGAGAACAATACTTATTCACATTAAAGAATAATAATTTATCAATATGTATTTACACATTGTTATAATGATATTTCATAACAATATTATAAATTATTATAATATTAAGAATTAGTTTATTATAACATAACAACTCTTAATGATAATCTAATTAATCCTTCATCTCTTTATAAAATGAATAACCTAATTATGAAATGAAATAACAAACATACATAATTTAAATACACTTTCTCATACCTTATAACTTCTGCGAGTGATGTGACCCTTAACAATATATAATTGAGGGCCAAAAATTCCTCATACCTTTTTGTATATACTTGATCCTGGATCCCATCGCATTTGTATTTACACGTCGTTTCTTATTGTACGGATATCATTTTTCCCGTCTAGTGTCTTTGCCCTCATTAAGGGATCTCTATTTCTTTTTATAAATTGGCTTGGGCTCGTGTATCACTAGGGTTGGTGGCTATGCTCCTTAGTTTAATCGACTCCCGTCATCAGTTTTCTTTATATGGTTGATGCCATATTATCGAAGCCTTGAAACCATGATATGACTTCCTCTCGAATTGCCCCATTATCACTATGGAGTCACTAAGTGACATCTTGATTTCATGAGCTTTGTCGTGATTCCAACCTGATGTCATCCCAATATAGTGGATGCTAGTCAAGGCTTCTTGCATTCACACTACATCCTCTTGATAAACCTAGTAATACTTATGTTTTGAGAGTGGTTCGACCAAAATTGGAGTGCTACCACCGTAGGTTAAACTAATAGAAATTTGTATTTATAGAAGTACACGATTAATCCAATATTTTATTCTTCTGGTAAAGTTTGACGAATTATGAATCAAACTAGGCATCCATCATCTCGCTGAGTTGATAACTATGTCATCATATACTGAGAGTTATCTACGATTTAATGTATGGAGGTGGCCTCAACGAGTGCATTTTCTACAGTTTGAATTTTTTTTTCATCATTCATGATTTGCGCATGAGAAATCCACCATCCATGATCCATCAACCCATTTGTCAGACTCTGTGGTTGACCACCTTTGCGAACATTGCCTCTTTGTATTTGCCTATCTCTTCACATTCTGAAGTGATTATATCAATTGCTTCAAGGATGACTTGCAGTCTGATGCGATGAAGTGGGAAAGATGTGTTTTACATCTTCTCCATAGTGATTAATGAATACATCCCAATAAGAACGTATCCCTTCAAAATACAAATCACCGCTGTTGTAATGCCAATCCGACCAAAAACTATGCCATTGACTACCTTATGAATAGTGATCAGATGTTGATCAATTGTATGGTAGCACAGATAGTTTATTATCCGTCTCTATGATTATGTCTTTAAATAATCGTCACTACTCCAATACTTTAAATATTTGGAAATCGGGTGACAAATATCTGTGACAATTCTGATGAAATTAAACTTTCTGTAAGTTTCAAGCTCTTGATTTGCGTAACATTTGAAGTAGCAGATCATTTAATATGTCAATGCAACAGAGGAACTTGATCCAGGGCTTTTATGCGCTAGCAAGAACAATGCACATTTCGATAATTATTAACCCCTAGTCTCTTGAGCCTCCTATAGCCAGCTGATCAATTTTGGCAAATCCCAATTTTTTTGACAAGTTAATAAACTTATTGCCACTTTTGTGCTTTTCGAATTCTCAATTTAGCACACTGTTGTAGAAATTTGTGTTGCACTTCAAGGTGCCAACATTCACCTTGAAACAATCAGAAGAAGATGTTCTTCCAATTGATGGCATGGTGATTACCAAATCATCAACAAATTCTTTCTCTGCTTCTGAAGCTTGTCTTATCCTTGCAAGTTGTACGCAACACCTCCCTTGATAATCTAGATTAGGATAAACTAGGAATCCAAGATCCTGTAGACACCATCTTCTTATTATAAAACTCTACGAGCTATAAATTACCTCTTTAATTTGAATACTCTCACTCCTACACATTAATCTTTCCTCACTATTAATCACACTATCATTTCTATTTCATTCTATTCATTTGCAGCCTGGCTCTGATACCATGTTAATTTCTGGGATTGTTTCTGCAAATGTAGAATCATAGCCATTGTTATTGATGATGTCCAAATGCAGATCTTGATCTTATATAAATATGAGAGGCATGAGACATGTCTCTATGGCGTAGTCATCATTTAAATAATATTATATTAACATGAATAATAATAATATGTATAACACTACACACACACACACACACACACACACATATTATTAACATGGATAAGTATATATAAGAAATGATGATTGCCAATAACAATAGTGTGTATCAGATTGAATCAATCCGACTGAAGCTACAACTTTAACAATTATTAGTGACTTTAATAGTTCACTTAATTTATTGTTTCATTATAATCTAACTTTGGAAATAATTAAATTATTTCCAATTTATTCATGGTTCACCCATCTTGATCCCCAATTTGAGTACTATCTGGTGAAACCTGTCCGCTGATGTTGTCTGACCACTGTGAGCTAACTGACAGTCTTGTCCTAAAATTTATGAATTCTCTTTAAAAATAGGAATTGTGCCAATAGTCTCCAAGCTAATCCTAGAGCTCTCTTGGTGTGTCCCGGTCAACTCTTAGTCTATCCCTAAAAGATAGGAATTCCTCCTAAAATCTAGGAGACTGTCCCATATTGGACAGATCAACCCAGAAAACCGTGATATGTCTCCATAAGCTCCTATATGGGTCCCCTAGATGATCTGCTGACCTATGAGAACCAAATAATAGGCCAAACACAACTGTCAACTGACCTGGCTAAGGAGGGGACACTACTCAAAAATTGAAATACTGATTCCAGCCACCCTCTCCCCCCTCCTACCCTCCCCCACCCAAGTGTTTACTGTGCGCTCTTTGGACACCACAAATGGCACAATAAAAATGATAACGACTGACACCTTCAATACTTGTGACCCAATGCAGAGACATGTAACACCAACCACTAACAATACCACTTGCTACATCATAAAATACCTCCTATCGCACTTAGGAGCAAATATGTGCCAATTCACACATCTGCCATTAACACGAAACTGACACAGCCTTTGATTTGATTTAAGCTGCTTCAGCTGTACACCAATGATAACTTAGGCTTAAAAATAATGAATCCAAGTAGCAAAAAAAAGGCTACGAAGTGGCCCAAGTTAAGGAGCACGCAAATGCCTAAGCGGGTTTTAAAGATGACATTTTTGTCTAAACATTACCAGGTAGCAACTTGCTTATAATAAAGAGCAGAAAGATGTTCTTGACCCAACCTATAGTCTTAGCCAACAAATCTACTGCAGAATTAAATTCCCTATACTTGTGTGAAGATCAAAGAATTTATCTAATTCCAAATTATCCTCTGCAAAGTTCTGATCAATGATAATCAATTTTAGTAATCAATTTTATTTAAAATGTGATTACTATTGATCACTACTAAAGAATCTCTCCTTCGAGTGTCAATCTTTGCACCCCATCAAAGAGGACAGAGTATCCTAGAGACTGCAACCACTCATTCAGCCTCATTATTGGTACAATATCCAAGAAAAGGTGAGCGACAATGAATGAAAACATCTTCATTTCTAATCAGTATATCCTTACCAGCCGGTCTGGGATCAGCACTAGAGGTAAAATCAAAATTCAGCTCAAATAAGTTTTTGGAGGTCTTATTCAAACCACTTTATTTCTGTCTATCCATTTATCACTTATTCGCAGAATGGATGAAATAGTTTTCAATAATTGATTACTTATTTTGAGGGCTTTTTCAAATATTTTGGTTGTGTTCTTTTTTCCATTTATTCCAACAAAGCAAATACAAAAAAGATAAATTTCAGGTTAAAATAAAAATTTCAGATTTTGGCTTACATTTGAAAGTTTTCGGTGGTTCAACTTTTTTTTTTCATTTCTAATAGATATCCCAGCTATAATTCTTTGGACTGTAAACCAACACTGCATTGAATTCAGTGTTATTACTGTTATTTTCTGTAATTCCAACATTCTGCTGCATTCATCAGCTCTTTGCTAGTTATAGACCATCTTTTATACGGAGCTGCCATAAGAACAGGATTTTGCTGCGCATCTGTTTCTTCTTTAGGCTCTGGCATGTCTTTTTATTCTAAAAGATGATTAAATCTTAAAATTTTCAATGTCCTTAATAAATACAGTATAAGCGAGTTTGATAGCATGTTCAAGGAAGGCATGATTATTGTTTATCAAACAGTTGTACACATTGTCTACCTTTATGTTATATTTCATTGTAGATATCATTGGATGTATGCCTCCTTTATAGTTCTCAATTCCTTTATAGTTCTCAATGCACAGGAAGCTAAGTGGGTTTGGATTGTATAAATTTTGCAGAACATTTGAGAATTCACTTTTCAAGAAGTAGCGGACCTGGTGGACAAAATGTAAATAAGGGTATTTTCTTTAATTTTTTTGAAATTTGATTGTACTTATAAATACATGTCTAGTGCATGATAATGATTTTAATCTGCAAAAGTAATCTTGTGTAATCTAATTCATTGTCTGTTACATGCATTGGAATTTGATTATCTGGGGCAATAGGCTTCATTGTTTCATCATTTATCTTTAGACTTTCATAGTAGCAGTTTGCAGACAAGGTAACTTTATTTATTTAATCCATAGAGATGTCTTGATTCAAGTTATTGTGTTATGAGCGCTCCTGTCATGGATTCAAGAACTTACAGAATATTTGAATTTTAGTGCAACAAAACATAATATAAATCTCTGCAGCAGTTTTTTGTGTAGAAAAATATTGGATTTAATAAATTTTAATAGTTCATTGTAGCAATGGAACATTGCTAACTTACTAGGAATAAATAGCAGTTGGAGGGAAAATCAGTAAATACAGCTATCATGAAAATAAAAATCTCACAAATACAAACCAAATTTATGGAATGAGGATAACATGTTAATTTAGAGGTTTGATTGAATAGAAAACAGAAAACAAATTTTCCCATCCCAATTGAATACAACATGCTAAAAAATCAGAATCCTTGTAGAATTGATTAATACAAATGGTAAAATGACAATAAACTTGTCTGAATAGGTACAAATGACAACCCAGGCTGACTGCAGAGTTGTATTGCTGCTGCATTTATCCGTATGTGGCAGTCTCTCATTTAGCATTGTTACACAACATTTACCCAAAGGAAGCCCTACTCTTAGCTACTAAAGCCCTTTTATTTTATGCCTGTTCTGTTTTACTTTTGCATTTAAGAGATTCAGATTTTACCTATGCTGGATGTCATTGATGCTAAAGATACACAAACATACAGATACACATAATAAGTTGAGCCATAGAAATATACTTACTATAATCATTGCATACGCTTGGTAGACGATACCGTCAATTTATGGAGCATGGCAGTAGAAATATGCCATGTGTCGATGAAATTAACATATAAATGATGAGTACATATTATTAATATCACATATCTCCTATTCCTGTGTTGATACTGTTGCTTGTAATTTTTTTGTTGGCAGGAATATGTGTATAAATTGACTAAGTCGGATCTCAGTTTTACTAATATTAATAAATGAGTTATCAGCAAAGAATCTGCTAATGTTTATATATCCAATGACAACAGAGATATGCATTGTTGAAAGATTTGAAGAAGAAACCTGCGCCCATTAATCAATATGGACACACAGCTATCCTCCCATCTCTAACACCTGCAAAAGACAGAGAGAATAGCAGTGAAAGCATTCAAAGAGCTGGACATGATAACCTCCAGTAATGTTTTATGCAGGTTAAGTAGCAAGTGTTGAATACGGCAGGCTTCATGTTTTACAGCTTGATAAAAACAAAAGACATTTGGTGTGCATCGGAGGTGGTTATATCTTTCAGATGCCTTTGTTTTATAAAATTGATTTGTTTTTCCAAGTTGATTTGTATTATCAGGAGTGCCCATGTAATTAATAGTCACATCACACAGTTTTGGCCTCAGCTGTGAACAATTTAATAAATTCAATTAAATATAACCCATAAAGTTTACAATTTAACACGTCAAACTTTAGTTATGTTTGAATATGACACATCAACTTTGTTTATATTAATTAACCAAGAGACTGGTTATGTTACGTGTTTGAAGTTGGAACTCATTCTAACCAACTGGTTTCTATATATTGTGCACTTCAGCATTTGAAGGATCTGTAAAAAGATGAATCGGATATAACAGTGTAGATGATGTATTGAGGGTACACAGTATTCAAAACTATTCAAATCATATTCTGAGATAGTGTTGGAGTGTGCAGCAAATAGAAGCAGTACGAAGATTCAAATCATTTATAGAAAAGAAGAGACTTGATAGGTAAGATAAGATAAGATAATGATATTAATGTCCAATAAGAGACCAACAAGGGTCTTAGGGACTGAAAGATACAACAGTGCAGAGAAGAATAAACCAGCAGGAGCGCCAAATGGCATCCGGGGAAAAAACACTAAACAGGAAAGCAAGAAAAAGGGAAACAACAAGAAGAGAGGGAGAAGGATTATCAATCCTTTCTCAGTACAAAGAAATCCTGCACAGAGGGATAAGGCCCAGAACGAGCAAGGGTGAGGGCCTGGCTCCGTCTCTGTCTCTGTGTAGCATTGATTCATTTGGTTATGTACAAATATCTGCTCTGAACTTTGATATGATGCTGCCAGTACAGAGATATTATTTCTAGATTATTTTTTACTTCAGCACAGAGGTGTTTTGAAGTTATTTTATAGATTGGGAAGTGGACTGTTGGAATTAAAACTAAAGGTTGTTCTTCTTTTCAGATATAAGTAAATGTGCATATGTTTGGCTGAGATTCAGTTGTTCAAAAACTATACTGTTTTTAATGAGTCAGTGTCTTGAAAAGAGTCATCAGAGAAATCAGAATTAGATATCTCACTTTGCATATACAAAATCACAGAAGGTGAAATTAATGTAAGATATTGCAGAGAAATCTTTTATTTGCTTCTTGTAATAGAGTTTTTGGTCAGATTGCTCAAATGGAAAGTTGGTGTTTAAGAAGTATTGAGCAGGATCTCATTTATAAAAGAGTTGTTGCTATTAGGACAAGGGGTTTGGATTAGGAAAGTGGGTCCTAGCAGTCTTTGTGTTGGCTTTTCCCGCATTGGGTTTCCATGTTACATCTTGTGCATTGTCTTCTGTTTACTTTTGTTGCTGATCTTATGTTAAAATTAGATGCTCATAAAATTGATTGGTCAACAAATTTAAAATGGGTAAAAGGTTTTTATACACTCCTAATCCCCCCCTCCCTCTTAGTAGTGTAATTGTGTTCTATAGTTGGTATCAGAGCAAGTTCTTGCTACAAGACCTAATCCGACTAAGGAGATCTTGTGATTAGAACACATGGCCGATTGAGGAGCATCTTACAATAAAGCACCTCTATTTGACAGGACTAATTATGCTCTTTGGAGTATCAGGATGGAGAGTTATATTGGCTCTATAAGTTATGATGCTTGGATGTTAGGTG
Organism: Cupressus sempervirens; assembly: GCA_028749045.1. NCBI lineage: Eukaryota > Viridiplantae > Streptophyta > Pinopsida > Cupressales > Cupressaceae > Cupressus > Cupressus sempervirens. The sequence goes on along the minus strand of CM053786.1, from coordinate 129,147,439 downwards.
AGAATGGTTATACTTTACATAAAAGTTTAAAACCCCCTTAACAAATGTTGTAGAAAAGAAAGACTATGAGAATAATAATAAGGCTAGGAATGCCTTGTTGTGTGGTTTGGTCAATAATGACTTTGCTAAACTTATCCACCATAAAAAAATGCGAAAGAAATATGGAACTAGTTGAAAGACATATATGAGGGAGATGACAAGGTTAAACAAGTAAAATTACAAACAAGGCTAGATTTCAAGAACCAAAAATGAAAGAGGAAGAATGTATTGTAGAGTAACTTTTAGGGGTAGATGAAGTTGTAAATGCAATTAAGGGTTTAGGTAGAAATGTGAAAGCACCAACAGTTGATAAAAAGGTTTTGCGATTTTTACCTCCTAGATATAATGTTAAAATATCTACTATTGAAGATACCAGGGATTTAACCAAAATTACAATAGATGATTTATATGGAAACGTCTAAAGCCTAAACTAAAACATAAAGGCTACCAAGGGAGAGACACAGTTTTTTTTCTTGTATCTCCCTTGGTAGCCTTTACGTTTTAATTTAGGATTTATCCACTATCGATTTATATGGCATTCTAAAAGCACATATGAAATGAGATTGGTAGGTGAAACGGAAATCAAAAGGGAAGTTGCCTTTAAAACAACTAAAAAGTAAAAGGTACAAAGTTCAGAGTTAGAAGACTTTGAGGAGCAATTATTAAATTTGGTACAAAGGTTCAAAAAGTTGAATAAGAAGAGATCACCTATGAAATGCATTAATTGTGGTAAAAGTGGTCACTTTGCTGCTAGATGTCCTAATACTAATAGTGATGAAGAAGATGTTTAAAAAAAAAATCAGCCAATCACAAGTCGAAGAAATTTGCGAAGAAAAATAAAAATTTGGTTATTAAGTATGATAGTACTGACAGTTGTGATTCTGATGATTATGAAACTCTGTTTATGACTTTAGGACTTTGTTCAACATATTCTAGGGGTGGCGAGGCAAGCAAAAATGCAGATACAAAGTTGACCTCGAGACAGCATTATTGTGTGCTTTAAAAGAACTGAGTCGATTGAAGAAAGTTATTTCAGGTAATAACTTTCAAAATATATTGAAGCCAAAATAGAAGTTATTACGAAATTGAAAATTGAACTTGAAGAAACTAAGAGGAAACTAGATGTTGTAAATTCTGAATTTAATCTTAAACTGAAAGTTGCTTCAAGCTAGAAAGTGAAGTTGTTGGTCTAAAAAACTCAACAGTATATTTGATAAGCAAATAAAGTTAATAAATAGTTCTGAAATGGTTAGTGATATGTTGGCTCAATGACGTGATTGTAGTATCAAAACTGGGCTAGGCTTTGAGAAAGTTGGAAGCCCAAATAATGTAGTAAATAAAGTCAAGAGATGGCTCCCTAGAAGAACATACTCATTTTAAGGCTATTGTAACTTTTGTAATTATTTTGGTCATAAACCAGTGAAATGCAGGGTCATGCCAAAATGGAGGATCAGCTTTTGAAGAGAAAATCATTTTGGTGTGTTGAACAATTTTAACCTGGTTTGCTTCAAATGTTAAAGCTCAGGACACATTGCAAAGGATTGTCAGTTGAATAATGTTGAATCAAGAAATATTCTAAGTAATAAGGAAGAAGTGAAAGTCTGGAGGAAAAAAGAATATAAATCACTTGTTGAGTTGCATGCTAACAAAGAGAACTTGTACATTGTAGATAGTGGATGCTCAACCCATATGACAGGGGACAAAAGCAAGTTCACTCCATTTGTAGATTGGAATGGTGGTCTACTAAAATTTAGTGACAAATCTATAGTGCCAATTTGAGGTAAAGGTTTTTTGAATATAAATAATATGTTGGAGGTAAACAATGTTTGGTTTGTTGATGGGTTAAAATCAGCGTAACTCGGGTGTGCGCACTCGGGTCAAAACCCCAGAGCAGCCGGTGCGCGTAAGCACCCGGTGCGGGTGCGTCATGCACTCGAGTACCCCTGCTGGGAGATTTTCTGCCACCACACCCCCATCGCATCAGTCGAGCACTCGGGTGGGACGTGGTGCTTGGGTGTGTGGCGGGTGTGTGGGTGCTCCTAGGGTGCTCACGAGGTGCTTCCGGAGTGCTCGCGGGGTGCTCCGAGAAGATGGCCGAAAAAAGTCAAAAATAAAGTGTTTTTGCTTTTTGTTTTTTGTTTTTTAGGCATGCTAACCCTAATTGGGTGTGGGTCTCATGTAGTCTATTTGAAGGTTTAATAAGACCAATAGACCTCATTTTCATTTCACCATTTCATTTCATTGTTTTGGAGCAGCAAGGAGCTAAGTGAGCAAAAGAGTTTGGAGGAGTTTGTGAGAGTTTAGTGGGTGATTTTGCAAGGGATTGCAAGATCAAGAGGAGCAAGAGGAGCAATAATATTTGATTTGGCAAGTGTCTCATCAAGTTCAAGGTAGGTTTTTTTTATTTTACAACTTTTTTGGGTTTTAGAAATCAATTTATAATTTTTAAATTTATTATTTAGTTTTACTTTCAGGTTTCAACTTAAATTTTGGAATCTTTCATTCTTGAATCTTGTTGATAGTTGATAGTTCTATGATTTTTATTATCTATATTAATTTTTAAATTATTTCATTGTTCTTAAAATAAAAATATGGCAATATGGCATATGCTGAAACATATTTAGTATTTAGCTTCCTTTATTAATATTTTTTAATAGTAAATGCTAAAATTAAATAGTAAAGTTTTAAGTAGGTTGAAACTAGTTTGTATAACTTATTTTTACTTGGGCTGAAATGTATCATGAGCATTTTTATAATTTTATTTCCATTTTGTGAAATGCAGTTTTATAAATGGCCTCTAGATGTAGTCAAAGTGCAAAAGACAGAGAAATTAATGAGGCAAGTGCATCTGATTATGAGCCTGAGCCCGAGCCCGAAGGAAGTGATCATGGGGCTGATGGAGGTGGTCAATCTGAGCCTGAGGAAAAGCCTCCTTATGTTGCACTAGGGGTGCCTTCTATTGATTGCCCTTCAGAGATTTTGACAAAGTATGCTAGGGGTCCTTATGATCCAAAGTCCCCTCTAAAACAGTTTGCTACAAAAATTACATGCCCTACACCTTTAGGTGGTGGCACATGTAAATGGAAGTGCAATATATGTGGTGCAGAATGGTTTGGCAGCATTACAAGAGTTAATTCACACCTTTTTGTAGTGGCTATGGCATGAACCCATGCATATTTTTGTCAAATCCTGAGAATGTCAAATACAGAATTGAAGTGAACAAACTATGGGGCATTCCTGATGATAGTGATGTTTCAGTGCCTAGATCTTTGTCTGCTAGGCAATAGGTACAAAATATACAGCAGTTACAGGGGTAGCGAGATACATTTACTTGTATCTTGCATCAAAGAGCAAGGACTATTTTACCTACACCATCATTTTCCTCACCTACACATAGTTCAACAAGGGATAGCAGTAGGGGGAAACAGAAAGCAACTACAAGTCATAGTGGTAGTAACCATAGTTGGAAAACTCGCCAAAGGCAAAAACTCACCAAAGGCAAAAACTCGCCAAGCCCCCCAAAAGTTTAATCGAGAAAAACTCGGCAATTTAAAAAAAAAACTTGGGAACCTAAAAAATCGTCGAAATTTAATTAAAAATACATTTATTTTGCAAAATTTAATGAGAAGATGCATCTAATAAGTTAATTAAAGACAATACAAAAGAAACAAACAGAGTTTAGATATATATAAATGCATAGTGCGTACAAAATTGCATTCTCATGCAGAATGCTCATGGTAGGAAGCAAAATAGTAAATAGTTTCAATTTGTCAAACTAGAAGTAAATACTAAAAGTCTAAATACATCAATACAAATTCAATGACTCAGTCACATCTTCCTCTTTCCACTTGCACTAGCAGGAAAGCGAGGGGGTCTAGTCCTAGAAGAAGTGCCCCGCACTGGGATAGGGCATGAGCTGCGTGACTGTGAACTCTGTGGCTGTGCCCCCTCGCTCGACATCCCTATTGACTGGCTCGGCGTCCTAGAAGAGGATGCATCTCCTCCTAATGGTAATGCCTAATCCTCGCCTGAATCATCGTCGTCCTCGTCCTCGTCCTCATCCTCAATGTCATCCATAGTGAACTGAAAATCGGCGTCAGCCTCCCCCTCCATGGCCTGCCTCTCCAAATCAGCGATCTCATCTGGTGCAAACAATGGACCTGGCTCCTGTGCTGTCCAATCAGAGTAAGGATCTATCTCATCTAGATCAAGTGGACTAGGTAGTTCTAAGAGCTCTGCCTTTTTTGTGCGCAACTTAAGATTATAGTGCACATAAACAAGGTCATTAAGCCGTTTTTGAGTCATTCTGTTTCTTTTTTTTGTGTGGATGGACTCAAATAAGCTCCAATTGCGCTCACAATGGGATGAGCTACAAAGTTGGGATAGGACTCTGAGAGCAAATTTCCTTAAATTGGGGGTATTGCCAACCCAACTTGCCCACCAAGCATCTGCAGAACAAAATAAAAAAAGTTATAAAGCAATAAAAAAAAAATCAAAAGCACAACTTATCAATTAGCAAAAGTTTTGAAGTTTGACGCTTTACCTGGTGCTTGAGTAGATCTTGCTCTCTTTGCTAGCATAGAAGAGAACAAAGGACCCCTCGATTCTACATAGATTTGTTGTTCGGTCACAATAAGGTCTCTCTCCTCTTCACTTGATATCATTCTCTCAATGCATTTAGAGAGACCTTCCATGACCTCTCTATTAGGATCTGAGTAGGAATCATCAGCCCTAAAACAAATAGAAAATGATATCAAGTCTTACTACACAACCTTAAAAAGAAAAGTAAAATAAAGTCTTAGTGAAATCTCAACTTCAAGGACAATAAATTATCATAGTACCTGAATTTGGGATTGAGGAAGTAGCCTGCTACATGAATAGGTTGGTGGATTCCACCTTCTATCAATTATTTCCCAAATGGGGTCAAATCTAAGACTGTCCCCATGATAGTAACTTCTAACAACCTCGTTCGGCCTATCCATGGCCTCATAAAGACCTCCCCTTGGGGATTGCTGCCCATCACATATGCGCAAGACTAGAACCAGGGGCATAGACATCTACATTTGAAATTTGAAAAATACAAATTAGTTAATAACATAGTAAGTTATGAATTGATAATAAAACTTGAATAAACTAAAAATATAATGTTTTGATTTTTGAAGTTACCTCCACAATCTCCTTAGCCTTTGCAAAAAAGCTATCATCAAAGACTATCTGTGCCACAGCCTCTCCTTCGGGCTTCTTTGAGTATGGTGAAGCAACCCAATCAGCACACACAAACATTTGCTTCAAAGCCAATATGTGGTCAAGAATACTTTGCAACGTCAAGAAGACCGTTGCAAACCTTGTCATAGCAGGTCTCATCAAATCTTTGCCTTTAGTGGCTTTTCTCATCAAACTGAGAATCCATGGGTGATTATAGATATATTTCGTGACTCGCCTAGCATCTTCCACAACTGGACTCACCCAATCAAGTTTTCCTATGTCCTCCAAAAGAAGGTCAAGGACATGTGCTGCACAAGGTGACCAAAAAAGTGTGGGATGCCTCTCTTGGAGGATTCTACCTAAAAGATTAGCAACAAATCAATAATCAGTAACAAACTTTCCATATTTAGTATTTACAAATTACATCAAATATAAATTGAATAATACCATAGCATTACATTCATGATTTATATTGATTCGAATATAAAAAATTAAATTTACCTGCTGCCACATATGCTACTGCATTATCCGTGATTATTTGCACCACAATCTCTATTCCCACCTCCATGACAACATTCTCCAACATTAAAGCCAATGTGGCTGCATTTTTCACTTTGTTGGAGGCATCGACAGATTTCCAAAACACCACATCATCTTTGCAAGCAACCAAGAAATTAATAATGGTTCTACTTTTTCCATCTGTCCACCCATCAGATAAAATGGTGCAGCCATACTTCTTCCACTCTTTCTTTTGGTCTTCTATCAATAATGTTGCTTTACCAACCACTTTGTCAAGCAACCTACAAAATTTAGGTGTAATATTAAATAAAGTGTAAGTGTTAGTAAAAAATAGGAAATAAGTTATAACAATTAAGATTTAAAATATAACAATGAACTAAAGTGAATCACAATTATTTACAATTACTAAAATTTAAATAGTAAAATACTAACCTTCCACTCATATCCTTGCGATTAGGCAGCTTGTACCCTTTGCCTGATATTGTTATTGCATTCACCATATTGACCCAATAGGGACTATCAGCGACATTCATTGAGATATTGTTGAAAAACCAAAAATCAGATGCTGCAATATCAGTTTGCTCATGCACCTCCTTAAACCATGTAGTTCCCTCTAATGATTGCTTTGCTCCAGGTGTGTTCTTGGGCACAAAATAACCCCCTATTCAATTTTTTCTCTTCAGCAGCTGCAAGTAGGGCATTGATGAATTTTTTTGTTCATCAGTTACCTTGAGACAAGGATTTGAATCATGTTTCTTTATGCGTGCAAGTTGGTATTTGAGGCGGTTTATGCCTTCAGAAATAATTCTCTCACATGGAATGCATATCACTTTCCCAACATCAGTTGGAGCTTCATAGGCAAACCGCCATGTCTTATCTCTTGCATTTTTAGGCCGAGTTCCTATATATCCAGATGGGCATGTGTTTGTGGCAACTCTTCTTGCGGATTTGTCATTTTTTTTAATGCTTGACCGCTGCCCTACACATTAATTTATAGAAAAATGAATAAACAAAGTTAGAACTTAGAAGCTAGAAGTTTAGAACAACTAGGGTTTCAACTGTCAAATGATTTGAAATCATTTACAAACAACAACAAAAACAATATAAACTTTGCTTAAAAGTTAAAACTATAAAAAGTTTTCAAACAATGATAAGATGAACATACTTGGAAAGAAATTTCTCTTCTAAATCCTGTTAGAATCCTCCAAAATCCACTCCAATCTGCCTTGAATCACTTGCAATCAGCTAAAACCTTCTTTGCTCCACACAAATGAAAGAAACAATGCAAAAAACAATGCATTTTGACCTATTTAGGCGTCACTGGCCGCGGGTTCTCAGAATCGTGAGTTTTTAAAAATCAGTCGCAAAGTTTTTGGTTAAAACTTGCCGATTAATCGGCGAGTTTTTGGACACCCACCGAATTTTTGGCCCATTTACTCGCTGTCCCAGAATACTCGGCGAGTCTTCCATCTATGGTAGTAACCCCATTGCTCATTTATTTAACATGTACGCAAGGGACTGGTTAGATGATGCTGTTGGTGATTTCTTCTTTGCCAATGGCATCTCTACACATGTGGCTTGATCTCCCTATTTTGTGAGGATGATGTCTATGGCAGTGAACGAGGGAGAGCAATCATATGTGCCACTAGGTGACCACAAGTTGAGTACCATAGTGTTGGATAGAGCCTATGACAATGTTGGGATCTTGATGGAGCAGATGAAAACATGTTGGATGGATTTAGGTTGCAGCATTATCATGGATGGGTGGACGAACATTAGTCATCATCCACTCATCAACATTATGGTTGCATGCATTGAGGGCCCATACTTTTTGAAGGCAGTTGATTGTTTAGGGCATCGTAAAGATGTTGATTTTCAGTTTCATGTGCTTAGGGAAGCCATTGAGGAGGTTGGGCCACAAAATGTGGTCCAAGTTGTGACAGATACAACACGTGTGCAAAGCTGCAGGGAGGCTTGTCGAGGCAGCCTATAGGCATATTTGGTGGACTCCATGTGTGCATGCCATGAACAATGCACTCAAAGACATGGGGAAAATAGAGTGGATTAGAAAGGTGGTTAATGATGGGAGAGAGGTGCAGATGTTTATCTGCAATCACCATACATCACATGCACTTTTCAGGAGCTTCGCAAAGAAGCAATTCTTGAAACCAGTTGAGACCAGGTATGCATCATATTATATTCTCTTGGAGAGAATGATTGAGTTGCAAGAGCCATTGCAACTCATGGTTATGACACAAGAATGGAATCGATGGCCTAAGTCTAGAACAAAGTAGGGGAAGAGGGTAAAGGAGACGATGAAGAGTGATCAGTTTTGGAGTGATGCAAAATACACAGTCTCCATCATTACTCCAGTGTTTCAGGTGATCAGATATGGAGATGCAGATTCACCTAGCCTTGGAGAGGTTTATGAGTGCATTGATTCCATGCTTGGGCAGATGAGAGCTGTTGTGTATGAGAGAGACCCCACTCTAGCATTCTATATAGAGCACATTGAGCCTATCATTCACCGCAGGTGGGAGAAGTTGAACACTCCTTTGCACATGGTTGCCTATGCATTGAACCCAAAGTGGTACATACCTAGGCCTGGTAGGGTCACACCACTTCGGGATGATGAGGTGAAGAATGGGTTCTTTCGATGCATTGCCAAAATGTATGATATTGAAACTGCTAGTGAGATTTGCACCGAGTGGTTTGAATTTGCTAGTCTTTCAAGTAATCCTTAAATCTTGATTCAATGCTCTAAACTCTTTATAATTATAAGTTTTTTTAATAATTAATTGTTACTTATAAGTTATAACTTTATTTAAGTTATTTTAATATTATGTTGTAAACTTTAAAACTTGTAACTTGTAGGATACTCAGATATTGCAAAGGTGGATCTCAAAACCATGGCACAAAAGAATCCCATTTTGTGGCGGAAATGTCATGGGTCACAGAAGTCAAAGATCACCTCACCAGCCATCCGACTGCTTTGTCAGGTTTGTAATACTAATTATTAATTCCAACCCTTTATAATATTAACTTTAAGAGTCTTACTTTACTAATTTTAATTTATGATTCATTGATTCAATAATTATTAATCATTAATTTACCATTTATCATTTGTTACAAATTGTATGAACATTTGTTTGTAACTTGTAAGTTGTAACTTTCAACTTTGTTATCTTAGGTGTCTAGCTCCTCAGCTGTAGAGAGGAATTGGCCCACCTATAGCTTCATTCACTTTGTTAAGAAGAACATACTTACCTCTAAGAGAGCGGAGAAGTTGGTTGCTGTACATGGTTACTTGCGGCTCAAAGATCGCAAGACACATGAGTACAAGGAGAGCCCTACAACACGATGGGATGTGAAGCCAGAGAATCCAACTCAGATTAATGAGGATGACGATGTAGCAGAAGCCAATGTAGGGCTAGTTGGTGTTCCTTTAGAGGGTCAGGATCTTACCCACGAGGAGTCTAGTATTCCAATGATGAGGACTTCGGTATAGGGGATGATTAGAGAGCACTTGAGATGATTCCATTCTCATTATTGACATTTTGTCATTTTGTTGATTGTACTCACTTTGATATGGCTATGATACATTATTATTATTTCATTGTTTCATGCTATTCAACTCATTGTCATCATGAGCATCTTTATGATATATGATATTCATAGAATCATATTTGAATAATGAATTTTGAATCTTGCATCTTGAACTAAGTTAATTTGTTAAATGGTCATTAGTAATGGTTATGAAGTTTCAAGTTTCAAATTTGAACTTATGGTTTGTGAATCGCATTTCAATTTTCTCTATTCACTGTATTCAACTATATTTGGTACGTTAATGTTATATAATATATTGAAGTATCATTTCATAGTTAGCATTTTCAAGCACATATATTATACATATACCATGCAACCCCCTCCCTCCACTCCCCTCCACCGCTTGCCGCTCCTCCGCTGTCCCCCCACCGTCCCCAAATTGAGGCCATTTTTTTCTTGCACCCGAAACTTGTCCCGACACCCCCCCTCACTATCACACCCTTATGCTGGGGAAACACTGATTAAAATATAATTTGTTGAGTGTTAGTCAATTGTGTGATCATGGATCTTCAATAAACTTTAATGATGAAGGCTGTGAAATTTGAAAAACAAAATCAAGAGAGATAATTGCATAGGGTAAACATAGTAAGAATAATGTGTATGACTTAAGAGAAGTAAAAAGAAGAATTGATGAGAGTCGGTTATAGCATAGGAGATTGGGGCATGTTAACTTTGACAACCTCGTAAAAACCAGTTCTCTAAACTCAGTTAGACACATGCCTAAAATTGTAAAGCCTAAAAACATTGTTTGCAAAGAGTGTCAGCAAGGAAACCAGACAAGGTTAAGTTTTAAACTTAAAGAATATTCAAGTTTGCAACCTCTTGAATTAATTTATACTGACCTATGTGGACCAACTAGAACTAAAGGTTCGAAAAATGAAAGGTATTTCGTGTTATTTGTAGATTACTACTCAAGGATGATTTGGGTAACATTTTTAAAAGAAAAATCAAAAGTTTTTGACAGATTTAAAATTTTCTGTGCTATGGTTGAAAAGAAAATAGGTTATGAAATTAAATGTCTTAGATCAAATGGAGGTGGTGATTTGTCTAATGAGTTCATTGTTTATTTTGAAGAAGGTATAAGAAGACGTTAGTCAACAACAACACCTCAATAGAATGGGGTGGTAGAACAAAGAAACAAAACAGTAAAAGAAATAACTAGGACATGACTTAATGAATCCAATCTTTTTGATAAATTCTGGGTAAAAGTTGTTCATACAACGGGTTATATCCTTAATAGAATGCAGCCTAGACCACATAGTAAGAAATCTCCTTATGAATTATGGTTTGGAAAGCCAGCTTGAGTAAGATATTTTAAATATTTTGGCTGTAAGTGCTACATTAAATGAGTGAAGGTGGTTTAAATACTTTTGATTCAAAATGTGATGAGGGAGTATTTCTTGGTTATTCAATACACAACAAAGCATATAAATTTTATAACAATAGATTAAGGAGAATTGTGGAATGTATCAATGTAAAATTTGATGAAGTTACACAAAGATAATAATGATGAGTGTATGGTTAATACTGAAAATGTATTTGAAAGTACTGTTGACACAAAAGTTTGCACCCTTGCCTGAGGGACTACTTTTCAGGTAACCTTGTGTAACATGAAAACATCCTCCAAGTGTGGGACTTGTGCTCTGAGGCTGAATCTTTGGAGAAGGTCGGCTTCCTTACTATCAGGGTGCACCTAAACTACCACTTGGAAGGAAAAGGGAGAAGGAGAACTGAAATAAATTGCAGAAAGGGAAAGGGGGTGATGCACCAAGATAGATATAATGGTTACAACTCTATCTATAATTGCACAAAACATGAATAAATCACCTAAACACACAGATCTTCGCTCAGATCTACTCTTTCAAAATTCATATGAAGGTAAAACTAATGAAATGTTACAAGGAAACAAATTCACATGGCAACATTCAGCAGGAGGCTACACATGATATGCGAACATGAAAGAATAAACAAGAAATAATCCATACAAGGCATAAAATGCACAATATATTAGACTAGCAAGATGAGATAGAAGCTAAGTTTTCTATTCATGAAAGGCAAAAAAGAAAAGCATAATGCTACTGCAAAATACAAATAGAGAAGGACCCAGAAAAAATATTTACAACTTACCTTTATAGATCAGGCATAACTCAGATCTAAACTTGAAGCTCAAACCCCAACCAAAGTGGAGTTTAGTTGCAGAGAGCAGCAATAAATGAATATCAAAACTAAATCTGATCATGGAATACAATTTGCTGTAATGAAGTGACAGGAAGGGCAAAACAAATGCACCCAGCCGTAAGAAATCAAATCCCATGAGATTTGATCATTACAATCATTATTGAGGCATGGAGATGCATAGATGTGCAAACAAGGCCAAAGAATGTTGTTCAACATTAAAGAACAATCTTTGTAACATATCGTGTCTGCAACAAATAAATTTGCACCACTGTCAAAAAACGTGGGATGGGATAAGACACAATGTTAACCCGCTGTGAAAATTACAGAGTTGATCTACATGGAATAAATCTGATTTGCCCAAAAAAGGTGTGAACCGTCGATGTAGATCTTCATTTTGGAATGAACAGCTTAGATACTACAAAAATCTCCTCAACAAGTGATTAAAACCCAACCGTAGATCAAGATCTTCAAAAGAATGGATAGCCCAAATGCATTCGGAAAATGTCCAAAGATTCATAGCCCAGCACAAGGAAGATCTACCACGTGGCATAAATCTGTTGGTCGGCACAATTCTCGAATACATGGTTGAAGAGGCAGCAATGAATTTGCGATTTCGCGGAAGCAAAAAACATAAGCCTTCTAAAATAGCAAATTTCGCTATTTTGGAAAGAGTAGCAAAGTTATTCTCCAAAATGGCGAAAGTGGTTAATGGAAAATGTTAACCCCAGCAGAAAATGCGTGTTAACCTGCAACTTTGCAAATGAAGGAAAACAAACCAACTTGGTCAATGAACAAACTGAACTAGCTCAGTCAATGAAGGAACCGAGCCAACTCGGCTCATGAAGAGAGCAAGTTAACACGAGATGTTAACCCAACCAAAAAGCGTGTTAACCCACATCAAAGAATCCAACCCATTGAAGATTTCTCAGATCGGTTATCAATGATGAGCTGAATGGGGGGCAAAAATGTCCAACAAGTACTTCAACAAATTGTGCAAATGAAACAACTTCTACAACAAGTTCTAATAATAATGTTGAAATATGTTCAGAAAATACTTGTAAAATCCTCTTTGAATACATTAATGAAATCAACCCAACTAAAAGTCCATCTAAATTTGTTAAATGCAATCATCATGAACAAAACATTATTGGTAATAAAGATGATGGGATTCATGCTAGAAAAAATGTTATAAAGAATTATAACGAGGAAGCCTGTTTTTAGTAAGCATATTTGTCTTTGATTTCAAAAATGGAATTAAAAACTTATAAATAGGTAAGTATTGATGAATGTTGGATTAATGCAATGAAAGAGGAGTTATTAAAAATTGAAAAGAACTAAATTTGGGAATTAGTTCCACGACTAAGTGAGGAAAATGTAATTGGAGCAAAATGGGTGTGTAAAACTAAGCTCAATGAAAATGTAAAAGTTGCTCAAAATAAAGCTAGATAAGATAAAAATATTAATGTCCAACAAAAAACTAGAAAAGTTTATGGGACTATGCATACAACTAGAGAGCTGGCTAAACCAGAAACACCAAAACGGTGTTAGAAAGAAACAAAACAAGACAGAAGACCAAGAAACACAAGGTAAGAACTATGTAACTGTACAAAGTAATTAGAGACAAAAGGATATAACTGTGGACAGATCAAAGTCTTAGAACTATGCTAAACTCTACTAGAGGAATGTCGTTGCCTGAAAAGACTGGTACAGTGCCTGACAGATCTAGGAGTAGTGTTGGAAGGCCTTTTAACACCCTGTGACGAACATAAGGGGGAGCTGGTCAGAGGTATGGATTTGAGATGTAGCTAATTGAAAAGTATGCTCATGAAGTTGGGTAGCCTCCTGAAGACAAAGTGCAAGACACCACTGATCAATATAACTGAAGAACTCTGAGAGAGAGGAACAATCCCTGAAAAGACAATAAAATCTCCCTTGGATCTCATAGTAGATAGGGCAGGGGAATAAGAAATGGGTCTCAGACTCAACCTCTACCAAAGAACACAATCTGCAAACCCGATCCTCTCTGTCCATATGTTGATAAGTCTGGATTCAGAGATGATGAGAGCCAACTCTAAAAGAGCCTAGAGAGAATCAAAGGGAATGACACCAATGCCGATAGAGATAAGTAGGCCGCACAATAATACCATCCTGAATCTCAAGAAAATGCTCTGCATAAAATGCCATCTTAGGATGTAATGCCCCAAGAGGATTACTCCAAGTAGTGATAATGTATTGTTTGTAGATATCCTGTTTGACATAGTCATTCAACTCCTGACGAGAGGGGAGGAGATGAGCAAGAGCGTCCAACGAGAACTGGTAAGGAGGGAGACAATCAATGTTAATCCTGATCGAACCCAACAGAGAGGCAGAAAGGGCATACCAACAACAAGATCTAGTGGTAGTGTCAGATCTCCTAATCTGAATAGAAGAGCAGTATGCAAGATGAGAGTACCTATGACGGTCAACATTAGAGTTCATGAAACCTCGAAGCCGAGAGAGGAACTAGATCAAGTAAAAAATGGTCAAAAACCTAAAAGGATGAGCTCCAAACTCAGCAAAAAAATACTGTGGAGGGTTAGTTTGTGACATTTGATAATGCGCCGTAAAAATAATGTTTGTACACGTTCAATAGAAGCCCAATTAGAAGCAATAAGAGAAGGCCCCCAAACCACCGAGCTATAGAGAACAGTCGGTTTGACCAAGGAGTCCAAGATGGGCAGCTTGGACGAAATATCCTGAAAATGATGCCTGAAACACTGCCTCTCAATCATGGCTAGAGATCCCATACCTTTACTAATTTTGGATTGAACAGCTGGTCTCAAAATGAAGCGGGGTCCTGAAAACTTAACACCAAAATATATGTATGAAGAAGTGATCTCAATCTCCTGCCCTTGGAAAAAGAAATGAAGATGAGAGGTATTCAAGCAGTTAAAAATCATCACCCGATTCTTAGCCAGATAAACTACAAGCTGACGCTGGTCACAGAAAGAGGCCAAACCATCAAGGAGTCTCTGTAAACTGTCTGGAGAAGAGGTTAGGAGAACAACATCATCTGCAAAAAGGAGAATGGATATCAACACATGATGCAAATAACAACCGTCTCGGAGATGTGAAGAGCTCGTAAGAAAATCTTCTAGCTCGTCAATGTACAGTTCGAACAAAGTAAGAGAAAGAGGGCATGCTTGCTTCACCCCAATGGTGCTCTGAATCGGATTAGAGAAAGCCTCCGGAGTCCTGAGCTTACTAGTCACCTTCTCGTGCAATCTCATAATAGCAATCAAGCATATCTGATATCCCAATCTTATGAAGTCTCTGAAATAAGGCCATTGTAGGAACAAAATCAAAAGCTTTACGAAAATCCACAAAACAATAGTAGACTTTCTTAGAGTGATGCTTAGTCTCCTCAATAATAGCCCGCAGAGTGAAGATATGATCCATAGTTTGATAGTCAGTACGAAAACCAGCTTGCCCTTTAGCTCTGCAACCTCTCCTATCCAACTCTCCAGATAACATGGTGTTAAGAGTAGTAGCATAAAGTTTGGGAAGGTATGTTTGATCATGATAGTCTTATAGTTACCTGGGTCCGAAGCAAGTCGAGACTTATGGATAGGATAAATAACATGCCTCAACCACGTCTCAGGAAATCCAGTACAAACAACTCTATTAAAGAGTGTAGGAAGATATGAACCAAGAACTGAAGCACCAAGTTGAAGAGTTCTGCCTGGAAACCATCCTCATCCACAGCTCTACTACATCTCATGGATCTAATAGCCTCAAAGATACAAGAGGAAGTGAACAAATGACATAAAGGAGGCGGAATGGAATGAAGGGAAGGCTGGCCCGGAATATTATACAACGAAATGGTATGGGAAGTCAAAGAGCGAAAGTCAAGGATGGAGGACAGGGGGGAACATCGAGGGAAAAGGGTGCAGCAAAAACTCTGGGGATCTTGGATGAGCGTGGAGCAAAGGGATTTGCATCGAGAAGAAGCAAAGGAACACTTCTTATGGCGAAGGAAACAAAGATAAGAAACACGTAGGTGGGCGAGGTTGGTGGCCTCAATAAGGAGGATGCCGATAGTGGCCTCAATAAGGAGGAAGCTACTCCACAAGGATGCTGACAGTGCCCTCTAGTACCGTGAGAGGATGCCGACAGTGGCCTCATACTGTGAGAGGATGCTGACAGTGGCCTTAAGTAGGGCCTACTGGGTGACGGTAGATTAGGGCCGTGCTTGTCAAGCCATAGGAAAAATGGCAAAAAAATGGCAAAAAATGGAAAAATGGCAAAAAAATGGCAAAAAATGGAAAAATGGTGGACTAGTTTGTAAATGCTATGTACAGATTGAAGGTTTATATTGTGAAGAAATACTTGCCCTTGTAGTTAGACTAGAAGCCATTTGTATGTTTTTAGCATTTTCAGCATACAAGAACTTTAGAGTTTGGCAAATGGATGTTAAATAAACCTTCTGAATGGTTATTTAGAGGAGGAAATTCATATCGAACAACCTAAGGGTTTTGTTTGTGCAGGAAAGGAAGGTTATGTTTGCAGACTAAAAAGGCATTATATGGTCTTAAACAAGCACCTAGTGCTTGGTATTCTAGGTTTGATCAACATCTTATTGAACAACATTTTTATAGAGAAAATGCATCTAGTAACATGTATTTCAAGTTAGTTAATGATCATATATTTGTTGTGGTTGTCTATGTTGATGATATCATTTTTAGAGGTAATGATAAAGTATGTCAGGATTTTGCTAATCAAATGTAGTCAGTTTTTGAAATATCAATATTACGAGAACTCTCATATTTTCTTGGTTTTCAAGTTTCTTGATTTGATAATGGCATTTTTCTATCTCAAACGAAGTATACGAAAGAAATGCTTAAGAAATTTCAGATGGATTCTTGCAAACCTATCAGGACTCCTATGATTACAGGATGTAAGCTTAGAAAAGATGATGAATCTACTGCAACAGATTAAAGTCAATACGGATCAATGATTGGTAGCCTACTTTATCTCACGACATCTAGACCATATACTATCCAGGAAGTGTGTATGATTGAGAGGTTTAAGGCACCTCTTAAAGTCTCCCCTCTTAATGTCATGAAACATATTTTCAAGTGTTTACAGGGTACTGTTGAGTTTGGATCATGGTATCCACATTATGATCTTTTTTCACTTGTGTAATGTTCCCAATTTTAATTAATTTGGGGCCCAAGTTATTAATGTTTGTATTGGTGGGTGATTGATTTAGTATATCTCAGACCCATTTTTAATTAATTGTTTCGTAGGTGTTGACCGTTGGCTATTTTTGTAAACCCTTGGGATGTTTATCCGAAGGGTATTTAAGCACAACATGTAGATGGTAGTCAGTATGCGATTTGGATTATTTCTTTGTATTGCGAACTCCTGTTCGGGGTTCTCTATTGTTCCCCATTTCGGAAGTGAAAGATCTTCCCTATTTTGGCTATTGCAGTTTCGGTGGGATTCAACCCTCACCCTATTTCGTTTATGTATTACTTGGCTTAGATCTGGCAAATTGGAGTGCCATCATTGTTTGCAAATTTTTATATCTATATCAATTTGTAATTATTATTCTATACTTGTACTGGCTTTTATTGGTATCTCCAGCGAAGGCGATCACTTGTATTCCATTGTGTATGACTTAACTTGGGATCTGGAAACTTGGTGCACTATCCGTGCACGGAAACATTATTATAGCTGTAGCATTGGTGAACTCCTCTGTACTTCCACCGCACAACCTCCTAATTGCACTGTACGAACATTTTGCTCGTACAACCATACCCAAAAACCCTCGCTTGGCCTTCACCCCATCATATGCTGTCAAACTTCACCATATACTCACCGTACGGTAATCACCCCTCACGTATGGGTATCCTTGCTTCACCATACGGAAATCTGCCACATTGTACGACCCATCATCTTGTATTCTCAATGTGTATTCCTTTTTCTTGTGCTTTTTTTTTTCTATAACTTTCTCAAGCCGATCTTTTTGCTTTATTCTAGAATTTTCTCAAGTTGATCTTTTTGCTTCATTCAAGAATTTTCACAATTTTAATCTAGTTATTTGCTTCTAGAATTTTCGCAATTTTTATCCCTTTATTTGCTACTATAATTTTTTCAATTGTTAATGTCTCTCATTCATTTGAAATCTGAAATTCCTCACCATTTTTCTTGCTTTTTATTAAACCCTAGATGAACTTGAAGCTGAAAATAATTTTGACTTTTCAAAGAATATAACTAACAAAAAAAAACTTTTTAAATTTAGAAAGGCAAACAAATAAGCAAGATCTTGGTTTGACCCCAAAATGCCAAAAATAGAAACTTTTGAAAAAAGCAAAAAAAAACAAGTTTATCTAAAAATAGGAGTTTACATAATTGACCTCAAGCCATGTCGATCTTGGTTCTTTGGCCCTTCTACGCACTCTTGTGCAATCAAAGTTTTCGGTTGATCATGTTGTGTTCTTTTTTACTTTTTGACATCCTTGAATTTGGAATGAACTAAACTTTCATTGGCAAGAGATTAGAGATTGAAACTGAAACACTAAAATAAAATTCTAAAAAGTGTAAATTTGGAGGTCCCCATTTGCAATAGGTCGATGTGTGATAATGTTAGAACAGCTCACTCCCTTCCTATATTTAGTTACAACTTACCCATGGTCTGCAATTTATTATTTTAAATTATATTCTCTTGCTCTCTACATTCTGATATTGGATGACAAAATTATTGTAATGCCCTAAATAATGATAAACAACAATAAACCAATAATAGAGAAAAAATAGGCATATACAAGACAATTTTCCTGGGAAAACCCTTCAATTTGAAGGGAAAAGCCCAACCACACTAGAAAAATATTTTTTATTGATATTAAAAATGTTCAAGTACAATGCTTTCCACTTGATACATATTGTATCAAAAACAAGTCTTTTCATATTTTCAAATGGACGACTCTTCACATGACAGGTCTCTTTGTTGTGAGGTTTTCATACCATCGCCCCAAAATTTTTAGGGATCCCCTTTTTCGGGCAAGCCTTGGCAAATTTCGGGGATTTTGGGAATTTTTCGGTTGCCAAAATTTGGAGTTGTCCAGAGGTTTTTTTTTGAATTGATGATTTTACACTTTGGACGCCTTCGGGCTAGGAAAGGATTTGATTTGTTTTCACCCGATGTGAAACTTGATTTTTCCAGAACATGTAATTTTGACTTTAGGCCTAACAAAATTCAACAACATTTTTTTCGATGGTTAAAATAATATTTGGTAGGACAAATTTGCAAATTTTGGACTTAGATGGATTTTTTTAAAATTTGATATAATTGTATAAGCTTGAGCATTTTCAAAATGAATTTTAGATTTAGTTGTTTTGGAAAATCTTGAAAATTTTTCGGTGGAAAGAAATTTTGATAGTGAAATTGGATTTAGAGTTTGAATTTTGATTGCCAGGAAAAGGATTTGTTTGTTGCAAAGTTGAAATTGTATTGTATAATTGAAATTGGATTAAATTGCAAAATCTCATTAATTTGGTTGAAATTTTGCTTAGAGGATTTTAGAAATGTTAAAGGAAATTGGTAATTTGGAATTGAAAATTGATTTTGGGTTGCTAGATTCGATTTTAATGATATTTTAATTGCCAAAACGTTGTTAAATAAAATTTTTGACATCTCGTAGGCTTACCTTGTTTCAAATTTGTAATTCTGGATCAAACTGGCAATTAAATGGGCCAATTTCGCTATAGGACTTAGTTATTGTAATGGGCACCCTGGAAATGCCCAAAATTTGAACCAATTGCCGAAATAGATTTTTTAATGCAAATTGAATATGGAAACCATGCTGAAATTATATTAATTCTCAAAATGATGAAATCAAGTACAAAGCAATGTATTCCAAAGGCCAAACCCCAAGGGAATGACGTCTAGAATGTTACAAGAGAGGATGAACGTCCCCTATTGCCAAGAAAGATATGTGAATCACACATCCAAGTTCTTATCAAATGTCATTCACAAAAATCCGATGCTCAACAATGAGACTCTCACCCCTACTTAACCTTTTCTTTCACCCGTCTAGAAGAAACTAAAACATTAATTAATTGCAAGTGCTAGAAGCTTCCCCCTTCCAATAATTAATGCACTATCTAGAAACTCCTCCTTTGCAATACAATAATTAATTGTGCTTCTAGAAAATTAAATTACTAGAGGCTTCCCCCTTTTCAATAATTAATACACTCTAGAAGCTTCTCCCTTGTAATACAATAATTAATTAAATTAATTAAATATAAAGTCACATTTTAATTATTAATTATTAATTTATTTAATGACTTTATAAGAAATTAATTTAATTTCCTCTTATGCCCCACTTAGACTTTGGAGAACGTGAAAGCTAAAAAATGAGAACATTACAGTTATTTTAATGTTTCATTTAAATCTGGGCCATCTTTGGAGGTCTAACTTAAATTTTGTTTCCCTCCAGGCAGATCAACCCACTCTGGAGATCAACTGGAGGATATAAGAAGGGGTTTCCCCCCTCTTATGTCCTCATTCTTTCCACCTCCTCTTGCTTGGTTGAGTTATTTTCTTCTATAGGGGGCAAATTTCTGCCCTAAGGCGATTTTTAGGGTCTGATTTTTCATTTCTTGGCAGCAATTTTCTCCTCCTTGGTTGTGCAATTTCTGCCCTAAGGCGATTTTGGAGGAGCAGATTTGATTTTTGCAAGTTGGGCGATTTCTACCCTAAGGTGATTTTGGAGCAGATCTGATTTTTGCAAGATTGGGCGATTTTTTTTTGGCGTCTTATTTTTCATCCTTGGCAGTGATTTCTTCTTCCAGCTATGATGATTTTGTTTGGTAGAGAGGCGAGATGATTTGAAATCTAATTTTTGGCAATTTTGAAGGCAAATTTGGGAAGTCGAAATTCTGATTTAGGGCAGATTTTGCAAGCAATTCATTTGCTAGGACATCATATTTTGAAGGGGATTGAATTTTTAGAGATCAGATCTGAACTTGAAGAGGCCCAACTATTGGTAAAGGCAGATTTAAGATTAAATTCCCGTTCATTTTTAGAGGCAAAGATTGGTTTTAAAGGTGGATTTTATTCCTTGTTCTTACTTGGTTCATTTCATTAATGTTCTTCTTGCACTACTCATGCACCACTGCATCATTTCCATTGATAGGTTGAAGTTGAGAGATATAAGTGTAGATTTCATGATAAGACATTTGGAGAGGTATAAATAAGCTAGACCACCCTAGGATTGAAGTTGGGAGATATAAGCGTAGTCCATCCTAAGGTAACGAAGAGGCAAAAATAAGTGGTAGTCCCACACTTAGGATTGAAGTTTGGAAATTGATTAGTGTAGAGATTGGATTTGGAGAGGCAAAAATAAGCTAGATTCCATCGATAGAATGAAGTTAGGAGATTGATTAGTGTAGTCCATATCATTTAGAACAAAGGGGCAAAAATAAGTGTTTAGGATGGTAGATGTTAGTGCAAACAAGAACCCAAAGGGAACGAATACCAAAAAAGACAAAGAAGTCATGATGCCTAAGACCACCTTCTCGAAAGTGAGGCAAATAAGTGATACCAATATTGACACGGTGAACATGGTATAGTTGAAGGATAGATTGAAGGAAGGACAATCCCCCATGGCGAAGAAGATCTACAAGAGCGGAATTGAACACACAGCGACTTTCCCTCCTGCCTTGCCTCGTTCAGAATTGGTAGTGGAGTGTGCATCCTGGTTTGATATTGTTGCCAAGTCCATTATTTTTGATGATGTGAAGAGAGTGTTGGCTAACATCAACGGACAAGTGGTTGAAGAAGTATTTAATATTCCCCAATATAAAGGCATGATAGTGGTAATGATGGATCATGAGGCCAAGTTATTTCAGGATAATTAGGAGGCTTACTTCATTCATCTAAAGCAGAATTGGTTACACGAAGGCAAGAAGGGAGTTACCAGGTTGTCAAGGCTCAGCAAGTCAGATTTCAAATTAGAGTATGGCGACCTTATTGTGCTTCTCAATCGGATCATGGGAATGGCTCAAGGTATGCATTTCGAGAACTGGATGTACTATTTTATTGATGAAATTGAAAATGGAAAGAGAAAATTTGATCGAGCTAGAATTATAAGTGAAAATTTAGAGTTGCAACTTAGGGCAGTGCAAATTCAAAAGCAATTCTACATGGGGTCCTATCTTTTCTATTTGATTGTGAGACTATATGAAAATCTTGGACTTAAGGCCTTAGGAGCAATTGGCAATGGGCTAGGGCAATGTTTGGTGCATGAGTGCTATCCACAACTTCATTTGCACAACACCAAATATTATAAGATGTTTTATGATGCCTTTTCCATAAAGATGGTAAGGATATTATAAAGGACACTTGCTAGGATGCTCTCAACAGAAGCGGAAGCAAAAGTTAAGTATGGGAGTTGGTTCATCCAATTTCCGCAATTCACATATATTAGAGTGGTAGGAAGTACAGTTTGTCCAAAGAGACTTCCAAGGTACCCACCCGACAGAATAGTTTTGATGGAGTTGGCTAGGCAACTTGAGCATTATGACAAGATGATGAAACTTAAAGGTGAGACATGGATTACCTTCTCACTTGGAATAGGCAATGATACTTGCCCTAATCCTATTGCCTTTGCAGCGACGGAGAAGGAATTAGAGCAATATCATCTAGGATGGTCTAGAGCAAGACAAGGATTCGATCCAAATGGTCTTATCAAGGCATATCACGAAAACACATTCAAACATATTTCTACTATAGAAGATTTTTGGGCCAATGCACAGGATGAATTTCATGTGAGGAAGCTAGCTTTCTCAAGATTGTCAGTGGGCATGATGAGGGCAATTAGATGGAGAGGCCTTGATATTCCTGATCATCTAGAAGAGGTCGAAAATGTCTTAAGAGAGGATTATGATACAGTCGATGGAACAGAATTGGGTCCACTGGATTGGGATGATCATTAGAATCCTTCCTTAGAGGCAGTTACAAGGACAGTTGATCTACAGACTGAGTCATGGTACAATGAGAAGTTAAGGCAATTACAATGTCGGAAGGTATGCCTTACTTATGAGAAGATGAAATTGGAGAAAGAAGGTCCAACAGAGTCAGTTGGACAGAAAGGTGGGGGTAGTAGCCAGCAACAAAGAGCATTTAAGAGCAAGAAGAGAAATTTGGAGGTTGAGAAAAGTAATGAACATCAGGAGCCTCCAGCAAAGAGACAAAATGCAACATTGTCAAGAGAGAGCATAATTGAGGTCAGGAGCCAAGGGGTTAATACAAGTGGACAAAGGGTCTCAATAGAGTTAAGCTTTGATTCAAAATCAAGTGATTACCATGACAGTATCGAGTACTCTCCTCTCTCGAAGAACCAACACGAAGATGGTGTGATAGTCACTAGTGAAGAAGAGGATAGGCCAATTGATATTGAGGAAATAAGCCAAGCGCCAGAGGCCGTTGGTGATGCTTTGCTACTTGAAACGAATTCAGATTTGGGGAAATGCATTGCACCACTATGGTTAAGGAAAATGCTTATGCCAAGAGGCGAGGTGGTGACTGTCCAAACAGTTGAAGATATTCAAGGGTTAGTGGAAAAAGAAGATAGTGAGAAACATAAACAAATTGCAAAAACAGTGGCAAAGGTAATTAGGAGCGATGATGAGGGTCACCAAAATATTCAAATTGCTATACCAAAGGTTAGCAAGGCAGTGGATGAGATTGTAGCCCAGGAGTATGAGATAGTAGAGCATAACTTGGGAAGAATCACGGATGACATGGAGTGTGAGGAGATCCAGGAAGGCATGGTTTCAATTAGAGAAAGGTTAAGGAAGGCAAATGAGAGGATTGTAAAGTTGGAGGCCGAAAACAAGTATTGGAGAGATTGCCAGCCTATCCAATAGTTGCATTAGGCAACCCTTTGCCAAGACAACAGGAGCAACATAGAAGAGATATCGACTCATTTGCTTGAAATCAAAGATTGAATCAATGATATAATTCAAGATGGGCGAAATTTCTTGGCTTCCTTTATCTTGACATTCAGGTCATTGGTGGCTATTAGAGACAAATTCAGAACATTTGAAGGGGAGTGGAAGGATTTCCTTCCAGTCAAGGAGTTAGCCATTCCTAGGCTGTGGACATTTGTTGGACTACTGGAGAGATATTTGGAAAGAACCAAGTTGGTGGATGAAGGAGGAATGAGTACGGTGGACTCTTGGTATTTTGCCTTGACCATTAGATTGAGGATACTTGAGGAGATATAGAATGAGATCGTACAACATAGCCTAGGCTTTGACACTTCCATTTCAACTATGTTGGGCATTGTTGGGGTTGCACTTGATTTTGAAGATATCAAAGAGGAGAACGTCAATGAGACAGATTTCGGGTCGAGATTGGATGAGTTGGGGAAGGTTGCCATCAAGAAGAAGCATTTGAGCACCCTTGCCTCTATCATTGGCTTTATCATATATGTGAAAGAATATGAGAAGGATCATGAGAAGAATTTGCAAGCAACGAGCAACATGATGAATTCAGTTGAGCTCAAGATGAAGCACATGCCTTGCCCTCCCATGAAGGAAGTTAACAAGAGGATAGCCAAGTTCATTGCCTTGGCTAAGAAGATGAAAGAGAAGGGTAGAATTCTATTAGAGGATCATTTGATGTAAGCCCAAGTTGCAAATTCTCCTTGTTGGGTAGGATAGGTGTCTGATTTTGATTGGCTACCATTTTGGTGCCTTCTCATTGGTTGCCACTTTTCATCTTTTTTCATGGTCCATTGATGAGGTGGCTTCTTTTCATTGGCCAATGGGGTGGCAACCCTAATTAGGGTTTCTGGGATTTGATCTGGATCATTGATTTTGCCTCTTAATCTCTACCGTTGGTTGTAATTTTGGCCCCTATATAAGGCCATTTGCTCTCATTTGTAAAGGGTTGAAGAAAATTGTTGCTTAAGATAATGCCAAAATTGCTTCTCTATCATTGTTGTGTCTTGCATGGTGATTAAGAGAACTTGGTGTTATTGCATGGTTTCTACTTCCAATAGTTAGAGTTAAATTCCATCAAAGTTGTTAAAGTAGATTTTATTTCAAGAAAGTTGTTAAGCAAGAGTAAGAATAGATGGATAGTTGCATGGTGATATTAGTGGATGTTTGATAGGGATCTGTAAATTAGGCCACTAGCATCCTAGCGGCTTGTTAGGAAGCCTTGCGTGGTAATCTAGTCTTTTTCCTTTCAATCATTGCATCTATGGAGGTAGAGCCACTGGTAAGCTTTCATTAGATTTGATCCCCATCCATTTGCTAATCTTTCCATTCATAGGAGTAGAAGTAAAGCAACAAGTAGTTCAGTAGTTGGAGTTTATTCAAGAAGAATGTTAGAAAATAAGGAGCATTGTTGGTGGACATACCCTCCATCATCACGATCAACATCATTTGGTGCTAGTATGCATTGCGATGCTAGATTTCATCACCATCATAGCGGAAGTCCAACATCCTTGAAAGAATAACATAAGCCCGCCTACGTGATTAACCAACAAATCACATTAATATAATTGAGTTAGTATCCACAAGTGTAAGGAACCTTGGAGTTTTTCTCATGCTCTTCATGAATATTGACTTTTCAAGAGAGGGTTGAGTGTTTGGTATTCTATATCAAGTATTCAATTGCTATATGTTATGTAGTGGTACAAAATTGACATCAACACTCTTCATATAATATTATCTCAAATATTATCATAAATATCTTGTCCAGTTGTTCAGACAATACGATGGTATTATCTCTATATAGAAAAATCAGAGATAAAGAACTCTATCGCAGCTACAATCTTCAACACTCCCTCATAGCAAGAGAGAGATGTTTAGGCTGCAACCAAGAATGTCAATGATAAATTCTTATCACATAGATTCTCATAAAAACATGTTATCTCATCATAACATAATTCACCATAGTTACTTCATAAGCACATAAAATTATAGTCATGGAGTCACACGCTTGACCTCTGTCTTCCCCCATGCTTACTCAAGAGGTTGGTCCACCATACCTACTTGTAGAGGGTGGAACAAGGGCTTTCACCTCATATTTTTGCTAAAGAAGAATGCATTTTCACCATGGCTACTTGTAGAGGGTGGTCCACTATACCTATTCGCAGAGAGTGGAATGAGAGCTTTCGCCTCATATTTTTGCTAGAGAGGAATGCATTTCCACCATGTCTACTTGTAGAGGGTGGATCCACCATAGCTACTCGCAGAAAGTGGAACAAGGGATTTCAGCTCAAACTTCTCATGCAAAGAAGAACTCAATTAACAATGGATTTCACCTCGAACTTCACCCATAGAGAACTCATCAATGACATGTATAAGCATGGTTTTCTCTCAACCGAGACTCCCTCTCAGCAAGGACAACTTTGATCAGTAGAATAAGATAGCCGATTCCAATTGTTTCATTGTCCCATAAGCTTGCAAGGAATTAGACATCTCCCACTGTCACCTGACCTCCCTCTGAAGTTCGAAAGTCTCCCTTTGGATATTTCTTGTATATATGAACTTCCTCTTTTAATGAAGATATGCAACATAAATTTAGTCGAAGACTACAGGCAACGTCCCTGTTTGCATATAATCTCTCGTCATCCCATTGCTTCTCATAAAATCAACTTATTGTGAAGAGATGTATAGAGATCAATGCTAAAAGCAAACAATATTCCAAGTGCTATAACAGATAATCAATATTTCAAGATATAATCATTGAATACTTATCTCCTTGTAGTCCAATTTTCCTCACACGTCCATGTATAGTGAAAGAAATTATCGGTTAGTTGTCCGTTGAACAATTCATTCGACAATTTTGCAATAATTAGAAATGCAAAACATGTTCAAAATAAAAAATAATTAGCGAAGTATCATTCTCAGAAAATCACGATACACAATATATAAAAACATTGGAGATATATAAATATTGCTCATACATCGAGCAATACATTAATCTTTAAGAAGATTGAATAATGTATATTATTCTTCAACTAAATGACTTAGAAAAGCTTGAGAACAAGATCTGTCACTTCGACTCCTCAGAAGTGTGAGAACAATATCAGACATGATATGTCCCGTTCTATCTAAAGAAACAACAATAAATATTCCTGCTGTCTTCGCTATGCAAACAACGAGAAATTTAAGAGAAAGCCAAAGGTCAGTCATTATGAACATATGTGGTGGGAACAAAAGAGAACCAGTGTCCATCATCAAGGGTAACTACTCACCATAAAGAGTGTAGGGTAAAGTTGGGTCTATTTTGACGAGTTGTTTTGAGATATAATTTAGACTAGAATACCCTAAGAGTGTCAATTCAGGACTCGTAAGCTCATGAGAGATATAGTGGCAATCTGCTTAGGGGACGAAGATAGTAGGTCAAGTGGTTATGAATGCAATTTAATTTACACACTAAGGAATCAAATTAAAAGCTTTTTAACTAATGAATTGAAATGCACATTTTAAAGATTAAAACTCTCTTCATAAGAGAATTCAGACTTGCAAGATGAAATCTACCTTCACACTTGGATCCAATCTAATTACATTAGTTACCATAATATAATTATATCAAATTAATCAATCAGAATAGTGAAAATCACAATTAATAATCACATCCAATCAATTAAATACTAATATTGAAAATTACAATTAATAATCACACTCAATCAATTAATATGAATACTGAGAATCATTCTTTAAGTGCTCTGATATATATATATATATATATATATATATATATATATATATATATATATATATATATATATATATAAACACGCACAAATAGAGTAGACTCAATTGCGATAGGAGAGTTGGTGGCGATAGGAGACTTGTGATAACAGTTATTGAGCAAAGCAGTGAAAAGTGACAGGAGACTTGTGGGTTATGAAAGGAATGTGGGGTTGCGACAGGACGTTGGTGGTTTCATGGTAATGAGGTAATATATGAATTACAATAGAGGTAAGGGATTGAACTGTAGTAGGGGATATGAGTCTGTAACAAAAGGCGAACAATTTATCACAATGAAAATTGAGATCCACTACTCAAAATAAATTATAACAGAGCTGTTAAACAACCTATTCAATATTCAAGATTAATCACTTCGCACTAAAAGCAGATTACTCACAAATAAGAATCATACATCATAAATCAAAAAGCAATTAAAATAATCACTTGGGTTCCGAGAGGGGGCCCTTCCTCTGGTTCTTGTGGTGGGAAGAAACTTGATCAACCAGGCTACTTCAACACATGAATGAATATATCCACAACAATTATTGATTTCAATTCTTCATAACATATATATATAAAAGTAATTTTAGAAGTATATTGTACGCAAAATATAGATTCTAAACAAGGAATTGGTTTTTAACCGATCAAAAACTATTCTCGGCAAATTAGGAATATGGCTTTGGCCATAGGCCCCAAGCCATATTCGATATAAATAGACTAAATGCCATCCCTAGAACTTAAACCGACTCCATTAGTAAGATCAAAATTTGGATCAGCAGCAATCCATATCTTTGGCATTCTTCATCTGTCCTGTCCTGTGGCGCCTTTGGAGTAATTTCCTGCAATATTTAATGAAATTTGTCACATGAGAGCCAAAAACACAAGGAAGCATACACTTTCCAATTAATCATAAATTAAGCATGTTTCTTTGCATTCCTACTGGTTAATGGGTGACTTAGGAACTAAAAGTTTATGACAAATGGAGGAAATCTAATCACAAGTTAAGACACTTTCAACCCCTATCAAAGAGACTGCACACTTCACATATAGAGACATAATAATAAATTGCCGGTCAAAAAAAATGAAGCCACCTTAGCATCCATATGGTGTCTGGAAAGAACTTGACACAAAGAAGAGCACAATGTTTAGAAGTGAAACATAATGAAGATAAAACTTCTGCAGGGACTTGCGAAATGAAAGACATTGATGACAACAAGAATAAGGCAAAAAATATAGCTGAAGATGAAGGATAATTGAATCAGATAAAACAAAAAATGCAGACTATCAGAGGAAACTGAACTCTAATATCTGATCTCTTATACTCCCTGATCCATTTAAATTCTCCCCCCTACACGATTCTGACTATGGATCAGCTGAAATCCACAGCATCCAAAATAACCGATGCAATGTTGGAGCGAATTGGATCATTTCCCCCTTCTCCTTGGAGTTGCACAGATTCGTACCTTGGATGTCTTAAAAGCCGGTGATATGAGTTGCACTGACAACATTAGGCAATCATAATAAAAAACTCACGCATGATCAAGATAGATCAATGACAAAACAAAGTCATACTATTCGACGTTAATTGATGAGGAAAGCAAGGGTGACAACTAAATATGCTCCAAAAAAAATCAAAGCTCAATACGAGAACTACTGGGCAATCACATAAAGAAAACTTCCTTAATTGCTGTTATCAAAACTTGGCTTTGATACCATGTTATTGTAACGCCCAAAAATAATGATAAACAACAATAAACCAAAAACAGAGCAAAAAATAGGCACAAAATGTACAAGACAGCTATCCTGGAAAGATCCTTCAACTCGAAGAAAAAAACCCAGCCAAACTAGAAAAATACCTCTTTTATTGATCAAGTACAATCCTTTCCACTTGATACAACTTGTATCTACACACAAAGTAATCAAACACACACACACTCAGAGATATATATAATCAAGAGACTCTTTGTATCAGAACGGAAGGTCTCTTCAATTTCCAAAAACAAGATTTCATATTTCCAAATGCATGACTCTTCACATGACACATCTCTTCATATAATATTATCTCAAATATTATCATAAATATCTTCTCTAGTTGTTGATACAATACAATGATATTATCTCTATATAGCAAACTATGAGATAATGATCTCTATTTCAGCTACAATCTTCAACAGGAATATGATCCAAAATGTTGATGGAAAAGTATCAACAGTTACAATATCCGATGTTGTGGACTAGAAATTTGATCTCTTGAAAAGAATTTGTTGTTGCTGGAAGTCACTGCTCTCATGAATGTTAATGTGACCTGTTATGATGAGCTGATAAAGATTACACTTGCTACCAAGAAGTTTGGTGCCTCATAAAAGCTTACTGCTGGTGGTTTCTGATGAAAATACAACTACTATAGAGTGACATCACAAAAAACGTTTTCACTTTTCTTCTGCTTTGAAATCGATGTAGCATGAAAGCTTATTTATGCATTAAGCAATACTATTACCAATGTTCATCTATAAATATGTGCTCTTTTTTAGCTTTCCATTGCTATCTAAATCTCAATCCTCAATGTTCGTGGTCTCCCTGCTTCAACTTATTTGGCAAAGTTCATATCAATAAAATATCATGTTTATACAGATGGACAATAATTTTACAATATTATGTTTAAACATATTAATATACATGTATGTCAAATTTTATTATATTTCATAGATGATTTTTTTAAATACAATATATTAGTGCTGTATAAATTTTTAAATATAATATAATATACATGATAAGATAATATATATTACAATTATAATATGTATGAATGAGTGTGTGTGTGTGTGTGTGTGTATCTCCCACATTGTGTATATCCAAACTGAGAACTTGTAGCCAAATCCCAACAGGTAACTTTAAGAAAAATGAGATCCAGGGGTGATATTTCTCCTTTTGCGTATGGTACAATTTCACAGCTTAAAATGCATGTTTGAACAGCCTTTTTGTATTTGTATTCACATTTTTCTTCTTTACTTTTAATCAAATCTGAGACTAGTGTGGATAGTTGCACTTGAATCACTATTCTTTTCCACTGATTATTAATACATTTTCTACATTATCATATATTCTATGTGGGATTTTTCAGTGAATACCAAGGTGGATATGCGGTTCAATGTAATGGCTGCTGGTTGGCTGCCTATGGGAGTCAGAGAAAGAATAGTGCAAATGGTCTGCTACTGAACTCTTTGAACTCTCTATGGTACTTTTTTTGCAAGTCTGATCTTTTTGTGTATGCGACCCTTCAACTATATAATTAGTTTGTTAGTGATGTCAAACAGGAAAGAAATCGAATCAATAATGATGGGGAAATTGTTGTTTCCTCCACCAAAACTCGGTCCCAGAAGTAATCATATTTTCTTCGCTTTTGATGTTCTGTCTATTATTCCTGTTGTACATTTTAATGACCATTCTACAGAAATAGCTGAATGATAATATTAGTGTTAAATTACAGGAGCAATATTGATGATGCTCTTGGAAAACTTCAGGTATTATGTGTTCAAAATTACCCATGTTTTAACTTGGTGATTTGCTATATATTGACCTTGTCAATATTTAGTAAATCATAGAGCTGTTTGTGCTACTAAGAATTTTAGTTATCTCAGTTTACCCTTTTAATATTTTGACATATGTAATAGTCTTCTTATGAGGCACATGCCTGTGATGGCAGGCCATAATTGATGCTGCTGCTGATGTTCCACCAAGTCAAGTAGATCAGAAGATAAAAAAGATAGAAAAGTTGTAAGATGCTTGCACTATAACAAAGAAGTATGCTTTTGGTTCTGTGCATTGAGGTTTTCTTAGACACAGTGAAGCATATCTTATATTTTGTAAAGTGGAGATTCATTCCAAATAATATTCATAGGGAATAATTTAGACAAACTATTAAGCTGGTTTATATGATGAATTGCAATTTGTTAATTGTTTATTCTATCTCGGTGTTATAGTTTAAAGAATTTGCAGTAATTTGCTCTTATTCTCCAGATCATCCCAACATGTGCAACATTGTGATGTAATCAGATGTTGGTAGTGTGGATGTGAGTTTTGTTCGACTACAGCACATAGAATCAAATACATAGTATTGCAGGATGAAACACCAAATCTCCAACTCTCCCTTGAATGAAGATGCTCATATGCTAAACAATGTATTCAGATCGTATGATCAAATGGGACAACCTCAAGGTTCCTTCTTATTGTGGACTTTTACTGAATTCTAATGATGTGATATGCTAATTATCAGAAAGGGACTTACACTGTTCAATCAATGATACCAACTTGATTTTAACTTCTTTCAACCAAACAACTTGCAAAGCTAAGGGTTTAGAAAGATCTAATCTACTTTTAGAATGTAAGAAACAATTGATGCCTTTGTGACTCTACTAGACTTAGTTTAACCATCAACATCAACCAAGCTAGTGCAGTCTCCTAAGGTAAATGTAAGATGTTCAAACTACCACCATTTCATTAACACCATCAATGCATATCAATGTGCAAAAAAAATCAAAGTTAAGCTCATAAATATGCCATTCTACCACACAAGGTTAACTTAAAATTAATAGCCAAGTAGTGGTTTGGTCTTAAGCAAGTTCCCATGGATGCATCCAAAATCGCTTCCATTCAACTAGGCATTACTTCTAATTAACATTGGGAAATGAAGAAACCATGCAACACTTCAAAGTAACACAAATAATCCATCACGAAGACAATGAATCAATAATCACCTTGATAGCATTATGACAACAATTTCAACAAGTCTCCTCCTAACCTACTCTCTAATCTCCTAATGAGTTACAAATGGCCTTGGCCTTTTATAGCTGTTCAGTTACAATGGAGGTTTGAGATCAATTCAAGATCAAAGGGCAAGATTAGACCATTACAAATTGATGCAGAGCATCTTGGGGTAGTCACCAATCTTGTATTCAAGGCATTGAGCTCGGTTTTGTGGAATCATGGTTCACGTGGTTATGTTATGTTGGAGACATATTAGGAAATCTTGTCCTAAGTGTGCATAAAGTTTGGAGTAGTCGTCTTGGAGTTAGAGCCATTTTGGTGATTGTTGGTAAGTTGTTCCTTATTTATTGGCAGACTTTGGAGATTGTATTCGCAAGCTTCAATCCGAGTGAGTTGGTTTGTGCGCTCATGGATTTGGATAGTTGGATGGAATGTGGATCTATGTCTAAGTGCGCGTACTTTTATGTTGTCATATGGGTTAGTTATGCATTGTAAACTTGGGGATTGTCGTAAGTATTTAGTTATTTCATGTTTTTAATGTCTGTTGCAGGTCGACTAGTGGCTTGAGGGTGTATTTAATGTGACTGTTTATTCGATGTAACTTGCTAGACCGACCTGTGGCTTGGTTTAGTATAAGTAGAGGGCCTTGTGATGTCTTGAGTCAGGGGGATATTCATTTAGGGCCCGTTTGGTTGCTGGAATATAAATTAAGCATTGGCATTCGGAATGCTGGCTTTGGGATTCTGGAACTTGGAATCCAGATTATGATTAGGGAATCCAATTTGGGACTATTTGGTTGACCAAGAATTCATTGTGAGAATACAAATTTCCTCCGTTTGGTTGCACATTGTGGAATTGGAATACTAGCCAAAATAACATGCAAAATATTATCATCCAACTGTAGCATTATCATCATGCAAAAAAATTCAATACTTATTTGGTTTGTTGAAGTCCAAACATTTTTAACGAGTATAAAAAGATTAAGTCATGTTGAAAGTAAACAATATCATAACGGATGAGGACGAGATTGTACTAATGGATACTAAAACTTTTATGACTCTTGCTCTATAAAAAAAATACCATTGACTATAATTCACATAATTACTGATATGAAATTTGTATATTGTTCAAGTCTCGTTGAATGAATCCGAATCACAAGAATTGATGAAATAAGAGTTAGAAACATCCCATTAAAAAATATATATTTGTAGAGATCCAATAAAAAATTTGATCATCACAACATTCAAACTCACAGGTGCAAAGTCTAAATGTTTATATTAAAATTTTACGAAATCTTACCTGGAAACACTTTTACGCCAGAAAAAAATCAACAGAGTAGATTGTTTTTGTCCTGCATAAGATTCATTTAATTGAGAAACAATGTATGTGAAAAAGTTATTTCACCAAACTTTTTTGAAGTAACTACTGAGGCGGATCAAGCGGAAAAAACTTGATAAATTACTCCATAGATGGAAAAATCGCTGAATACTCGGCGAGTTTTAACAAATCGCCGATTTTTTCAGCCTGGCGAGTTTTTCACCACTTAACTCGCGGGTCTAAAAACTCGGATGCACCATGTTTAATTGCCAATTATTTCGGCGAGTATTTTTCAAAAACTCGTGAATTGCTTGATTTTCAGATTTTTGCTTAATTTTCAGTGGGAAAATGCATTAATCTGTTCCTCAATGCTTCATATATTTCAACGATGTAGAAATGCTCAGCTGGAATGAAAAGGAGCTTATGCAATTTGTCAAATAATTTCATTTGGTCTTTTCAATCATGGAGTGCATACTGACTTTTACATTAAATGCTAACACAAAAGAAAAATATCATAGTGAGGAAGTAGTGGAGCATTACATTAAGACATGCATATTCTAGCATGTATTTAAAGTATTAATGTATTAACAACTGCTAGAGATTGAATGCATGCCTATTCAACTATCATTTTTTGCAACTTTGCACAATAAACTGCATTTTATTGCAATCTTAATCTTTTTTATCTTCAGTTAAATAAGCATTTGATGTGTATTGTATACTCCGCAGAGTCCAGTTATGTTTTAACAATTTTAGTTTCCTTGCAGTTTGGTAGCTAGTTTTTTTGTTTGACTTCTCCATGCATTTGAATGCATGACATATCTCCTTATTAGATTCATTAGGTAATAATATCTTCTTCTATTTTAGTTCATCCACAGTCAAGACTTCAACTGCCTCTCTTTATTTATTGAAGCTACTGATACAGCAGTTTGTAAGCAATTCAAATCAGTACAATTTCAATTCTTTTAACTTCGCAATTCAATATCTCTGCTGTATGCACAGTGAGACCAATCTATTGAAGTTTTTTCTCTGTATTCTGAGATTGGTTGTGGAATTCTTTTCTGATTTAATCTTCGGCATAGCATAAGAGTTGTTATGTTTTTCTTTTGTATTCTCTTTAATTAACTTATTAGATGCATCTTCTCATTAAATTTTGCAAAATAAATATATTTTTAATTAAATTTCAGCGGTTTTCTTAAGTTCTCGAGTTTTCCCGAGTTTTTTTTTTAAATCACCGAGTTTTTCCCGATTAAACTTTTGGGGGGCTTGGCGAGTTTTTGCCTTTGGCGAGTTTTCCAACTATGAATTACTCAACAGTGGCAAATATATGAGCAAGTAATAGCAGAAAATTTTCCCCTATTTAAAAAAATTAAATTTCAAAAATTAGTGCAAAAAAAAGTGCCCCCAAATGGGCATCCGGAAGTCAAACCCAATTAAATTTTACTTTAGTTGAAATCCTCATTTTCAAAAAAAGGGAATTAAAATGGGAATTAAAACGGGAATTCCAAATAACAAGTATTTTGAAGGAATTTGGAATCCTTGTTTTGGGGGTCAAATGGGGATATCGGATTCCACTTTTTCCCAATTCCAATTCTGATTGTGCGGACCCAAACAATGGATTAGAATTTTTTTAGAATTCCGAATGCCAATTCCATTCTAATTCCAGCTACCAAACGAGCCCTTAGCATAAAGAGCCGAGAGGAGTGAAGTTTAGCAGAGGTAGTAGCTAAGTGTGGGTTTGGGAAATAGGAACATTGCTTGGTGGCTTGCAAGCACAAGTTTAGATTCTTCTTTGGGTGTCTACTAGATTGTGGGTTTGGGCTAGCTAGAGTTTGGATCTTACGAGGTCTTGCAAAAATGTTATTGTAATTTCTATGTATTTGGCAATAACCCATAAGGCCTTACAACTTTGTATGTTGGATGTAAATCTTATGATTCTATTATGAGAGTTGGTGTTGGTTTGTATTTAAATCTCTGTGTTGTTGGTTATATTCCGCTGTGTGGTTATTTACGGGGGGCTAGGACATCTCCTTTGGGGATTCCTCTACCTTGCATTGCGTCAAGTGGTATCAGAGCTAGTTGATCTTGTGGATTTGTTGCTTTGGGTTTGTAAAGATCGTGGAAGATGCCTCCAAGAAGATTGGACCCGAAGGCAATTGCAGATCCCTGTGATGCTGTGGAGACTAAAATTTCAGAGAAGATTAGATTAGATTTCAGATCTGAGATGAAGTTGATGAAGAATGATATGGTCACTGAGATCATGAGATAGTTGGTGTACCTAGGAATGTGGGTACTGAAGATGGTTATGAAGTTGTTGAAGACTTTGAGGTTGCTAGATCTAGTCGAGAGGATAGAGTTGATTGGATGGAGAGACCTGTGGAAAACAGAGCTGGTCGGTTGGATAGATTTGGAGTCCACATGAATTTGAAGCATAAGATGAATGTTTCTAATTTCTCAAGTACTTTAAATCCTGAAGACCTGATTGATTGGATTGCTGAGTTAGAAGACTGCTTTGAGTTAGAGGATATTGGTGATCTGCTCAGAGTAAGATTGGCATGAGCTAAGTTGAAAGGACATGCTGCTTTATGGTGGAAAGAATTGCAAAGAGATAGAGAAGAAGAAGGTGAAAAGCAGATCACTAGGTGGAGATTGATGGTGACTAAACTGAAGGCTAAGTTCATTCCTGCTGATTATGAACTTGAGTTGTTTAAGAGGTTGCAGGATCTGAAATAGAAGGATTTGTCTGTGAAAGATTATACCGAGGAGTTCTACAAGTTAACAATTCGGTCTGGACATAGAGAATTGCTTAAGGAAAAGGTGGCTAGATATATTAATGGTTTGAGATTCAATATTCAAGATGAGGTTGGTATGCTGAAGATTGATTCAGTTGAGGATGCTTATCAGTATGCTCTGAGGGCAGGAGAAAAGTTGAAGAGAAGACATCAAGTTAATTTCAAAAGTAAGGAAAGGAAGGAACACTTGAGAAGGATAAACATATTGCTGAAGATGAACCAAAGCCTGTTGAATAGAGGAAGAGAATAGTTAGAGATGCATTTAAAGGTACTTGTTTCAAATGTGGAGAAGGTGGTCATAGATCTTTTGAATGTCTCTAAAAGGTTGGTGATCGAAGAGTTGTTGTGATGAATGAGAATATGGATTCAATAAATGAATTCGAGCAGGAGGAGAACTTGTTTGTTCAAAGAGTGTTGCTTGGTAAGAAGATGTTGGAGCCTTGTCAAAGGAGGAATTTTCTCAGAACTCGTTGCAAGTCTGGACGTAAATGCTAGAATTGCATTGTAGATGGTGGTAGGACTGTTAACCTAGTTACTGAGGAGATGGTTCAGAAACTTGGTTTGAAGAGGGTGAGAGATCTTGGTCCTTATAGGATGAATTTGTTGCAAGATAAACATGCTTTGGAAGTGAAGGAAAAGTGTCTTGTTCCTTTTCAGATTGGATAATATGTTGATTAGGTGTTGTGTGCTATTGTAAACATGAGTTCTTGTTACATATTACTTGGTAGACCTTGGTAGTATGATTTTAGGGTAGCATTGAGAAGGGTGGCTGGAAGCATTCCGTGATTCCTTTTCCAAATGCAAAACTTGGTAGGAGGAACCTGAGTTTTGTTATGCAAATTGAATTGAAGTATTCTGAAAGGGTTAGAGATCAACTTGGAAAACAAAACTATGGTACATCAAAGACAATTATGAAGTTGACAATTGCAGAAAAGGAGTTGTAGAGGTGGAACCAAGGCAAGAGTGTGCAAGTTGATAACTTGGCAGACATGTATGTGAAGAACCAGTTTGGGGTTTATGTGTTAAACCTTGAAACATGTTGTTGCAGCTGCTAAGAACATTTTTTCTTTGCAGTTGGGGTGTTTGATGCAGGAGCATCTTGGGGTAGTCAACAATCTTGTATGCAGGGGCTTTGAGCTCGATTTTGTGGAATCACGATTCACGGATTTAGGGTTATGTTGGAGACATTGGGGAACCTAGTCCTAAGTGCGCATAAAGTTTGTAGTAGTTGTCTTGGAGTTAGAGCTATTTTGGTGACTATTGGTAACGTGTTCCTGATTTATTGGTAGATTTTGGAGATTGTATTTGCAAGCTTTGATCCAAGGGAGTTGGTGTGTGTGTTCTTGGATTTAGATAGTTGGATGGCATTTGGACCTATGGCTAAGTGCGTGTACTTTTATGTTGTCATATGAGTTAGTTATGCATTGCAAATTTGAGGCCTTTCCTAAGTATTTAGTTATTTCATGAATTTAATGTCTTTTGTAGGCCGACTTGTGGCTTGAGGGTGTATTTAATGTAACTTGCTAGGCTGACTTGTGTTTTAGTTTAGTATAAGTAGAGGGTTTTGTGATGTCTTGAGTCAAGGGGGATATTCATTCAGCATGGAGTTTAGCGTGGAGAGTTGAGAGGAGCGAAGTTTGGCAGAGCTAGTAGCTAAGTGTGAGCTTGGGAAACAAGAAGGTTGTTTCGTGGCTTGTGAGTACAAGTTTAGATTCTTCTTGGGGGTTTCTACCAGATTGTGAGTTTGGGCTAGCTAGAGTTTGGATCTTGCAAGGTCTTGCAGCACTGTTATTGTAATTGCTCTGTATTTGGACATAACCTAGAAGGCCTTACAACAAGGCATGTTGGATGTAAATTTTACGATTCTATTATGAGAGTTGGTGTTGTTTTGGATCTAAATCTCTGTGTTGTTGGTTATATTTTGTTATGTGGTTATTTGCTAGGGGCTAGGACATCTCCTTTGGGTATTCTCCTACCTTGCAATGCATTACAAATCCTAATTAGGGTTGCCATACTATCATCCAATTGCACAAAGGCATCTCCTTGCGGGTCAATAAGAAAATTATAATGCTTTTGAAAGCTAATGAGAAAATAGATATAGTAGAGGCACTAGATACCTTCTACATGTACATTTGGCATATTATAATTGAATGTGCTTGAACATGTGTAATTGGAGCCTTTTGATTAGTTGAAGATAAGTACGCACTATTAAAGTAATAATTTTTTTTTCTTATTAATTAAATCATATTGATTTAATTATTAAGTCACTTATAATCTCTAGTTTACTTGAACTTTGGGCATATAATAATTAATTCTTTTATTAATTATTATCATGCAACCTAGGTTTTACCTATTAGGGCTTTGGTCTCCTTTTATAAGGATTGATTTCTTTGTAACATTAATTCATTTTTGATGATAGCGCTCTTTTTTTGCTTCATAACTTACTCATCCGGGCTCCGTTTTTCGCAAATGAGATATTGTCGAAAAGATGATTCTGAGCCCATTGTGATGGTGCAATTTATTTGGACTTTTGATGTTGTTTGGTTGCCAATTTATGCAGTCATCAAAGTCAAAGGTTCTATTTTGCATTGTGGAAGACATACCTTGAGACATTGTATTTTCCAAATTTTGCTCCAGGCACATCCCATTCATTTTCTTGCTTTTTTGCACTTTGGTGGATATCTTGGTTGTTTCAGGTCTTGGGATTGATTTCATTGTTTTAGATGATTTTCCATGGGTTGTACTATCTCTTGTATCAACCTTATGTCTCTTTTGATGTTTGTTGACATCCTTTTGTAGTATTTTTGCAAACGCATTGAGATCAAGTGCCACTCTATTGCATTTCGAGATCTTGTACATCTTTGTGTTTTGTTGTACTCGCACTACATTATAAAGTGCCTTGGGGGGTTTCATGTTAGCCGTATTAGCCATCTTTCTTTGTCAAGTGAGTGTTCCTTCCATGACATTAGCCTCATGATGTGTCGATGACATGTGCCATTATAGGTGTTTGTACTTCTTTTGCACTCTCGATGTTGCTAGTTCTTTCTACAGGAGATATTGCATTCGGTTTCAGTTTTGATGTCTTACCTCTCAACTTTATAGGGGGGTTATGTTGGTTCTATTGCTTTCTTGGTTCGATGGAGTGAGCTATGTATCCAATATTTGATCTTATGTACTAGGCAATTGTAGTGGTTGGATACCTATGCATTTCGGTGAGATGAATCATTTACCATATAGATATTTTTTCATTCCTATTTTGGAGGCCATGAAGATACCTTCCATCTTCGATTGATTAGCTCTTCAGACTTAGTCTTCTCTACCTGATCATGTTCTATACAGTGGAGATTCTTTAGATCAACATTTTGATAGTGTTTGCAGGTTCACGCTTCAGTAGTGTTCTTCATGATCATCTTTTGTTCCTATCTTCTGGGACTTTCCTTAGTTTGGAGGCTTCTTTAGTCCTTCACTAATTTTTTTTAGTATTATTTCCATCTCTTTTTGGAGTAGGGTTTTTTCTATGGGGTATTCTCTTTTTCTCCTTTTTTCAAATATTTGGTTGTGCTTGGGTACCTCATCAGACTTTGTTGCCGTGACCTAAATTTACTTTCAGTGGTAGATTCTAGGTTTTTAGCTAGTCCCTAAATTTATCTTAAGGGGGGGTGTTAGAGTAATAAAGTTTTTTCTTATTAATTAAATCATATTGATTTAATTATTAAGTCACTCATTATCTCTAGTTTACTTAGGTTAAACTTTGGGCATATAATAATTAACTCTTTTATTAATTATTATCATGTAACCTAGGTTTTACCTGTTAGGGTTTTGATTTCCTTTTATAAAGATTGATCTCTTTGTAACGTTAATTCACTTTTGATTATAGCAATCTCTTTTTTTTGCTCATCAAGAATTCTTATTTGTAGATTTGGGAATTCCAGCCTCCATAGCTTTTGCTTCTCTCGTTTTGTGACAGGTGTTTGCATGCAAGTGATTCTTGGGAGCTATGGGGTTGATCTTTCATTAACCTCAATAGGCACCACCTTGGCATCCTTATCTCATAGACTTGATTAATTCCTTGGTGATGAGAAAATATCTCTTGAT
This sequence comes from Cupressus sempervirens, assembly GCA_028749045.1. Classification (NCBI taxonomy): domain Eukaryota; kingdom Viridiplantae; phylum Streptophyta; class Pinopsida; order Cupressales; family Cupressaceae; genus Cupressus; species Cupressus sempervirens. The sequence goes on along the minus strand of CM053786.1, from coordinate 129,107,165 downwards.
ACCCAACATTATCAAGCCTTCAATTGTGAGGACATATTCCCAAATTTCTTCATCTTGTCAAATGTTCTCCATCTTCATGAAAATTTTCTCATTGCCTTGATTTTGAATTTGTTTTTACTTTCAAACTTGATGTCTCTCTTGATGCCTTGACTTTGATCTTCTTGAAGTGGTGAAGTTTTTTGTGTGGATAGATTTTTTTGAAGTGAACTTGAATTTTTGGAGGAAATCAAGTTGATAATTTTTCTCTCCTTGTAGCCTTGCAAATCTGTTCTTTCCCCTTGTTCTTTATTTCAAATTCCATCTTGATCTTGATCCTGAATTTGTGTTTGCATGTGATGTCCCCTCATCTTGGATTGGGTTCTTGGATAGATGTAATGGCCTTGTTGGTGTTCTTCATATATCAACTACATTTACAATCTTTTCTTTGTTTATTGTTTTGCAATGAAAAATTGAATGGATCTTGATGATTTGAGAGTTGCTTCATTCTTGTTCATTGTGTGTTACTGAGGATGTATTTAGTTCTATTTTGATCTTAGTGGAATTGCTTATATGTATTCATGATCCTACTTGTCGCATGTAAATACTGCCACTATGGTGCTTATTGGTTCATTATTTGTTATTCGCCTACTTTTTGCAGATTGTATCTCCTATGGCTCCAGGTGTGGATTTTACTGGTTCCTCCTTACTCGATTCTCTGTTGTTCTTGTCACTTCTTTGCTCTTTTATTGGGTAGCACTATTTATGCTTTCCAATGGTATCATACAACTAAGATGGTAGTATCTTTTGTGTCTTATTTGATTTCCTTAGTTTGGTTTGCTTATTTGTCATTTTGTTTTGTTCTCCTCTCATTCTTCCTTATGAAGTGATTGTTGTTGCCACTTATGATCGATAGCCTTGATTTGAACAATATGTGCTGACTAGATCATCAATTATGCCACATCTGTAAGAAGTATCATTGCCATATAAGAAATATATAATTAGTATGTGAGCTCCTTGTAAAGCTAGACTTTATCATTCGTTTGTTGAGTCTAATCTATGTGTTTGCTTCTCATCTATTCATATTCCATTCTATTTATCATGTGAGGCTTTTTGCAAATCGCTGCTCCTGTTATGTCGAACTTTAGTGCTCCGTATGGGTTTGATTGAATTTTGTACCTTTTCCTCTTCTCCTTATCATTTTCTTAATTTCCATCGATCTCCTCTGATCCAGACAATGGGATTTCTTGTTGTGTTCAAAGTGCTAAGATAGATTCTACCAGAAGGTTTTTTTATATTATCTACCAAATTTCCTCATTTATTGCCGATAGTTATCTACCTCTTCTATGCTTGATTTGATATTATATGTTCAAAAAAATTCAAAGATGAGTAGTTTCTCATGACAACAATGAGATTGTTTTACTAGATAATCCTCCATATCCTTTACTATTTCTCCTCTTGTCCGGTCCGCCCCTTGATATTTTATTTTCTTTGTGTTCTCTATGATCGCTTCATGTTTTTTTCTCTCTTATTCTCTCCCATGATAAGCCTCTTCTTTTATCATGTCCATTAACATATTTAAAGGAGTCGTGCCGGTTCATTATGAGTTGGTTTAGTCAACCCAATCACAAACTTCCATTAGTTAATAATAATCTGACGTGTAATGACTTATGGTCAATTTTAAATGGTTTATTGCAATTGTTTATATTATGTGCTCTATATTGATAAATTTTAATATATTATCATCCATTATGGTCATTAGATATTTCACTCTTGTCTTATTACTTTTATACAAATTTAGTAGCTATTTATATCTTATTTATATGGTGATATCTATTTTAATGTTCAATAATACATTACAATATATGTCTTCTCTGATTTGATCTTGATATCTAATGCCTGTTATTTCTTAATAAGTTTAATTCTCGATTCTAATCTTATTAACTCTTTATACATTTTATATATCTTTCTAATTGAAGTATCAATATAACTAGTCAATAATATTATTACTATAACAAGTGATATAATATAATATTATATCAATTTCATATTTTTTAGTAATAAATATTATTTTTAATATTTATCTTGATATAATTATTATTCATTTAATTCATAGAAATGGGGTTATTACAGCGCAACTTTGAACATTATCTTTCTTGCCCATGAGCATTCTTCGCCTTGTTCTTGATCTCAAACCACCTCCTTGTTTGAAGTTTTGAGCTTCAACTTGTAGCATCCATTTTTGTTGGTACGATGTTCAAGGGTTTATATACCATCCATGTTATGTCTTCTAAGTTGCTCCAATGAATATTTGATCCAACCTACTCCCCCATGGTTACCCTGCAAAAACAAAAGAGATATCATTAAGGTCACAAAATGATTAGTATAAATTTAAGGAAATCTGAAAGGTTACATAATATGAAAGTGCATCTAGGTTTGCTTTAAACCAACTTATTTCTTTACTTGATCAAGAATTCTCAATTTTCCAAGGTCTTGTTTCCTTTGTTTTATGTAAATATACTTACCTCTTAAATTGTGATGGTCAATATAAGTCTTAATTCCTCAATGTCATTTTCCTGCTTTGCAAGAATGACATAGAATAGTGTAGTCATTACCATGGGAGCCGCCTTACCCTTCTCTTTCACCTCTACTCAATCATCCTATGATTTTAATATTTTCTCCATCCATTCTTAATCTTCTTGGTTCACAAGAAAATGTTAATCTTTTCCCCCATTTCTTCTCTCCATTATATATTCTGCTCTACTGATATAATCTTGGCTTCCCTTCTTCGGTATCTCTTCCCATTTTTTGCTTGCAAAAATCCTTTTCCAATGTGTCCCTCTTTTATTTCAGTTGTTGTAATCGACAACTAATAATAGTCTCAAAGATTTGACATGTATAACTCAAAGCTTTCAAATGCTTTGCATATGCATGTGATCTCAACATTGAAGTCCCCTTTGCATGAATTGAGGTTCCAGTTTCATGTAACCAGGTCTTTTTAATTCCAAATATAATAACATCTCACTTTATTAATATATTACATTTTTAATTCATAAGTAGGAGATAATTTCCACAGCAAGTCAAATTGTGATTTTGCTATCAGGATTTAATTGTGTGATTTTGAGTCAAACTCATTGACCCATGTTTCATGAGTAGTGATTCAACATGAATCCATCTCTCATGAGAATAAATGGAACACTTAGCACTCATTGGATATAGGTGATGCTCACAGGGGTGAAGCACTGGAGGCTTTTAAACCTTCACCAAGTGTTGTCCCTTATGAACCATTCATTAGGAAGCCCCTTAAAGTCCCGGTGCTTCACCCCTGTGAGCATCACCTATATCCAATGAGTGCTAACTGTTCCATTTATTCTCATGAGAGATGCATTCATGTTGAATCGGTACTCATGAAACATGGGTCAATGAGTTTGACTCAAAATCACACAGTTAAATTCTGATAGCAATATCACAATTTTTAATTCATGTTATAAAATAAAAAATCAAATAATTTATTGAATAATATAAATAAGGATAGTGATTGTTGTGATAGAGTATACCCAACTAAGTCAAGACCTATCTAATCATGTTTATTCTAACACGAAAGATAAAGCTAGGATTATAATTTAATAAATTAGTGCACCTACAACCATCACACATCATTCAAGCACTACTCAAAACATCAAAATAATAAATTATTCAAACCAGTGGAAACTAAATACGCTAGCTATTTCATTTTGTTGGAGAGGATGTTGGAGGTCAAAGAGGCTCTAAAAATCTATGGTGCTTTGTGGAGGGAAAAAGTGGGTTGAGGCATCAATAGAAGGGACGGAAGTTACTTTTTGACACTTGGTTGTCTATAGCGAGGTAATGAATTTTGAATGTTTTTAATTTTATAAATCTTTAGCTTTCAATGGTTCATTTTTTTAAGCAACTACTTGCAAATACATTTGCTCTATAATGTCAGTTGTTTTGAGGATATTGAGTATGTTGACGTAGACTTGCGTCACCTTGGAGAAATTAATGAGACATTTGACAACATGCTTGTGTTAGGAATAGATGTTTTGTTGTATTGATGACTAGTTTTGTTATTGATGACAACATATGTTTATGTGATCATGACAAACATAGATTTTGTATATTGTAGGGTGATTGTAAGCACAACGAAGCTGGTACATGACAGGTTGAGCTTTGTGAGCCTAGATTTGTGTAGAAGAATGAGTGTAGGCATCATGTCTATGTTCACTGGATCTAATGTTGAGTTTTGGATGACTTACAATATGTTTGGTGAAGGCTGGTAGTAGACCAATGTGTAGGGGATTATTGGGATAGACGGTTGGTAACATTTTCGTTGCATTTTATAGGCAAGGTGGAATCAATCCCAGTGAGCTTAGATTATGGTAGAAGACTTGTTCATGCACCTATGTTCGTGATAGCAAAGCATTTTGGTTATTCTAGAAAGGCCGTTGTGTAACATGTAGTGTATTTTGCTAGTAGTCGATAGTGTTGAGGAAATGTATATTTTATCATTATAAATTGTAATATCTTTATTGTAATGTGTGGGAACTATATTGTAATATTTTTAATGATGCTTATGAAGCCATCTATGCCTTAGCATGGACCTATGTAATTAATTGTACATTGGGGAAGCCTTAACAAGCCAACCCAATTAATTATTTATAAGGGGTACAAACGAAAATTGTTTTCCTTTGTAGAGTATCATCATGTATATCGCGGGTATTATGTATGCAAGCTTTCGTGTTGGATGATCATAGCAAAGTAGTGATTGTGTTGGATTATTGTGGTGAGCTTCAATTGAACTATTTTGACGATTAAGTTGTAGATTAGTCTGTTCATTGTTTTGGATATGCTATTTTGAAGGTTTATTCTTCACACTTAATGGAGCATTTAGACAGTGAGTCTATTTGTTTTCTACTAGCCTTTAACAGCATTGGAACCTTCCAACAAGGGTTCAAGGTTTCCTAACAGGGATATGTCCTCTAATAGTGACTGTTGTACTAAATGCATTGTAATTCCCGTTGGGGTTTTCCTTCATATCAAGGGTTTCCCTAGACAACAAAATCATTGTGTTATGGTGTATGTTTTCTTATTGTTGTGCATCATTGCTTTAAATTGTTGGAGTTCAGATTTATAAGTGTGGATTTAAATATAATTGGTCAATAATTGATACGATTCCCCCTCTTAGTTGTGTGTGGACTTTACTTCTTAACAATTTGTATCAGAGCATCAAGTCCTCTTTGAGAAGGAAGCTTAACATCTTGAGGAGATCTATGGTTTACATGAAGGAAAGTCCTAAGCTCAGTGGTGTGTACAATGAAAATTGGAAGGACAAGATGTGAACACATTTGATCTGCATGGGAATTGATTTTTGGTCAATTACAAAGGCTCGAGTACAGGTTAAAATAGAGAATGATCTATTTTCAAGCAGAGATGATGAAAAAGTTTTTCTAGTATAACATTATTACAAGGGAGACATTTGTCAATGCACTATTTGAGTTAGAATTCAATGAAGTAAAAGAACTTGACCTAGCACATGACAGACAGATAGTTAGAAAAGTTATATGAAGGTGATGAATATACAAAGAAAGCGAAGTTGCAGAATTAGAAAATTAAGCTAGAGAATGCTAGAATGCAGGAAGATGAAAGTGTTACAACATATGTGGAGAGGACTACTGAGATCACTATAGGTATAAAAAGTTCGAGAGGAACCTTAATAAAAAGATGAAGATTGTGAGAAGATTCTCAAATCCTTGACACTAGCTTATGAGAACAAAGTAAACGCAATTGAAGAAGTTATTCCTCTTATTCAAGGTTTAATAGAGAAATACTAATTGGAAGCTACAAGCTTTTAAAACTAGTAGATTGAAAGATGCTTTAAGAGAATACTGACAAAAGTGTAAGTATCAGTGGAAGCCTTGGAGATTATGCAAGTGATTGGGTAGATGTTCAACAAGAAGGGGAGAAAGATGATGAATTTGTATCTCCGATCACAAGAAGAGAGCCTAAAGGTAAGGGTATTTAAAAAACAAAGCTCCTTTTCTTTGTTGGCATTTTAAGAAGATTGGTCATTTTGCTACTAGATGTCCTATAAAAGAATCTAAGGTAAAGCGTAGACCTTACAAATCAAAGATTCCTAAAGAATGTTTGTATGTTAGTGATGAAGCGATTGAAGTTAAAGAAATAAATTTTCTATATAGTAATGATGCAAATGAAATTGGATTTGTTGCTATTAACGAAGAAAGTCCTTTTAAAGAAGAAAAGCCACATGTCACATGTTGAGAAAAAGAAATCAGACTAGATTATAGATAATGGATGTTCACATCATATGACAGGTAGAAAGATAAGTTTGTTGATTTTAAGAGCTATGGTGGAGGTGTTGTTAGAGTTGGTAACAATTCACCTTGTCTTGTAAAGGGAAAAGGTTCTATTACTCTTGATGGTAAGACTAATACTGAAGATATGTATTTTGTTGATGGATTAAAACATAACTTGTTGAGTGTTGGACAACTTCTTGATAAGGGTTATCATTTGCAATTTTTTGATGAGATATGTTGAATTAAGGATAAGCATGGAAATGTCATTGCCACATGTACAGGAAGTAGAAGTAATGCATCTCAGTTGAATCCTACAAAGATTAGTCGTCTTGTTGCAAAAGTTGATGACAGTTGGCTAAGACATAGAATGCTTTGTCATATAAATTTTGATAATATAACGAAGGAGAGCAATTCTAATGCTATTAAAGATCTACCTAAGATTGTGAAACCTGCTAAATGATGCGTAAGGAATGTGGGATGGCTAAACATAAAAGAAGTACATTTCCAAACAAAACATTTACTACTTCAAAAAAGTTGGAGATTGTTCACACATATCTATGTGGACCTACAAAGGCAAGAACATTTTATGGTGAGAGGCAAGTTTCAACACCGAAGACACCATAACAAAATTTGTTAGTAGAGAGAAGAAACAAAACAATGAGTGAAGGAGCTAGAGCAATGTTACTTGAAGGAAAGGTATCACATGTACATTGGAGAGAAGTAATTAATATTGCAGCATACACTTGAACAAAGTTCAGATCAGGCAAGGAACATGTAAAACACCTCATGAACTATGGTTTGGTCGTACACCTATTGTTAGATATTTCAAATTTTTTGGAAGCAAATGTTATATCAAAAGGGAATATGAAACAGGGAAATTTGATTCTAGAAGTGATGAATGCATATTCTTCGGATATTCAACTAAGCATAAGGCTTATAGATGTTATAATTTGAGACTAAAGTAAGTTGTTGAAAGTGCAGATGTCACAATTGAAGAGCGATTTCAGATGTAGGTAAGAACATTTGAATATGACTCTAATGATGATTCAAATCAGGCTTGTACAAGTCAGAGATCAATGCAAAATCAGAATGCAAAACAAGAGTTATTCTTTGAAATTGATGATGGAATTCAGGTATAGATTGAAGAACCCTAGTGTGGAACAAGGAACACCTAGATACGTTGCAAGAAATCATCTCGACAATCATATTATTGGTGATGTAAAGAAAGAAGTATTGACAATTAGAAAGGTAAGAGATAAAATTTGTTAGATATATGGTCATAACATGTTCAAGTTTAGGCATATCTCTACTTGTAATGCCCCACCCAAAGATCCTTGGAACAAGGATAAATAAAAGCCAAGATAATTAAAAAAAAAAGAAAGTATGGATGCACACGACAACATCATACAAGGATCACAAAGATCGCAACGGAAGACTAAACAAATATCCAAACACCAATGGATCTCCAAACGTCACTACTGAAAAAAAATGTTAAACTGCGGAAGTCACAAAATGCATTCGAATTCGAAACATCTCAAATTTGAAGGTCAAACACAAGTTCGAGAACTCCTTAAAGTGTATCCCAATCACCTCTTGAAACCTTTCGATCAAGTTGAAAAGTGCCCACGAGTCGCCCGAGTAGGTTTTCTCACAAACCCAGGCGATACTTCCATACAACCTGGGCGATACTTTACCAGTATCATACGACATTTCATCAATGGGCGTGCGATACTTTCAAGGTTTGGGCGATAGAGTTTCTATGGTTGTGCGATATTCTTGCAGTATTGTATGACGTTTCTCCAATGGGCGTGCGATACTTTCCAGTATCGCATGATAGAATTCCCTTGGGCATGCGATACTTTCCAGTATCGCATGATATTTCTACTTTGGGCGTGCAATACTTTACAAGTATCGCCCAATGTTGGAACACTGTCGCCTAGGAAATGCAAGAAATACTCCAATGAACATTTAGGGGTATAAAATAGAGAGTTAGAACCTCTACATCGGGGAGTACCGGATCCACAAATTGAGGCTTGGACATTCGAATACAAGAGAAGCATGATAGAAACACAATTAACCATCTAAGCCAAAGCAGTAGAAGAAACCATGCGGAAAGCAACATCGCAATGTACAAGAACAACTAATATCTTGCATGGTTCCTCCCAACTATAATAGCATCATGAGACCTCGAAGGCCCTAGCCATCCCCTATGCCTAACATCCCAAACTGCCAGCTGGATAGTCGGAGTTGTCTTATGAGGACTACTACAACGTAATAACATCATAATAGAAAGATCTAACATGCTAATCAACAAAGCAATAGATACTCTATTTAAGTAAATCACATCATCTAACCATATGCTAAACATCATAATAAAGGAATGGGTCAAATAACTAACATCCTCTAAACATGATATCCAAGCATTCCAAGTAAAGCATAAATCACAAGGAAACATACTCTGGAAACCCAAAATACCAAGTGAAACATCAAGCACCGGTCGCACTGGAATAATAAACCGTTTCTATACATCGGTCCCCAGCAATGGTATAGGTAGCTACACCTCTCAATCACGTGAAACCCGTAGGTCCACCCTCGCCATGCTAATGGAGATAATGATCCAACCACAAACACACATAAAGAAAATGTACATGGCTAACACTCACGCCAGACAGTAAAGATGATTGAAACCAAGATTATGAGACAATGCAAGTGGATCAGGTCCTTGTTAGACACTCAATGGGTCAACTATGGAGGGGCTATAGTGGAGAGTAATACGCTTTGGACTCCCAAGCTAACCTAGTGCGGAAACACTCTCAAGGGACTCTCTTGGAGGCCATCACACTAGTGCATAAACACTCTCAAGGGACTCCTTTGGAGGCCATCGTTGAGTGTTCTCGGAATCAATTTGTAAGACACTTGCCCTCAGATAAACCGAATAGGCATCTCATTTTATTACCCAATAATTTAGTCAGTTATCACTTGTTTAGAACTTCACCCCAACACTCTGGGATATAGTAACCAGGTTGCGAGAGAAGCCCCTCCACTGCCTACCCTACATTCCCATGCTCATCACACAATGAGTGCCCATAGGCATGTATATTCCCAACGTAACCCCAATGAACATAACTCCATCGAAATACAACCAAAGGTTCGAGACTTGCAAGTCACCCGACAAATGTACGTGTGCACGTGCTCGTGTGTGGCGCACCACCATCATGAAGATCATAAAACAAGGCTGGATGAGAACACAAGCAAAATAACACAAAAGGATACAATCTCGGGAGTATGGATGTGACACACATCCCAATGCAACATAAAAGTGCAACAGTGGTCTAATTGACATCCTGCAGATAATCCAAGTCCATAACCAACATCATGCCAAGAAAATCCGAGAAAACTTGGTGGCACACAAATCGAGGTGAAAAACCTCAAAACTCAAAAACTTCAAAATTAAAACCCATTTGGTCTTAGGGCACAAAAGCCACGAAATTCCAATAAAATTCAGGTTTGAACACCGTATGCAAAAACGACTAGCATAACAGTGCGAAACCTCGAACCCTCATCCTGGCAATCAAGAAAACGTTCATACCCAACCAACCGGGCAGAACCAACAATCAGAAACAGAGGGGAACACTAGTTCTCAGCCTCCTAACATACAACTACCATAAACGGAAGCAAAAATAGAGCTGAAACATAAAAACGAGAGAGCCCTACCTGACAGCCAAAAGGGTAGAAACGAGAATCAGCGCAGTAAAATAAATTACTTGCAGAAGCTGTCGAAAATCACAGCAAATCAAGGTCTCCTCGAGCTGGATCCAACTAGACTAATCTTGCGAAGATCCCATGCCCGTCCGTAGCTCCTATAGCGAATAGAAACGCAATCCTACAAAAGAGGATTTGGAAATTGCTCTCAGTTTTCTATTTTCCAAAAGTGAGGAGTGAGGAATAAAATTCCTTTTTGGATCTTGTTCACTTTTCGAGTGAATAATCAATTAGGGTAAATAACTAGGTAATCTAGTTAAACCCTCAATCAACCGAAACAAAAATAGGCTATTCCAAGTAATTGGAACTCATCTACGACAAAGCTGCCAGGAATTAAAATTAATTAAAATAAAGCCCGAAAATCATTTGTGACAAATGCGAACCTCTAAATGCACAGACACAGTCACGAGTCTAATCACATAATACAAATGAGTCCGGATTTATTAAATCTCCGGAAGGTTTAATTTAAACAGTAAAATAAGATACGCCAACCATAGAGGGACAACATTGGTAAAATATGAACCGTTGAATCACTAACTCCATGTGCCACTGCCAGGGATATAAATCTTGCACAATAAAACACACGATCAAGTGCAATAACATATAATAACATAAATGCATTAAATAGCCTAACTTAACCATTTATTTAATTATATTGAAATAATTTATTTAAATCACTCACTTTCGCATAAAGCATCACAAAGCGAGAATGAAGTAAATAACCATAGCATTAAATCCAATTATAGAACATAACCATAAGATATGTCCAAATACCGGATAACCATGTATCATCATAAAACATACTGTCATCTCAAAAAGGCATCATCATGCAGATATGATCAACTGAACAACATAGTAATCCAACATCTATGATACTGGAAATCAAAGTATAACCTTTGACCATCAGGTCATCTCAAAAGTAACAATAACATGAGTAACAAGTATCTCTCGGATCAAAATATAACAAAGTACAGACTGCAAACACGAGAGGCACTACACTACTCGTAATGCTGCCTTTAGAACACAACTATATGATCAGAAATATGCATATGATGTTTGGATCCTTCTTTTGTAACATGCTTTTTGCAATTCTTATTTGATGCTTTCACAATACTCTTGTGAGATTAAAGCTATTGTTAAGATTTTTGTTATGGGATCATGCTATACATGTTGCTTAGATTTCTATTTTAGTATTATTTAGTGAAACATGGTGACTCGCACCCCCTCTAAAACCTTGAAGTATCCATCCCCGAGATGTCCCCGCACTAGCTACTTGGACTATTCGAGTACCCCCACCTCACCATTTTGCAACCATGCTGCCACTGGGATGTGTACTTGAATTTCTATTTTAATTTTGATTTTTGAATGTTACTATTATGTATTACGTTACTACGTTATTATGTTGAATGTTGAATGTTGAATTGTTCTAGTTCATGTTGTAATTTTTCTATGTTTAAGTATTTTAGTTTGGTATGTTATATTGAAACATCGTTTTAGAGCATTTCAAGTTCTATATTTATACTATACAACAACCCTCCCTGTCCTGTCCTCCCCTTGTTGCCGTCTCGAAAAAGAGGCGCATTGTTCCTCCATCCCTCAAAATTCATCCTGGTGTCCCTACGTACCCAAGTACTGGTGTTTCATTGGTATTATGTTATTTACACTATGCTTATAGATGCAGAGAGCATTGCACGAAGTATAGTTAGGGCCTTTACACGAAACTTGGCCTCAAGAAGTTTCTTCAAAACTCCTTTGTTTCAATCATTCGTTTATAGTCCCAACTCCATGTCCATGGCCTCAAACGGATCACCAAGGCTCCAAAGGTCATCCTATTGAACCCCCAAAGTCAAGCAACTTTTGGCTTTAGGGCTTATTTCCCTAAACAAGGGAAAAATTAGGCTTTTACTCCAAAACTTCAAATCAATCTCAAACAACTATTTGAACACCTTCAAATGGTCAATGAATTTGGATCCACCCATTGGTTGGACCCAAAAGGTTTCAAAACCCTCTTGAATCTTATTAGGCTAGTAAACAATCCTAATGCAGTTCGACCTTCTAAAGAGGTTTTAAGGTGTTAACTCTGAAAACCTGCGCACAACCCCATGAACTAATATACTTTCCAGACACCCTTTTCAAATTTCTTTGAGATTTCACAATATCGAGGTTTGACTCACTCCTTAAGTCCCCTAACCCCAATTGTGTTGAATAGGCCTAATCGGGCTAGTTTGATGCATCTACAAGACAACTACTATCTATTGGATTGATCAAACCTATTTGATCACTTGGACATCTTCCAGCACCTTCCTACACTCCAAATCAATCAAATGATTACACCCCCCAACTTATCTTCGACCCCTGCAATAACATTTGCAATCAAATTCTACCCAAGCACGAAGACCTCTTGGGTCTAGGGCCTCCCATTAAAAATAATCAACCTCAATTTTTGGTGCCGGGCTTTTGGTATCTTAAAATACATTGTTTCTACTTGCTTTTCATAGAAGGTCGTTAAATCCCAATGGTAGAAAGTCAAGTAGAAGGCATTTTTATATTAAACCCTTGTGAAAGTGAGGGTTTGGTGATAGTCCACACAAAATTTACAATAACTTTCTTATTCCTTTACTTCAAATTATGAAACCAAGTGCAAATGAAAAGTAAAAAAAGCTCTAACTCTTCATAATCATTATTTGCTCATATCAATCCACACCAGTACGTTCAATGCACAAATATAGGGATTTGCACCTAAAATCTGGGTTCTTATTCAAACTTCATCAAATCCTTCACAATCCACCATTCTAGTTTCCCTCATCTATTAGAGGTCTATTTAGACCATTCCCAATGGTTATAACACCTTTTTGAATTCGAAAAGCCACTTGGGAAGGTAGTTTGCATATTTGTTGAAAAGTTGTCAATGTTGCTTAATGCAACATTGACAACATTTGTGCAACATTGACAACATTTGTGCAACTTTTTCATCTTTTACATTTCTTGCCTTAACTTTTGTTTTTAAGGAACCATGGGGATCCAATAAGACCAAAAAACATCCTAAGAATCTACTAACCCACAAAAACATCAAAATTTTGCCTTTGACCAAGTTTGACCATAGGTTTATAAGTGCACCTAATGATCAAATGGCCTTACAAAATGGGTTCAAAATGTGGATCAATGGATCCTTATTATAATTCAAAACATTTTGATCTTATTCCTTATCATTTAGGAAAGGTGCCTTTACTCCACTTACAATATCTTCATTGAACATATTTGGATGTTATGCTTTTAGATATGATTTCTTTATGGATTAAAGCTAACCCCACTAACCCATCATTATTACAATTCAAAGCATTTTGGTCTATCCCTTATCATTTAGGAGAGATGCCCTTGCACCATACTCCCTAGGTGATTTGATCTCAAGTCGTCTTGAGATTAGCTTCTCCAAGCTTGTGCCATACTTCCTCATGTTTGCTTCATCCATCCAAACAACTTCTTCTTCAAGGTATCCTTCCTATTTGACTAGGTACTTTTCATATGTGTTCTTCCTTGTTTTCTTTGTGACCTTAGTGTCCAAGATCTGCTCAGGCTTCCTTGGTTCATGTTGTGGAATGTCTGCCACAACTTCTTCCAATTCTTCTACCCGCACATCAAAACTTGCATTCACATCTCCCTTATAGGGTGTTAGATTATAAATATTGAAAATAGGGGATGTACCAAGGTGAGATGGGAGGTCAATTTCATAGGCATTCATGCCATGCTTCTTCAACACTTTGCAAGGGCCTACTTTGTTCATCATGAGTTTAGAATGCTTTCCTTTAGGCAATCTTTCCTTCTTGAGGTATGCCCATAGCAAATCTCCCACTTGTAACTGTACATCTCTCCTCCTCCTATCTGCAATCTCCTTATACTTTTGAGAAGCCTTTTGCAATGTCTTTCTCAACTGATCATGGATCTCCTTTATACTTTCTGCAAACTATTCTCCATGGGCATCAATTTATCCATCTTGAGGAAGATCCCTCAACTCCAATACCCCTCTAGGATTATGACCATAGATTATTTGAAAAGGGTTCTTAGTGATGCTTCTATTCACCAAATCTTTGAAGGCAAAATCTGCTTGAGGCAAGATTGAATCCCACTTTTCACCATATTGCTTTGTCAAGCATCTCAAAAGGTTTCCTAAGGACTTGTGTACCACTTCAGTTTGCCAATTTGTGTGTGGATGGTAGGTAAAATTGAAGCTTAGATTGGTGATAATCTCGTCCACGATGTCCTCCAAAAGTGTCTGATAAACTTTGAGTTGCTGTCAGATACAATTGCTTAAGATAACCCATGTATTGTCACAATCTCTTTGAAAAACAAGTTAGTAATGTTTGTTACATCATTTGTGCTCTTATATGGGGAAAATTTTGCCATCTAATTGAACCTATCCACCACTACAAAAATATTATCAAACCCTTTCTGAGTTCTTGGTAAGCCCATGACAAAATCTATACTACAACTATAAGAATTTGCCTTAGCGCAAAATCACCCAAGATCAAGAAGCTCAAGCACTAGCACAATATGGACCAATAAAGTATGATCAGAATAACAATATGAAATTGAATTGATGTACATACACACTAGGAGTGCCTGTATATAAAGGCCTCTAGAATGACTAGGAGTTAGCAAAATGATAAGCATCACAACGCACATGTCCACCAAGAGTGGATTATCCTCCATTGAGCACAAAGGTAAGTGCGATGATGAGAGGATAAGCTTACATAGGTGTGTCACGTAAAAAGATGTAGACACCATGTGCTAAAATGAGTTGCTAACTCTTGTGTTGTCAACAAGTCAACTCATATGAGTACACATACTCGTAGGTTTCTAACTAATAAATAATAAAATAATGCATTAACCTAAGTAAACTCAAGTAAAATGTAATAATAATTAATTATTTACACTAACACCCACATTAAGTGCAACTTAGGGGAATGCATTTAAGCTTACAAAAGCTATAATGAAAATGCATGATGGGTCTTGACTACTAGGCCATGTTAGGTACCCATGTACAAATGCAATGCAGTCTCTCTAAAAATAGAGAAAGAGGGAAAACCTCATGGGATAAACCCTCCTTCAAAAAGAGAGATGAAAAACCAAGATGCATGGATGGATGGAGTAATTAAGACCCCTCCATTACAACATACATCATGCATATACAATAGAGAAGTATGAGAAGGAAAAAACCCCATAAGAGGAAAAAGTCCCCCCCATAAGAGAGAAGAAGAAGAAAGGAGACAAGGTAGTCCCCCCCAATGTAGAATGTCAATCAATGATAGCTGCTCCAAGATGAATGTAAAAGCTGATCCATGACTGTTAAATAATGTTCCTCCCTTTAGGAAAAAACAATGTCATAGGTACATATGAGATGCTTCCCCAATGTGTAGAAAGAATCTTGAAGATGAATGGTGTCTCTGAAAACTGCTTAATTGTCCCTGTGTCGATATTGACGGTCGCCCCTTCCAACACTGTTGAAAAGAACAAGTTCAGATCTAGCAAGGATTGATGTAGAACATATCGCAAAGAATCAACTGTCTCCTCCAATGATAAAGAGACCTCCTGCAACTGCTATACATAAGGATCCACAATCATACCAACCTTGTAAGATTGATCACGTAGAGAATGGACAAGAGGGTTAGAGTGTTCCCTCCCAACAACTGAAGAAGGATCTTCTTCATCAAAGAGAAGATGTATATCATCAGTAATGTCTCCCAGATCTGTTATGAAGGACTCCACAAGAAAACCTAAAATATCTATCTGGTAGTCATCCCCAGGTTTTGGAACTGAAAGACAAGGTGTACCCAACTGTACTGAATTGCACAGGCCTATCATTGTAGCAATGTATGCATGTGGAATTTTCTGATGTTGTGACCTCGTTCTGCATCTGTCAATAGGATCCCCCATATCTGAACCTGTTGAATCACTATCACTACTATCACTATCAGTTTCCACAATGTATGAAGTATGGAGAGGATTAGAGGATAAGTTTGGTGAACTTTCCTCAAAGTGAACATTCCTCTCTATGAATATCTCATGAGTCTCAGGATCCATAAGTCTATATGCCTTAACACTTTTGTCATATCCAATGAAAGTACAAGGCCTTGGTGGTGGTGTCTTGCATTCCTTTGAAGATATGTGTGCCCATGTTGGACAACCAAAACTCTAAAGTGTTTCACAACTTGTTTTCTTCCGCACCATGCCTCGAAAGGAGTCATTCCATCTAAGACATTATGAGGAGACCTATTAAGGATGTGATTGGCACTGCTTATAGCTTCAACTTCAAATGATGGATCAAGAGACTTAGCTTGAATCATGCAACTTGCCATTGACTTAAAGAGTTCTAATCTTCAGTGCTGCAACACTGGTCTTTTGTGGACTAAATACTACCGGATTTTGAAGATCAATACTCTCAAGTTCACAAAAGTCTCTAAGTCTTGAGTTCGCATATCTACTTTCATTGTCCATACGAAGAACCTTGATGGCTTTACTTGACTGCTTCTCAACATGACTCTTGAAGGCTAGAAACTTATCAAACACTTCATTCTTGTGATTAAGAAAGTAGACCCATGTGTAGCGTGAAAAGTCATCAATGAAAGTGAGGACATAGCGACTCTTGCTAACTTATGTCACTAAAAAGGGGCCTGCTAGAATTGTGTGAACCAACTCAAGAAGAACTGATGCTCTCCAAGACTTCCCTTTGTCATACTTTTCTTCTAGATGCATATCCATTGAACAAGTTGAGCATTCATCCTTAGAAAAGTTGATTGTAGGTAGACCTTTGACCATATTTTTTGAGCTAAGTTGATGAAGGTAGCAGAAGGCAAGATGTCCATACTGCTCATGCCAGAATTTACTTTGTGATTGTGAATGTGTCAACAAGGCATGTGAAGGAGACTTAGGCACAAAGTGGGAGAAAGAATAAAGCCTTGTGTCATGATTAACTTTACCCATTGTAACCAATGAATCATCCTTAAGATTTCGCACCATTACTGAATCAGGAAGGAACTCAACTTTATTGCCACCTCCATAGTGAGTGATTTGGTAAATTGAAAGGAGATTAGTGCTAAGGTTAGAAACATAGAGAACATCTTTAAACTCTCCATTTTCCATCTCAACTTGTCCTTTCCCTTCAACTTCCACTTGTGTATCATTCCCTACAAAGATGTGAGGTACCTTAGACTACTTCAATGAAGAAAAGTGTCCTTTTGAAGAACCCATATGATGTGAGGCACCCGATTCAAGAATCTATTGCCCTGAAGAACTTGAACTTGTCATAAATGCTTGCCCTTTTCCCTATGAAGTGGATGAATTTGAATCCTTGGAAGCATTTGACACCTTAATTTTGTTCTTCCTAAGTAAGTTTTCCAACTCATCTATTCTCTTAGTCTTGCAATGGTGCTCATCATAATTTGATTTCTTGCAATATGCACAAAATAGTTTATCCTTTTTGTTGTTGTTTCCCTTCTTGTTGGAAGAAGAATTTCCTTGTGAGGAGGAAGATTGTTGTGTCTCTGATTGTGATTTTTGCTTCCACTGCTTTTTCTTGCTGTTGGTAAAACCTTTTCCACCTTGATTTGTTTGGTTCTCATTACTAGTGACCAATGTTATAGACTTGGATGACTTGAGAATTCCCATATCTATCAACTTGGATTGTTCCAACATCAACATTTCTGCAAATGCATCAAATGTAGGCTTAGTGAAGGCACTTCCCATGGTCAACCTGTGAGTGTTGTAACTCGAAACAAAAGATGCATACTCTAAAGGTAGCCTCTTCAAGATGTGATGAATCAATCTATCATCCTTCATGGGATTACTGCAATCCTTAAGTAGTGCTCTCAATTCATTGGCTTTGTTGACATAGTCTTGAATTGTGTCAAAATTCATAGGATCCAAGAGAAGTAGACCGGCCTCAATTTGGAATCCCTTTTCCTCATCCACCTTACCATACAACCCATCAAATTTGTCCCAAGCACCCTTGGCATCCTTAAAGCTGGAAATGTGGAAGAAGATATTTCTATGAACACAACTCCTTATAATTCCTAAAGCTTGGTTGTCTTTAACTCGCCAATCAACTTGTGCAACAACATCAATGGGTTTTACAATTGTACCATCAACATATAGATTTAAACCTTTTTCCATTAGTCTACTCCATACAATATCTTTCCATGTAATATAATTGAGTGAGTTTTAGGTGAACCCATGATGCAAAGAATTAAAAGAGCACAAGAGAGAAAGAGAGACACAAGAACACAAGACACCCTCCCCCCGCCTATTCACTCAATCAAAGAACCCCCCCAAAAGTAATGCTTTTGACACTTTATATGTAGTGCGTTTACAATAGGCCACTTGTCAAAACAAACAAAAGTGGGCTTTTGATTTTGCTGTTTACAACCTCCTCGTAGAATTCAAATCTGGTACTTAGCAATGTAGCTCAGATATACAACAATTTTAAAGTTTAATCAAAGCAATACAATGCAAAAATAGACCTATTTGTGAAAGTGGTATTTCTATTTACAGAAGCCTATAATTTGATTGCAGATTTGGAATGTAGACAAAAAATTATTCACTTTAGTAAAAAAAACGGAATTTGAAAATGTGTCCAAATGAGCTTGAACTAAGCCTTTGAGGTTACAAAAATTAGGATTCGTGATTTGCAGAAAAATTTAGGAACAAAGATCTCAAACATCCTGCACCAATGTGTAGATCACAAAATTCTACCCCAAAACAAAAAAATTGCTCGAGAAAAGGATTCCGTATGAGGGAGATATCGCTGTTTGAAAATCAACTCTGTTATTATTTTTCTTGAATTGCTGCTGTCGCACCTCCAAAAATCAATTTGCTGTAGATTTGGCCTCAAATGTCCGATTTTTATGAAACAAAATTTGATTTAGGGGTTTTTGAACTGTTTGAATATGATGCCAATATCTGATTTGCATAAGCAAGCTTCAATCTTGACCTGCAAAAAATCTCTCCTACTGGCCTAAAAGGCCAATTTTTTCGTAGAAATTCGCAAATAAAATGCAAATCCGAAAAGCAAAAATGCAGAGATGCAAAAATATCCAGATCAAAAAAATTAATTGCACAGATCTAAAGAGATCATACCAATTTCGCAAATGGGCCTTAGGGTTCCAGTTTGCAAAATGTTTTTGCCTCAAATTTGACTATGGCCTAGGCTAGGCAAATTTATAGTCAAAATTCACCGAATCGACGCTCCGAACGCAATGGTGAGGTTCGCTTTGGCTCTAGATGCTCCCAATAACTGCAAATACTTTGGATCTGAATTGTGGTCCTTCGAAAGGTGAAGCAAAAATGGTCTCAAATGACTATGTGAAGAGAAGCTCCCTTAACTTTGATACCGTGTAAGAATTTTCCATAGGGCAAAATCGCCCAAGATCAAGAAGACGAAGCACTAGCACAATATGGACCAATAAAGTATGATTAGAATAACAATATGAAATTGAATTGATGTACATACACACTAGGAGTGCCTGTATGTAAAGACCTCTAGAATGACTAGGAGTTAGTGAGATGATAAGCCTCACAACTAAGCACATGTCCACCAAGAGTGGATTATCCTCCATTGAGCACAGAAGTTAGTGCGATGATGAGAGGATAAGCTTACACAGGTGTGTCACGTAAAAAGATGTTGTAGACACCATGTGCTTAATTAGAGTGTGAACAATTGTGTTGTCTAAATGACAACTTAGTTGATTATGCAAACTCCTGTGTTGTAGACACTATGTACTAAAATGAGTTGCTAACTCCTATGTTGTCAACAAGACAACTCATATGAGTATGCATACTCCTAGGTGTCTAACTAATAAATAATAAATAATAAAATAATGCATTAACCTAAGTAAACTTAAGTAAAGTGTCATAATAATTAATTATTTACACTAACAACTTTCCCAAGGTCTTGCAAGAATGGGTAGTGGCTGAGATAGGCCAACATTTGTGGATGTTCACTTGGCCTTTGACATATGGTACAAGTTTCTACAAGCTTCCTAACATCTCTTGGCATCTTAGGCAAGAAAAAAAATCTTCTCACCTGTTCTAGGGTTTTATCCAACCTAAAACATGAACCCATACTACAAGTTTTTCTTTGTTGATATTCTCTCTCATTAAGCATCTAGGGATGCATAACTGATGTTTTTTAAACAATAAACCATCTTGAATCATAAAATCAAAATATTGAACATGATAGGCCTTTGAAAATCAGAACTAACCTTATAGATTTCATGGAAATCTTCATCTCCACTATACATGCCTTTCAAGGAATTAGTGCCAACACTTTGAAACTTGACTTCCCACACAATTAAAGTCTTGCTCAAGGCATTTGCCGCATTGTTGGTGACTCCTTTCTTGTGTTTGATGGTGAATGTATATGCCTAAATAGACTCCACCCATTTCATGTGCCTATGGCTCAACTTTTCTTGGTTACTCAAAAACTCAAGGCTTGGTTGTTAGTAAAAACAACAAATTCTTTTGGTAGGAGGTAATGCCTCCTCTTTTTCAATGCTTGAACAAAGGCATACATCTCCTCTTAGCCTCATTTAGTGTTTTAGTAAAAAATGCAATGGGTTTCCCTTCTTGACTTTGAACTGCACCTATTGCTACATTTGATGCATCACATTCAATTTTAAAAACCTTTTGAAAATCAAGAAAGACCAATACAGGTTGTCTTGATACCTTTTGCTTTAGAGTTTGAAAAACCTCCTCTACCTCCTTAGTCCATGCAAATTCACATTTTTTTCCACCCTTTATGGTCTCCAATATTGGGGCACAAATCTGACTAAAGCCTTTAATGAACTTCCTATGAAAAGTAGCAAGTCCATGCAAACTTCTCACCTCAATCATGGTTCTTGGAGAGAGCCAATTCAATATGGCTTCCATCTTTTTTGGATCCATCCTTGGGTTTCCTCTTGATATCACAAAACCCAAATAAACCAACTCTTCGTGCAGAAAAACACACTTCCCCAAATTGATTAAGAGTTGTTCATCAAACAATTTCTTCAAAACCATATCTAGATGCTTTAGGTGTTCATCCCCTAGTTTTACTGAAAATTAGGATATCATCCAAGTATGCAATTACAAACTTGCTAAGGTAGGGTTTAAGCACTTCATTCTTGAGTCTCATGAATGTGCTTGGTGCATTTGTCAGGCCAAAAGGCACAACTCTCCACTCATAAAGACTTTCATTAGTTTTAA
Source organism: Cupressus sempervirens (assembly GCA_028749045.1). Taxonomy (NCBI): domain Eukaryota; kingdom Viridiplantae; phylum Streptophyta; class Pinopsida; order Cupressales; family Cupressaceae; genus Cupressus; species Cupressus sempervirens. The sequence goes on along the minus strand of CM053786.1, from coordinate 129,085,860 downwards.
ATGCTGTCTTCTACTTATTTCGAGCCCTTACTTTGATTTGGTGGTATTCACTTTTCAAATCCCCATTGGAATAGTAGCTTGCACCTCCCAAACAATCCAACAAGTCCTCAAGCCTAGGCATAGGAAATCTATACCTAATTGAAATCTTATTAATGACCCTTGAGTTTGTGCACAATCTCCGCGTTCCTTCCTTTTTTAGGGGCCAATGGGGTAGGCACTGCACAAGGACTCAAACTCTTGGTTAGCAAACATTTGTCCAGTAAAACTTTGATTTGCCTGGCTATTTTCTCATTCTGTTGAGGGGTTAGTTAATAAGTAGCTTTGTTTGGCAATGTAGCACCAAGGATTAAATTAATATTGTGGCTAATCTCTCTAAGAGGGGGTAAGGTATTTGGCAAATCTTTAGTCACAATATGTTTATACTTCTCTATCAGGTCTCTCACCTCTTTTGGACCTACTTCCCTTCTTGGTTCTTCCTTTTTCTTCATTGTTTTCTTCTCCTCTTGCTTAGGCAAGATCACTAGGGCATAGCAAGGGGTGTCCTTTAGGACTTCAAGGAATTCTTTTCCTCCCATTAACATGAACTTGGGTTCCCTCTCGTCTTTAGGGCTGTTAGGTAGGGGTAATAGAGTTACTCTTTCTCCTTTGTATAAGATGGAATATGCGTTATTCTTCCCATCACGATGGGCTTCTAGGTCATACAGCTAGTGCCTCCCTAACAAAAAATGACAAGCATCCATGGGTATTATATCACAAAGCACCCTGTCTTTATAAGGACCTATTTAGAAATCTATCGAACCCTATTCTTCAATGACAGTGTGTTGCCCTTTGGTTAACCATGGCACTGTATATGGGGTGGGGTGTGCCACCCTTCTTAGTTTCAACTTTTCTACAACTTCAATTGAAACTAAACTATCAGTAGAACTAGAATCAATTGTTGATGTGTGTTTTATGACTCACCAATCAGTAGAACAAAATACCAAAATATCTTATCCTCTCTTGAATAAAGTCTTATGTATGCTAAGGTTGCTAGAAGATCAGACAATGACTTCAAGGTTCCTTTAATGTCAGGTCTTGACTGTGGATAAGATCGGTGGTTGATGTGATTTACTGATGATCACAAAGGGGCCTTACATGTTAATTCATATTCATTTCAAGTCATACTGGATGTGGGAGCTATCTTAAGGTTTTGCAATGAAGTGTTTTTTTTTTTTTTTTTTTTTTGGGATTTTTCACAGAATATACTGAAATTAAATAGGATGGGGTTCAGGAATTCTATTGTAATCCTAAGGGTAGTGATAACAACAAATAGTATTCTAGTGGACAAATTCCTCAATTTACTGAATTCCGCTTCGCCAAGTTATACTACAACTAAGTATGAACCAGTGCAATCTTCAAGGGTTATGCCAAAGATTTTCATATCACCGCATACACCATCATAAAGAACAATGTATACAAATGATAGAAGTTGAGCATATGCATGAAAGAGGTTCAGGCTAACTTTACACAACGAATTAGAATCACTAAAACGTCAAAAGTATGAACCAAAGGAATTCATCAATACACCATCATATTCTCCATTGTAATCACCACACATTGACTATGCTAAACTTAATCTACTTGAAGAAATTTAGGAGAACAAGTAAGCACTAAGACACGTCAAGTATTCACCAAACTCCAATGAAAATTTTATTATCTTAGTAGCTCATAGCAACAATCTCATAAAAATCTCCTCCTCTTACAAATGAGAAATGAGGCCTTTATATAGGTCCTCGATTACAACGGGTGGCCCGGATGATCACAATAACCGATGGCCAAGATCGTGCCACATCAGCCCTAATTAGGGTTAGGGCAATGGAAAGGAATCTACAGTAATGCCACAAGGAATCCACTACTATAGTGGGTAATAAATGCCCACTATGCATGCTCACGTAAGGAGTGTAGTGTAATAAATGATCCTTATGCACACCCACTATGCATTTAATGCATCTATCTTTGATTCTTTCGCCTGAAAGATCGAAATCGATCTAATATTATTTCCAACTCCTCTATACTGATGCTTGGTGCAGATTCTTGCTTGAATTCTAGAACTGAAATTGCTCTTTCTGCTTTTCCCAAGCTTTCATCCCAATCTGGTATCAAGTCCTTAGTAGTGTGCATTGTATTTGAGAAGATGGAGAAGTTCTCAAAATCATCTCTTCCATATACGTTTAGCTGAAAGAATTCCTCTAACTTGACTTTCAGATTATCAGTTGTCATTTCTTCTTCTAACAATCTCTGTGATAACAAAGATGCAACCGCATTCGATATTCCTTGTTTGATGTTATCAACAATCTTCTTCCATCGATTAGATTCCCTGGCAAAGCTCTCAAACATTTCCTTAGCCATGATCACTGCACTGTACCATCGAATAAAATCATAGACGTCCCCCTCGCTGATAACTTGACCATCAATTAATTCTTGCTTTGGGGTATCCATCAGACTTTGAATGTCGGCAATCACCTCTTCTTGGTAAATATGCTCATCCACCCATGATTCCTCCATGCACTGGATCCTAGAGATTGCAGCCAATGCCCTATTGTGCACTTGCACTAACTCTTCTGCATGTTTGAAGGCTACCTCCTGAATTCCTTCGATCCAAATCTTTGCACCCTGAGCAATCCGCTTGATTCTGTCAATGTCACCTACCACTTCACAGGAAACACCTGTTGGAGGGACAAATGATGGACTTTCCTCTCTTACTGGATGAGGCAAGTTATTGATGTACTGACATAAGGCCCGAATTTCTCTTTTCTGCTTTTCATACCCTTCTTCTACTTTCTTCAGCCTATCCTTCAAAGTCTGTGTGGAGTCATCAAATTCTTCTAATATTTGTTCTCGGGAGGCCTGACCAAGATTTACTTCTGTAACATGGTATTCATCTGGAGCAATCTGATTTTTCCCTTTGTCAACTGTGGGAGTCGCAATCTGTAAGATTCTGGATCCTGATTCTCCTCTGATGAATTTAGTATATCTTTTTGCTTTCCCTTGTTCTTCTGATCAGTTTGATCGGTCCAAAATTTCTTGTAATTCAATTGCTGGATCAACCTCCCTTTGTTGACGCAAATGAATTCGTTGCCTCAACCATTCTGGAATAGGTATACTTTGGTCTCCTGGAATTACCAATTGTTCTTTCCTTTGGACTGCTCGAACGTCAATCTCCTCTTCACCTCCTGGACTATCCATCATAACCTCAGGAACTATGGGCTTAGTACTTGGAAGATGTATTGCTACTCTTGGAGTTTCTTCCTCTAGTGGACCATCTCCATCATTAATCATTTCTCGCTCTAAGATTGTAGCAAGACTTTCTTCCATAGCAATATCTTGATCTCTCCCTCTTTCTCGCATGGACTTTTCATAGGCATTTACACTCAGCCTATCATGAATTGGCCTATCCAAATTCTCTTCTTGCTCAAATCTCCTTATACTTGTTTCTACATCCTGCCTTTCAAAAGTTTCTATCTCTTGGACACTTGGAGTTTGACTCGGAGAAGAGGGAGCATCTCCATGTTTCTGCTTCTTATTTTGAGGTTCTCGGATGACTTCCTCAATCCTAGGGCGCTTTTCTCGAGGTACCTCCTTGCCTTTCTTGGTTCCTACATCTTCGGATGGAGTTCCCCTTTCTTCAGTAGTCCCTTCAGATATTTGTCTTGATCTTTCATCCCTAAGTGGTCTATGGCCAAGCAACCTATATGTGAATCCATTTGCTGGTGCAACTAGTTTTTCAAGCTTACGCTCGATCCACCACTTTGTAAAATCTAAGACTGGTTTTGGAAGGGCTTCGAGATCTGTAATTTCTTTCTTCTTCCAATCAAATGGTTGAGTTGTCATTTCTGGATTGAATCCTTTTCGCATCACATTTGGGTCCTCCTCCATTTGATCAGGAACCTTGAATATGTTGCATGTTCTAATAATGTTCAATGGTAGTCTTGAATGCAATCTTTTTCTAATCTCGTTCTCATCTGCTGCATTTGCCCAAAAGTCTTCAAGGTGAACCTTGTGTTGGTACTTTGACCCTCCTACTGATGAGATCTTGTTGAAAGGATCAAAATCATTCCTCTTTGGATAAAGCGGAAGGCGAAAGAAGTGGAGCTCATCTGATGATTTCTCTGCAGCTTTTAGACATGGGCATACCTCAGTTTTTCCTTCTCCTATGGAAATTGGAAACTGCAATCCCAACTTCTTCTTCCCTTTCTGAATCTTGTCATAGGCAGTAAGTTGTCGAGTAAGCTCTAACAAGACCATCTTATCTGTTGGATACCTGGGAAGTTTGTATGGCTCCATGGAGAATCCTTGAACTCGGATGTATGAAAAGGTAGGAAACTGAATGAACCAGGCGCCATATTCTTCAACCAACTTCATTGCACCTATTGACATTCTTACATGTGGCCTCTTTTGTAGCGTTCTTACTATGCGCATGGCAAATATATCATTAACCTTCATGTAATCATCCTTTGAATACAAATGCAACTGCGGGTAACATTCGTGGACTTTGAGGTGTTGGCTTCCGCTTCCAATTGGTCCTTTGCATCGTAGTCCATCATAACTTGTCCTCCGTGCTAGCATGTAGATGACATAGGAGCTCATGTAAAATTTCTTTGTATGCTCTAAATTCATCAACTGCTCATTTAGGTTATCACTTATGAGCCCAGCCCAATCTATTCTGTCACCTTCCTCCATTACCTGCTCAACAAAATACCACATCCAAGATTCAACCCTATAAGAATAAGGCATGCCAAATATGCGACTCAACATCATGACCATATCACTATATTCCCTCTGCAAGTCAAGCCATACTATTTCTTTAGGAATCTTGGAATGATGCGGTCTATTCTTTTTCAGCCATTTTTTGTTGATTATTTCTTCACAAAAATTGATTCCAGATGTATAGATTCTCAGTGCTTGCTCTTGTGTTTTTGTGACCATCCTTGGATTTGAAGGAATTCCAAATGCTTCAGAAATGGATGCCGGAGAAAAATCTACCAGAATATTTCGTTCAGAATCCCGGATGGTTCTGTCTCTAGGACTGTAGTGCTTGGTACATTCCACGATTAACTCTGGATGCTGAAAAAAAGGAGGGAAACCAGTTGCAGCAAAAATTCCACTTTTCACAATTTTTGTAGCCAGGTGTGTCGGTTGATGGTCATTGTATCCGAGCATTCGCCGGTTGAAATCTTTCAAATCAAGGCCGCCGAGGCTTGTATCTCCGATTTCTGCCCACTTTGACACAATTTTGGATTCAGGATAGAATCCTCTCCTTTCATTCTTTATCAGTTGTCCTCGCGTTTCTCCTGTTCCCTTGGGCTCTGCCATTTTCCTTTCTCCTTTCAAGATTCACTTTTTAACTCTTCCACACAACTCACTGCAAAGAAAATTCCTTTCTGATGGGATTCAAAATCTTTTGTCGTGAACTCCCAAAAAGCTTCTCAACAATTTCAGAAAATTTCTCAAAAATCTGCTCCCTTGAACTCCTTACTCCTATTCTCAATCTGCTCTTCAAATTTCTGTGTGAGCCTGAATGAATGAGAGGGTATCTTATATAAATCATTCTTCAAAAGATGCCTTTAAAGCTGCAGACTAAAATCAGGCAGCTACTTTACTTAACCATTAAAGTTTCCATTTTTTGTGCCACTTGTCGCCTTTTTGCTACTGGATTCAAAAAGTTGCTATCTTTGATGCTCTTAGCTTCATGATGAAGCTAAGTACTCTTCTATTTTGATTTTTTTTTTTATAGTTTTATTAATTAAATATCAATTTTTTTTTAAAAAAAATCAATATTTAATTAACTTTCATTTTTAAATTAAAAAAATAAAATTCTTTTGCAACTTTTTCTCCATTTTCACTTTTTCCGCTGAATTTGTGTGAAGAGCAACTCTCCTTGACTATTTTAGATAAATTTAAAATTTTGATCATGCCCTGGAGAACTTTGGGATTTCTCATCTGTCTTTGTGCCTGTTAAAAACACCATATCCTTACAATTTTCTCTTGGCAAAGATAGTTATAATATAATACTCATCTTTATAAGAAGGAACTTGTCTCCTTATACTTCCTCACCATTTCACAACCTGTCAAACACATCCTCTTCAGTGTAGTTGACTGGACATCTATCTCTGTTAGACACTTATTTCTTTTAAGGTTGAGAAATCAAAGGCCTGGATAACAATCTCTGGAGGTGGAAGCATTTCTCGTTACAACTGATAAGGATCTTTCTCCTGAATTTACTATAGATAACTTCTCCAAGTGATTAAGATGCCCCAAAGATTCAAGTAGACATTCTAGTTTAGGACACTCGTAAATCCAAAGAGAAGTCAAAGAAGACTTACGGACAACAAGATTTTTGCCCAATGAAAGATTTTGATTTTTACAAACAATCCTCCATTCCCTCAGTGATAGAAAATTACGCTCTACGTTTTAAGGAAAGCAGAATTTTAGGGAGCGGGATTTTCATGGAGTGAGGGATTTCACTTTTTCCGTGACTTCTTCAAAACTGCGCTCCGTGCCTTAATGGGAAGCGGGATTCTTAAGGATTGGAGGAATTTGGTTTTATTCTCTCACTTCCTTGAAACTGCGCTCCATGATTTCTGGAGCAGTTGGCATATTTCCAAAATGAGTGGATTTTTCCTCGTCACAAGTTTCCTCCATTCCCTGAAAACTGCGACCCATGAAAAGCGGGATTTTTCAGAATTGGCAGATTTTATTCTTTCCCCGTCTTCACTGCATGCGTTCTCAAAATAAGAAAATAGCTAGCGAAAATAGAAAGGGGCCCCAGGCTTGGGTGATGACTTGACTATTGGTCACAACATCAATCACAACTTTACCTACTTTACCTCCCCTTTTGTAGTCTATCCAAAACAAAGTCTTTCTTTGTCGTGGTCAGGTGGGCATGAGGCTTTGAGTAATGTCCTCATTAAAAGTGATTCTCCTTGCTTTGGTGTTGCAAATGGTTCAGGAGAGTTGATACTTTGGCAATTCTCCTCTCTCCTTGAGAACTTGAACTAGCTTTCTCAGGATGTCTAGAAGCATTATGCTAGGTTAATGACATCTGAAACATTTTAAGGGCTCTCAACTCGTCCCTACAAACCTTCCTCTTGAATTTAATCTTCTTCCTCTAAGGAACCTCTGAAACTACTCTCCTTGAGAGTACATTCTTGATTTGATTCACTGTAGGTCCTTGCACCTTGTCCTCTGCCATTTGGCATTCCCTTGCCTCTGTTTTGGTTCTTTCCTCTACTTCCATGTTCTTGCTTTCTTTTCAACTTCTCTTTTTCTTTCAATGCTAACTAATAACATTTCTAAACACTGCTAGGAGCACAAAGACTAATCTCATCTTCGATGGTTATCCTTAGGCCTTGCATATATCTGGCCAATTTCACGCTCTTTGGTTCCACAATCTTACATTTCATGGAAAGCCTTTGAAAATTCTTCATTGTAACTTGAGACGTCCATCTCCTTTGCCTCAAACTTTGTCTTCTCTTATAAAGTTGCACATCATAATCTTTAGGTACATAAGCCTCCTTGATTAGGGTTACCATCCTCTTCCAAGTAGACATTGGATTCTTCTTCTGCGTCACCCTTTCATCTTGAGTGAAATTTTAGCAGGTTAGGGTTGTTCCCTTTAGCTTGGATTTGGCTATCTTTACCCTTTGGCGTTCAAGGATTTTTTCGCAGTTAAAGAAATTGATGGAGTCCACCCAATCCATTATTGCATCAGGATCCATTTTTCCATCATACACTGTCAGATCCAACTTCCCATCCATGGTCCTCTTCATGGGTTTCAACGCTTTCAAGAGGGGTTTGTGATCCACAGGAACATCTTCTTCTTCCTGTTCAGGGGGCTATTCATCACTCCCTTCACAATTCCTAGAGTTATCTCCATCCTTCTTATCCACCTTGTTCCTCAATCTCTCTATTTCTTTTCTCAAATCTTTATTCTCTGTCATTTGTTCTCTCACAATCCTAGAAAGTTCAACATTGGTTATCCTTGGGGTTATTTCATCAATGTCATTCTCTCCCTTTGAGATATTTGCACCCAAATCGTTCTTCCTAAGGACCTTTCTGTGCTTTGATACCATTTGATGCAAAGAGCACTACAGGAAGTGTAGTTAGAGCCTTCACATCAAATCTAACTCCAAGAAGTTTGTTCAAAAATCTTACTTTGTTTCAATCATTTGTTTTTAGTCCCAACCCCATGTGCATGGGCTCAAATTGTTCACCAAGGCTCCAAAGTTCATCCTATTCAATTCCCAAAATCAAGCAACTTTTGGCTGTAGGGCTTATTTCCCTAAACAAGGGCAAAATAAGGATTTTACTCCAAAACTTCAAATCGATCTCAAACAACTATTTAGATACCTTCAAATGGTCAATGAATTAGGACCCACCCACTGGTTGGACCCAAAAAGTTTCAAAACCCTCTTGACCCTTATTAGGTTAGTAGATAGTCCTAATGCAATTCAACCTTTCAAAGAGGTTTTAAGGCGTTAACTCTAAAAACTTGCGCACAACCCCATGAACTAATATACTTTCAAGATACCCTTTTCAGAGTTCTTTGAGATTTCACAATATCAAGGTCTGACTCATTCTTCATGTTACAACCCAATTTTTGACCTAATTTAAAATATAGTTGTTGAGGTTCACATGAAGTTAGTTGACAGTAAAATTTGTTATAATCCTACAAAATGGTAAGATGGTTAGTTGTTATGATTATTTATAATTTGTTATGATAATATGATTTAACTGCGGAGAATTTCCTCGTAGGAAGCATGTCGAAGGGGTGGAAGCATTGTCAGAAAAGAATTAGGCACAAGAGCATCACCATCACTGGGCAAATGGGTTGAGGACCTACCGACTTGAACATCAAGATACAATCGATGGAACTGCATGAGCTATTAAACAATTTAAAACATAAAATAAATAAATTAAAAATATAATGCGTATCTCTAAAGATTTTTAATGATCTTTCACCATATTATTATAATATATATCTATGTACGTACACAGATATAAAAATGAAGTGACACGATCGTATTATTTTATTATAATAAAATGATGCCACCTCACCAATATATTTACTTGGATGTATATAAATATAAATCATAATAATTTTCGAATTATAACCTTCCAACTCTTTTTCCATCTTTTATTCTTTTCCTTGTTTGAAACGATTAAACACTTGGCATTCTTATTTGACAAATATTCTTTAAGTCACAAAAGCCAGGGAGTCGCAGTATTTTTCTTTCTATAGAAAACGTGAGTGAGAGACGGGGATATCTCTTTTTATGCACTCGATTGCCTTCCTCTCAATTCCGACTCTCTCCCTTTTATTCTGACTTCATAAGTCGAACAAACCTGCAAAAACCATTTGGAGAATCGCTGCCGCCATAGCATTCCAAGTTTTTATTTTACAGTCTTGATTGTAGAAAACGTGATGCATTTATGCATTGGATATTGGCACCTAAAGAACGTTTATGGGAGGCTGAATCACAGTGGCCAGCTGGCCTCCTACTTCCTTTCTTTCCATAAAAGTCTTAGGTTATGTAATCAAATATTTCCCAAGTTCAATGAGTATCTTTCATAACAATTGCAACTATTTTACTCGACTCCCATATATTATTATCACTTTTTCCTTGTTCATTCCGACTTCGATCCATAAGAGATACTCTACTTAAGCAAATCAAATTTTCTGCAATTTCATTCGAAATCCGTTACCTTTCATAGTAGTGTCGTTCTTAATGCAGTCTGTTGTATGTGATCTTTTCTATGCTGAGGATTGAAGTTGTATATATACACTATGGTTACGCCTAGAAGACATTCTTGTATTTCAAACACCTGACTACCTTGCTCATGCTTACGTTTTTCAATATTCTGCCGGAAATCGTGAGTACTCTTATGTTGGAGCTGTGTTAGATGTTTTTGCAATAAAAGGTGTGGCAAGTAGCTGAGTGTTTAGCAAGACATCATCTCCAAATTGTCCAAGCTATGTGGAACACCCAAAACCAATATTTCCAATTTGATTTTCTTGAACAAGGGTGCAATAACATTGAATTTCATAGTAGTCAGCAATAGTATTTATCATGATGATATCTTGTTTGATATTATAGATTTGACCCTCTTTTAAATTTTGCTTTGTCATGGCAAGTGAGAGCCAAGAAAACATAGTATGAATCCATAAATCATTATGCCAATGGAGATTATAATTAAATAATAAATTCTGCAATCTCTAAGAATATCTTTTTCAAATCACAGATTGTGATAAGTTGGAATATATATGTTATTCATGAATTAGTTGGAAATCAACAGATAGAGTCGATTGCTCTAAGATCCGAGCACTTGGGATTCATCGGCTGTATAGCCACGTAAAAGGTGAAGAGGTGAGATGGAGTCTACAATGACATAGAAATAAAAGTCAAATATGATACATTAAATTTGGAATAATATTATTTAATAGCTCATGCATGATCATGTTTATTGTATTCTCCTACTGTCAAGTTGAGTGGTGCGATTAGATACTAGGATGCTCAATAGATGACAAGATGTTCCATGTCTATTCCAAGTATGGAGGGCCTTTCTCATTAAAGATTGTGTGGGGATAAGTTATGATCCGAGGTTGGGTGGTTAAGCCCTTGACAATGTTTCACCTCTCCACAAGTTGTTGGATGTACAACAGACAAAGATAAGCTATGCATTCAAGCATTTGTTGGAAACAGTTAATTTTACTTTTATAATGTATATTCAAGTAGAAGGTTAGATTAACTGAGTTGTATCATCGTTACAGTTATCTCTTAAAATGAAAGCAATTTTTATTGTCAATATAATTGACAACCAGTTAGATCGGTTGATCTTTTATATATGGAATATATCTATAGGATTGTTATTTCAGTTTTTCACATATAAGAATAATGATTATGAGCATATCTTTTAATATTATGTTAATGCCATAGTTTAGCAAATCGGAAGGAAAGGAATGATACAGTGTTATCTGAAGCCCTAAATGATACAATGGTATCTGAAGTCCTAAATGATACAGTGGTATCTGATGCCCTAAATGATCCAATGATAATTGATGCCCTAAATGATACAGTGGTATCTGAAGCCCTAAGTGATACAATGATATCTGATGCCCTAGATGATCCAATGGAAATCGATGCCCTAATTGATATAGTGGTATGTGATGCCCTAATTGATATAGTGGTATTTAATGGTAATCGTCATTTGATTTTTGATATAGCGGTATTGGATGGTAGTTGTCATTTGATAATGTTATAGTGGTATTTGTGGACTAACTTGGGTGGTTGCAGAAGCATCCTTAGATTGATTTCGATCTCGAATTCCATGGTATTTAGATTTTAATTTCCATAGTAAATTCATTGATAGTATTATCAATTATTAGTTATGAAATTTTGTTTAATTGAATTTAACCGTAAATCTCATTCACATGAACATGACTGGCATAACTGTCTTCCTATGAAAAAGAAGTAATAATTGTATTTCTTTGATATTTTAGTTGTTAATTAAGACCCAGATAAAGTGGATGTTACACCTGAAGTCTCCTAAATTGTGCTGATTAGGCCTAATAGGGCCAGTCTGATGCTTTTATAAGATAACTACTGTCTATTGGATTAATCAAACCTATTTGACTACTTCAACATCCTCCAACACCTTCCTACATTCCAAATCAATCAAATGATTGGATCCACCAAGTTGTCTTTGACCCCTGCAATCAAATTCTTCCTGAGCACATATGGTGCAGGAGCACCTAGGCTAACCTCTACTAGTTAGTCAATTTTGGCTTGTACTTGACTCTAGCCAAGTTAAGAAGTTAGTGTAATTTGGTTGAGGACCTTAGAAGGTCTTGTTTTATGTTGGCTAGGTGAATTAGTCACTAAGACTAAGGTCACACAAATAGCCTTTGTTAGTTGTCATTTAATTTCTTAATGTTAGGAGTTAGGGAGATTGAGTCATTAATATGTCTTAGGCCTAGGAATGGTTAATGGTTATTTTATAAATATGATGATCATGAATGATCTTGGATCCTCAGAATATGTGAGGATAAGAAGCCTATAATATAGGATTAAGGCATCTATCAAAGTTGCCAAGTGTTGTAAGAATGTTGTCATAACAGCATTTTGCACTTATTGCAAATATTCCATGCAACATGGATAGCCTTGGATTCCTTTGATTGTGGGAGGTTATTTTCGACCAAATGGGACCTAGAATGGTGGAGAAGACACCTAATGGAGTTATGGCTCGAATCTCCAAGCATTGGTTGTATATTTTGTAAAAAAGTTTTGAGTTAATGAAGTGCTGGAAAACTCTGTTTTTGAAGTGATATTTCGGTTTTTGAAGGAACAGTCATACTTGAAGCCAAAAACGTGTTGATACAGTGGTTGAGGCGTGTTCTATAGTCATTTTGAAGACTTTTTCATTTTATGTGTTAAGGGTTTAGAGTAGATTTATCATAGTTTTCAAGTTGTTTTAGTTCAGGCCTTTCTTTTGGTCACACTGTGACAGATTTTGTAAAAATGGCTCCCACATGAGTTTCAACCATGGAAACACTGAATAAGTGGTTGAATATTCAAGTGGGGCCTCTGTACATATTGTATCTAAACTTAGGAATCATCATGAGCAAGGGAGCTAGCTTTATGATCAGGCCCTAGGCGAGTTTGACATACCGGTTAGAGGCTTGACAGGGGGAAATCGAATCATTTCATGTGGGGAATGGGAAGTACAGCACGTCCCCAGGAATTTTTATGGTAGGTTTTCATGTTATTCATCCATCCTAAGCATTGGGAAGTCGTACCAGTCCATTAGGATAGGTCTTGAGCATTTTTCATCAATCCTAGACAAACTGTCCTAGAAACTAGGCCTTTTAGCCCTGTTTCTCCTTGATATTAGGAAGGAGGCGTACGGTCACTTTGAGACCCAGAACCCTTAATGAAAGTTTTAAAACTTCCAAAAGGGTATCCAAATCAAGTTTTATTTTTCGGAGTTGTTTGGGAAAAGTTTACTAAAAAGGGGAAAAACGGACTGGTAAAGGCTACTAGAAATAGGCTTATTTTTAAGATCTCTTTTGATGAAATCTTGAATCTGATAAACCCATGAACCAAGAACCTTCCCAAATCAGTCAGATGGGATGGAATATGAATGAATTCAATGTGAAGAAGGTTCCCACAATGAAGTTTGAAATTTGTGAGGTTTTAGTGGATTTGGCACTTAGATCCATCTAAGTGAAAGTGAGAAAGAGAACCAAAATTAAGGTGTGGATCATCCAAGGTGGAGTTTTCGAGGTGTGACTCTTGTAGTAAAGAGTGAATAGGATTTAGTTAATGATCTAATCCTATTAGGAGATCCTATAGAAGCATAGGATACTAGGAGATAAGAGAAATCTCTTGGTGGGAGTGGAAAACTAATCCTAGGAGTTTTATCTACACCAACATAGAGATGCTGGGTCTAGGGATTCCCATTAAAAAATAACAAAATTCAATTTTTGGTGCCAAGCTTTTGGGATCCAAAATCCATTGTTTCTGCTTGCTTTCCAGAGAAGGCCTTTAAATCCCAACGGTTGAAAGTCAAGTAGAAGCCAGTTTTGTATAAAACCCTTGTGAAAGTAATGGTTTGCTTACATTCCACACAAATTTTACAATGACTTGTTTATTCCTTTACTTAAAGTTATGAAACTAAGTGCAAATGAAAAGTAAAACAATGCTTTAACACTTCATGATCATTATTTGCACATACTAATTTGTACCAAACCACACAATGCATAGAAATAGAAAATTGCACCTAAAATTTGAGTTTTTCTTATTCAAACTTCATCAAATCCTTCACAATCCACCATTTTGGTTTCCCTTAGCCATTGGAGGGCAATTTAGACCGTTCCCAACGGTTATAAATCCTTTTTGAATTCAAAAAGCCGTTTGGGACGGTAGTTTGCATATTTCTTGAAAAGTAGTCAATGTTGCTTGATGCAACATTGACAACATTTGTGCAATGTTTTTATCTTTTACATTTGTTGCCTTAACTTTTGTCTCTATGGCACAATGGGGATCCAGTAAGACCAAAAAAGATCTTAAGAATCTACGAACCCACAAAAACATAAAAATTTTTCCTTTGACCAAGTTTGACCATAGGTTTATAAGTGCACCTAATGATCAAATGGCCTTACAAAATGGGTTCAAAACATGGATCAGTGGATCCTTATTACAATTCAAAACATTTTGATCTTATTCCTTATCATTTGTTGAGGTGCCCTTACACCACTTGCAATATCTTCATTGGACATATTTTGTACTTACCATTTTAGATATGATTTCTTTATGGATTAAAGCTAACCCCACTAACCCATAATGTATTGTGTGTATGTATTTCCTATGTAGCGTGTCTTCTGGATGAGGTGAGGTTGTCGTAGTCACTTCTACAGGAGATCCAAACGATGTTGCACTCCTTCCTTGCCTTTTATTGTATCTTGTCAATTGCTGATGAAGGTGTGTGTGTAGGAATCAAGCTTCAAATCCACCTAGCTGCACAGGTCTGAGTGTGCCTTAAAGTCCTTGAACTAGTTGTTAAAATAGATGGCACGATGATCAATATAGGAACCTTGGTATCCTTGGAACTCTAATAGGAAGTAAGTCACCTAGTCTGGGGATTATATTTTTGTTATTTATTTTGATGGTTTGAGCAGTGGATGTTAGTGTTTAGAATTATGTGTTCATGATGTGGATATTTGGATTTTATGTGAGTTTTCTATGACATGTTTGGTATATTTATATGAGCATATGGGTGCACACATATGTCCATATACATATACATATTAGCATAATTGATATATTTAATTATTTGTGTATGTTGTAAATTGTATCTGAGCAATTAATTAATAAAGAAAATTAAAGGGGTAAAATGTAAAGGACAAGAGAGGAGTAAATTCCCTAACACACATAGGATGCTTATAGCATACATTCAAGAGCAAAAGTTTGAGAAATATGTGTTACCCATGTGGAAGAATATGAGACTAGGACATAGGATACAATGATGGCCATGGGCATAAAAAAATAGGCTACCATTAGAGAGGGTATTTACATATTTTTTGGACCATTTATCTATTATATACCCCTAAAATAGCCTTAATACACATCTAATATGCCTAATCAACTTGTAAAATGGTAGTTAATTACATAAACTAAGGCAATTTTGGGATTTAGTATTTTTTAATTTAAAAAGGGTGTGTCTTTTCACCTAAAGGGTTATAAGAACTATTCAACCCAATATATATGTGGTGTAAAATGTAAATATGAAGGGGGAGGATGGCTGAAAAGTAGAGGAGAGATTGGTTGTACTTTTTGTGGATATTTTAATAGAGGAAAAATTAAAGATATGTGAGGGAAGGTTTGTGAGTATAATCCTTTTAAGGATTTGTAAGTTTATTTCCTTTTGAGGAGAGAGTAATAGATGAGACCCTCAAGGGTTGAGAAAGAGATTTATTACTGTGGAATTGCTTTTTCCTACATGGAGATTTGTGAAAGTTGAGAGAGTTTCAATGATGCATCTCGAGTTGGATTCATTTTATTCTCTTCGTCTTCTTGCTCCTGCTTCCATTGAATCTTCGTAAGACTTGAGGTATGGATTGAACTTATTGATTGCATTATTTGTCTGATAAAAAATAGATCTATTTATATGTTCTCATGATATATTATGTATGTACATTCAATTCTTAAAGTTATTTAAAAGTTTTGTGTTGCTTTTTGTGAAAACTGCTATGTATTTTCCTATGGTATTTAGCCACCAATTTTTGGAGATATGTTATTTTTTGCTAGAGGGTTGTTGGTAACTAGAGACATGAAATATTGTATTATGATATCCTTTATGTGTTCTTCTCCATGCTTTCTTGTACGTAGTACATGATTTGATTACACGTTTTGGAATTATATATATTTGATTTAGGGGTTTTACACCAATTTGACCTCTTGCTTGAGTTTTCATGCTGTTAGTTATTGTTTAAGACACTAGAGACTTGTCGAATTGTTATGTGATATATAACATTTATATTTAGCATTGAAAATGCTTATAAAGACATATTTATAGTCTTTGTGTCTTATGATTGTTTATGTGTTTAATGCATTATGATTCTTATATGATGAGTTAGGGTTTTGTTTAAGCTAGGGGCATGGGACCCTACAAATGTTGTGCCCCAAAATCTTCTCTGATTTTGGTTTTGGATTTGTGAGTAGGGTAGAGGCCCTAGGAGAGCAGCTCACCATAGGTGCTGAGGCCCAGAAGTGGCCGCCACAAGATCCTATGTGTTAGAGACTAGGGCTCTATGTGGGCTAGCTTTACATGTGAGTTTTTGTAATCAAGTGGAAACATTGATAAAATTAATGGGTAATGGGGGTTTTGAGAATTCACATGAATAACAATAATTGGATATCGTGCATGTTGAAGTACTTGGGGAGAAGACGTTTTTTGCGATAGGATGGCCTTTGGCTAAAGAGGTTGATCTTAACATTATAGAATGTACTATGTCACACTGTACATATCATGTTGAACTACTCGGGGAGAAGATGTTTTGTGCAACAAGATGCTTTTTGGCTCAGGAGGTTGATCCCAACACTATAGGAATGTACGATGATACTCACCTATGTGGTCAAATCTCTCATACATGTTTTTGCCTCTAGTTGTCCATTTTCTTTATGACTTCATATTGACATTATGCTTGCATGTGGCTTTTTGTTATCTTTGTACTTGTGATTTTGGGGTATCAGCCTTAGATTGCCTTAGAGCCTATGTGGATCATGGTCTTACGTCCTAGCTTGAGGAGTGTGATGGAGCCTTAAAATTCAAAGTTTTAGCAACAGGTCTATTACTAATTGTCACATGATCATATAATGAATTGTCATGGCATTATTGTACCTATAAGAAGGTTCCACAGGTCATCCTTGACTGATAATGAAGGAGGATTGAATGGAACACACGAACTGAACTGGCATGGAGTATAGCAGTTGGGCAGTATTAAGCTCTTCATGATTTTAATCTTTGTTACCTCCAATCTAGTCCACCTAATAGCTACGTAGATTATACTGATCTCTGCTTCAGAAATTTGTACACTAACAGCATATCAACAATCCACAAATCTGATATATTTGACACAGATATACATGAAAATGAAATGTTCTCAGGGCAAATATATGCAGTAATTAAAAGATACGATATACACCTAAAGATATATGCAAAAGGTACTAAAGTTAAACAAGAAAGTAATTTTTCAGATTCAAATGTAGAAGAAATTGAAGAGCAATCTGATCATGATGAGACTGGTAAGGAATTAGACTATGAAGAACATGGAAATGATGAAGAGGATTCTCTCAGTGTGGATGAGATTTCGATCTAGTTAGATATGGAATATCAAAAGTATGTTGAAAAGGGTGGTAAAATTTTTCTTCCAGTGCACAAAGAAAATCAGATCAAGGAGAAAAAATTGATGTGTCCTATGAAAGATTTAGTGAACAAGAAAATTCATTCATCTCATCAAGTCCACATTATTTTCACGAGGAGGAAACCAACGAACTAGAAGAAGCATATAGTTCTCAAAAGGATGGCATGTTGGTTGAAGATGAGCATTATGGTCTAAGTATAGAAAGAGATATGTTTGGATACAATTTCGAAGAATATTCAGATCCCATATATGATGGATTAACAGAGGGTAATGAAGAATATAACCCTTTTACATTTTTAGATTTTGAAGACAATATGACCATACATGAAGAAGAAGATGCATCTAGGAAGGATTACAAAATCACTTCAGATCTCTTATACAATGAAATAATGGAGAATCCAAACATAATATTTTGTGAAAGTGAAGTAGGACAGCATAAAGAAGTTTCAGATGAAGGTTCTTTTGAGGATATTCCCGAGGTTGCCTTCCTGATTCCATTGTTTGAAGAAGAGTTTTTAGATCAAATATATCAGCACAATGATGATTTTAAAAATAATGAAAATCATAGCATATGTGGAGCAGTATATTCAGAGGAAGAGCCATTTTCCAATCCATTTTACGATCAATATTTGCATTTAGAATGTGAGAATGAGATGCAATCGAATAAGGAGGATGTGGTTCAAATTGGTGCTGAAAGTTCTCCAAATATCCTACCTAATCAGATTCTTAATAAAACTGAAGCAATATTTTCTATGACAGATAAAAAACATAAGGGTGTTCTATTCAGCATGGATTACAATGTACTTGAAGATCTCTCAAAGGTTAAACAAAAGTCGAATACCAAGGATTGCATTAATAAAGAAGAGTTGGTAAATATTGCTCATGATTGCGATGCATTTGATACAGGTATGAAGTATATGCAGCATATCGAGGTAAGTATGCCTGAGAATTCTAAGATGATATTTATTGAGAAAATGCTTAGTAAAATGTTTCCAAGTTTTCATCATATTTCTTCTAAGGATTTAATTTCTTTTTATAGTAATCAAATGAGTGGTGCAAGAGGTCATATAGTTGAGTTAATTAGTGATGAAATTTATTTCTTTTCTATTAATCTCATTGATAAGACAAAGATAAATTCTAATCCGAGACAAGTGGTGAATGAAATGCACAGGTTATGTAATGATTGTTTTCTAACACTTGTTAATGGATCGGATTTTTATAATACCATATTCAGCAGGTTCGAAGTACTTCAGGATCAGAATTGGGTATTTGATCGAGGAAAGAAGTGATGTTTATTTTTGGGGGGCCGGGGGGCCACCCAATTTCATGTGCATCATGCTAAGCATGGGTGCACGGTCTACTCCTCCAGAGATAGCTGGAATCTCACTATGCTCACAAGGAGCATACGTGCCCAACAAGAGCCACTGATGGAGCCTAAAAATTCAAAGTTTTAGCAACAGGTCTATTACTAATTGTTACATGATCATATAATGAATTGTCATGGCATTATTGTAACTATAAGAAGGTTCCACAGGTCATCCTTGACTGATAATGGAGGAGTGAATGGAACACACGAACTGAACCGGCATGGAGTATAGCAGTTGGGCAGTATTAAGCTCTTCATGATTTTAATCTTTGTTACCTCCAATCTAGTCCACCTAATAGCTATGTAGATTATACTGATCTCTGCTTCAGAAATCTGTACACTAACAGCATATCAACAATCTACAAATCTGATATATTTGACACAGATATACATGAAAATGAAATGTTCTCAGGGCAAATATATGCAGTAATTAAAAGATACGATGGAATTGCTGAGACAACTGACATTGAAAGTTTGGAAAAGATCTATATTAAAGAATATCCTTGAGCTGTGTATATGTTACTGTGGCTACAACATGAGGCATCAGTTTTGGTTTTAACAATGATTCTAGGGCCGCTATTATCTTCTACTGGATATGGATTTGTATATGTGCAAGATTGAGCTCGTCAGCACATAGAAGGAAGCAAAGACTTCTGCAAATACTATCTCAATTTTAATGTATCGTCTCACTTGGAACTGGAGCATATAACGCAAATGATGAAATGTTTACAGACAATAAATGACAACAAATAGAACACAGATGCTGATGAGAGTTCTTGTCCTATTGAGTCAAATATGGTGCAGTGGGGTCTTTCAAAATAAGCATGCTGTCGGAAGAGCCTGTCCAATCAGAGATAGTGCAAATGAGTGGAGTAACAAATGGGCTTTGATTAGATTTCTTCTTGCAAGTAATTGTTGAAGTTTCTAAAGTCTGTCAGTCAGACATGGTGACCAGTTGGTAATACCAGAACAGTACTTATTTGCTTAACTATCTAAGCAGCAAATTCAAAACCCTTTTTAAAAGGATAGCAATCAGAATATTGGGGTAGTCAAGAATTTGTTTTGGTTATCAGATTGGCACAGTATAAAGGATTGCTGATTGATTCAGTCTCCTATTATCGCCATTTGAGAAAAGATGTTGGAGACTTGACATAAATTGTCCTTGATGGATTATATAGGATTGTCATTTCATCTAATCAGCATGCCATAGTGGAGCAATCGTCATCAAGAGAGATAATGAACAGAGTTGAGTAAGTTGTCACAATGATAACATATTGCAATAGGTCCTTTTGTATACAGAGATTACCATATGTGCAAGTTTGAATACAAAAGCATTGGTCAATGATGTGTGAAGAAGATAACAGAGGCAAATCAAATGAGTACATGGTAGATTTTACATAACACCTGTGATGAAGTGTTTCGTGCCGAGTGTTTGGGAGAAACCGTCAGGGCCTTTAATGCATGTGATCCATGTTAAACTATGATCACAGCATGAGCATAGAGTCTACATTTTTCATACTAATCGCTATTTCAGTATCTAATGATATTGTATGTTTTCTTTTTTGCAGGTTTATTAAGATGCAGTATAAAGGAATTATGCGCATACGGTATGGCAGAATCCATGTAAGATGATGCCTAGCGGAGGAAATACCCATGGAAGGTGGATGATGTATGTGTATTCTTCTTTGTTTGGAGATGTTATGGAGGCAATGTGTATATGCATGGATCTTGGTTGTCGGACCTGTGAGTATCAGCAAGAGAGGCATCATATACATCTTCAGAATCTCGTGCCGGTCTCCATTCGTGGATAATAAACATGATTTCGAGAGGGAAAATGGTGCCCTGTGTTTTTGTGTCCTGAAATATTGAAATATTGAACTTCCAGTGAGGCCACACATCACAATTAGCAAGTGAATGACCATGCCTTGATCGCTCTCAGCCTGAGCATAGAGGAAGGAGTGATACAAAGTCGAACACCGATGATGAAATAAAGCGGGTCGTGTGTTGTTAAAACGTGAACGCCATTTTGCACAAAATGCCTACCTCGGAGATATACATTGCCGTGGATGATTTTTGATTTATTATTGAGTTCATCGAAAATCTCATAAAATTTATATTACTAGCCGCCTTAATTTCATAGGGTAGTTTGTTAAGTTGTCATTATCGTCTAGGTTAGAAGGCAGTTGTGATTAGGATGTGCGGAGAGATGTGCCGGTTCATATTAGCACCCTTTAAATATATGAGATGTAAAACACAATATACAATATTCATATGAGATGTAAAGCACATTTATAAATATATGAGATGTAAAACACAATATACAATATTCATATTCATTTTTAAAATTTTACATATCCCATGCTTTATGATATATTTTATTCTTCCAATGATAAATAAATGAATTTTTGAACTAAGCCTGTGGATGGTGAACTCTCGATTGAATTCTTGTGCGAGTCTGGAGTCGAATTGTATTGGATGGATCATCCATAAGGAATGTCTCTAGTACGATTTTATTTCCAGATCAGTAAGAAATATTTATTTAATTTATTTGCATTAGAGTTCAAAAATTATTATTAAGTTGTGTCCTTTATAAATGTTTTTTTATTAATTTTTATAAATATTTTAATATTCGGATAAGTGGACTGGGTCATTATTGCATTTTAAATTTGATAAACATAAATATTGTGGAATATTTAATTATTTTCGTATTTATGTCTAATATCTCTCCGCAGGACTTAAAGTGCATTTTAGACTAGTTTAAATTGCGTTTATATAATTGATCCGTCGCGTCCGAATTATTAAAATTGTTTATAGTTTGAAATATATTATACTTTATAAAGTTGTACGTTTCAACTAATAATATTGACTCTGATTGCCCATTTAATTAAGCATTGGTCCGTTATTCTTAATTCATAATCCATATGCTCGCAAATGTCTCATTTCTTGACCTTTGAGGAATTAATATATTCATCTGTTGCATTAATCTATATTTATTCTTTATTTAAAATATTATTTCAATCATTTACTTTTGTTCTCAGTTCATAAATCACAAGTTTAAAGTTTTCCTATAATTCTTGCCATTTGGAAAACTTTTATTGTATTCGTGTTCTAATCTATCTGCTTTATGCATCTTGGATATAAGGTTTTTGTCTAGGATCAGGTACACCGGCCTCCGTTTTGCAAAGCCGGAAGCGTAGGAGATTTAGATCATGTCGATCGATCTCGTCGAGTTGGCCTTAACTAGTTGGATATCCTAGCATCGAGCAGGCAAGGCTCGTAGGATTCCAATCTGCGGTTTTGGGAACCGACAGAGTGAACCAATTATGGCTCCATGTGGTTGGGTAGTAAAATATGTTCGAGGTACTGTACATGCTTTCATGGATGGCTCAATGTGGGTACTTACTGAGTAGCAATTGAAGATTAGTTCTTGAAGTCTTATGTTGCATATCTTGGAAGAAATCTGTGATATTGTAATGTAAACTACTGATGAAGGTTTTAAGATTAGATGTATCTATTTATTGATTTGAAAAACTATTTAAAAGGGAAAAAGGCTATCTCGAGGAGAAAGAAAGGGGATCATGAACATGTTCTATTGTTTTAGAAGCCCTAATGTATTAATGATGTTGTAATAGTATTATATGTTCCTTTATGCTTAAATAATGGTATTAATATTATATTAGTAAGATCCTTGTGCTTTTCTAAGAGATTGTTATCAAATGAATGTTAAGATTAGTAAATACAACATGTGCATGAAAGAGGGCTTGATTATAATTAATAAAGTAAGATCAATAAGTTAAGTAGGTTAATAAAAGCATTTGATTAACTAAGTCTTGCATGTCACATTGTAAGTTGGATATGGTAAAAATGATAAGTTAAAGATGAATTTATAACTTGGAACTTAGTGAATGGGAGATACTTTCTAAATGTTTCTAACTTTTATGACTGTGAATTAACCTAAAGTAACTAGGACCTATTTGAGATCTTGAATTAGAAGATTGATCAATTAAATCCTGAAATTTGTATGATTAGAAATTGATGCAGTGCAAGGCAGGAGAATCCCCAAAGGAGATGTCGTAGCCCCTAGCAAATAACCACACAATGGAAGAATAACAATAGCACAGAGATTTAGATACAAGATATTGCCAATTCTCATAATATGATCATAAGATTTACATCCAACATGTCCGACTGCAAGACCTTCCGGGTTTTGGCTAAATACATAAGCAAATAAAGCGACAAGCTCTACAAAATCTCGAAAGATCCAAATCCTACCTAGCCTAGATCCACAATTTGGTAGAAACACCAAGAAGAATCTAAATTTGTGCTCGCAAGCCACCAAGCATTCTTCTTGTTTGTAATGTCCCCTTTTAGCATTCATAGCATGATGTTGTCGTTAGCCTATTTCCCCACGGTCCCGTAGGCTATCCAGGACATTAAAGGGACTTAGAGGCCATTTGGCCGAGATAGTTTCACTTGCAGGTCTTTCTGAGGGGTTTTGAGGCAACTTTGGGCATACTTACTATTTATAGTAAGTCATCTTGGATATGGTCGAACATCCAGGGGTAGTGGTATGTCGATGGTAATTGTTTAAAATCGGCAAGAAGACTTGTTTATCATTGATAAGATTTGTTATGCATTGATAAAGCTATTTTATAAAGTTAAATTTAAATATTTAACTTTATTAATGCATAGACTATAGTTTGTGGAAAATATTTAAATTAAAAGAGTCCCCTTTATTTTATAACACTTTGGAGACATAAGTTACATAAAGGGAGTTATGTTTTATCCCACATTGAGAAAACAAAGGATGAAGCTTTTGTGAGAACACTATAAAAGAAATGGAAGAGCTTCTTTTATGCATGCTTGGAAATATCAAAGAAATTGAAAAATTTTCTGGAGATTATGTCTCAATAGTTTGGAGGATGAAATCCCTTCAAGCTGGAAATCTTGACGCCATTGAAAGATATGGTCTTGAGATTCAACAT
Organism: Cupressus sempervirens; assembly: GCA_028749045.1. Lineage (NCBI taxonomy): Eukaryota > Viridiplantae > Streptophyta > Pinopsida > Cupressales > Cupressaceae > Cupressus > Cupressus sempervirens. The sequence goes on along the minus strand of CM053786.1, from coordinate 129,062,048 downwards.
AGTAGCAGTTCGAAAAAGCAGAACCGAAATGCAGGCTGAAAAAGCGGGTACAAAAAAGCAGTCCGAAAAAAGCAGAACCGAAAAAGTAGGCTGAAAAAAGCGGGTACGAAAAAGTAGTCCGAAAAAGCAGAACCAAAAAAAGCAGGCCGAAAAAGCAATTCGGAAAAAAGCAAAGCAGAAGGGGCAGCATAGAAGGAAATTATTACAGCCATCTACAACCAGGTTCTTTTGTTAGTATTGTTTTTTAGGGTGTTATAAGCTTTCAGCTGTAAGTGTGCATTATACCAGCATTATCATTTTGTAATCCATGTAAATGCCAAAGTCTTGGCCATATTTCATGAGCATTGTAATTTTCATTGCAATTAAGAAGATAATAGTCGCTGGTGTCATTTAAGCAAATTAATATCATTATTTATCAGCTAGTTAGTTTGCATACCAACTGTTTGTAAAAATGCCAGTTGGCTGTAGGTGTTCATTTCTCATGCTTAGATCATATATATGCATTGAATATTGTCAAAATTAGTAGCACACTCATGTTAGGTCATTGTGTAGTCCATTGTAGTCTTCTAGCACAAGATTCTCATTGATGCAAATTGAAGAAAAAGTCATTTGAAGCTAGCTGAAATACTATATCAATCATACGTCCCTTGCATGTGAATTGTTTGATGAAATTCCTTGAGCTTTCATCAGCATTTTTGAGGGCAGATTTGAGGTGGCTTATTACAGTGGTATCAGAGCTTGCTTGCAAAGTGTTTGACGAAATGTCAAACAACTGAAGTATAAAGATTTTTGGTGTTTGAAGCAGTTATAACCTGTTGGGGTCATTACATTGTTACCCAAGCCGCAACTACTAGCTCTCCTAACAAACTTCGCTCTTCTCAACTACTCCTCTCTAGCTGACTTCCTCTAAGCTGGATCCCATGCCGAATGAATAATGACAAGACAAGACCCTCCACTTGTACCAAACCAAGCCACAAGTCAGCTTGGCAACAAACATTAAATGTCTTTTTCCCTATTTCTCCATTTTAAAATTTTTTTAAATTTTATTTTAATTTTATTATCATGATCCCTTTTATTTTATGATGCATGATGCTCCTGCATCAGACTCCCCAGGTAGATAGAAAAGTATGTCACATACTTTGATGTCAAAAGAGATTTCTCCAGCCAACTTCATCTTCACCAAAGGTTTCCAAACTGTTACAGACAGAACAACAAATTTGCACATCAACCATCTCGGCTTCATCCATACAAATATCAAAATCATATGAATCTCAACAACCCAATAAACATGCTCACTCTCGAAAACAAACTGAACATATTGCTTCACCAACAATCCCTGTAATTGATCACAACTAGCAACAACAATATCCTCAAACATGAAATCGATGTCAGCAACATTCAAAACCAACTCAATAATATGTAAGCTCAAATCCACAATAAGAGCAACATGTAAATCCTTGGCCATGTCAACCACAGGCAAATCAGGAACACACAGATCCACAGTATCATGTAGGTGAATTCACACCAACAACATCCAACTCCACATCAGCACCAACATCCATATCCTCAACAAAAGAATGTCCAGCAACATGTGAATCCAAAACCATATCCACATCAACAACAATATGGAAATCCATATCAACCATATCAACAGTAATCGATACATCCTCAATCATCTCAACAACAAAATATGCTTTCAGATCCATATCAACAACCATATGCAAATCCTCATAATCAGCAATCTCATCATCCACAATAAGATGCTTTGCAATTTCCATGTCAGATCCATCTAACTGATCATGAATAGAAATCTCCTTTCTAGTCTCAACAAGGATAGGAATCTCTTCGGTAAGCTCGAGTATCTCAGCAACGACCACACGTTGCTCTGTAGGTTTCATATCAAACTCCACAAATTGATCAACAAAGCCAGCCACACATACCTCTTTAGCTTTAGCGAAGTCTTCCTTTACCTTTTTCTCAACAACAGATTGTCTTCTTCTTTGAACAATCTTCTTAACTGGCCAGACCATTCTCTTCCAGACTGGTAGACTCTAGCTCAAGAAATCTCTACGGAACTCAACTATCCCTTCCTTAACTTGATTGATCAAACTAGCTTCCAACTGAGCTGACGTCTCTAAAATATTCTTCTGCACTATGTCACAATGATCTATAATCATCCTTGGGTCCAATCTTCTCGGAGGCATCTTCCAAGATCTTCGCAAACCCTGTGCAACAAATCTCCAACCAGATCCAATTCTTCAATTAAAAAGATCAACCTTCCATCTTCGCAACTATCTCTTTATATCAAAATCCATCTGAGAGTCCTTTGCAATTGTGAGCCAGAACTGTTAGCGTAAATTATTATTATTTACGCTTTACTTAAGTTTACTTAGTTAAATGCATTATTTATTACTTTGTTATCTATGAGTAAGTTTACTCTTACGTGTTGACTTGTTGACAACACAAGAGTTTGAACCTACCTTGTCATACTTATCCTCTCGTCTATATGGAGGATAATCCACCTTTTGTGGACGTATGCTTAGTTGTCATGCTTATCTCCTAGCTCTTTCTTGCTCATTTTAAAAGCATCCTAGAGGCATTTGTAAACAAGCTCTCCTAGTGTATTTTTGTACAACAATTTCATTTTTCATTGTTGGAATATATTTTCTCTCACATCGTTGAGATTCTCCAAGTCCTACGTTTCCTTATTTGGTTTCTCTTCAACAGGTTATTTGCATGCAGGTGGTCTTGGCGATCTGTGAAGTTGGTTTTCACTACTTTTACATGGTATTAGAACGTCCTTGTTGCTTCTTGGTTTGAAGATTTTTGAAGCCGCAATTCAGAGACAAACCCTAGCTTGTTTGAGATTTTTTCTTCAATCGGGAGGAAGTGCTTTTTTTAGGGCACTTTGGGGAAAAACGGATGTTGTCATTGCACTCAGAAGGCCTAGTACAGGCAGAATTCCTATAAAATTTTCGAATTTTGGACACTGTAGCTTCTGGCAAAATTTTTTTGGCCTCCTAGAGGGCCGTACGGACGGAAAATTTAAAAAAAAAAAGCGGCCACACAAGTTGCTCCACTAGGTGGCCATCGCCTAGCCACCCCGCCGCCGTCAAAGCGCAGCTTGTGCTTGGCCTGCGCTCAGTCGGCATTGGCTGCGTAGCTGCGGCACAGCCTGCTCTCGGCCAGCTGCTGTTTAGCCACCTCCGCTTGGCGTGGCCGCCGTCGACACCAGTGGCACCATTCGCTTCAGCCACTGCCATTGCGGAGCAAAACCAACCCGCCACCTGGCCACCACTGCTTAGCCTGACGTCATCTTCTCGGCATTCGACATCACTATCTTGGTTGCTGACATCACTTGATGAGTAGCTGACGTCATCTTCGCGGGCCCCTGTGTTGACATCATTTCATGGTCTACTGATCTCATCATTCTGGCAGCCGGATTTTTTTCCAGCGAAGGGCAGTTGACGGCCATATGGCCGTCAAATTTTTTGCAGTGACTGTAATTTTCTAGTGAGCTTTTTTTTGGGAGTAGCAGTTGGTTTTTTGGCCATAACTTGAGCATACGGAGATCTGTTTTCAATCCAAAAGAAGCGTTAGAAAGCTAGTTCCGAGACGGAAACAGTGATGTTGGTTTTATTTTGTTCCGAGTCCGTTTAAGCTCCCATTTTTGGCATTGAAGTAGAGGCTTCAGTTTCCTACCTCTCTGCATGTGGAATCTAGGTTCTTTTCTCAGTTTTTTTGTGCTTTCTATAGTTGTTTCTTTGGTATCTGAGGGATATCTTTATACATTGTTGGGGGGAGCATTTTCTTTTTTGTAATTTATTTAAGAATAGACCCTTCTGCTTTTGTCTTCTTCTCTCAATGTCGGACCCTTCTGTGACCTGGCTCACACCACATAACTGTCACACCTGGAAAGCACAAATGACTAGGCTTCTCATGTTACGAGGCTTATGGTCATGTCTAGATGAGAACCAACCTGTTCTGCAGTGCCCTTTTGAGGTTCTTCAGCACAGAAACAAAATGGATGAAGCCATGGGATTAATTGCACTGAACATCTCAGATAGTCGCTTGTTTCACTTGGATGGTTTGACCACTCCTCAGGCTTTTTGGACCAAGTTTCACAACTTGTTTGGCACAATGAATGAATTCTAGGCACTACAACTTGATGCAGAGTTGACTTCTTTGACACTTGCCAACTTCCCCACCATTGAGGACTTCTTGATGAAGTTCAAATCTCTGCGTACAGTTTTGCAGGGATGTAGGAAAAACAAAACAGATGATGAGTGTATTTTTTTGATACTCTCAAAGTTGCAAGGACAGTATCAGATCTTCTCTTCTACTTTCTACTCCACTATGGATGCCTTGGGTAACAAACATTAGATGCCTTCTTTTGAGACATTTTGTGATCGGTTGACACGAGAACAGGCAAAGATCCAACATGTGGATGGCCTCCGGCTCTTCCAGCCAAGCATTGGTTGCTCAGTCTTCTAAGGGGAAATAAAAAAAGAAAGCCAAACCAAAGAAAGATACACCGAAAATTGATTCTACACCTCCAGCTAACCCTCCCAAGGGTAAAGATTCTTGGAAGTCTACTGAGTCTACCTCCAAGACCAAGAAGAAATCAAGTGAGACCTGTAGTTTTTGTGGCAAGGATGGACATCTCGTTTCTAGGTGTTGGAAGTGTTTGGAGGCGTTAGAGGAAGCCATGCAGGAGCATCACATTTCAGCTCCTAAGTTAGCATCCGCCCCTGCAGGGAAAGGTTACGCTCTCACAGCTCGAGCTATGACTTTTGGGCCTACCTGGATTCTTGATTTTGGCGCCTCTCACCATATGACAAACACTTCGAAGTTGGTCACCTTTTCACTTGCTCCTTTGCTACCTCACAGATTGCTGTTGGGAACTCATCACATCTTTCCATTATGGGTAGCCCTACCTTTCCTTCTTTGGTTTCTCTTCAGCAGGTTATTTGCATGCAGGTGGTCTTGGCGATCTTTGAATTTGGTTTTCACAACTTCTACAAGAACCACGATCTGCTACCTCACAAAAAAGATATCTAGGACTCCAGAAAGAAATATCCACGACAAGATAAAATTCTGCTCTACAAGATCAATCTTTGCTCTGATAATTCCCACCTAGATCAAACCTTTGCTCTAATACCACTTGATGCAGTGCAAGGAAGGAGAATCCCCAAAGGAGATGTCCTAGCCCCCAACAAATAACCACACAATAGAAGAATAACAATAACACAAAGGTTTAGATCCTAAATAATGCCAATTCTCATAATATAATCATAAGATTCACATCCAACGTGTTCGGCTGTAAGGCCTTCTGGGTTTCGGCCAAATACATAAGAAAATAAAACAAGCAGCTCTGCAAGATCTCGTAAGATCCAAATCCTAGCTAGCCTAGATCTACAATTTGGCAGAAACCCAAAGAAAAATCTAAACTTGTGCTCGCAAGCCACCAAGCAACCTTTTTGTTTCCCAAGTTGCAACTACTAGCTCTACTAACAAACTTCGCTCTTCACATCTGCTCCTCTCTAGCTGACTTCATGCTGGATCCCATGCTGAATGATAATGACAAGGCAAGACCCTCTACTTACACCAAACCAAGCCACAAGTTAGCTTGGCAACAAACATTAAATGCCTTTTTCCCTCTTTTCTCCATTTTTTATTTTTTTATTTTTATTTTTATTTTATTATTTTATTATCAATGCCCCCTTTTATTTTATGATGCAAGATGCTCTGGCATTAGAAATGGATAATGTCTTACATAGGAAATACTTGATCTTGTCCTAAATTGATGGATATTGAAATGAATAAAGTAAGGATAATTGGTTCAACCTAATAGAGGGAATGAAATGTTTAGAGGTAACTTAGCAAGTAACAATTAAGTCACTTACAACTAGAAGAAACTGGTTAATAAGATAGAATATATGGGAATCTAAGTGTTGTTGTTTAAAGAATGACGTAGGGAACCTGTTGGGACTCTTTCATCTATAATTAAGTGAACAAAGCAAGCGAAAGATATTTAAAAATGTTTTTTACCAAACTTAGTAATGTTTAGTCTTGTCCTTCGAGGTTCCTTGGCAGATTGTTACAACTATGAAAGAAGAGCTTGAGCAGATTGAGAAGAACAATACAAGGGAATGAGTCCCTAGACCTAAAGATAAAAATATTATAGGAACAAGATGGATTTTCAGGAACAAAATGAATGAGCAAGGAGAACTTGTAAGGAACAAAGAAAGACATAGTATGTAAAGACTATTCACAATAGGAAGGTATAGACTTTGAGAAAACCTTTGCCCTAGTATCAAGATTAGAGGTTGTAAGAATGTTTTTAGCTTGTGCATCTTGCGAAAATTTCAAATTGTATTAGATGGATGTTAATTCAACTTTCTTGATCGACAAACTTGAGGAAGAAGTCTACATTGAAAAACCTGATAGATTTCTATTGACATAAGAGATAGGCATGATATGCAAGCCAAAGAAATCACTCTATGGATTAAAGCAAGCATCTAGAGCTTGGTATGCAAGATTGGATAAACACATGTTAAATCTAGGATTCAAGTAAGGTAATGCAGACAATAATATTTATTTGAGAGCTAATTTTGATGGTTTACTGATTATTGAAATATTTGTGGGTGATATCGTCTTAGGAGGAAATGATGGGGCAAGTAATAAGTTTTCTGATGTGATGAAAGATGAATTTGGAATGACTATGATTGGTGAGATGAAATGCTTTTTGAGATTGCAAATAACACAAACTAAAGATGGTATTTTCATATCTCAGTCTAAGTATCTTAAGGAGTTGTTGGTAAGATTTGACATGGAAAATTGCAAACTAGTTGAAACACCTGTGGTTATAGAATACAAATTGACTAACAATGATGATTCACCTAGTACTATGCAAACTAGATATAGATCAATGATTGCTAGTTTACAATATTTGACACATACGAAACTGGATATTGCTAATGCAGTTGGAATTGTAACAAGGTATCAAGGAAATTCTAAGGAGAGACTTTGCAGCAGTAAAAAGGATTTTCAAATATTTGAAGGGAACATTAGAATTTGGCCTATGGTATGACGGATCTAATGATTTTACATTGCATGCATATACTTATGTTGATTGGGCAAGATATGTAGATGACAAGAAGAGCACAAGTGGAGGAGCATTTTTCCTTCGAGGAAGGTTAGTATCTTAGTTGAGTAAGAAGCAAGATAGTATTTCTTATTCTAGAACATAAGCAAAATATATAGCTGCAATGAGCAATTATAATTAGATAATGTGGATGAAGCAAATGTTAAAGGATATTGGTATTACATTTTCTAAAGCTACTATTATGCATTGTGATAATACAAGTAAAATTAGCATGTCTAAGAATACAGTTTTGCATTCTAAGACTAAGCACTTCGCAAATATCAAATTCTAAGAGAGGTCACTGAGAAGGAAATTGGATTGGAGTATGTGAGGACAAAAGAATAGATAGAAGATATACTCACTAAACCATTAGCTAAAGACACCTTTGAGTATCTCAAAGGTATGCTAGGAGTGATGGTCCTATCTAGTGTATAGAGTAATTGATGCAGATTTGCATCGGTCTAGTATATTCAGAGAATAATTCATTCATTTGGACTTGATGCTTGGTACTGCTCCTTAGGGGGAGTAGTTGCAATGAGAAGAGCTATATCTAGAGCTCTTATGTAATGATTTTTGGCATAATAGTGTTTGTTGGCACTTGATGTGTTTTTGGTTGCAGATTGGCATGATCCAATGCAGAAACTTTGATGAAGGTCAATCATGAAAGGGGAAGTATTTTAGAAAGTTAATGGATATTTGGCGTATTGACACCTTTTCCATTGATGTCAAAGGGGGAGAAGAAGTACAGTGAAAAACCTAAGTGAAAGGAGGAGCAATAGTTGATCAAAGAAGAGTATTGCAGAGGTAGAGCAACAATTGATCAAAGAAGAGTGTTGTAGAGTTGTAATATTTGTATATGTTGAGAATATTCAGTTGTCAACAAGTTTCAAGGTTACTTTTGGATTAGTTTTTTTCACCATATGTTGCCATCAATGCCAAAGGGGGAGATTGTTAGGAATAGAGGCACTTGGATGTATTGTTTATGTGCTGCATTGATGACTAGTTTTGTCATTGATGCCAACATATGTTTATGTGATCATGACAAAAATGATTGTGTATATCATAGGGTGATTATTAGCACAATAAAGTTGGTACATGACAGGTTAAGCTATGTGAGCTTAGACTTGTGTAGAAGAATGAGTGTAGACGTCATGTCTATGTTCGTTGAATCTTATGTTGAGTTCTGGATGAGTTACAATATGTTTGGTGAAGACTAGTAACAAACCATTGTATAGAGAATTATTGGTAGAGACTATTGGTAGCATTGTTGTTGTATGTTATTGGTGAGGTGGAATTAATATCAATGAGCTTGGATTATGGTAGAAGACATGTTCGTGCACCTATGCTCATGATAACGAAGCATTTGGGCTATTTTGGAAAGGTTGTTGTATAACATGCAACGTATTTTATTGATAGCCAACAATGTTAAGGAAACATAATAGTTTATAATTGTAAATTGTAATATTTTTATTGTAATGTATGAGAACTATATTGTAATATTTGTAATGATGCTTATGAAGGCTTGTATGTCTTAGCATGGACGTATGTAATTACTTGTACATTGGGGAAGCCTTAACAAGCAAACCTAATTAATTATTTGTAAGGGGTATAAAGAAAATATGAATTCCTTTATAGAGTATCATTATGTATATCTTGGATATTATGTATGCGAGCTGTCACGCTAGATTATCAGAGAAGAGCAATGATTGTGTAGGATGATTGTGGTGAGTTTCAAAGGAATTGTTTTGGCAAGTAAGTTGAAGATTAGTCAGTTCATTGTCTTGGGTATATTATCTTGAAGGTTTATTATTCACACTTGTTGGAGCATTTAGGTAGTGAGTCTATTTGTTTCCTATCAACCTTTAACAAGGTCAAAACCTTCTAACAAGGATTCAAGATCTCCTAACAGGGATTGTTGTACTAAATGCATTGTAATTGACTCCTAAAAGGGTTACATCATTTTACAAGGAACTTGTATATTAGTACAGTATCTTGTTGATACCATCCCCATGGGGGTTTTCCCTTTGATCAAGGGTTTCCCTAGTCAACAAAATCATTGTGCTATGGTGTATGGTTTCTTATCGTTGCGCATCATTCCTTTAATTATTGGTGTTTAAATTTAAATATAATTGGTCACAATTGATTCAGCCCAACCCCCCCCCCCAATTGTGTGGACTTTACTTCTTAACAACTTGATCAAATAAAACAAACAAATCATAGCGAGCCTCAATTAGAATCTTGAGCTGTATATTACGCTTATAAACAAATTTCTTTATATGGTTGCCTATGTTTTTAACCCCAAGTGGTATGTATTGAGATGTAGCTAGGCCGGATCCCTTCTAGGGATGACCTAGTACACCTAATGACTAATTGGCCTATTGGTCTTAGATGTTGCTAATGAACTTTTTCATTTCAATCCTTAATTAGGCGTGATCCTATTTGGGTGGTTCATGTAACTTGTAATTGTGTAATTGGGAAAGACCTATTATATTGGGCAAGAACTATATGAATGTGACTTGTAATTAATAGGTATAATCCTATTCTTGACGCAACTAAAAAGCCAACAGGAGGTCTATTAAGAGGTGTTGATTCAAATATATTCAAGGCCATTCTTGCATCAATAGAAAATGAATTTTGTGATGTACAAAATATGTAGTATGCTCGGGGGCGATGATAAGAACTTATCAACTATGGTTGGGAAGGCAACAAATCTGATGGTTTTCCTATGGTTAACGAGCACTACCATAAAGTTTACATGGTATTAAAATGAGTCTAGTAAAGGTCCTCCATCAGTTTAGGAAAATTGGAATTTAAGAGATGCAAGAAATTAGGGATTCTTATAAGAATGTGTAGTTGAAGAGCCATAGAGGATGTGTTGTTGTTTAGATTTTTCACTCTCCTTGTAGTATAATTTTGTGATGGGGAAAGATCTGTGGTGGATGTTGGTAGTGGGTCAGCACCTCTCGCTGAGTTTGCGACATTGCTTAATCACCTCTCGTGGTTTTATAAGACTGTTGGTTGTATCAAGTATTGACAGGTTTATCTTTTGGTGCAACAACAACCCTGGCCTTTCTAACAATTGGTATTGGAGCTTGGTCACAGGTTCAAATCCTATCGGCCACAATGAGTGATGCTGGGGGGGTGATTGTTGGCAGTGGGCCAACATCCCTTGTTGGATTCGCCACATGGCTTAATCGCTTCTTGTGGTTCTATAAGACTATTTGTTGTATCGGGTATTGACAGATCGATCTTTTGGTGCAATGACAACCCTAGCCTTTCTAATAGTGGATTGTGAGTTTTGGGCAATAAATAGATAAGTAATTTATGATTGAATATTGATTATAAATTTCATGTAGTTAATTCATGTTATAACACTAGGACCATTGTGTTCTCTTAGCATTGATTTGTATACTTCTCTTTATGATTAGTTTGATTCTATGAACTCTTGCTAATCTGTTTAAAAATGCCTCTAAGGTGGATCGAGAAGCAACGGGGTGATGAGAGATTATACAAAGTTATGTAGACTATAAAACTGAACATGGGGATGTTGCTTGTAGCCATGGGACTGAATTGGTGACACATAATTAAAGGGAAAAAACACCTATACAAATTGTCATTGTGATTAGTTTCTTAGAAGAGGAAGAAATGATATTCAAAAGGAGACTATTTGGCTGCAGAAACCAGATTCAAAGGGAGCTTGGGTGGCAGATGTAGAATGCCAAGTCCTTTGCAGAGGATCAATAAGCTTGTGTAGTAGTGTGACTGCAAAAGCTCATTGTTGGACAAACATTGGAGCCAATTTTTTGGTATTGTGTTAATCAAAGCTATGAGAATGTTGCCTCTGTTGATAGGGAGTCTCATCTGTTAGATGATTTTTTTATGTGTTGTTAATGAGTTCTTCTCCATGAGGGAGAAGTTCGAGGTACAATCCCTTGTTAATGAGTTCTTTGTGAGGGAGAATTCGAGGTGCACTCCCTTGTTAATGAGTTATTCTCCAAGGGTGAAGCTCGAGGTGCAATCACTCGTTAATGCATTCTTCTTTGTTTGAGAAGTTTGAGGTGCAAGCCCTCGATAATGCATTCTTCTTTGGTTGAATTTTGAGGTGAAAGTCCTCAACCCTCTGTAAGTAGGCACAATGGAGATGCATTCTTCTCTGGGAGAAGTCTAAGTTGAAAGCCCTTTTTCCACCCTCTGTGAGTAGGCATGGTGGAGATGCACTCTTCTATGGTTGAAGCCTAAGGTGAAAGCCCCTGTTCCACCCTTTCCATGTAGGTATGGTGGATACACTATCTGCGAGTAGGCATGGTGGATGTCATGGAAGAAAATTGCTTTTGTTTATTCATTCTATGGGAGTAGCCATGGTGAATGTCATCACATTTCTATGATGAGCACTTGTATTTCCATCCATGGAAGTCACCATGATGGATCCACCCTCTAGGAGTAGCCATGGTGGTTATGTTCTCTTGCATTTTCATGGGAGTGGTCATTTTTGCTGTTACTATGTAACTCGGATATTGAAGGAATCCTCCCTGGTTAAGAGGGAGTGTTGATTTGTAGCTAGGTTGGATCCCTTCGAGGACTAATGTAGTACACCTAATGGTTAATTGGCCTGTTAATCTTAGCCATGTTGCTAATGAAATCTGTCATTTCAATCCTTAATTGGGTCTTAGCCCTATTTGGGCAATTCATGTAACTTGCATTTATGTAATTGGGCAAGATCTTTATGAATGTAGCTTGTAATTAATAGGTCTGATCCTATTCTTGGCACAAAAACCTACAAGGCTGACTAGAGATCTATTAAGAGGCATTCATTCATATATATGTAAGGCTATTCTTGCATGAATAGAAAATGTATTCTGTACATCATCCCTTTTTGTTCCGAGCTTATAGGTTCAATCTGCTGGGTAACATTTTACAGTACAATGCCTCGGTTGAGTTAAGGAATGTTCCATTTTGAAGGGCCTATAGAAAGCTGCCCCTTAGCCCAATTGATGTGGTGAATTGAAGAGCTTTGGGCTGACCAACTAGAATGAAGTTACTATTGGCCGATAAGCTCTACTGACTCAGTTTCCTTTTTGAGAAATTTGTTTATGCGGGGCATTTGGCTTAGATAACTGCGATGTACAAAATATGTAGTGCCCTTGGGGTTGATGATAGGAGCTTATCATCTATGGTTGGGAAGGCAACATATCTAATTGTTTGCTTGTGGTTAACAAGCATTACCATAAAATTAACAGTATGGACCTGGTGTTGGCAGAGTTCCTTGTGAGGATAGTGATGATGATGATGATGATGAAGAGGAGGCTAATGATGGGCTTATGAAGGCTGAGATTGAGTTTGCAAATGCATTAATAAAAGAATCAACCACAGGTGGCTTCTAACGGGCAAAAATGTGCTTAGACACTTTGATTATCCTTATTAAGGTGATATATATTCCATTGTTTTTTATATTAATAAGTAACAAAACAAAGGTGCTATTTCTTCTTTTTGTATTTTTTCCATTGCTGCTTATGACTGAATAGAAAATCATGTTGTCTTGTACGAGAATTGTAGGAACCAAATGGAATGGCCAAATAGCCTTAGACCAAACTACCTTAAGCTCCAGAGCAGATTTTAACCAGTGAGCTTGCCAAATGAAGGCTTCAGACTTTATTCGGCAAAATAAACAGCAAGTTAGTGCTAAGAGATATGCTGCTCAGTACTCACAAAGCCTGGCTGAAGCTTCTATTCAGGGAGAGGAATGACAGGAATGCCATTTAGCTTTCTGTAAATTCGGATTCCTTAATGAAACATCCTAGCTCGAGAAAGAAGTAGCTGAAATCATTGTACCACCTTTTTGGTCCCTACCCAGCTCTCCACTTAAAGCAAGGGAAACATACAACTCATGGATGCTTATGGTCGTGTATCATCCTGCACCGCACTGGAACTATCTTTTCGGTATTTTTGTTTGCCTAAATATTTTGCACTCAGCCTTATCTAGATTTTGTGTGGACTATTCTTATATATTTCAGTTTCTACTTTTGTTGTATTTGTTTCCTAAACACCATGTAATGCCATTGAAAGTTTTGGGCTGCCTGCTTTGTGTTGAAGTTTGAACACCAGTTAAGTTTTCTTTCATTCGTGTGTTGTAGGGTGTGTTTCCCATTTAGGAAATTGTCTTATGCCACTGTAATGGGATATTTGTATGGTGGTGATTGATTCATTAATAATTATTTTATCCTTCATCAAACAAAATAGGACTAGGTTTTCAATTCTCAATCTCTTTTTCTGCTATTCAGCCACACTTTCCTACATCTAACTCCTGTATCTGGGTGTTGTTTATACGTATCCTCTGCCTTTCGGGGAATGTGTTTTACGTATCATAGAATCTGACATAACTAGCATGGGAATTTTAGCATGGCCAACAACCTGTGGCATCCAACAGGGAAGAAAGCTGAGAAGTTATTTTTAACTTAACAATCACAATCATAGAATCTATTGGAACACAGAGAGAAGAATTTCCCTGGTTGCAAATATATGGCCTGGATAACACTATGTATAAAAACTTTTTATTGTGAAAATCAAACTGTAATGAGATGTGGCCCCAAAATAGGTAGTTGGCAGACTGTTTTAGATTATTTCTCAACAAGATTCTTCAACCAAATAAAATAAATTCTGAAATTGAAGAATACTGATGCCATATTGTCATGTTCAGAATTGATGACAACAATAACTGCTACCAAAGCAAACACAGATCGCCTCCAGTATTGGATCGGCTAAAGCCTCTTAGCTGTCCTTATTACAGTGAGCTCAACGCTTATGAGAATACAACATACCAGTATACAACTTTGACAACCCAGCGGTCAAGACCAACTCTTGCACTTGATGTCCTCCGCTGCTCCACTGTCCATTGCTGAATTCTGAATTCGCAGATCACTGCCTTGATCCCGAACACTTAGCTGCTCCTTCCCTGGATGCTTTTCAGTTGCTTGACTGACTGCCTCAAGGATGAATGCCGTGCCTCCTTTATAGTGGGGTCCTTCCATCTAGCCGTTACACCTTTGGGACTGGACCCATTTACTCCCCCATGCAACACACCCGTTACATTAATGCTGGGACCTAAACTGTCCAAGTCAGCCACCAAGTGAACACTGCTCAAGGATTTAATAGAAATCCCACCGGTCCTATCTTGCACATCAAGCCTTGGCGATCTCCACACTTAGCACATTACGGTGTGGACCTAAATCACCTCTGCTTCACAAAGAGTTACCAAGTCGGTCATCTGAGTTGATAAACTTGGCCATCAAGTCAGCCTCGAAGTGCAGACCCCTTACATCCTCCCCCACTAAACTAGTGGCAACGTCCTCAATGCCTGCACAGTCTGCTCGTGCTCGGGAGGTCCAAACATGTAATTATCAGTTCTGCCCGATGGTGTCCCTCTGCCAAGGGGACCTAACTTCACCATATGAAAAGATCTCGGTTCTGCCTTCTTCTGATTTGCAATCCGACTCGTCCATATGATCAACTTGATCCTGAGGTGTAGTAGGAGTGGGTGGGTTGAACTCCCGGTCCCGCACCACCTGTTTATACCGATTGGAGATCTCCACATCTCTCTGTCGCCTCATCAAATCCGAGTTGCTGACTTCGTGTTCATCAACTCCTGACTTCATCACCCGATTCCGTCTCCCGTGGATTGAAGAAACAAAAGTTCTCACACAGGCACTCCAATTGTTTAGGGAGTCAGATTGAGTAGCTGGGATGATCAACTTCCCCGTGTTGCTGTCCAAATCAGAAATAACCATAATACCTCTAAGGCGTGCATCCTCAGATCGTATTGATTCGAGTCCATCCCAAGTCTTGACGATTTCCTCCCTTTGAAAATTGTTATTGAATTCAGTGAAGTCTGGATATGTATCAACCGAATCAATCTCTATCTGAGACTTGTTTGCCCCCATCGGACTAAAAACAATGGGTGATAAATTATCTGTTGCAGTATGATCCCTTTGATCAATGCTGATCAACACCTTACTCTTACTGTGAGAATTAGGTTGAATAGTCTCAGCAACCCAACTGTCCATTGTATCATTCGTTCGTTCTTCTGTGAGAAGGGATCTTGCCATCCTGACAAGTCTGTCTCTGAAAGATTCATAGGGTACATCCTTGTGGTTATAGGTCCATCCATCCATGGCCTCCAAATTCTGGTTAAGAATCTCCATAATTCTGTTACGCTGGTTTGAATTTGAGTCATCCCATTCGTCACCTAAGTAGAAGATGTCTCCAAAATGTATCATGCCATGCTGACTCCAATTTTGCAAGATCCTATCCTGCTCATCATCTCTGATGTAATTTGGGATGTAGTTCCCATCATCAAACTTCAGTACCCTTGGTGTGTAAAAGTGATTGGCACTAAGTAAGGATCGAAGGATTCATTTGTTAGATTTGTGCCATGAGGTGACTCTCCCACCGTAGCATCAACTAGTGTCTCCGTCCTATCGCCAATACTGTACTCACTTTCATTTTTCACAATACTCAAGGTGCCCAACCTCATTGGTACCTTTGGATTAAGCTGAATCGGCTCCACTTGCTCCCTTACTGCAACGATATGGATATCATCCAAACACAACATCTCATGTTCTGTCGTAAACTTTGGCCATCTGTGCACGAACTCGAAAGGAAGGAGCTTGGCCAAGTTAGAGAGTCTTTTACCCGACGGATGTGAATCTGTTTGGTTAGACCAGTACCATTGATCAAATACCTTAGAGCAATCCTCCAAAATTGTTAAGGCCCTACCACATCTTGCGATCTGTACATCTATGCTACTGCCCAATGTCATTAAATCCCTCAATGAAATGGAACCCTGCTGCTCCCAGCGATCCAAGATGGTGTTGTCCGAGTAGATGTCAGCCGAATCTGGTAGACGTTGCACGATTTTGAAATCGACGCACAAATGAACCGAACGACCCTGCTATCATTTGAAAATGATGTAAGTAGAATGCAAACTGAACTCAGTCTCAACAAACTGTTTTTCATCAGAGCTACTTACATTCGATCGGATCTCAAGACCGTCCAAGTCTTCCTGTTGACTTGTCTCTCCGATCTGCTTGAACGCACTATCTGTCTCCTCAAACAATTTGTCAAGACTCAGCAATACTGGAACCTGAACCTCAGCCAGTTTTGCCTTGATATCATCAAATGTGATCTGTTGTTCACCGCCCCATTTCCAACTCCTGCCTTCCATCAGCAAATTGGACAATGGGCCAGCGGTCCTGGAGTAGTCTTCCACAAACCTTCCATAGCAGTCGACCAACTTGAGAAACTACCTCACCTCGTGAACATTGCGCAAGGGTTCCCAATTTCGGATAGCGCTCAACTTTTCTGGATCTGGCTTGATCATTCCTCGCCCAACAATGTGTCCCAAAAATGGCACTTCCCCTTGTGCAAACATGCACTTCTTTTTAACATACAGATCATGCATCTTGAGCAGTTTGAACACCTCCCTTAGATGCTCCTTGTGCTCGGTCAAATCTCTTCTATAAACCAGGATATCGTCCAAGTAAACAACCACACACTTGTTCAACAGAGGCCTGAATACATCGTTCATCAGAGTGCTGAACGTTGCAGGGGCGTTGGTTAGACCAAAAGGCATCGCCATGAATTCATAACTCTCATACCTAGGCATTATGGCCGTCTTCTCTTTGTCACCTGGTGCGATCCTGATTTGGTAATATCCTTGCCTCAAGTCCAACTTGCTAAACACCCGTGCATCCACCAAGCAGTCGAAACTGTCCGCTATCAAGGGGAGTGGATATTTGTTCTTGATCGTCAGCTTGTTCAACGCCTATAGTCCACACAAAGTCGAATAGTCCCTTCTTCCATTGAATGGTGCAGCATAGGGTGATTTGGACGGACGGAGATATCCAGCCTCGACAAGATCCGTCAACTGCTTCTTCAGCTCGACCATCTCCGGTCCTGAAAGGTGGTATCAGAGCTATTCGATCTAAAGCTTGAGGTGATTCTTGTACACATTGGAACAAGTCAGATTCGGAGCAGTTTGAGCTTGGTGACAAGGAACAGCGAGCAGTTCTGTGTGGAGAGTTGGTCTCTAAGAGAACCATCAATATTTTCATTTCCATCATTTCACTTGCAAAAGATTCTGTTAATTTCCTGTTTACTTAAGCTACCAAAATGGACATACATATTTTTCTTTCTCTAGTACCATTTAGGACTTACAGCCCCAAGTGACTTTACATCATTGTGAATAGATCACATGTTAGTTGCATTGTTTGACTGAAATACAATTTATTGCCAATAGTCAGGCTGTTGTAGAGTAACATTGTTATATATTATGAGGATTTTGAATTTTTTGTTTTGTTTTGAGCAGAGCTGAGATTATAGAGCAGAAAGGATTGAAGACAAAAGTAATGCATTCTTTGAAGAAAGCAGGGAAGAGAAACAAAGGTAGCTAATCAAAGGAATTGTCTGCACGTGAGAGCCATTGGTCTTGTTTCATCAATCGCTTTGAAAGAATGTGGATGCTTTGAAAACTAAGTATATATACCTGCTGTACTGGGCTTTATGAGAAATACAGACATATTATGAATGGAAAACATGGCGAATGATACAGATATGCATATTGGCTAAATGGAAGATAAATCTTGTGACTTTCTTCAGACTTGGATGGATCCCTGAAGAATGTGATGAACAAAATTGAAAGGAAGATAATTATATTTTATACAAGTGTGCGACCTGAGAAGGTCATCACATTCTTATTCAATCCATCACTTGTTTTATGGACAATATTTCAATCAAAAGGGATTATTTTCATTTATGTGGTATGATTATTTAAAACTTTTGAATTTCTAGTCTTGACAAATTCTTAATCACAAAATTACAATTTTTTTGATTCCATGTTTGAAGATGTGCATTCCAGTGATGATATGTGGTTGATAATTTGGGGAGTGAAAACAATGGAAAGGGATAATAACACCTTTAACAATATTGTTGATGAGAAGAAGCATAACCTAAATTCTGAAAAGGGCTTGATGGTATCTAGAATACAATCATTATCATTAATCAGTTCTTCAAAATTTAACACTTAACAAGTTCATTGCATGATTCAAATAAATGACCAATAAACTTCATTCACTCAAGACATCAACATTTTTTTTCAAATGGAACTTCCAGGAACATTTATCTTTAGCTATCAGAGATGAAAAGACATTGCTATTTTGCGTAAATTTTCGATGACTGGGTTCTTAACATGTTGTCAAGGTCAAGGTATTAGCGAGACACTGAATTGCCACTTCCTACAAGAAAAATGAATTATCTTAAATATATCAAGGGGGCAAAATAAATTTCTGCATGCGCCCATCATGAAAACATTGTTTGCCTGCCCTGCACGGGGAAGATACCGTTAAATTGTGCCCTTAGCAATGACACCTGGGCAGTGCTTGTTCAGTACAGTTCAGATTAGAATATGTTGGTATATTATTTTTGAAATGGATAGTATTATTTGAGATTTGTGTTAAATTTAAATACAACCGTTTATCTTATGTGAGAGATTCCGCATGCCAAAGCATGTATATTTCCTTTATATATATAAGATTTTATGAGCCATGGTTGAATGGTATTATTACAAAACCTCTATTTAGAAAACATAAATTAGGAATGGTGAGCTGAACAACGTGTTCTTACCTTGAAGTTTAAATTAGGCCGCTTGATCGAAAAAAATGACAATCATGGCAGTTTAGGCCCTGTTTGGTTGCTGGAATATGAGTGGAATAGAAAAACAAAATTAGAATATGTTTTATATTTGCTGTTTGGTAAGCTCAATCGGAATTGGGAATGGAAAGACATATTCCAATTTTGCCCCTAAAATGAGCATATGTCTATGCCAAAAAATATCTGTTATTGGAATAGGGCATTTCCATTCCCATTCCGATTTTCCATTTAAAAATATTTTTAAATTTCTTTTTTTTTTTTAATTTTTCTTTTTTACTTTTACTTTTTGAATTTTTTTTGTTAATTTTTTTTAAATTTTTTTTTTAATAACATTTTTAAAAATTATATCTATTTGTTTAAAAAAATGAAAATGAAAATGAATTAACTAAAAAAATAATAAATTAAAAAAAAAATTAGAAAAAATGTTTTTAAAAATACAAAACTCAAGCTTATTCCTATTCTATTTTTGTACAACCAAACAATAGATTAACATATTCCCAGTCGAATTCCAAGTGCACCAAACATGATTGGAATTGTCTATTTCTATTCTCATTCCTCATTTCCATTCTCATTCCATTTTTCTATTCTAATTTTCTATTCCTATGCTAGCAACCAAACGGGACCTTAATGCTCATAAAAATTGGAATTGAGTATACACCAGAAATTAACACACCAGAAGGTTAGAACCTTTACAGAGCAAGTTTTTGGCTTTTAACAGCAATACTAGGTGACCGCTTTTCTTGTAACAAATGAACAATCTATGTACAATAAAAATGTAAAGGGAAATTGGCATTTTAAATACAAATGCTCAAGATTGTATATTTATTGAACGCTATAATCCTGAGCGATGTGCTTCAGTCAAAGCATCCGACTAAAAACTGGTGAAGACCAAGATCGCATGTGACACAGAGGACTCAAAATCATTTAGGATCCAGTTCTACTCTGAAACAATGAGAAGGTTGTTAGCCTCATTCCCTATCTCGCTAATTAGCAAATCATTATCGGCTGTGTTACATACAGTTGATCGTTGCTAGTTAAGCTCACTTAAATTTTTTATTTGACTCTTGAATAACAAAAATGGTTGTACACTCGCGGTGTGATACGCTTACAGAAGCATGCATACGAGTTAGGCTTGTATTAAAGTTACCAAATTATTAATTTATTTGGCTGTTGTGAATGGTGCGATCATCAACTTCTATTTGAAGTAATTATGAATTCAATGAAAATAGTGAGATATATGGTGGTGCAGCAACCTTTTACCCTTTCTCGTTAGGTTGAATTTCTCGATATGGTGACACACTAAAAATTCATGTAGGGTTGAGAGTTCAAATAACGACAAAACTTAATCACAGAAATTCACAAAGAACAAAACACGAAAGTATAGCACAAATCATTAAGGAACTAGTAACATTAGGATTTGTTTTCAAAAGAATTCTGATTAAGGGAAAACTTTAGTGGGGATGGTATCCACAACTATGTACTAATCTGAAAATATTTTATTAGGAGTTTTAAAGCCTATAGGAGTCATTACATACATTATGTACATTAGTCCTTGTTAAAGGGCTTGACCTTGTTAGAGGCCTCAACCCTGTTAGAAGTTGTATTACAATAAGAGCTCCCTACTCAATGATGACTCACTGTCCAAATACAAAAAGTAACAGTTACAATACAAAAATTAACAGTTACAATACAAAAAATGATTGTTCTGGCATAACAATGCTTTATTAGCCCACAATAAAGCTCACACATGATTTGATCAATCATCAAAGTTTGTATTTGACATCTAAAAATTCACTTTGCTATATACCTTTCTCAATTAATTTTCCAGTTGACTCGCATAAACTATCTTCACAAAAAGTGTTGCATAATATCCAAAATTAATTATTAAGAATTGTTATCCAAGGGTTAAGATCTAGGATGTTGCCCTTACAATGCCACGTAATTGAAATGGTAAAACAATTCAATTTCTTAGATCAATTCGTCTGATTACCAAAACTGATTTTGAATACAATGATATTGGCCAGTCAACACATTTGCCATCCAAAAACTATGCCAAATACAATCTTATCATAGGTGAACATATTTGAAGCATATACAAACCTCGCACTACCATTATCCAATAATGTGGCCATTACTAGTTGCTCTATTAAGCTTGTTGACAAAAACATTCTAACTATTCATTGTTTCCTACATAATACTTAGGCATATTTTATTTTCAAAACATAACAAAAATTGAACTTTAGGGTAGATAATCATACCGACTTAGTTGTCATGAATGACAACATTCAAGTCTCAATAATTGATCATTTGTCAACAATCTCCCCCTTCGACATTGATGGCAACACTTGAAAAATGAACAAGTGTCAACACCAAATCAAAAACTTACTCAAAAGATTTTATCAGTACAATATTCCCTTTATATCATACCACTCTCCCTTAATATGATACTATATGATTTCTCATTTGTCATTGCTACTATACTACCCCCCCTTTGACATCAATGACAAAGGCGAGAATCAAGAAATGTTATATATATAACAAAATTATCCAACCAAAATCATACATGATGCTATACAACCTTAACACATCTGTAAAATTTTCCTTAGGGAAGGGCTGCAAAATTAGCATCCCATGATTTCTTTAGGTTCTTTGCTACTTGAATTTACCATAAAGTCCATATGATGCTATCTTAGCTGCTTGAAGATCTATAGTTCTAAAAAGTGCATAAGATTGTTTAGAGGACTCCAATAGATCCAATCCCTTTTGCATGATCTCCAACTAGGGTGCAAGTGAACTTCACAAAATGCAAAAGCTTTGTAATACTTTGCCCCTTTCTCAATGTAACACACTTATCTTATCAAATGTCTTGCTCACAAGTTTATCAAATTTTGTCACATTTTGCTTAGACTTCCCAAAAATATATGTATTTGTTCTCTAAGTTATATTCTTCCTCTTTTATACATTTATCTGCATCTTGCACATGTCTAGCTGATTTTATATAAGTAATATGTAATTCCTCCCCTTATGTCCTTGATATTTTTATCAATTAACTTGACATCATTTTCTATTGAAGCACATACCTTGGTAAACTTTTCTGCACTGTAATCCTTCTTTACTTTTATCTTAGTAGATTGCACCAATGAAGTAAAATGTACATCAAAATCGTTAAGTACCAAATCCAAATTAGCTACAGTATCATTACTTTGGAAGATCAACTGAATAGGCAATGCTTTTTTCAACTTGTCCAAAGCCTTGCTAAGAACTCTTTTTTCTTCTCAATTTTCTTCTCAGATCTTTGCTTAACCTTTGCAAATGCCATAATTGAGATTTTTATCAATGCATCTTCATCACACGACTCTAAATCATCATCTTTATCCATACTTGGAATGGCTTTGCTAAAGTAACTTTCCAAAAATGTCGCCATATAAGATGAAGTGGTTGTCTCAATTATGTATGTCACTTTCCTTATTTCAACCTCTCAACTTAATACAATGTTATCTTACCAATAGGATCAAAATGGCTCATTGTAACATGTTCTAATGGAGTGACTGATGGAGTATCACTCTACTCAACTGTGATTGATGAAGGTTTACCTTCATTGATCACCTTCATGAACTCCTCTTATGTCATAACATCTCCCTTTTCTTTCTTCTCCTTTTCTTTTTCCTACTCTTCATCACTGATTTCTTTTTCTTCATTTGCAGCCTCAAGCATTATATCTTGTATTTCATAATTGAAGATCAAATTTCTCATAAAATCTTACTAATCTTTTTCTTTTTCTTCCTACACTGGGTCAAGAGTAATTGGTACACTATTGACATAGAAATCTGGTTGTTGTACAATGCTAAAGAACTGGTTAACATCCTTTGCCTCTTTAGGAGAGTTCATTGTTTTATCTCTAAAAGTTATCTCAATAGATTTAGGTGTTAGAACATCTTTATACTCTATCTCTTGTAGTACCTCTACAATAGCCTTTTTTTGTTTCTTTAGATATTTCCTCATACAAAGTAGCCATTATCTTTATAATCCTCATTTTGGTTCTCATCTTTAGTCTTTCTTTACCCAAAATCTCCTTCATCTCATCTATTGTAACTACTATGCACAAATTATGAAGTGTTTATTCCCATATCCTTTGATATTCATCTAATGCTAAATGTCATCTTACATCTAACTTATCATACTCATCATCGGGTATGCCACTTTCAAGTTCTACCAAAGTTATTTTGAAATTTAATAAATACCTAATGACTAAATCTTCAAGTAACTTCTAATCAATTTCCTCACACTTGACATAATTTTTCTCCAATTGATCTATCTTTCCTTCATTCTCTATCTTTTTCATATTAGGCTTCCATTTCTTCTTTTCATCTTTGCTTTCTCCTTGACCTGTCTACTCAATAACTTCCAATTTCTCCTGGGATTTGTTAGTTGCCTTAAGGTTTGTAACCTTTTCCTTCTTAGGATTAAGTCCTTGTGCCTTAGCCTTTTTCCTACTAGACTTTGTTGGTGCAAGTTTATTAGGTTTCTCTACCTTAGTTGGTGGAGTTTTTGTAGTAGATTTTCTTGTATCTCTATGAGGTGCTACTGTAACCTCAGTCTCTATGGCTAGAACAACAATAATTGGTACATCAAGTACCTCCTATGGTTGCACATCCTCTGTAACATTCTCTATACTTGTACCACCTATCTATGACCTTGCAATGTCTTTACTACCTCTTTTTAGTGATGTCCACTACTATTTTGATATACCTTCTTTTCTGTCTATCTTCTCAACAAGCTTTTCTACCTTTCTCTTCCTAGATTCTTTGTGTAACTATTCTCTTACTTTACTAAAATTTTGTTTATAAGTGCCCCATCTTTCAGTACTAGGATCCTTAGGCGATGCTAAGATAATCTCTGCATATTGTTCATTCATTTCATAACTAACCTTATAGCCTAATGGATGAATCCATTTCAATCTAAGCTTGATTTCTTCCATACTTGTACAGTCAGTCCGAACCATAAAACATATTGTCTCACATATTTATCAACAATCTATTTAATTTTTCTTACCCTTTGCTTCATTTCTCTGTGAAATTACTTAAACAAACCAAATAAGTCAATGTCATTCTTGTGTTGCATTTTTTAAATGTTTAGTGATTAAGGCTGTTATGGAAATGTCATCCTTCCATGCCCTTGGATGCATATTTGGAAATCTATTAGTGATGTGAAAGAATATATGAAGTACTAGAGATCCAAATCTAAATGCTTATAACTTGTCATGTTTCACTCTTCTGATATTCTCAAGGAATTGTTTCCTAAGAATATCACATACATCAAAGTGTTCTCTCTCTACAACCATCTTATATGTTGTCTATGTTACATTCATAGAAACTGAGTTCAATCTACTGCTATTATGCATCTCGTATCCAAGAATTTTAGACATAACCATAACATCATATTGTCTGATGTTTGCAAGGGTCATGACACACTTATCCTACTTAGATCATGTGTTTCTTCTACCTCCATAACCATCTTGGTTCCAACTAGAATAAGTCCAACATTATCAAGCCATATTACTAAGTGAATTAATTTTTTGGTTATCATAAAAGGTTGGTCTCCATTGGTCATGAGTATGACTAAGAGCAATCTTTATCCACTTTGGTTCATCAAACTCCTCGAAATCCATAACATGCATGATATTCAGGGTTTACAATTGGTTAAATTCATCTTTAAATTACATATTACTATTGTAGATTTCTCCTAAATCTTCCTAAATATCAAAATTCCTAATAGATTCTTACTTATAGTGAATATAAGCTATAATATCTTTTATGTGCAAGAAATTGACAGGGGATTGCAAAAATGCACCCTTATTGTCATTCTCCATGGATTTAAATTGATGTTTCTTAAACCAATATCTAGGATTTTTAGTAACATCGTAAACTTGAGGTTTCTCCATGATTACTAAGATTAACCTAATTTTTAAAAACTTTGAATCAAAGTTCACAGTCTGTATAAACACCTTTTGATGACACTAAAGTAGGGTTTGTTGCTAAATGCCCAAAATCCTCTCTCAAATTGCTAAATCTTCTTCAAACTCTTCCTGTAGGCTCTGGTAACTCAAATGTTGAGAAATGAAGTGATTTCACCCATTAAATCCTTGTAGAAAATAATTGCCATAAATGTGTTAGGTCACATTGCACATAAAACTGATAAACACATAGAACATGCTTAAACTCTTGTCAATCTCCCATATCATTACATAAACATCTATGAACATAGATACTTCATCTATTAAGTCTAACATACCTCAATATAAGCTCAGATAACCTAACACTAAAATCTCAAGGTCTAGACATTTTTTTGATGAAGTGCCCCCCTAAGGTTATGCTATCCAATTAGGTTGATGAGGACTCACTACTGGGCACTGATACTCCCTTGTCTACTACAACATTATGCTCTTTTTCTTTTCATTTTTTTCCATTTTCACTATTACTTTCCTTTACACATATAGTGTTTATAACTAGTTTGACTAATATTATTGTTTCTTCTTCCATTGTAGTTGTTCCTTCTAACATTAGGTGTTATCATATTATTCACAAATCCATTGAATCTACAATATCCAAATGTGTGTCCTCGATTATTACACTTATAACATCCACATAATTTACATACCTTGGTTCATTCTGATTCACTAGAAAAGCCCAATCTCTAGCAATGTGTCCAAAGTTGTTGCACTTGTACCATGTAACATCAATAGATATAACATTGTTGTTTCCCAATAGTCTTCTTGAGTTAACATTTGATCTTTCATTTGTTTACTGATTAGATATATCTAGCTTTGCATTCATGTGATTGATGTCCATATATCCAACAACTAAAACGATACCTTGTAAAAGGTTTAGCATCAATGCTACTTTTGCAATCTTTCTATGTCCATATTTGTTGCATGCAAAACATCTTCCCTTGAACTGCTTCTTCTATTCTTTAGGCTCTTCATTCCAAGTTTCTATCTACTGGGGATTCTTGCATAGATTTTGTCTTCTTCTTTAGAACATCACCCTCATGATATCCCATACTTGTCATATCTCCTTTAGGCCTTTTCTACATCAATTTCTCATCAAGTTGATCACTTAAATATAACTTCACAAGAATTAGTTTCATTTCCACAAGCTCACCCTTGACAGTGTTAGTATTTTTCTCATGTTCTTGATACTTAGTCTTTGAGTCTTCAAGTTACGATTTTACATTACCAAGTTGTGTATTCAAACCTTTGCATTCATCTATTTTTCTTTTTAGATTTGCTTCAAGTTCCTCTCTCTATGACTTTCCTTCTTCAATCTATATGGTCATTTGAAGTGACAATACTTCAATTTTATGCTTAAGTGTTTGATTCTCTTTTTGAAGTTTTGAAATCAAATCTGATTTAGGTTCCTTGATATACTCATCTAGCTCTTTCCTTTTTACCCTTGAAATATCAATCTAATCTTTGAGTTTCTTGATAATCTTGTTCATCCTTAAGCTTCAATTTTATTCTTTTTTTTTTCATTAACTCTGTCCAATTTTTTAATTTCTGCCCAAAAGTTGCTTTACAAACTATCGTTCTTTTTGCGAACACCATTTGGTGCTCCCTCTGCTAGTGTCTGCCCATTTGTATTGTTTCCAGTCCCTTAGACCATTGTTGGTCTCTTGTTGTACATTAATAAATTTATCTTATCTTATCTATCTTATCAAGACTTTCCTTAAGCTATAATACCTTTTTTGATGAAATTGGCTTTGATACGAATTTTTAGGATTAGGCAATATTGAGGGGTGGGGTGGGGTCGGGTGGGGAGTGGGGAGAATCAATATTACAACATTTTCACTTCAATTAATAATATTAAAGATTAGCCATAGAAATACACTGTTAGAGTTTTAGGTGACTTTGCAACACCCCTAGGATCAAATGAAACACCAGGAAAACTTCCACAAGAGATTGGCAAGAAAATTGCATGAAGATGCAAGAATGCTATTATTGATAATGGACTTGATCAACATTCGATGGATTGATTTAAAATGTACATAATAAACCTCCTTATATAGGAGAGGTGATAAGAGACAAAGATAAGGAGAAGATAAGCTATCACCTACACAAGGTGGAATCACATGTCCACCAAAGGTGGATCATCCTCCATTATGCAATGAAGTATGTGAGATGATGAGGATGATAATGTGATAAGTGCACTAAAGGTGGAATGAGATAACAACTATGACCACCTAGAGTGGAATTCTCCTACATCATGTGTTTAATTGAGGTGCAAACTCCTAAGTGTCTCAATCAAAAACTACTATACAATGCATTATGCTAAGTAAAGTAAGTGTAATTAGTGAATATTTAATTACACCAACACCCCCCCCCTTAAGTGAAACTTAGGGGAATACACTTAAACTCACAATGCAAGATGTGTCTCAGCTACTAGGCCATTTTAGGTACCCATGTACAATATGCAATTCAATACATGAAATGCAAGATGCATGGATGGATGAAATACTCAAGACCCCCCAAAAATTTCATACATCATGTATATACAAAGAATGATCGCCCTATAAAAAGGAGATAAGGAGAC
This sequence comes from Cupressus sempervirens, assembly GCA_028749045.1. NCBI lineage: Eukaryota > Viridiplantae > Streptophyta > Pinopsida > Cupressales > Cupressaceae > Cupressus > Cupressus sempervirens. Next base: position 129,034,613 of record CM053786.1, on the reverse strand, counting down.
ATGATATCCTCCCCTCCCCATAATGAAGAAGCTCCAATGTAGATGAAGAGTACCTGTAAGAAAAATATAATCGAATGCCTACAAGAAATAGGTCTCCCCTTAGGAATTGATAAATACATCAAGTGATGAAGAAGCCACTCCATGTAAAAAGTGAGGAAGGAGGAAGAAGGTCTCCATGTATGCATCTTTGAAGATTGGATAAGTGTCTCCAAGCTCCAAGATTTTGTCACACCATCAAGCTGACCTATGAGATGTGAAAAAACAAGAGAACATGAAGTGTTGGGAAATCCACTATCCAAAGAAGGTGAAGAAGTATCTTGAAGAGAAACTCCCTAAGATGTATTAACCAAATTTGCATTATGAGACTTATCTGAAAGAGCATCTAGAAATTCATCCCAAACTGCAAGATCTGGAGCACAAAGATCATCTTGCTGAATAGTAGAACTCATGTCTAAAGAAGTAGGAGGTGGAGGAGTAGGAAGTTCAACACTTGTCTCAAGAACAAAATGATTCAAGTGTCCCATGTTCTCCTCACATGAATGATTCACCCTTGATAAAGGGTTAGGTACATCATGAATATCATCATCATTATCAACAAAATGTGCAAAAGAATACAAGCATGCTGTACGATCAACAAATTCCATAGCTATGACATCTCTAGTCTCCATGTCCCTAATATAGACATAATCAGGAGTGAACCCAAAAATTTTACCTTGTGCCTCATGAGTAATTTGGTAAATGGAAAGGAGATTAGTGGTCAAGGATGGTACACAAAGAACATCATCAAATGTACCCTCTCCCATAGGAATATAACTTTTCCCACAAACCTTCATGTATGCATTATTACCCATCAATATAGGTGGAGAAGTACAAGGCTTAATAGAAGAAAACATATCCATAGAAGATGCCATGTGATGTGATGCACCTGAATCAAGAAGCCCTTTACCTTGCTCAGGATGTGTGGAATCAATGAGTGCTTGTCCTTTACCTTTGGATGATGATGTAGATGTAGATGTAGAAGCTTCCTGATGTGTAGAAGAAGGAGTAGACACTGATGAGGGCTGTTGGATATTGTTCTTTTAAAGAATGTGAGTGAGCTCATCAATCTTCTTATGGAAACATTTATGCTCATCATGTACTAACTTTTTGCAATAAGCACATTTATCTCTCTTTCTTCTAGATGTTTCCTCTCTTGAAGAGGACTTGGATTCAATATTATGTTCTGAAGCAGAGTCATCACCTTTGTCATGTTGCTTAGGATCCTTGTGTTTTTTGTTTCCCTTTCCTTTGGGAGCCTTTGGAGAGGAGTCATTTGCAACCAAGATTTGATACTTGGAAGGCTTCAATTGACCCTTGTGTGCTAACTTTGCTTGTTCCCTTGTGAGATGAGTTGCAAATTCATCAAGAGAAGGCATTTTGTATGTAATATCAAGAGCATCCATAGTAGCATAGAATGTGGAAACAAAGATTGAATATTCAAGACCTAGCTTGGAAATAATAGATAATATCAATTGCTCATCATCTTTAGTAATGCCCCAATTAGAAAGCTCCAATCTAATAGAATTGAACTTAGAGAAAAAGTCTTGAATATTGTCAAAATCACATGGACTTGAACTTATAAGTTCATTCTCTAATTTGAATTTTCTTATTCTATCAGGTTTACCAAAGATTCCTTCCAATGTTGTCTAGGCATCATGAGGATGTGTGCAAGATGCAATATGATATAGAAAATCATGAGATATGGTGGATCTAAGAGAGCCAAGTGCTTTATCCCTTTGATCAAACCGTTTCCTTCTTTTTGCAACGCCTGTAGTTAGTTCTAGATCTTGTCCAAGAATCATTCTAAGCAATCCAATACTCATCAACTAATTAGAGATTGCTTGTTTCCATACATGATAGTTATGTGGAATGAGTAATGGAACTTTTGAAAAATCCATAATGAGATCAAATGATGACTGAAATGAATTGATAACTCCTTCAAATTATTGATTGAATTAAGAAAATTGAAATCCAAGTATTCACTAATTGCAAATATAGCAAAAAAAGACCTATTTCTGAAAGTGATATGTCCACTCCAAATCACTGAAATTTGATTATAGATCTGAAAAGTAGAGGAAAAATATGCACTTAAAAAAACTATTGCACTTGAAAATGTTACCAAATGTGCCCAAATAGAGCCTTGAAAGTTGCAAAAAATGGGATTTGTGATTTAAAAAAAAAATCAGAGAAAAAGATCCAAAATTACCTGCACCACTGTGTAGATTGTGAAATTCTACCCCAAAACAAAAAAAAATTGCTTGGAAAAAGGAGTCTGTATGAGGGAGATATCACTGTTTGAAAATTGCCTCTGAAATTATTATTTTTGAATCACCACCGCCACACCTTCAAAAGTCAAATGACTCTAGATTTGGCCTCAGATGTCCGATTTGGATGAAAAAAAATTCAATTTAGGGGTTTTTGGACCTCCTCTATATGATGCCAACCATTGATTTGCACCAAAAAGTTCCAATATTTGCTTGCAATAGAAGGTCATGAAATACGACTCTCAATCTCCTCCAAATTGTGATGTCCAAATTGCCAATGCTGCACCAAAAATAAGTCAAGCCAAGATTGCACTTCTTGAGAAGAGGTCTTCACACCATGAGATCTCTGATACCATGTTAGAGTTTTAGGTGACTCTAAAACACCCCTAGGATCAAATGAAAGACCAAGAAAACTTCCACAAGAGATTAGCAAGACAATTGCATGAAGATGCAAGAATGCTATTATTGATAATGGACTTGATTGACATCCAATGGATTGATTTAAAATGTACATAATAGGCCTCCTTATATAGAAGAGGCAATAAGAGACAAAGATAAGGAGAAGATAAGCTATCACCTACACAAGGTGGAATCACATGTCCACCAAAGGTGGATCATCCTCCATTATGCAATGAAGTATGTGTGATGATGAGGATGATAATGTGATAAGTGCACTAAAGGTGGAATGTGATAACAACTATGACCACCTAGAGTGGAAATCCTACACCATGTGTTAAATTGAGGTGCAAACTCCTAAGTGTCTCAATAAAAAATTACTATGCAATGCATTACCCTAAGTAAGCTTAAGTGAGTGTAATTAGTGAATATTTAATTAGACCAACATACACAAAGAACAATACATACAAGTAAAGCACAAAGCAATAAGGAACTCATAACACAAAGACTTATTTTTGAGGAAACCTTGGCCAAGGAGAAACCCCGGTGGCTTGGATGGTACCCACAATTACATAATAATATAACAATACCCTATTAGGAAATTTTGATCATATTAAGAGTCATAACACACATCTAGTGCATTAGTCCTTGTTAGAGGACTCGACCTTGTTAGATGCCTCACCCTTGTAAGGAGTTCTATTGCAATATGAGCTCAGTGCTCAATGATGACTCATTGTACAAATAAAAAAGGTAATAGTTACAATAAAAAAATAAGTTTGTTGTAACACAACAATGCTCGATTAGTCCATAATATAACTTGCATATGATTCGATCAATCATCAAAGCTTGCATCTGACCATCAATACCACATCATAATATCATCACATAACATTGATATATCACATGGCATCATATCTCATGCTTGCATTCAAAAATTTACTTCACTATATACCTTTCTCAATAAATTTTCCATTTGGTTCACAAAAAGTTCTTCCCAAAATATGTGGCACAATATCCAAAATTAATTCTTAACAAATTCTATCCAAGGTCTTACATCTAGGATGTCATCCCTGCAATGCTAAGCAATTGAATTGGTAAAACAATTCAATTCCTTAGGTCAATTTGTTCATTTACCAAAATTGATTCTGAATAATGCAATCTCTACCAGTCAACACATTTTCCATCAAAAAATTATAATAACATTGTTTGATCATAGGAGAACATATATGAAGAATATATGAATGCCAAACTACCATTATCCAAAATTATGGGCATTACTGATTACTCTGCTAAGCTCGCTAAAAAAACTTTCTTACTGTTCATTGTTTCTTGCATAATACTTAGGCATATTATATTTGCAAAAGATGACCAAAATTGAATCTTGGGTTAGACAATCATACCAACTGACTTACTTACCATCAATAATAACATCCAAATCTCCATAACTAATCACTTTCTAATAGGGGCATACCCTCAAACCCCCTTGACAACCATAATTATGAAAGGTGCAGTTGTGTATTATGAAGTACATCATCATTGTAGCACTAAAGATTTGGTGATGCACTACACAAGTGTAAAATAACCATGGGATTCATACCTTCTATAGGTAATATCAATAATATGAGGTTATTTTTATTATTATATTAATTATAATATCTTGTTTGTTCGAGCATGAGTATGAGACCAATACAAGCTCATTATGAGCCAACACATTAGTAACAGTTATAAAAAACCAAGAGTCACAATTAGAAAGCAATTCCATATTAGAAGCCAAGTATGGAAGGCCAAAAGTCACAAAATAGAATTTCATTTTATATGTAAGGGACACCACCCTTATTTTACTTCTTTTAATATCAAAAACATAAAATCTAATTTTAGAAGTCATATGAAAAATTGAACTTGGATTTCTGTAATGCAAGCCTACCATTTTAACCCATTAAATTCAACCCATTGAACTCATAAGATTAATTTTAACAAATACACAACATTTTAACTAATTAAACTCAACCCCTTGAACTCATAAAATTCAAAAAATAATAGATATTAAAAAGCCATCATTATTATTTTCCCATTATGTAACCTTACATTTTGAAGATGATGCCATGAGGCTGGAATGTACAACTTCCATGCAACCAGGGAAGTTTTTGTCAATGATTTGCAAGGAATATCTTTATTTCCAAGAAATTAAAAAATAAATATAATAATTTTTGGTGTGCTTGATAAAGAATATCACCACACAACATAGAAAGTGAAAAATGAAGGTGATGTCGTTTTATCACAAGAATGCTTTTTATACTACTAAATGCTACTAGTAACATAAATAAGTTATAAAAAAATGATATAGCAAATATTTGACCATGAATATAATCATGAACAAAATCATAAATCATAAATGATCTAGAAGTGACATAAACTAACCACAAAGAAAAGCCAAGGGCCTTTTATATGGAAGTCAAATGAGTTGGCATGATTTAATTAGCATGCTACAATTGTGTGTTACACTATTCAATGAGTAAAATTAATATAAGATGATCAACATATCCAACAAAAAAATCCAACAAAATCATAACCCTGTTTCCCAACAACATGGGCACATGGGAACAATTCTAGTGGACACATGGAATGCCTTCAACTAGAATCAATTATGTCATTATTATCCAAATAATAATGGTCTTAAATGGGCAATGGATCATGGTTTCATATTGTAATGTTAACTTTGGCAACTTACAAGAGTACATGGATGTTCGGTTATTAAAATGTCATGATACAATCTAAGTCTTCATAACTATTTGTGAGAGTACAAATACCAAACCAAACATATAAAGAAATTATAATAACACACAAGATTCAACATAGACAAGTCTACATTTTAATTTGGCTATATGATAGTGAAAGAGTATATATTTAAATTATTATTACATATTGAAAGATTGTAATCTAATTGGTGAATATTTTGGTATATTTCTTAATTGAACATTAGGATATTGGAAGTGTGTATATATTTAAATTGTTGATTTCAATGTTTGTAGTTTAATTACTAAGTTCATTGTATGTTATTTAATTGGACACAATTAAATTATTATTATGTAAGAGGCTAAATCCAAGATTAATTATAATGTGTTTTGATTAATTATTATTATTATTTAACTCAAGTAGATTCAAACCCAAGACCTCCCAAATAAGAGGCTCACAATTTATTGTTGTGCTGTAGGCTCTTGCTTCCAAGTGTGTAACTATTATTATTATTATATATTGAAGGGTTGTATTTATTTAGTGAAAATCATCATATGTTTCTTGAATATGTTAGCTTTCAAGACTCAAATCTTTTGAAAGATGTAATTGATTTAAGCTTAGCACCTAAATGATCGTGATAAATTGACTTTTATTTACAAGAGATCCACAAAAGATAACATGTAATTGAAATGCATGTTTATTCATCATATGGTAATTTACTTCAAAAATATAATTCAAAATTTTAATTTAAAATATTATCACAAATATTTTGTGAAAAAATAAGATTATTAGTTGAAAAAAATTAAGAACGTACATAATTTTAAACTATAATAAATAAATAAAATATCACTATGCTTATAACCTTTTAAGAATTCTTTTGCAATATGAAATATAAACACTTTGGTGAAATGGGGGACAAGAATGAGAGGATTTAAGACAAACTTATCATGATTTGCCCATTTTGGTTCACAATATGTTGGACCTCACTTCAACATTTATTAAGTCCACGATTTCAAACTTTGCAAAATGATAGGCATTAGTACTTTAAGTGGAGTCAAATAATGGGCTTCTTGATATGTATATAAAAACAAAATTGAATAAAATTCACTCTTATTTATTGATATGTTAAAAAAAAATGATTGAATGAAGTTCAAATCTTAGGACTTAAAGTTCTCTTTCATTGAGGAGAGTGGTACAATTAAATAATGTACATAACTCTAGTGGAGTATATAAGACAAAGATCAAATGTAATTCCAAATTAGGATCTACCATTTGACTTGCTTAAAATAAATAAAAGGGAAAGAGACACACATGCATTTCCAAAATGCCTAAATAATTAAACAAAAATTCATGCAAGTGTACATGGCACATAGATCTATGCCCATAAGGTGTAAACATTATAAACATTGACATTTTTTACTCAAACCTCTAGAAAAGGCTTGTAGATATCAAATCCTAAATTTTCTCAACAACATATGCATGTACAGTTAGAAACACAAATAAATGAATGGCAAAAAATTAGAGTAGCATCTACAAACCTTACCATACAACATTACCTACTAGTACCATTAAATGCAATAGTTGTAACAAGTTCTATCCCCTTCTAAAAATTCAATGATGTAGGAGGACCTAGCGGTGTAAGGGAAATCCTATATCACCAAAAAATATGGCTTCATATAGTTTTGGATTGATGTTTGTGCATTTATAGATACCCATTTGGGAAAATATTGATAATTTTAATTCCAACTCTCAACTTTCCATTGTTATTTTTCAAGGTCAGTATTTTGACACACCTTGGGAAATGTGCAAATGCAAAAAATGGGTTTTTTTTTTTTGGTGGGCCATAATTATGTATAGATGGAGGGTGTGACTTTGAGGAAAGGTTGTAATTAAAAATTTAAGCACAAAAGAAAAATGAATAGATCAAAATGCTTCACCATTGAAAGTTATTACAGCTTTAAGTTGCTTGAAGACCTCCTAGAAATCCTTTGGGGCCACATTTGAGGCACTAAACAACCTTTTACAACCCCCAAAAATGGGGGACATCCATAGTCATTCTATAGGACTATAGAGAACTTAGAGAGCTTTTTGACAATGTAAACAATTTGTCAATTGGAGTTCCTAGCCAAAAGTTATGGTTCTTGGAAGTTGGACCACTTTTTTTAAATCCTTCTATTTTTACACCAACATCTAATTTGAATTCTAGAAACTCTATTTTGGTGTTGACCACCCAGTTTCAAAATGCAACTTCTATTCTTATCCCTAAACCTAAAATAGGCTATTTAAGGCTCATCCTTGAGGTGAAAATGTAATTTTTTGGAGGAGTTTGGGAGAAGGTACAATGAGAAGGGTTTTTTTAGAATCTAATATCATTGTAGTCCACAGAGAATGTTTTTGGGTCTATTTAGACTATAATACATGTAAGAGCTTCTTATTTTAGATAATAGAAATTTCCCTTTTCTGTGATGTTCATTTTTGCGTCAAGTTATGCCCTCCTCATCCAAATAGAAGATCTTTCTCAACATCCACATGTTCAAGCACAAAATTGGGCTTGAACACTGATAAATCAATAAAATAGAAAGGATTCAAGCCTCTCAATGAAAGAAAGATCAAAATAATAACCATTTCCATCACAAGAGATTATACTGAAAGCCATCCCTTGTAATCATTATAAAATATTTAAAATAACAAACTCATGCATATGAGAAGACAAGGAAATGATAAGAAGTCATGCATTCCTCAATCAAACCCTCTAGAATTAACATCTATAGCTCAAAAATCAATCACAAAAGAAAAAAAGCACAAAAATCATAATACATCTGATTACTAGGTGTGTAATGTCTCTCAAATAGGTTTCGAGTAAGTGGATCGAGGATGGGGAATGTAATCACTCTATTTATGAATAATATTCTCATTATTTCTAGACTAAAATCATGTACAACTCTATGAGAAAGTTCCTTGGCTTTCTTTCAAAACCTCATTAATAGCCATTGTTTAGACACACGATCTTTAAATTCTAGAGATCTCCATCTCACCCAAGTTTTTCTAACATTAATAAACACTCAATTGGCCATCTCATGCTAATTGAAGACCTAGAGTAGTGCAACATTCAAAAGAACCCAAATAAAAATGATGACCATTCTCAATGATATAAATACTTACTTTATAATGCTAGGAGATCCTTAAGAGAAAAATAAAACCATGATCTCTAAAGAAAGAAAACAAGTAGTCACCATTGAATATGTTTTTGCACAAAGCTCTCATTGAATCATGATCCAGAGCCTCCCATGATAACCTAATCTACTACTATAGGTTCTTAGATATTTTTCTTAAGAAATCAAATTGCATACATAAATTTTGCATGTCCTCTATTCCCTTTCTTGTAAGAAATTACCATGATGCTACAAGTACTTCATAATTATAGAGTAACCTTACTAATGCTACAAGTAACACCATGAAAATTAACCCTTGTTACACCAAATATAACTTTGATGATGTTGCATGTGACCTTCACTACATTGTAGGCATTCGTTGTAATGTTGTAATAACCATCATGATATTTAAGTGACTCACTATATTTTAACCACCATGATGAAGTAAATAAAAAAAATCCACTTTGTCATCTCTACTACTAAATAAACTAGTGACCCAAGGTATCCAAAATGCTAACAAACTAGAATTTTCAACTATCAAATTGAAATAATCTAAAGCATAACCTTGTTGCACATGATTCATTAACATCACTCCATAGATCTTCGGGTATTGAAAACCCACATCCGAGTTATCTATATGATACATGGTTATAAATGGAATACAAACTATGAAATTCATAGATATTAGAGAAACATGGATCCATTAATGAACTAGATCCAAATGTAAGTAAGCTCAACTCTCCATTAGTACTAAGAAAAATAGAGACAATGCATACTTTTTTTTTTTTTTTTTCACAATACCACTATTAGATCCAAAATTCGGATCTAAAATGTTGCAAATCAACATGAACTAATTGCAACTTGGGAACCCAATAAGAACTACAATAGTCATACACTAATTAAGAAAGTTACAATCAATTTCCTTAAATTGTGTATGAAGAATGAATGTAGATTTATTACTAACACCATTCAAAAAATCTAAATAACAGTTTCTTCATAAATCTACACAACTATATATTTTGGTTTACAAACCATACATACAAAATCATTTATGAAATTCTATCCATTAAAATGTTTGAAACACCCACAAATATGCAACCATAAGATCCATATTTCACTTTCTAGACAATGACAAATCTTCAGGGTAAGTGCACCAAGATGGTGTACAAAATGGGGTATAAGTGGACACCATTTTTTCTGAAATCAAGTAAACTTGAAATTGGACAAAACATTTGAGGGTCATCCACTAAAAATGACAAGATGTATAAAACATATAAATTTTAGTACTTTGAATCTACTTTATAAACTACAAGAGCTTTTACAAAATGGATAAGATTAGGTGGGTCAAATCCTACACACATGAAAAAACAGTTCTTAATTTTTTTAGAAAACATAATATAGCTGTTTTCGTGTGCAACACAAAAGATAGTTGTATTTAGTATTTCGCATATCCCTTTGTTAGGATGGTAGTTAAGAGTCATATCTAGAAGTTGTGTATTATTTTGTAATTTTATGATGAGTATTTTTTTGTTATGAATTATTGAATAGATTACATCCTAAAATTTTGGTACCCGTTCGTGTGCTAAGCATAACTTGCATCAAAATAATTGAAAATAGATTTAAAAATAAAAAATGTTAATATAATCAAGTGTAGAACAGTAATATGTAATTTATTTTGAATTTGGTTAAGTATATCAAAAGTTATTAAAAAAATGGTAGACATATGTCTGTGAGGAATGTCAAGGCATTAATAAAAGTAATTAAAGTTTACAATGTTAATGTTGTTCAATAAAAGAAAACATTATATGCTTAGAAAGCTAAGAAGACATGTAAGATCATGGTGGTGATTTTAGAGATACCCACTTCACCATTAGCATACTTGATGATGACAAAGACAAGAATTCATCTTATAAGGTGAACAAATGTCTAAAGAAAAAGAGGAGGGAAAATAGTCTCCCAAGCCTTTGGGTTGTTTCCCTAGGCTATCACCAAGCCATAAACCGATCAGGTTTTTTGGATTCAAATAACCCAATTGGATTTTTTGAAAATAAAAAATGCATTTAGAACTTGATTGGGTTTTGTATTACTACTACACAAAATTAGATTGTGAGAGAGAGAGAGAGAGAGAGAGAGAGAGAGAGAGAGAGAGAGAGAGAGAGAGAGAGAGAGAGAGAGAGATCGAGTTATGTATCATACTAAACAAGTGTCTATCATACCCCCCAATCCTTGTCTCCATCCCATCTGCCCCCCCTCTCTCATTTTCACTCTTTATCCTTTCCCCGTCTCTCTTTCTCCTATCCCCTTGTCTCTCTCACTCTTTATATCATATCCCCTAATCTCTCTCTCCTATCCCGCATCCCTCTTTCTCCTATCCCCTTCTCTATCTCACTCTTTCTATCCTTTCCCCAAATATCTCCCCCCCCCCCTCTCTCTCCCTCCCTCCCTCCCTCCCTCTCTCTCATTCTCTCTCTTTATCCTATCCCCCCCATCTCTCTCTCATTCTCTCTTTGTCCTATACCCTCCCCTCTCTTTGTCCTATCCCCCCCCCTCTCTCTCATATCCCCTAATCTCTCTCTCCATCTCTCTCTCTCTCTCTAGGCAATAGTTTCAAGAATTTATTTTGAAATAAACTTAGGTTTCAAGCTAGGCAATTTCATTTTGAAATCACCTAAATCAAGTTTTAAATAATTTCATTTTCAAAATCACATAAATCGAGTTTCAAGAAATTTCATTTTCAAATCACATAAACTTGAGGCAGTACATGTCCTTACCTTGGAGATGTTGATGATATGTTGCCTTGTAGTGTTGAGTCATATGTAATTTATTTTGAATTTGGTTAAGTATATCAAAAGTTATTAAAAAAATAGTAGACATATGCCTGTGAGGAATGTCAAGGCATTGGTAAAAGTAATTAAAGTTTACAATGTTAATGTTGTCCAAAAAAAGAAAACATTATATGGTTAGAAAGCTAAGAAGACGTGTAAGATTATGGTCATGATTTTAGAGATGCCCACTTCACCATTAGTGTACTTGATGATGAAAAAGATGATAATTGATCTTATAAGGTGAAAAAACATCTAAAGGAAAAAAAATTGGAGGGAAAACAATCTCTCAAGCCTTTGGGTTGTTTCCCTAGGCTATCACTAAGCCATAACCCAATTGATTTTTTTGGATTCAAATAACTCGATTGGGTTTTTTGAAAATAAAAAATGCATTTAGAACCCAATTGGGTTTTGTATTATTGCTACATAAGGTTAGATTGAGGGAGGGAGTGAGGAAGAGAGAGAGAGAGAGAGAGAGAGAGAGAGAGAGAGAGAGAGAGAGAGAGAGAGAGAGAGAGAGAGAGATATCAAGTTGTGTATTCTACTAAACAAGTGTCTATCATATCCCCCAATCCTTGTCTCCATCCCATCCCCCCTGCCCCCCTCCGTCTCTCTCATTTTCACTCTTTATCCTTTCCCTGTCTCTTTTTCTCCTATCCCCTTATCTCTCTCACTCTTTATATCATATTCCCTAATCGCTCTCTCTTTGTCCTCTCTCTCTCTCTCTCTCTCTCTCTCTCTCTCTCTCTCTCTCTCTCTCATCCCCCTCCCTCTTTCTCTTTATCCCCTTCTCTCTCTCACTCTTTTTATTCTTTCCCCAAATATCTCTCCCCCCCCCCCCCTCTCTCTCTCTCTCACTCTCTTTATCATATCCCCTCCTCTCTCTCCCTCATTCTCTCTTTGTCCTATACCCTCCCTCTTTTTGTCCTATCCCCTTCTCTCTCTCTCTCTCATATCCCCTAATCTCTCTCTCCATCTCTCTCTCTCTCTCTCTCTCTAGGCAATAATTTCAAGAATTCATTTTGAAATAAAATTAGCTTTTAAGCTAGGAAATTTCATTTTGAAATCACCTAAATCAAGTTTTAAATAATTTCATTTTCAAATCACATAAATCAGGTTTCAAGAAATTTAATTTTCAAATCACATAAACTTGAGGCAGTTCATGTCCTTACCTTGGAGATGTTGATGATATGTTTCCTTGCAATGTTGAGTCACTAGGTAGGAAATTTTTTTGCTCAAATGTCACATTCGAATAGTGCCTTTTTACGCGTTGTCGATTGTCAAAATGATTTGGTGAATTGTCTTTCTATTTTGTAATTTCCTTTTATCATCTAAACTTTGATGATCATAACTTAGGTAGTCAAAATTAGGATGATATTGGGGTGCATTTGAAAAAAAAAATCATTTTCAAATAATGCGCCCCTCTCAAAAAGTAACATCAAAAAATAGGACTAAATGTAGTAGTTTTGGGTTTTTTTTTTCATTACACTAGAAAAGGGGTAGCCACATGAGGCATTTGAGGGGTAGAGTTATCCCAATAATCAAAAAAATGGTCAATGAAAACTTCCTTAGTAGCAGGGGCACTCTAAAGAATGATATTATGGGGTGGGAAAAGGGAATTATGGAAGTTATATAGGTGTAGGATTAAAGCTTGATGGAGAATGAAAGAATTTTTGTCTTGACTCCTTTCATGAACTTTGACAATAAAGACTTATAAATCTTGGAAGAGAAAATATGGAATAGAGACAAGTCATGGTATTAATAGTGGTTTAAGAGAGGGAATTGGTAATAGTAGGTAACACCAAAGTGGCCTTCCAATGTAATGTATTTCATACTAAGAAAACATATCGTATGCCAAGGCTTGGGGGCTATTTACAATCAAAGCCACCACAAAGTTTGACAAGATATTTCTTAGCCTTGAAAAACTTATGGAGTTTGATCTCATCTAACACATTGGTCACCTTTTTCCATTCCCCCCCCCCCCCCCCCCCCCCCCCCCTCTATGGATAAACTAGTAGCCTGAATGATAACTTCCTCATTAATTTCAAAAGTTATCTCATAATTGTGATCAATCTCTCATTCCAAGAATTAACTAGCTACATTGAATATGTCTCATTGTAACCCTCTATAGCCTCCAAACACGGCATAGTCCCTCCTTCCTCAATAACCATCCAAGCATAGGAGTTCTTATGTCAATCATCCTCAATATTTCTTGGTTTGACCCCAACCATATCACCCCCATATCCAGGTTGGACCCTAAATTCCCTGAAATCTCTAGCATGAAAACATGGAGAACACCCAAGTGATTATAAATTTTGTAGAAAGACACTATCACTCAAATTCAAAAGATGATAAAGCCTTATAAAAACAACCACAAAAATGTTTTAGAAGTAATTATTCCCACTATAATGATTGTTAGGCATGATAAAGAGGTGGGTCACATTTTTCTAGTACAAAGCCACATGTGAAATGACAATTAGCCACAAAAAACTTATTTTGGAGTTAGACAATCATGATTAGTAGGGAGAGAATGATAATTAACACCACAAAAAAGGAAATCAACTTTAACATATTTGACAAAATCACACCAAATTGCTTCTATAATCTCCACATTATGAGTAAAGGTATTTAATTTAATACTTCCAAAAAGGTCATAGCTAAGTTCAAGCAGAGTCAAATGTGAATGAATCACAATCCTCACCAAATAGATGACTGCCCAAGTAGTCTAATAACACAAAACAATCATGACTAACATTGTCATGGTAAAGGGGCCAATAATCATTCTCTCCTAATTAGGGATTGGTCATCTTCTGGGAGAGGAGTCATTTGTCTCCAGCATTTAACTCTGTCAACCTCTAAACCCAACCTAACCAACACATCAACAACCATATTTCCTTCTCTATAAGTATAGCTATCATCAAGCACACCTAGTAGGGGAAAAACATTATTAAGGAAATTTAACATTGACCAACCAACAATCATATTCCTTTTATTGGCCTCAACAACTAACATAGAATCCCCTTCACTGATAATCTTATTCCATCAAGTAGAGACTATCAAATTTAGACCCCAGAAAGGGCTAGGGCCTCCACCACATTATTATAATTAGGACCAAAGTTTCCAGTAAAGACAATATTAAATTACCCCTATGATCATGAACCACACCACCACCATTAGCAAAACCATTTCTAGTAGCACCATCAAAATTAAGTTTAAGCTAAGTAGGGGGAGATGGTTTCATTTAGTGTTAACTTTGATCAACATTTTAGAATTATCAAAAGTATAAGCAGAGTTAGGGAGGTTCTAGTTAATGACGACCTAACAGTCCCATAGAAACAGGGGAGTGGAAGACTGTTTCCATTTGGAAACTAAAATGTTCTCTTGTAGAAGATTTACAACAATGATAGGCACATTCTCCACATGGTTCTTTTTACCTCTAAAGATGTGGTTATTTCTCTAATTCTAGATATTTTAACAAATATGGGGATAGGGTGAGGGAGTATCATCTTCCACAAAAGAATGATAAGTGCATGTGTCGAAGGATAAGTCTAATCGAACAAAAACTAATGTAGATCATCTATAAAAAATAAAGCTTAATTAAACTTGGGAAGTGTTATAGACAAAACTTATAAGGAAAAAGGGTGGGAAATGAAGAGATGATTGTTGTCTTCTTCAACCCTTTTATGTAGAACACACTAGTTAGGGAACTGTAAGCCCCTATTTTTACTTATTTATCAAGGATTAGGATTTAACATGTAGGGAAACCCACCATAAGTAATTGATCTTAGCGAGCAATTGAGCTTCCAAATACATTTCCAACAGGGAGTCTCCTCACTACTAACCAAAAGGAGGTAGAAGTACTGAACAATAAAATAACCGTATTGACTTTTATCCCATAGAAACCTATCATTGCTTGGGAAATGTGGGATTCTAAACCATCTAATGAGACTCTAAAGCTCCTCCACCAAAATAACAATATTAGTGTAAGGAAACTCAGGCACGGAAACAACTTCCTACAGTAATCTATTAAGGAAAGTATTGTGAAAATTCTTTTAAAATTCTTACAATTACATATTCAATATTATATAAATAATAATATTGCAATCAACCATGAATACATAAATTAGATAGAGAAAGAAAACACAAATACAAAGATTTTTCGGTGGGGAAAAACCTTTTAGTAAAACAACCTCACCCCTCCAAAACCTGCACAATGTATTATCTTCAACTCAAAGGTTACAACACACTTGCAGTGCAAACTCTTTCAAGACATGGAAGACTTATCCAGTAGCAATCAACAATACACTACTCACTCACTCAACTATCTATAGCCCTCAAAATGCTTATATAATGCACTTTCCATTATTAGGGCATCTTCCAAAGATAACTCTTACACATCATAGGAATCTGTCATAACCATTTTAGTCATGATTTCCTTACACACAATTAAACCTTCCAAAAATAGTTCCTATGTGTCATAGGAATCCGTCACAACCATTTTTAGTCATGATCTCCTTACACACAATTAAATATTCCAAAGATAGCTCTTACGTGTTGTAGGAATCCATCATAAGAATCTATCATAGGAATCTGTCATAATTCAAGATGCTGACATGTGCAAGTGGAGTGACACATCAACATGCCAACCAGACATGTACACTCACACTTACTTACATTATTTTCAAAAAATATATTTACAAAACAAATAATAAGAATAGGAATTATCCAAGGTTGAGACACCTTATTCCTAACAAGTAGGGATTAGTTGTTGGTCCACAAAAAGGGACTTCCATTGTTGGTAGGGGAAATATAATCCCTTAAAAGGGGTCCAAAATGCTCTTTTAGATTATGCATAATATGGAAGAATTTTCTCATAAAGAGAGGTTTACCTCCCTACCAATTATCCTCCCTAAGTTAAATTTTTTCACCCTTATTTACAATCCATACGAGCCCTTGTCTTAGGGTTCCTCTACTCTTGACAGTGTTATTCCATATTTTAGAGCCCAAAGGGGGTCATTATCAAAAAAGAGACAAGGAAAATAGGAGTAATGAAAGTATTTAGCTTGCACAATGTCACCCTAACTTCCATTGTGCATTGCTAGACACCAACCAGTTTTGGAGAGGAGGGCCTTATTAAGATCAATTATTTTTCTAATTCGCAAGCCTCCCATAGTCTTTGGTTTGCAAACTGTCTCCCAATTAATAAGGACGATCCTCGATTTTTCCTTGACCCTTGACCAAAGGAAGTTCCTTTGGATCTTTTTGAAGCTCTTTGCCATAGTTTTGGATATTTTAAATAACACAAGGACATAAACCGAGATATCTTAGAGAGGAGCAATAAGTAATTGAAGCTTACCAACACTACTTAGCACTTTTACTTTCCAAGCTGCTAGCTTTCTCTACATTCTTTCAAGGACAATGTTCCAATATTAAGAAGTCACCTTCTGAACAATGGGTGGAAGGCTAGGGTAAGTATCAAGCAGATCAACATGATGATAACCTAACACCAGAGTGATTCTCCTTTGCAAATCCTGGTCCATATTGAAGAAGTAAATTTTAACTTTTTTGAAGTTTATTTGTTGCCTCGACATATGAGCATAGTCATCCAAAAGCTTCTTCCACTTCCTAGATTAAAAAACATAAGAGATTCCAAACAGAAAAGTGTCATCGAAAAATTGTTGCAGAACTTTAGGAGGGAGCGAGGAGGCAACTCTAATGCCTTTAATATTTCCTTCATTGGTCATGGATACAAAATTCCTACCCATCACTCCAGCAACCATAATAAAGAGATAAGGGAAAAGGGCGTCCCCTTGCCTCAAACTGTGACTCGATCTAAAAAAATCCCAAGGCATCCCATTGACTAGAACCAAAAAGTGCACAAACACATAAAATCTATCTTGGAGAGGACAACAATGTAGGAAGTTCCTTTGGACAATTGTTGTATAATGTTATTATAATCATTTTCTTCTTTTTTGTGCAGTTCCCTTGGATTGCCATTTTTATTACTATTTGTAAATTTCAACTTTGATCAATAAAACTAAATAAATAGTGGGTGCTGTGAAGTTTTTTCAAGATTATTTTAAAGTGGGTGGTCCCATAAATTTTGTAGTGCAATTTAAGATTAAAAGATTAAACTCCAAAATTAATGGAAGTTGGTGGTCTTGATTTTGTATTAGCATATTCATTTTGCTTGAGTAAGAAAATCTTAAAAATAATATAAACAAATGATCTAAATTAAAAGAACTTAGATATGTGACAAGTGACAAAGAAAAATTGTAAGCTAGTGGGGCAATTTTTGGGCCCCACTTTTCTCAATCAGTAAAATATAAAGCGTTCAAAAGTAGGGGCTGCTATTTTTAAAATAAGATTCCAATTAATCTTGTAACAATTTTTTTAAAAAAACTTAAAGAAACACACTCCTTAAAAATAGATCTCTAAGCTCCTTCATAAAACCCCACCTTTAAAGTGATACAAAAGCTCCATGTAAAGTCAACTAAACAAACAAGATGAATTAACTAATACTTAATTTAATACTTGATTTAAACTGCCTCTTCCAAATTAAGACCTCCATTTTGATCATACTCACCTTTAGTATAAGATATTTATTAAAATTAAAGACACTCATCTTCTCCAAGTCGACACCTAAGTTCTAATCGAGCAACTCTCCCAAAGCTTACAAATTATCATAATCACATATAACAGCCCGCATGCCAATTAAATAACATTGACAAATGGCAAAAGTGACAAGAAGCACCACAGCCACCCTTAATAGAACCATTAAAAAATGAAAAGGCAGAATAAATAATAAATAAAAATATAAGAGAACTCCTTTTTACTAGTCTACACTCAAATAAGGCTCCCCTTTTGACCTAAATAACTACAATCTATTTATTAGTTGATGACTTTTTCATATGGTTGGGCACCACTTAAAGCTATAGCACATTAGACTAGAAGAAGATGGTATACCTCAAATTAATGCCACATAGAAAATGGCGGACTGTTGCACCTAATGAAAGTAGATACCCAAAAAATAGTCTACTTGTTGCTTGCCCTTTACAAGGGCCCCTCTTATCAACCAAATCACTAGTTCATATGTTTTAACCCATTCCGTTCAGTGAGACCAAGTAGATCTCATAACTACTACTAACATTTAACTCTATTATACAAAAGTCAAGACTACATCAAATATTCTTTCAAAAAGACAAGCAAACTCTTTTTCTTTTTCCTATGACATTGCAGTGGGTATCAATCAAGTCTTCTGATTTCTTGTAGAAGGGACCCATCAAATGCAAATAAGTCATGTTTTCATGACAACTCTAGGGAAGCACAACAAAAGTCCAACTGTGAGTGATACATTATCATTTCAAATGTCCAAATGTATCTTGTTTTCTTCAATCAATTTCAAACAGGTATAAATGCTTCAGACAACTACTTTTTGTCATCTGCAATAATCGTTTCCACACTACTACCTTGAGTTTTGAGTTGAATGAATTGGTATTGGCGTGAGAGCCGAGAAAGCCTACCAATCACTTGTTCTGGGGAAGTCATATGCTCTCAAATAAAGATGAGTTTCATGGTTACAATGATGATAGAAGTGGATAATATCATCATTGTCATTCCTTTCTGTTTGAGAGCATAAGTAAATAGTTTAGAGGGTCCAAACTTCATACTTGAGAAGAGCTGAGATGGGTCCAAATGGTTGAGGAAAATTCATATTTTTTTTAAAGGGAAGATAAAATAAAATGATTAAAATTTACATAATATTAAAGATTGTTTCTAAGGGAAATTTTTTGTAATGTAATATAATAAATATTTAATAAAAATAAGTTGATGTGTCTATATAATAATTAAATAATTTTGATGATAGGTCGTTTGATTTGTTTAGAATGATATTGTGCTGACTTTAAGTCGTGTTCAATTCTTCAAACAAAGAGTAATAAATAGACTAGGTTCTTCAAAAGGAAGAAAGTGTCCAATTCTTTAAAATGAAGAAAATGCTCACTCACATGCAAAAAAAAAGTATTGGAAGTTAATAAATAAGAGTGTGACAACTTATTATTTAAAAAAAAAATTAGAATAATTTTATCATGGGATTGAGATTTTGATTGGTAAAGCACAAATACATTTTGTTTGAGAATTAAATTACTTACATTTATAAACTATACTATGCATTTAAAAAAGAAAAAAAAACTATATTGATTTATAATCAACATAACTTCCTTATCGAATTAAATACTTATCATATGTACCTTTTAAAAATATTTTCATCTAAAGAAAAAGACAAAAAGAAAAGATGATTTTTAACTATTTTTCTAAAGAATTATTGTACATATCTATATTGTTCACATTCACAAAATTTTTCAAGTGAATTATAATACGACAAAAGTATTTTGAGACACTTTCTTTAAAAAAAATCACTTAGAAGATATTCACGAGTACTTATATTTGGATAAATGTGTAGCAACTTCACGATATGAAGAAAAATATGAAGAAAGTGTTAGAAATGGAAAACACAAAAAAATTTGCATACTTTCTTTTTCATACTATTCACTCTCCTCTCTCCTTTCTATTTTCTTTTATATATATTTTTGAAATTTTATTATTTTTAAATTTCAAGGCTCATGTTATCCTCCTTGACCTTTGTCTTCTCCCCTTAACCGTGTTATCCCATTTTGTATTAGTGATTTATATGCTATATTGATTAATTATTATCGTTATGTTCATTATGACCATGAACAAAATAATTGTTAACATTTTTTAATTAGTAATTTTAGAAATTTATTAGAACCTTTTTAATGAAAAAAATTTTTATGATCACACATCATTTGAAAACTACAAAATTAAAGGTGTCGGACTAACTGCCAATGTTCCCCTTCAAGATTCATGGCATGGTTTAATCACCTCCAGTGTTTTATAAGTCTAGTAGTTATATAAGAAATTGACAGGCCAATCTTTTGGTGCAATGACAACCTAGTTTGTAACAAGTGGTATCAATTATATTGGTACAGAATCCCAAGAGGGGCTGAAAATGATACCTTTATTCAGAAGGCAACCATGACAGGGATTTCATTGTCAATTCTGCCTATAAATTAATTTTTGAAAAAGAATTAGTACATAAATACTGAGGGAAAGTTTGGTTTAGCCATTTGATCCCGAAAGTAAATATTTTCTGGTGGACCTCTATGCACAGGAAGATCCTTACCATTGATAAACTAAGGAAAAGGATATTCCAAATACCCAACAGATACTACCTTTGTAAGGGAGTGGAGAAAAATATCCCTCATTTGTTCTTGGAGTGTAATTATGCCATCAACATATGAAGTAGGTTGCTACAAAAGCTGGATATCGTTTGGGTGTTTAATTTTGGGATGGACCAATTCGCTGAGAGTTGGCAATGTCTGTTCATTCACCCCCTTCTTATCCAAATGTGAAAATTTATCCCCCCCCCCTCCATGTTTGCTGGGGCATTTAATAAAAGGAAAGAAACAATAGGGCATTTAGAAATGAAGAGAGGAGTGAGGAGATTGTTACTAGTATTATCTGCAAGCTTTTGGTGGAAAATATGAAAAGCTGCAAGTGGAAAAAATTGGTGAACCCCCCCAATCAGAAGGAACAAAGGATTTCCAAAAAATGGAATTTAGATGACGGGTTCTTGGAGATTGATAATTCCAAGCAACTTTCTAGGAAAAGGACGAGATGGAGATCATCTAGGGAGAACTGGGTTAGACTTAATTTTGATGGAGTGGCGAGAAAGGAGGGATCTACAAGAGGTGGTATAGTTAGAGACAACAATGGCATAATGCTTTTGGCTTATGTAGGATACATGGGGAAAGTATCGAATAATGTGGCGGAAGCAATGGCTTTGCTATGAGGTTTGAAATTGGTAATTAGTGTTGGATGGGAGAATGTGGAGATTGAAGGTGACTCAAAAATAATAATTGACACTGTGAAAGGCATCATGAATGAAGGTTGGGCAATCAAAAGGGTTGTGGAAGATATTAGGAATTTATTAATCACCCTAAAGAGATTTGAGGTGCACCATATTTTTTGAGAGGGAAATGG
Source organism: Cupressus sempervirens (assembly GCA_028749045.1). NCBI lineage: Eukaryota > Viridiplantae > Streptophyta > Pinopsida > Cupressales > Cupressaceae > Cupressus > Cupressus sempervirens. Next base: position 129,013,145 of record CM053786.1, on the reverse strand, counting down.
GGTGGCAGACGGGATGGTGGCGATAAGACTAAAAGTATAGGGTCTACAGTGCTGGAGAGATTTTGGAGTCTTAGTCTCTTTGACTCTTACCAAACTTGGTAAGACTCTTAGTGAACAAAGACATTAAATCATGACTAAGTTTAGTTGGGAGGCTTTCTCAATTAATGATGACAACTTGTTGTTGAGTGGGCAGATGTCAGATAGATGGCAAGGCATGAAGAAATGTGTACGTGTGATAATTATCTCGCATGTTTCGAAAGGGAGAGGATATTAAAGAATGATACAAGTGTATTTTTAATGATCTTCTTATGCATGTTCTCATACATAGTGCTGAGTAGAGTTCAAATTTTAAAAGGTTTGGGTGTATTGGGAATTATGGAAAACATTGGAATTGGGGCAACGATAGGCGAAACGTGACAACTCAGCACAGATGTGACACAACTATTCATAACAATAAAGGCCTTTATGAATACTTAAAGCCACCATTTCTTTTTGCCTAAGTGTGATTGCATTATTAGTATTTGCCTCTAGTTTTTGAAAATGATGAGAATTTTGGTGGAAGTTGCTACTATGGGTGGTGATCTTCTATGCATTGAACGTTCGATGGTGGAGGATGTCGCCTATAAATTGCTAGTTTGGTATATGCTCAAAGAGGGAGGGTTTATCCCTTTTATGGAGGCGCTAAATGGTTATGATGAAAGTTGTTCTCTATAATTTGTTAACTCATGGGAGGATAGAAATGTTACTATTAATGGTATTTTGTTACATATTTTTGAGGAAGTTATCTCTGTGGTTACGAGCCTTGCTATGAAGGGGAGGAAGTGGCAGAAGGTGACTAGGGTTGCTGATGAGGCGAGCCTAAATAATTTTTTTCTAGAAGGCAAAGAACCCATTCATCACAGGGGAGGGTTTATGAGGGAAAAGCCCTCAAAGCCTTGAAACAAAGTCTGCTTGGTGCCGATGAAGTATTTAACACTTGAAGGAAGGTATGGTGTCTGCTATTATTATCATTTTCCTCTTTTGAACCATTTTTGTCACCATGATCACATTTCTATCCCATTTTTCTGTTACATGATTTGATTGATACGGTTGTCGATGTTAATGAGAAAATGAGGAAGGAGGTTAACTATACCATTCTCCATCAAGGGCTAATGTTTCACCTTTATCAATTTCACCTTGCTCTAGTACCCCTAGAATTGTTGAGGTGGGTATCCCTACTCTCCCTAACCCCCATCCCCACCAAATCCCTCTCAAAATTACTACACCAAGAGCCCCCACCCCCCAGCCTTCCCATAGTGGGTCCCTTATGGAGAGGGGGAAAAAAGGTAAGGAGAAAGAGTTGGAGGACTTTGAGGATGAGAGGAGAAGTGGTAGGAAGAGGCCTAGGAGAATTGCTAAGTCTAATGCAAAAAGGAAGTTGAGGTTTGGGGCCTCACAGGAGGAGGATTTTGATTCGGAGGAGATGACCTGCCCTAAGAAAAGAGTTAAATAGAAGACCTCAAACTTTGGTGGGGGGAATATGGAGGTGGAGGTCTTAGACTCTTCAATTTATGGTTCTGGAGGTGTGACTAGAGGTGGGAAAGAGATGACTCATGTGTTAGATTCCATTGGATTGGGGTGTGTGGACCTCACGTGGGACTAGTTCCTTGACATGATGGAAAGAGAGCCCTCCCCCATGATGGTGTCCTCATCGGTAAACAACCAAAGATAATGTTTTCCCTAACCCACTAGTTTTGCAAGAAATTGCTAAGGACCAGGTGGATGGTAACCAACATGGTATATAGGAGATCCCTGCAAAGGCCTAGAAGCTGTTTGATAAAGAGATGAGGGAGAGAGTCTATACCTTCGAGAAAAGAGTGAGACCTCTGGCCAAGTTCACTATCGAGGCCACTCATGCTGCAACTACCACCTTGCACCTGCTGAAGGACAACCACGAAGGTGATCTAACCAACAAGGATTCCAAAATGTTATTTGACTTCCTAGATGAGGATTGGGCTAACATCATCATCAAGGAGAAGGACGACAAGAAGCCCAATGAGGGTTGTTTCCTCTTTTTTCCTTATGTTTATCATCTGTTGGTTTATGAAATTTGATAATTTTAAGGCAATTGTGCCTTTATTTAAAAACTTTTATAGTTTATGTTGTTATGGTACAAGCAATATTAGTTTAATGTCTGCTAAAACTCTTATTTTCATCTATCTAGTTAATGTTTTTATGATTGTAAGTATTAGAGGGTAATCTTGTCTAGTGGTTATTTGCTAGTTGTTGACCAGTTTGACTATTGTAAGGATCAACCCCCTTGTTTGGCTGCTTTATAATTCAAAAACAAGTGGTATCAGAGCTTGATGACAGGTTCAAATCTCCTTGGGTAACGTTGAGGGGGGTTGTTGGACTAATCACCAATGTTCCCTTCAACATTTGTGACATGGTTTAACCACCTCTCATGTTCTACAAGTCTAGTGGTTGTACTAGGCATTGATAGGTTGATCTTTTGGTGCAACAACAACCCTAGTTTGTAACAAAAGGATCATTTTTTTTTACTTTAAAATGAAAATAAATGCCCAAACCCAATCTAATATCACCAATATTTTATGGCCCATTCACATAAAGAAATATGAATATATGTGTATGCACACACGTGTGTGTGCTATCTAATATTAATAAATGTTGTCATTTTTTGAGTCAAACTTATTGACCTAGAATTGAATGGAACATGTGCACGTGTGTGTAAGATTCATCATTTTCTATCTAATATTAATAAATTTTTTTGTTATTTAATTAATTGATCTTTGGTTCACAATAATTAAATAGTGATATTGTAATCAAAATTCTTGAGTCAAACTTACTGACCCAGAATTGAATGGAACACTTCACTCTCATTATTGCATCTTTGTGATGCTAACATAGGTGAAGCACCTACTCTAGCTCGTTTAACTACAACGCTTCCTCCATTTAAACCATTGAGTGCATAGTTGCGCTTAACTATGAAGTTTCTTCCATTTAATCCCACTCTGCTTGCAACCCCATAATTAAACACACTTAAAATAAAGTAGTCCTTAGATCAATGAGTACTAAGTCACCATTCATTCTCATGAGAGATTGATTCTTATGAGCCAATACCCATGAAACATGGGTCAATAAGTTTGACTCAAAAACCTAAAGACTTGAATCCTAATACCAATATCATGCGATTTGACTTGGTGTGGAATATATCTCTTATTATCATTAATTAATTTTTTTTTTCAATTAACTAATACTTCTTCTAAAATAATTTATGTAATTTTTTTACTATCAAAATAAATAAAATTAATACTTTATTTCCTCTGACCATTAATTATGCATTGGATCCTTCTTAATTCTTTCAACTCATAAATCCATACACTATTTTAGGTCTTACCCTATTCAATTGTTGAGTGCTAGAACATTAAGAACCTACATTATCTATCAAGTATTTATAATGCAAAGAGTCTACATTATCTATCAAGGGTTGGAAATTAATTAGACATGGTGAAGTAATGAGATACCTTGGGATACCTTTTGGAATTGGGGTGTCACTCAAGACATGTGGCGGTGATATCTCAATAGAATTAGAACTAAAATTCTCAATTGGGGAAATACATTTTTATCTTTCATTGGAAAAATTCAAGTTTTCAACAAAAATCTCATTGCTACACATGTGCACTACTCTTCATGTTAGATGCCTTCCAAAAAAGATATGATGATTTAATAAAATATATGCATTAATTTCTTTGGGCCAAATGGGATGGCAAGAGAGGATTTATATCTACCTCATGGACTCATTGTATTCAACCCAAATGTAAGGGCGGTTTGGGTCTTATTGACCCAAGAACACAAGGGTTATGTTTAGCCACCAAATGGATTATTCGAGTTGTCCATCAAGATGAATGGTAGAATATTAGATCATTCAGAATCACATTAAATTTGCCGCTACCAAGGGAAAATGGGACCATTTTGGGTGGCTTAACAAGATTCTTCATGCTTCTTTTTTCTCGATTAAAGCTTCTCCTACTCTTTAGTCTATATAGAAGGCATGGCAACATAGCTATTATGTTTTGACATGGAGAGAAAATTTACTCCAACATGGATTTAGTTTTTCTTCATCCTCTTTTTGATGGAATAAGCATATTCACTATCATGATCAACCAATTGCCTTAAGCTTTCCAAAACAAGCTTTTTCCCTTTCTAGAAAGGGTTTCAATAATGTTGAAGACCTTTGAGATTTTCACACTATGAGTTGGCTATAATGGCAGATTATCAAAGATCAGTACAATTTATCTAATAAATATGACTTATCTTTCTCATTTTTCTTAGGTGCTTCATGCCTTTGGAAATGAGTATGAAACTATGTACTCCTATTCATTACAATTTCTACAAGGATTTGTTATGGCCACCATCTCATCCTTTTATATAGTTTCTCTTGACAAAGGTCTACTTACATCTGCTTCTCTGTTTGCCCTTGAAATCTTGCTTGAATTCCAAATGGAACTATAGGTTTAATGATTTTTTTGTTCAAATCGTTTATCTCAAATATGGAATTTGAAAGCCAACTCAGATGCACAATTAATTTCTTAGAGAATCTTACATTGAAAACTAACCATAGAGGACAGGTTGAAATGGATGATGATCCAACCAATTAATTGTCCAATTTGTCAAAGGCCTAAAATTGGGTTACATATTAATATCATTGTTGAGGGAGTTAGACATGTTATTTTGTTGAAGATATAGGTCTAAAGCTATCTTTCATTGCCTCAATAATGTTCATGAGGAAGCTGCTCCTCTTGGGATTTACTTAGACATCTTTTTGGGTTTGACTTCTCTTTTTTTTCAACTATAGGCTGAGATTGAGAAGAGCTTACATGTGGATTTCTAGATTCAAGAGATCAAGTCAAAATTCAAGTGTATGCTTATTGAAAGGAAAGCCGTCATGAATCACGGTTTAAATTCTTTCTTTCAACATTGACATGTGTCTTGTTCTATTGCATTTATGTTTTCTAACTATTGTAAATACTAGTAAACAATGTAATGTTTGTTGTAACAATAGCTATGTAACTTTGGTTGTAGTAGCCATGATAAATACTAGTTAGGCAATGCTTTTATCTGCCAATTGCTTGTTGCCTCCTTCTTATATTCTTTTTCATTTTCTCAATAATAAAAAATATCAAAAATCAAATACAAAATTATCAAGCTATCTTCTACCATTATTGTTATATGATGGGTGTGCTAAATTTCTGAAAGCAACCAACATTTCAAACATTCAAACAATGTTTTAAAATTGCAACAAAAAAATCTTTTTTTTTTACTATAACATTATTGTTTATTATTTAGGTTTATCTAATAATCTTATAGTTTATTGAATAAATGTCCATAATAAATAGCATTATATATATATATATATATATATATATATATATATATATATATATATATATATATATATATATATATATATATATATATATATATATATATATATATATATATATATATATATATATATATATATATATATATATATATATATATATATATATATATATATATATATATATATATATATATATATATAGAGTTTAGATTCATATTTTCATTCTTCACATTTAATTTTTAAATTTAGATTTAGATTTTTGAAATTTTATTATTTTTAAATTTCAAGGCTCATGTTATCCTCCTTGACCTTTGTCTTCTCCCCTTAACCGTATTATCCCATTTTATATTAGTGATTTATATGCTATATTGATTAATTATTATCGTTATGTTCATTATGACCATGAACAAAATAATTGTTAACATTTTTTAATTAGTAATTTTAGAAATTTATTAGAACCTTTTTAATGAAATAAAATATTTATGATCACACATCATTTGAAAACTACAAAATTAAAGGTGTTGGACTAACTGCCAATGTTCCCCTTCAAGATTCATGGCATGGTTTAATCACCTCCCGTGTTCTATAAGTCTAGTGGTTGTATCAGAAATTGACAGGCCAATCTTTTGGTGCAATGACAACCTAGTTTGTAACAAGTGGTATCAATTATATTGGTATAGAATCTCGAGAGGGGCTGAAAATGATACCTTTATTCAGAAGTCAACCACGACAGGGATTTCATTGTCAGTTCTACCTATAAATTAATTTTTGAAAAATAATTAGTGCCTAAATACTAAGGAAAAGTTTGGTTTAGCCATTTGATCCTGAAAGTAAATATTTTTTGGTGGACCTCTATGCATAGGAAGATCCTTACCATTGATAAACAAAAGAAAAGGGTATTCCAAATACCCAACATATGCTACCTTTGTAAGGGAGTGGAGAAAAATATCCCTCATCTGTTCTTGGATTGTAATTATGCCATCAACATATGAAGTAGGTTGCTACAGAAGCTGGATATGGTTTGGGTGTTTAATTTTGGGATGGACCAATTCGCTGAGAGTTGGCAATGTTTGTTCACTCACCCCCTCCTTATCCAAATGTGAAAATTTATTCAACAACCCCCCCCCCCCCCCCCAACACACACACATACACACAACGTTTGTTGGGGCATTTAATAAAAGGAAAGAAACAACAGGGCATTTAGAAATGAAGAGAGGAGTGAGGAGATTGTTACTGGTATTATCTACAAGCTTCTGGTGGAAAATATGAAAAGTTGCAAGTGGAAAAAATCAGTGAACCCCCCCAATCAGAAGGAACAAAGGATTGCTAGAAAATAGAATTTAGATGACGAGTTCTTGGAGATTGATAATTCCAAGAAACTTTCTAGGAAAAGGACGAGATAGAGATTGTCTAGGGAGAATTGGGTTAAACTTAATTTTGATGGAGTGGTGAGAAAGGAGGGATCTACAAGAGGTGGTATAGTTAGAGACAACAATGGCATAATGCTTTTGGCTTATGTAGGATACATGGGGAAAGTATCGAATAATGTGGCAGAAGCAATGGCTTTGCTATGACGTTTGAAATTGGTAATTAGTGTTGGATGGGAGAATGTGGAGATTGAGGGTGACCCAAAAATAATAATTGACATTGTGAAAGACATCATGAATGAAGGTTGGGCAATCAAAAGGGCTGTGAAGGATATCATGAATTTATTGATCACCCTAAAGAGATGTGAGGTGCACCATATTTTTTGGGAGGGAAATGGGGTGGTAGACGGGATGGTGGCAATAAGACTAAAAGTATAGGGTCTATGGTGTTGGAGAGATTTTGGAGTCTTAGTCACTTTGACTCTTACCAAACTTGGTAAGACTCTTAGTGAACAAATACATTAAATCATGACTAAGTTTAGTTGGAAGGATTTTTAGATTAATGATGATAGCTTGTTGCTGAGTGGGTAGATGTCATAGAGGACAGATGGCAAGGCATGAAGAAAGGGGTATGTGTGATAATTATCTCACATGTTTCAAAAGGGAGAGGATATTAAAGAATGATACAGGTGTGTTTTTAATGATCTTCTTATGCATGTTCTCATACATATAGTGCTGAGTAAAGTTCAATTTTAAAAGGTTTGGGTGTATTGGGAATTATGGAACATATTGGAATTGGTGTAACGATAGGTGAAATGTGACAACTCAACACATATGTGACACAACTATTCATAACAATAAAGGCCTTTATGAATACTTAAAGCCACCATTTTTTTTGCCTAAGTGTGATTGCATTGTTAGTAATTGCCCCTAGTTTTTGAAAATGATGAGAATTCTGGTGGAAGTTGCTACTATGGGTGGTGATCTTTTGTGCATTGAACCTTTGATGGTGGAGGACAACACTTGTAAATCGTTGGTTTGGTATATGCTCAAAGAGGGAGGGTTTATCCCTTTTATGGAGGTACAAAATGGTTATGATGAAAGTTGTTCTTTGCAATTTGTTAACTCATGGGAGGATAGAAATGTTACTATTAATGGTATTTTTTTACATATTTTTGAGGAAGTTATCTTTGTGGTTATGAGCCTTGCTATGAAGGGGAGGAAGTGGCAGAAGGTGACTAGGGTTGTTGATGAGGCGAGCCTAAATAATTTTTTTCTAGAAGGCGAAGAACCCATTCATCATAGGGGAGGGTTTATGAGGGAAAAGCCCTCAAAGTCTTGAAACGAAGTCTGCTTGGTGCCGATGAAGTATTTAACACTTGAAGGAAGGTATGGTGTTTGCTATTATTATCATTTTCCTCTTTTGAACCATTTCTATCACCATGATCACATTTCTATCCCATTTTTCTGTTACATGATTTGATTGATATGGTTGTCAATTTGTTAAGGAGAAAATGAGGAAGGAGGTTAACTATACCATTCTCCATCAAGGGCTAATGTTTCACCTTTATCAATTTCACCTTGCTCTAGTACCCCTAGAATTGTTGAGGTGGGTATCCCTACTCTCCCTAACCCCTATCGCCACCAAATCCCTCTCAAAATTACTGCACCCAGAGCCTGCACCCCCTAGCCTTCTCATAGTGGGTCCCCTGTGGAGAGGAAGAAAAAAAGTAAGGAGAAAGAGTTGGAGGACTTTGAGGATGAGGGGAGAAGTGGTAGGAGGAGGTCCGGGAGAATTGCTAAGTCCAATGTAAAAAGGAAGTTGAGGTCTGGGGCCTCATAGGAGGAGGATTTTGATTTGGAGGAGATGACCCGCCCTAAGCAAAGAGTTAAATAGAAGACGTCAAACTTTGGTGGGGGGAATATGGAGGTGGAGGAGGTGGAGATCTTAGACTCTTCAATTTCTGGTTTAGGAGGCGTGACTAGAGGTGGGAAAGAGATGACTCATGTGTCAGATTCGATTGCATTGGGGTGTGTGGACCTCACATGGGACTAGTTCCCTGACACAGTGGAAAGAGAGCCCTCCCCCATGACAATGTCCTCACTGGTTAATGTTACAACCAAATATAATGTTTTCCCTAACCCACTAGTTTTGTAGGAAATTGCTAAGGACTAGGTGGATGGTAACCAACGTGGTATGCAAGAGATCCCTGCAAAGGCCTAGAAATTGTCTGATAAAGAGTTGAGGGAGAGAGTCTATGCCCCAGAGGAAAGAGTGAGACCTCTAGCCAAGTTCACTATCAAGGTCACTCATGTTGCGACTACCACCTTGCACTTGTTGAAGGACAACCAGGAAGGTGATCTGACCAACAAGGATTCCAAAATGTTATTTGACTTCCTGGATGAGGACTGGGCTAACATCCTCATCAAGGAGAAGGATGAAAAGAAGCCCAATTAGGGTTGTTTCCTCTTTTTTCCTTATTTTTATTGTCTGTTGGTTTATGAATTTTGATAATTTTAAGGCGATTGTGCCTTTATTTAAAAACTTTTATAGTTTATGTTGTTATGGTACAAGAAATAGTAGTTTAATGCCTGCTAAAACTCTTATTTTCATCTATCTAGTTAATGTTTTTGTGATTGTAAGTATTAGAGGGTAATCTTGTCTATTGGTTATCTACTAGTTGTTGACCAGTTTGACTGTTGTAAGGATCAACCCCCTTGTTTGGTTGCTTTATAATTCAAAAACAAGTGGTATCAGAGCTTGATCATAGGTTCAAATCTCCTCGAGTAACATTGAGGGGGGATTTTTGGACTAATCACCAATGTTCCCTTCAACATTCGTGACATGGTTTAACCACCTATCATGTTCTACAAGTCTAGTGGTTGTACAAGGCACTGATAGGTTGATCTTTTGGTGCAACGACAACCCTAGTTTTAACAAAAGGATCCTTTTTTTTTACTTTATAATGAAAATAAATGCCCAAACCCAATCTAATATCACCAATCTTTTATGGCCCATTCACATATAAAGAAATATAAATATATGTGTATGCACACACACGTGTGTGCTATTTGATATTAATAAATGTTGTCATTTTTTGAGTCAAACTAATTGACCCGGAATTGAATGGAACATGTGCATGTGTGTCTAAGATTCATCATTTTCTATCTAATATTAATAAATATTTTTGTTATTTAATTAATTGATCTGTGGTTCACAATAATTAAATAGTGATATTGTAATCAAAATTCTTGAGTCAAACTTATTGACCCAGAATTGAATGGAACACTTCACTGTCATTATTGCATCTCTGTGATGCTAACATAGGTGAAGCACCTACTCTAGCTCATTTAACTACAAAGCTTCCTCCATTTAAGCCATTGAGTGCATAGTTGCACTTAACTATGCAGTTTCTTCCATTTAATCCCACTCTGCTTGCAACCCCATAATTAAACACACTTGATTTAAAGTAGTCCTTAGATCAATGAGTACTAAGTCTCCATTCATTCTCATTAGAGATTGATTCTTATGAGTCAATACCCATGAAACATGGGTCAATAAGTTTGACTTGAAAACCTACAAACTTGAATCCTAATACCAATATCATGTGATTTGACTTGGTGGGGAATATATCTCTTATTATCATTAATTAAATTTTTTTTTTCAATTAACTAATACTTCTTCTAAAATAATTTATTTAATTTTTTTACTATCAAAATTAATAAAATTAATACTTTATTTCCTCTAACCATTAATTATGCATTAGATCCTTCTTAATTCTTTCAACTCATAAATCCAGTACCCATTTTAGGTCTTACCCTATTCAATTGTTGAGCATTAGAACATTAAGAACCTACATTATCTATCAAGTATTTATAATGCAGAGAGTCTACATTATATATCAAGGGTTGGAAATTAATTAGACATGGTGAAATAATGAGATACCTTTTGGAATTGGGGTGTCACTCAAGACATGTGGCGGTGATATCTCAATAGAATTAGAACTAAAATTCTCAACTGGGGAAATACATTTTTATCTTTCATTGGAAAAATTCAAGTTTCCAACAAAAATTTCATTGCTACACATGTGCACTACTCTTCATGTTAGATGCCTTCCAAAAAAGATATGATGATTTAATAAAATATATGCATTAATTTCTTTGGGCCAAATGGGATGGCAAGAGAGGATTTATATCTACCTCATGGACTCATTGTATTCAACCCAAATGTAAGGGCGGTTTGGGTCTTATTGATCCAAGAACACAAGGGTTATGTTTAGCCACCAAATGGATTATTCGAGTTGTCCATCGGGATGATGGTGAAATATTAAATCATTCAGAATCACATTAAATTTTCCGCTACCAAGGGAAAATGGGACCATTTTGGGTGGCTTAACAAGATTCTTCATGCTTCTTTTTTCTCAATTAAAGCTTCTCCTACTCTTTAGTCTATATGGAAGGCGTGGCAACATAGTTGTTATGTTTTGACATGGAGGGAAAATTCACTCCAACATGGATTTAGTTTTTCTTCATCCTCTTTTTGATGGAATAAGCATATTCACTATCATGATCAACCAATTGCCTTAAGCTTTCCAAAACAAGCTTTTTCCCTTTCTAGAAAGGCTTTCCATAATGTTGAAGACCTTTGAGATTTTCACACTATGAGTTGGTTGTCATGGCAGATTATCAAAGATCAGTACAATTTATCTAATAAATATGGCCTGTCTTTCTCATTTTTCTTAGGTGCTTCATGCTTTTTGAAATGAGTATGAAACTATGTACTCCTATTCATTACAATTTCTACAAGGATTTTTTATGGCCACCATCTCATCCTTTTATACAGTTTCTCTTGACAAAAGTCTACTTACATCTTCTTCTTTGTTTTCCCTTGAAATCTTGCTTGAATTCCAAATGGAACTATAGGTTTAATGATATTTTTGTTCAAATCGTTTGTCTCAAATATGGAAGTTGAAAGCCAACTCAGATGCACAATTAATTTCTTAGAGAATCTTACATTGAAAACTTACCATAGAGGACAGGTTGAAATGGATGATGATCCAACCAATTAATTGTCCAATTTGTCAAAGGCCTAAAATTGGGTTGTAACGCCCCGCCAAGGGATCCAAAATAATTAACCTAAAGTTTCACTAAGTTTGCTAAACATTTTTTTTTAAATTTTAAAGTAAGAATGTATAACATACACATCAAACACATAGTAGTGGAAGCAATAACATGTAATCATCGATAACCATACATAGCAAGTTACATTTCTTAAGGATCCCAAGACGTTGAGTCACGTTTAAATTTAATTAATTCTAAGTCTAACAATTATCACATACATATGAAAGAATAATCAGAAGTCCCATGTCCATATAATACATTTGTTCTGAATGCCTCTTGGCAAATTAATTCGGAATGCTCAATCATCCACTATACAAGTCACAGGTTATGAAAGGCTTAAAAGAATATACATATGTAAAGATAAAGATACAACATCCTCAAATCCCTGATACAAAGTACAGTAAAAATATATGAAACTATACACTATACATTATACATCCATACATCCATAATGATAAAACATCTATCATAAAATCTAACCATCCCTCATAATAATCCAAGAACATAGTGAAGATAAAGGCCAATCACGAAAACTCCAGCCACGGTGACCACGGAACGGATCTCAATGGTAAGAGTAAAAAGCACTACCACCCGACCGTGTGGAACCTAAATGGTCCACTCCCACCGCGCTGAGGAGATAGTCTCAAGTCCCAAATAGGATAACAAAACCTATAATCATAAATACTCTCTAAGTCCAGGAAATCCTATAAGTATGCTAACTCAAGGGTTCCTAAAAAGATCGACATCTAAACCCAGAGGTACCACAAGACACGTAGGAAACCTAATATGCAAGCAGGAAAGTGTCATCGCAAAAGTCACGTAGAAGTTACCCGAGAAATCCTTTAGGAATCCCGGGTCCCTACTGATCCCTGCGGCCACTAGTATCCTCTCGTACTGACGAGGCATACTATGGAATGCAAGGTCGTAACCAAGCATTCTCTCTACCCCATCCTAGTCTATACTAGCACTCAAGGCATGGGAGAGAACATACAATTATCTTATTAGGTTCATTTTCCCTTATTTAGTGTAAATGTTTTCACTTATTAAAACAACTTACAATGGGTTACTCCAGGCAGCCTCTTAGGGCCCCGATCCCCATTGCAAGCCACTTCTCGACACTACACATAGATAACCTACCCTAGGCTCATGAAATCATAAATCAAAGAATCATAATAAAATCACCTCAGTCCTATACAAGCAACTGAAAAACATCACAAGTATAATCCATAATAATCACATCAGTTCTCTATGAGTATTTGGAAAGCATCAAATAATAATCATAATGATCACAACAGTTCTCTATCAGCAACTGAAGGAATCAATGATAAATCACAATATCCAATGGTTCTCCAATGAGCAACCAGAAAGTATCCCACTAATAAATCACAGTACTGATCGAAGACTCCAAAATGGTCAAGTCAAAACATGTCACACAATGACATCATCAAGAACAAATCATACACTTCAGTCCTCTCAAAGCGACTGGAAGGTAACTCAAGCATAACTGATCGAGACTCAAAAATGGTTAAGTCAGGTATCTCATAAACATACACCTCAGCTTCACACAAAAAGACTGGAAAGCAATAACAATCAGTAAATTCATCCATCATAGAGCATATCACACATCAGCATGGTTGGGTTTAGAAAGATCGAGAACAAATCATCATAATATCACAATCGCATAACCCTCGAGCCTTTGGTAACCTAAACTGGTCAACACTAGAACAAACCCCAAAACATAGACAATAGAATAGTCACATAGAAAACAAAATCATCACATAGTTAGGTATGAATGATAATGCATTATTAAGTTAATGTAAGGTTTGAAGTTCCAGTTTTAGGTATGTCTCAAGTAATAAGTTTTCGCAATTAGCCCATTGCTATATTTAAATGATTGCACAATTACCCTATAAACAATCTAAGGATAATCTTTTATTTATTAAGTTATAAAAAATGACCCTTAATGACTTTAAATAAAACAATTACGAATTTATTAAAATCATTATTTACAAATTTTTAACATCATTAATTAAACTCTCGTTAATAACTTCCATCAAATTCTATAATTTTATCAAATAATACCCATTTATTAATTAACTTTAATACAATTAATTAAATTAATTAATAATCATTGATCTAAATTCTTATATTAATATCTTCCTTAATTATTAATTTATTAATATTTAACCAAAAATTATTAATAAATTTAATATTTACAACAACTATATTAAAATGCATTAATATTTAAACTATTAAATATTAATAAAGATCATTAATAAAACATTATTAAATGACATTTATTAAATAAGTATTCATAAATTAATTAATTAATATTAATAAACTATTAATAACTTTATTAATAAAAATTATAAATTAAAATAATAATTAAAAAATATATATATAAAACTTTTAACAAATTACTTTAATTAAAATATTAATAAAAGTTTATAAGAAACTTTAACATGTCTTACTTTAATTCCAAATATTAATAAAAGTTTCTAAGTTTGTAAGAAACTTTAATATGAATAAGAGTTTACAAATAACTCTAACGTAGTCTTGTATTTAGTTTAAACATTAAGAAAAGTTTTATCAACAAAAAACATTATTAAAACTACCTTTTTTGATAATAGGCCGTCAACAATTTACATAGCCATGCATTTAAAAAAGACCGCAACATTTAAATGATGTCGCTGCAGGTACAGGCATGTATTTAATTTTTATATATTTTATTTTTTTTAATTTAAATTTTCAAACCCAAAACCCCTCTTAAAATATATATATATATATATATATATATATATATATATATATATATATATATATATATATATATACTTTTAAAAAAAAAAAATTGATTTAACTTAAATTTATGTTATTAAATTTTATGAATTATAAAATTTAGATAAAACAATTTCCAATAATATGTATCTAATAGAGAAACTATTGTTAACCGTTCAAATTTTTAATATAGAATTCTCATTTTTAGATTCGAACCTTTCTCAAATTAAATCTTTTGTGTTTTTTTTTTTAAAATCTAGAAAACTAGGATTTTCTAATTTCTTTTCTAATCTCTATGTGAGCAGAATATATTGACAAGCATCTAATAATCTACAATATTGAAATATTTTAAGCTTTCATCACAGAAAAATTCGAACTCACAATCCACAGGCACGAAGAAGACAGAGAAGGAAATTGTGTAATTCAATCAGTGATCAAAACACAAGACCCTACCTGAACCTGATGCTAACACGCAACCACCTGAGAATTGTGAGAAGATTCGCTTCCAAAATTTACATCCAAAATCTCCTCTAAAATTTGTCCCCAAAATTCGTTTTCCCAAAATTCGTGTCTCCAAAACTTTGTGTCCTTTTTTGAAAATGAACCCCCAAAGTTGTAATAAGGAGTTTTCTCCTCAAATCGGGGAACTAATTGTGCGTTCACCCGAGAGGACTCTTTGCACAACTGAGTTAACTCCAAATTAACCTTTATTATCTTTTATTTTATTTTGCATTCAACTTTCATGCACATTAAGTTGATTTATTAAATAACTTTATTTAATATTCACTTGACTTCTATTTTAAATTAATTTATTACTTTAATCTCATGTGCACTTTATGAAATTAAAATAACGTTATTAATTTCTATTATTTAATCTTTTAATTTAATTCTCAAATTTAAACTATGCTTAGATCATGCGATCTAGAATTCTTAATAATTTAATATCTTTCAACTTTTAAATTTATTTTAGAACTTAATTGATAACATATTTAATTAATTTAAATAACAATAATATTTAGCATTTATTTAAAGATGAACTCCAAATATATTATTATTAAATTAAATAAATATTATCCTGTTCTAAATTTATCTTTGAACTTTAATTTCCAAATTTAATTCTTTTATTTAATTAATTTCTCAATTAATTAAATATTAAAGATATCATATTAATTCTCTATTAAATTAAATCTTTAATTAATCTTTTTAATTAGACCTTAATTAATAGAAAACACATCAAGGACTCATATAACAACATACGAAAACCCAACATAGAAAAACACATACCAAATCAAACAAAAGGGTTATAATCACGAAATTACATCATTTGATGCATTCGGAGGGTACTTAACTCAGATACTTGTCCTAATTATTCAATTAGGACAATTGGCTAAAGGATTTAGGATTTGGACTTAAGAGTTTATCTCCCCTCTCTTACCATTGAGACAGTGAGATAGGGTTCGCTCATCCTGACAATTCAGGGAAGTCGATACCCGGTACCTGCAACCTGCATAAAATCCACGCATGTACAAACACAATATTCTAAGCTAAATAGACAATGGCAGGAAGTGGTGCATCGTGTAGATCCTGACTAGCAGGTGACTACGACTCCCTTCCTTACCCACATCAGAAATACCATACATAAATAAAACAAACACGCACACCATACACATGTAGTATGGGGTAAGTATCCATAAGAAAGCACGTGTGATAATAAACCATCTAACTAATCATCATCGATAACTGAAACCATTGAATAATCATCATACATGTATGAAATATAGAGTACCAAGTAATCTCATCATATAATAAACTGAGTGTAAACCAACATCTGATAATCTCTAAAATAATAATACTAATCATCAAACATAAATTGGCCTAAAAGAGTTTGGCAATGATATCAGGAATGCGACTTAGGGGCAGGCACTACATGGGTTACATACTGATATCATTGTTGAGGGAGTTAGACATATTATTTTGTTGAAGATTTAGGTCTAAAGTTATCTTTCATTGTCTCAATAATGTTCTTGAGGAAGCTGCTCCTCTTGGGATTTACTTAGACATCTTTTTTGGTATGACTTTTTTTTTCCAACTATAGGCTAAGATTGAGAAGAGCTTACATGTGGATTTCTAGATTCAAGAGATCAAGTCAAAATTCAAGCGTATGCTTATTAAAAGGAAAGCCATCATGAATCATGGTTTAAATTCTTTCTTTCAACATTGACGCATGTCTTGTTCTATTGCATTTATGTTTTCTAACTATTGTAAATACTAGTAAACAATGTAATGTTTGTTGTAATAGTAGCTATGTAACTTTTGTTGTAGTAGCCATGATAAATACTAGTTAGGCAATGCTTTTATCTACCAATTGCTTGTTGCCTCCTTCTTGTATTCTTTTGCATTTTTTCAATAATAAAAAATATCAAAAATCAAATACAAAATTATTAAGCTATCTTCTACCATTATTGTGATATGATGGGTGTGCTGAATTTCTGAAAGCAACCAACATTTCAAACATTCAAACAATATTTTAAAATTGCAACAAAAAAATCTAATTTTTTTACTATAACATTACTGTTTATTATTTAGGTTTATCTAATAATCTTATAGTTTATTGAATAAATGTCCATAATAAATAGTATTAATTATATATATGTGTGTGCGTGTGTGTGTGTGTGTGTGTGTGTGTGTGTGTTTATATATATATGTGTGTGTGTGTGTGTGTGTGTGTGTGTATATATATGTATATGTATGTGTGTATATATATATATGTATGTGTATATATATGTGTATATATATATATGTGTGTGTATATATATATGTATATATGTATTTATGTGTATATATATATATGTATACATATATATATATGTACACACACACACATATATATATATATATATATATATATATATATATATATATATATATATATATATATATATATATGTACATATGTATATCTATATATATATATATATATATATATATATATATGTATATGTACATACATATATGTATGTACATATACATATATATATATATATATATATATATATATATATATATATATATATATATATATATATATATATATATATATATGTACATATCATATATATATATATATACCTACAATAAATGTCTTTTAATTTCCAATATCTACCTACTTCAACATAAAAAAAGTAGCAATTTTGTTTTATTTTTTACCAGGTTTGCTAAAAGAAACAATCACTCCATAAGACAGTCTTAACTCCTATATTGTGTTTCCCTAAAATAATAATAATGAATATATAAAAAGACACATATCTTTTCAAAAGTACACATATGTTTTATGTAAGATTCCTCCTTTAACCTAAATAACTACGAATTAGTTAATTATTAATTTGCTTAGGCACCCCTTACATGCTACATCAAATTAGACTGTAATAAGATAGTGTAGCTCAAATTAAGACCGTTTCACCTAATGAATGGAGATAGCCAAGTAGCTTACTTTGCTTTACATGGGCCCTTCTTATCACCTGAATCCGAATCACTACAAAATACCAGCTGTTTCAAATGTTAAACCCATTTCATTCAGTGAATCCAAGTCAATTAAAAGTAGATTTCATGCCTACTGATAATATTTAACTCTATTGCACAAAAGTCAAGGCTACATAAATATTTCTTCCAAAAGACAAGCAAACTCTTTTTCTTGTTTCTATGACATTGCAGTGGGTATCAATCAAGGGACCCATCAAATGCAAATAAGTCATTTTCCATGACAGCTCTAGCGAAGAACAAAGAGAGCTCAAGTGCCAGTAATGCATGTTATTTTCTTCCATCAATTTCAAACTGGTATAAATGCTTCAGACAATAATCTTTTTGTTATAATCTCTTCTCTCGTGCTGTGAATTGAGTTGAATGGACTAGTATTGGTGTGAGAGAAGAAAGCCTATCCATCACTTGTTATGGGGAAGTCATATGCTCTCATATAAAGATAAATTTTATGGTTATAATGATGATAGAAGTGGACAAAATCATGTGACTGATCAATTGTCAATTTTTTTGTGCTTGAGAATATAAATAAATAGATTTAGGGGGGCCAAATTTTAAGTTGAAAAGCGTAGAGGTGGGTTAAAATGGTTGAGAAAATTCAAAGTTATATTAATACTGAATTTAAAAAAAATAATATTATGTATAAATAAAAGAAAATTTTGATAAGATAATAAAAGGTTTTTAATGAGTCTATTAGAGATCAAGGCCTCTTGAGTACAGATTTTTATATTAAAAAAATGGTTAGATGGGAATCATGTCTCACACAAACTAAACTTAATCAATATGATATTTATAACACTTTTGAAAGTGAATCTATAATAAAATAAATCAAGTGCAGGCAAGAGCCTACAATGCATTCATAAATTGCGAGCCTCTCATTGGGGAGGTCTTGGGTTCAAATCTACTCGAGATTAACACATAATAATAATTAATCTAACAATAATAGTATAAAGATTAAATTTGTCAATAGTTATAAGAAAATAATAGTGTTTATATTAAAAAAATTAATTTTCAATTTAGAAAGTTAAGAAAAATTATCATTTAGTTTTTTAAAAAGGACATACATATTTATATATTAGAAAAATAATATAAGTTCTATATGTTTCATATACAATTATATATATAAATCATCTACAACAATAGGGTAGTGCTTCTTGAACATCTGTTCCTATAAAACTCAAAATATACCAACCAATCAAGTTAGAGTAAAATAGTTTTAATCAATTTAGAAATTAAGAATCTCACAAATAAACATTAGAAAAATTAAAAATCAAAATTAGAAACAAAAATAATTAAATTTAATTGGTTAATATGGAAACAATTAATCACCACTTAAGTTCAAGTGATTACAATAGTGTAGTGATTAATCAGTATCTTTTTAAATAGGCAACTCATGCTTTACCATTTTCCACATTCATTGTAGATCTTAGGGTTTATGATCATATTGAACTCGATTCAATGTATTTGTCCATCTTCTTGATAATACTCATGAAACTTCTCTAGAATCTGTCTGTTAGGTCTTTACCTAATCTTTTCCTTGACTTTAATGATCCAACTCATCAATCTTATCTTCAACACGTTTTACATCTCCTAGGAAATCAACTGAGTTAGCTTGATCATACGATTTCTTTGAATTTATTCTCTTACTGTACTTGACAATGTCTAATCTCTGATATTTAGTCATCACTAAAATACTTAGTAGCTTTAAAACTTTCTACTTGATGTCAACTAACTTTTCGGTCGATGCTAATGCTCGGTTAACACTAGATTTGCTTGACACTAATTGTAGCTTGGTTGACACTAGCATTACTCGACACTTCTTAGTATTTTACTCTTCTGCTCAACTTGGCTTAGATTTCTTGACATAAAAAACTACTTTTCTTTATCAAAGTCTATCTAATCAAATGTCCATTGTAACCCCCCTTTTCAAAACTTCAACCTTTTCTTTAGGTTCTATACGTATGAGTAACTTCTCAAATCCTCTTTGTCAATCAAATAGATATGACATTTAGATTAGGTAGCAATATGTCTCATCCATAGATTTGACATCGATGACAAAATAACAATTGTTTCAATTGTAAGTTTCCAACAATACCAACTAATTATTTACAATAATGTTAAAGGAGACCATTAACAATGGACTAGGAACACAACTACTAAGTCATTAAAAGAGTGGGTACACAACTCACCTCCAATGTGTGGAGAATGAGAGTTTCTAGATAGATTTTTCCTTTGTTGTTAGACAACCATCTAGGAGATACTATCATTTTCATCCCCACCACAAGAGGAGGGTGGATGAACCCCCAAAGAGAGAATCATTATATTCTATAATAATAGAATGTTGTTAATGTCAAACTTCAATTATTGAAGGCTAGGGAGAATCAAGAATAGTAGTAGTCAGAGAAGGGTCCACATTGTTAAAGGAGGTTGAAACAATAATATGAGGTGGAGTCAAGTCCACTTATATCATTAGCCTATGAAGAGTCATCAATAGAGAAGTCAAACTCCAAGATAGTCAAATAATCACTATTTGTATTCTTCCTTTAAGTAACAACATGTTAATGAAATGAGAGAGAACAATCTATAAAGAGTTCTAAATTCTCTTTTTATTTATTTTTATGATAAAGAGTGTTCTTTAAAAATACTTTTAAATATAGCTATTACCATATTTACATCAATGTTAAAGAAGAAAACTACTTTAAATACCATTTAGAAGCCACTCCAGGCTTAGCTAAAGATATAAATTATTTATATTTAAAAAGAGTTGTAGCTAAAATTTTAAACACTTACATGATTAAAGAAAAATGGGGGTGATACTATAATTTAACAACCACCTTAACTTTTTTTATGATATAATTCACTAATCTCTCACATGTCTTATTTCTCACTACATATTTCAATAAAATTCAATATTTTTCAAATTAGGAGTATCATCTTATTCTCCTTGGTATTTCTTCTCTTCTCTCCCCAACTTCCTTATCCTCCATTTTTATGATAATAAACTATATAGTATTAACTTTTTTATTAGCTATTTTAGAAATCTATTGGCACCTCTATTTATATAATAAATTATTTTTACTACACCATCATTTGAAAACTTATAGGAAATTAGAAAAAAAAAACCAAAATGGAGATA
This sequence comes from Cupressus sempervirens, assembly GCA_028749045.1. Taxonomy (NCBI): domain Eukaryota; kingdom Viridiplantae; phylum Streptophyta; class Pinopsida; order Cupressales; family Cupressaceae; genus Cupressus; species Cupressus sempervirens. The sequence goes on along the minus strand of CM053786.1, from coordinate 128,991,823 downwards.
TAACTAAAATGTAATTTTAATAAAGAAATTCATATATTGCTAAAAAATGCCCATATCCAACCAAATTTGGAAAAAAATAAAATAATAATTTTCTCATGTCCATTCACACATCACAACCTCCTCTATCCATTACTAATAAAGAAGACAAAAAAACACATTTTACTACAAACATTGAGTTTGAATATATTGGTTGTGTATAACTGCATTTTCCTTCACAATTTCTTCTATCCATATTAATTATTAAATTTTTAGTTAAGTTTAGTGTATTTCTTCTTTTCCTGTATATTAACTATATAAAATATCATTTTTTATATTAATTAAATTATGTTTAATTATTTAGTCAATTCATCATTTTTCCTAACCCTAAATTGGACGATGGAGAACGAATGACATAAGATCTTAATTTCCTATTTATAGGAATGCCCAATCAGAAGCAAGGGATGTCATGGACAAGAACCTAAGGAAGACAAGAAGTCAAGGGCTTTGCTTCATCAAGTGACCTAAGAGAAGAAGTCTGCATTGGCATGTTAAGAAAGAAGGCTTAAGGGTATGAATGCTTGAAGGGTGAACATGCTATTAGAGCTGAAATGTATGAAGGCCAAGCATAATGGAGGACTGAAATAGAGATCTATAATCTACAAATGAAGTTCTAAGTTGTTATTTGATCAAGCCTTATTGTTACTTTCTAATAATTGTATTAGTCTAGGGTAAATCCTTTGGATTAAGGTTGACCTAACAGTCATTTGTAAACCCTTTAACCGGGTGACATTCCAAGTGAATGGTCTAAAATTCTTTAACAAGGCTCACTCCTAACAGGGTGATTGAAATCCTTTAATAGGGTCTAACAATATGTATTATAACATTTAACAGGGTTGGCCTTTCACAGGGCATCACTTTAGAAGAGTGAAAAAGGGTAGCATGTTACTAGTGGTTTTTTCCAAATTGGTTTCCACTTAAGTGTCAAATATGTTGTTGAATCTGTTATGTTTCATGTTTACATTTCTACAAATTGATTGGACAAGTAACCTACAAGTTTTAAGTGATTACATAATCTTATGGATGCATGTATGATGATAAATATTTTATGGGTTCACTGAGCTAGGAAAAGTTTTATTTATACATCTAGACCTTGGATAATTGACTCACCCCCCCTCTTAGTTATTCTAAAGTATTCCAAAAATTGGTATCAGAGCCATCTACTTAAGATGACTAGTTTAAAGGTACTAGAAGCACAAAGACCAAGATGTCAAAAAGAGAAGTACCCAAGCTTAATAGAGATAACTTTCCTGCATGGAAAATTTTGATGAAGCTACACCTTAGAGGACTTGGAAATCATGCACAATCTATCACTACTACTGAGCATGTTGATCCTATTGGAGCTCCAATTCCTGAGGATATGAAAAAGAAGAAAGAACATAACTAGGCAATGCTCGAGATTGCCTTTGCCCTAAGTTATGCTGAATTCAATGATATCAAAGGTCTTGATAGTGTAAAGAAAAAGTGAGATGCCTTAACCACTATCTATGGAGGAGGAATTAACGTTCTAAGAGCCAAAGCTGAAAGTCTTAGAGGTAAGTTTGATGATATGAGAATGCAAGAAGGTGAAAATATTTCCCAATATGCCTCAAGGATAAAAGATGTTGTTAATGCAATAAGAGGAGCTAATGGAAAAATAGATGATGATATTATACTAAGTAAAGTTTTAAGAATACTACTGCCTATATATATGCTATTAGAGTTTCTGCAATTCAAGAACTGAGATGTATACTAGGGAATAATCTATCACTTGAAGGTCTAGTAGGTAGACTCACTTCTTTTGAGCTATCTAAATTTGATAATTACAAACTTGAGAATATTGAATCTACTTTCAAAGCTAAGGTGTCATTGAAGAAACCTGATGAGAAGAAGAAGAAGAAAAAGATAAAGTATGTGTCTAGTGAAAGTGATATAGATGAAGAGGATGTAGAACAACTTGAAGCACTACTAGCAAGAAGATTCCATAAAGGTAAAGGCAAGTTCAAAGGTAAATTACCTATCATTTGTTTCAATTGTAATGAGGTTGGTCATATTGTTGCTAGATGTCTAGAGAATAAGAACTGCAGAGGTGGTGACAAGTACAAAATTAGAAGAGATGAGGACAACAAGGATTATAAAGACAAAGGAAAAAAGTCATGCTACATTGCTGAAGAGGAAAAAAATGATGAATTTGATGAACATGATGATGAAGTGGTGTATGTTGCAATGAAGCATGAATCTGATGAAGATGAGGCAACTACACTTTTGACTTGTGTGAACAAAAATGACCGATGGATCATTGACAATGGGTATTCACATCACATGACTAGAGACAAAATTAAGTTCATTACCCTAAATTATTATGATGGAAATAGTGTAATATTTGGTAATGATGCACCATGTTTGATAAAAAGAAAAGATTCTATCAAACTCACAAATAAGATTTTATGTGACAATGCTTACTATGTTGAAGGATTTAACTATAATCTCTTGAGTGTGTCAAAACTGAATAATTTAGGATGTAAGGTTGAGTTGAAAAACAAGATTGCTAAGATATATGACACAAATGGAAAACTGATTGGAAAGGATGATCAGACTAGGAGTAATCTATTCTATCTTGACATAGAGGATGCTACTTGTCTAGTTGTAAAATTTGATGATGTATGGCTATGGCACAAGAGGTTATGCCATGTTTATTTTGATAACCTGGTTCGTATCAATAACATGAGAAAAGTTAGAGGTTTGCCTAAGTTGAAGAAGCCTGATAATATAATGTGAAAACAATGTTAGTTAGGTAAAACGAAAAAGTCAAATTTTAAAAGTAAAACTTATTCCTCTAAAGAAATACTAGAGATTGTTCATACTGACTTGTGTGGACCAATTGAAGTAAAAAGCTACAAAGGAGATAAGTACATCATGTTGCGTGTTGATGATTATTCTAGAATGATGACAATTATGTTTCTGAAATAGAAATATGATGCTTTCCAAATGTTTAAGTGGTACTTAGTAATAGTTGAGAAGTAAATGGGTAAAAGTTTGAAATGTTTGAGATCTGATAAAGGAGGAGAATTTACATCAAATAAGTTTGAGATGTTTTTTAATGATAGAGGTATCAAAAGACAAACATTTGCCCCTAGTACCCCTCCACAAAATGGAATTGTTGAAAGAAGGAACAAATTTGTAATGGATTGTGCTAGAACATTCATAATGGAGAAAAATGTTGCTTTGAAATATTGAAGAGAAGCTATAAGTATAGTTGTGTATACCTTGAATCATGTACAAGTCAAGAAAGGTACTCATTCAACACTTTTTGAACTATGGTATGGATACTCACCAAATGTAAAGTATTTAGAAGAAAATGCTATATTCTCAAAGACTTCAGGAATAGTAAACTTGATGCAAAAAGTGAAGAAGGTATATTCTTAGGATATTCCACAAGAAGTAAAGCTTATAAGTGTTTAAATACTAACACTAACAAAGTTGTGGAAGGTACAAATGTAAATTTTGATGAATATACAAAAGTATATGAGGCTGAACGTATAACAAAATCAGAAGAATACAAATCATTTGTATACTTGTATGAAGGAAAACATGCTAAAGAAGATGTTGCAAATCAAGCTACAAACCAACTGCAAGTTTCAGTGACTACCGAGTCAAATACTATGAATGTCGAGTTGCATTCAGGAACTAAGATACACTTAGATTCTAAGTCATAGAATGAAGTTGAAGCACATTTTGATTTTGAGATTAGTAGAGATACTAAGCTACCTAACAGAGATGTACACAATGAATTTGAAGTTGAAAGACAAAATGAAGAAACTAAAGCTGAACCAAGATTGTCCAAATATGTCAAGAGACATCATCTTGTTGCACAAACTATTGGAGATAAAGATGCTAGACTAATGACAAGAAATAGATTGAGAAATGATACATGTCTACTAAGCATTAAAGAACCTAAATCAGTAAGAGATACCTTAGAAGATGTAGACTAGAGTAAGGCCATGGAAGAAGAGATTGAAGAAATTGAGAAAAACAAAAGGAGTCTACTTCCTAGACTAGAAGACAAAAATATGATTGGCACCAAGTGGGTATTCAGAAACAAGCTAGATGAAAATGGTGAAGTCACAAGGAACAAGGCAAGATTAGTTTGCAAAGGATATGCACAAGAAGAAGAAATTGACTATGGAAAGACATTTTCCCCTTTTGCTAGATTGGATGAAGTAAGAACTCTACTTACTTATTCTTCATACAAAGGTTTCAAATTTTATCAAATGGATGTTAAATCTGCATTTCTAAATGGAATATTAGAGGATGAAGTTTACATAGAACAACCAGAAGGATTAGGTAATGTTAACAATAAAAATATGGTATGTAGATTACACAAAGCTCTATATGGTTTGAAACAAGCACCAAGAGCATGGCATGAGAGACTTCATAAGTATCTTGTGAAGATTAGATTTGAAAGGACTAGTGATAACAACAATTTGTACATGAAGATAGAGAAAGGAAAAGGTATTTTTTTAATCTGAAATTTTTGTTGATGATATCATATATGGACGTCAAGATGCTTTATGGAAGGCTTTTGCAAATGAAATGAAGGAAGAATTTGAGATGTCTATGTTTGGAGAGATCAAGTTCTTTGTGGATTTGCAATTATATCAGATGAAATATAGTATATACATCACCCAGTCAAAATATGTCAAAGAAAGATTGAAATTTTTTGGATTGGAGAATTTCAAACTAGTAAGTACACCTATGGTGACAGTACATAAATTGTCAAACAATGTTGATTTAGCTGAGGTGAATCAAACATTGTATAGGTCTATGATTGAAAAATTACAATATATAGTACATAGTAGGCCTAACATTGTATTATCTGTAGGGATAGTTGCAAGATTCTTTGTTAATTCTAGGGAGAATCATTTGATGGTTGTTAAGGGAATAATGAGATATCTGAAAAGAACAGAGGAGTATGGTCTACACTATAAGGAAAATGAGAAATTTGAATTAAGAGCCTACACTAATGCTGATGTTGGAAACATTGATGACAGAAAGAGCACCAGTGGTGGAGCATTTTTTTTTAGACAAGAGACTAGTTACATGGACTAGCAAGAAACAAAATTGCACCTCACAATCCATTGTTGAAGCTGAATATGTTGCTACTATTGTAAATTGTACAAACATTGTATGGATCAAATAGCTACTCAAAGGTATGAAGGAAGAGATCATAGAACCAGTGACACTTTATTATGATAATACACATGTTATAAACATATGAAAGAATTCTTTGATGCACACAAAGACTAAGCACATTGCAATCAAGCATCATTACTTGAGAGAATTAGTTCAAGATAAAGAGGTGAAGATGGAATATGTTAACAAAAAGAGAAAATTGTTGATATCTTCACAAAAGCATTACCTAAGGATGCTCATGAGTATCTAAGCAGTAAACTAGGGGTGATACACCTATCAAAGGCTATTTAAGTAACAAAAGGAGTGCCTTGCATCAAATAATATATAAAAAATTGATGTAAAGGATCTCACTTTAGGAGCTGCCAAAAGTAATCAAAGAACTAACACTACAAATCAGTCACAAGGAAGGTGACAAAGGAAGAAACTAAAGAAATTGAAGAAGCTTATATTTGCATGTTAAGACGACAAGTCTTTGGCATTGTTATCAAAGAGGGAGATAGTTATTGTTTAAGGAAAATATAAGAAAGAGGGAGATATAAGAAGAAATTAATAGGGAGTTATAAGGATGACACAAAAGAGTTTATATAAAAAGAAATTCAAAGGGAGTTATAAGGAGGACACAAAGGAGTTTTCTAACCTATTCAGAAGATGTAAGTTGCTAGTAGAGGGAGAGATTTGAAATACAATAAATTATTTTCTTTTTTGGTATTTTCTTGGTCTTACCTAGTCAGTTTGATTGATCAGTTTGGTTTTCCATCAATGCTAAAGAGGGAGATTGTTGAGAATAGATTGTTGAACAAGAAGATTGTTGAGAATAGATTGATACAAGTGTGATCAATATGTTTCAAATATTATTTTGTCACTGATACCAAACCTTCTATTGGCTGGTAAGACAACTACTTATATGATTTAAGTACTATCACTTATTTGATTGATGAAGAGGAATTGATCAAAAGATGTAACAATAGCACCTAGAGGAAAGGTTGAGTTATGATATGTAAAGGAGTACAATAATTAGTTAAGACAATGATAACATGATGTATTGATAATCTACATAAGGCTACAAAGGTTGGTTACACTAAGCAAGTATAGAAGAACAAATTGAACAATGTTTGTTTGTCAAGATTGATTGAGTGGAAAGTAGGTGCTGAGAAAAGTCAGTGCAAGCCGAGTAGAAAATCAATTGGAGCTGAGTAAATGTTTATTCTAGTGTATGTTGAGAAAAATAGTGGATGCCAAGTAAATTTTAGTTGATGTTGAGCATCAGTAAAACTTAGTTCGTGCTGAGTGATTCCACTAAGGATGCTGAGCAATGCAGTGTGTGTTGAGCATCAGCTGCAAGTTAATGCTGAGTGACTGCATTGTTTGAAAGATAGTGAATTCAATGAATTTGAGCTAAAAAGTCTATTTTCTTGGATTATGTGAACCAAGTGGAAGATAAGATTGATGAGTTGGTGGTACAGAATTTAAGGTAAACCATTTTTAGGAAAATTCAAAGAAGATTCAAGAAGAAGTTTCTAGAAGAGATATGGAATGAAGGGTAGATTCATTGTATATTACCTAATCTATCCTAACCCTAAATTGGATGATGGAAAACGAACAAAAAAAGATCTTTATTTCCTATATACAGGAATGACTGGTCAGAAGCAAGGGATGTCATTGGGGAGAATCTATGGAAGAAAAGAAGTCAAGGGCTTTTCATCATCAAGTGACCTAAGAGAAGAAGTTTGCATTGGCATGTTAAGCAAGAAGGCTTAAGGTTATAAATGCTGAAAGGGTGAGCAAGCTATTAAAGTTGAAATATATGAAGGCCAAGAAGAATGGAGGATTGAAATAGAGATCGATAATTTGCAAATGAAGTTGTAAGTTGTTATCAGATCAAACCTTACTATTACAAGTTCTAATAATTATATCAGTCTAAGGTAAATCCTTTGGATTAAGGTTGACCTAACAGTGATTTATAAATCCTTTAATCGGGTGACATTCCAAGTGAATAGTCTGAAGTCCTCTAACAAGACTCACTCCTAATAAGGTGATTGAAATCCTTTAACAGAGTCACATTTAATAGTGTGTATTGTAACCTTTAACAAGGTTGGCCTTTCACAGAGCATCACTTCAAAAAAGTGAAAAAGGGTAGCATGTTACTGGTGGTTTTTCCCAAATTGGGTTTCCATGTAAATCATTATGTCAAATGTGTTGTTGAATCTGTTATGTTTCATATTCACATTTCTGCAAATTGATTTGACAAGTAACCTACAAATTTTAAGTGATTGCATAATTTTATGGATGCATGTATGATGATAAATATTTTACGGGTTCACTAAGTTGGGCAAAGTTTTATTTATACATTTGGACCTTGGATAACTGATTCACCCCCCAGTCTTAGTTATTCTAAAGTGTTCCAACAATAGATGGAATCATGGAGGCCAAAATGATGATCAAAAGAAAAAGGACAAGGAAAGCAATAACAGTTAAAGGGAAAATAATTCTAATAATTTCTATGATCAAAGTAATAGAGATGAAAGAGGAAGAGGTAGGGGGCAACGAGCTGGAAGATGAGGCTTTCATGGAAAATGTTCATTGTGGAGAAGAAGGGCATATAGAATTTGAGTGTTCCCAATGCTGATGAAGGACTAAAAGAATTGAAGGCCAAGCCAAAATAGCACATGTCGATGATGATGCCAAATCATCACATTCTAAAGATGCTTAAAGAGGAGAAGTCTAGTTAGCATAACATTCTTGATGTGTGGTGAGAATGAACCTGATTAAAGGAGGAGTTTGTTTCACACAAGGTGAAAATGTGAAGGTAACTGTTGCGATGTGATCATTGATGGTAGAAGCACTAACAATATGGTGTTAAAAAATTGGTCACGGAGTTAAATCTTAAGAGGCAAAAGGACCCACATCCATATCGTATTGCCTAGGTCTAGGATGAGCATAAGGTCATGGCCAATAAGGAGTGCCTAGTGAACTTCAAGATTGGAAGCTACCATAATGAGATACTTTGTGATATCATACCCATAGACATATGCCATATGTTGTTGGGTAGGTCATGGAAGTTTGATAGAAATGTTGTACATGATGGGCGAGAAAATACCTACACTATGACAAAGGATGGAGTAAAACATAAGTTGGAGTCGTTGAAGGAGAAAGAAGAAAAGTTATGTAGTGCTACTAGAATATGTTTTGTTGAGGGAAAGGTGTTTCTCAAAGGTATAAAACATGAGCATATGTGTTTTGTTGTAATCCCAAAAGATGGGAGAGAAGAAGTAGAGGAGGTACTTGGAGAAGTTACAAATTTGTTGGGAGAGTTTCCTTATATTATGTCAGATAATGTACTTGGTGGATTACTCCTAGTGAGGAAGATCAATCACCAAATGGAATTGATCCTAGGAGCTAGTTTTCTAAACAAGGTTGTACATAGAATTCCACCAACAGAAAGTGAAGAGTTGAATAGACAAGTGCATGAGTTGTTCCAAAAAAGGTTGATTTGAGAGACTTTGAGTTCATGTGTTATACCAACAATATTAGCACTGAAGAAGAATAGAGAGTAGAGGATGTGTACATATTCTTCAGCTATCAAAAAAATCATAATCAAGTACTTATTAACATTGCCATGAATCGATGATATTATGGACTATTTTAGTGGATTTGTGTATTTCACAAAGATAAATATGAAGAGTGGGTACCATCAGATTCAAATAAGAGAAGGAGATGAGTGGAAGACTACCTTCAATAAAGGAGAATGAATGTATGAGTGGTTAGTCATTCCTTTTGGGATAACCAATGCACTGAGTACTTTCACGAGGCTCATGAATTAGGTATTGAAGGAGTTTTTGGGCAAGTTTGTGATTGTTTACCTAGATGATATTTTGATCTTTAGTAATATATTGGAGGATTATTCGGTGCACATTCATAAGGTGTTTGACAAGATGAGGGAGGAAAAGTTGTTGATAAGTTTGAAGAAGTACAATTTTGTGAAGGAGGAGTTGGTGTACTTGGGATATGTAGTAGCTATAGAAGGTCTAAAAATAGATCTTAAAAAAATGAAGGCTATCCTCAAATGGCCTACTCCAAGGAGTACAATAGAGGTAAAATATTTTCATGGGCTGACTAGTTTTTACAAAAATTTTATCAAAGGTTTTAGCAGTATTTGTGGACCTTTGATAGAAATAATGAGAGGAAATAGGAAAGAATTTAACTAGACTGTAGGAGAAGATAAGAGTTTTAATTTTTTGAATCAGAAAGTTATAGAGTAGCCCATTTTAACACTTCCAAATTTTAATAAGGTGTTTCAAGTAGACTGTGATGCTAGTGATACTACAATACAAGTTGTTTTGAGCCAAGAAGGTAGACATATTGCTTATTTTAGTGAGAAATTGAATGATGCAAAAAGAAAGTATTTTATATATGATCAGGAATTTTATGCTATAGTTTAGGCATTGAAGAAGCGAAGAAACTATCTTCTTCCTAAGGAGTTTGTTTTGTATTATGATCACTAAGCTTTGCAATATTTGGATAATCAAGGAAAATTGAATCAAAGACATTTGAAATGGGTTGAGTTTTTGCAGAGTTATACATTTTTTTGAAACATAGGAGTGAGAAGTCTAATAGAATTGTAGATGCTCATAGTAGAAGACAAGTTTTGCTAATAGAAATGCAGATTGAGGTGGTTGGGTTCAAGGAACTCAAGAATTTATACTTAGAGGATCCTAATTTTGGTGAGGCTTGGAAATCTTCTACATGACTTGTTATACTTCATATGGAAAAGTGGTTGGATTTCATAACCTGAGATGATATGTTGTTCAAGGGAAGTCAGTTGTGCATTCCCCGAAGTTCCATGAGAGAGAATCTCATCAAGGAGAAGTATAGTGGAGGATTGCCTATACATTTTGGTAGAGATAAGACCATTGCTTTGGTTACTAAGAATTATTATTGGCCACAATTGTAGCAAGATGTGAATAAGTTTGTGCAATGTTGTAGAGTATGTCAAATGGTGAAAGGAGTGAAGCAAAATATAGGGTTATATCAGCCATTACCTATACCTAATAAACAATGGGAAGATGTCAGCATGGATTTCATTCTTTTTTTACCAAGGACACAACAAGAGCACGATTCCATATTTATGGTGGTTGATAGATTTTAAAAAATTACACATTTCATTCCCTGCAAGAAGACCAGTGAGGTTTTTCATATAGCGGAGTTTTTTTTCACAGAAGTGGTGAGACTACATGGTCTTCCAAAGAGTATATTTTAAGATTGAGATACCAAGTTTGTTGGGTATTTCTAGTGTACATTATGGAAGAAGGTGAAAGTAGATTTGAAGTTCACTTCATCACATCATAGAACAAACTGATGGAAAAATGAAGGTGGTGAATCAGAGTTTGGTGTTCAAATTTGTTGAGATGTTTGGTTGGTGATAAGCCAAAAGGTTGTGATCTGATTTTACCATAGGCAAAATTTGCATATAACAATTCTATCGATCGGAGTAAGTTGGTAATCACCATTCTAGATTGTATATGGGAGTAGTCCTAGAAATGCTTCTAAATTGAGGCAATTGGATAAAGGCAAAATAAGTAGTGTTGAAGCATAAGATTTTGTTAAGCATTTGATGAATATCCACAAGGAGGTGAGGAAACACATTACAAAGATGAACACATATTATAAGGCTAAGGCAGATGTGAAAAAGAGGTACATAAGTAATTTCATATTGGAGATTAACTCATGGTTCATTTGAGGAAGAAGAGAATTCCAATGGGTACATATAATAAGCTGAAAATGAAGAAGTTTGAAATGTGCAAGATAGTGAGAAGTCATGATTTTGGAAATACCTATGAAGTAGAGTTGCTTGTTAAACTGAATATTTTACTAGTATTTAGTTATTTAAGATTTGACAAAGTATTATGAAGGATACGATGAAGATGAAACTTTGTAGAAGTGTAGTGGAGTATTCTGCTAGCTAGTTCAGCTAGAAAAAACATTGAGGAGATATTGGACAACCATGAGGGAAGAAGAACAAGGAACAAAACATGTGAGGAGTATTTGGTTAAATAGAAAGGGAGGCCAGTGGAGGATACATCATGACTAGCACGAGAGGAGGTTGACCATCTTGGTTTTCCTTTGACTACCTGAGATGTGACAAGTTCACTTCTCAAATTAGCCTAGGTGTCTAATGCAAGAGCATCCTAGGTGTAAGAGAAATCTTGCATCACTCAAAAAAATATTTCTATTTCTAGTTTTCCTATTTTTGTGTTTTTAATAAGGGTTATTCCTATACAGAGTTGCTGTTTGAGGAAGCTTGCTAATTTTAGTAAGTTGGTATTATGTTCTTAGATTGTTCTAGTCTAATATATGGAGGTTCATCTTTGACATATCAGTCTGGTTGATGAGTTTTATTATCATATCATATGTATTAGTGCAACTATTGTAGATTTTTGGTATGAATTTTGGTTGTCCAAACTTCAGGTCTAGGGATGAAGACCTAAATGGCTCCAAAATGAGGCAAAACCTTGATTAATGAATGGTTGTGCAATTATTCATTGTAGATCACTTGTTGAGGATTTCAGAATGGGGTTATAATAGCCTATCAAGTCAATGGTTTACTAGTTATGGCCTCCAAAAGTGGACCCATCAGAAAATATAATTTGTAAATTATCTTGAGTCGATCATATGTAATAAAGTGTAATGGAATATTATAATATGAGGTTGGTCGGCCTCAATGGTTAGAGCTTATTATCTAGAACATTCTCAGGTAGTTAAAAGTGCCTATATGCCCATACATTGTCTAGGGAAGTTCTGGGTGATAGTCACAACTCTGTCTTCCAAATTGTTGTAAGAAAGGGGCCCATGTGGGTTTAAATATTGTAATTCTATAATTCCGCATTTGCGGCAATAATAGGAAGCCCATATTTCATTCTCTCAATTTGTATTATTCTCTGTTTCCGTTGTTGGTTGTGGTATTAAAAGGGAGCATCCTTCATCAAAACCCTAGAAAATAGGTCAAATTCTCTCAACATAGTATTCTTGTGATTGAGTTGTGGTAGCCATACCATTGACAACCCGTGATGGTCTAGCTAAGTCTATATTTCTTAGCTTTGTTGGGACAAGGAATGCTATTCTAGTGAGGTAAAGAGCACAAATATACTATCTTAAGTAGAAGATAGTTAAATGAGATGAAGGAAACCACTTCTCATCTTTTTAAAATTGCATTTTTCTTTAAGCACATATTTGAATGAACAACTCAAGAAAGAAGAGACAATTACACCAATATGAAAAATGGTTTATACTTGTTATGTAGACAAAAATAACTTCTCTATTAAACCGTGAAGGCAATCAAAAGAATTAAAGTTCCATTGATCCTAAAAGTCTTGGACAGATTTCTTGTACAAATGAAGGGCGTGCTACATTCCACCAAATTGCATACTACAAGGACGAATCAGTCTCTTAGAGAAATAGAAAAGCAGCCTTCCAAATGTATTGTAAGGGTAAGGAGGCCTTGATTTTTAAAATATTGGAACAATGATAATCCTGCCAAGGCAATTGATAGCCTAATGACGAAATTCTGAAACACTTGATTACAAACTTATTTTTTCCATTGTTCATCCTCTATAGTAGCTCTCGTGCTTCATTTCAGGAAAGACACATCCCTTGATTTTTAGGATAATTAATTCCCAACCAATAGAAAAGAAAACAAGAAAATAAACTTTCTAAGAGAGAGCGGGAGATCGAAGAAGGTAGCATTGGTTTTTGCGGATCCCGTGTGGAATACAAATCTCTTCTACTTGCATCTACTTTTGGAGTTGAGCCAAATGAAGGCAAAATAGGAATTTGGCTATGTACTTGTTCGAATCAAGCTTGAAAATCTTTCTCAATTTCTAAAGCGATTGGCAATCAAAGAAAAGACCAAGTAAATCATACGGTATGATTACCTCACAATGCCAATATTTTGTTATCATTTCTTTCCAAGATTTATGAATTGGATGCACTTGATTCAGGTTGTCCTCCATACTTTTTCGAAAATCCTTTTAACTTTAGCTTGGATTCCAGCAAAGATGGTGCTTTAGATATCTTCCTCTGATGAATTCCCATACACGCAAAACAATCATATTCTAATACTACCAATGTTTCGTAGACATATAATATTCACATAGTTGTCATATTATTTCTGGGCAGTCGATCTAGCAGTTATTCAGACTAACTTCAAGCACTTAGAATTCTTAATTTGTATGTCGGTGAACTTCTGTAGGTGAGTGAAGAGCTCACAGCTAACCTTTCAACTTTTTTACATTTACGAGGCTCTTTGTAGAACTCAGAGTGCGAAGTGGTCTAAAAGCGTCATTTTGTCAGTCATTATAAAAAAAAGTACTTTTTGTACAAATGGACCAATCAGCAAACAAGAAAGCTAAAAAATGATGAACTATTAGTACATGTATGGTCAGCTATTAGTACATGTAATTTTTATTTTTTGAAACTTTTTATGAGCGGTAATTGAAGAGAATAGGTGACAATAGATGTGGCAATCATTCAAACATAGGCGACAACTATTCGTGTGCCCTAATCCTTAAAATAGTCCTTTGAAGTTATAACAATACTTGCTCCTCTTAGCACAACCACTTGAAGATATATGAAATTGGATTTTGTTATAGCAGGTTATAACAACAGTTGTTATAGGAAGCTATAACAACAGTTGTTATAGCATTCATTAGACTTTGTTACACCCACATAATCTTGTCTTTTATGATCACTCTATATTGTCGAACACTCATTTTAATCTTATAGAGTAATAAAAGTCAATCTGATTGTTCTCTACATAAAATAGTACAATTGTAAAATAGAAATCAACACAATTTAATGTATTTTCATCGATTTTACATTTTCCATGTATTGTGAAAGTAAGACATTGACCTACTATACAACTGCTGTTACTTCTCTTTGTAATAATTTTTTAATATATTGGATTCCTAAAATAAGATATTAAATAAACTTAATATAAATATATTATAGAAACAGATTATAAAGCTCAAACCAACAAAAATCTATACCTGTACAATGAGCCGCATCCATTTCTCACCTTATACGCAATGACCATTCGATATTATGAAGTAGTAATTAGTACAGTAGCAGTCTATGGACACAAGGACTAAAGCAATATGTAGCTGCAGTGTGTTTTATAACAATATAATTGTACATCAGATATTGTTGCTTTTGCTTAGTACATGAAAAATAATTTTTTAGAACGAAATAAAGTATGGGTAGAGAAATATATTTCTATTTATGTTTGGTTACTGGCCTAGAAGTAGATTGTCCTCCCAAAATTTCTTTGCCGATTTCATTAAAATGGAATGAGTTGTATGATGGGAATCATTGTCGAACTAGCAACAAATTAGTACTAGGTGACAGTTGTAATTTGAGTATTTAAGCAACAAGCTAAACGTACACAAGAGACTTTCACAATCATGCATGTAAGAGGCCAACCCAATAATATAATTGAAGACGTACTAAGGAGTTCGATATTTACCTTATTAATGTGTAATGACAAGTCTCTTTAATGTTGAAATCACTCATTAAGAGTCTGTTTGGCTGTGGGCATTCGAATGGAGAATATGCATGTAATATTGGGAATAGGAATGGCTATTCTAATAACAGCTATTTTTTGGAATGGGTATAAGCTCATTTTAGAGGCAAAATAGGAATATGTATTCCTATTCTCTATTTCAAGTGGCGAATGAAACAAAAAATAGAAAATGTATTCCAACTTTACTATTCCTATTCCAACCACCAAACGGGCCTTAAGGTCAGTGTACATGGAACTACTTGGAAGAACGTATATGTTTCCAGATCTATGAGTGTCATTTTTGTGTACGGTCATGCTAATCTTCTTTCAATTTTTCGATTTTTGGGTGTCATTCTTGTATAGGGTCGTGTTAATTTTCTTCCAATTTTATCTACTGCCTTCAAAGAAACAAAGAACATATATGTTTGATAATCTCACCTATATGATCATTTAATTTTTGTCTTTAATAATATGTCCATGCTTTGTACTATTTATAACATGGTATGGTGGTCCTAGTCTATGCGATCTACATTTTCTAATGTATCTTCATCCTTGCAACATGTAAGTGAAACTTGTATGTCTATACCAGAGTTAAGATTATGATTTCAAAGATAGTGCATAATCTCTTGTCTAGATGTAATGATTGACTTGTTAATTGTGTAGATTTCTTCTATCTTATATTCTATATTGGAGGTGTATATTTGTAAAATTTTATTTTATATTTTATTATATAAATTAATATTCTAATGATTTTTTCATTTATATAAATAATTTCTAATCTTTTTAGGTGGTTTTTATTTATAATTTCAATCATGGGAAGGGCCTACCTATTTGTATGGCATATGACTAGTGCATGAAGATTTTATGATTGGTAAAAATAATTTTTATTTTATTTAATTCCTATTATATAATTAAAAGTTGGGTGAAATTCTATTCAATCACAAGAAAGTAATAGTGATTTCAATACATTTGTTGCATTTTTTTTTGAATCAAGGAAAAGATCACAAGGAATAACAACTACGTCAAATAGGAAGATAGATACATAGTCCAATAAAAAATCAAGTATGAAAATATAGAACTATTACTTTGGGTTAGCAATTGACATTTATTTTTGCCAACCTCCTTCTACCCTCTCTGACTTCCTCCTCCGAGTCCACCAGATCCTTCTCTTACCCTTTCTCCACATTCACCTTTTTACCAGGTGGGGTCTTCTTTCTCTCCTTAGGGCACCTGCTAGGCGAGGGTTGAGAGGTGGGGGCCCTAGGTTCAATGATTCTCAGAGGGACTTGAAGGGGACAGGGTTATGGATAGTAGGGATATTAACTTCCACAATTCTAGGAGGTAATAGGGCCAAGTAAAAATGGTAAAGGCAGAACATTAAACCCTGGTGAAGGATGGTGTAATTAGCACCTTTTTCCTTTTTTCCCTCACATCCGCAAAATATCAACCAAAATATGTATTCCTTATATTTAAAAAACAATAGAGCACTATTGTCATATGACCACTCTAATAAAATATAAATGAACCCATAACCATTTTTGGAACTTCTTTCAAGAACTCCATGTTTATGCTAAAGTATCATCCTATTCCTTATAAGACAAGGTCTATGAACTACAATTTTATTTTTTTAAAGAAGAAACTTTTTTTTTTAAAGAGGGGTAAACGCTTTGACCTGGAGCTATGAACCAGTGAGGCCACAAACGAGGGACCTTATCCCCATTAGATTTGAACCTTGATGGCAAAGATAACAACACAACAACTTAACCATCACAATGTGCCACTATTGGCAAAAGGGTTTGTGGTAACCTAGTGTGACTCGAACCGGAGTTGATGCGTAGCACCGGGATCATTAGCCTAACACTACGCCTCACGACTCGCCTTCACACCAACTCGGCTATTCACTCACCCTTTTAAAGAAGAAACTTCACTTCCTCCTTTATATGTTTATTATTTTATAAGTTATTTCAACAATAATAATAAAACCCCTACTCATAAATGATATTTGATGAAGTGACTGAATTTTTTTTAGTAAGTAGAATTCTTACAGAATAAACTGCTACAAAGAAATAAAATGATATAGAACTGCCACATATAAAATTTAAAAATATATAAAATTAAAATGCTTAATTAATAGATCTTCTCCCTTAATAATAGATTGTTAGGGTTAGTTTATATCTTGATTTTTAGAGCTCACGCCATCACTGAGTGGTGAAACATCGTAATCATTAGCAACAGCTATAATCTTAACATGGTTTCAGTCTTTTCTCCGGGAGATTATGAGAGTTCTCCTGCATCATGATAGATACAAGTCGCATATTTGTATTTGTCTCTTGTCTTGTTCATTGTTATCAAGCTTTTATTAATTTAATCTGCCGGTTAGTATTGTGTACACATAGTACTGTTATGATCAGCTGTGCTTTCTTTCGTACTTATGGCAGGAGAATTGCAGAGGATGCATATTTTATTTTATTGGAGATTGTTGAGCTGTACCATGTACCCTGTCCTCGCCACAAACTCAGGGAATGACCATGTGATACATCTCCAAGTATCTATGAGATTCAACAATCTAAGAGTCATTTTTAGATTTTTTGGTCATCAGTTTTTCTATTATAAATCTTGATTAAGAAATCAGTTGTGAAGTTTTGTTTCTTTGTCAAATAATTCATTTGCATTAACTTTCAAATTGTTTTCATATTGATTACCAAAAAATGAAATATTCTCCTATGCTACATAGTCTATGATGAAGTGCCAATTAGTTTCAACCATCCACCATGGCTCTTGTGGTCGAGATGGTCCAGATTCACATCAAATGACACTTCTCATAATTTAAATGTTCTATGATAACTTGTCATTTAGTTTCAACCTCTCCTACCAACTTTGGTATTTGAAAGTTGTATTATTATTATGATACACTATGCACTCTATAATGAAGTGTCACTCAGTTTGAACTATCCATACTGGTTATTGTGATTGAGATTTGCTTAAAATGGTACTGTGGTGCTATCTTTATAAGCTACGCATTCTATGATGTAGTGTCATTTAATTTCAATTATTTGTATCAAATCCTACACCTAAGATTTCAATCAAATGATCCTTATAATGTTATTCCCATATGATACATTGTATAATAAATTGCTACGAGTTGTCACTAATCACTCACAATAATCAGTAGGAGCGGTTGAAACTAAATGACACTTCATTATAGAGTGCATAATGTATCAAAATAATACTACCACCAACATGTTGAAAATTAAAACTATAAAGAAACATGGTGACAGCAGATAACAAAATTATTTCATTGATCTGGCTGCAACAAACTAGTGACTTATTCCAACATCCTCCCTTAATTTCTACCACTAAAGACTCTTTCAGTGGGAGAAATTACAATAAGAAATTTAAACATGATAGGTCCTGGCATTAAGCCTTTTGAGGTACCCATTTACAACATAGAAAATTCATTTTTCTTGTTAAGTGGTTTTAGCTTACCACAAACTCTTCGAAAAAAAATGCTTTAGGATCTTTCACCCAAACAAGTGGTTTTTGTTTACCACAAACCCTTCAAGACTTTTAGGTTTTTCACCTAAATAAGTGGTTTTGGCTTACCACAAACCGTTCAATAGATTTACTTAAACAAGTGGTTTTGGATTACCACAAACTCTTCAAACTTCACAAAACCATTGATCTAATGATAGGTAAACCAACTCTAAACTTTTCTCTAGCATACTAATATTGAGTCCATATGAAAAATAATCCATCTACCGAGTCACATGGGTACTCAGCCGCTGTGCTCGCTAGTTCTTTAGGAATATTTTTCAGATACATGGTTCATCAATATAGTAAAAGCTTTTGAAGTGTCGGGTACAACGGATAGTACACCTCTTGCTACAACCATCAGTATTGTGATCTTCATATTGCAAACATTGATTTCAATGGTTAGCCTTTCTTTTCATTTGACAACAATATATCTTCTCTAGCTTGCTCCAACTTGCATTTCCACAACTCCTTTTCTCTATTAGTTTGTTGAGGTTCCCCAATTTCTTTATTTACTAACTTCCATAAAGCCTTCTCTCTTAGAGCATTTTTGACTGCAATCTTCCAATCTACAAAACCACTTCCATCAAAGATAGGCAAAACTTCATTTGAAGAACCCATGTTAGCAAAAAAATCAACCTTCAAACAAATCTAGCAATATTCCAGCAGCATAACAGCCCTGCAACCAAATATCACTCCAAAAAAAAATCAGCCTTGCAAACAAACCATTTCCAGCAATATATTTTCATTCAACAAAACCCTGTAGCAATATTTCTAGCTGAACTTCTAAGTATATCTCCAGCTGAACCTGGCTAAACTAGGCTTTGATACCATAATGAGAAATTGAAACTATAAAGAAACATGGTGTGCAGCCAAATCAATGAAATAATTTTGTTATCTGTTGTCACCATGTTTCTTTATAGTTTCAATTTCTCAATACAACATTTGATACCAATTTCAAACAAAAAAGTTTGTAGAAGAGACTGAAACTGGATAACACTTTATCAGAGAACATTTAACTGATGAGAAACACTATTTGATGTGAACCTCAGACATGAGAGCAATCATGGATCATGGTTGAAGATTCTTGTGCCTAAGAATTCTATCAAATAATGAAAATAGCAATATCCTCGTATACTTCACATCTACTTCGAAGTGCCATTTAGCTTCAAATATTTTAAGTAAGTCCACCTGAATTTTTGAGATTTGCTTTAACGAATACTTGGTGTTATTCAATTTTATCTAAGACATGCAATTTACATCATATACTTAAGATTTGCATGAAATGATGTTTATAGTCTTATTCTTATGTGATATTTTTTATGATAAAGTGTCACTTAATTTTGCTAACCATGTCAACTCTTACGTCCAATCTTTTCATCAAATAATGAATTTAATAGACTTTGCATTCTATATCGAAGTGTTTTTTTCAAACAATGAGTACTAATTGTTCCATTCATTCTCATGAGATATGAGTTCGAGTGAATTACTATTTATAAAATATGGATCAATAAGTTTGACTTAAAAACTAAATAGTTGATTCTTAATAGCCATATCACAATTTTGCTTGTACCAAAAAAAAAACTCCTACTTATCATTCATATGTCCAACTGAATTTTACATTTAAATTGTTTTAAACAATACTTAATTTTATTCTCATAGACTATATGCTGAAGTGTTTTTCAAATTTATCTACCTAAGACATGAAATTTACATCAAGTGATGCATTTAGTGTCTCATTGTGTCAATGGTGGCAATTTCAAGACGTGTGCTTCATTCATGGTGTCACAGAATGTACCCGCCTGCTACTTCCCACAGTCAGAGATAAAAACAGTCAAAGAATCTTCAGCGGCGGATTTTTTTCCAACATCTTCCCTATAAAGCTCAATAGGACTGTGCGACTGGTGGATAGCACGGGTTTTCAAGTTTTTGATACTAGTGGCATTCAGCAGCGCTAAACAGGCCTCCGTATAATTTTGCCTTCAAAGGTTTAATGTCTTTACAAAATTCAAACGTACCAGTAACCACCTTTCAAATCTACTCAACTTTCTTGCAAGCATCAACCTAGGCATATAAAACATGAAGAGAAGGGAGGTTTATTGTTAACTTTTTGATGGAACATTTTCAATTCCAAATTTATATCTAATAGTTTTCATTATCATTATTAGGATTTTTTTTGATTAAATGACATATAGTTAATGGTAGAAAACAAAGACATGCAGCAATAGAATGTGGTGTTGCAAAATGATGATAAAGACCACATGTAATTGACATAATCCTTGAGCTGTCAATATGTAGTTGAAGCAAGTCAGCTAGGCTGAAAATATAAAAAAGTCAACTTTGACTATTTAACACTTTTGTTTTAGGAATTAAGCTTAGTGTATGTGATGTTTAAGCCATTCTGAAAATCTAGAGCAAGAGGTCAATGCATGCAACCTCTACTTCTAAGTACCTAGGTGATGGCGTCAAGGGTATTTTGGATAATGACAAGGAAGAGATTTCCTCAAAGTGTAACACTTGTTATAGTTGCACACACTTAAGGGGGAGAGTTGAACCCTTGAAGGGCAAGTAGAGTACCTAATGGGTTGTTTTCCAAATTTTGTGGGTAATGTGGACTATTTGATGGATTGTGTCTCTTAAATGGACAAGGGAAGAATAATTTCACCATTTTGGGAGTGGGATTTTGTATGTTGCAATTATAGCCTTTGTCTTATTCATGAAGACCTCCAGGACAATGAGATGGAGGATTCGAGGGAGTTATTGGATTTCTTCTAGTAGGGAATGATTGTGCATTCTTGGTTCGAGTGGAAGTAAGTCAAGGGATTATACTATGGGCTTTATCTTTTGTTATTCCCTTGTTTTTTGCTCTCATTGTTTGCATGTTGCTATAATTCCTTCTATGTTTTAAGTTGTGTAGACTAGTTCATTGAGTTGCACAACTCAATGTCCATAGTTTTGTAAGGGTCAACAACCTTACAAATATACATTTAATGTCATATCTTAAATACAATCTCAAATCTTATATCTAATTATATACCTCTATGGAAATGAAATTTAGCTTCAAACATAAATACAATCATTAGATAACATTCAATAATAGGGTACTATAGAGATTGAGGCCTTAGACCAAAGTGGTAATAATGGGGATAAGAACTAGAGTGAGGGGATGCATAAAGAACATGCTATGGAGATTAAGGGCCCAGACACTAAAAAAATCTACCCAAGCCTTTAACATTGTAAAGTTGGGGTTTGTTGATTTGACCAATGATATGGCATGAAATGAAGTGGGCATGGCCACTAGTACCTATAAAGAGACTCATAGTGAGACCTACAATAGTTGCGTGATATTGATTGAGGAGCAGTCAACTCAAACATCACACACTAAGATTTGATTCCTAGGCTAAAATCGTTAAATAGTCAAAGTTGACTTACTTTTTCCAAGCTTAATTTTTTTCTTAGTGTGTGATGTTTAAGGGTGGCAACTGTAGAGTTTAGTAGGATGAAGGCCAAAGCTATTTGTTTGGAGAGGAATATTGGTAGTATTTCCAAGTTTAGCCTATGTGTGATGCATAGTTTAGCCTCTTCTATCTACCTATTCTAGAAGAAGAATACGAGACAAGATACATGCAATGAAGGAATCTATAAGGAACTCTTCAAGTTTCTTGCCAATGACTAGGTTGAGGTGTTGACTTAGTCTAGGTGTGAAAAACATAATCTTTCTTTATAGTGGTCTCTGAATGTTTTGGGTCAATATTATTTCTTGTGCCACTAGTACCTTTAGTTTATTTTCTTTGGTATCTATGTTACTATAAAGATATATATATATTTTTTGGCTTAATTCTTATGTATAAGATAACTCTGCTTTGGAATAATAGTTTTATTACTTCACGTTAGTTTATATAGTTAGATTGATGGTTCTTAGTAGATGGGTTACTTTTCTTAAAAACAATTATTTTATCAAGTTAATTTTTTGATGCATTTTGGTGTTTGTTAACATGCTTCTAATGAAATTCTTTGTAAGCCTTCTAGGATTGATGTGAATGGGCCAATACCCTTGATTTTGTTTCTTTTGAATATAAAAAACATTTATCTATAAATAAAAGGTTTAGGTTGAGCATGTTTAATACAAATTTCTATAGCCCAATCTATTGATAACATACAACAATATGCAAACAAAAGATTTAAGATAACACTAGATGTGTCTTCTTGAAGGAAAAAAAAACTACATTAAAGAAAGTATTACGTAGGTCAAATGTAATCCAAATAATTTAAATTTGATGAAAGCAACAATCTATAGAGCCCCTGGGCTGAATGACTTTCCACCAACTTTCTTTTAGCACTTCTATGATATTTATATAGTCTTAAAATGCAAGCACTTCCATGTTAAGAGTGTTTAGCCCTCCAAGTAAGTGGTCTAGGGTCATTTCAAGTGCCTTGAATAGGTTTTTGCATGGGCCTAGTTGTTTTCCCCCTGTTCTACTTCTCTCCCTCCATTTCTAGCCTTTTTCTAATAACTTTCTCTATGAAATTGAGGAATTTGAATTTTTGGGTCAAGGACAACTTGAAGGGTCAAGGTTGACCTCGACCCTAACCTAGGTAAGGATGACCTCAGCCTTGACCTAGGGTAGGGTTGACCTCGTCCTTGACCCCAGGTCCATTTTTCAATTTCTAGGAGTTCTGAGATATTGGGCTTTGGAAAGTGTCTTTTTCCCACATTTGGGTTAGTTTTTTTGGGTTTAAGAATGGTAGACCCTTAAATTGCATTTAATCTGGGTCCATTTCTAGCAATTAAGGTTAATTAGGATTTAATGCTCCCATGTTGGCCTTCTCTAGAAGTTTGTGCCCTAGATCTCTATATAAGGAAGCCTTCTTCCCTCATTTTGGACATCTACTTTCTATGAGAGCATCAATGGTATATCACACATAGATCACTATCTACTTACTATGAGTGATTAATTACTTTTCATAAGGAGATATATCAAGCATTCTATCATTCTAGCATTCAAGTTTTCCATTAAAGGTCAAGGATTGAAGCATTCAAGCCTTTGAAGGGATTTGGTTCAGGCATTCAAGATTCATCATTGAAAACCCTAGATCTAACCATATGGTTTGATCTTCCTTCAAGATCCTTTGTTTATCTTCAAGATTTATTCATTCTTCTATCAAGGTGGATTCTAAGCATACAATCATGGAGGTTTTGATTTACATTTGTTAATGTTATGTTCAAACTTTCATATCAATATACTTGTTTACATTTCAAATACAATTGCATATCTATTGAATATCATAGCTTCATTGTTATATTTATTTCTACTACTTGTTAGCATTCCTTATTTCAATTACATTATTAAGGTTGATTCCAAACCAGGGTTTGACCAAGGCAAACCCCTCATCCAAACAACAAAACCATTTTTCTTGTAGATATAGGTGTGGAATAGTGAATTAAAGTGCAAATTTGGATACCCTTTTCATCAAACTTGTAGGATCCATGAACACAGATTTTATTAGAGTAGTGTATGTCAAGGTCGACTTTTCAGGGTACAATTATGCCTTGGGTAAGATTGTGCCCCTCTATCTGGGTCAAGGTCAACCTCCATTCAAAAGGACAAGAGTTTTATGGGTTTTCTCCATCTCAACATTTTCAGTTTGAAATAGGTTGTCGAATTCTCTGAAGTTGTACATAAACATTAGAAATCAACATTTTCTAGATTTATCCTACTTCAAGTTTAGTATTTGTCTTCTATCTATTTCAAGATTTAAGCACATACTTCTCAAATAGCAATACCATATGATATCTCCATTGCTTGATCCATTTGTGCATTGATCACTTCCTTGTGGTTAATCAATTTAGATCATTCCTTTTGGGAATTTGGGTTGAGGATAGGTCCTATTTTCTTCCTATTCAATATTATAAAAAAGGACTTAACCAAGGCTACTAGGGATTATTTCATAACACGATAGTTGCTGAGGAGACTAAACAACACATATTCTTCTTGTGCCCAAGATTCCAAACTTGAAGGCCTTAATTGACTTCATACTGATTAGTATATGTAACATAGTCTGTAAAATCTTTTCTAAGATTCTTGTGATCATAATTAAACCCATCATGGGAAGCTTATTTGTCTTGGGGTGACAAATTCTTGATGTAGTGATTACCACTCATGAGATCATTTGCTCTATGGACAAGAACATAAACCCTAGTATAGCTCTTAAGTTGGATTTCTTTAAAGCGTATGACAAGGTTGATTGGAATTTTCTTTATGAAGTCCTTGATAGAATTGGGTTCAAATTTTTGGTTTTAGTGAATGACATGCCTTGGGGTTGTTTTAGAGATGGAAGGGACTTAAGACAAGGGGAACCCATTTTTGCTTATTTCTTTATTATGGTTGTTGAGGTAATGGGTAGATCCTTCCCTAGATTGGTGAACTCTGGGGTGATTATGGAAATAATGCAGAAGAAATTGGTAGTATAGAAGGGAAAGCTACTAAGAAGCCTAGGAAAACTCTAACACCTCCTCCCCCCCCCCACTGAAGGAAAGTTTGGAACAATTAACCAATTCCTAAGGTGAACTTTTTCTATTAGATAATGTTACATGGAAAAATACTTACAATTGATAATCTTAGAAAAAGAGGATTCCAAATTCCCAATAGATGCTATCTCTACAAAATTGAGGAAAACTACATGGAGCATTTTTTTTCCTATGCCACTTTTCTTTAGAAGTTTGGTCTCTAATCCTTTAGAAGTTTCCTTTAAAATGGGTCTTTCAAAATGATTTACAATAGATTTTATTAAATTGGAACTTACCCTTTTCTCCATCCACTACTTAGATTATTACGAAAATTGATCCCTCCTCACATCTGCTAGGGAATTTGGAAGTGGAGAAATGATCAACTATTTAGGGAGTCTAAGAACTTTGAGGAAGTGGTGGCTAATATTATTGTTAAGTTTTTGAAGGTGAATTTAGAATGTAGTAAGTGGTCATCCACCTATATTCCACCCTCAGTCGGAGAACATAAATTGGCTTTGAATTGGAAGCTCCTAGAGTCCTTTTAGGTCTATGACAATAAGAAGTCATTAATTAGAAATAACACTAAACGGACACCTCCCACTCCTCCTATGGTTAAACTTAATTTTTATAGGATAATGAGAAATGGTTGTGTTATTGGTGGATTTGTGGTGAGTGATTTGTTCGATCACCATTTTATGGAATCTACTGGTAATACACATAATGCCTCTAATAATATGGTGGAAGGTATGGTGCTCTATTATTAAAATTAGTTGTCAACATTGGATGGAAACATATCTATATTGAGAGAGATCCCAAGGTGATTGTGGATATGATGAAAGGTTATATGGCACAAGGTTGGTCTATAGTTTATATAGTGGGGGGACATTTGGAAGCTCCTCACTAAAATTGTAAGTTATAACTTACAACACACCTAGAGGGAATACAATATTGTTGTTGATACCATGGTGAGCTTCGGGACATCTGGAACCTCCTTGCTAAACTTGTAAGTTATTACTTACAACACACATACATGGAAGACAATGTTGTTGTGGATGCTATGGTGAGCTTGGGGTTGCAAATCCATGGTTCAAGGTGTTGGAGGAATATGAACACTTTACTGACAAACACCCTTACCCTCATGGTAAGGGAAAAAATTAGAAAATATAGGGAATGATAAAAATGAATATTTGGAGGCTATCTTATTGGTTAACTTTGGTGGTGGATTTTTTAAGGGGTTAATTAATATGATTTCTAATGTTATGATATGTTTGAGGAGGGACTTGGGAGAGGATAAATTAATGGCTTTAATCTATATTAAATCAAAGGAAATGAGGTACATTTTAAATGCCATTAATGGGATGGAGTGTAATGAAATAATCATAAGATACAATAAAGGTTATGAAAAAGATTAGTAGAGATTGTGTCAAAAGAGAATTAATAAGGAAGGTTGGAGTTTTAATTTTTTTTTCCATGCATGGTTTCTAGAGGCTGATCAATTTCTTAATTGATTGCAAGGGTGGTTGTACACACATATTTCCATTGTGGAGAAGAGAAAACTTTTTAACCTTGACTCTTAGTAATAATTATGACATCTCTCATCATTTTTGAAAAATAAGGATTTAAGCTCTTTTATTTCCTTAGGTAAAAACTTGAATGCAAACCTAGCTTGAGATGTAAGCTTATGTCTATTAGTCTAGAGCTTTTAGAGAATTTTTTCCAAGCGATGGATATGAGTGGTGATATGGTTAGAGTGGTGCCCTTGAGAATTGTGGATTATGTAAGGGAACCCTACACTCAGTTACTTCTAAATGAGGGAGGCATGGTCTCATTCATGGAAATTATGATGGGATAGGATGATAACTACATTATGCAATTTGTGAGGTCTTGGACAAAAAGAAAGATGATGACTAATGGTATTTCATTTCATGCAAATGAGGAGATTATAGCTATGGCCAGAGGGTTGTCCATGGATGGAAGGAACTAGCAGAAGGTGATAAATATTTTAGATGAGACTAGCTTGAAGATATTTTTTAAGGATGATGAGGAACCTATTAGGAATGAGGTATGTCCAGTAATAATGAAGTACATTATTCTTGAAGGAAGGTTTGACATTTTCTATTTTTACCATTTTCCTTTACTAAATCACTTTCATAACCATGATATTTTATCTATTCCTTTTTTTATCCTCCAAGACTTGGAAGCAAATTTGATGAATGTTAGGGAGAGAATGAAGATAATTTTTTTTGACCATTCTCTATCAAGAGATCATCCTCCATTTGTATAACTTTCCTCTTGCCCTTTGTCCATCTAGATATGTTACTTTATTTAATAATCAAGGCCCACATTATCCCTAGAAGCCACCTAGATTTGGCAGCAGGTGTAGTTCCAAGGTCCACACCCTTCATCTATCCCCCTAGTCCAGCCCCTCTAGAAATTCCAAAAAATAAAATTTTTACTAGAGGGAACCTAAGTTACTATCAAAAAACCCAGAATTGAAAAATTTGTTGAAATTGATTTGGTCGAGTCTAAGGAAAATATTAAGGGAAAGTGTAGGAGGTTGGGAATGCTTTCTAAGAGCTAGGAAAGACAAAAATAGATGGCTAATAGAAAATTAGATATTTATAAGGAGGTTTCTGGTTCTGAAGAAAGTGAAAAGAAAAAAACTAGGATGAAGGAGGAAGCCAAGAGGGAGTATATTGGTAGAAATGTAGAGGAGGAGGAGTAGGAAATCCAAGGTGAAGATTGTGGTTTCAAAGGATGAAAAAGATACAAAGAAAGAGGAAGTGAGCAGAGAATCCACCCATATGTCAACAAGATTTATGATGAACACTTTTTATTTTACCCTTGCTCCTCATCCTATTAACTAGTCTACCATGGATACCTCCTTGATGACTGGAACTTCCCCATAGAGGTCTGGCAAAAATTTAAAAAAGGAAAGTTTTTTCCTAACACCCCTATGTTGCTAATTATGGACAAGGATATTCATAAGGGGAAATGTGTCTATTGTCAAGAGAAATTTGGTACTATGGAGGCTACCAACTATGGAATGAAAGAGCTCAAAGCCCAATTCTCATCTCTAGATGAAAGTTTTAAAAATCTATCTCATTTTGCGATAAAGGTTACACATTCTACGGTGAACACTCTTCAATTGTTACTACAAGAGGAGGACAAGGGCTTATGCAAATAGGGTTCAAAGAAGTTGTATGGGTTCCTCATGGATGTCTAGGAAAAAGTGTAGCTTTCTTAAAAAGGAAAGGTAAAGGCTAAGATCCAATCCTTTAGTTCTATGTATTTTTTATGTTTCTTTCTTGATGTTCTATCTTTACTAGTAGGTTCCATCTGGTTATACTTTGAGCTAGTATTATATGACCCTAGTTTTATTATGTTTCAAACTTATGTGTAGCTAGGATATGTCGTTATGCCTATTTTCTAAACTTAGGATTTATAAACAATTAAAAGAAGGTTAAGTGTAGATCAGATGGTTAAGTTGAACTTGTCTATTTTGGACAAGTTTGGGGGGGGGGGGGGGGGGTGGGGGGCATTTTGGTTTTGAAATTAGAGTTCATGGGTATGATATGTTGTTATTCTAGTTGCTAGAAGTTTGTTGTTTTTGACTACCATTGTTTATTATATGGGCTAACCTTGTAGTTTTGGCTTCTTTAATAAAAAAAATCTATAATTGTTAATATGATATGAGGATTTGTTAAATAAAAATGTATCAAAATAGGAAGCAAAATGATCCATAAATAGATAGTTAATAGTTAAAAAGGAAACATCTATCAAATTATAATCAATGCAAATCTAGTAGTACTTAACACTATAATATGATGAGCACCATTTGTAATAACGTGCATTTTGAATTCTACATAGATAATGTCCATATCTTTCCACTTTGATCAAGAAATTCTTTTTAGTAGATAATTTAGCATCATGCATATTATGTAAAAAATTCTTTGGTTATTCTTTTTTTCGTTCATCAAAGAAATTTCATGAGAATGGACACACTCTTTATCTTTGGTTATTCCTTTGTTTATTCTTACTCTTTACCTTAACTATTTGTATTTTATGCACTTATATGAAATATAAAGTTGGTTCCACAATCTTTTATATATTATAATTTTATTTTCTTACAATGTCATTGGTGAGTGTCTTCAAAGAGTTTTATGATACTCCTATTTGCGCAAAATTTTTATGTTACTAAAATTTTGTGGTATCATTTCATGCTTTATTGGCCATTCTTTACCAATGTGTGATCAATTATTTGTAAATGATTTGAGACAACATAAATGGGTTATGTAGGTGGGTGAACCTATAATATTGGGTTATATTTTTTGAAGGAAGGATTTGCTCTTTTTCACCAAAACCAAAAAATTGGGGTGTTGATCATAAGAGGCATTTTATTGGAAGTCATTTTTGCTTGTTATCGAAAGTAAAAAAAAGTAACAAGATTTGATTGAAACTAATTTCAAATGAAAGTGTTTCTTTTTTTTAAAAAATTGGTTTTTTTTGGTTTAAATCAGAACCCCTTAATTTGGGGTTTTAAAAAAATGAATTTGCGATTGACATTTTCATTTCGATAGTGGCGTTTCATTGAGCAGCTCACAAGGATTTTACATAGCAGAAAAATGAAACATAAAACTTAGTTTCCAAGCTGGATTCAAAGCCATTTATTGTAAATTTGGATTTATTTAATTTTAAATAATGTTTTTTTTGCATATATACATATTTATATACTAAAAAAAGATTTAGTCTAAAAAAGATCTATTGGAGAAAAAGGAAATGAACATAGTTGCTAGATTATATATAAATATATATATGTATATATAGTCATAGTATATTTATCAAAAACTATATAAATATATTAAAAAATATATGTATTTATTAAATTATTTAAAAAAAATTTGGGGAAGGGGTTTTAGCCTCTAGAGCCACTAAGACTTGTAGCATAAGCTGTGTAGCTTGTAGCCAAAGATGAAGTCTGTGTGGGGATTTAAAAAATAATTATGTTATTGAATTTTATTTAAAATTTAATTTATAATTAAATATGATTAATGAATATTAATATTTAATAATATCAATATTAATGTTGAATTTGATGAAGGATCAACCCCATAGCTCCCAAGAATCACATGCACGCAAACACCTGCCACCAAAAGAGAGAAGCAAAAACTATGGAGGCTAGTGATAACTTCAAGAAACCCCCCTTTGGAAAAAAGTATAAAATTTTGGTGAATTGAACATTAGTCTAGGGGAAGTGAATTCTTATTTTTAAGTAGGAAACAAATTAATTTTATTGGTGATTTTTTTTCAATTGCATGAAAATTCTATAAAATCCTTGTGAATCTTTCATTATTGATGAAAATAACGGATATAAGTGCACATACCTAGAAACCATGATTTTATTATTATTATTAAATTATTATTATAATATGGATCATAATTAATTTTCAAACTTTAAGGATAAATTTAACCCACTTTTATTGTCACAATTTCCCTCCAAATTATTGATATCACTAAGGGGGCAGAACCCCTATTATTTATAATCATTGGATGATCCTAAATTAATGGCCTATATCCTATTTCAAGCTAGACTTTTAAAAGAATACCAAATTTCAAAGAAAGTCCCCAAAATAAAGATATGTATCCCCAATCAAGTCTACTTTGGACTAAAGTGATAAATGATAAAAATTTTCATGAAAAGTATTTGAAATAGAGACACATGTTAAATCTATACGCTTAATCTTTAAGCTAACTTAAATTTTTACCAAACATTGGTGAATATGAACATTGATTATGACAATCCTTGGAAATTGTAGGCAAAAAATATTTAATTTATCACATAGAAAAATTAGATTCTATTGGCGAAGTCATCACTAAAACACAAATACTTATGTAATATTATTAGCGATTCACCTAAGCATGTGACCCAATTTTGGTAAAGTGTAGGCGATGTGGACCCCCAAAAGTGTAAAAAATTAGCCAAATTTGGGGTCCTTAATGAGTGAGATTAGCCAATTGGCGAATATTAGCCACTAAAGTTATCCTTGATGGAGGCTGGAATTCTTAGATCCATAGATGAGACATTCTTGATGAGAAAAAGGAAAAATTGATATAATCAAGTGGATAAATGTTACAAAGAGATCAATCCTTATAAAAGGAGATCAAAACCCTAATAGGTAACTAACCTAGGTTACATGATAATAATTAATAAAAGAATTAATTATTATGTACCCAAAGTTTAGCTTAAGTAAATTAGAGATAATAAGTGACTTAATAATTGAAATATATGATTTAATTAATAAGAAAATACTTTCTTACTCCAACAATTACTAATTAAAGATTCATTTTTAAATTGAGGTTTAATATTTCTATGGGATGTTTAATTTATCTTATTAAGAGATAATGTAAATTTAAGTGATTTTATAGTCAAATTTAATATAAATGTTTATGTATATAGCATGGGAGTCTATCATATATGCGTGAATTTTATGTGCATAAAATAAATGTGAGAAAACTCATGGTGCTTTAACTAGAATGGAACAATTTTAAAAAGAAGTTATGTCTAATTTCAAATGGATGGAAGTCATGATCTGATAGACTTTTGTTTTTACCTTATTGTATATCTATTATTTATTTGGGTTTTTAGTTGACTTGATAGGATGTTCAACCAAAGGCTTGGGATATGGTTATATGTCATTGTAAATGTTGTTGGAATTATGATATATTTGTCATCAGTGACAATACTTATTCAATTCTGAATGCTTACCAAGCTCATCACCTAGTCTACAGTTCACACCGAGCATTCAACAGTTACCTTATAAACTCCACAGGTAAACAGTTGATACCAAGCATTCCTTTGGAAACTGAGCATATGGGCAGTTCAACAGTATTTACCAAGTTCACAGTGGTTATCGAGCAGAATAGTGTTCTCCAAGCAGTTAGTGGTTACCGAGCAGAATAGTGTTCCCCAAGCAGTCAGTGCTCACCAAGTCATCAAAAGAACTTAGTGTTTACCAAGTGATCAAGGTAAACAAAGAACTTAGTGTTTACCGAGTGATCAAGGTAAACAAAGAACTTAGTGTTTACTGAGTGATCAAGGTAAACAAAGAACTTAGTGTTTACCAAGTGACCAAGGTAAATGAAGGAATCAGTGACTATCGAATAATTAAGGTAAATGAAGGAATCAATATTTACTAAGTGAAGAAGGTTATCAATGGATTCAGTTTTTACCGAGTGACACAATATTCACTGAGTCACCAATGGTTACTGAGTTCCAAGCTACTTAGAATGATTAGTATGGATCGTGCCTCTATTCTTACCGAGTGCATGAAGATGCAGTGTATTGTAGTGGATGCCGAGTATCATAAGGTCACCAAGTCAGTTTGTGGAACCCGATTTTTCTACCACCTGGCCAACTCAGTAATACTTGTTCACTTGTATTTGGCCGACCTTGCCAGTGTAAATATTAGATTGGTATATATCATGTGAAATGATGAGATGTTGAAAGTAGTTGATTATGTTGTGTAGCAATAATTTGAGAAGAAGGAAAGTGAATCACTAGCATAACAGAGAAATACAACAAGGTCAACATTGATGCAGAAAGGATATATTCATCACATCAGGTGATCAGAGTGCAAAGGATCTTATCAGCAATTAGTTGTAATCAGATCCATTGCTTCATCCTAACAAGTGAATCAGTTTGCTAAATCCTTTAACAAGGTAGATTTAATAGTCTTTTGTAAATCTCCTAACAGAGTGCATACTTCATTATATGTTTGTAAATCCTTTAACAAGGTGGATTTAGCAATCCTACTTGCTCCTAATAGGGTAGATCATCAGAAGTGATCATTGTAAGCCTTAACTGGCCAACTTTATACTGCAGTATTGAAGTTTTGTGGGTATCATCCCCACCCCAGTTTTACTTTCTAATGGGAAGGTTTCTGGGTCACCAAATCTGTGTGTTCATGTGTTACAAATGTTTATCTTTTCATGCATATAGTAGTTTAGATGGATGAATGGTAAAAATATTATTATGCAGAATTAAGTTAAAGTTTTAGAGTTACTGATTCACCCCTCCCCTCTCAGTAACCTTGTTAGTCTTGATTATTTCCAACAAATGTATTTTTACTACATGCATTGTGAGTTTTTTTGTATTTTGATCATTGAAGCCAACATTAAATGTGAAGCTCATGATATGTAGATACTTGGAAATTCTTTTATGATGATTTGGTTTGAGTACTAGTTAATGAAATTTAGAAGGCTTTATGGAATCAAATGTGATCATTGTGATTTTTGAGATTCTTTTGATTTATGAGGTTAGAGTAGGTTATCTAGGTGTACATGGGAAAAGTGGCTTTCAATAAGAATTGAGGCCTTAAAGTGGTCACCAAGGTAACTAATTGTAAGTTACTCAATAAGTGATAATATAAAATATTAAATGAGGCTTAAATGAATTAATGTAATAAAATTGTTCCATGCTCAAGTCTCAAGCTCTAGTATATACTAGGATCTAGGAGTGGGAGAAGATGTTGGATTGAGTTCTTGCATAGTCAATAGCCTTGTATGTACATGAGGTTACTAATGTTGTATAAAGTTACTAGAAGGCTAGGGTTCAAAGAGACTGCCAAGGTAACTGTAGAGTTATCCCATGCGATGGCACTTCCCCATATGTATCTTAGGTTTCCTACACATATTAGTTGCCTTTGGGATTAGTTATATCACCTTTATACAAGTACCAGTTATATGTATGTGATAGAGATATTTTAGGATTCCTTCACCTAGATCCTCTATTAATGTAATATATAGTTTGGCATCCAAGTGGGGCTTGATGTTATCTTCTCATCATAGTGGGAGTGGATCTTTGGTTTCACATGGTTGGGTGATAGTGATTCTATTACCATTAAAAATTTGATAGAATTTTGTGTTTGATGACCCCTCATTGTCATTGTACCATTCTTGTTCATCATAATTAGAGACTTGCTCTTATTTTTAGTTGTTGTACTTACATTAATGTAACAAAAGGCTAGTGAGTCCCCAAAGGAGATGACCAAATCCCTAGCTAAGAGTTACACAAAAAAAGATAAAAAATACAATTGAGAATAACTTATTTATTAAAAAAAAATCTAGTTACATCAAATGAATGTCCTCTAACATGCTGGGTTGTAATGCTTTCCTAGTCATGGAAAATACAAGAACCAAGATACATATCCACTCCCTCAATAAGCCTCTTCCTAATGATCTTTTCTTTTCTCTATTTTCTCTCTCTAATACTGCCTCAAGATACATCTTACATTACATAGATATCAATCAAGATATGTAGGTCTTCTTGAAGATCACAATTTCCTAAATTAGGAAATGTTTTAGAAATATAGGATTGGCCTCTAAAATTAAATGAGTTAATACATAATTAAGCATAAGGGAAATAGAGACCTTAGATATAGGTCTACACATGATCCAAGAACCCACATGGAAATTCATGAAACCTCATAATCAAAGATGATCATTGCATAAGAAAACTATCACACATTTCCTAAAGAGTCAATATTACATGTAGCAAGAGAAAATGAATTAGATCTCCATGTACACAAAATATAAAGATATGTAACCTTAGGAATATGGCCTATGATAGGTCCTTGTTAGGAAGCCAAGTTTGCATAAGCTAGAATATGGGATCCAGTGATTGCAACCACAAACACTCAGAATCTAACAAGAAATAGAAAAGAAACAAAACTATTTTTGGTTGATGCAAGATTACTAGCAACCTAGGGACACTCCTGCATTAAATAACTTCTGGCAGGATTCAAAACATAAACCACATGTTCATTTTTAACCCATAAATCTTTATCATGCAAAACAATTAAAATTTGTACAAGCTTACTTCCACAACTCATTCCTTAAATGTTAACAAAAAATATGTTACTGGTACTAGGCTCAAATAAATTACTTCTATCACAAAATATTAATTGGTCATTAACAAAAATAATTTTCTCTTCACCTTTATTCTATACCAAAAAATTAGGTAATTTCTACAAATAAATATTAGACTAAGTAGAACCTTGAACTATCTTATGTATAGGTTCTATAATATTTAGATTGCAAGTCTTAGCAACAATTAAGTTCTTTGCACACCTCCCTCCCTATCCTTCAAAGGAATTAGAATAAATTTTTGTTCATCCTTCTCAATGGTAACAATATTCCTTCTATGATCATGAATAACACCCATGTCATATTACTAAGGTCTACCAAGAAAAACATGATAGACACTCATGTTAACCACATCATACAATACTTCGTGCTTGTAAGATCCAATACTGAAATTTACCAGAAATTTCTCTCTAACCTACACCCAATGATCATCTTGAATCTAACTAATCTCATTAGGACATGGATGTTTAAATCTCTGCAATCCAAGTTTCTATACTATTTATTTTGATACAAGGTTATCAATGCTACTACAATCCATGATGACTTTATACCATTTTCCTCTTGCCTTACAAATAGTTCTAAATAAGTTTCTCCCGTAGGGTGTGTGTAGGATCATGGTGGACCAAAAATTGCTGATGTGAAAAAAAATTAGTCCAAAAATGTCAAAAAGAAAATTGGAAATTCGCTTTGACTTTTTCCCCCAATCTTAATACTGATGCAAAATAAATTCCTAAGATATATTGGGTATCCAATATATCGGATACCCAATACTTGCACATAGGTTTAAAAAAATTATGAACACATTTCCTCATTTCTTTTCCAACAACAATGACCTCCAAAATTGAGTATAGGGAAGGAGATTAGGTATACAATACAACCAAGCCATCTTTTCACTCCATTTTGCATCCAACCACAAGTAGGTTCAATTTTTTTTCCAATTGATTTAATTTTTATTTTTTATTTTTTTATTTTATTTACTAATTTAGGTTTTGTAATGAAAATGAAAGTTTTTTAATTTGATTTATAATTTTTTCACTCAAATTCTAATTCTATGTTTATTTGCATTATAAATGGGCATGGAAGAACCTAAAAATCCTCTAAAAAATATCTCACCAATCAATGATCCTCAAAATAATCCAGAACCACCACTACCCCCTTAGAACCCTCCTTGAATTCAAGACTTAATTCAAGAAAATTTAAATCACTTGGGGGTTGTGAAATAAACATATAACACTATCCCTACTTTATCTTCCATGCTAGCTACTCTTAATGCTGCTATGGCTAATATTGAGTCCCTTACCGAGTAGCATGATGCAACTCTTCATTGGTGGGATGAGATGTACCTCTTGTTTGATGATGGGTTGGATTATCATGGGTTTGCAACCCTTAATATTAGTAAAAAGGAGTCAACCAACCTATTTTTTGACCCTAGAAATGGTATAGTAGTTGACCGTAGAAAAAAAACCACCACATAACAATATGGAGGCTCCCATATATTTCTAGAAAAAAATAGATATTGAGTTTATCAAAGGGCATAAAGTTAACTATTGGAGCATGAAGCCCAATGTGGGTGTAGGAGGTGGAGCTCTACATGATAGACTTGGGGAAAAGTGAAAGAAAGCCACCACATTCCCCCCTAATATCCCTGCCCCTCCTCCAATGCAAAATCTTGATGTCATCACTAAGGCTAGTGCAACATCTATTTAGAGCCATTCATCATTTGAGTAGTCTACTAGTCACCCAAACTAGGTCATTGTTGACTCTTCATGTTGATGATATTGGTACTAGTACATTTGGTAGTTCCTCACATGTCTGTGTGCTACATACTTGCATTATGTGCTAGAATATTTTTTTCTTCCCATTATTAATTCTAAGTTTCAATTTGAGATTAGGGACAATGACACAACAAGCATGGTTGTAGAGACACACACAACTCCTATGAGAGATGAGGAGGGATGGGTAGAGACATGAACTCCTTCTATTCTGGTAAGTATATACATTTGGTTTGTCACATCATTATTAATTTAAAATAAATATTTATATTAAAAATGACAACTTCATATTTATGTACATTATGTGATTCATTTATGTCTAGCTGATGACAGAGGAGCAGATGGCAGATTTGGATGCTATTACACTTTCATCCATTTCATTTGGCCTCGAGACCTCTATGGTATGTATTATTTGATTAGTCATTAATTTCTTGTTTGATATTATATTTTACATGATTTCTTATCCTCCTTCTTTCTTGCAGATTTCACCTATCAGTGGGTGATAGTGTGAGTGGGTTACATCACAAATAATTGAAAATTGGAAGGGAATTTTATGTTTTAAAGTCATTAAATAAATATATAGATATATATGTACTTGTAAAATTTTTGTACCAATATAATTTTATTACATTATATATTTTATAGGGATGGCCTCTGATGATAAATCGACCTAGATTCACCATCCCAAAACCCTAGGGCATTTCCATTCACAATGAGAGCCCTATAGTATGTATATTTATTGATTATTTGTTACTTATCTTAATTTTATTATATTATAAAGAAATTTTTGTTATCATTGTAACAATTATATTTTTAATTATTTTAGGAAACACTTGATGTGATGGAGGGGGATTGGCAAAGTTTTGTATCTTTGCTCACTTAGCTAACAATTGCCAATTAGAGATCACATGGGGTAAATTATAATTTGAAATCTTGATTATGTTATCATTAATAACATTAACAACCATAAAAACATGTTTAGGTTGGAGTTGGCAATGTGCCTACTTTGTTGAGGACATATGCAAGGACTCCTAACTGATAGAGGAAGGCATGGAGATAGGTAAATGAAGTTCCCTTCATTATTGATCAATATACATTTGAATAAATTTATATTTGATATGTACAAATTATTTAATTGACTAGTCTAATTTTGATTTTGTCTTTTTTGTTCATACATAATCTAGTGAGTTCAGAGAGTGCATTAAAGAGGCTCCATTATGATGATCTTCTAGTAGTGTAGGATATAGTAGTTTTTTAGGCATGGCTTTGGGCACATTTTCAGATGGCATATGCTACATTTTATGTATAAAATTTGATTTCATAGATATATTTTGATGGAATGCACCATATTTTGTATACAAATGTATATTTTGGCATACATTTACATAAAATTTATATATAATTATATATAATTATATATTATATTATTGTAAATTATTGCACATGTGTATTTGTATAGTGTATAGAATCTTGTTAATTTTAATCATTTTCATTAGAATCTTGTTAATTGGAATCTCATTCATTTGAATCTTGTATATGGTTTAAAAAAGCTTATTCATTTCAGTCTTGTTCATTAGAATCTTGTTCATGGTTTATGTAATCAATATCACAATAATAGAAAGGAAATAAAATCCTCCAGAGATTTAAGCAACCCAAAAACCAAAATCCATCCTTAATAAAAAATAGCTAGAAGCCAAGATAAGTACTTGAAAATTTTCAGCTTCAAACTGACTATGAATCCAATGAACAAAAACAACAACAAGGGCTCTGGGTTATGACCCTGAAAGATCATTTCTCATATATGCTTAGTGTATCTTATGGACATGTTGGTGTGTGGTTACTGAAAATGTTCTAGTGACTCTGTGGTCAAACTAGGGGTGTCACTAGGGTTTTACCTACCTATTTGGAGTTAATGACACTGACAAATTGATGCCATAACAAACAATTTCAAAGTTGTGTAGTGGTGGACCAATTCATTGAGGAATACTAAAAGATTTGGCATCAAGCGAGATCATTGTACCAATATCAAACAAAAATGATCCTCCCAGAATTTAGAAAGGTTATGGTGGACATCAATATCATGGTTTTGTAGCATCTAATAATTTATTGATAGGCCTCATAAGCTCCTATTTATGACCCTCAGAGGATCACTACCCAAACATACTTAGGAAATGTGGGAAATGCTCCAATTTGGGGTAGTTGTGAATGTTCAATGCTCTCTATGGACAAAAATGTGGTCTCACTATGGTTCAACCACCCATCTAGAGAAAAAAACAATGATGAAACAATGCCACAAAGAAATCTTCAAAAGTTACATAGTGGTGCACCAATTCACTAAAGAACATTGTGAGATTTGACATTGAGCGATATCACTATGCCAATTTTTTGATATCCCACAATTGAGAGAGGTTATTATAGACATCGATATCATGGTCATGTAGCATCTCATAATTCATTTATAGGTCTCATGATCTTCCAGTTACAACTCTTAGAAGATTTCTACCCAAATGTGCTTAGGCCACTTTGGAGACACTCTGGTTTGGGGTGGTTGCGAATGTTCCAGGCTCTCGATAGATGAAATAGTGCTATCATAGGTTCACCCACCTATTTGGAGCTAATGATTCTAATGAAACAATTCCACAAATAATAATTTGAAAGTTGTGTAGTGGTGTACTAATTTACTAAAGAACACTATGAGATTTGGCATCCACTGAGATCACTATTCCAATTTCAAATGAAATTGAATCTCCCAAGATTGTGAGAGGTTATTGTAGAAATCAATATCATGGTCTTGTAGCATCTAATAGTTCATTTTTAGACCTCGCAAGGTCCAAGTTACCACCCTCAAAAGATCATTGTCCAAATGTGCTTAGGGAATCTTGGAGACACTCCTGTTCAAGGTGGTTGCAAATGATTTAGGATCTCCATGGAAAAAATAGTGGTGTCACTAGGGTTCACCCATCCATGTGGAGCTAATGGTGGTAAAAAAATGATGCCACAAAGAATGGTTCAAAAGTTGCACAATGGTGCACCAATTCACTAAAGAACACTATAAGATTTGGCATCTATCAAGATCACTTTGCCAATTTCAAATGAAATCAAGTCTCCCAAAACTAAGTGAGGTTATTGTAGACATAAATATCAAAGTCCTATAGCATCTAAATTTTTTTCAATAGACCTCATGAGCTCCAAGTTACAACCCTTGGAAGATTGTTTTCCAAACATGCTTAGGGGACCTTGGAGATACTCCAGTTCGAGGTGGTTGTGAACGACCTAGACTTTCTATGGATGAAAAAGTGGTGTTACTAGAGTTCAACCACCCATATAGAGCTAACATCACTAAAAAAATGATGCCACAAAGAACAATTTGAAAGTTGCCCAATGGTGCATTAATTCACTGAAGAACACTATGAGATTCAGTATCGATCAAGATCATTTTTCCAATGTAAAATGAAATTGAATCTCCCTTAACTAAGAGAGATTATTATGGAAATTGGTATTTGAGTCTTGTAACATTTTATAATTCATTTATAGGTCTCACGAGCTCATAGTTATACCCCTCAAAAGATCACTACCTAAACATGCTTAGGGAACTTTGGAGATGCTCTGGTTCGGGGTGGTCATGAATGTTGTAGGATCTCTATGGAGGAAATAATGGTGTCACTAGGGTTCTCCTATCCATTAGAAGATAAAAAATAGATGAAATAATGCCATAGAGAATGGTTCAAAAGTTGCCTAGTGGTGCACCAATTGACTAAAGAATAGTGTGAGATTTGACATCGACCAAGATCATTGTGCCAATTTAAAATGAAATTGACTCTCCCAAAATGTATAGAGGTTATTGTAGAAATTGATATCATGGTCCTATATCATCCCATTATTCATTGATAGGTCTCATGAGGTTTGAGTTATGACCCTTAGAAGATTATTTCCCTAACATGCTTGTAGGGCACTTTGGAGACGCTCTAGTTCGAGGTGGTCATAAATGTTCTAGGCTCTCCATAGATGAAATAGTAGTTTACTAGGGTTCATTCACCCATCTAGAGTGGATGACATTGATGAAAGATGCCATAACCATCCTTTAGGTTCAATTGATAAAATTTTACAATAATTGCAACTTGTGATATTATTATGTAAATTCCACTTTGAGCATTGTAAACATGATCAATATTAATTAGATGAACTATAAATATGTTTTTTATTCTCCTTCCATGTTATTTAATGACTTTTCCTACTTTGATGACTTTGATCAACCTTTTACCAATATAGACTAATAGGACAAATAGTTATGTAGATGTCCATAAGAATTTTCCAATAATCTATTATATGAAAAAAATAAAATTAGTCAACTTTATCAAAAAATATAATAAATCAATGAGTTCATATATGCAATATTTCAAGTGTTTCATCATAATTATAGTTGAATACTACAAAAAGAATATATCTTTGCCTTACAAAATAATGTAAATGAAATTGCACAATGTACACCATTGTGCATACTAAAGTCCTTTTGTGTATCATTGATACAACCATATTATATACACAACTATCAAAAATCCTAGAGACTAAACTATCATATAATTATCTTCATTCCGCTCCTTAAAATTTTGCTATTTTCATGCACTGCTACTGTTGAAGACACCTATAATTCAATATCATACTAAATCTCAGTATTACAGGCATTTAAAATCAAGTACAAGTATAGGCATATAATTAACACATGAAACTAAATTTAAAGCATATAATGAACATATGAGACCTTGTTGTGAGTTAGTATTACCTAATGAAGTATTACTAAAAGGTTATCTCTCTCTTTGAGGGTCCCCAATAGGGATTATTGATCAACATTAGCAATAGTAAATAGTTCTTTAATTTTTGGTCTTTCTTGATTCTTCACTAACTTTACATATGATTCTATAATAAGGTGTGAATATATGAAAATGGTTTTGTGATTCTCATAGTCTTCAAATGTGGGAATTCCATTCCTTCTAAGAATGTATGTCCATAGCTATGCTCCAACAACAACAATTGAAATAGTAGGATATGTGAATCCATCATCATTTATAATTGATTATGTAAGCATTTGTTTACCTCTTACACAATGTGCTAACCAATAATCTAATTTCTCATCATTCCCCTATGGTGCAACCAATGTAAAGACCTGTCTTGGATGATTATGAGAGGCAATGGATTAAGATAATGTGGAGCCCATGTATCCACCAAATCACTCAACTCACAATGATCCCAATCAAATTGAAATAAATCAGGATAAAAGAAAGCTAGTTATTATGTCCAAATGGTCCATGTACTACAATTAGAGCTGTAGAATGAATGCATCTTTTAATAATCTCCCATTATAGCACAATCCAATATATCACCTAAGGAGCCCTCCTCAACCAACCAAAAGAACCTATGCACTACTGGATCAAGAGCCCCCCCGTGATAAAGTAGATGTACACCAATAAACTATGGTACGAGCATCAAGAAGTTCTCCTACAGAAGCCTTCATTTTCTCCTTGAGTAGAGCTCTCTTCACATATGCCCCCACTCTATAATGCTCCTTTTTCCCATGCCCAGACTCAAAATAGTTCCAAATATAAGGTACATCCTTCTCTACATGCATTCTACACAACTTATAAAATGTACGAGAATTCATGAATTGACCTATACAATTATTTGACCAAATGAGATGCCTATCAATAGAAATATCATTTTCTCACGAGAACTCACAATAATAATTGAAACAATGTTGGACATACTCATGAGATTAAGATCTATCATCTCTCATATAAAAGTGCCACTCTCTGATTATATTTTAGTTATATTCCACATTATCGAGGGCATGTCTATATGTTATGTGGACAAGAAAAAATAATCTAAATGGATTTTTAATATTGAGATTGTGTCTCATTTTGGGGTTGTAATTTGTAGATCTGTGCAAAGTCAATAATTGATATAATAGTTCTAATGGGAAAAGTATCCTTACACATTCTAAATTGTGTTGATATGAGATTGTTTTGAATAAAAGATCCTATAATAGAACAATCATTGTTTTGTCACTGATGTCAAACATGCTACTTGCTAGTAAGATAACTTCTTAGTTGATTTGAGTACTATCATTTTTTTGATTAATGGAGAGGTTTTGGTCAAATATGATAACAAGAGCACCAAGAGGAAAGGTTGACTTATGGTATGGAAAAGAAGTAAAAAAATTAGCTAAGATAGTGATGTTAGAGTGTATTGATTATCTACTTAAGGCTACAAAGTTTGGTTACATTGATTAAGTCTATAAAAACATGTAAGAAGAGTTGAGTCTACCGAGCTTGATCAAGTGGATAGCAAGTGCCAAGAAAAGTTAGTGCAAGCTAAGCAGAGAATCACTTAAAACCAACAAAAGTGAAGATTCAATATATGCCGAGTGTGTTGAAAATTTAAGAGGAGTAACTAAGAGGGGAGAGGTGAATCAGTTACTGATAAAATAAATCCTAGGCCCCTTAGATGTCAGTACAAAATAAAGTCTAAAAATTGAATACTGATGATGCTTGGTAAACACACATAAAATGTTGTAACTCGGTTAATACTATAATATGTTTGGTAAATACTTAACATGCAAAACTTAGATGTAATCTATGAATACCCTTACTTTAACTTAGTTGCAAACACATAAAAGGAATAATCAAGAGGAGAGGGGTGAATTAGTTACTACAAAATAATAAATCCCAAATCCCTTAGATGTTAGTACAAAATAAACTCTAAAAACTAAATATTGCTGATGCTACAAACACACATAAAATGTTGTAACTCGATAAATATTGGATATGATAACTTTAGATGTTATCTATGATTACCATTATTTTAGCTTAGTTGCAAACAAATAAAGGAAAATAACAAACATGAACACATTTGACACTAGAATTTAACGTTGAAATCCAATTTAGGAAAAACCACCAATTGCAACTAGTTACTATTTTCACTCTTCTGAAGTGAGCCTTGTTAAGTGCCAACCCTATTAAAGGTTACAAAACACACAATTAGGTGTGACCCTGTTAGAGGATCTAATCACCCAATTAGGAGTGGCCTTGTTAGAGGTCTTAAGACAATTCAATAGAACTGAGACCTTGTTAGAAGATTTAAAAATAGTTGTTAAGCCAACTTTGTTAAGAGATTTAGATCACTACTATAATGGTC
This sequence comes from Cupressus sempervirens, assembly GCA_028749045.1. Classification (NCBI taxonomy): domain Eukaryota; kingdom Viridiplantae; phylum Streptophyta; class Pinopsida; order Cupressales; family Cupressaceae; genus Cupressus; species Cupressus sempervirens. Next base: position 128,948,139 of record CM053786.1, on the reverse strand, counting down.
AGAGAGTAACAATGAGATGACCTAATTTGGATGCAACTAAATTACTGATTACAAATCCTTGTTTTGAATTGTACTTGATCCTTCCTGATCAAATATATCTTGTCTGCTCCACAAGGATATTTTTCTTATCCTTCAATTTCACTCCCTTTCTTCATCATTAAATCTTCAATACATTCATAACTTCTCACTTTCATTGAATCCAAAACTTGACCTTATACTTATATCTTTCATATTGTCAAATCAACTCATATACAACTTAGAATAATTAATATTGATCATCTCAGTCGGCTAGAACCAATAGATAAATCAATTGAGCTTAATATTCCAAAACAAGAAAATCCTTTGTTAGTCGACCCGGCTTGGTAGACACTAACTTAGAAATGATTTCCTATGTTAACCAAAAAAAGCTTGATTAACACTATAAACTTGCAAATATCCTTTGGTAATCAAGTGATTTTCGTTAACATTGGTTCCATCTAACTTTTCTTCATTAACTAAGTGAGATCAATTAACACTTATCTTCTGCAGACTATCCTTCGAGACCTGAGTGAACTCAGTAGATACTACCTTCTAAACTAGGAAAATACAGAACACTCGATAGACATAGAAAAATTTCTTTACTACTTGAGTGAGCTTGGCATATAATGATTGATAATGATATGGCATATGTGTAACATCAAAGAGAATACACAATTAATCAATTTTATCCAACAATCTCCCTCTTTGGCATTGATGGCAACACAACATGTCATAACACAATAAAATTTTAGAACAAGAATAAACTGAGAAAAATATCCTTAGTTTTATTCATGAGAACTCCCTTTGTCAGTGTGAGCTTTTGCTTTCTTCAGTTTCTCCCTCCGTCTGCAACAACTTCTACCAAGTTCATTCTCCCTCTTAGGTATCTCTGCATCAAGTTTCTATGATAGAAAACTTCTTCTTTGGAATGACAAAATTTTCTATGAGATATGATAGTAAACTTCTCCCTCTTTGACAACACATGCCAAAGATAACAACTCTTTTAATATCAACCTTAAGTACTGATTCATTTGCAATATGCCCTTGTCAATTCTGCACCAACTATTTGATCTTCAACATGCTCTAGTTGATGCATCACTAACTTTATTTAGTGAGCATTACATGGGGGAATAACCCATAGCTTACTTCTTAGATACAGAAATGCATTAATGGCTTGGTGAATATGTCTACAATTTATTCTTTTATATTTACATATTCCAATTTGACTTCTTTATCTTGCACCAATTCTTTTAAGAAGTGATATTTTATAGCAATGTTCTTTGTTTTGGTATGCATCACTGGATTCTTTGATATATTGATTGTGCTAGTGTTATCACAATATATGACTGCTGGATCCTTGAACTCTATCTTCATTCCTTCCACCAATTGTTTGAACCAAACAATGTTAGAATAATTAACTACTACTGCCACATATTCTACCTCTGTTGTGGATTGAGAAATGCAATTTTGTTTCTTGCTTGTCCAAGATACTAGTCTTTTACCAAGAAAAAATGCTCCACCACTAGTGCTTTTTCTATCATTAAGGCTTCCTGCCCAATCAACATTAGTAAACACCTTGAAGTCCAAATTGCCTCCAAGTTTGTACCATAAGCCATAGTCTTCAGTATCTTTCAGATATCTCATGATTCTCTTGATTCTCATCATGTGATTTTCTCTAGGATTTGCTGAGAATCTTGCCACCATACCAACTGCTAATGCAATATTAGGCCTTGTATATACTACATACTGTAATTTTCCAATCATTGATCTATTTGTGGTTTGATCTACTTCTTTGGAATCATCATTCTTGGAAAGCTTATGCCTAGTAGACATAGGAGTTCCAACTGGTCTTGAATCTTCCATTCCAGACTTTTTTAGTATCTCCTTGATATACTTAGATTGAGTGATGTAGATACCATTTTTGTTCTGTTGTATCAGCAACCCAACAAAGAATTTTATCTCACCAAACATGGACATCTCAAAATTTTAACTCATTTCTTCTGAAAATGCTTTGCACAAATCATCATTTCCTATGAATAAAGTATTATCAACAATCAATATTTCTACCAACACAATCTTCTTATCTGATCCTTCTTTGATATATAGACTACTATTATCATTTTTTCTTTGAAAGCCATTCTATACCAAGTACTTATGAAGTCTTTCATACCAAGCTCTGGGAGCTTGCTTGAGACCATATAATGCTTTGTGTAACTTGCAAACCATGTCTCTTTTTCTAGGATCTACAAAACCTTCTCGTTGTTAAATGTAGACTTCCTCGTCAAGAATTCCATTCAAGAATGCAGATTTAACATCCATTTGATATATTTTAAATCCTCTATGTGCTACATATACTTGCAATAGGAGAAAAAGTCTCACCATAATCAATACCTTCTTCTCGAGAATAACCTTTACATACCAGTCATGCCTTGTTTTTGGAAACTTTTCCATCTTCATTCAGCTTATTTTTAAACACCCACTTTGTGCCAATTAAATTTTTATCCTTATGTCTAGGAACAAGAGTCCAAGTTTTGTTCTTTTCTATCTATTTTATTTCTTCATTCATTTCTTCAACCCAACTTTCATTTTTTAGAGTATATTTAACATTTCTAGGTTCAAATTTAGCAAGTAAATATGTACCTTTTAATTTGCTTCTTTTAATTGTTACACCAGATTTGTTTCCAATGATTTGATCTAGTGCATGATGCCTTCTGACATATCTTGCTAACAAAGGTTCTTTGGGTTTTGAATGAGTTTCACTATTTTCATCATGAACTTCAGTATCAAGCTTGAGTCCCACTGTTTGTGACTTGGGCCCATCAGAGTTGGTTTGAACTAGCTCGGTAGCCTTTGACTATGACTCAAGTACTTCAGACTTTGAGTTGGGTCACACTATCTACAACTTAGTAACTGTTGGAGATTTTGAGGACTCGAGAGATGAAGTCTCCTTTCTTTTAGATAGGTTTGGTAGGATATCAGGTTCATCATAAACAAATCTTTTGTAATCCTTTAGCTCTTTATTGATTTCTTCTTCACTCTTTTCTACAAACTCATCAATTCAAGCATGTGGACTTTCTATTATTTTATGAGTAGAAAAATTCAAACATTTGTATGCTTTACTTATGCAGGAGAATGCTAGAAATATGCCTTCATCACCTCTTACATCAATTTTTTCTTTTTTAGATTCTTTTAAGATATAACATTTTCTGCCAAATACTTTCAAGTAACTTACATTAGGTTTGTACCCATACCATAGTTGATATTGTTTAAATCTTTCTTCAATTGTACTCTATTCAAGGTATGGACTATAGTACTGATAGCTTCCTTCCAGTATTTGATAGCAACATTCTTTTTTATCATCAATGTTCTTGCACAATCCATGATGGATCTATTGCTTTTTCAGCTATACCATTCTACTGTGGTGTACAAAGGGATGATACTTGTCTTTTAATTCCTCTTTCAATGAAGAAATTACTGAATTCATTGGAGATGAATTCACCACCTTTGTCTTTGTCTGATCTTAAACATTTCAATCCCTTTCTAGTTTCTTTTTCTACTCTTGCCAGATACCATTTGAACTTTTTAAAAGCTTCTAATTTTTCCCTTAGATACATTACAATCATCATTCTAGAATAGTCATCAACAAAAAGAATTAAAAAAATTTCTCCACTATAACTCTCTGTTCCAATAGGTCCACATAAGTCTATATGAACAATTTCTAAGACTTCTTCTAACTGATAATTTTTTCTTTTGAAATTATTCTTTCCTATCTTACCAATTTGGTAATTCTTGCATAAACCCTATCAGGTTTCTTCAAACTAGGAATACTATTGATCTCAAATTGGTTTTGACAATTGAGTGTCAACACACTTCAGAGATTTACTAAGTTCATGTCGAACTAGTAATACATGTTGAGTATAATATGTATTGAGTTGAGAAAATAGACCATGTTGAGTGATTCAAGTGCCAAGTAAGTAGTTGATGCTGAGAAATTCAAGTGCTGAGCTAGAAATAGAACTAGAGTATATGCCGAGCATCAATATCATCAAGTGCTAAGTAACATAGATTAGATCTAGTTGTTTGTAATGGCACCAAAAACTATGTAAACCATTTTTATGCCAACTTATGGATAAATCTTGAAGCTTTGAAGATAAGGAAAAATCTATTTGGATTCCCTATGCAATCAACATGCAACCAATCAAAAAATTGGAAGGGATTAAGTAGCAAAAATGAATGAATCTCAGCAGTAGATTCATACCTAACCCTAAGCCACCAAATTCTTTATAAGGAAGATGAAGCCCCATAATTTAGTATGTATGTATGCATGTGAGCGAAGAGTGGAAGGAAGAAAAAGGGGTGAATTGATCAGAAAGTATTCAAGGTGACTTAGCAGAGTGAAAGAATTGCAGAATCAGTTTATAGAACAAAGGATCAAGGACAAAACATTGGCAAATCAAATCTAAAAGGATTAAGAAGGACAAAATGGTGATAAAAAACTAGCAAGTTAAAGTTGCAAGTCATCAGATCAAACATTTTACTGTTACTTTCTAACAACTATATTGGCAGAGTGAAATCCTTTGGACTAAGGCTGACTTAATAGTCATTGTAAAATCTTTTAACAGGGTGACATTCCAAGTGAATGTTCTAAATTCCTTTAACCAGGCATACTTCTAATAGGGTGTTAAAATCCTTTAACAAGACGAGATTTAATAGTCTCTTGTAAGCCTTTAACAGGGCAAGCCTTTCACAGGGTAGATAATGTTTTATGGTCAACTTATTGTAACCTTAACAGGTGACACTTTATTGCTGAGTAGTGAAGAATTGTGGGTGTTATCCGCACCCCAGTTTTATCTTCTCATTTGGAGGGTTTCTGGGTAATCATATTAGGTGTCAAGTGTGTGTATGCTTATATGTTTTGATGCATTTGCTTTACATTTCATTTCAGTTTATTACATGCATCTAATGAATGGTATAAGAGTCTTAAGTGCTAAAGTTTGAACTTATGATTCACCCCCCCCTCAGAAGTATATGTGTTCCCCATTTGTAATTCCAACAAATACCTCTTACTCTTCTACGTTTACATATCTTAACCAGATTATTAAAGTTTACATGACATTGTCTTTGTGCCATAACTAGCTTTCTTTGACTTGAGCAATAAAACATGAACATTCACTGAGACCAAGATAAAATAGATTACCTTTTGTTTGCTTGCCAAATCCAACTAGATTTCCTTTTCCATCTAGTAGTTTGGCTTGGAATTCAATGTTATTCAACTATGCCACACTCAGTATATTGTTCTTTATTCCTTCAACCTAATAATTGTCACATACAAGTTCTTTAGTCAATGAAATACATCATTTTCCTTTTATGTTACAAAGTTCATTGTTTCCAAATCTCACACTACCTCCATCATAATATTCCATGTGCTCAAATTTTGTTTTATCTCTAGTCATATGATGTGAACAACCACTATCAATAATCCATATTTCATTTTTACTAACATGAGAGATAAGTGCCATCTTATCTCCTTCATCATCAAATTCATCTTTTACAACAATATTTACCCTTTCATCTTCACTATTATCAAAATCTTTAGCTATAAAACAAGATTTCTTACCTTTTTCCTTATAGTTCTTGTAGTTCCTAGAATTCTTCTTGCCTTTGTGCTTATTACTTTTCTTTTCATCTTTGATTTCTTTTTTTGGACACCTTGCAGAAATGTGATTGACTTCTTCCCAAGAAAAATAGATTAGAGGAACTTTGCCTTTGTATTTTTGTCTACCTTTGGAATACTTTCTTGCAAGTAGGGCTTCAACAACTTCAAGATCATTATATTTCTTCTATTTCTTCTTCTTCACTACCTAATTGACTAGACTTTGATTTCTTACCCTTTTCTTTGAGTGAGAGTTTAGCTTTAAAAGTAGACTTAATAACCTTTGAACTAGGAACATAGTTATCAAAGTTATCTAACTCAAAAGCTGTCAATCTTCCAACTAGAGCATCCAAAGATATTTTAAAATTTGGATCACATCTCATTTCTTGAATAAAAAATACTCTAATTGCATAAATAGGAAGAAGAGTTATAAGTACCTTGCTTACAACTATTTTCTCTTCAATGTCTGCTCCAAATGCTTTGATTGTACTTACACTTGCTTTGATTCTTTCCACATATTTTGCAATATTCTCATCTTCTCTTATTTTCATCTGATCAAAATGATCTCTAAGACTTTCAGCCTTAGCTCTTCTTACATTGTCATCTCCTCCATATATGTCTTTTAGTTTGGTCCACATCTCATGAGCTCTTTTGTAGTCTTTGACTTCATCAAATTTAGCATAAGTAAGAGCAAATGCAATATCAATCATCATGATGTTATGATTCTTCTTTTCAGCAATATCTTCAACTGATAATGTTCTAGTGGGAGTCTTGTATTCAGTATCAAGATATTTGCACCCTGAATAATTGATAGTAGCCAAATGTAACCTCATAAGTCCTTGCTATGCTACAAAATTGTCTCTGTTCAGCTTGGGCATCTCTCTTCTGTAAGACAACATGATCTTTAGCTTAGGTCCTTGAAACCTTCTTTGCAAGCACCAAGAGATCTGATACCTATTGTTGAAAATATAAGAGGAGTAACTGAAAGGGGAGGGGGTGAATCATTTAATACTAAAATAAATCCCAGATCCTTTAGATGTCAATACAAAATAAAGTCTAAAAATTGAATACTCTCGATGCTCGATAAACCCACATAAAATGTTGTAACTCAGTTAATACAAAATATGCTCGATAAATACTTAACATGTAAATCTGAGATGTAATCTATGATTAACCTTACTTTAACTTAGTTTTAAACACATAAAAAAAATAGCGCAAATACATTTGACACCAAGATTTAACGTGGAAACCCAATTTGGGAGAAACCACTAATTGCAACTAGTTATTGATTTTCACTCTTTTGAAGTGAGCCCTGTTAGGAGCCAACCTTGTTAAAGGTTAAAAACACAAAGGATTTAATCACCCTATTAGGAGTAGCCTTGGTATTAAGACAATTCAATAGAAATGCCACCTTGTTAGAGGATTTAGAAATAGTTGTTAAGCCAACTCTGTTAAGAGATTTAGATCACTGCTATAATGGTTGGAGAGTAACAATGAGATGACTTGATTTGAATGCAGCTAAATTGCTAATTACAGATCCCTGTTCTGGCTTGTACTTGATCCTTCCTAATTGAATATATCTTTTCTACTCCATAAGGATATTCTACTTATCCTTCAAATTCACTCCCTCTCTTCATCATTAAATCTTCAATACATTGATAACTTCTCACTTTTATTGAATCCACAACTTGACCTTATACTTATATCTTTCATATTGTCAAGTCAGCTCATATACAACTTAGAATAATTAATATTCATCATCTTGGTCAGCTAGAACCAATAGATAAATAAATTAACCTTAATATGCCAAAACAAGAAAATCATTTGTTAGCCGACCTAGCTTGGTAGGCACTAACTTAGAAATGATTTCCTGCATTAACCAACAAAAGCTTGGTTAACACCAAAAACTTGTAAAGATCCTTTGGCATCCAAGTGAGCTTAGTTAACATTGGTTCCATCCAACTTTTCTTCATTAATAGAGTGAGATCGGTTAACATTCATCTTCTATAGACTATCCTTCAACACCCAAGTGAACTCGGTAGATACTACCTTCTAAACTAGGCAAACACAAGAATTCTTAGTAGACATAGAAAATTGTCTTCACTACCAAATGAGCTCAACATACACTAACTTATAATAATATGGCATTTTTGTAACATCAAAAACAATACACAATTAATCAATTGTATCTAATAGAGTGAACTTAGTGTAAGCCGAGTAAAATTTAGTTGATGTCGAGCACTAGTAACAAAATATTGATGTTGAGTGCTAGTATTCATGTTAAATCATAAATTTGATGAATCTAAGCTAACTATTTTGTTTTTTTGAATTGTGTGAAGCATGTGAAAGATAACTATAATGAGCTGGTGGCACATAATTTAAGCTAAACCATTTTGAGGCAAATTCAACAAGGATTGAGGAAGAAGTTTCTAAAGGAACCAAATAGAAAAGTGGGTAGATTCACTGAATTCTACCTAATCATACCTAACCCTAAAATGGACGATTGAGGTTGAATGACAAAATCTCATAAATCTCTATTTATAAAGAGTGTGTGTTAGAAGAAAACATTGTCATGTGTGAGAATCCAAGGAAGACAAGGAGTCTAGGGTATATGCTTCATTCAATGGCCGAATAGAAGAGAATGTTATTGGCAAGAAAAGTAAGAAGGCTTAAGAGTATGCATGCTTAAAGGGTGAACAAGCTATGAGAGATGAAGTGTGTGAAATCCAAGTAGACTAAAATACAGATCTATAATCTATAAATTAGTTGGAATTTTCTATTAGATCAAGGCTTACATTTACTTTCTAATCATTGTATCAATCTAGGTTAAATTCTTTGGATTAAGGTTTCCTAATAGTCATTTATAAATCCTTTGACTAGGAAAGATTCCAAGTGAATGATCTAAATTCCTCTAACAAGCCTCACTCCTAATTAGGTGGTTGAAATCCTCTAACCAAGTCACATTTAACAATGTGTAATGTAAGCTTTAATAGGGTTGACCTTTCACATGACATCATTGTAGAAAGTGAGAATTAGTAGTATGTTACTAGTGGTTTTCCCAAATTGGGTTTCCACATAAAATTCATGTGTCAAATGTTTTATTGAATCTATTATGATTTCATGTTTACATTTCTACAAAGTTATTTTGATCGAGCACAGTCACCTACAAAGTTTAAGTATTGTATTATCTTATGGATGCATGCATAATAATGTTTTATGGATATGGGTTCACTAAGCTATGAAAAGTTTTATTTGTACATCTAGACCTTGGATAACTGATTCACCCCCCTGACTCTCATTTATTCTAAAGAATTCTAACAATTGGTATCAATTCCATCTTCTTAAGAGAACTAGCTTGAAGGTACTAAAAGGAAAAGATCAAGATGTCAAAAAGAGAGGTACCCAAGCTTAACAAGGAGAACTTCCCTACATGGAAAAGTTAGATGAAGCTACACCTAGGAGATCTTAGAGACCATGCATAATATACCATCATTAGTGAGCATATTGATCCTGCTGGAGCCCCAAATGATGATGACCTGAAAAAGAAGAAAGAAGACAATCAAGAAATGTTGGAGAATGCCTCTACCCTAAGTTATGCTGAGTTTTATGACATCAAGGATTGTGATTCTATAAAAAATATGTGGGATACTCTTCACACTATTAATGATGGAGACACAAATGTCTTAAGAGCAAAATCTAGAAGTCTTAGTGGTTAGTTCAATGATATGAGGATGAAAGAAGGTGAGAATGTTGCTCAATATTTCTCTAGAATAAAAGATATTGTTAATGCTATAAGAGGAGATAATGGTATTATTGATGATTATACTTGTATGCTAAAAGAAATGATCTATAGGGAGCATGAATCAACAAGAAAACATTAGTTTAAACCAAAATATGCATCAAGTATTCACCAAATGAAATAACAAACAAACTAATGCTTGCTTTAGTTTTGCAACTCAATGTAGCCAATCAAGTCAAATCCTCAAGCAACCTCTACAACTCAACAAAGGCACCCATGAGAGGCCTTGTTGGTGTGTTAAGATTGGAGGAATATTTGGTGTGCTCTCCTAAACACAACAATGAATTGCATCTCTTGATGATGGATATGCAAGTGTGAGGAATGCAACTATGAGCCTATGCTATATTAATATGAAGAACACCTCAAACAATGGCTATGGAGAAAGCCATGCTTGGAGGCATTCAAAGATGAAGATATGAAATGTAACAAAGTAATCTAAACCATGATGCAACCTAAACTAAGATGCAAATGAAATGGAGATGAGAAATACAAGCTATAAATCTACTCTAACAATGCAAATGAAATCTAAATCAGCTACCAAAGGTTAGTATGCAATCTAGAAATCACTATGCAAGCTCTAAACTCAAACTACTATGAAAGCTCAAATCTCAAACCAATATGATAACAATGCAATAATGGGAGATATAAATGCTTGAGACAAGGCCTCTATTTATAGGCTTGAGGGAGGTCTTGGTGAGGTGGCATCCATGTAGGTGCCACATAAGGTGACATGCAAGCCATGCAAGTGGTCAAATATTCAAAGTTACTCACACCATGTGTGAGCAAACTTGAGAGGAAGAGTGGGAGACAAGAGTGCAAGAGGAGTGTGGAAGCATGTCTTCTCACACATGTGTGAGCACACACTTAGGCTAATGAGGGGGTTTAGGAAGGTGATTAGGATGATTAAGTGAGATTAAATGAGGAAGTAGGCTTAAGAGGATGAAAATGATGGGTGTAGGCTAGGTTTTAGGCTAGGCTTAAGATTAAATTAAATAGGATTTAATTTAATCATAAGTTTGGAAGAATTAATGAGATGGAGGGATTTAAATAAATAGAATTTATGGAGGATCATGTATTAAATAAATTTGACACATTAGGGGGGGGGGGGGGGGGGGTATTTAAATTAAATTTAAATACACTAGGCAAGTGAACTTATTTAATTAAATAAATTTAATTAAATGACAAATATAATTAATTAATAAATAATTAATTATAATGCCAAGGGAAATATTAAATAAATTAATATAGTTTTTAGGAAAATTTTAAGTGTCTACATTTTGCCCCTCTTTGATGTGATGTCGGGATGACATCATATCAAAGAAAAGAAAATATAGGTTGCCTCAGAGAAGGATAGGAGTCCTAGGAGTTGTGTCAAAGCAACAACAGGGGAGGAGGGTTCCCCCTCAAGGAAATGGGGTGAAAAAGGAATATATTTTGCCCCATTTTCTCGAAAATAGACACAGGAAGGAAAAGAGAAGGAAAAAGGCTTACAAGAAGGCCTTGCATGACTTGTTGGTAAGATTGGAATGAAGCAAGGTGAATTGGATAATGATTAATCTAAATGCAACTTAACTACATAAATAAATGCATGAGATTTAGTTGTGTTCATATAGGAGAGCACAACTTAGTTTGATATTGCAAGAGGAGTTATGCATCAAATGCAATAGTAGCATATATTCCTTTGCATGGACTAGACTCTCAACACAATAGATGTAGATTTCAAAGTCATGATAGAAAAAATGACATATATGCACCAAGATATTGAAGATCAAGGCACACATGGGGAGGCTATCACTGACACACAAAGATAAAATCAAAAAAAGACCTTATGACAAAGTAGTCATTCAATCCACAGTTCTTGCCATGAACTTGATTTTGATAGTGAAATTTGTTAAGCCTATTTAGGAAGGATTCATCCTATAAGGAAAAAATTGATTATTTGATTGAAATTGTATTGAAATGTTTGTGATTGTTCACTAGAAATTATGATGAAAGGAATGATTTTCTCAAATCATTGAGTCTTAGTGTGAATTTGTGTAAGTTTGTTTGCAATCACTATTTGATAAGCTCAGTTTGATGGGTTGAAGCTCAATGTCATGAGATAAATAGAATAATTTGGATAAGATATGATAAAATGATGGATTAATTGAATTGAGATAGAAGGGGAATGTGAGAGAGAAAGTGATAAATGTTCGATAGAGGAAAGTGTGTTTAATGGAAGACTAGGACTTTGATTAAGGTATATGTAAATAGATGGAAAAAATGAAGAAATTGATAATGGAAATTGATTTGAATGAAATGATTAGAAGAAAGGAATATGATTAGATTAGAGGATAAATGAATTGCCTGAATGGATTGGAAGAAGTAAAAATTGATGGAAGGTGGAATAGATTTGAATCAATGACAAGGGATAACCAAGGAATGGTAAATGGATGGGAAGGGTAGAGATATCTAAATGGAGGAATAATAAATGGGTGGAACGGTGATAGGAATATGGGGGACCAAAGGATATGGTATTGGACAATGGGGAACCAAGGACCATGTTTCGAAGGAGCCCAAATGCCCCATACCAAGGATAGGAAAATGGAAGAAAATATGGTGGGAAAGGATGCATGAAAATGGAAAGATGGTATGAAGGCTAGCATATGGAGGAAGAGAAGGCATGTGTTCTTCCAAAGCATGTATGAACATTTTGTTATTTTGCCTCTAGTAGTGATCATGAGCATGGGTATGAAAGTGGAATGAATAAGGGATATGAGAGGGAGGGTATGAATATGATATGGGTAATGATATGAAGGATATGGATGAAATGTGGATATGAAGTGGATGAAATGGACAGGATAACCAAGACAAAGGACATATAAAAGAAGCATGGAATTATGTAGGAGTATGGATGGAAAATGGACGAATGAACATGACAAGGACTATGAGATGCAAGATATGGATAGCATGTCAAGAGCAAAGGTATGACCAGATTATGGAAGTATGTAGGATAATGTATGGATAACGACGAAGGGACATGGAAAGTGCATATGGATGGATGAAAGGAAAGTGAAAGTCAAGATCAAAGATGGAAAATGATGATGAATGGTAGATGGAAGTATGGAAGCTATGTAAGGAAGAGTGTCATGGATGGAGCTTGCCCCTAGTGTAGAGTGCAAGTGGAAGAGGAAAAGTGAATGGATGGATAAGTGGAAGTGGAAGACATTGGATAAAAAGGGAGGACTCAAGGATCAAGATATATGGATGGGATCCCTTGATATCTTTTCATTTTTATTTTTTTCTTTATTATTTTCAAGGAATTTGTACTAGTTTCTCATAGATGTTGGTAGGATAATGAATGGAGGACAATGACTTATGAAAAAGCTTGGATTAAGGGGGTGGAGTGGGAGGGAGGAAGATATGGTTGATGGATGTTAGGTTGGAAGACTTGTGAATGGGTGGATGAAGGAGGTGGAAAGATAATCATTGGCACACACCTTGAAGAGTGATGGAAAGGAGGAAATTTTAGAGGATATGTAGGAGAGAGTTTGGATTTTGGGATATAGGGACCCAAAATCGATGAAGGAGACGATGGATTTGGGATGGTGGCTTTGGGTATATAAGGACCCAAAATGGATTTGGAAAATGGAATCTGGGATGAATTATACATGAGGGAAACCTTTGGATTAGAAAAATTGGATGTCATTTGGAAGCTTTCTTTGAGATTCATTGCTACATTAAGTAGCTTTGGGATCAACAAAATTTTTGCATTTTTGATTTTTAGCCTTTGTGGCCTTCTAATTTTGTTTTGGATTAGATTTTTCATTTCTTGGACATGTCTTTTAGAGTTGACATGTTGATCCTTGAATTTTTGTGGATTTTTGATTTTATTTTTTTTCTTTAGCATCCAAGTTGCTTCTATTGGCCATGGTATGGGTGCATGAAGGTAAATGGGGTGGAGAGCTTATGGATGGTGAACATTGGAAGGAATTCAAGGATGTGTGCTTTTGTTGATGTTTATTAGGACCATGAGGGGATGAAGTGGAAGAATTGGATATGGTGTATGGATGTATGTAAGGACCAAAAATGGATGGAAGGGGTGAAGGGCTTGGTTGTGGAACATAAGGACCTAGAATTGACAAACGAGAGGAAGGAATGGGAATATGGATATAAGGGCCCAAAATGGAGTTGGAATATGGAGGATGGGAACATGTGGGTTTGGAAGGAGGAATTTTGGATTTTGAAGGACTAGAAGGTGTACCAACATCTTGAGACATTATTTCTTCAATGGGATGCTTATCATTTTCAACACAAGATGCGAATACAAGTATATGGGATTCATGAGTGGATTGGATAGGTGAGATAGGATCATGTGGAGGATTAGGATTACAAGGGGGATTATGAGGGATAATAGGATCTTTAGATGGAGTGGGATAATGAAAGGCAAATGAAGGGATGCTTTGATCTTGACTTAAAAGAGGATCATGCAGTGAAATGAGTGGATCATGAGATGGAGTGATTTGATCTTGACATGTAGGAGTATTGGTGGATGGAGTGGAAGGAGAATCTTCATGAAGTGGAGGATCTATGGATGCTAACTCTTGAGATGGAGTGTAATAGGTAAGGTGCGTGGTACATGGAATGCCTTGATTGTGATTAGGAAGGGAATCATGAGATGGACTAAGAGGGATAAATGGATCTTGAGGAATAAGGGAACAATGGGATGGAAAAATGCTCAGATCTGGAGGAGAATAGGAATATATAATGTCATGCTTTGGAGGAAGGTCTTGAGATGGAATAGGGGTATGACTTTGGGTGATTGGATCACTTTATTTTGGATTTTATACTTAGCCAATAATGATGAGAAATACCCTTTATGAGGTGGGGATGATGAAGGTGAAACTATGGGTAGGGGATTGGGATGATGGTTTTTGACATTAGGCTCAAAGTATGGGGAATTGCATGGAGGGTTGGGGTTCGATGGTACATGAGGACTAGACAATGAAGGAAACATGGCAAGGAAGGTAGCCTTTTCCTATGGGCTTGTTATGCTCAAGATTGTATTCTTTAGTTCCTCAATTTCCTTGGCAAGGTCATTTGTGTTTGAGGAATTGTGTGGGCTATGAATGGAATTGTATGTAGTTGAAGGATAATGAGGTGGATTTCCCTTGTCAAAGGTAGAAGAATAATGAACATGAGATGGATGAAAGTGTTGAGGATGAATTTGATATGTAGGTTGAACGGGACGTATAAATCCATATTGTCTTTGAAGATCATCAACCATTTAATTAAGCTAATTCAGATCCATGGATGTAAGAAAAAGAGTGATGAAAGATTTGAGGATGGATGGAATATGAACTTGGGACTAGGAGCCATGTTGGACTTTGTGTTAATTTGATTTGAATTGGATTGGACTTGATATTGATTTGATTGAATGTGATTTTATTTGATATTGATTGGAAATGATTGGATTAGGGTTTGATTTGATTTGATAAAAACCCTATGATATTGCAAATGAGTGAATGTTAGATTTGAATGAAAGTCCAATGTTTGTGACAATGCTCCTATGTCCAAAGTAGAAGATGTGATGAAAAGTTGAATTAGAAGAAGAGGTGAATGAAATTAGAAAGATTGATTATGGATCAAGATGTAAATGGATCGAATTAAGAATTGATTAGAAATGACTAAATTTGACAAGGAGTTGGATTAGAAGGATGATGATGAAGCATTGGATGAGGGAATTGAAGTGTGACATGGAGTATGAACCATGACTAGGATGGAGATTAGGAATTAGATTGAATGATTAGGAAGACGAGGAAATTACTTGGATGAATAGAGATGATTAAGACTTCAAGGAATGGTTTGAATGATGAAGATAAGAGATATGTAAGGGTGATGGATTTGATGGAAAGAAGAAGTGATGTGGAAATGATGTGGACAACTTGACTAAGAGGACTTAAACCAAGACATGTTTTTTCTTTTTTTGAATTTTTTTGGATTTTTGAACTTTTATGATCTTTTTTTTTTGGATTTTTTTGTTTTATGATATTTTTGGCTTTTTCAAATTATATATGCAAAATCAAACAATGAAATATGTACAAGGAAAGTGTAGCTAGTGTGTCCCCTTCAACAGGGAGGGTTTCAAATATTCAAGCATGTCAAACACACCAACAATCCTATAAGGTTTCAACTAGAATGTATAAGGATTAACTAGAGGGTGTCCTCGATATACACAAGGTATGTGAGGCCCAAATCTATAGATGAAAGAAAATAATGCCACATAGCTGAGAGGAGATGGTAACCCAAATCTCCTCCTTCACTTCCCAAAGGTATAAAGTTCTTTGGGGCTTAGCCAAGAGTGACAAGATTTTACTTCCAAGAGAGGTGTCTTTTGATTCACCTCCCAATTTTTATACTCCGCTAGAACACTGGAGTTGAGGTCATCCCAAGGGGTGATGAAATCCCCAAGTAGGCCTCCTAAAAAAAGAAAAACAAGACCACTTATTTATTGTGCACCCAATATCACTCGAAGGCACGAGGGGAGAGAATAAGTAAGTGGCCTTGGGGTTCAAAAGACACACGTTCTTTCCCAATGAATATTTAGGTTTTGTAATCTACGTCGAAGACACATGTGTTTATAGCATACATCATTCTTTCCAACTTGAAATTGTCATCAACATAAATGAAAAGCATAGATTTGTCAATAGGAAGTAAATTGAGTGTGTGTATAAGAAAATTCGATAAGGAAAGAATCAATTCCCTTTATGCATTCAAGATTGAGTGAATGTTCATTTTAAGCACCAAATTGAAATGTGCGTTGCAATGTTGGTTAATCCTTAGACATGCAAGATTGTGCTATCATCCATTACATGAAAATGTTCAATTTTCTTATGGCATTCAAGATTGTGTGAATTCATTTTAAGCATCAAATCCAAATGTTCATTGCCATGTTCTTTGATCCTTAAGCATTCAAGATTTGATAAGATTCATTTTAAACTTAAATTGAAATGTGTATCATAGTATTGTTCTTTGACCTTTATGCATTCAAGAGTGTGTTTGGTTTACCCAATTAAGTGCAACATTCATTCAAAGATAAATGGTTAAGCATTCAAGTTCATCCCCAAGAGCAATAAAACATTAAGCAAAACCTCCAAGAAAACATAGTTAAGTGTTTCTAAAATGCTCCAATCTGCAAGAAAAAACAAACTTGATTAGCCTCACAAAAAAAAATTCTCCAAAATGAAGGCTTTACTATGGAAAAATTTATTTTAACTTTTTTTTGTTATTTTTTCTATATGTAAATAAGCTTAGAATGGCCTCAATCCTATGAAACCACCAAAAGTCAAAATTTGATTTATACTCTTTTAAAAATAAATAAATAAATAAATAATCACTGACAATAGAATGCATGTAGAGATGACAGAATGCAAAGATGACAAAACTTAGAGATGATAGAATAAAGAGAAGTGTGATATACTTGATACTTACACTTTTAGATCATAGACAATAAAGTAGAGATCAAAGATGCCCAAACAAGTAGACGACAAGAACTCAGAGACGACAAAACTTGCAGACAAAAAAACTAAAAGTTGCCAAAAAATCATAGATGCCAAAATAGAAGGTCACCAAGAAAACATAGATGATAGTATATAGTAGAGATGACAGTTCAGAGGTAGAGACACTAGTTTATACAAAAGATTGATTATTGGCCGCCCACAACATAGATGATAGAATAGGTTAGCACAAATGATAGAATGTTAGAGATGATAGTTTAGTAGCTGCAGATGCTAAAACTTGGGTTTAATGCCAAAAAAGGTGGGGTCAAAACATGAAGGGTGGAGATGCTAATCTGCACAAACGCTAGTCAGTGCAGATGCTGGTTTGCAGAGAAAATAGAATGCAGATGACACTGCATTCGACGTAGATGATAATGCGAGGTTTTTTTGCGACAGACTACAAATTCTTGACAGATTATTAAGATGAAAATAGGGACGTGGTTCCCACCGGGCGTGCCAAAATATATGCTAAAAGAAATGACCTGTAGGGAGCATGAATCAACAAGCAAAAATTAGTTTAAACCAAAATATGCATCAAGTGTTCACCAAATGAAATAACAAACTAACTAATGCTTGATTCAGTTTTGCAACTCAAAGCAGCCAATCAAGCCAAATCCTCAAGCAACCTCTATAGCTCAAAAAAGGCACCCATGAGAGGCCTTGTTGGTGTCTTAAGATTGGAGGAATTTTTTGTGTGCTCCTCTAAATATAAAAATGTATTAAATCTCTTGATGATGGATGTGCAAGTGTGAGGAATGCAACTATGAGCCTATGCTATATGAATATGAAGAACACCTCAAACAATGGCTATGGAGAAAGCCATACTTGGAGGCATTTAAAGATGAAGATATGAAATGCAACAAAGTAATCTAAACCATGATGCAAGCTAAACTAAGATGCAAATGAAATGGAGATGAGAAATGCAAACCATAAATCTACTCTAACAATGCAAATAAACTCTAAATCAGCCACCAGAGGTTAGTATGCAACCTAGAAATCACTATGCAAGCTCTAAACTCAAACTACTATGAAAGCTCAAATTCAAACCAACATGATAACAATGCAATAATGAGAGATATAAATGCTTGAGACAAGGTCTCTATTTATAGGCTTGAGGGAGGGCTTGGTGAGGTGACATCTATGTAGGTGCCACATAAGGTGACATGCAAGCCATGCAAGTGGTCAAATATTCAAATTTTGCTCACACATGTGTGAGCAAACCTGAGAGGAAGAGTGGGAGACAAGAGTGCAAGAGGAGTGTGGAAGCATGCCTTCTCACACATGTGTGAGCACACACTTAGATTAATGAGAGAGATTAGGAAGGTGATTAAGATGATTAAGTAGGATTAAATGAAGAAGTAGGCTTAAGAGGATGAAAATGATGGGTGTAGGCTAGTTTTAGGCTAGGCTTAAGATTAAATTAAATAGGATTTAATTTAATCATAAGTTTGGAAGAATTAATGAGATGGAGGGATTTAAATAAATAGAATTTATTTAAAAGGGGAATTTATGGAGGATCATGTATTAAATAAATTTAACACATTAGGGGGGGGGGGGGGGGGGTTGTGTATTTAAATTAAATTTAAATACACTAGACAAGTGAACTTATTTAATTAAATAAATTTAATTAAATAGGTAGAAGAATATGACATATATAATTAATTAATTATAATGCCAAGGGCAATATTAAATAAATTAATATAGTCTTTAGGAAAAATTTAAGTGTCTACAATACTATATTGACTTAGAACACTCCTCCCTATCTATGCTTTTAGAGTTTCTACTATACAAGAACTAAGATGTATACCAGGTTCTAATTTGATTCTGGAAGATTTGGTAGGTAGGCTCACTACCTTTGAGCTCTCTAATTTTGATAATTTAAAACCCAACAATGTTGAATCTACTTTCAAAGCTAAGCTATCATTGAAGAAACCTAAAGAGAAAAAGAAAAAGGTCAAATATGTTTCTGGTGATAGTGACATAGATGAGGAGGATGTAGAAAAACTTGTAGCACTACTAGCAAGGAGATTTCATAGAGGAAGAGAAAAATTTAAAAGGTAAGTTACCTATCATGTATCTTAATTGAAATGAGATTGGTTATATTGTTTCTAGATGTCTAGAGAAGAAGAATAATAGGAGTCATGACAAATACAGATGAAAAAGAGATGTGGACAACAAAGATTATAAAGATAAAGGCATGGAGTCTTGCTACATTGCAGAAGAGGAAACCAAAGATAGATCTGATGATCATGATGATGAAGTGGTGTATGTTGCAATGAAGGATGATTCTAATGAGGATGATGCAACTACATTGGTGTCTTGTTGAACAAGAGTGATAAATGTATCATTGATTGTTGAGTGTACTACAATTGAATGGTTTAGGTTGTAAGGTTGAAAAGATAGCTAAGATATATGATACTGATGGGAAACTAATTGGAGAAGGATATCAAAGTAGAGGTAATATATTTCATCTTGATATAAATGATACTACTTGTCTTGTTGTAGAATTTGATGATGTGTGGTTATGGAACAAGAGGTTATGTCATGTTAATTTTGATAACTTGGTTAGTATTAGTAACATGAGAAGAGTAAAAGGTCTGGCTAAGTTGAAGAAACCTTACAATATAATTTGCAAATAATGTCAGTTAGGCAAGATGAAAAAATCTAGTTTTAAGAGTAAGAGTCACACCTCTAAAGGAATTTTGGAGATTGTTCATACTGACTTGTGTGGACCAATTGAAGTGAAAATCTACAAGGGTGATAAGTAAATTATGTTATTTGTTGATGATTATTCTAGGATGATGACAACCATGTTTCTGAAATAGAAATTTGATGCTTTTCAAATGTTTAAGTGGTACTTAGCAAGAGTTGAGAAGGACATAGGTAAAATCTTGAAGTGTTTGAGATCTAATAGAGGTGGAGAATTTACATCAAATGAGTTTGAGATTTTCTATAATGATAGAGGAATCAAAAGACATACATCTACACCTAGGACCCCTCCACAAAATAGAATTGCTGAGAGGAGGAACATATCTATAATGGAGTATTGTAGGACACTCATGATGGAGAAAAATGTTGCTTTAAAATATCTAAGAGAGGCTATAAGTACAATTGTCTATACATTGAACTATGTGCAAGTCAAGGAAGGTACTCATTCAACACCTTTTGAATTATGGTATAGATACTCATATAATGTAAAATATTTTTAGGTATTTGGAAGCAAGTGCTACATTTTTAAAGATTTCAGGAATGGTAAATTAGATGCTAAAAGTGAAAAGGTATATTCCTTGGCTATTCCACAAGAAGTAAAGCTTATAAGTGTTTAAATACTAGAACTAATAATGTTGTGGAAAGTGCCAATGTGAAGTTTGATGAATATACATAGGTACATGAGGATGAACCTATGAAAGAACTAGATGAATAGAAATATTTTTTATAATTTTATGAAGGTATGTCTACTAATGAAGATGTTGTAAATCAAGTTGCAAAAAAACAAGAAGTTTTGGTGAATACCGAGTCACATATAACAAGTCTTGAGTTCTATTAAGGAATCAAGCTATA
The DNA here is from genome assembly GCA_028749045.1 of Cupressus sempervirens. Classification (NCBI taxonomy): domain Eukaryota; kingdom Viridiplantae; phylum Streptophyta; class Pinopsida; order Cupressales; family Cupressaceae; genus Cupressus; species Cupressus sempervirens. The sequence continues at coordinate 128,927,570 of CM053786.1, read as the reverse complement.
AGAATTTGCCTTAGGGAAAAATTCACCCAGGAACTAAGAAATCAAACACAAGCACAATTGTAGACTAGATAGACAAAGTATGATCAAAATGATGATATATTCATTCAATATGCATTATGAAAGTACACTAGGAGTGCCTGTATATAAATGCCTCTGAGATGCATCTAAAATGCCTCAGAATTAGCTACATAATAAGTCATACAACTAGGCACATGTCCACCAGATATGGGTTACCCTCCATTAAGCACATAAGTAAGTGCAATGATGAGAGGATAAGCCTACAAGGGTGTAACACGTAAATCAATATTCTAGACAACATGTGCTAAAAAGGGAGTGCGAATAATTGTGTTGTCTACATAACAACTTAGTGAATGATGCAAACTCTAGTGTTGTAGACACCACGTGCTAAAATAGAGTTGTGTACTTATGTGTTGTCAACATGAAAACTCAAAAAGGTGCATAAACTCGTAAGTGTCTCAAAAAATAAAATAATAAAATAATGCAAAATAATAAAATAATGCATTAACCTAAGTAAACTTAAGTAAGTGTAAATAGCAAATGTGTATTTACACCAACATACCCCCCCCCCCCCCCCCCCCCTTAAGTGCAACTTAGGGGAATGTCCTTAAGCTTATGAAAACTAGGATGAAATGAATAATGGGTCCCAGCTACTAGGCCATGTTAGGTACCCATGTACATAATGAAAATGAAATCTCTCATAAAGTAGAGGAAAAACCTCATGGAAAAACCCCTCCCCCAAAAAGAGAGATAAATAGGGATGCATGGATGGATGAAGTAATCAAGACCCCCCCATTACAACATACATCCAATATATACAAAAGTGAAGGAGAGAGAAAAAACCTCTTAAGAGGAAAAAGTCCCCCCCATAAGAAACAAGAGGAAGAGAGATAAAGTATTCCCCCCCCCCAAATGAAGAATGCTGACCAGTGATTGCTGCTTCAAGGAAGAAGCTAGTCCATGAGTGCAAAATGATGTTCCTCCCCTTTGGAAGAAACAATGGAAAATGTACAATCTCAAAAATGTATGGTGGTTTTGAAACTTAAATATCCCTGTGTTGATGTTGATGTTCACCCCTTCCAATTGTACTAAAAAGAAAAAATGCAAATCTGGCAAGGATGTCTATTGAACTTGTTCCAATGAACCATCTATCTCCTCACCTGATAAAGAGACCTCCTCCAATTGTTGTACATAAGGATCCACAATCACACCAACCTATGAAGATTGATCATGTAGAGAATGGACATGAGGGTCAGAGTGAGCCCTCGTAGCAACTATAGAAGGATCACCTTCATCAAAGAGAAGATGCAAGTCATCAAGGTTGTCTCCTAAATTTGCAGTGTGACTCCACGAACAAACCTACAATGTCTACCATGTAGTCATCAATTGAAGTTGGAATTGGAAGACAACATGTACTCTACTTTGCTGGACCTTTCACTGTGGCAATGTAAGCATGTGGATTGAACTAATGATGTGACCTCCTGCTACAACTGTTGATAGAACCCCACGTGTCTGAATCTATTGAAGCATGATCACTGGTGTCACTATCAGTTTCCACTATGTATGAAGTGTGAAGAGGATTAGAGGATAAGCTGGGTGAACTTTCCTTAAAGTGAACATCCTTCTCTAGAAAAGTCTCATGAGTCTCTGGATCCATAAGTATATAAGCTTTAGCATTGTCTTCATATCTTATGAAAGTACAAGGCCTAGGTGCTGGTGCCTTGCATCCCATAGAAGATTGGTTTGCCCATGCTAGAAAATCAAAGACTCTAACGTGACTCACAACTATTTTTTTGCCACACCATGCCTCAAAAGCAGTCTTACCAGCTAAGGCATTATGAGGAGACCTATTAAGTATGTGAGTAGCACTACTAATGGCTTCAACTTCAAGTGTAGGATTGAGAGACTTGACTTTTATCATGCAACTTGCCATGGTTTTGAGAGTCCTAATCCTCATAGCTCCAACATCTATCTTATGCTGACTAAATGCTGGTGGATTTTGAAGATCAATTCCCTCATGTCTACAAAAGTCCTTAAGTCTTCTATCCACAAATCTGTTCTCATTGTTTACCCATAGAATCTTGATGGCTTTCCTTGATTTATGTTCAACATGAGTCTTGAAGGCTTGAAGCTTATGAACCACTTCACTCTTACGATGAAGGAAGTAAACCCATGTGAATCTTGAAAACTCATCAACAAATGTAAGGATGCACTGGCCTTAGCTGACTAAAGTCACTCCAAAGGGTCCTGCTAAAACCATATGAACCAATTGGAGAACAATTGGTGCTCTAGAAGACTTTCTTTTATCATACTTCTCCTCAAGATGCATATCCACTGAACATGATGAACACTCTCCCTTAGAAAAATTAATGTTAGGTAGACCTTTGACCATGTGTTTTGAGCAAAGTTGTTGAAGAGAGAAGGCAAGATGACCAAACCGCTCATGCCATAAGTTGATGTGTGAATTAGAGCGAGTCAACAAGGCTTGAGAAGGAGACTTAGGCACAAAGTGGGAGAAGGAATAAAGCCTCTTGTCATCATTGAATTTCCCCTCTACAACCAATGAATCATCTCTAAGACTTTGTACCATCACTAAATTTGGAAGGAACTCAACTTTGTGACCATCTCCAAGGTGAGTTATTTGGTAATTTGAGAGGAGATTGGAGCTAAGATTTGGAACATAGAGAACATCTTTGAATTTTCCATTTTTCATTTCCACATGTCCTTTTCTTTCAACTTCCATTTTGGTATCATCTGCCACAAAGATGTGCAGTACCTTTGATTACTTCAATGAAGAAAAGTCTCCCTTTGAAGAACCCATGTAATAAGAGGCACTAGAGTCAAGTATCCATTCTAAAGAAGAACTTGTGTTTTCCATAAGTGCTTTCCCTTTTCCCTTTGAAGAGGTTGGAGTTGTATCCTTGGAAGTACCTGGCACTTGAATCTTGTTCTTCTTGAGTAGATTTTCTAACTCATCAATTCTTTTAGTCTTGCAATGATGCTCGTCATGATTTGGCTTTTTGCAGTATGCATAAAAAAGTTTTTCCTCCTTTTCATTACTTCCCTTCTTGTTGGAAGAAGAATTGCCTTGCTGTGAGGAGGATTGTTGTGTCTTAGATTGTGATTTCTGCTTCCACTTCTTCTTTTTGTTGCTAGAACGTTTCCCTCCTTGACATGATTGATGCTCATCACTAGCCACCAAGGCTTTGGTCTTTGATGTCATGAGAAGTCCTAAATCCATCAAGTGAGATTGTTCAACAATCAACATCTTTGCGAATGCATCAAATGTAGGCTTTTGGTAAGAAGTTCCCATGGTCAACCTATGTATATTGAAACTTAGAAAAAATGAAGCATACTTTGAAGGTAGCCTCTTTAGGATGTGATGAATAAACTTGTCATCCTTCATGGGATTTCCACAATCTTTAAGAAATGCCCTATACTCATTGGCTTTGTTGATGTAATCCTGAATTGTATCAAAGTTCTTTGGATCCAAGAGAAGTAGATCATCCTCAATCTGAAATTCCTTTTCTTCATCCACCTTACCATACAATGATTCAAGTTTATCCCGAGCAGGTTTGGATTCTATACAATTGGCAATGTAAAAGAAGAGATCTCTATGCACACAACTCTGGATAATTTCTAAAGCCTTTTGGTCTTGTTTTTTTTCCATTCAATGAGTTCTTTAGCATCAATAAGTTTGGTAATCATACCATCAACATAAAGACTGTAACCTTTTTCCATTAATCTACACCATGCAATTTATCTTTTCATGTAGAATAATTATGTTAAGTTAGAGGTGGACATTTAAATTAACTCATGATGTATAAAATGAAAAGAGCACAAAAGTGAGACACAAGAACACAATACACCACCCCCCCCCCCCCCCCCCCCCCCCTTTTCACTCAATCAAAAGACCCCCCCCCAAAAAAAGATGTTTTTGGTACTTTATAAGTAGTGTGTGTACAATGGGCCACTTGTCACAATGAACAAAGTAAAATTTCTAATTTTTCTTTTACAACTACTTGTTGAGGCCCAAATCTATCACTACGCACTTTTAGCTCAAATGTACAACAATTCTGAAAAGTAATTGAAGCAGTACAATGTAGAAAAATCCCTAATTCTAAAATTGAGATTTTTTTCCACACAACCCTAGAATTTTACTATATATTTGGAAAGTAGACAAAACATAATGCACTTTCAAAAAAAACAAAACTTGAAAAAGTGACTGGATGTGCTTGTACAGAGCATTTGAAGTTGCAAAATGTAGGATTAAGCAGGTATAGTCACCAAAAAATGCAATTTCTAAAAAATCCTTGCACCAAAACTAGAAAAGAACACCACCACTAGAAAGTTCAGGAAATTCTACCCAATTTGAAAAAAATTTGCACCTAAATCAGAGTACGAATGACCAAGTTATGGCCTCACAAAGTCAAGCTACCAAATCAAAAAGCAATTTGGAGAGGGGTTTGGCAGGAAAACTGTGTGCTTAAATTTTATGGTCAAGTGGCCATTGCAAAAGTTATAAAATCCTTGGTTTTGATGATCAAATGATCATCAAATTTAACCTCGTGCCTAGATGATGTCAGCAAAAAAATAGTGTACTAGGATGACATGGTAGAGTTGTATGTTGATGTGGCACTAGTACAGATGATGAGGGAAAAAAGATGACATGTTATTGCTTATGTGGCATGGCTGATAATGTGTTGATGATGTACATGTGGTAGGTAAGCACTCGTATATGTGGCAGAATAGTCTGATGTGGCATGGAAGTACACATTTACAATTGCGTGGTGCTCAGTACTATGTGGACTATAGGCATGGCACTATGGTGATGCGTAGATGTGTGCAGTGGTGATGTGTATGGAAAAAAGTTTTCATGGTATGGGTACACTTCTGTGTTGAAAAGCATTCATCATGGCTAGAACTTGTTGTAGAGTGGCCAAATTTTATTTAGCGGCTAGGAATACTTTTGCATGGGCAGGAAATCCATTGTTGCTATTGCCGAGAATGGAATCCAGAGGGCGGGGCTGGAAAATAACAGTGTGAGGACTAGAGAAATAAAAAATGGTAGGAGGCTTAACAAGAATAATCCCACATTGCACGTGGGTTATAACCAAGTGCAATTTAAAAAGAACAGTGGCTGTAATTCAAACAAAGCCGTGGTGAGTGGTGTAGTCATTGTAGGTTGGTAGAATCCATTGGTATTTGGTCAGCTAGTGGAAACTACCAGAAAGTGTTAGGTTGTATGTCAAAATTTGCAAAGGATTAATGTGCCAACTGATTTGTATAGTTAGCCAAAAATAATTACAAAGGAATATCCTTTGTGTAGGGTTGGGATCTAATAGCCGAGTATCTACAGAAAAAATTTCTCTACTACCTACCTGGAGGGCAAATTTTTTTTCTTTTCAAAAATAGACAGTCAAAAAAAGAAAAGAATTAGAAATACAGATCCAAATAAATTAATTAAATCTACAAAATGACCATACTTGAATTGTAAATTGAGGCCTCCGGGTGCCAATTTGCAAATTTTTTTTGCCTCACAGTCGACTTTGGGCTAGGGTAGCACCAAATCAGCAGTCCAGATGCAATGGCAAGGTCAAATCTGGCTCTAGATGCTCCTAATTTTTGTAGTATTCCAAATTCAAGCTAAGGTGCTGAAGCAACAATTGTCTCGAGCAACTATGTGATGAGAAAATCTCCAAGCTCTGATAGCATGTAAGAATTTTCTTTAGAGCAAAATTCACCCAGGAACTAAGAACTCAAACACAAGCATAACTATAGACTAGATAGAGAGAGTGTGGTCAGAATGATGATATATTTCATTCAATATGCATTATGAAAGTACACTAAAAGTGCCTTTATATAAAGGCCTCCGAGATGCATCTAGAATGCCTCATGAATAAGCTACATGATAAGTCATACAACTATACACATATCCACTAGATATGGGTTATCCTCCATTAAGCATAGAAGTAAGTGTGATGATGAGAGGATAAGCCTACAAGGGTGTAACACACAAATTAGTGTTGTAGACAACATGTGCTAAAAAGGGAGTGCGAATAACTATGTTTTCTACATGACAACTCAGTGAATGATGCAAACTCTAGTGTTGTAGATACCATGTGCTAAAATAGAGTTGCATACTTCTATGTTGTCAACATGACAACTCAAAAAGGTGTGCAAACTCCTAAATGTCTCACAAAATAAAATAATAAAATAATGCATTAACCTAAGTAAACTTAAGTAAGTGTAAATAGTAAATGTGTATTTACACCAACACAAGTTGTAGTCAAGTGTCGAGTAGTAGAAAGAAGTTGAGGTACATTTTGATTCTAAGATTAGTGTACATGAAAGATATGTTGAAATATATAATAGAGAAGTACATAGTGATTGAAAATTTGATAGACCTAAGGAGGAAAGTAGAGTAGAACCAAGATTGTTAAAGTATGTTAGGAGACATCACCCTATGAAAGAAATTAATGGAGAAAAAAATGCTAGACCAATGACAAGGAACAAGCTAAGAAATGATACATGTTTTCTAAGCATGCATGAAACAAAGTTAGTGAAATATGCCTTAGAAAATGTGGACTAGAGTAAAGCCATGAAATAAGAGACTGGACAAATTGAGAAGAACAAGACATGGAGTCTAGTTCCTAGACCGAAGGACAAAAATGTGATTGGAACCAAGTGGGTGTACAAAATCAAGTTAGATGAAAATGAAGAAGTCACAAGAAATAAGGCAAGATTAGTTTGCAAAGGGTATGCACAAGAAGAAGTGATAGATTATGGAGAAAAATTTGCCCCTATTGCAAGATCAGAAGGAGTAAGAACTTTTCTTTTTTACTCTACATACAAAGGTTTCAAATTTTATCAAATTGATGTGAAATTTGCATTTCTAAATGACATATTAGAAGAAGAGGTCTATATAGAATAGCTAGAAGGATTTGTTGGTGCTAACAAAAACAACATGGTATGAAGACTACACAAAGATTTATCTAGTTTAAAGCAAGCCCCAAGTGATCTAGGGGATAAAAATTAGTGGAAATTGAAGTGTCCCTAGTGCACCAAGAATCAAAATCATTACAATGTGTTCAAAATTATGAATCCAATGAAACTTGAATGGGCAAAACCATAGTCCAAATGACCAAGTTATGACTAGTAAAAGTTTGGTCAAACTAGGAATAAAGGTTATATAAAGGTGAAAAATTAATCATCTCAAAAGTGGTCAACAATGGATTTCAAATTAAAGAGCATGTCAAAAGCTTCCCAATGATGTTTATTTCATCGAAAATAGAGTTTGTGTGTGTAAGTTATGATAATTTGAATTTTAGTTAAAAAAGGTAATCCTGATGAAATCAACATGATCATGTTGATGTGGCACATTGGCAATGAGGTGGGAAAATTATCTGGGGAAGATTCAAATTCATAACTAGCCACCTTTGCTGCTAGACCACACATGGCACTTGCTAATAATAGGCAGTGTAGCTTTATATATCCTTATCTACACTGCCTATGTTGGAAAAGTAGGCCAGTGTGGGTTGGACCCCTGACCACCGACCTCCCAAAAGTATGGCCAGCCATTGTGCCATGCCCACTTCTAAGGATGTTGATGGACTATATTTTATTAAACCTTTCTAAGCCCGCCAACATTATTAATATGGGTTGTTTGTTTAAACAAAACCCTAAAAATGAAACAAAGCCACATCTCGAAAAATGATAGAGGGGTGAATACAAAGATAAATTTGGTTGAAAGGGATTGTTTTTGCAATTATTTATTTTAGCCTAAATATGGTTGATTTCAAGTATAAAATGGAGGTAGGAGCTCTTTGAAAAAAACCATCCAGGTGATGAGAAGGAAATTATGATTTTGAAGGCTTGATGACTATTCCTACACATTGGGATGTTTCCATTGTGCTTGAAGGGAAGATCTTGAACAATTGTAATTGATTTGTTTGGAGCTAATTGAATTTGTCCCTCTATCGGAGCAAGACCCAAAGATGTAGTCTGACCCATGGATGAACTCCGTTGTCAATTGTGTTTTGTCTTCTATCTCTCTACTCTTTTTCTTCTAGTTATTACCTTATTATCCTTTTGACCATCTAAGCATTTAAATTATGTTAATTCACTAATTTATACTTTAAATTAACTTTATGTAATTATGTAATGCATTCCTCTATAATAGTCCTAGATCCTAATCAGATCACTAAGAGCATGGTATGAAAGGCTTCACAACTATCTTGTGAACATTGGATTTGAGAGCACTGATGATAACAATAATTTGTACTTGAAGATAGAAGGAGGAAAAGGTATTTTACTAGAGAAATATTTTGTTGATGATATCATATTTGGAGGTCAAAATGGATTATGTAAGGCATTTACAAATTAAATGAAGAAATATTATGAGGTGTCTATGTTTGGAGAGATTGGGTTCTTTTTTGGTTTGCAAGTATATCAAATGAAATATGGTATATACATCACTCAGTCTAATTATGTTAAGGAAATATTAAATTTTTTTGGATTAGAAGATTCAAAACTAGTTAGCACACCTATGGTGATAGGACACAAGTTGTCAAAGAATGATGGTTTAGTTGATGTGAATCAAACATTGTACAAGTGTGTGATTGGTAAATTGAAATATGTAGTACATAGTAGATCTGACATTGCATTATTTTTTGAGATAGTTGCAAGATTGTTTGCTAATCGCAAGGAGAATCATTTGATGGTTGTTAATAGAATTATGAGATATCTGAAAGGAACAGAAGTCTATGGTCTATACTACAAGAAAAATGAGAAGTTTGAATTGAGAGCCTACACTGATGCTGATTGGGTTGGAAACATTGATGACAAAAAGAACACTAGTGGAGAAGAATTTTTCTTAGGAAAGAGATTGGTCACCTAGACAAGCAAGAAACACAATTGTATATCTCAATCTACTGTTGAAGCTGAACATGTTGTTGTTGTAGTAAATTATACAAAGATTGTAATGATAAAACAACTACTCAAAGATATGAAGGAAGAAATCATTGAACCTGTGATACTTTATTGTGATAATACAAGTGCTATAAATATATCATAGAATGCTTTGATGCACATATAGACTAATCACATTGCAGTCAAGTATCATTACTTGAGAGAGTTATTTTAAGACAATCAGGTGAAGATGGAATATGTGAATACAAAAGATCATATAGCTAATATCTTCACAAAAGCATTATGTAAGGATGCTCATGAGTATCTAAGAGGTAAACTAGGGGTGATACCCCTATCCAAAGCTTCTTGAGAAGCATTAGTAGTACCCTACATCAATTGGAGCTAAATGTTGTATCTTACACATTGATGTAGTAGATATTACTTTAGGAGCTACCTAAAGTAATCAAAGAGATGGAATAGAGGAGTAGTCACAAGTGAGGTGATAGATGGAGAAACTAGAATTGTTAACATCTACATGTTGAGATGACAAATCTTTGGCATTGTTGTCAAAGAGGGAGATATAATGAAATACCAAATAAAGTAAGAAAAAGGGAGAAATACTTTAGAAGGAGGAAGAAATATGAAATATCTACTAAGAAGGAGATAGTGTACTTGATGTTTACTACATAGGAAGAAATGACTAAAAGAAATACATCTACCTAGTAAGAGGTAGATAGAGGAAGCCAGAGGGAGAAGCCCTGCAAGATGAAAAATGAAGGGAGTCATAAGAAAGAGTTTATTTTATGTTGATTAGAATAGAATTTTGTTGCTTATAAAAAAGATGAAAACTGCTAATAGAGGGAGAGATTTCAATACAAGTGAATAAGTATTTACTATTTACACTTGCTTAAGTTTACTTAGGTTGATGCATATTTATTATTATTTATCTATTAGCCACCTAGGAGTATGTGTACTCTTGTGCATTATCATATTGACAACACATGAGTCTGCACCTCTTTTATACACATGGTTTCTACAACAAAAGAGTTAGCACACTAGTTAAGAACATGGTGTTTACAACCTTTTCATTCTTATCCACTCATCTAGAATGATGGATAAGGCATGTGCTTAGTTGTCATGATGCTTATCTTATTTCCTGGTTCTTTCTAGAGACATTCTAGGTGCTTCCTTAGAGGCCTTTATATATAGGCACTCCTAGTGTGTTTGGACATACTAAATAGAGCAATGTATTAGGACATACTCTGATTTATTGATCATATCCATTTTTGGTCTACAATTGTGCTTGTGTTTGAGTTCTTAGTTCTTGGGTGAATTTCACCCTAAGGCAAATTCTTACAACAAGGAATTATTTCATTTTTGGTATTGTTGTTGGTATTTGTTTGCCATCAATGCCAAAGAGGGAGATTGTTGATATGAGATTGTTTTAAAGAGAAGAACCTGTATTGGAACAATCATTGTTTTCTCACTGATGTCAAACCTGCTACTTGCTAGTAAGACAATTGCTTAGTTAATTTGAGTATTGTTATTTGTTTGATTAATGGAGAGCTTTTGATCAAATGTGATAACAAGAGAACCTAGAGGAAAGGTTGAGTTATGGTATGGAAAAGGAGTACAAATATTAGTTAAGACAATGATGTTATAATGTATTGATTATCTACTTAAGGCTGCATAGGTTGGATACACTGATTAAGTCTAGAAGAAAAAGCAAGAAGAATTGTGTCTACCAAGCATGACTGAGTGGAAAATAGGTACTGAGAAAAGTTAGTGCAAGATGAGCATAAAATTAGTTGGAGCCAAGAAAAGTGAAGATTCAGTGTATACTGAGTGAACTAAGTGTAAGCTGAGAAAATTTTAGTTGATGCCAAGCACTAGTAAACTTTAATGTTTTCCCAGTTAACTAGTTAAAGATGAGTGAAAGAACAATATGGAAGTTGAGTAACAACATATTGATGCCAAGTGATAGTATTCATGTTAAATCATAGATTTGATGAATTTGAGCCAACTACTTTGTTTTCTTGAATTGTGTGAAGCGTGTGAAAGATAACTATGATGAGATGGTGGTACAAAATTTAAGGTAAACCATTTTGAGGTGAATTCAAAGAGGATTGAGGAAGAAGTTTCTAGAAGAACCAAATAGAAAAGTGGGTAGATACATTGAGTCCTACCTAATTCTACCTAACCTAAAATGGATGATTGAGGTTGAATGACAAAAGATCTTAAATCTCTATTTGTAGAGAGAGATGGTCAGAACAAAGGTTGTCATGTGCAAGAACCTAAGGAAGACAAGGAGTCTAGGGTATTTTCTTCATTCAGTGGCCAAATAGAAGAGACTGTTATTGGAAAGAAAAGAAAGAAGGCTTAAGAGTATAGGTGCTTGAAGGGTGAACAAGCTATTAGAGCTAAAGTGTGTCCAAGCCAAGCCAAAATGGAGGACTTAAATGGAGATTTGTAATCTGCAAGTGAGTTGTGATTTGTTATTGGATCAAGCCTTACTATTCCTTTCTAATCATTGTATCAGTCTATAGGGTAAATACTTTAACCAGGTGACATTCCAAGTGAATGATCTAAAGTCCTTTAACAAGTCTCACTCCTAACAGGGTGATTGAAATCCTCTAACTAGATCACATTTAATAGTGTGTATTGTAACCTTTAATAGGGTTGACCTTTCATAAGGGATCACTTTAGAAGAGTGAGAATCAATAGCATGTTACTAGTGGTTTTTCCCAAATTGGTTTTTGACATAAAATCCATGTGTCAAATGTGTTATTAAATCTATTATGGTTTCATGTTTACATTTTTAAAAAGTTACTTTGACTTAGGACCGTAACTTACAAAGTTTAAGTATTGTATGATCTAATAGATGCATACATAATAAAGTTTTATGGATATGGGCTCACTAAGTTGTGAAAAGTTTTATTTGTATATCTAGACCTTGGATAATTGATTCACTCCCCTCTCAGTTATTCTAAAGAATTCCAAAAAATTGTTGATCCAACCAATGAGACCTATGACTATGCCTTGCATAATTGTAAATAATATTTTTGTTGAAATTAGAAATAAAATCAGCCACACACATTTGTTTTACAATAAACACACATCTAGAGACTTCACCTCCACTCTTCAATGTGTATTTCACTATTTCATAAACCTTTTTTGAAACTAGTTTCTTTCGAATATCTTATTCAGACCCCTCATGGAAAAATATCACAAATTTTGATAAAGCACCAGATTGTGAGTACTTCTCATTTAAGAAACCATTTCTATAAAATAAACAACCATTTTCTCTAGGACATAAGAATTGATCTAGTAATGATCTTGATGATTTTGGAAGGCAACTAGCACTACAAATCTCAAACATTTCATTAGTATGTAAAGTAGAATGGGTGGAATGTATTTCTTCATAGTGCAGAGAAAAATCCACATGATATTTATAACAACATGTGTTTTCAATCTTAAGTGACGCATAATAAAAATGGCCTCATTGATTCAAAAGCCCTTTTTAATATATGCAATCTTGGATTAATCTCACAAAACTATTTGACCAACATTATTTGACTTACCTCCAAATAATGTTTTGGATGTAGGGTATAGTCTTTATTGCCAATTCTCAATTTCAAAACATCTTCAAATTTGGTGACACTCTTGATCTAGAGTACCAAAATTGTGCAATTTATTCCTTCACACCCTTAGTTAGTTTCTTATCAAAATGTCAAAGTATCCCACAATAAGCCTATGTATCAGTTTGAAGAGGATAGTCAAGTCTCTCTCTTCTTTCAGGTGCTCTAGTCAATGTCATATGACTTATGTTCAAGTCAATACAAGTTTGTCTAATAAATATCACTTTTATCAAATGATGACTTACCAAGGAAGTTGGACTAATCCTACAAGCAGCTATCTTGTCCTTTTCCCTTCTATTTTTTCCTATGAAAAGATTTGTCATATTAATGAAATTTCTCTCCATTTTCTTTTTGACACAAATTTTCAATTCGGATAACATATGTCTTAAGTTTTACAACCTTAACAATTGCAGAAAAAGTTGACATTTTTCACCAATGTCTTGTTGCCAAAAATGTTCATATAGTATTGAAACTCACAACCAAATTGTTCTATGTGATCTCTTCCCTTCCAATGTGATCAAAATTGTTCCATCAATCTCTATTAACCAATTTGGTGTTCTACCAGGTTTAGGGTCATATATTTGTCTCTCTTCATTATAGGTAACCTCCTTTCAATTATAACAAGGAAACATGTAAGGTTCATTTGCAACATTATCACTGTCATTCTCAATTGTTATATTTTACCTTTCAATCTCTAAATTTTCCTCTTCTTCACACCATTAACTTGATTCATATTATAAAATTCAACATCATCTTCATTGGAAACTATTGTTATGGGCTCAACCTCATTCACATTTAACATATCTTATCTCTTTTTATGATGGGTTTCCCTATCTCTTTCCCTGAATTCTTTAGTTCCTTCATTCGTCACCTTCATCTTCCTTTTATAATTTCACCTACTACTTCTCTCCATGGTGTGAACAATTCTAGGACAACTAATAAACTAATTGGATCACTTTCCAAAAGTATGGCCCCAAATTTTCTCTTTTCCTTGCAAAACTCAAAAAACTCATGAAAATGCATTTGTATTTTGCATATCTTGGGTAAGGGGGTCACACTTATATTTAAAAAAAATCTCACCAGTAAAATATCAGATACCCAATAAATTAGGAATCTAATATTCCCCTGCCCAAATATGTAAAAGAATCACATGGACAATGGAGGGTGTGGATTAAAAGTTAAGGAGGGGACCTGATTATTTCATCCATGATCCACGTGATTTCCAAGTTGTGTGTTTTTTATTATTATAAATGTGGTCCCAATCAAATAATAATATGTAGTCATTTTCATTATAAATTTTGATATTTAATATATATAGTTTATAAGACATATATTTATAATATATTATATTATATGATATTTTATTATATTACAATATATTTTAATATATTATATTATACTATAATATAATATAATATAATATAACATAATATAATATTATATGATATAGTATATATGATATCTATTCATATTAGTCAAAAAGGTCCCTTTTAACACATTTCATGATAAAGTATGTCCCTAGGGGTGCTAGGACCCCTAGGGACATATTTCATTTTTTTATATGGGTTGAAAGGGGTCATAGGACACTCTATGACCTTTTTTTCAACACATTTCATTGCAACATATGTCCCTACAGGTCTTAGAACCCCAAAGGACATATTTCATTTGTTCATATAGGTTAAAAGGGGTCATTGGATAACCTATGACCCATTTTGACACATTTCATGACAACATATATCCCTAGAGGTCCTAGGACCCCTAGGGACATATTATAATTGTTGATATGGGTCAATAGTAGTCATAGGTTACCCTATGATCCCTTTTTGGAAATGAACAATTGGAACAAGGGTTTTCAATCCGAATTTATCTCATATAGGTCCAATCTTGTTGACTAGGTCAAAAATTAAAATTAAAAAAAGGGGCATTTAATGATTAGCTTGCACTTATTTTTCACATGGTTCAATGCATGATATGAGTTGTCATTTAGATTATTTTATTATTGTTATTGCTCCTAACAATAATTTTTTGGATCTAACCCTAGGGTTTGCATATGTTGAATATACATTGCATGTCTTGTTTTCTTGTCTTTCTTTTTGGAGCGTTCGTGGCTTGCTTATGCAGAAAAGATCAACCAAAATAGAATTAAGGTAAAATCTATTAAGTGCTTTGTGTGTATTACCAATTTGGTTTCCTTTCATTAAAATGAACCTCTCGCCTATCTTACTTGAGTTATTTCCTCCTTTCATATATCACATTTCAATTTCTTTATTAAAGGAAAAGAATGAACATAGATTTATTTTCTCACATATTTTTTACAAATAGTAACTAGGTCCTATGAAAACTATTTGTGGATCTTGAGAGAGTGGGCTTCAAAGCTCTTCTTGATGAAAAAACCACTTCTAGGTAGGGAAGGTGTTGATCAACTCTAGGTTCAAACATTATCGAGTCTTTGACAATTGACAATGTGTTCTCTCTTGGTCCCTTTTAGAGAGAAATGGGAATCATATTTGTCAGTAGACACACTTTGTTAAGTTGGTATCAGTGATTTAGTAGGTCAATTAATCTATTTGTTGTGTTTTGGTGATGTGAAGAGGCTAGAGGATTATGCTTTGTTCCATTTGGGATCATCAAAAACTTAGAGCCCTTGAATTTGAACTAGTCCCCATGTGGTCTATATTGTGAGTCACCTTTAAGAGAGGGTTAACTATAGCGAACACTTGCTTTATTGGGTAAATCGTGCTAATCAAAACTTCGAAGTGGTGATAGCCATATCCAAAAGTAAGAACTACTATATGAATATCTTGTTGAAAGGAATCTCCATAGGTGTAAGTCATGTTATGCTATTGATATCCCCATCATCTCTGATTGATTAAATTCTCAAAATGTGTCAAAACCTCAGTGCACCTAGATTAGATGTCATATGCATGATCTTATAAAAGTTACTATTGACCATTACTAGAAACCATTCTTAGCGGCCATTTTTTCTTTACTAGGTCTATGTGCATGATTGGAAAACATTTTTAGAACATACAAAAGTAGTGGTTTTAGGGATTGGATTCATACTATGACACTATTCTTGTTTAGGTGCAAGATTACTTTGTCCCTTTTTTATTTCTTGTAGACATTTTCTTGAAATCCCTAATTGTTGTTTTATGTGCCTGATTATTATTTATAAATCTCAAATTGATCATAGTTGGTTGAAAAGAAAAATCAAAATAGAGTTCCCCAAGTTCTCAACTCAACTTTCTAGTTTACTATCCTGCTACTACCTTGCTTGTTGTGAATCTATTTCTTAGTCAACATTCATCATTTGGGGAGTTCAATTCATTGATCTGACTCTAGGGCTAGATTTTTTTTGTCATTCCTAAGTTCATTTGAACATTGTGTACCTAATACTAAATGTCTAAGCTTTTTGGTCATTTGAATTCTTGTTTCATAGCTCCCTTGAGTTAGAAAATCCCGCCTTATCTTGTTGTCAAGATCAAGACTTGCAAAAGTTAAAGACTAACCTAGTGGAGGAAGATTTCTCTTAGATTCTTTGACCACATCCTTGTATTGTGGGCATTCACTTATCTAAACATATCATTTTACCTCATATTATTACATTTTTATATTACATTACAACTCTTCAATATTTCCACAATTGTGAGACCTTTGGGCATATTGTGTTGGCCAATTGTGAGACTTCTACGACATATTGAGTTGACAAGAGTTACACATAGTTAAATTACTACATTTTGTTAACTGGATAAGTGATTACTTTACTACCCTAGTGTAATACCAATGCTTCTTTGAGTCCTCCTATTTACTAGCAGTTTCCCTCGCATGCTAGTTACAACTAGGTTTCAAAATGAGTCATGGTGAATGACTTCAAGTTAAATTTGATCAATTACCCTTAGTACCAACTCATCAAAAACATAAAGGAAAAGAACCTATCTTTGATCAACCACCTAAGGGAGAAACAAAAATTGGGTTTAATCTT
This sequence comes from Cupressus sempervirens, assembly GCA_028749045.1. Classification (NCBI taxonomy): domain Eukaryota; kingdom Viridiplantae; phylum Streptophyta; class Pinopsida; order Cupressales; family Cupressaceae; genus Cupressus; species Cupressus sempervirens. Next base: position 128,911,022 of record CM053786.1, on the reverse strand, counting down.
GAACACATCTAGATCTTGCTCACATCTTGAGAATAGAATCTTTGAACAAGACATGTTATTCACTAGAAACAAAGACTAAAGCATGGATGCCATGATTAATGATAGATTATTATGAGAACATGGAGTTGAGAAATTAAGGCCTCATAAAACTCATGAAGATATATATGGATCTACTTCAATGAATGATTTTGATAGAGATTTACATGGAGGAAATTAACAATACTCTCCATTTCTCACTCCTCCTAGATTTTCACCTAGATGTTTCCATCCTATGGATGATAAAGCTAGAAAAGTTGAGTTGGAAAGGATAGCTTACTTAGAGAAAAAGGAAAACTAAGAATCTCAACAAATTGATTAGATTTTGGCTAAATCATCACAATTGATACAAAATGTCACTTATAGAGTCCCATTCTCTCATGGAAATGCTATGGGAGGACTTAAGGATTTTGAACAAGTTAATGAAGAATACTTAAATTCCCATGTTACTCATAGGGTTAAAAAGATAGAAAATAAGATTATTAATCATATACTTTCACAAGGTGGAAATTGTTCTATGCCTTCTACTCCTCTTCTTGAGTCTTCTAAAGGTCATGATGATGAGAGGTGTCTTGAGAAAGAAATATGAGCCTACATGGATGCATAAATAAAATGTCAAGTTGAAAAGAAAGCTAATGAAATAGAACATAAGAGACTTAATGATATTCTTTCACAAGGTATTTATGGTTCCCCACCTTTTACTCCTCCAAGATCTCATAGATCTACCCAATATGTGTCACCTTCACCTTATCCTAGGAGAAATAGGAGGTATTCATCACCTCCTTTGAGGAGACCATCTCCTCCACCTAAGAGAGGTTCACCTCCTCTAAGATATCAACATAGATAGTATTAACAACAATATCTTCAGCATACTACACATGGTTTTGGTATAGATTATGATCAACTAGAACAAGATCTCGACTTTCACAAGTATATGGATCAATATGTTGAACTCAAAAAGGATAAATATTTCATGGATTTAATTAAAAAAGGCATTCAAGTGCATTAAAATTTTGATGTGGATAAAAATATCAAGAGATAAGATCCTTCTTTTGAAGACCAAACATAATAGAATTTCAAGATGTTGATGGATAAACTTACACCTAAGAATCCATTCTCTCTCCAAATTATTTGTCCTACCTTTGGAGAGGAGTATTATAGAGGTTGACTTACCCAAGAAGACATAGTTTCACATTATGGTAAATATGATGGGAATGAAGACCCTAGTGATCATGTGAGACAATTTTTCACATTGAGTCTAGAGTTTTAAAGAAAAGATGCCTAGCTCATGTGATTTTTTCCTTGAAGTCTAAAGGGCCAAAATATGGAATGGTTCACTAAGATTACTCCTCCACTTAAGAATTTTGAGAAATCATTTAGAAATTTATCCAACACTTCACCTACAATTTTCAAAAGCCAAATTCATTGTTGGATCTATGCAATCTCAAGAAAAATCAAGGAGAATCCTTTATTTTTCTGTCAAAAATGTAGAAAGATATGCTTTCTCTACTCTAGGGAAATACTTGAAATAGATAGGATTGATATACTTGTGAGAAAATTGGTTTGTGAAATGAGAAATGAATTAGGAAAATCAATTTTTGAGACTTTCCTTGCTTTGTTAGAGACTACTTTCCATATTGAAGATGTTTTGAAAAATCAATGGATTCTCAAGACTAATGTAAATGGAAACAAGAATAACAACAATAATGGAAATAGGAACAAGAGTAGTTCTTGGATTAAATAAAATTAACATGTGGTTAATAATGGTGTAGTTGACACCTCCAAGTCTAGTGATCAAGATATTTTCATATTATATGATGGCATCCATGCTATGAAACTTCAAGCACCTTCTCAATAGAATAATGAGGCAATTCTAGCTCCAATAATAGAAACTCTCAAGAAAGAAGGATTTTTACAAAGATTAATAGACCTTATGAGGATATTTTGAAAGAATTGGTTGATGGAAAGATGTTATAGGTTTGATTGAGAATTGGCAAGCACCTACTGCAAAGGGCCCATGTTGCGATGATAATGCTTATTGTCATTATCATCAGAGAAAGACTGGTCATACTACATAAAATTGTCAAAGGTTAAAACATGATATTCAAAACTTGATTGATAATAGAAAAATAAAAATTGATGGTGTTGGACCTACTACTAATGATGATCATAAATCTTATAAATATCATTCGCCTAAGTATGAAAAGGGTAAATCGTCCAAGCCTAAGAGTGGAAATGCTCAAGTGAATTATACATACACCAATAAAGATTATAGATATACCATTGCTGATCAAGTCATAAACATGCTTGAAATTAAAGAAGAAAGTATTAACATGCTCAATTTCAAAGATCCTTACTATCATGGATATAGTTTGAATGATGAGGAAGTTAAAACTCCATTTAATCTTAGGGGTTCTAGTTCTTTTTCTACCTCTAAGAATTTGAATGCTATCACTCAAAGTCAAGATCCCTATGTTCTTAAGAATACTCCTCCAGGGCCTAAACCTAAGAAAGTTCCATCTAAAGATTTTGTGTCTAAACTTGGGTCTACTTTAAATGATAAACCTAATTTTGATCTTTTAAATCAATTAAAGTCTACTCTTGCTAAGATTTCTATCTTTGGGCTTCTAGAGTTATCTCCTAAACACAAGAAAGTCCTTGTAGATGTTTTGCGTACAACTAATGTTCCCAACAACTTAGATGTTGATCTATTCCAAAACATGGTTAACCATATCACTACTTCACATCACCTTTCCTTTTTAGGGGAAGATGATCTAGCCTTTAGTCATCCACATAACCTTGAATTACATATTCAAGTCATTATCCATACAACCATTATCAAGCATGTCTTGATATATGGAGGTACAAGGCTAAATATTTGTTCCTTTAGTTTTCTCAAACAATTGGGATATTTAGAGCAAGTCATTGATACTTGAAGACAAGTAAGATCAAAGCTTATGATGAAGCTATGATAAATTCTAAAGGGTCCAATTAAGTGAGACATTGTATTTCAAGTGGTTGATGCTGATCTTCTTGCATACAACATTTTCTTGGGTAGACCTTGGATACATGACATGCAAGTAGTTCCCTCTATATATCATCAATGAGTTAAGATTCCTTGTACTGGGGAAAAAAATCTACATTGTAGGGGATAATACTTTATCTATTAACAAGATTTCAGCTAAGTCCCATGTTTCTCTCAACAACCCTTTAGATGAGATATACACTAATTTCAAATTATGTGAAGAAAAATTTAAACATCTTGATATAGGAATGAGAGAATACAAGATCAATTATATTGTTACTCTTCCAATTTCACCTCATTCCTATGTATTACCTTCATATGAAATGAAACCTTCATCTCCTACTAAAATAGAATTTGAAACATTTGTTATATCCTTTGTTCCTATGGAGGGGAAAGAAGAAATTGTTGGTAGAAACTAGATTTATAAGGATTAACAGGTTAAACACGATGGAATTTTTTCCCTAGAACCTGACAACTATGGGAAAGTTTATACTTTTGTGAAAGATATGGGCTATCTTGGTCATGGTCCTTTGAGTCATAGAATGGATGCACATTCTAAACTCCTTGGTTGGCTTGATGGAAGAAAATCTAGAGATACCATTGGTTTGGGATTTTGAAATAATTATGGTGATGGGCCCATCTTTGATGTTTATGATGAAGAAGATGAGGACATATATATACCTAATACTAAAAATCAACAGGATATGTGTGATGATTGGGTCCCTTTGAGAAACCTTCTTTAGGGGAATGGGCCTACTCTAGTTAATCATGACAAAGAAGCTTCCACTTCAAGAACCCAACATGTTAATGAAGGTTCTACATGAAGAGCCCAACATGACACAAACATGGAAAATGATGAGTCAAATATTGAAGATCCTAATAGAGAATACTAGCATAAGGATATTGTTGTTTAAATGGAAAGAAAGAGATCTACTAATGATAACAATAAATCTTCCATGTCAAAAGGTCCCAAACCATCATGGTGTAAACATCATAGTCAAGATTCAGAAATAGAGTCACATGAGTATGAAAGGGATTCATTTTTAGAACCTTCTATAGTTGATTTGGATATTGATGTGATTCATACTTATGATGCTTAGCCAAGTGTAGTTAATGAGCCCAACTCTCTGATTATTAGAAGGACTTATGATTTAAGTGCTATTGAGGAAAACCACATAGGTTATGACTCTTTGGTTACCAATGAAGGTGAGATCCATATTTTCAACCTTGAGTATTCCACATCCTTATCTCTCATGTACCCTAATCTTATTGATTGGAAAATACAAAACCAAACACCTCAATTAGCCACATTTCAAAATGACTATGAGGTTGCATGTTACCTTAATGTCATTGAACCTATAGTTTCTTCCACCAGTGAGCCTACTATGAGTATGATAGAATGATATATCAAGTACCTTAGCCATGAGATAAATAGAAGTAAAAAACTAATGAAAAAGTATTCTAATGGTGAAAATCATGTTGTGGTAGTATGAGAATCCTCCATGGATGAGGTACTTGGTAGATTGTCTAGTTATCTTCAAGATAGATCTTTAGCTTTGATAGAGCCTACTCAACCCATAAATTTGGGAATGGCTAAGAGTCCACATATTATTCACCTAGCTCAGTCATTATCTACAAAAGAAAAAGAGGCTTTACTACATTTTTCTAGTAGAAGGAGATAAATTTTTCTTGGACTTATTCTGAAGCTACTGGTGCTACACCTTTTTCATTGGTGTATGAATCTAAAGTTGTTTTGCCTTTAGAGGTTGAGATTCCATCATTGAGAGTTACTCTTAAAGGTTTAGTGATAGGTGAATATTATAGAATTATGTGACTAAAAAGACTTGAATTATTTGATGAGAAAAAAAAGGCTACCTTTGATCACATGAGAGTTTATCAGAAAAGGTTATCTAAGACTTACAACAAGAAGGTTTGACCTAGAGAGTTTTCAGTGGGAGACCCTATTCTACGTGAGAATCCAAAGAATTAGAAAAATAGAGCTCAAAAAAGAAAGTTTGATCCTAATTGATTGGGTCCTTACAATATTACAAGTTCTTTTGGATCTGGTGCCTATTTTTTTATCTACAACTGATGGAGATCATCTCCCCATTCCTATCAATGTGCTTCATTTGAAAAGGTTCTACTCCTAATGTCCATTCTTGTTGGGGGCATCTATATAAAGTGTACATATTTATGGGTCTTGGAATTTTATAAAAAAATGATATATTCCAAAAATTTTAAAAAAATATTGCAAATAAAAAACAAAAAAGATCACAATAAATCTAAGTGGCATGCATTGCTTGAGGCCTTTGCACTCCTATCTATTGACATATCTCCTTGACACTTAGTTATTCCTCCATCATGCCTTATTTTGACTCCTTGGTCTAGAATTGGTCTTTTTATTTGTTTAGGGGGTATAAATCTATGCCGGCTTAGGTTTCTTGGATGCGTTAGTCTTTGGGACACTGCATAAATGGTATTTTTCAATGCCACAATGGTTTTTTTTCAACACCACCCCAAATAGTGTTTGTCAACACTACTCTCGGAGTCTTGAGATCCTTGCCTCTTGTGAGCCTTTGACCTTTTCCTTGGAGCTCAGTGTTGATTATCACATTAAAAAATTTAAACTTAATACTTGAGCTATGCTTTAATATTTTATTTGTGTGCTGACTATTCACTGCTATATATACATGATTATTGAAAAAGAATATTATTTTATTCTCTCCCTATTCTCTCTAGGATGCATAGCTAGAGGACTAGGGGTATGTAGTTTCTTTTTTTTTTGCATGATTTGATTTACATTAATTTTTGTTGAGTGTTTCTATGGTTTCTCTAGGATGCATAGCTAGAGAACTATGGACCATGAGACACATTTTTGGTTAATTTCTTGCTGGTGTGTTTGATCTCAAGACTCACAATGTTTTTCAACACTAACCAAATCACATTCATATCAGCATAGTCATCTTGGTGACAAGTGATGGTTTTGTGATGCTTTTGATTGCATTCATATATTCATGGTTACTTTGGTGGCTAGTGATGGTTGTGCTTTTTCCATGCAATTTAGATTATATTCATATCTTCACTATTCTAACCAATGGAGGTTTTGTATCTTGGCTCTATGATTAAAAGTAGGACCTTATTCTTGGCCAAAATGAGCAAATACATAAAATGAGAAAAAGCATCATATGGGCATGAACATGATTTTTTTCTCTTTTTCTTTTTGTAGGTTTTGTTTCTTCTTTTTGGAGGTCTTCTTAATCTTTTGTGAGCCCTTATCAGCTATGATCACATTATGATGTTTATATCAAATATTTTGTTCATTATCTCAATCAAAATTTCCTAACTTAAATAGTTGATATTTCTTTGAGGCATTTTCCCTCTTCTTTCCATCTCTTTCATTTCTCTATCTTTCTTTCGCTTTCCCCTCACTATTTCTTCTTGATTTGACCTTTCTTTTTGATGCTTTGTCTTTTTCATCAAATTTTGTCTTGGGGCATATATATATTCATGCTTATTGATCATCCTTGGTATTCTTTCATCATGTTGTTTCAAGTTGAGGTATCGTTAGGTTCGTGCCTCAGGTCCCATGTGTGAGAGTTTCATCAATAAGCCTTTATTATGATTTGATTACATCTATCTTATTCTTTCTTAGCCTCTCCTTCATTTTAATTTTGATCATGAGGGGAAAGGAACATTTTTTTCTCTTCATTGCTTGCTTACTTGATTCAATATCTATCTATCCTTTTTAGTCGAGCTTGGGGCAAATGATTATTTTACCCGAGGCATGTTAGTTCTTGGCTTATCATTTCCTGGGTGTTGATATTTATCTTTTGCCTTTATCTATCTTATGAAGTGAACAACTATATAATTCTTGGATTGTATTCCACAATTGTGAGTCCCCTTGCGAAAATTGTCTTGCACGGCTATGAGTCCCATACAAGTAAGTTTGTGTAACAAAATTTTTACACTTATCTATCTTTGAACTTTGAATCATTGATTCCCACAACTATAAGGCCCCCAGACAAGTTTGTGTTGGATCTTTTGAATCTTTGATTTGGTTCTTTGACTCAATGTGTTCTTGATGCTCACACATTAGTCAAAGATACCCAAATGTAAGTACTCAAAAATGGTCACATTGGCTATGTGCCCTGGTTTCATAATTTATCTCAAGCTTGAATCAATATTTGTATCATCGTTTCTTTTGATCAAATTAAATTATTTGAATTATTCAATTTTTTAATTAATAATTATTATTTTACATTAGTTTCCTTGATTAAATTGGAATTAATTAATTAAATTAATTTAAAAATAATAATTGATCACTTTGATTTTTGGCATTATTTAATTAAAGGAACTTTCTCCCTTTTAATTAAATAAAACCCCTCTCCACATGATTTTATGTGCAAAATTTATTATTTTAAAAGACATAAATTAAATAAATGTCAGACACTTTACTTTATAAGGAAAGGGGTTATTTTATTTTTAAAATACCTCTCATCTTATAATTTTTATGGAGTTTTACAGTCCACATCACTAGTTAAATGCTAATTGCACATTCTTTTATGTGATCACACCCTTTCATTTAATTTTATATTTCTCTCCAATTTCCTCATGCCTCTTGGCTTTGGTATATAAGGAGACTTCCTTCATTTTTCATGATGCAATTTTATTATCACCATTATACTACAAATATTTGGAGCTTTCATGTGATTTCCTTGAGGACTTGAAGAATTCTTGCGATTGATCATACTTTCATACACACTTGATGCTACTACTATACTTGCAAATTTGAAGCTTTTTTGAAGACTTGGAACAACTCCTAATAGGGTTGAAATCTCCTAAGAGGGACTCAAAGTCTCCTAATAGGGACTAATATGTATTGAATGTATTTAATTGGCTCCTAATAGAGTCCATCCTCTTACAAGGTACTTATATATTAGTACATCATTTTTTGAGTACCATCCTTGTTGGGTTTTCCCTCTGATCAAGTGTTTCCCTAATCAACATATTTGGTGTTATTATGTATGTGTATATTTTTATGGTTACTAATTATATTGATCATGTACTTAAGGTTTAATAAGTTTGATAAAAGTTATATTGATAGAATAATTAAAATTGTTAAAACAATTTTAGAATAACTAAGAGGGAGGGGGGGGGGGGGGGGGGGGGTGGGGGGGGGTGTGTGAATCAATTATCCTCAAGTCCAGATGTTCCAAACAAACTTTTAACCACTTTTAACACATCATATTTATTCATTACTCCACTCAGTCTCTATAACAACTTAACAATAACAAAAACCTGTATTTCATTGTCTAAGAAGTAACCAACTTGTAGAATGTAAAAACATTAAATAGTAAAAAATATCAAACAATATTCACATAAGTATGACACTAGGATTTAACATTGAAACCCAAATAAGGAAAAACCACTAGTAACATGCTACCGATTCTTCACTCTTCTGAAGTGAGATTAGTTAAGAGCTAACCCTATTAAAGTTTACAATACACACTGTTAGGTGTGGCCCTGTTAAAGGATTTAATCACCATGTTAGAAATGACCTAGTTAAAGGGCTTAAGAGCATCCCATTATAATGTCACCTTGATTATAGGATTTATAGTGGACTATTAGGTCAACCTTGATTAATCAAACAACAGGTTACTTTGGTAAATACAACTAACTTTGCAAATACATATCACAATGCAGCTTATCTGTTGATCCACTAACCAACCTTCATTCATATCTCCATCACTGATTCAATTGGAAACCCTTCAAGTAATCACACTTCACCTCTACTAAGCTCTTTACAACCTTATGGTAAAGTTCATCAATCAATAGAATCAATAGGTAGCTTCAATCTTTTACCTCCTAAACATCATTATTGATCTTAGGGTTAAGTAAAATTCATCAAATCCTTCCATCATTTGATTTTCTCCTTCACCTTCTAGATACTTCTCAAAACTTCTATTTGAATCCATGTCTAGAAATTCTCAAACATAGTTTACCATGCATTAGATGCTCCATATCATAAATACTTATCCTTTACACACTTTGACCAATTAAAAAAGTCAACTAGATGTTGGCTAGGAATTTGAGTTACTTCACAAACTATCAAATGCTGACACCTAACCAATATTACATTCCTTGGCCTCAGTCATCACTAGACAAATTGATCAATACTTACTATCTTTCTCGACATACTCTATCTTTACTTGGTCTAACTTTTACCGATACTTAGTTTTTAGTGATGCTCAATCGACACTATATTTTTTCAAGTTCTATTGTTCACTCGATCGACACTAGCACAACTGGGCTTTAACTATAAGTTCCTTAATCTTCTTCTCTATTGTTCAGTTTAGCCTATGCATTTGGTCTTCCATTGACCATCTCAATTGGGCTTCAATTAAACTATTTTCTCCCCTTAGTGTAATCATAAAAATTACATTTCCTTTCCAATGTGCCAACTAATCAAGTGCCCAATGTAGTTCCACATAACTCAACCTTTCCACTCGGTCTTCTTTTTAAATCCTTTTCATCAATCAAATGATATGACACTCTACTTAGGTAGAAACAGTCTCACCAATAAGGTTTAATTTGACTTCAATGAAAACATAAAAATTGTTCCAAATTGTTTCCAACAATGTTTCAACAATTGTAGGTCCAAGAGGGAGCTTTTTAATGTAGTGTCCATCCACCAAAAAACCAACAAGTTGTGATCAGAGGTAGTATGTGACAGAGACTTCTGATGAGAATAGTTGGGTCACACCCAAGTAGAGGAGGAAAGAAATTTATCCAACTTGACCTAGATCAAATTAGAACTTTTTCTATTATTGGACTATGTAAAAGGGTTTCCATCAATATTTATATCCACAAGATTAGAGTTTTTTATGAAGATAAATAAATCGCCCATGCTATCATTATAGTTAGCAAGTCCCCACACCGTTTTTGAGGGGTACAAAGGGGAGTTGAAGTCCCCTCCCAACAAGTAGTTTTAAGAAGGAATAGACCAAAAAAATTTATGGATTTCATCCCATGGGAATTTTCTTCCAACCCTAGTGTTGGGGGTGTACACATTAAAGAGCTTCCATGAGTTTTGGTTTTCTTAAAGGAAACCAAAAGGTAGTTCTACGAAAAGAAAGGGGGGATCCTTTCAACCTAGATGGGTTCCAAAGGGTGGAAATACCTCTAGAAGCCCCATTGGATTAAGAATACAAGAACATAGCTCACGACCAGAGGTTATTAATAATTTGGGTGAAGTTATAGTAAGTCATTTTAACTTCTTGGATTAACAAAATGTTCACCATGTGTTCAAACATATACTCTTTAATAGAAAAATTATTCTGAGGGCTAGTTAGCTATCTTATATTCCAGGACAAGAAAATTATTTCTTACCTCTTTGATGGGTGTCTAAGGTGAGTTTGCTTCCAGCAACAATCTCCCTTGCAATAATTTTTTGATGTCTCACCCTCTCTTTATGTCTTCCTCTTATGGAGTCTCCTCCCATGTCTAGTTTTTCTAGGGATTTTTGGCTTAATTTTTTTTTTTCTTTTGGTATTTTCCATTCCCCCTCCTCATCTATCTCAGCTTCCACCAAAGTATATCTCGCCTGCTACCAGAGGTTACCCTCATTATGGATATTGAGGGTTGTAGTCATAGAGATATCTATTATTCTAACTAGATCCTTAGGGCTAACCTCTTCCAAAGAGCCATCAGTGTTTTACAAACCAAGATCTTGTAGAACCCTACCCTTAGTTAGTTGAAGGTCAAGATCTATGGTACATCTTACTTTCTTCTTAGGAATGGCTTGTTGGCTTTCCATTCCCAAAGATTCATCAATTTTTTGAAGAATTCGATCCTAAGGGAGCCCACCTTTGGGTGGAGAAGGTCAGGATCCATGGAAATTTTAACTTTCTTCTCAACAAAGATTTGTTGGTTTTTTTCTCCTTGAGGTCTTTCCAACTCTTCTCACAATACCTGGGGTTTCAAAACTCTAGTGGCTCCATCATTTAGATCACACAAGGGAGGGGACAATATTCCACCTGCCTCTAACCCTTTTTCTTCTTTAGTAGGATTGGATGCATCCTTGCATAACACTAAAGTGTCTTGGTCAAGGGTCCCACTGCTTTTTGAGCTTCCCCCTCATGATTTTTCATGATCCCTTGGTAGGAGACTTCCTCTTTTTCTTTTTGTTCCCTAGGCTTTCAATTATCCACAGTGTGCCCCCTAGTTCTCCCGTTTTGGAAAAAACATGGTAGCATTTGCATAAACAAATGCTTGAATATGCTTCCAAACCTTGACTTTAGGATGAGAAAGGTGGGGAGGGTTTTATTGACAACCACATTATTATAGAAATGTGAAAAAATAAGTCTATGAGGACATGGCAATGCCACCTCTAGTAATGAAGTTCCCAAAGGAGTCCCCAATCAAGAGATATATTTTCTCATCCCAAAATTCTAATATATTGGCCTGTAGTCTTATCTTGACTAGCATTGTGCACAAGAGGTCTTTAGTAGGGTTGAAACTAGCTTTTGACTTGGCCATAGTAAGGGGTTGTTTACCATATAACCATGACCCTGCAAGGACCATAGATAAATCTTTGACAATCGTAAACCTGAAGAGGAAAGGAGCTACTTGACATGAAAAACTTGGAGGCACTTCCTTTCCTCTTTCACAGGCATGCGACCCGTTTCCTAACCATCTCAATTGAAGGTTGGAAGTTTAGAAATCTACGCACCACTACCAAATAAAGTTCTACCATGGTTCTATCCACCACCAATAAAGGGAGCCCAATATGTATTCCGTTGTTTGTGGTATGTATGTTAACTAGGATTAATTGCATAATTCTCTGAGAAACCCCCACCAACATAGATTTCTAGCCATTCTTTGTGGTGTTCACAATCTCAACAACTTCCTCAAAACCTACATTATGAGGATTGAGGACTATGACCATTGCCACTAGTGGTAGACCATGGTCAACTTCATCAAGCATAGGATAAGAAGGTAGTCCCAAAGGCATATGGCCATAGGTTTGAGGGGGGAGGATGAGTCCTCCCCAAAATCCATCATTAGAAAAATTGAAAAAAAAACAAGTGGGAAGAAGTTGTAGAGCACCTTGCCTTTGGTTTCAAACATATTTTTAATCATTGATATTGTTAGGTATATTATCTTTAAACATTTATTGAAAGTCATATATTTATTAGTGTTCACCAACTCTAATTTATATAGGGAAGTTAAGTTTTCATTTGACTTTGATTTATTTTTTACCTTTCTAGTTATTATATTTCAATGTATGGAACTAAAAGAAAGGATAGAAAATACAAACATGGAATGCTTGCTAAGCTCCAAGATGATGAAAATAATGTATTGTCTCTATGCCAAACACCCAGCATGCTGAATTTTAATGACTTATTGATTATATTTTATAGTTATTTCTATGATTTTGTGCATAGGCATAGATTGTATGTGCTATTGAATTCCAAATTATATATAGTTAATTTTTTTAAAAATATAATTTGATTTGATTATATATGTAGTGCTTTGATTGTCTTCTTCTATACTTTCTTAATTCTTGATTTATTTAAATTTGATTTTTAAATTATTACTTGTCCTTCTATTAAACCTCTTAAATTTAAAATATGTGCTGTAATCTGTAGAAAGTAATTTTTAATCTACTATTTATAAAACATTATTAACAATCAACAAAACTTTTAGCATTTCCTTATATATTTGAATTTCAATTGATTTTTTCTTAAAGAATAATCTTATGCCAAAAATAAAAATACCATAATTATTAACATTTTAAAAAATTTAATAAAGTTAAATTATTTATAAAAGCATCTAACCAAAACAATGATTGTATGGTATAGTGGTATTTTTATTAGTTGATTGGTGATAGGTATCACATCTGAAGAATCACATTAAAAGTCAAATAATAAAATAACATACTTAATTAATACTAAAAAGAATTATCATTATTTTATTGAATTTTAAAATCATCTCATTCTTATATATTGAGAATAATATGTCATGCAAGATGTATGGACTCAATCAAAAGGGGACATATTAGCTATGTTTCCTCATTGTTATCCAAAAAGAGATTATGAGGAATAGAACAACAAACGCACTCCCCAAAACTAAGCCATGGTTGTTGGGAGTTTCCGGAAAGGTATTCTTTCTTATCATAAGCGAAAACTTGGCATAAAGCAAAAGGAAACCTCTTTATCCCTCAAAATGATGAGAAAATAGGGGGTTTGCATGTGGACCATTTCTAAATTAACTTATAAAATAAAATTAGCATTCCATGTGGAAGAGAAGATCAAAAAGCAACGAATTTTCATAATTTCATCAATTATTCAACTCGATTTGAGGAAGATGTCTGGTCCATCCATGTGATAATGAAAGTAAATACAAGTAATTTGACAAATGTATTTTTTTTATTGAGATTTATAAGTTAATGTGTTTGAATTGAAGAAAATATATTAATGATAATAATAGGCTAAAAACAAATGATTTTTGTTTACTTTTTAGAGTAGAACAATTCCTCATTTTGGGAAGAAATGAATGTTTTGAGTAAGTGGGAGAAATAAGGAATTTGATATGTATTTATTATTGTTGTTTATAAGTTATCCAATTGAGTTAATTATATGTATAAAAAGAGATAATGTGTTTTGCTAATTGAATAATAGTTTAGTAAAAAAATAAAAATAAAAGTCATGTAATTGTTAGTATTTGCTTTGAGTTTTTTATTTTTAATATTAATTTATATCAAAAGTGATTTTATTAATTATAAGTCATTATAAAAATTTAATAATTATAGTTATAATAATATTTTTAACTATATAAGTAATTATAAAATATAAATTATAGTTAATTTGAATTGTAAAATAGTTTTTTTGGGGAACATGAAATGAGGAAAATCATTCTACAATTCAATTGGTAGGTCCCATTTGTAACATACGCAAGACCTACCCAAGATTTCCTAGCTAGATTGACATTTAAGGCTTTTATCTCTTTAGGAAAGGTATGTGGAGTAATTGGTGGTAATAAATCTCCTAACCCTAGCATTGGTGAGAAGGATTCAAGAAAGTCATCCATGTGGGTAAATGCTGCAGGAGCAAGTGCTGGAGGAATTTTTGGTTTGCAATTGTGATGGTGTTTAAATATTATTTGTTATTATTAAATTTTAGGGTTTGCATTGCATTTGGGGTGGTGTTTAATTTTAGGGCTTAATTTAATATTTTGTTATAACTTTAGTAAAGGTTTAAACAAAACCTTTACGGGTCTGGTGGTTGCCAAAACCAGTTCTTAACTGTTTGGCTTTGTTTATAAATTCTCTCCGAAATCTTTTGGGAGAGTATGATTTGAGATTTTCTTTTCTGTGTGAAGAAGGATTGAGATATTGAGAAGATTATTATCTAGCCTTGAATAGATGAAATAAATAATATTTGTAGTGCTTTCTTGCTACTTGGTTTTAGTTTTATTTTGTTCTGAATAAAGTAGAAGTAGCATTGCTTTTTTGGTTTAAAAGTTATTGCTATAGGAAGCCAAGTTCACACAAGAACCTCTAGAAGTTTATTTGAGCAAAAATACCTCTTGCTCACGTGAACACCATGTGAAGTGGCCTGAGTGTAGTGGAAGGTGGGTAGGAGGAATGTACATTACTCTCTTCATGGACATTTGCAAGAATGGGCTATAGTTTGAAGAAACATGTGTTTGGTAAGGCAACATCCCTATGTGCTTGCCATGAATGAACACATGTAACCTGTAAGGTGCTATTCATATTTGGTATTTTCCTTGTAGTTTTTTTTTTTCAATTTCTTCTTTCCATCCAATATTGAGCCTATTATAGGCTTTGTCCTTGTTATCTCCTCATCATATTGGTATCAGAGTGAGACAAGATCTTGCTAGGAAGTGTATGTCCGCAGAAGAATCACAGGCTGAAGTTGAGGCTCACACCATGCCTCCAAAAAGTATGACTCCAGATGCCATCAAAAAGATGATGGAGGAACTTTTGGAAGACAAGTTCAAGGAGTTCAAGGAGTCTAGTAACAAGGATAAGGAGAATGAGGTGGAAGAAGGTACTAGTGGAGATGAAGAAGGAGAACAATGCTAAGATCTACCAAAGGAATTGCCTACAGATCAAAAGGCATTCGTTGATGCTTTAAAGTCAATAAGAGGAGATGTTGCTGACAAGCTACCTACATATGGAGGTAGTCTCAATAGTGAGGAAGTGATTGAATGGATTGAAGCAATCACCAATCACTTTGAGTTGAATGAAGTTCCAAAGAATGATAGAGTAAGCATTGCAAAAGGAAAACTGAGGGGATCTGCTCTGTCATGGTGGAATTATATTCAAGGAGAAAGGATACAAAATAATAAAAGTATGATTTCTTCATGGGA
Source organism: Cupressus sempervirens (assembly GCA_028749045.1). Lineage (NCBI taxonomy): Eukaryota > Viridiplantae > Streptophyta > Pinopsida > Cupressales > Cupressaceae > Cupressus > Cupressus sempervirens. The sequence continues at coordinate 128,895,565 of CM053786.1, read as the reverse complement.
AGTAATGAAAGAAAAAATTAATTCACAATTTTTGCTTGCAGATCATGAAGTGCAGTTGTTCAAAATGCTACAAAGCTTGAGGCAGCGAGAGATGGACGTGAATACCTATATAGAGGAGTTCCATAGGTTAACTCTTAGGGAAAAGAAACAAGAGGAGGAACCAAAAAGAGTGGCCAGATATTTAAATGGTCTAAGAATGAACATACAAGAGGAGATCAACCTTTTGGGCCTAGATACATTGGGGAAGTGTTTTCAACTTGCTCTTAAGGTTGAAGAGAAGTTGAAGAGGAAGAGTGATCAACAACAAGGAGCGAGAAGTGGAAGGAATGACTGAGGCAGAGGAAACTTCAACAATAGAGGACAAGGCCAGAGGTCCCAAGGTCAGTCTAACCCTAAGGAGCAAGTAGGTGACTCAAGTAGAAGAGGAGGCTATGGTGGAAGGGGATCTAATGGAGGAAGGTCAGATGGATCATTTAGAGGATCCAGGTTCTCAGGAATGAAGTGCTATAGTTGTGGTCAGATAGGACACCCAAAATATAAGTGTCCACAAAGGGCATCTACTTCTCAAAATGGTGAAAGGAGAGTCACTTATGTGCAGGAAGATAATGTGAGTATGAGCTCACCAGAAGTTCAGTTGATGATAGAGGCTCAGGGAGAAAGTCTCATGTTAAGGAGGACACTTCTTAAGGAACCACTAAAAGAAGATACTACTTAAAGGAGGGCTCTTTTTTGAGTTCAATGCAAGGTGAAAGGTAAGTTGTGCAAAGTGGATTCAGGTTCCACAGATAACATCATCTCACTTGAAGCTATAAACAAATTGAAGTTAAAGAGACTTCCACATTCTTGTCCATACAAGGTTAGTTGGTTGAACAAAGGGCAATAGGAAGTTGTGAATGAGCAAGCTTGGGTAGAGTTCAGTATAGAGGAATTTAAAAATAAAATATTGTGTGATGTCTTGCCCATGGATGCTTGCCACCTCTTGCTAGGAAGACCTTGTCAATTTGACAGGAAGGCACACCATGATGGTGAGAAGAATTCTTATAGCTTCCAAAAGGATGGAGTAACATATAGATTGAATTTTGAAGAAGAAGAGAAAGGGGTTGGTCAAGTTGGACCAAGTGTGTTGATGGTGGGTGAGAAAGAGTTCATTAATAGTCTTGAAGAAGATGGAATAGGCTTTGCATTGGTGCTGAAGCCTAAGGAAGATAGAAAGAAGGAGCATAGGATAGCAGGCCCGAAAGAAGTTGAAGAGTTGTTGAACTAGTACAAGGAAATCATTGCTGAGGTAATGCCCAAGTCTCTACCACCAATAAGAGACATAAGTCACCAAATTGATCTTATTCTTGGAGCAGTGCTACCCAACAAGGTAGCATATAAGATGACACCACAACAAAATGAAGAGATTGCTAGGCAAGTATATGAGTTTCTTGACAAGGGGCTGATAAGGAAAAGTCTTAGCCCATGTGTTGTACCCTCAATTCTTGCTCCAAAGAGGGATGGTAAGTGGCAGTTGTGTACTGATTCTAGGGCTATTAATAGGATAACTATAAGATATAGATTTCCTATTCCTAGAATAGAAGATTTTTTGGATTGTTTGGGGGGAGCTTCATATTTTTCTAAAATAGATCTCAAAAGTGGGTATCATCAAATAAGGATATGAGAAGGGGACGAATGGAAAACAACCTTTAAAACTAATGAAGGGTTGTATGAATGGCTGGTTATGCCATTTGGTTTATTTAATGCTCCTAGTACATTTATGCGACTAATGAATGAAGTTTTGCATGACTTCATTGGGAAGTTTGTTGTTGTATACCTTCATGACATTTTGGTGTATAGCAGGAATAAGGAAGAGCATTTGTAGCATTTGAAGATGGTTTTTCAAAGGCTACAGGAGAAAAAGTTGAAGATAAATTTGGAGAAGTGTGACTTTTTGAAACAAGAGTTGGTGTATCTTGGATTTGTGATATCTAAGGGAGAATTGAAAATGGATTTGTCTAAAGTGGAGGCCATCATTAATTGGCCAACACCAAGGGCTGTTGGAGAGGTTCAAAGTTTTCATGTTTTGGCCACATTCTATAGGAAGTTCATAAGGAACTTTAGTAACATTTGTGCACCAATTTTAGACACCATCAAAGGAGGAGGTAACACAAAATTTGAATGGAATAGTGCAGCAAATAAGAGTTTTGAGGGACTCAAACAAAATGTAAACAAATATCCTGTTTTTATTTTACCAGATTTTAATAAAGTTTTTACAGTACAATGTGATGCTAGTGGCTTTGCAATAGGGGTTGTTCTTAGTCAAGAAGGTAGACTCATTGCATTTTTCAATGAGAAGCTGAATGAGGCAAAGAAGAAATATTCTTCTTATGATTTGGAATTGTATGCCATGGTCCAAGCATTGAAAAAATGGAGGTACTATTTGCTGCCTAAAGAGTTTATTGTGTATACTGACAACCATGCTCTTAGTTTCTTGAATGGACAGGAAAAATTCAACCATAGGCACATGAAATGGGTTGAGAGTTTGCAGGCTTATAATTTCACAATCAAACATAAGAAAGGACAAGCCAATAAGGTGGCTGATGCGCTTAGTAGAAGAGTGTTAACTTTGCAAGAAGTACAAATCCAAAGCATGGGTGTAGATGCATTGAAGGAAATGTATGCAGAAGATATAGATTTCAGCAAAGCATATGAGGTTTGCACTAAATTGGAAGATAATTTTCATTCTAATTTTTCTGAATTTATTGTGCAAGATGGACTGTTGTTTAAGGGCAGCCAACTATGTATTCCCAAATGCTCTATGTGGGAAAATGTTATTAAAGAAAAACATTGTGGAGGTCTTAGTGGTCATTTTGGACTCAACAAGACATTAGAATTGGTAAAAACATTTTATTATTGGCCTAAGATGCAAACAGACATTAGGAAGTTTGTGGAAGGTTGTTTGATATGTCAAAGGGAAAAGGGAGTATCAAAAAATGCTGGACTTTATTAGCCTTTACCCATACCAAACAGACCTTGGGAGTGTTTGAGTATGGATTTTGTAATGGGATTACCAAGGACAAAGATAGGTTATGATAGCATATTTGTGGTTGTTGATATATTTAGTAAAATGGCTCACTTTATTCCATGTAGAACCACTAATGATGCTAGTTATATTGCAGGACTATTCTTTAAGGAAATAGTTGTCATGTCCCCTTTTCAAATAATTAAAAAATAATAATCTTTGCTAAGGCAGGCATGCCCAAGAAAGTGAAGTTTCGAAAAAGGGGGTTAATCTTTGGAAACCGTTGGACTAATAAATGAAAATTATTATTAAAATATGTTTCATTAACCTCTCTTGGATGTGAGTTACGGTTATGCCCTCTTTTAAGGGGTTTGGAGGCATTTTGGGCGGATTCCAGAACTTGATTTTGCTCATTTCTTTGTTATTCTTCAGAGGCTGCCAAACCTGTGGAGAAGGAGACCCAAGAACGGGAGTTTATAGGTTTCCAGGGAGACCCAAGAATGAGAGTTTTTAGGTTTCTAGGAAGGCTAAGGATGGGAGTTTGAAGCCATTCCATGTGCATGCTCATACATAGTTTGCCTTTGTGCTGAACAATGCAGATTTGTGAGTTTTTGGGTGTGTTTTTTGTATGAGTTTGGTGTTTTCAGTTGAGTATTTCATATTAGTTTGGGTTGCTGCTGTATTTTAGACTTTAAGGTGTTAAAATAGAGCTGAATATATGTATTGGGACGTGATTAAACTTATGATATATATTATTAGTGTTTTGTGGTGTTTTCGGGCATTTTTGTGTTAATTTCGAGAGCCCGATGAGCATAGTTTTTGTCCTACATTTGAGAACTGTTGTGTAAAGGCTATATGGATCTAGAAATTTCATTTTGTAGGCTGTTATGCTGCTAAAATTTCTGTAAAAATTTCCACTTTCAGATTTATTAATAATAGGTGAAGCTGTGAAGCTTTTGGCACAATTTTCGACATACTCGATTTGGGGTTTCTTGAGAAATTTGGTGGATCTTTGGGATATTAGTTGTTTGATTTCAAAGATCTGATTTGAGGCTTGAAATATCATGTAAAATCAGAAAAGGGACATTTCAATAGTTCGTATTCATGGTTTGCCATTGAGCATTGTATCTAAAAGGAATAGCGAGTTTGTGGGTCACTTTTGGAGAACCCTATGGAAGAAGTTGGGCACAAATTTATCTTTTAGTTCAGCCTATCATCCTCAAATGGATGGGCAAACTAAGGTGGTTAATAGATCCTTGGGAAACCTTTTGAGGTGCTTGACATGAGAACATGGAGGTAGTTGGGATGCTATCATTCCTCAAGCAGAGTTTGCATATAACGACTCAGTGAATCATACCATAGGCATGAGTCCTTTTGAAGTTGTTTATGGGAGACATCCAACGGGAGTTTTGGAACTCAGAAATATGGATGGTTTGGAGAAAAGGAGTGGACATGTAGAAGACTTTTCTGAAGCAATGGTGGAAGTACATGAGCATGTGAGGAAAAATCTACAATAGAATAACCTAAAGGTGAAGGCTAAAGCAGATTTGAAAAGAAGAAATGTACAGTTCCAAGTTGGAAACATGGTTATGGTTCACTTGAACAAAGATCGGTTACCTTGGGGCAGCCATACAAAGTTGATGATGAAGAAGATTAGACCGTGTGAAATTTTAGAAAAGTATGGAGAAAATTCTTACAAAGTGGCATTGCCTCCATATGTAGCTATTTCACCTACATTTAATGTCTTGGATCTCACATTGTATAAAGGTTCAAACAAAGAAGTTGGTACAGAAGCAACAACACATGAATCAAATGACTGGATTCAAGAATTGCCTTCTAAAGAGACACCCCAGATGGAAAGTATCATCAACAACAGGGAAGCAATGAGGACAAGACAAAAAGTACACATGGAGTATTTGGTTAAGTGGAAGGGCCTTCTAGATTTTGAATCTACTTGGTTGCCGAAAATAGAAATTCTAAGGCAAGGTGGGGATATACAACAATTGGTCTCCAAGAGGACTTGAGATAAAATTCACCCTTGGGAGTATGCTGCAGGAGCAAGTACTGGGCACACAAATTTTTGGTTTGCAATTGTGATGGCGTTTAAATATTTTATATTATTATTAAATTTTAGGGTTTGCATTGCATTTGGGGTGGTGTTTAATTTTAGGGCTTAATTTAATATTTTGTTACACTTGAGGGTTTTTGAGCCCTACAAGGGAAAATGCAAGTATTAGAAGAAAAAATATGAAGAGGAATAAATCTTCTTGTAAGAGATGAAAGTGAGGATGAGGAGTAAGTAGAAGAAAATGCCGAAGTAGAGGCAGTTCTAAATCTAGAGGAAGAGACACTTTTTAGGGCCATCTCCAAGATTGGAAAAAGACCTAGGTTTGAGGTCCCCACATTTTTGGGAAATCTTAATCCAAAGGAGTTGATTGATTGGATCAATGAAATAGAGGAGTACTTTAAGTATAAAGATATTGATGATCCTGATAGGGTCAAGTTTGTGAAGGAAAAATTGAAGGGACATGTGAAGATTTGGTCGCAAGAGGTTTAGTTGGAGCAAAATAGAAAGGGAAAGGACAAAATCACTAGATGGGATCAGATGAAAGATAAAATGAAGCATCAATTCATTCTCATGGATTATGAGCTTGATTTATTAAAGAAGATGCAAGGGTTGAAGAAAGCAAGAAAATATTTTCAAAAGTATACTGAAGAGTACTATAGAGTTCTTATTAGAACTGACCATACAAAAGATAATAAGGAGACAGTTTCCTATTATCTTAATGGGTTAAGGCATACTAGTTTTCCCTAAGAGTTGAGTAGAAACTAAGCAAGACATTTGACAATAAGAATAGTGGAAGACGTCGTGGTGGAAGATCTGGTGGATGATCTTATGGTGGTCGTAATGATGATCAAAAGAACAAGGATGAGGCTAGAAATAGCAATTAGAACTAGATGGGAAGTAATTCCAATTATTTCCATGATACGAATAATAGAGATCAAAGAGGAAGAGGCAGAGAAAAATGATCTGGAAGAGGAGGCTTTTGTGGGAAATGTTTTCACTATGGACAAGAATGGCATAGAGCATTTGAATGTACCCAATGCCAAGGAAGGATAGATCAAAGAAAAAAAGGCCATGCTAGAGTTGCACATGTTGACAAAGATGCTAGATCCCTAGATTTTGAAGATGCTGAAAGACGAGAAATCCTAGTTAACCGAAGAGTCTTGCTGAGTGGTGAGAATGAACCTAAGCAAAGAAGGAGCTTGTTTCGCACAAGGTGTAGATGTGAAGACAAGTGTTGTGATGTGATCATTGATGGTGGAAGTGCTGACAATCTGGTGTCAAAAATGACGGTCACCAAGTTGAAGCTAAAGAGGCAGAAACTCCCATGTCCATACCATATTGCTTGGGTGCAAGATGACCACAAGGTCATGGTCAATGAGCAGTGCTTAGTGAAGTTCAAGATTTGAAGCTACCACAATGAGGTACTATGTGATATCATACCTATGGACATATGTCATATGTTGTTGGGTAGGCTGTGGTAGTTTGATAAGCATGCCATACATGATGGGTGAGCAAATACTTATACTCTAACTAAGGATGGAGTGAAATACAAGTTGAAGCTATTGAAGGATAAATAATAAAAGGTATTTAGTGCTACCAGAATATGTTTTGTTGATGGAAAAGAGTTATTTAAACGTATGAAGCATGAGCAAATGTGTTTTGCCATAATTCCTAATGATAGTAAAGAAGAAGTAGAAGAGGTACCTATAGAAGTTGCATATATGTTGGGAGAATTTTCTAATATTGTATCAGATAATGAACCTAATGGATTTCCCCTAATGAGGAAGATTAGTCATGAGATGGATTTGGTTCTAGGAGCCAGTTTTCCAAACAAGGCATCACATAGAATGACACTAGTAGGAAGTGAAGAGTTGAACATGCAAGTTCATGAATTGTTGCAGAAGGGGTTGATTTGAGAGAGTTTGAGTCCATGTGATGTGCCAGCAGTGTTAGCACCAAAGAAGAATGGAGAATGGAGAATGTGCATAGATTCTCATGCTATCAACAACATCACCATCAAGTATAGATTTCCTTTAATGAGGATGGATGATATTATGGACTGTTTGAGTGGAGCTCAATATTTCACAAAGATAGATCTAAAGAGTGGGTACCATCAAATTCGTATCAGAGAAGGTGATAAGTGGAAGACTACTTTCAAGATAAGGAAAGGACTATATGAGTGGTTAGTCATATGCCTTTTGGGCTAACCAATGCACTTGAGCACTTTCATGAGGCTCATGAATGAGGTACTAAAGGAGTTTCTAGGTAAGTTCATCATTGTTTACCTAGATGATATATTGATCTTTAGTAAGACATTGGAGGAGCATTTGATTAATATTCACAAGGTGTTTGATAAGTTAAGGGAAGAAAAGATGTTGATTAACTTGAAGAAGTGCAGTTTTGTTAAGAAAGAGTTGTTGTATCTGGGATTTGTATTCTCAGAAGAAGGTTTGAAAATGGACCCAGAGAAAGTGAAGGCTATCCTCAAATGGCCTACTCCAAGGAGTGTGATAGAGGTAAGATCTTTTCATGGACTAGCTACATTTTATAGAAAGTTCATGAGAAGTTTTAGTAGTATTTGTGGACCCTTGATTGAAACAATGAGAGGGGATAGGAAAGAGTTTAAGTGGACCCTTGGTTCAATTCATCAAATCATCCATAGACTGATGGACAAACAAAAGTTGTGAATCACAGTTTAGGAAACTTGCTGAGATGCTTGGTTGGAGATAAACCACAAGGATGAGATATGATTTTACCACAGATGGAATTTACATATAATAATTATGTCAATAGGAGTACTGGTAAATCACCATTCTAGATTGTATATGGGAGTAGTCCTAGAAATGCTTTTGAATTGAGACAGTTGGATAAAGGAGAGATAAGTAGTGTTCAAGTAGAAGATTTTGTTGAACATTTGAAGAATGTCCATGAGGAGGTAAGGAAGCACATCATAAAGATGAATACATAGTATAAGCCTAAGGTAGATGTGAAAATGAGATATAAGGAATTTTAGATTGGAGATAAAGTCATGGTTCATTTGAGAAAGGAGCATTTGCTAGTGGGTACATATAATAATTGAATATTTCACCAATATTTAATATTTTAGATTTGACAGATTATTATGAAGGAGGTGATGGAGATGAAGTTGTAGAAGCATAGTGGAGTATTCTAATAGCTAGTTCAGCTACATAGGAGATTGAGGAGATACTAGACAATCATATTGGCAAAAGTAATAGAAACAAAACTTATGAGGAATATCTAGTCAAATGGAAAGGGAGGCCAGTTGAGGATTCATCATGGCTAGCAAATAAGGAGGCTAACCATCTTGGTTTTCCTTTGAACACCTCAGATGTGATAGGGTCACTTCTCAAATTGCCCTGGGTGTCTAATGCAGGAGCATCCTGGGTGTAAGGGCAATCTTGCATCACCCAAAAATATTTTATTTTTAGTCTTTTCTATTTTAATAAGTACTAGTAGATAGGGTAGTTACTATTTATGGGAACTTGATATTTTTAGTAAGTTTTTCATATGAGCTTGGCACATTCTCATTTTCTATAGGAGGGTTCATTTTAGAGATATATACCTACCATAAAAATCTCATTGCTCCATCTTAAGTATTGGAGAAGTTATTGTAGATTTTTGGTGGAACAATTTGCAAGGAATCTCTAGGCTTACCATTGGAGGCCTTAGAGTGCTTGAATGAGGTCTAAAAACTTGATGGAAGGGTGCTAGCACCATTCTAAGCTAGTAGATTAGGAGTTGGTGTTTCCAAAAAGTGGTTATAATAGCTAATTGGAGCAACGGTTCATGAGTTATGGCCTTCTGAAGTTGGGGTACTCAAAAATTCTAAAATAATTGTCAAAGATGTATTTGGCCAACTCTATATGTTTTTTTAGGGTTTGTCAACCCTAGGTATTAAGTTTGAGCATCTAGAACCTTCCTAAGCAGCATAAAACTGCCTATTTAAGAAAGGCCCAAACATTGTCTAGGATAGCTCTAGGTGATCGTTCGTAGCTTGTCATACAAATTATTATACTGAAGGTGCCCATGTGGACTAGCATATTGTACTTATAAATTCTATAATTCCACATTTGTAGCACAAATATGAAGTCCATATTTTGTTCTTGCATTTGTTGTTGTTTCTTTGTTTCTATTATGAGTTTATGGTATTAAGGGCCAAAACAAAATATGTACTTCTTATTTCCATATGGACTTCTTTGTTGTCTAATAAGGAAGGTAATATGGAAATAAGAAGAATAATCTTGTCTCTTCCAGCCCTCTTTCCCCTCTGGCCCTCTTTGTTGTTGTTGTTGTTTATGAGTTCTTCTCTCAATGCTCTTATTTTTTTCCCTCTTACCTTCCTTGGTTGTGTCTACTTGTGTTGCTTATAGGGGAAAGAGGGCCAGAAGAGACAAGATTATTCTTTGTTGAAGAAGCATGCCCCTTGTCCCCTTCTCAATTAGAATTTCATTCTCATCTTTGGTAATAACCAACAACATTCCAACCCTAATGCAAACAAGCCCAATTCTTAGAATCCCTATTTATATAAGGCGTCTAATTTAAAGGACCATGTTCTCACTCAATGGTTGAAGGATTTAGAGAAAATTCATACTCATCTAGATAAGTTGAAAGAGTAACTCAAAGAAATCCTTTCTCCTCCTTAGGTTAGAAATAAGGTCCCTAAAAAAATGGAGAGCATCCCCAATGCCTGTGAGCTTGACTTAGCCTTTCTAAGAAAATAAGTAACCCTAAGCACCACACCCAAAATGCCCAGCAAACTACTCCAAAAAGGATTAAAATGAAAGATAAGCAATCTAAGTCTACACCCTAGCCTTAATGGAATACTTGTAATATTCTCCCCCCGAGCTCTGGTAACATCTTTGCTTTTCCCATCTCCCGACCCCCTTGTTGGAAACTACAAGTGGATCAATTGTTATTTTGTCATTGATGTCATAGATATTAGGAAGATAGAATGTCAACCTACTAGAAATACATTTACTAACAGTGTAGAGTATCATATCATTTGATTGATGAAGAGGATTTGAAAAGAAGAGATCATGAGATGACCTAGTGAAAGGTTGAGTTGAGATGTGTTAAGCATGACGAAAATACAATGGGCACTTGATAAGTTAGTCCTTGACAAGATAATGTATTCTTCAGTCAATCCATGAAGTAAAGAAGGTAGTTGGATGAAGATTCAATATAGAACAAGTCATAAGGATAAGCTTGACCAAGTATCAGTATTAGACAGTCAACAAAGGAGATGAAACAAACGATTAAGAAACTAATGTAGATGCCTAACGAAGAAGTTCAAGCCAAGTGTTAGTTACTGTTGAGAAAATTGTATGAAGAAGTGTTAGTAGCGATTGAGAAAATTAATGGTTGAGCAAGCCTATTGATGTCAAGTGAGATAGTATAGTGTATGTCGAGCTACACAGTGATGACCAAGCATAAGAACGCTATGATTTTTGAGTGATAGAAAAAGTTTCAGTTTGATAAAGATATGAATTTGAGGCCAACATAGTTAGAATTTTGAATTATTCAAAGTGTGAGAAGATAAGGATTGATGAGATGACACATTTAAGGCACAAGGAGAGTTTTTTACACGATCACTAGCAAGGATTTGAGTAGAAGTTTCTAGAAGGAGAAGGAGAACAAAAAGATGGAAGGATTTGATGAATCTGACCTAATCCTAAGATCAATGGTGATGTTTAAGAAATAAAAGATCAAAATTACATATTTAAGGAGGCATACGACATTTTTTCTAAAGGTTGGTTTGTCACCAATTGGCAATCTTAAGGAGAAGTATTGAAGAGAAATACATCAGATGTGAAGTATGAAGAGTTTGGTGAAGAGTGATGCTTGAGGAGGGGCCAAGCATATCAATAATGGAGATGTCAATGGAGGCTATTCAATGAGCCAAAAAATGAGTGAATGGACATCTTAATTTTCAAAGTGAATTGTACTTAAAGATCAAACCTATTGTTACATTCTAACCATTGTATCTATCAAATTCCTTTAATCATGGTTAACCTAACAATCATTTTGTAAATCCTTTAATCAATGAAACATTCTAATCAAATGATCCGAATCCCTCTAATGAGGTCACTCCTAATAGGGTGATTAAATCCTTTATTAGGTTCACATTTAATAGTGTGTTGTATAACCTTTAATAGGGTTGTCTCTTAATCAAGATCACTTGAGAAGAGTGAAAATTTGGTAGCATGTTACTTGGTGGTTTTTCCCAAATTGGGTTTCCACATCAAATCATGGAGTCAAAGTGTAATTTTCATGTATGGATGTTATTTTTATCCATGTTATATTTTGCAATATTTTATTTATTAGTAGTCGACACATAGAGGAATAGAGAGTTAAGAAATTTTACATAAAATTTTAAATTGTTGATGATATGTTATAGAGATTGAGTGGGTGTCTGAGATCTATAAATCTATTTGAATTTGTTAAAAGTTGAATTGGTACATCTAGACCTAAAGATAACTAATTCACTCCCCCCCCCCCACAATTATTCTTAATTATTATAACACTATTGTCTAGGGTGGGAGCTCTAATATTGATAACTTGTATAATACCCCCTACATTTGTGGATGTCATTGATCATGTTGGAGGAGAATGTGAGGAGGAACCTCCTCCACCACATCATTTGGAGGACAATATTAATGGCTTCTCTATGTATTTATATCTATTCCCCCTCCTCTTCCCACCTTCCTAATCATTGGCATTATACACCTAAGATGAATCTACAAAGGGAGCCCCAATATCTTTTAGTGGATAATGTGGTATTGGAGGATGGATGAGAAAAAAAAATTTGATGAGATGAAATAAGTAGAAATTGATAATGCTTAGAATGATCTAAAGATGATTGACTATGATTCATTTATTTTCAAATTGGATCCTAGTGATAAACCTAAAAAATCTAGGAATCATAGCAAGAAGGAACCATTGGAGTTTGTGGAAGGTGAGATCATTAGAAGGAAGATAGGTATGCCCCCTCTCCTTAGTGAAAGTCCGAAGCTTTCTATGTTACCTAAGAAAAAGCTCCCTAACTACTTTAAGATATTTTAGGCTCCCATAAATACTAATGATGAAATTAGTGTTTGATAAAGTTGAATTATGCATCTTGGAATGTTGGAGGGATGAAATCTTCTAATAGAATCTTTTGCGTAAAAAGGCTCTAAAATATACATAGGGAGCTAGATATCCTTATGCTACAAGAAGTTAATTTTTTTGATTTTATAGGTCTCATTGGAATTATCAAGGGTAGTTGGTTTAGTAAATATCTTGCACACCAAAGTGTTGTCATTGATTAGCAACTGGCCGAGTATGAAGTATACCATCTCATGATCATCAGTAGACATCTACATTGGTCTTCATGGATATCAAGATAGTTGTAGTCAACATGATGAGTCATCACTATGACATAGAGAAGTAGATGTGGTCTTCATTGCAATGATATTAGAATTTTGAAAAACTTATGAAGAAAAGAAAGGATAGAGAGGCTAAGGGTATCCCTAACTCAGAATGGAAAGGATACCATTCTAGATGCTATGATGTAGGTGTCATGGGTTGTTCATGAACTACTCAATTGTGTGATTCAAATTTTAAATTCACTATCTTTGAGTAGCATTCTTTTAGGGTTTTAACACCTAGAAATATAAGGTTGCATATATAAAAAAGGGAGATTTTTATTGTATGTGTGGATATAACAAAAGAAAGAGAGAGATGATAAGATAAGATTGAAAAGAGAAAGTGTTGTAAAATAGAGAAAGAACAAAGAGGAACATTAGGCCAATATACTTTGGTGTATTGTAGATAGGGCCAAGTAGAGAAAGAATGAGGTTAAACATAATCTATCATAGTAATTACCTTAAAAATAAGAGAAGATCAATATGTCTTCTAGATATAGTCTAGAGATCTATAAGACAAGGTGTTCCATATAGTCTAGATCATATTTGATTTCTTTCTAAGCAATGTAATCATTTTAGTTAGCTCCTAGTCAATCATTCTTCATTAGAAAGCATATGAAAAATCCTCTAACAAGGTGCCTCTTAGAGGAATTGCTAAAATACTTTAACAAGGTATCTTTAATAGGTTGATTGTAATCCAGATAGGTTGCAAACATTCATAACCGAATATTCTCAGAAGGAACATGTTGTAGCTCTTAACTCGACAACCTTTTATCTATCATAAAAGGTTAATGGTTATATTATCCCCACCATGATTTTTATCCTCTCATTGAGGGTTTCCATGCACAAATATGTGTTTCACTTGATGAATGCTTATGTTTGCGAGTTTACATGCTTTTTTGTTATTGCATCATCATTGCATTATTAGTTAGGAGACTATTATATAGTTTGTTTAGAGAGTTTAAAAGAGTAACTAGTTTTAAAGTTGGTACTGATTCACCCCACTCTAAGTACCCATTAAGAGAGGCAATTGGTATTAGAGAACATACCCTAATAATGGAAAGCCTTACATCTTGAGGGAAGAAGGGAAGATCAAATAATATCCATGAAGTACATGAAACAATTTGAGGATTCTATTGACAATATTGAATATCTAAAAGAGAATTTGAGTGAGTCATTGTCAAAAATAAATGAACTCATGAAGGAATTGAGAACCATGAAATCATTAAGCAAATGGAGGAGTATGGTAACATAGATGGATCTAAAGAAATGATCTCTAACCTCATGAAGAAACTGAGAACCATGAAATCATTTAGAAAATGGAGGAGCATAGTGACATAGATGGATATAAAGAAATAATCTCTGACCTCATGATGGACAACAAGAAGCTGAGAAATGTTGTCGCATGACTAAATAAAGAACTAGAAGATACATCAGAAAAGATAAGGCAAGCCTAGAATGAGAAAGGTAACACTGTACAGGCATTAGAAAAAGATAACATGTACTAAGGGAAACACTAGAAGCAAAGAGAAAAAATAAAGATAACTTTGAACAAAAGGATGAGTAGATTCAAAAGATGAGTGAGGAACTAATGACAACCAATGAGGTAAATGAGAAGCTAAATAAGTTCAATGACAACTCTAAAAAGATAGATGAAAAAATCAGGGCTCATAGGAAGACCAAGAGTACAACCAGTCTTGGCTATGAAGTTGATAGCAAGAATGAAAGAGGTGAGTCATCTAGAAGAAAGGACCAAAACTATAAAAGATAAGGGAAAATATCGTGTAAAGGTAAGAAGCCTAAGAAAGCAACCTATCATTGTTATGGTAAGGAAGATCATACCTCCAACATATGTTGGCATAGAAAAGTTACACATGTAACTCGTAATACCTTAAAAAGGTATTGTAACACATGAAAATAACATGGTCACTATTCTTGAGAGTTCATATCTCATCAAAATGAGAAAATATTCAATGAAAATTGTTACTTTTGTAAAAATAATGTAGATACAAGGACAATGTTTGTAGATCAAAGGAAAGGTAAATTCAATAGTCTTAAAAACATCAAATCTTGATAGAAAGAACAAGTTCATTGTACTTGTATATTTAACATGTAATAATAGAACACATATTGTAGAATATTGTAAACTGTGAATTGGTCAAAGAAACTACTTAGGACCTTGGAGAAGAACATGCATGACCTATTACTATTGTGACAAGGTAGGTCATCTTGCAAGAGATTATAGATCAAGATAAGGACTCGTAAAGAAGAAAACAAAGAACAGAGGGGAAAAAGAGATCATGGACAAAAATAAAATCATAAGGGATTGCAACAAGGTATGGACTAAGAAGGTTGACAAGGTTATGGTGGCTAAGCCTAAAGATTCTTGAAGTTCACTAGTTGAGGGTGAGCGTTCAAAATTAAATTAAGCTAATCCAAGCTTAAAGAGTTTGTATGCAAAATTGAATAATAATAAACTACAACCATATTCAAAATTGGTAAAATATGCATTAGAAATACAACATTTAGATTGGTGAACCACAAAGTACCTGTGACAAGACAAGAGTGAGTAAGGATTATGACTGTTGTTGCATGTGTCATTTGCATTTATTGCAATTTAAGTGGTAGGTAAGTTTTTAATCTACCATTCCATATTAACATTAGCATAATGATTATATACTAAGGGGTATAAATAGGTTAACAAAGTGTCATTAGCTAGTTTGCAAACCCAAACTCTTGAGGTATTAAATTTTGCAAAATACCTAATTTGTCATGTGTGCACATTTTTACATGCCAAGAACCCTCTAACCTAAAGGTTTTGAGATGAAAGTGAGGTAAGTTAATTAGAAAAAAATAAATAAACATGGAAAAAGGAATTAGGGCACAAGGAATTCATAAAATTAAATTGGTTAACAACAAGAAAATTGGTGAGCCAAATATTGTGGTCACTTTGCTGAAGGGAGACAAAGAAAACCATAATAGAGTATTTTTGTCACTACCTATAGATGTACTGATTACTAAAGACGTGCTTGCATATTTAATGGTAAACATCTTGGAACTATTAATAGACAAGATAAATGAAGTATTATATAAACTCCTTGATAATGGAAAATTGAAGAAGGAAAGGATGAATATGCTAAAAACCATATTTAATCATGCAAATTACATTCCATGATTTCTCTAGAATGATTAGGTAAGACTAGGACTAAGTAGAGTACATAGTGAATATATGTGGGTAGAGAAGCCTTACAATATTAAAAAGAAAGCCATCCAAAGGGTTACTAAACTCAATGACTATGGAGAAAAACTAACAATAGGAAAGGTTTCACTCAAAAAATTTGTGAGAGTCAAAGGAGCAAGGAAAAAAGGATGATCAATTTCCATCGATGACATACCACACCCTAAAATGAGGTTTCATTCCATGGTAATAGCATATGAAATCTACTCTTCTATCAAGGAGAATAATGTACCTACTGGAGAAGCATAGGATTCTAGGTTATACACAACCATACCCGACTTGACCTAAGTGGATGTTGTTACAAAAAAATGATGATTAACCCAAAGAAGATAAAATAAAACTACAAGGTACATCCATTAAAGTATGGAGTCATCCTAGTATGTATGGTTTTTTATTTCAAAAGATAATATCCTAGATGATCATCCATCAATTAGATAAAGGATATGCCCATCTCCAAAAAATCTTCAAAATTTACATGCTATTAGGAGAAAATAAAGATAATTTTTTGAATTCATATTTTATTCCAAAGGGTCATGCAGAGAAGGGAAAGGATTCCCTTTACCCTAATGGAAGAATGTGAGAATGAGTTATGTTTTCTAGTGTGCATACACTTTTTCATGATAGAAGTAGTGTATACCAAAACACACTAGATCACAACATTTAAGTATGAATTGACAAAGAAATAGAAGAAACCTTGCACTAAGCTACTTTTTTCAATTCTTATTGACCACAAGCTATCAATGCATGGAAAAAGAACAATGAGGGTGACTATGGTCATCATAATTAAAAAGGTAAAAGGTCAAGTTAAGGAGGGAAGAAAAGAAAGAAAAAATAAAGGTGGAATCAAATCTCAAATTGGTATAAGAAGAAAGGAGATCATTGGTGAAGAGATGTGAAGCCCCAAAAGAAAAGAATATGTGGAGATGACCATTGATTGAATATGAGAATCATCCTCTACTAAACCAAAAATGATCAAAGTGGATATGTTCAAGAAGAAGAAGAATGAAGGTGAATCAAACAAGAATCCCTAACCAATCCATAAGAGATCTAATCCATCTATGAGAGAATCATCATTAAGCACAACTAGACCTATAGAAAGAGGTAGAAATCCAACTCCTCTACTCTCAATTGAATATATAGTAAATGATATGGTGCACAATGGTAATTAAAATAAAATAAAGTATGGATATCCACTCATAAATGAGAAAGATCATAACATTGCAATCAATTTTATTCTACTTAGTATGAGAACTTACAACAACACACTTGCAATGGTGAAGATTTTAATTGCCAAAAGAAATAGAGTCTATCATTTGGAAAAGATTGAAAGTTAGAATTACAAAACTCAATTTAGTTATAGATGATTTAGTGACCAAGGTCAAGCCAAAATATTCCCAATCTAAAAGAAAAATGTATGAGGAAGCTTACATTGAAGAGTTTGGCACTTAGTAAAATATTGCATTTATTACTACAGGAAGAGAGAAAGAAGAATTTGGATATGCAATAAGGTGGTAAAAGATTATACTTGAGGAAATGTAAATATCATGTGTACAAAAGAAAGGTGACAAAGCCAAAGCTCAAACCTTATTTGATCCAAAATGAAAGGTCGCTTAGATATAGGAAAATGAAAAGAAAATTAAACAAATTGGATAAAGTAGATTAGTTGAAGAAGAGAGATACATTGAAGAACTTTCAAATATTCTTATCAACTTAAACTCTATAACATCAGCAAGGAGAGAGGCATACGTTACAACCTATAGTGAAATCACACCTAGAAAGAAGAAGTTCCCAAAACTAATAGGTCCACATTTTGCTTTAGCAATAACTAAACAAAGTAACGCTTCAAAACATATTGATCTACCACAAGTTATTGATCAAGAAAAATCAAGCCTAACATGATAGGAGGTAGAAAAGGAAAATGGTACTACACACCTAAGTGCACCAACAAGAATATATAACTTCAAAAAAAAATACATGATTAGTGAAAAATATACAACATATGCAAAGAGTTAGAAGAAGGAAAGGCCACAAAAGGGTCCATGATGCACCTATAGAGGAAAAGACATAATAAGTAACTAGCAATGACCCATTGGTCATACATGTCTCAAAAGTAAAGTCAAGAATGAATTTAGGTAGAACTCGCAAAGGAAAAAGAGCAATGTAGTTGAAATGAACAAAGACATAACTTTAAGTAGAGAAGGATAATACACACAAGAGAAAGAAGAAATGAAGGAAAAGATAAAGGTTTTTGGGTAAAAGTACAAAGTTGTGTCACCTTTTAGGCTGACTTATTAGAATGACTAAATTTCAGTATTTCTATAAAAATATCAATTTTGTTGAAACATATGATCTTGATATATTTATTCTAGCTAATTCATCTATGGTCTCAGAATTTTCCAATTGGAAATGTTTATTAAATGCATGTTTTATACTAGTTAGTATCCAATTACTAAAGAAATAAAATTATTTCAAAAAACTAATGTTTCAATAGCTCTTACTATTTTTTATGGTATTGTTTTAATAACATATAAACACCATTTTATAGAGCTCAAAGTCATGAATATTCTTTTATAGAGTTCATAATGTTTTAATTAGATATAGTATATTGTAATTTAAAAAAATTATAAGTACAAATTACAACACTTGAGAAAATGTTGATTTTGAGAAAGAAAAAATATTAAATCATACCAAAAAAAATATTAAAATTATATGACGTTCTAGAGGAGAGAGTCCTCTTCCAGAATCTATAATTTTTATTTTGGTTGGAATAGATGTACTTTGAAAAATGTGGTGGGAGATGAAAACCATCGATTTGAAAAAGTTGAAATTTGAATCATTATAAAAGAGAAAATATAGGTCTAAAGCCATTTTTTATTTTTGATTGTTCTAGCTACATATGTTATCTATAACATAAATATTCCAAATAATTATTAAAAATTATAATCCTAAACTTCATCTACACATTTCATTAGTTTACTTCATTTTCAAATTATAAATAATAATACTATTTTTATGTCATTGAAGGTGAACAATTATACTTTTGTTAGCCTTTTCCTTTGTAAAAGGGTCACATTGGTTTGTGCTTTTACCCTTCCATCCTCATCCTCATCATCTTTAAGCTCCAAAGATGAAGGAGGACTTGTTGAGATAGATGTTTAGGCAGTAGAAGACCTTATCAAAATTCAAGAAGAGATAAATAGGAATTCAATAATGCCAAAGGAGATGAACAAAAAAGAACTTGATTGCCATTAAAAATTGGTTTGATGATTCAAAGTGATAATGCAATCTATAAAGAAGCAAGAGTGAGCTCAAATGTTAATTAAATCATGCCAACTAATCAAAGAGTTTTCATTGATAACAACTATGATACTAAAGTAGATCTCATAAGTAAACTAGAGAAACTACTTTAGACTACAGATATTGGTAAGAAAACTAGAGAAATAGGGACAAGAAAATTAAGCGAGAATCTCAAGAAAAAAATCACAACACACAAAGGACCTTCAAGAAAAGAAGAGCACAAAAAAAGAATTAGTGAAATGTATCACTCCTATGTTGAGAAAGTAATTGACTCCCATTGATACAATATATATTTACAGAATACCTTGAGGATAGCCTATGAAGAGATATAGGTTACATAAACCTCATTTGACATCATTACAAGTTCAAAAATTGTGTATATCGATTAGATCATATTATACTTTTAGATGAGTCCAAAGAAGAACATAGGTTGAAGGATCATAAGATTTTCCATCAATGCCAAAGGGGTAGATTATTTACCCTAAAATTCTTATTAACATTACAAAGGGCTATTGGTATTATAAATATCTTGCACACCAAAGTGTTATCGTTGATTAACAATCAGTCAAGTATGAAGTGGACATAGTATGAATTTTGATGGGATTAATGTTTTGATGAAATAAGAGAAAAATGAAAGGACAGAGAGGTCAAGGCTATTTGTATCTTACACTGGAAGGGCTTTTTAGAAAGGATAGGGTTTCCATCACACCAAAAGATTGACCTTTCAATGCTCGATACAACCAATAGTCTTATAGATCCATAGGAGGTGGTTAAGCCATCTCACAAATCCTGCTAGGGATGTTGGCCCACTGCCAACAATCCCCTACCTAGGGTCACTTACTATGGCTTGTGAGATTCAAACTTGTGACCAAGATCTGATACCAATTGTTAGAAAAGACAGGGTTTCCATTGCACCAAAAGATCGACCTTGCAATGCTCAATACAACCAATAGCCTTATAAAACCAAAGGAGGTGGTTAAGCCATGTCATGAATCCTATGAGGAATGTTGGCCCACTACCAAAAGGGATACCAGTCTACGTCCTATGATGTATTGGTTATGGGTTGTTCATGAACTACTCAGTTCCACACTTCTAATTTTGAACTTGCTCTCTATGGGCAAGATGCTTTTAGGGTTTTGACACCCAAAATACAAGGTCACATATAATAAAAAATGTGAAGATAATTGTGTGTGTATAAAAAAAAGGGAAGAGAGAGATAAGAGGAGAATATTGAATAAAGAAAGTGTTTTAAAATAGAGAAATAACAAAGAGATACATTAGGCCAAAATAGTTTGGTGCACCACTAATGGGGAAAAATATAAAAAGAAAGAGGTGATACAAAAGGTGATGTAGTGCAAGGTAGGAGAATCCCCAAAGGAGATGTCCTGGCCCCCAACAAATAATCACACAATGGAAGAATAAATAATAACACAAATATTTAGATCCAAAATAATGCTAATTCTCATAGTACAATCATAACATTTACATCTAACATGCTCGATTGTAAGGCCTTCCAGGTTACGACCAATACATAAGAAACTAGAATAGTAATTATGCAAGATCCCTCAAGATCCAATCCTAAATCTAGCTAGTTCAAATCCACACTCTAGTAGAAACCTCCAAGGAAGATCTCAACTTGTACTAGTAGGCCCACCAAACAATCTCGTTGTTTTCCAAGCCTCAACCACTAGCCCTTCTCAAAATTTTGTTCGAAATACGATGAGAAATATAAACTTTGAGGCGGGGGGGGGGGGTGTGGGGAGGTGAATCAACACTTAAAACTTTCAACCCTAAAATCATTCATCACACATTCATCTCACAATCTATTACCAAATTAAGCATATGTATCCATAAAAGTAAATAAACATTCAACACATGTATGACACAAGATATTTGGTTACCCAGAAACCCTTCAATTAGATGATAAAACTGGGATGGGGATGACACCCATAAATCTCTACTACTACAGTAATAAAGTGTATCCAATGAAGATTACAATGTTTGATCATGAAGCATGATCTACCCTATGAAAGGTCTACCTTGTTAAAGGCTTACAAGATTGTTGGATCTTACACTATTAAAGGATTTTAATACCCTATTAGAAGTGTGCTTGGTAAAAAAGAATTTAACTTACAATGAAGTAAGCACCCTGTTAAAAGATATAAAAAAATCCATTCAGACTACTCTATTAAGAGATTTAACTGATTCGCCTGATAGAATGCCTCAACAATGATCTTGCAGTTAGCACTCTGCTACCAGATAACATATCACCTTTTTTCTGATGTGTACTTGATTCTAACTAATCAGATGTATCACTTCTATCCTCTAACTCCTTTCCTCTATTCTCCTCTAACTAATTTTGCAATTTATCTCTCATTCAAAACTCCTTAGCCACCATGAATGCATGCAAACTTCTCTCTTCACTCCTTCCATGTTTCATACAAAATTTAGGGTTTGTCTTCCTTAAGAATACCTAGGTGACTTAAGGTTAGGTATGAATCAATGATTGTGATTCATCCATCTAGTCACCCAAATCATCCCTTTAACTGATTGGTTATATGTATTGCATAGGGATTCTCAATTTTGATTCATTCTTATCATCTAGGATCACAAAACAATCCTCAAGTTGGCTCCAAAATGATTTACATAGTAGTTTGTGCCATTACAAAAAACTATGTCAAAACTATATTACTTGGCACTAGAAGTCCCTAATGCTAGACATTGACTATAACTTCAATGTTGTAACTCGACCTCTAAATGACTCGGCATCCATTGATCACTTGTAAGTTGAATAACTTGACACTTACTATCTACTTAACCCTTACTAGCTACTCAATACTTAATGTATATCTCTCGCTCGAAATATACTAGCTGACAACTTATGCTTGACATGTATTACTTGTTCGGCATGAACTAAGTAAATAACTCAAGCATAATGCCACTCATATGTCAAAACCAATATGATATTAACAATATCCCCCTTTGACATGAGAGGCAAAAACACTTGGTCATGCATGAATGATATTAACTTATAAGCATAATTCAGTTACTTACTATATATGTTCAGCATATGTACAAAAAATCAAAATTTTTGAAAAAACTTAATAGTCATACCTCAAAATCTTATAACTCTCCCTGAGTTGATCATACTATTTTAAATTTGAACCAATACTCCTACTAACCATTTCTCTCTTTGACTCCCCCTTTGGTTGGTCTCCCCCAAAATTCTGTATGTTTTTTCCTTGAAGTCATTGACACTCTCAAAAGTTAGTGCTCCCCCTTACTTATTTTGCTCCCCCTTTATTTGTCCCCCTTTTTGATACTTATGTCAAAGGGTTATACATGTATAGTGTGTTTATCCAAGAAATATTTATGGATCTTAAGTATTAACTTCAAAGTTGTATTCCAATTATCACAAGCTACCTTCAATGATTTGATTTGGATGGCTAACTTGGTAGTAAGATGAACTAAGCCTTCAAGTGTAGAAAGATGAGGATCTTTCTATGTTAATGTCTCTATAAAGGCTATCACCTTGTGAAGTATTTCCATGTTTGGGGTCAACATGGATTGGATGCTGATGAATGTAGCTTGAATATTTTCATCTTGAGAATGTAGAGCTCCCAACTGACCTTGGGAATTCATCAAATTCCTGAAGTACTTTTGAATCTAAGTTGGAGAATGTGGTAGAGTAGTACCTATTAGCTTCATATCTCCCTCTAAAATTTCAATATGGTGCTGCACTTCTTGTGTGAATATAGTTGTATCACACAACTTGGTTTAAAGTGAGAAAATATTCTCAAAGACATTTTTTACACTATCAATCTTGGTTGCTAACTCAACCTAACTAAGTGCAATAGAACTTGATATATTTTTGTTGAATTTTCCTTGAAATTTACTTTTACACCATTCAAGTAATTTTACATTGGAATCTAGGTCTACATCATTGATATATTCTACAATATTTACCAACTGCTACATGATAGGCTTGTCTTCTTTAGGTACTAGCAGACTAAATGCATCAAGAAATATATCCTTGATGTGTTGCAATGCTTGCTTCTACCTAAGCTCCCTTCTAAGTAGTTCTTGATGCTTTTCCTTGCAAGTACATCCTGTGGTATGCCCATTTGTTCAATAATGATTGTTGCAAGGCCAAAATTTGGTAAAATAATCACTTCATCCAAGTTTACATCACCAAATGATGTAGCCTCATCTACCTTAAAATGTACTAGGACTAGGCCTTGATGACTGCATTGGTGCAACTTCTACACTTGGCCTATGAAGTGCTTGGCTTGGAGAAGTAGCAGTTGCTGGCAAAGCAACAAATATTTGTATTGTTGGGAGAGTGTTGGAAGCATGAATTCTAATGATATTCCTATGGGGGATTATTTTAGATATGTTACATTCATGACTGAGTTTTTCATTGATGATAACATAGTAGTTTTATATGGTATTTGACATAAGAACAACAAAAAGATCAAGTTGGTATGGATGGCTAGTTGAGTATTCTAACTATCCAAAGTTATGGGAGATACTTCTAAGTATCTAGTACATGTAGTTAACATTGGAAGAAGAAATGATAATTCTGGAAGAAGTTATGTAAGTTTTGGTGATGTCTATTCTGAGATAGAGTTTATAGAGGCATGTTATGGTAAACTTGTTATATCTCTCAGTAGAGTGGTTATTCTAAGAATTGAGGTTGAGGAAATGTAGAAGAAATTTTGGTATGATGTGGCTAAGTTTGCTCATCATCATATTGCATGTACATAAATTTATTCAAGTTGCAAGGTAAAAGATTATTGTTATTGCTAAGTATAATGTGTTCTTAATGTGGTCCTATAATAATTAATTTAGAAGGTCTAACAACTAACTCAGGGAATTGTTTCATGGACTTGATATAAAGGAAGGACATTTTCCTTTATCAAGAATGATATGAAGAAGTAATTGTAAGCAATAGAGAGAGTGGAATGTGAAGTTGACCAGAGTAGTGTAAAAGTGAAGGAAACTTCATTGTTGAGCTTTTGTTGAGTGATCCAAGGTTTGATATTTGGATTTGAGGTTATGACCTAGTCTACAAGGTCTAACAATGATTGGTTTGGTTGATAGAACAAAGGAAAGAAGAACATAATAGTAAATTGCATTTTTGAGCAGTGTTCTCTTTTCATAGTTGAAATTGCATGTTTGGGCAGTGGGCTCATCTTGCATACATTGTACTATAGCTCCTAATAGGGTTGACACAACTCCTAATAGGGTTGGAATCTCCTTATAGGGATTTAAAGTCTTCTAACAGGGACTCATATGTACTAAATATTGTAATAGAATCATAAAAGGGTCCATCTTCTAACAAAGAATATTTATATTAGTGCATCATCTTGTGGGCATCATCCCCACCAAGGTTTTTCCTTTGATCAAGGGTTTCCCTAGTTAACATATTTGGTGTAATTTTCTATATGCATCTTTGTATGGTTTTTGTTTACTTTTGTTGAATGGTTAAGTTTTTTTAAAGAAGATAAAATTTTTAATTGTTGGATAATTGATTCACCCCCCATCTTAGTTATCTTGGTGGACTATTGTTTCTAACAATTGGTATTAGGGCATCAAGTCCTTGAAGATAAAGTTTAACAACTTTGGGAGATCCATGACAAGCATGTTTGGGAAAGGTAGTCCTACATCTGATAGAGGAAATTTTGACACCTGAATGATGGAAATTCTTGGTGAGTTATTAGATTTGTGTAAAGAGCAGAGTATTGAGTTTTTAGATCCAGAATCCTTCTGTTGTATACAAGGGAACAAAAACACAAGAATAGATAGATCTAGATTAGAAGAAGACATAAAGATAAAAGAATCCATTGATCTGCTTACAAAGAGAGAACCAGAAGGTATGCTTTTTTTTTTTTTTGTTGGACATGTAAAGAATTTGGCCATTTTTTGAGTAGATGTCCTAAGAGATTAAGAAAATCTAGAAAGAATCTACTTTCTGATAAAGTTGAAGATTTAGAGAAAGTATGGAAATATCCTTGAAAGACTATGTTAATGAGTCTATATTGATTAATGAAAAGCAAGATTAAGAAGAAACAACTTTGGTAGCTATTATGGAAAGTGCAAATGTGAGAATTGATGAGAAATTTAGGATACAAGAGAGAATAGTTGATCACAATTTAGATGATGATGTTGTTACTAAACCAAGGAATGATGAAGTATTTCTTGAGACTAACAATGATTTATAGAATGAAGGAGAGCTAAGGCATGAACATACTTTAGAACCTTCAATAGAGCCAAGAGTTGAGATAGAAACTCCTACATCACGAAAGAATATGATAAAGAATCACCAATTTGAGCAGATCATTAGAAGCATAGGTAAAGGTGTGATGACAAGAAGAAGAGTCAATAAAGTACTATGTTTGATATCTCAAGTTGAACCTAAGAATGCAAATGAAGCATGTAAAGATGATTATTGGAAACAAGCTATAAAAGAGGAATCGGATTAGATAGTAAAGAATGAGACATGGGAATTGGTACCCAGACCAACAAATAAGAATTTGATAGGAACTAAATGGGTATTTAGGAACAAACTGAATGAGCAAGTCAAAGTTCTAGAGAACAAGGCAAGATTGGTATGTAAAAGTTACTCATAGCCAGAAGGAATATATTATGATGATACCTATGCTCTAGTGGCTATAATAGAAGCAATAAGATTATTCTTAGCCTATGTAGCACACAAGAAATTCATGTTGATCTCAGATTGGTTCTAACAAGTGGGTGTCAACACACTTAAACCATTTACTTGGTTTATGTCAAACTAGTAATACATGCCAAGCACAACATATAAATGTTAGACCATGCTGAGTTGCAATGAGTATCGAGTCACTCATGTGTCGAGTCACTCGAGTGCCAAGTAGATAGACCATGCCAAGTGATTCAAGTGCCAAGTAAATAGTTGATGCTGAGCAATTCAGGTGTTGAGTTAGAAGTAGAAATACAATGTATGTCAAGTATCAGAGACTTCATATGCTAAGTAACATAGTTTGGACATATTTATTTGTAATGGCACAAATAACTATGTAAACCATTTTCAAGCCAACTTAAGGATAGATCTCGATCTTTTGGAGATAAGGACAAATCTATGTGCAGATTCCCTATATAATTATATGCAACCAATCAGAAAATGGGAAAGTTTAAGCAACAAAATGGATGAATCTTAGTCGTAGATTCATACCTAAGCCTAAGCAACCAAAGTCTTCTTAAGGAGGACAAAGCTCTAAACTCTTAACAATAATAATGAGAATAATGTACAAGGGGTGAATGATCATATATAGTTTTTAGAGCATTCAAGGTGACTTAGCAGTAAGAGTGAATTTTAGAATTAGTTAAGTGAAGAATAGAGGATAGAGAAGGATACAACATTGATACATCAGATCATAAAGGATCAATTAGAGATTGTGCAGAGGTGATCTGTTATTAGGAGAGAAAGTGCCAACTGTAGGATCTATGCTGAGACATTTTAACATGTGATTTTAGTTAAATCTCTTAACATAGTAGTCCTAATAGGTTGTATGAAATCCTTTAATAGGTTGCTTACTTAATTGTAAGTTGAAGTCCTCTAACTAGGCACACTTCTAACAGGGTGTTGAAACCTTCTAATAAGGTGGGACTTAATAATCTTTGTAAGCCTTTAATAGGGCAGATCATGATTCATGGTCAAACCATTGTAACCTTAATTGGATATAGTTTATTGCTGCAATAGTGAAGATTTGTGGGTGTCACCCCACCCAAGATTTACCTTCTCACTTAGAGGGTTTCTAGGTAATAAAATTTGGTCTTATGTGTATGTTTGATAACATGTTTACATGATTGATGTATATTCTTTATATGTTATTTTAGTATATTAATGCATGTGATGTATGAATGGTGAAAGTTTTATGGGTCCAAGATTAAACTCTTGATTCAACCCCCACCCAACATTTTACTCTCTTCCCATTTGTAATTCCAACAATTGGTATTAAATTCTAGTCCTTTGAAAGAGAAGCTTTGAAGCTTAGAGGAAAGATCTTGAAGTGGAAATCTACAAGCTGGGAAAGATTATTGAGAACCAGGAGATTAAAATACATTTCATATTACATCAATTAAATAAGGCAAGAGAGGAACTAAAGAAATCCTAAAGAGAAGGAAATAGATTGCAATTGCAAAGAATGACACACAATACAAAGAGATAGACACCACCAATCTATTTGGAGATGGTAACTCTAGTGAATTTGATGCAACATTTGCATATCTAATGGAAAAGAATAGAATCCAAGTTGAGGAAATCAGAAATGTCAAGATAGAGAAAGAATCACAAGCTATACTACTATGTGAGGTGACTAAACAAAAGGAAAAAACCATGGAAAATAAAGCCATGATTGAAGAAGACAAAAGAATTTTGGCAAACATATTGGAAGAAAAGTCAACAAAACTAACCAAGACCTCCAACATACAATTGGATGCTCTAAGTCAAATGATGAATGCCAACTATGAACTGAATGTCAAGGACATTGAAATAACCACATTGAAGTTACATAATGAAAAATTGTAGAATGACCTAAAAAGAGAAAAAGAATTTGCTAAAAGTCTCAACAGGCCAAAAAATGCCATTAAATACTTTGAGCAATTATTGAGATCCCCTAGATCCAACAAAGACATATCAAGATTGGGCTACACAAGCACTAAAGAAGGAGAATCATCCAAAGTCACTAAAGAAAGGAACATCAAAGGTATGAACTCCAAACCTACTTATCATAATTGGGGTAAGAAAGGACATACTACTAATGTGTGCAGGGGCAACAATACAAATAAGAATGTCAAGCCTGAGAGCATGACTCATTGTCATAAGTGCAACAAGAAAGGTCATCAAGCACATGAATGTAGAACCAAGACCATGCAAAAAAGAGAGTTTAAGGATATTTCTACAACTATTAGAAGTATGGACATAGAGCTTTTGAATGTAGATCCAAATCAATATGGTCATCAAACAAGCTTGCAAAGGTAAGAAGCCATGGAGACCTTTATAATTGGGATTACAATACAAGATATAGCTGTCACTATTGTCAAGAATATGGACATTTTCCTAAGAATTGTATTAGTACACACTTCAATGGTAACTAGAAAAGATGGTTGAGTCAAACTACATGTTTTAGCTATTTGAAGACTAGTCACATTAGTAAGCATTATCCAACTAGGTCAAAGACACCAAGTTGTGAATTTGATAAAAGCAAAGGAAAGGGAGATGTTGAACACATCAGAGATGAGATGAACAAGACATGGAAAAAGAAAGATGCTTGTAGCACATCAAATGTAGAATGGATCACTTCACCCAATGGGTTAGGTGATCACACCTCATCAAATTGAACAAACACGAGGTATGTAGAACTAATATTCAAGTCTAATATTAGACAACAATTCCAAAGGGAGATAGTACTAAAAAGATTACATTAGTTTGAATAAAGATGCAAGATTCAATTGTAAATTCAAGTTAAATCTTTAAATTTTTCATTTTGTTACCAAGCATGAAATGTTTTCTATGTATGCTGAGTGGAATGGTAGTTGATGTTGAATTACTAGTCTAGCTAGTTGATGCCAACTCTATAGTAGCTACCAAGTAATGGTAATCTCAATGGATGTCAAATGATTCTGAAATCAAGTTGATGCCAAGTTTACAACTATACAAGCACTATGCATTAAATGTAAGGGTTTTGAAGGGTATATGATCATTTTCACTCATTATTCATTATTTAAAATTTGAGCAAAGAGCAAGCAGAGTGAAAGGTGATTTAGAAAATTGTTCATGACATCTGTAGAGAATTTGATAGCGATCTCACAGTAGTTATTTGGATTTCACAAGGTATTTGTCACAAGCTAAGCTACATAGTTTTACTTTGCATAAACCCTAGTTTTTCAAATGGCATCCAACTTGAAGAATGTAGAAGGAAAAGAGGTTTTATAGTTACAAAATTAGTAGCATTGGGGAATTAGAAATTAGAGAAGCATATGAAAGGTTATGTGAAAATGGTGTTCTGAAAGAAGAGTATAAAATAGTTGGGAAGAAGGGTTTGACACGTGCCCTAGATTTTCCCAGTGTATTTAAAACTGAATGGATTAGAATTATTTAGAGTCAAATACATGATGGATATTTATGGTTGGAGGGTGGACCAATTAATATTACCAAGAGAATAATTCATAGGGATATTGGCTTCCAACCCTAGGTCAGCCAAAGACTCTGAGGAGTGATTCTAAGGAAGTAATAGTGAAAAATACTGGAGCAAAATGGAATAAAAAAGACATGACAATAGATACTATTATTGATCCATTGTTGAACTTTTTTGTTAGGGTAATTTCTCATAAATTCTATCAATATAGTAGATTGAATAGTGTACCTTTTATTGTTGTGGATGTTAGCTACGAGATTGTGAAGAAAGATCATACTTATGATCTAGCCGAGCTTCAACTACAACAATTGATGGAAAATCTTGGAGCAATCAAAAGGACCAAGAGTGTTCAATGTAAATTTGGTTCAATACTTGTCTATATATTCTTCTATGTGAAAATTACATTTCCTTCCTTTGGTACTATAAGTTGAAAAATAAATAAGTCAATAGCAGTGCAAATCAATGAGTTTATTGAACATATGGGAGAAAATTTGGAATCATTAATGACAAGTTATTTTGAAGATTTTAAAAAATCAATGAAGGAAAGAATGATGATACCTTCTTCATTGTTTGAGGAACATTGCAATGATATATGCTTTTTGGTTGATTCTGATTACACCTTTATATAGGCTACCACGCCAAGGGTTAGATGGTTAAGGTCACTTGGGTATGCAATCAATGTTGATGAAGCTTCAGTAGCCATCACTACACTCCTAGTAGAGGAAATTGACAAGACTACTAAAATCTTTGGGAATTATGATGTGATGAAATCAAAGATTGAAATGGAGTTGAAAACTACCTCTACACCTAAGAAGGAAGATAAGCTATTGAAGAAGCTAAAGGCTAAATTTGGTGAGGGTGCAAATGAGGAAGAAGAGGTAGGAGATGAAGAGGATGAAGAGGAAAAAAAAGAAAAAACTCAAGAACCTTTCGCATTGACTCAAGACATGGGAGAGGATAAGGAAGAGGAAGAAACATAAGGTGTCGAGAGAGAAGAAGACAAGGAAGCACCTAAACATGCCAAACCAAAGAAGAGAAAGGGTAAGACATAGCCAGTGGCTAAGGCAAAGAAAATTGTTAAACCAAGCCCAACCAAGCCAAAAAAACCTACCACTAGAGCAAGCACATGAGCCACAACATAGAAGGCCAAGGAGAAATCCAAGCAAATAGAGCCAGGTGGTCAAGTGCAAAATAAACAGAGAAGAAAATATGTTGGATAGCCTAATTCAGATGAAGAAAGGATTGAATCAAATGATATAAGGCAATTCAAAGTAGTAAGTCACAAACCACTCTTTGATATTAAAAACTTATGTGAAAATGTCAAGAATAATGCAAATTTATTTGGTTTTAGATATGTAAATTTTAATGATTTGGACAAAGAGGAGAAAAAGCTAGTAGAAGAAGCCCTATATGTAATGATGTCTAAATTTAAGACTATGCCATTAGAATTTGCCAAGTCAGTACCCAAGAAACTATATGACTTAGTTGAGCAAAAATGGCATTATTGTTTAAATTTAGAAAAACAAATAAGGGAAACCACTTTGGCCCAAGTAATACTAGAACTGACAAAAGGGAAAATTGCTAAGGATGCTAAGAAATATGTAGTAAGGTTTACACATAAATATAGAGCCTTTAGTATACTTCCAAATAATATTGAAGATGTGGTCAACAAATCTACCCAAATATGGAAACTTATCTTTGGGTTGACCACTATAAAGCAAGGAGAAGCTGACCCTTTTGAGGGTAAAGATGATGATAAGAATTAAGATGAAAAGGATGATGATGAAAAATAAGAAGATGATAAGAAAGATTATATAGTGGGGGAGGAAACTAAAAAACAAATTGATGACAAGGCAACAACTAAACAACAACAAGATGAACAAAGTGTGTAAGACACACAAGTGCCAAGTGTCAGTCCCCCACATGAAAAAGTCAAGTCTACTAAAACCATTATTGTAAAGGATGTCTTTGATCTTTCAACTCATAACATCAATCCCTTGACTATAGAAGATGTGAAGAAGACACTGGACCAATCTACACTACAAACCAAACTATGTGAAAATCCAATTTTGGTCAGTATAGATGAGCTCCAAAATGTAGTAACTGATGTCACAAGGGACAAGGTTAATCCACAAGAACCATCTTCTATCATCCCTTCAATTATTCAAGTATAACCTTTGACTCAAGCAACAATAGATACATCCACTAAGGTTGATACATTTGTTAAAGTTGACACAGTTGAGTAGAGGTAGGCTACAGAAGAAGGAAAAAACATTAGTACTAAACAACAAGAAGTAGGATAGACAGATTCTTCTATACCTGAAGCACAAGGACTAGGTTCTAGTCATGTCATTGTGTTAGATAAGAGAAAATTTGAAGAGAATGAGAAAACACCTAAGGTAAAGGAGTAGGAAGCCATCTAGGCATTGGTAACTCTACCAACATCTAGCACTTCTCCTACAAAAGTTCTTTAGAAGTCGAGGATAGAAGCTATACCATTGTAAATCTAAGTGCCAGGTTCTAGCTCTTCAAAAGTTGAAAAGGTAATTCGGTATGGAGATATCACTCTAGATGAAGTGATTATGATACAATGAAATTAGATCAAATAGGAATTTTGCAACAAGCCTTAGAGAAGAAAAAGCATCAAGAAATGCTTAAGAGAGAATGCATGTAGAAGCAAGTGCTTCAAGACATTAAAAACAACTTTTTGGATGCATTTAATTTGCCAAATCCTAAAGAGACCAAGCCACTACTAGAAAAACTATTAGATATATTGGAAAAGGTCAATAATGAAGAGATTGATACTAAAGCTAAACTCTTTGAATAGTTTGAAAAGAAATTCTAGAGCAAGGTAAATGAAAAGATATCTGGTGGTATAACACTCACTCAAGTTGCATTAGCAATAAAGTTTGAGGATGTGAAGAAGGTACTTGAGAATATATTCTCATTATACAACAAATTGTGTGACCCTACACTCTCCACCCAAGAGACTATACATCATATTCTGAGCCTGGAGAGAAATCTTAACATATTAGGTACAAGGTTACCTCAAAACCCTTCTTAGAGTGAGAAGAATTTTCATACATTGCTTCAATCCTAAATTCAATTAGCTATGTGTATAATAAAAAGAGGCTAGCATAAGAGCCAAATTGACATGTATACAAGTGTCCCTCATCATACACATAGAAATACTACACAAGGAACTAGGTTATGCAGAAAATCTACTAAAGAAAGACCCCAATCTTTCTACCTTAGATGGCCTAGTACATGTTGCTACTAATCTTGCAATCTAGATCAAATCATTGGATGTTGTATGTGATAATAGGGATGCAACTCTCAAAATCATAATGGAGGTACATAAATCCTTTTTGGACAAACACACTATATGTGTATAGCCCATTTGTCATAAGTGTTAACAAAGGGGGAGAGATAAAGCAAGAAGAAGAAATGTAACATAGGGGAGAATAAAGAAAAGGGGGAACTAGAAATAGAGAAATATAGAAAGGGAGTTTGAACAAAGAGGGAGCAATGAATAAAAGAAAGCAAGACAATAAAATAGGGTTACATCATTGGGGTGATACACATATACATTTTTGGAGACACATTTTTTTTTGTGAAAAGCAATAAACAAATACAGAATTAGCTATGAAAAAGCATATTAGACACAAAAAATTGAAGTTAGAGAGAAGCATAGATTTTGGATACAAAATAGACACATTAACTTAGGGAGAGTTATCAATTTTGAGGTATATAGGTTATTGCAAAATTTTGAAAATTTTGAAGTTTTATATATAAGTCGAGTCATGGATATGTTGTGCCTTAGAAGTTAAGTATAATATTGTATATTTAAGTGTTTTTGACACTCATATCAAAGGGGGAGATTGTTGATCTTAGATTAGTTTTGACAATGGGTGTCAACACACTTAAACCATTTACTTGGTTCATGTCAAACTAGTAATACATGCTAAGCACAACATACACATGTTAGACCATGTTGAGTTGCAATGAGTGTCAAGTCACTCATGTGCCAAGTCACTCGAGTGCTGAGTAGATAGACCATGCTGAGTGATTCAAGTGTCAAGTAAACAGTGGATGTCAAGCAGTTCAAGTGTTGAGTTAAAAGTACAAATACAATGTACGTCAAGAATTAGAGACTTCATATGTTGAGTGACATAGTTTGGACATATTTGTTTGTAATGGCACAAAAAACTATGTAAACCATTTTCAAGCCAACTTAAGGATAGATCTCAATCTTTTGGAGATAAGAACAAATCTATATGTGGATTCCCTATTAAATTACATGAAGCCAATTAGAAAATGGGAAGTTTAAGTGGCAAAATGGATGAATCTTAGCTATAGATTCATACCTAACCCTTAGCCACAAGAGTCTTCTTAAGGAGGATGAAGCCCTAAACTCTTAACAATAATAATAAGAGCAATGTACAAGGGGTTAATGGTCAAATATAGTTTGTAAAGCTTTCAAGGTGACTTAGCAGTAAGAGTGAATTGCAGAATCAGTTAGGTGAAGAGAAAATGATAGAGAAGGATACAAATTTGACACATCATATCATGAAGGATCAATCATATATTGTGCAAAGGTGATCTATTATTAGGCAATCAAGTGCCAACAACTGGATCTATCTTGAGACATTTTAATAGGTGATTTTAGTTAAAACTCTTAACAAAGTATTCCTAATAGGCTGTATGAAATCCTTTAACAAGGTGCTTACATAGTTTTAAGTTGAAGTTCTCAAACCAGACACACTTCTAATAGGGTTTTGAAATCCTCTAACAAGGTGGGACTTAACAATCTTTGTAATCCTTTAACAGGGTAGGCCTTTCACAAGGTAGATCATGATTCATGGTCAAACCATTATAACCTTAATTGGATATACTTTATTGCTGCAATAGTGAAGATTTGTGAGTGTCATCCCCACCCTAGTTTTATCTTCTCTTTGGGTTATCATATCTTGTGTTATGTGTATGTTTGATTACATATTTACATGATTGATGCATATGCTTTATATGTTATTTCAATATACTAATGCATGTGATGTATGAAAGGTGAAAGGTTTATGGGTCCAAGTTTAAACTCCTGATTCAATGACCACCCCCCCATAAGTTTACTCTCTTCCCACTTGTAATTCCAACAATTCAAAGTGTATTAGATAGATGTCAAGTCAATATTTCTAAATGGAGAACTTTAAGAAGAAGTGTACATTGAGTAGCCTTAAGGTTGTCCTTTGACATATGATAGTGACATAGTTTGCAAACTAAAGAAAACATTGTATGGCTTGAAGCAAGCACCCAGAATCTGGTATACAAGGTTGGATAAACATTTAACAAAGCTTAGATATAGAAAAGGTATGGTAGATAATAATCTATAGTGGAAAGAAACTAATGATGGTTTGATGATTCAGGTAATATTTGTTGATGATATCATATTTGGAGGAAATGATGAGGAAAGTGACAAATTTTCTAAAGAACTGAAGAAATAATTTGAGATGAGTATGCTAGGAGAAATGAAATATTTTCTAGGACTGTAGATTGTAAAAAATAAAAAATGAATCTTTATTTCTTAGACCAAGTACTTGAATGATTTACTAAAAATGTTTGGTTTGGAAACATGCAAATCCATTGGAACACCTATGGTAACTGGACACTAGTTATCTACAAAGGATGAGACACCTTTTGTTGAGTAGAGAAAGTACAGATCTATGATAAGAGGATTGCAATATCTAACTCACACAAGGCTAGATATAGAAAATGCAGTTGGAATTGTTGCAAGATTCCAAGCTAATCCTAGAGAATCACATTATACAATAGTCAAAAGTGTAAGAATTTTCCTAAGGGAAAAATTCACCCAGGAACTAAGAACTCAAACACAAGCACAATTGTAGACCAAAAATGGATATGATCAATTAATCAGAGTATGTCTGAATACATTGCTCTATTCAAAATGTGATGTTCAACACACTAGGAGTGCCTGCATATAAATGTCTCTTAGGAAGCACCTAGAATGTTTCTAGAAACAACTAGGAGATAAGACAACTAAGCACCTTATCCAACATTCTAGATGAATGGATAAGAATGAAAAATTGTCATATGTGTGTAGAAGATTCCTGTGCTATAGACAACATGTGCTTAAAAGAGGTACAAACCCTTGTGATGTCATCATGACATCTCAAAAAAGTACACTAACTCCTAAGTGTCTCACAAATAAAATAATGCAAAACAATAAACTAATGCATAAACCTAAGTAAACTTAAGTAAGTATAATGAGTAAATATTTATTTACACCAACACCCCCCCTTAAGCTTACAAACTAGGATGAAGATGTAGAATGGGTCCCGACTACTAGGCCATGTTAGGTACCCATGTACATAATGAAAATGCAAATCTCTCATAAAGCGGGGAAAGAGGGAAAACCTCATGGGAAAAACCCTCCCCCAAAAAGAGAGATAAAAGGGATGCATGGATGGATGGAGTAATCAAGATCCCCCCATTATGACATACATCCAGTATATACAAAAAAGAATGGAGAAGGAAAAAATCTCATACGAGGAAAAAGTTCCCCCCCCCCCCCCCCACTAAAAGTAGTATGCCGATTAGTGAGAAATGCTCTAATGTAGAAGCTGATCCATAACGTTTGTATGATGTTCCTCTCCTTTGGAAGAAACAAAGACAAGGGTACCTATGAGATGTGTCCCCTAGATGGAGAAGGAATCTCTATGATGACTGGTATCTCTAAAGCCTGTTCAAAAGTCCCTATGTCGATACTGATGATGGCTTCCTCCAAAACTACTAAAGAGAAGAGCAGATCGAACAAGGAAGGAGATAGAACCTGTCTCAAGAAACCAATAGTCTTCTCAAATGTGAAAGAGATCTCCTGTAGATTTTGCACATAAGAATCCACAATCATGCCAACCTGGAAGGATTGATCATGTAGAGAATGTGCAATAACTATAGAAGAATCATCCTTAGCAAAGATAAGCGATAAATCATCATGAAAGTCTCTCATATCTACCATGTGTGACTCCAAGAATAGAACTGAAATGTTTGGCAAGAAATCATCACCTAGAAGACCATGAGTACCTTGGAGTGCAGAAGTACATGAATCTATCACTGCGACAAAGGATGAAGTATCCACCTCAAAAAGAAGATGAATGTCATCAAGAATATCTCCCACATCTTCAATGTGAGACTACACGAACAACTATGCAATGTCTGAAAGAAAGTCTTTGCATGAAGGTAGAGTAGGAAGACAT
This sequence comes from Cupressus sempervirens, assembly GCA_028749045.1. NCBI lineage: Eukaryota > Viridiplantae > Streptophyta > Pinopsida > Cupressales > Cupressaceae > Cupressus > Cupressus sempervirens. The sequence goes on along the minus strand of CM053786.1, from coordinate 128,859,091 downwards.
AAAGTATCATGTTGCACTAATTCAGAAGCATCTATGGCTGAAATAGGATTAGTAGGAGCAACAAGAGCTAGAGGTGTTATCTCATCTAAAGAGGAGCCAACTGCAACTAGTGGAAGAAGATCTTCTAGGAATGGAGGAATAGCTTGATCTCCATAATGTTCCCAAAGATACATCCATAAAATATATGGATCAGATGACTTAATTTTGAACATATTTTTTATAACTTTATACTCCATATAGCGATAAAGAGTAGGAATAAGGAGGTCAACTTGATCAATAGTATACTCAAGATCTGGCACATATGGTAGTACATTATGCTGAGAGAGATATCTGACCATAAGTTGACTCCATTCCTTATAGTGATCTAGTTTCAAGTAGATCAAATCTGACTCTTCCATGATGGACCAATCAAAGAAACCTCCAAAAAAAAATAAAGAACCCCCCCTAAAAAAGATGTTGTTGTCACTTGAAAGCCACTTGCCAATTTAGGGCCTATTTTTGAAAGTAGTATTTCTATCTACTAAACCTATAATGTGATTGTAGATATGGAAAGTAGACAAAAAAAATACACTTTCAAAAAAAAATGGAACCTGATTTGGAGTCTGGATGAGCCCGTACCAAGCATTTTAAGTGGCAAAATTTGAGATTTTGGAGTTGCCAAAAAATTCAGAAATAGAGATCTCAAACCACTTGCACCAATGTGTAGATCATGAAATCCTATCCCAAAAAAAAAAAAAAATGCTCGCAAAAAGGAGTCCATATGAGGAAGATATCACTATTTGAAAATTTTTGTTGCTGTTATTTTTTTTGAATCACCGGTACACCTCCAAAAAACAAATGGCTCTAGATTTTGCCTTAGATGTCTGATTTGGATGAAACAAAATTTGATTTGGGGGTTTTTGAACCTTCAAAATGTGATGCAAATATCAGATTTGCACCAACAAGCTTCAATATTAACTTAAAAAAAATCTCTCCTATGGCCCTATGGCCAAAAAAATTCCAAAAAATAATGCAGATCTAAAAAAAATAGCAAAGATGTAGATGAAAAAAAATGTAGATCTGAAAATTAAATGTACAGATCTAAAATGATCATACCAATTCTGGAAATCAGTCCTTCAGGTGCCAGTTTGCAAAAAAAAATTGCGTTACAATCGACTTTGGCCTAGGGTAGGTAGCTTTGTAGACAATTTTCACTGAATTAGCATTCCAGATGCAATGGTGAGGTCAGATCTGATGCTAGACACTCCCAATTTCTATGATACTCCTAAGTCAGGCTACGGTGATGAAGCAAGATGATGGTCTCGAACGGCTATGTGATGAGAAAATCTCAAAATTGCTCTAATACCATGTAAGAATTTTCTTAAGGGAAAAATTCACCTAGGAACTAAGAACTCAAATACAAGCACAACTGTAGACCAAAAATGGATATGATCAATTAATCAGAGTATGTCTGAATAGATTGCTCTAATCAGAATGTAATGTTCAACACACTAGGAGTGCCTATATATAAAGGCCTCTTAGGAAGCACCTAGAATGTCTCTAGAAACAACCAAGAGATAAGACAACTAAGCACCTTATCCAATAATTCTAGATGAATGGATAAGAATGACAAAGTGTCATATGTGTGTAGAAGATTCCTGTGTTGTAGACAACATGTGCTTAAAAGAGGTGCAGACCCCTGTGATGTCATCATGAAATCTCACAAAAGTGCACTAACTCCTAAGTGTCTCACAAATAAAATAATACAAAATAATAAACTAATGCATAAACCTAAGTAAACTTAAGTAAGTGTAATAAGTAAATACTTATTTACACCAACAAAAAAGATATTTAGATATTTGAAAGGAACATCTAAGTTTGGATTGTGGTATGGTAGATCTAATGATTTTACTCTAAGTGCTTATACAGATGTTGATTGGGAAGGTAGTATGGATGATAGGAAAAGCACCAATGGTGGAGCCTTCTTTCTTGGAGGAAGATTGGTTTCTTGGCTAAGAAAGAAGTAGGATTGTACATCACAAAGTATAGCGGAAGTGGAATATGTTGTAGTAGAAAACAATTGTAATCAAGTTGTTTGGATGAAGTAGATGCTAAAGGATATAAGACTATAAATTAGTGAACCTGTTGTCATACATTGTGTCACAAGTACAATAAATATGTCTAAGAATCCAATGTTGCATTTGAGGACTGAGCACATTTTTGTTAAGTATCACATGTTGAGAGAGAAAGTTGTAGAAAAGGAAATTAGATTGGAGTATGTGAGAACAGAAGAGTATATTACAAATATATTCACTAAGCCTCTTCCTAAAGAGAGTTTTGAGTATTTATGAGGTATGCTTGGGGTTATGCCGCTTCCTATAGTAGAGTAGAAGATGCAAGAGTGCATTAGTCTAGTGCAACAGAGCACCATTATTTTCTAGATCGAATACTGATGCTTCCTATATGGAGGAGTATCTGAGATGGACAGAGTCATTTAGGAATCTCGGTTGATTGTTGTTTGAACAATGTCTATGGACAATTGAGCTAGTAAGAATCAGTTGTTGTAGAGTTTGATGTGGTAAAGGTTGGTTATTGAAACCTTTGACATTGATGTCAATGGGGGAGAAGTTTAGCATAACTAAACAACATGGACAACATGATAGTTGAGAGAAGTTTGGCATGAGTACAACATGTTGAAGAGAAGTACAACATTATGAGAAGATCATGAGGAAGAACATCATGAAGAGGATTTGAAAAGAAAGATGAATAGTCTTTTGTTGATATTCTTGGAACTAAATGTTTTTCATCTATTATACCATCAATGACAAAGGGGGACATTTTTGAGAGAGTGTTGGAAGCATGAATGCTGATAATATTTCTATGGAGGAGTATTGTGGATATGTTACATTTATGACTAAGTTTGTCATTGATGTTAGCATATCAATTTTCTATGGTATTAGATAGAAGAAAAACATAAAGATCAAGTTGGTACAGACAACTAGTTGATTATTCTAACTATCCAAGGTTATGGGAGATACTTATGAGCATCTAGTATATGTAGCTAATACCAGAAGAAGAAATGATAAGTCTGGAAGAAGTTATGTAATTTTTAGTGATGTCTATTCTAAGATAGAGTTTACAAAGACACATTATGGTAAACTTGTTATATCTCTTAGCAAAGTGGTTATTCTGAGAATTGAGGTTGAGAACATGTAGAAGATATGTTGGTGATTATGTGGCTAAGTTTTCTCGTCATCATATTGCATATACAAAAAGTTATTCAAGTTGCAAGGTGGAAGATTAATGTTATCACTATGTGTAGCATGTTCTTAATGTGGTCTTATAATAATTAATTGAGAAGGTCTAACAATTGACTCAAAGAAATATTTTATGGACTCGATATAAAGGAAGGATACTTTCCTTTATCAAGAATGACATGAAGAAGTAATTGTAAGTAGCAGAGAGAGTGGAATGCAAAGTTGAGTAGATAAATGTGGAAGTGAAGGAAACTTCATTATTGAGGTTTTGCTGAGTGATCCGAGGTTTTATATTTGGATGCGAGGTTCATGACCTGGTCTATGAAGTCTAATAGTGATTGTTTTAGTTTAAAGAACAAAGGAAAGAAGAACATAATAGTAAAAATGCATGTTTTAGTAGCGAGCTCTTCTTATAGATGAAATTGAATGTTTAGGTAGTAGACTCATCTTGCATACATTGTAATACAACTCCTAACAGGGTTGGAATCTCCTTATAGGGATTCAATGTCTCCTAATAGGGAATCATATGTATTGAATGTTATAATAAACTCCTAATAGGGTCCATCCTCTAACATGGAATATTTATATTAGTACATCATCTTGTGGACATCATTCCCACCAGGGTTTTCCCTCTGATCAAGGGTTTCCCTAGTTAACATATCTTGTATAATTGTCTATGTGCATCTTTGTTGGTTGTTGTTTACTTTGGTTGAATGGTTAAATTTATTTAAAGAAGATAAATATTTTAAATGTTGGATAACTAATTCACCCCCCCACTCCCCCCTCTCAGTTATCTTAGTGAACTATTATTTCTAACATGTATTGCTAATTACTCCTCATGCCTTGTAGCCAAGTTTGACTCTTCAATCCTCTTCTCTTCTTGCCTTGTAATTTTAATTATGCCTTGAACTTGTGTTGGAGGGAAAATAGTATCTAACTAACCTATTGGAACCTGTGTTCCATCCTATACTTCTGTAGCAACTTTTGGTACTGACACAGTGTGCACCAATTTGTTGATGTTTGTCATGGATGTATCTTTTCTTTTAATACACTACAATGGGTAATCTAGGTTTTATCATAGCAAATTGAGGGGTTTTTGATATGTCTTGTGCTTCCACCTCTGTAGATATCTTCTCTACCTTCTTATGTTCATCTACACTCACCAATATAGGATGACTAATAGTTGTGCCTTGGTGGTGGTGTTTAGCAATATTTTTTGCATGTCCTCCTCTATTAGGGGATTGATGTTCTAAGTCACATTTTCAAATACACCCTTGATCTATATAATTTCAGTTTCTTCTTTTGTCACATGTTGTGGACTGGCACTCAACATCTATATATCTGGAATGCTTTGTTCTAGCTATTTCTCTTCTTCAATTGTTGCCTATGTATCTACATTTGTCTTAGTGCCTTCCACATGTGATTCTTTCCTAGTATCAACTTTAGTAACCTCAGTTACTTCTTTTTCACTTTTTTCATCACCTACTTCAATATGTGTCTACTAAATTTCCTTAGGTGTTGTCAACCCATAAATTACCTCCCATTTTTGGGCACTATACTGAACAAAATCTTCAATTTAATTCTATAAAATATGGAATGCTCGATCATTTGGAGAAAAACTTCATATATACTTCTTAATGGCCTTTTTCATCTTATATTTATCTAAATTTGGCATCACTCTTGAAAGTGTAGTTTCTCTTATATTTCTATCTATTATGAGACTATATTTCCATCTTTTCTCAACTCTATCATATAATTTCTTTGGTAGAGAGTTGGAAACCTCAATTGGAGTCATCTTAAATTTTGTCATCATGGCATATACTAACTTTTCTACCTTATCCATTTCTACCTTTCCAGGCTGATCAAAATTCAATATGTGAAAATTCACTCAAGTATGCATTATTCTTTATATTTTCACATAGATTATCCAAATTAGAAGAAGGATTATGACTTACCACTTGGAATTGGATATTATCATCAGATTTTGTCCTCTCCTCATCTAATTTGGCTAGAGAAATGTACTTTATCCTTTTTCTTTTCTCAAACTCATCATCTTGTATAGCTTTCCTGACCATCTTTTCTCTTGGCTTTGCCACTTCTTGAGCTTTTTAAGCAGTAGCTCTTGTGTTGGTTCTAGTAGGTGGAACTAAATGCTTAGGTTTTACAACTTTCTTTGGTTTGCTGACTATTGGAGCTTTAGCTTTCCTTTTCTTCTTCTCCCTTGACACCTTCTTCAAGCTCAACTTCCTCTTCACCTTGATCTTCTCCTTGACCTTGGGTTATAGCCAGTGGTGCTTGAGTAGGGACATCTTCTTCTTCACCATCTTCATTGTCTTCCTCTTCTCCTTCACCAAATTTTCCTTTAAGATTCTTAACAATTTTATTCTTCTTTCTTATTACCAATGCTATCTTCAAGTCCATACTTATCTTTGATTTTGAAACATCATAATTACCAAAGGCAATAGCCTTATTATCTACTTCTTCTGTAAGGAAAGTTATAATTGTTGTAGATGACTCATCCACATTAATCTCATATCCTAGAGGTCTTAACCATCTTACCCTTGGAACTACAACCTATACATATGTGAAGTCAATATCAACTAGAAATAAACCATCATTACAATATTTACCAACTAGTGACATTGGAATCCTATGTCTTTGTTTCATAGACATTGTAAAATCCTCAAAGTAACTAGTCATAATAGACTCAAAATTCTCTCTCATTTGCTGAATGAATTCACCTATTTGCATTGTAATAGATCTATTTGTCTTCCATGAAATTTTACCAAAGGAAGGAAATGTGTGATGTACATAGGAAAGTATACATACAAGTATTGATCCAAACTTGCATTGTGCACTCTTGGTTTTCCTTATGGCTCCCAAGTTTTCTGATAATTGTTGCAATTATAGCTTGGAAAGGTCATAACAATGATCCTTCTTCACTATCTTGTAGTCTATGTCAACAGAAATACAAGGTACACTATTCAACCTACTTGATTAAAATAATTTGTGTGAAATAATCCTTACTACAAAAGCAATTAGGGGATCTATGATGGTATCAATTGTCATTTCTCTCTTGCTTCACACTGCCCCTATGTTTTTCTCAATAACCTCTGTTGCATCACTTCTGATGGTTTTGGGTCTCTTTAGGGTTGGATAACCTATTACCCTTTGCATAATATTCTTAGTAATCTTTATAGGTCCATTGTCTAACCATACATAATTTTCACGAATTATGCTCAAAACAATCTTTATCCACTCTTTCTTAAAGACATTGGAGAAATCTAGGTTATGAGTTAACCCTTTTCTTTCTACAATTTTGTATTCCTCCTTTAGTATTCCATTTTCATATAGTTTTCTATATAGGTCTTTGACTTCAATGTCACCCAAGCTACCCATCTTTTAGGTGTAACAACATCTCACATCTTGAATCATTAAGACTTGTGGTGGTATCATGGATAACAAACCAGATGGATCTTGTTTATAAGAAATGTCAGGAATTGCCTTGAAATTCAGTTGTCTAATCTCATTGCTAATTAATTGGACATTTAAAATTTTCTTTCCCTCTTTGACCTTAGTAGCAGAAGTATTAGATGCCATATTTAATATCTTAGGTTTGCACAAATTTAAATAGTGTATCTTGACACACGATAAATACCTTCACAAATTTGATGAATGGTGTCAAGCAGTGGTTGATTTCAATTTGCAAACACTTGGAATGATCTCTTCAATTTGTCTTTATCTCTTTGTGCTGTCTCTAAATTGGAATGATGTCAAATGAGTCAAAAATTGATCATATAGATCTTAAAAATCCATAATTAATGCTTAGTGCTTACACAACTATAAGCTCAACTTGAATAGAAATTTCAACTCACTTAGCTTCCATGTAGTTTCCTTTACACTTGGAAACTACTATGAGCTCAGTCAACACTATCACTTACCATAGCTCAACATTAACTAGATTTCACTTAGTAGCATAAGTGGAATTTTTCATTCTTGATAGTAACATATAAACTAACAAAACTTAAATATTTCTTCCAGATTCCAAACAAAACTTTACATCTTTCTTCATGCAAATATAATCTTTTCAGAATTAAATCCTTGGAACTAATGTATAGTATATATTTTAAATATCAGTTCCCCACATACCTCTTGATTGATTAATTGGAGGTGGTGTGATCACTTGATGAATTGGGTGAAGTGGTCCAATCTAAACTTGATGTGCTACAATCTTCCTTTCTCTTCCATGTCTTGTTCATCTCATCTCTAACATTCTCACCATCTACCTTTCCTTTTCCTTTGTCGAACTCACCACTTGGTGCTTTTAACCTTGTTGGACAATTCCTGCTTATGTGACTAGTCTTTAAGCAACTAAAACATGTAGTTTGACTCAACCATATTTTGTAGTCACTTCTAAAATGTTATCTTATGTAGTTTTTAGTAACATGTCTATACTCTTGACAATAGTGAAAACTATACCTAGTATTATAATCCCAATTATGGGATTTGCCATTTTGCTTTACATTTTTCTTCTTATTTGATGACCATTTGGACTTGGATCTGCATTCATATGCTCTATGTCGATACTTTTGATTGTTATAATAGTATGTTTCAAATATTTGTTTGCTCAAGGTCTTGGTTCTACATTCATGTGCCTAATGTCTTTGTTTGTTTCTTTTGTGGCAGTGACCCATGAACTTCTGCTTAGGATTTTGATTTGCAGTCTTTCTCCTACAAACATTGGCAGTATGACCTATCTTACCATAATTATGATAAGTAGGTTTTGAGTTCTTACCTTTGTTACTTATCTCTTCACCACTTTTAGATGATTCTCCTTTTTCAGTGCTAGTGTATCCTAATCTAGTAGCATCATTGTAGGATCTAGGAGATCTCATCAGTTGCTCAAAATACTTGATAGCTTCACTAGGTCTATTGAAGCTTTCAGCAATTTCTTTTTTTCTTTTTAGATCATTTCTCAGTTTTTCACTTTGTAAATTCAGCATTATGATCTCAATATATTTTACATTCAATTCATGATTGGAAATCATCATTTCATTCAATGTTTCCAATTGCATGCTAGCAATTCTTTGTACTTTTTATGTCTTCTCTTTCGATCTATTGATTAGTATACTTTTTCCATCTTCAATCATGACTTTCTCTTCCCCAACTTTCTTTTTCTACTCAGTCGCCTCATAGAGTAACACTGATTAGAGTTCTTGTTCTATCTTGAAATTTTTTACCATTTCAATTAGGGTTCCATTCTTTTCCATTAGATCTACAACTATTGCATCAAATTCATTTGTATTTCCTTTAGTAAATAGTTCAGTAGTGTCAATCACTTGGTATTTTGTGTCATTCTCCTCAATACCTATATCTTTCCTTCTCTTGAGTGAATGCTTTAGAGTATCTCTTGCTTCATCTAGCTAATGTAAGGCAAGTTTTATTTTAATCTTCTAGTTCTCAATAGTCTTTCCCAACTTGTAGACTTCCATCTCCAAGATCTTTCCTCAAAGCTACAAAGCTTTACTTTCTAGAGAACTATGATTTGATACCAATTATTGGAAATACAATGGGATAAGTAAATTATGGGGAGTGGGGGGGGGGGGGGGGGGGGGGGGGGGGGGGTGGGTGGGGTGAATCAATACTTTAAACCTTCAACCTTAAAATAATTCACCACACATCCATCTCACAATCTATGCATGTAAATTGAAATACCAAATTTTGCATATACATCCATAAAAGTAAATAAACATTCAACATATATATGTCACAAGATATTTGGTTACCTACAAACCCTCCAATGAAAAGGTAAAATTGGGTTGAGGATGACAACCACAAATCTCCACTACTATAGTAACAAAGTGTATCCAATGATGGTTACAATGTTTGATCATGAAATGTGATCTACCCTATGAAAGGTCTACCCTGTTAAAGGCTTACAAGATTGTTAGATCTTACCCTGTTAAACAATTTCATCACCCTATTAGAAGTGTGCCTAGTAAAAGGAATTTAAGTTACAATGAAGTAAGCACACTGTTAAAGGATTTACAATAGCTTATTAAGACTACTCTATTAAGAAATTTAACTGATTCACCTTTTAGAATGTCTCAACAATGATCCTATGGTTACCACTCTATTACTAGATAATAGATCACCTCTTTTCTAACACATACTTGATCCTCACTAATCAGATATATCACTTCTTTCCTCTAACTAATTATGCAATGTATCTCTCATTAAAAAATCCTTATCCACCATGAATTCTCTATTTGCACATGCAAAATTCTCTCTTCATTCCTTCCACATTTCATACAAAGCTTAGGGTTTGTCTTTATTAGGAATACCTAGGCTTAGGGTTAGGTATGAATCAATGATTGTGATTCATCCATCTAGCCACTCAATTTATCCCTTTAACTAATTGGTTGCATGTACTACATATGGATTCTCAATTTAGATTCATTCTTACAATCTAGGATCACAAAACAATCCTCAAGTTAGCTGCAAAATGATTTACATAGTAGTTTGTGCCATTACAAACAACTATGTAAAAACTATATTTCTTGGCACTTGAAGTCCCTAATGCTTGACATTAGTTGTAACTTCAATTTTGTAACTTAGCCTCTAAATGACTCAGCATCTATTGATCACTCTATAGCTGAATGATTTGTCACTTACTATATGATTAGCACTTGAGTGACATGACACTTACTAGTTACTCAACACTTATTGTATATCTTTTGCTCGGTATATACTATTTGACAACTTATGCTTGGAATGTATTACTTGTTTGGCATTAACTAAGTAAATGACTTAAGTGTATTGTCACTCATATGTCAAATCCAATATGAGATTAACAACTTTATCCAAGATCCAAGTGTAAACTGCCTCATATTCAACTCTTTGTCCACACACTCTGGAAAAATTCTCTCACTTAGCTACTCCATCTTCTGTGCTCTTTTCCAAGTTGTATGATAATCAAAATCATGCTATAAACTACCTCACATTTGGTGCTCTATCCATTTACTCAAGAAAAACTTGCCCTTTAGCACATATTTAGACTCATTCCTGTAAATGAATGATCAAAAAACTCCATAAGATCCCCTACTTATACCCAACTAAGCTACAAGTCAGCGTAGCCCATTAGAAATTAAAATAAACCCTCAAGCCACAAGTTAAATTTAATAATGCCACCTATTCAATGCCTTCTCCCTCTTTTCTCCAATTTTATTTATTTATTTATTATTTTTCTTCTAATTTTCATCACTTTCTCTCTCCTCCAAAATTTTTATTTATTTTTTTATTTTGGAGTCTTTTTAAAAAAAAAAAAAACAAAAAGAAAATTATTTTCCATTTTATTTTTTGATGCAAGATGCTCCTGCATCAAACTCCCTAGGTAGATAGAAAAGTGTGTCCCACACTTTGATGCCAAAAGAAATATCTGCAACCATTTTCATCTTCAACAAAGGCTTCCACTCCATCAGGGACAATAAAACCAACATGCAAATCATCCACATCTGCATCCATCTCTCAAACACTAGAACCTTAATCATCTAATCAACATGCTCACTCCTAGGAATAAATTGAACATAATGTTTCATCAACAAAACCTCATTCATATTAGCAACTAATAAATCCACACCAGCAACAATAAACCCCACATCAATAGTAATATGTAGATCCTTATCAACACATTCCAATTTCACAACACTAGTGGTATTATTGCTCACAACAATGTGCTTTGCAACATACAACTCACCACTAATAGCAACCAAATCATCTATGATTGAATCCTCTGCAATCTCAATGTCAAACTCAATCAATTGATCATGAAGACCAATATCCATCCCAACATCAACAAGGTTAGGAATATCCTCAACAAAAACCTCTAGTTGCTCTATAGGTTCTGTATCAAACTCCATAAACTGATGAACAAAACCAACCTCTTCCACCTTAACCTTGTGATGCCATCTGCTCTCTCGAACAAGTCTTCTAACTAGCTAGAAAAATCTCTTCTAGATTAGTAGGCTTCAACTCCACAAACATCTATGGAATGCCTTCCTCACCCCATCCTTAACTCGATTAGCCAAACTAGCTTCAAACCAAGAAGACATCTGAAAAAAAATCGTCTCCACCACATCACAGAGATTCACAATCATCCCAAGGTCCAATCCTCTCAGAGCCATCTTTCAAGATCTTTGTGAACCCTTTACAAAAAATCACCAATAGATCAATCCATTGGAGTGGGGTTGTTGTTGCACCAAAAGACTAATCTATCAATGCATGATACAACCACTCAACTTATAGTACATATGAGGCTATTAAGCCCTTATCATGAATCCCAAGGGGAGCACTAAATAAATTTCTAAAAATCTCCCCCTTAGTGTTACCCAAGGGTCTAAGGATTTGAACTTGTGACCAAGTTCTAATACCAATTGTTAGAAATAGAGATTACTACGAGGGATTGGGGGATTAATCAGTAATCTACAAAATTTAGTCATGAACTAGATATTATTTATTAATTTAAACCATGCATAACAAAGAAATAAAATAATGCTGAATAGTAGCATTAACAATTCACAAAGATAACTCATAACACCATATTTAGTTAACTAGGGAAGCCCTAGCCAAGGGAAAACCCCGGTGGGGATGATACCCACTAGATAATATACTGATATATAAGTTCCTTGTTAGAGGATGAACCCTATTAGGAGTCAATGAGGAGATTTTGTATAAGGAGTCCCTAATAGGAGACTTTGAATCCTTGTTAGGAGATTCGAACCCTATTAGGAGTTGTAGTATAGTGAATGCAAGATGAGCCCACTGCCCAAACATGCACTTCTTCTTACAAAAAGAGCTCATTGCCCAAACAAGTAATTAGACTTTTGGAGTATAAGTACTATATATTCTTCCTTGGTTTATCTCTAATCTTCAACTCAATATTGGACCAAAAAATAGCTCACATATCACTTTCAAAAAATTTCACATACAATTTCTCAACATCACAATTACATAATAGCATGACAAAAAACTTCTTATCATAAGATTTCCTTTGCATAAATACCATGCCTTTACACAATTTTTTTTGGCTTGACTAAGACCAAAATCCACTTTTCCAACTTAGAATAAACATCTAGGATGTCAGCCCTAATTGGACAAGTAATTATCTTGTAAACAAAACAATTCTTTCCTTCAATTTCACTGTCCTATTTCACTTCAAACATGATTATCTCTGTTTTGTATAGTCTGTACTAACTTTTGAGGTTATACATGTCATCAAAAATGTGTATACTATCTCCATATAATATTATGACCTGATAATATGATGTCAACAACAATTTATAAACAAAACAATATATTGTTGTACACCAAATTCTACACTTAGACAATTTTCTAATTACCAAAAGCTAAGTATCTTTATTTCCAAGATTTTCTATGAGCATTTATGTCATGTGTTTCCATAAATGACAATAATTAGATATCTCTATTAGCCAATTGTCAATAATCTCCCCCTTTGGCATTGATGGCAACAAAATAGGGAAAATTGGCTAAGTGACAAAAACTTAACACAACAAAAATAAATAACACCTTACATTACATCTATTACAATTTTTCCAACATTACATAATCTCCCCCATACAATATACTTTACACTTTTTTGCAAATAATCCCCCTTTGACATTAATGAAAAAGGTGAAAATGTCAGAAATCTATCCAAAAAACTATCCAAAAATGTTGTCCTTCCTTATGTTGATATGATCTTCATGCAATCATGAAAGTTTTCTTTAAGACTATTCATACCTTTAGTCCATGCTTCCTTGGTGGATTAAACTAAGGTGAGAATTGTACATAAAGCATATGATGCAATCTCAACTACATTAATATCTGATTACAAAAAGTTAGAATATGTGTCATTTGGCCTTTACACATTTCTCCAACTATTTTTCAACAAAAGATATTTTCAAAGCAATAGATTCTTTGAAATCTGATATCCTCTTCAAAAATTGTTCCTTCTAAAGTTCTAGTTTACTAATATCATTGTGGATACTAGCCACTTGTTCTTCAAAATCATCAACTTTGCAAGATGGATGCTAGATCTGGCTAGATAAGACCTCTAGCTCACTCATCTTTCCTTCTATCTAACTAGTGATTTCTTTGGTCATCTTGTTTGATAAAGTACACTTGATATACAAAGTTTTCCCATCCTATTGGCATTTCCAAATTTCCTTGATACAAGTATCAAGATTAACCAAATTATTTTTAATGTTTTGACAGATGGTCCTAAACAACTCAGCATCATGTGAAATATGTGGCTTTGCTTCTGCAACATTTAACAAATTAGTAAGTTCTTCATCAAATGATTTCAGCACTACTTGTGCCCTCTATTCAGGAATTGATTTGGTGTGTTGTACTACTAAAGTACTATGCAATCTCTCAGTAACCTCCATTAAGGTTTTCTATAAACTCTTCACTATTATGTTCTTCTATATAAGCTTGGATAGGGATAAAATCAAATCTATTTGATCATCATCATCATGTGTAGCTAAACTGGCAAGAGAGAGTGGAGTGGATGAACTAGATGGTTTAGTATCATCCTCTCTTTGTTTCTTAGTTGCTTCTTTCACTCTTCTCTCTTTTCTCTTTCCTCTTTTTCTTTTACTCTCTTCTCATCTTCCTCTATTTTCTTTCTCATTTCTTCTTCTTCTATTCTCCTCTTTTCCACCCATTCCTTTCTTTTCTTTCTTTCCTCAAGAAATTTCTTCTTGGCTTCTTATTTTCCTTTTCTCTTCTACAAGTAACCTCTTATCCTCATTAATTTTTCTTAGTTTATCTTCAATATCCTTGGTGTTGTGTTCATTAGGTTCAAAACTTTCAAATGGATTCATATCATCACTGTTAATAGTAACATTGGTTTCATCAATTTTCATAGTGTCACTGCTCATTAACACTTCTGAGGTTCTAATTGTTGGAGGAGATGCTACCTTTAACTCTATCAACATTTGACTGATTGCTATCATAGTCTCACTTCTTATTTTATCCTTTTCACCAACCATAAATAGAAATGGTCTCACTTTATTTCTTAAATACAGTGTGAGGTCATTCAACAATCTTTTAATCGCTTCTTCATCATTGGTCTTGCAAATAGTTCTAAGCATAGACTTTCGAAGTTCTAGATCTTCTTCCCTTATAGGAGGTTTCCTTTGAATGAGTCTTTCATAAACTTTCTGGTTAATTAAGCTCTCAAGACCCTTCAATTTTAAATTATTTTCTATAATATATCTCTCAGTAGAGATATCAATGTAATCCTTCTCAAAATTGTTATACAAATCATAAAATTTGTTCATCTAAACAAAGTTACCTTCATTAGCAATAACTATGTTGATCTTCTCTATCTTCAACTTCTAAGGTTGTTGAGCTTTTCCTTCTATTTGCTTTGATGGAGTCCCTTTCTCTACTTGCTTGATCTCTTGTTCTTATTTCTTTTCATCATTGGACTCAACAATTGTCAACAATGTCTTCTATCTTTTGGTTGGTTCAAAGGCTTGTTGTTTTACCCTCTTGGTTTTAGTAGTCATTGCTTCCACCAATCTTTCAAATTTTCTCTTAGTCTTGTTGCTCTACACATTTGACATTGTTGCAAATAGAATGCTTTGTTCCAAAGATATGTCTACAATAGATACTAACAAAGGTTGAATATTCAGTATTCCTTGCTTCATAGTTTTCCTTACAACCTCAAATTCACTCTCTCTCATACTAGCCTCTATAGTGCTTTCTTCATAATTGATTCTATATTTTTGTGTGATGCCTTCTCCAAAATTATTGATGAGCTGCTGGGTAATCTCATCATATGTAACAAATCTATATTTTTCTTTGTCCTTATCTAAATTCAACAATGAATAAATATAACCAACTGCTATATCATCATTTAATTCATAACTCAAGGGATCAAGAAATATTTCTCGAGGTTCCACTACTTGAATATAGGTGATATTTGTATCAACCATAATACAAATGTATTTCTTAAATTTTTCAATAATTGTAGGTGCAATTTTGAATCTCTGTTTCATTTCATTCTAAAATGTTCTCATAATTAGGTTACCACTGTCCAATATCTTATCTATAGGATGCCTTTTGCATACTTTTGCAATCTTTTCCATTGTACATCAGTCACTACTCATTATATCTATGACTAGTAAATAAGGAAATATTTTAAGTACATGAAAGAATATGTGATTGATTAATGACTAGAATCTAAACATGCCATTCTTTGTCCTCTTGATCTTTTCTAGGTTTTTTTAGAGTTTGATTCTTAGAATTTCACTAAGATTCACTTGTTCCTTCTCTACACATATCTGATATGCTGCATAGATGAATCCCACTGATAGTTCATCAATCTTTGAGCTTGCAAATATATAATAGGCAATGATTCTACTAAAAAATCTTACATCATCTTGCTTGATGGTGTTGATCACCATAGCCTTTCCATTATACGCTACTTTAGTATAACTCTCAACTTTTTTCTTGACCATTTTCTCACCTATAGGAACACTACCTTATTTACTCAATTACCTCATGAATAAGGTTAGCAGAAATGTCAATTACACTATCTTGCACCCATAGTTTACCATCATGTATCCTACTCAATATGGTCTGTGTTCACTCATCTATGTCTAACTCATGGTAGAAATGATATTTGAATAGGTCTAGTTCCTTTAAATGTTCAAATCTAGGCTTCATAGTCATGTGGTGATTAAAAATTAATTCCATATCTTTGTTCATGAATTCACTACCAATCAACTCAAACTTATTATTTAGATAACTTCCCACATCTTTAAGATATACTACATTGTTTGAAGCGATAAACAATGCTGATTTATTGTTTTCTTCAGTAGGTTTTATGGAAACAACCTTCAACTTAGGTCTATCCTTGTTCTCAACATTGTGCACTGTTGACATATTCATGATTCTATCAATTATGAACTTTTACCAAACAAATTTGGGAAAAACAATAAAATACCTTTTTCCAAAAATAGGTTTTTCTTTGAAATCAATCTAACGAGTCACTTTTGAGTGCTCTTCACTTTGGATGTATTCACAATGAAGTGAATATAAATTCTGTACTCCATTTATCCCATCAACTTTAACTTGCATTAATTGCATACTTTGTAAACATAAAATAGCTATCAATTTCATTCTGTAATCAAATAATTGCTCAAGATCATCTATTTGATCTTCAAATGGTGCCCAAGGTTTTCCATAGTAATTTTCCATCATGAAAAAACTCTACTAAACTTCACATCATGAAATTCTCTATAAAAACATAAATTTTCCATCATGAAAAAACTCTACTAAACTTCACATCATGAAATTCTCTGTAAAAACATACTTTTCATCTTCTGCTATAGAATTAGCCTTTTTCTATAATACCAGTAACTTTGAATTCCTTCATAAATTTCTTAGATAAGTTCCAAATTACAAGAAAGATTAGCTACCATCTAAAAATATCTCATTATACCATTCCCCAACTTCACTACCTTGAATTTGGCTTCTAGATGAAGTTCTCAAATTTTGATGTTGTGAACAAGTTTAATTCAACTTAATTGAATCAAACTCAACAAATGACTTCGATCTTCTTGTCTCATCATCATCTAGCTTTTCTTTTGAGATATCTATTGATGCAGGGGCAAGAGTTTAATAAGCACAAACCTAAGTTATGCTAACACCAATCCAACTTGATTGATAACTCACCCAAACTTCTACACCTTTATACAAGAATATCACTAAAGAACCATGACTATTCCATTCAACTTCCAACTTGGCAAACTTGACTCTTCCTCCTCAAATGGTGTACCCACACATTTTTGGATCCATCAACATGCCAGGGGTTGAAAAAGTGTTCAAAAAAATAAGGAATCACTACCAATCAGCAATCTAATCCCAACTTTCACTATTCTGTCCCAATAATGTAGTGATAGGCCTAGTTGCCCTTCCAAAGGCAATTTGTGCCATAAGTGAAAAATCCTCCAAAGGAACCTAAGAAAAACTTACCATTCTAAACACCCTTTATTGAGTTTATCATACTCCCCAAAAGTCAGGTCCTGATGTCACCTTTTGACCTTCTAAAACAACAATGTATAATAGGCCTAATTGCCCAAATTAGGTCACTTTTACAAAGGAACTGCTAGAAATAAAAGGTGTAATACAAAACAAACATAAGGAATGGTTAATTTGGGTCAAAAATAGAAGGATTCCAAGATTTCATAACCTATCTCAACCCCCAAGGTGTGCAAATTAGTAAATCTCAGTATGTAGCAGAGTTGTCACATAAAGATGCCAACTCATTCTTGCTTGTATAGTACGACCATCACCCGCTCCTATCTTGAAACCTCCAAAATCTTAAATTACACTTGACAACATCCCATTCCCCTAAAAATCAGATTTTTCAAATGGTGGAAATGGGAGATATTGCCATTTTTCTCCAAAACCTGAGGTAGTTAGGGTTTGTGATCAATTTTTACAAAAGCCCTTATATGTCAAATGTCTTGGTGATTCAAGAGCTTAGAGTAGGCTCATTAGAAAGGTAACTCCTTAAGCTTTAATAAAACCTGACTCTCTAGTCGCCACTATCCATATAGTCTATAAAATGAATATAAAACTAGGGTTTTTATAGGAAAAATAGAAGTTTTATTGATTCAAAAGCAAGATGTCACATTCTATGTCTTCCACCCACCTGTAAGGGCTTATGAAGACCTTCCACCAACTGGTCCACCTGGAATTTGATGTTTGTGACTATTGGAGGGAACTTATTAAAAACAAAAGGTATTAATATAAGGTAAATGTTGCATTATTGTCATGATTATGTAAATAATTTTGGTTTTGTGATTCTAACACAACTTCTAAGAGACTCTAATAGTTCCTAAGACCTTTAACATGACCGTAGGAGGCTACTAGATCCCTATGACCTCATGAAACAACTGGTTTATACAAATACCAAAAGTTGTACAAGGGTTCACAAAATAGGATCACTATGCAAGAAAGAGCCTAATTAACCAAAATATGTTGGAATCAAGGATTGAGAAGGCCTAGAAGACCTTAAGACTAATTAATTTTGATGGGGTGCTCCTGCACCATACTATCTAGGCTATTTGAAACTCAAGTTACCACTTGAGGCTAATTGATCCAAGGTGTAGCCATAGTTCTTGATGTCTTGCTCTATCATCCAAGTGGCATCAATGTCAGGAAGACCTTTCCACTTGACAAGGTACTACAAATAAGTTGTATGCCTGGTCTTCTTGTAGATTTTTGTGTCAAGGATCTTCTCCAATTAAAGGGGTTGGCTTGGTGGAGGTTCTTGCAACCAATCAGTATGTGACTCTTCCTCATTATTGGTACCTATCATATCTGCATTTCCTTTAAAAGGAGTTAGATCAGCAATGTTAAAAATAGGAAAAATGGAAAGGGATGGTGGGAGAGTGATTTCATAAGCATTTTCACCAAACTTATGTAGTATTGTGCATGTTCCTATTTTCTTCATTTGAAGCTTGGTGTGCTGATCCATAAGAAGCCTCTCCTTTCTTAGGTAAGCCCACACTTTGTCACCTACCTTGAAATGAACCTCCCTTCTCTTCTTATCTGCCATTGTTTTGTACTTTTGTGCTGACTGCTCCAAACTATCCTTGACCTATTGCTACACCTGCTTTATCATTTTTGCAAATTCTACCCCCTTGGCATTGATTTTAAAATCATTAGGTAGTTCCCTCAATTCCATAGGTCCCTTGGGATGCATGCCATAGATTGTTTATAAGGGTGTTTTAATTGTGGATTTGTTCAAGGAGTCATTAAAGGCAAATTCAACTTGAGGTAACAAGAGATCCCAACTTTGTGTGTATTTTTTTGTCAACCACCTAAGGAGATTACCAAGAGACCTATTTTTGACCATTGAAGGGAACTTATTACAAACAAAAGGTATTAATACAAGGTAAATGTTGCATTATTGTCATGATTATGCAACTTATTTTGGTTTTGTGATTCTAACATAACTTCTAAGAGACTCTAACATTTCCTAAGACCTTCAACATGACCCTAGGAGGCTACTAGATCCCTATGACCTCATGAAACAACTAGTTTATACAAATACCAAAAGTTGTTCAAGGGTTCACACAATAGGATCACTATGCAAGAAAGAGCCTAATTAACCAAAATATTCTAGAATCAAGGATTGAGAAGGCCTAGAAGACCTTAAGATTACTTAATTTTGATGGGGTGCTCCTACACCATCTATTCCTTTCATAAATGCCTTATTAAGCTCTTCTCAAAGTTCACTAACAAGGTTTCTATGTTCCTCATTGTCTTTGTTGGTTTTGGAATTCCTTTCATGGTTCCTTCTATCATTTCCAATGTTCTTTCCATCATTCCTTTTATTCTTGAAGTTTCTTCCATTGTTCCTTCTATCTCCAAGGTTTCTATCCATTCTATAGTAATTTTCTATGTGTTTGAAGTTGTTTCATAACTAACATACTGGTTCTCTACTTCTGGGATTTTGTTGATCATCAGGTGCATGAAAATTCCAAGCAATTTGTCCTAAGTTGTTAGAGTTATAGCACACAATCTGTCTTTTGTCTTCATAAGATCTTCCTTCTCTTGATGTCCTTTCATTAGATCTTCTTCTATCTATAGGGTTAGTATTTCTAGACATTCTACTATTTCTTCTACCATTATCATACTTAGGTTTCCTATAATCAATTGCATTATGACCCATACCATGACAATTATGACAATAAAATTCCTTAACATGATTAAATGACTTATTTGTACAATCTCTTTTCATATGACCTATTTCATTACATAAAAAGCACTTACCTCTAAATTCATACCTGGTTTCCTTAGGAGATTTCACTTGCTTTGGTTCATCCAAAATTTCAACTTCCTTGTTTTGCTCAATTTCTTTGGATTTATCAAAAGATTGATTAGATTCAATCTTATCATCAAATTTATCTTTTTCTTTCAAATATGATCTAATCTTAGGTTTCTTTAGAGACATATTAATTAGATAACCAAGACTAATCTTATCATAAGTAGGTCTTTGTATTGACATTGAATCATCAAACTTTTCTCTCCTAGAATAAAGCTTCTCAAGCTGCTGCTTGAACTATTAATTCACCTTACACAATGGTATTGTACTTATGAAATTTATTATGATCTTCTTTCAATGTTTCAAACTCAAATGTTTTCTTTTCTAGACTTTGTGTCAGATTTGCATTTTCAGTCTTCAAATTAGATTCAACTTTTCTAGGATCATTTCTCAAGGTTGAGTTTAGATTTATAATCTTCAATTCATGCTTCAAGATCTTGTTCTCTATTTTTAGTTTTGAATAATCATCTCATTGGTTCTAGATTTAGTAGGTTTAGGCTTGGATTTGAGATGTTCAGTCTTTTCTTTCAATTGAGTGATTTATACTTTGGAGTCTTCATATCTATCCTTTAGTTTATCTCTTTCTTCAGTACGGAGATCAATTTGTTCAAGAGCTTCTTTAAGGTTCTTCATCAACTATTCCATATCCACAGGGATCTTACTTAGGCTGTTAAGCATCTTCAAAGTAACTGTGCTCTAATACCAATTGTTAGAGTGGGGTTTTCATTGCATCAAAAGACCGATCTACCAATGCTCGATACAACCACTCAACTTATAGTACATAGGAGGTGGTTAAGCCCTTGTCATGAATCTTAAGGGGAGTGCTGAATAAATCTCTAACACAATCTTCCTCAACAAGATCAACCTTTTATCTTTGCAACCATATATCCATCTGCATGTCCTCCCAAGGTCCTAGTGAAAACTTCCTCAACTTTAGTGATCTATCTACATGCTCAGGAACAATTGTGCTCTAATAGCACTTGATGCAATGAAACGTTGGAGAATCCCCCAAGGAGATATCCTAGCCCCTAGAAAAAAATAACACAATGAAAGAATAAATAGTAACATGAATATTAAGATCCAAAATAATGCCAATTCTCATAATATAATCATAAGATTTACATCCAACATGCCTCGCTATAAGGCCTTTCGGGTTATGACCAAATACATAAGCAATTAAAATAGTAATTATACAAGATCCCTCAAGATACAATCTCAAATCTAGCTAGTCTAGATCTGCACTCTAGTAGAAACCTCTAAGGAAGATCTCAACTTGTTCTTGCAAGCCCACCAAGAAATCTTCTTATTTTCCAAGCCTCGACTACTAGCCCTTCTCAAACTTTATCCAAGATCCAAGTGTAAACTACCTCAGATTCGATGCTCTATCCACACACTCTTAAAAAATTCTCTCACTCATCTTCTCCATCTTCCATGCTCTTCTCCAAGATGGCTAATAATATCAATCATGTTGTAAACTACCTCACATTTGGCACTCTATCCATAGACTTAGGAAAAACTTTCCCTTCAACCACTCTCTAGATTCACTTCTTCGAATCAAAGATCAAAAGACTCCAAAAGATCCCCTACTTATACCTAACTAAGCCACAAGTCGGTATAGCCCATTACAAATTAAAATAAACCCTCAAGCCATAAGTTACAATAATAATATGTTACCTATTCAATGTTATTTCCCTCTTTTCTCCAATTTTATTTATTTATTTATTATTTTCCTTCTAATTTTTGTCACTTTCTCTCTCCTCCACAAATTTTTATTTTATTTTATTTATTTATTGTATTATTTTTTTGAAAAATAAACAAAAGCAAAATTATTTCCCACTTTATTTTTTGATGCAAGACACTCCTACATCAAAAGCTATCATAGAGATCACCTAAGAAGAAAGAGAAGATTAATGTATCTAGAGATCTGGGTATGTGCGGGATCATGGTGTGCCAAAAAGTGGCGATGTAAAAAATATGTAGTTCTAAAATGCCTCAAAGAATTTCAAAAAATATTCTAACTTTTTTCCCACCCATCCTAATACCAAAAAAAAGAAAAATTAATACCTTGATAAGGCCTAGTATTTCTTTGGATACCAACCCTACATGGTTAACTTAAAAAAATGTACCCAAAAATGCTTTTGGCTTGTTCTTATATATTTTTTACTTCAAACATGTGTCTGATGATTTTTTTCTCACCCAAATTTGATGAAATGAAAAGGGTTTCTTAAGCATGTTCTTATATTTCCATAAATGTAATGCCTATCAAATTATGAGTTCAGTAAGTAATTATTATTTATTTTCTAATGGAGTTATGCATAAAATTTTGATTGACATATTGATTGAAAAACAAATATAACTCTCAAATGTTATAACTTTTTTGAAATTCAAAAAATGCATCACATTATATACTTCTTCTACTATAAGGAAAAAAAATATTTTTGAATTAGTTAAGGTGGTCAGACATGGGAGTTTTTTATTCTAAAAATACTATAGTAGAAAATTTATAATTAATTATTTATTTGGAATAAAATAACCCAAAAATATGTGTCACACTGAGACATGAGTTTACTTCTTTTATCTAGAATCTTATTGAAAAATATTATCATTTGATTTTGATTAAGGTGGTTCGACATATGTGTACTTATTTTTGTACTATTGTACTAAAATTAAAAATTTTGACCAATCAATTTTTTCTTTCTTTAAATAAGACCTAGTATTTCAAAAACTATATTCAATTTTCTACAGATTTTTTTTTACACATTTTTGATTGAAATTTCATAACACGTTTAAATTGCACACAAAGTTGACATAACCTCGATTTGTTGATTTTTCATTACCACTTAATGGCATAGTTTGCTTGACCATGTGATCCCGCCCATATCCATCTATCAGAAAAGATGTTTCATATAGTCTTAGATCATATTTGATTTCTTTCTAACCACTATAATTATTATTTTTATCTCTTGACTGATCATTCTTTAGTAGAAAGAATGTAAAAGATCTTCTAACAAGGTGCCTCTTAGAAGAAGTGCTAAAATAATATAACAAGGTAGCTTTAATTGGTTGATTGTAATCCTAATAGGTTAAAGACATTTGTAATTGGATGTGTTGTTAGAAGGAACAAATTGTAGCTCTTGACTAGGAAACCTTTTATCTTAAGTAAAAGCCTACTGGGTATATTATCCCCACCATGGTTTTTATCCTCTCACCAAGGGTTTCCATAGTGTGAGTTTACATGATTTTATTTTAATACATTTATCATTGCATTGTTAGCTAAGAGGCCATTAGTTTTTTTTTAGAGTATTGAAAAGAGTAACTTGTTTTAGAATTAGTATTGATTTACCCCCCTTTTAGTATTGGTTGGGACAAAATAAATAAATTGGATTGACCGTAGATATTGAATTTATGATAATTTTGGTAAGATATGATTGACAAATCAGCTAGGAACCATAAAAGAAAAGGAGAAACATTTATTCTAATTGGTCTTGAGTGGAACAAGTTTATCAAATATTGGGGATGCTCCCCCTAGAATAGAATGATGTGGGTTAGAATACTATATGATGATTCAAAATCTAGAATATCCTCCTTGTATGTCCTAGATGACTATTATTATAGGATTACCCTATGGAAATGGATATTAGACTTGGAAGATATACCATGGATGATTGTACAAGATTTCAATATGATTGAGAGACCCCAAGACAATAATAGATAGTTGAAATTTGAATGGAAAGATAATGAATTGTACTACTAAAATAAAATGTCGAATAAACTCAATATATTCGATCCACTAGTAGAGAGATTTAAAGGAGTATGGTATAGATTATCTAACTTTCAAAGTGGTGAGAAGAGGATATACTTTAGGCTCAATAGGTTCTATATGAGTAGAATTTCCCCCCCCTCACTTCTTGATGATAATTGTGTAAGTCTTTACCCACTCTCCCTCTTTGATCACCATCTTTTTAGTTCCTATATTCTTTTGATCCTTGACCAATGTGATATACCTAGTGGGAAATAAATATTATCCCTAAATTCCTCTATCTTGATAGATGAGGATGTATTGGTAGCTTCCAATATCATCCATTGGTATAAAAAATGCATTTTCCAACATGATACTGAGGTAGAGAGATGGGTTTAGTCTAAAAGCTCCTAAAAGAATGTATCTAAAGTAGTGGGTAGGAAGAAGGAAAAGGACACTAGGGGTAAAGAAGATAAAATTCTAGAGTCTCTTCAATTTGTAGAATTTTTTTCCTAATACAACCCTTCATATCCTAATTTTTTTTTATCAATGTGGTGTACTATAGATATTCTCTCTAAAGAGTGCATAAAAGGAAGATCAGGGTGGTAGAGTTAGAGATATGGTTATTTGGTTGAACTTGGGGCATATAGGTTTTAAATATTTCTTCCGTTCTTTAGATGATAAAGAGGCTAGGGATAAAATCTCTAAGAATTTATGATCAAGGTGCTACTATTACTTCTGAAGAGAAAATCCTAGAGATTTTTTTTGGATTCTATAGAAAGTTGTTCTCTAGATCTAGGAGAACCCATGGATCTTACCAAGGAGAATATTATGGGGATCATCCCTAAGAAGGTAATGAAATAAGATGTGTTAATTATAGATAGGGATCTCTATGGGAATGAATTAAAAAGCTTTATTTATAATCTCTCCAATGATAAAGCCCCAGGATTGGATAAACTTTAAATTGTATTCTTTAAAGAAAATATTGACTATATAGGTAGGAATTTTCTAAAAACTTATAGTGTAAAAGCACAAATCCGTGTCACTGTTTAAGATACCAAAACCTATTTTTGTCATATCTCATTTCTCTATCAAAACTCAATTTTTTTCAAAAACTAAAAATACCCTTTTATAGATATCAGACTCAATATCATCATTATATAAATTTCTAAGTATTTTGATTAGTTATAATATCTTATAATTTAAAAATATTATAGGTCAATATTTCAACATTTCAAAAGATGCTCACTCAAAAAAGGAAAAAAATATTAAACCATATGAAAAAAAGAAGAAGTAAAAATTGTATTTATCTCTAGAGAAGAGAGTACTCTTCATGAATATGTAATTTTTTTAAAAGGTGTAGATTTGATAGGGGGGAAAATGTTGGAATCTAATAAGGTCAAACTTGAGTACTTATAACAAAGAAAATGTACATAAAAAATCATTATTTATTGTTTTGTTCCCTATCTATACATGTCATCTATAAGATATTTTCAAATTAGAACAAAAATAGATGATTTGCATATACTTGTTTGACGGGAACTACAACCTATGTTTTTTATAGTTATAAAGGACTTCAATTTTTTTTTTAAATGAATAAATTCTTTAAAAAATTATAAAAATTATAGGAACGCAATTCATCCAATTCTACACATTTCATTAGTTTACATCATCTTCAAATTCTAAACACAAATATGATTGTTTTTTCCATTAATGTTGACATATCACATTCTGATATCTTGTTTCTTTATAAAAGGTGACACATGTTTGTGCTTTTACCCTATATTTATGCCTTCTATGGTGGTACCTTGGGATTAGTTATCAATCCTAACCTCATTAAGTTGGTTCTTGAGGATGGGGATATATTTCTCATAAATAATTAGATATCTATTACCCTTTTAAATGTCTCATACAAAATCCTTTCCAAAGATTTGGCCCTAAGAATTGAAAGTCTGCTTCCTAAAATTATCAACCATACACAAATAGATTGTTAGCATGTATTTTGATGATACTAAATTGGGGGAGTATCCCAAGTATTGGAGAGTATCAATATGTTGCATTCGTGACTGCATTTGTCATTGATGTCAACATAGCAATAATTCTATTAAGACTAGAAAAAAAATAGTCAATAATTTTTAGCAATAAATCTAAGACTGCTAAGAAGAAGAATCCTCCTTCTTCTTCTCAAACAAGGGTGAAGAAAGTTTGGAAAAAGAAGCCCACTAAATAGGGCCATAAGGGCCTTTCTCCGGTGACCCAAAAAGTAGCAGATGCTCCAAAGATGACTAACCAAGAGCCTCAGGGCATGACAAGAAAACAAGGGGAGTTAGTCAAGTCAGGACTAAGTTCCTCTTTACCTTTAGATGCCTCTCAATAGATTGAGGATGACTAGGTTGAGGAAAGGGTACTCATGCCTGGAGAAGCAAAAGGTAAGGCTGCCTTGTAGAAAGGTTTTCAAGAGTCTGGGATGGACAATTTCCCCAGCGAGGAAGAGCCTGAATTGGGTTCCATAGAGGAGGAAAATGAGAGAGAAAATAAGGAAATTATCATCTTTCAGGATCTAGAAGAAAACTTGGTTTCCACCAGAGAAGGAGCGACTAGAACAAAAAAAAAGGACTTGGTGAAAGATCTGGACCAAAGGGTAGATCTTCTTAGCACCCCAAAGAATGGTCACAAGGCTTCTAGATCCTTGAAGTTTGAAAAGAAGGGAGAGACACCCAAGAAGAAACAAATTAGAGATCCATCTACAGCTTCTCCTACAACAACTAGGAGCAGCTGCAAACCAGATGTGGGCTCTACTACCAAAGTAGGTAGAAAATTAGAGAGGGAGTCCAGAGAGGAGGAGACTGGAAGAAGCTTGGTGAATGGGCACCAAGAACTCTGAAGTATTTTCCTAAGAATAAAAATGAAGATAATCTCATGAAACATTAGGGGCCTAAATGGTGCCCATAAACAAGAAATTATTAGGAATTGGATTAGAGACCAGAGACCTGACATTTTGATGATCCAAGAAACAAAAATGAAAAAGGATTCATTGGGAAATATTAAGTTCAGTAACCTGATGAGCGGGGAGGCATTAGATTCTGATGGAGCCTCTGGGGGTCTGCTGACATTATTCAAGACCAAAATTTTTAGGGTGGTATCAGTCTTCAATGCAGGTAACATTCTTTTTTGTAAAGTGTTCCATATCCATTCCAATAAATTTTGGTTTTTTCTCAATATATATGCTCCCAATAACAAGAGAGATAGAAAGTCCTACTAGTCTAGAGCATAAGGGCTAGTACAGAATAGCAACATGAAGAAAGGAATCATTATGGGAGACTTCAATACCCCTCTTCTGGACAAGGAGAAGAAGGGTGGTCTGCCTCAGGACTGGGATAACAAGCATGACCTTTCTAACTTCATCAATGGATTGGCTTTTTTGGATCTGGACCTAATGGGAGGTGACCTCACTTGGTAAAATAAATGCATAGGCAAGGATTGTATTCAGGTTAGACTGGATAGAGCTCTTATTTCTCTTGATTGGATATAGTCTTCCTCTTGTAAGTTAGCTCTTTTGCCTAGAGTTGGGTCTGACCACTCCCCTATCTCCCTCTCAATTGTTCCTTCTGATCCCTTTAGACCTCCTCCCTTTCATTTTGAGAAAATGTGGACTTCCCACCCTGACCTTTTAGAAAGAATTAAGGTTTGGTGGAGTATAGAAGTGGAAGGCACTACAATGTTCAGGGTTGCTAGAAAACTCAGCAATGTTAAAAGGATGGTAAAAGCTTGGAATAAGTCAAATTTCAGTCACATATTCTCTCTTTAAGAGGATCTCTCTATAAATCTCTCTTCTATCCAGGCCTCCATTCAGGAAAAAGGGTATGATGCCTCGAATAGGAAAGAAGAGTTGTCTATCCTATTTGACTTACATGACATCATTAGCAAAGAGGAAAAGTTCTAGAGGCAAAGATCTAGAATCAATTGGCTCAAGGAAGGAGACTAGAACAAGAAGTTTTTCCATTTAACTACTCTTACACATAGAGCAAATAACAAGATTTCTGGCTTGAAGAAAGACTAGCATGTGTTGACAAAGGAAGAAGATATATCAAATGAAGCTGTTTATTTTTTCTCCTCCTTGCTATCTTGAGATCCTTTGCTCTCTAAAGTGGACCAAGATGATATTGTTTCTTGTATTCCTCAAATCCTCCAACTGCACCATAATAATCTACTTCAAGCCATTCCTTCTGATTCTGAAGTAAGAGAAGCTATTTTTTCTCTTCTGATGGATAAATTGCCTGGCCATGATGGTTTCCCCACCTTTTTTGTCCAAATTTAGTAGCCTGTCATTATGAACGATGTTGTAAAGGTAGTTTAGGAATTCTTTGGAGCTAGAAGTATTCTGAAGGAAATAAAATCAACATTCCTAGTTCTTATTCCAAAAGTGCTAGGAGCTAACACTTTGGATAAGTTCAGATCCATTATTTTATGAAACTCCATTTATAAAATCATCTCGAAGGTGCTCACTTTGAGGCTTCTTAAGCTTCTCCCCGTAATTATTTCTCAACAACAATCTGGTTTTGTTCTAGGTAGATAGATTTTAGATTTGATTATTATGGTGGATGAAGTGATTCACTCTATGGAAGCAGGAAAGATAGAAGGGATGTTACTCAAACTTGACATGTCCAAAGCTTACGACTAGGTTGATTGGTCTTTTTTGGATTTGGTGTTGAAGGCTTTTGGCTTTGATGTCAAATTGTGTAAGCTAATCTACCAGTTGGTCACCACTCCCTCTCTAGTTGTTTTAGTTAATGGATCCCCCTCTGAGTTCTTCAAACTTACCAAAGGCCTACGTCAGGGGGATCCTCTATCACCTATTCTCTTTATTATCCTGGAAGAATGCATTGGCAGACTCATGGAGAAGAAAAAGAAAGAAGGGAGGATCAAAGGTTTTAAACCTTCTTCCAAATGCACCCCCTTTACGAATCAGCAATTTGTTGATGACACTATTATGGGTGGAGAGGCCTCGGTTAAGGAGGAAAAGGCTATGAAAGACACTTTACACACCTATTCTAGAGGGTCGGGGTAGCTCATCAATTGGGACAAAAGTTCTATTTTCTTTATCAATACTCTGAAGGAAAGACAAAAGAGAATCTCCAAAATCTTGGGATGTGAGGTGGGGAAGCTTCCTTCTACCTACCTTGGTCTCCCCTTGGGAATGACCCCTTTAGATTCCTTCTAGAATGGCATCATGGAAAGCTTTAGTAAGAAACTAGCAGGTTGGAAAGGAGCCATTCTTAGCCAAGCTGGAAAATGTCAACTAGATAAATCCATCCTTCAAAACTTGCTGATATATGCTTTGAGCCTTTTTACCATACTAGTGAAATATGCTGAGAGGATGGATAAAATCTAGAGGGATTTTTTATGGACGAGAGCTAAAAGGAATAAAAGGTACCCCCTTGTTGCATGGGACAAAGTTTGCCTCCCCAAGAAGAATGGAGGTCTAGGAATCAGGAAGCTCATTCACCTCAATAAGGCCCTCTCGGAAAAGAAAATCTTGCGCATCTTTAGTAGCATGGGGGAATGGAGAGACACTATAGAAAATAAGTATATAAAGAGGCCCTCTCTTCAGTTCACCCTCTTCAGTGAGGATATCCCAAGAGGTTTTGTTTTTTGGAATGGTTTCTTAAAAGCTAGGGACTTGGCTAACTCAAAAGTCTCCTGGAAGTTGTGTAATGGGGAGGACATTCTGTTATGGTCTGACAGTTGGCTTTCTCAGAGGCCCCTTATGAACAACCCTAGCTATGGGCTTTGGGTGAATGATTGCATCAACCTTTATGGGCACAAAGTCAACAAGTACAGTACCAAACAGGGTTGGAGGGACCTTTCCATTATCTCAGAGGACTTCAAACTGATCATGATCATGCATAATTCCTTGTCCCTTAGCAACAACAAGGATGAATTAGTTTGGAGGGATAATGCCAATGGGCTCTATTCGGTTGCCTCTAGGTACTCTACTTTATGGAGCTTAAAAGAGTCTCCCCCTTGGTCCAAGTCTTGGATCCTTGGCCTCATGCCAAAAGTCAACATGTCTTTTTGGCTGGCTCTTCAGGAAAAAACTCTAACCTAGGAAAATCTCATCAAAAGAGGTCACATCATGCCCAACAGATGTGTTTTGTGTAAAGAAGAGTTAGAGATAGCAACCATATGTTGATTCACTATTCTTTCTCTAAGATAGTTTGGGGCATCCTCACCCAGGACTTATGCCATAGCTGGTGCTTTCCTTCTAACCTTCTAAACTTTTTCTGTCAATGGCATGGCTTGTTCAATGGGTTTTTCTTGTAGGAAATTAGCTCCTAGATCCTACCCCATTTTTGTTGGAGCATATGGAAGGAGAGAAACAATCAGATTTTTAGAGATAGGGAGGAGCTAGGTTTAGTTGTTGGGAGAAATATTTTCAGTAACATAAATGAATTTTTTTTTTTGAGGAAGGGAGGAGAATTTGAGATAGGAGGCAGGAAAAAGGAGAAGGTAAAAGACAGATCAACAAAAAGACATGAAGCCAAGTGACTCCTCCTCCCTGAAGGCTGGCACAAAGCCAACTTCGACGGAGCCTCCAAGGGCAACCCTGGCTCCTCGAGTAGTGGAGGTGTGATAAGGAATGAAAATGGAGATAGTATTGCGACTTTTTCTCTCCCACTGGGATTCCAAACCAATCATTTTGTAGAAGCGAATGTCGTTTGCAATGTTGTAAAACTAGCTTTTGAAATTAGTGTTACCAATTTATGGCTCGAAGGAGACTCGAATAACATTATTAAGTGCATCATTGGTAACTCACATCCATTATGGATGGTTCCTAATATAATTGATGAGACTCATGAAACCCTTGCCAAATTTAATAGAATCTATGTCACTCATTTTTTTGGGAAGCAAACCCGGTTGCTAACAAGTTTGCAAACATTGGGGTTGGCATAGACCAAAAAATGACTTGGCATCCCAAAATTTGTTTGCCAGTGGACATTAAAAGTTTGATCAACTTGGAAAAGATCCAAGGAAGTATAGAGAAAATTGAGCTATAATTATGATTATGAAGGTTTTAAGAAATAAGGGTACTTTTCAAAATGGAAGCATCGGAAATTATAAATGCAGTGATTCATTATTGATTAATTGACATGCTTTGAGGATTATTTTTTGCACTCGCTTTTGGAGCAATAGCAGGGCTATTTTTCTTTGTTTATTGCTTACTCTTGGAGGTCCCTTTTAGTCACAGAGTGAGGAGCACATGAGTAAAGAGGGTGTGTAGTGTGCAAAAATGGTAAGTAAAAGGTACAGAAAAGAGCCAGTGGGGGATTTTGAGAAATGGAGAAGTAGGGAGAAAGTGTGGGAAAAGCTAGAAGAGGGTGGGGTTACCAATTATATCATGAAGCTGCATGGATTTGATTAGGAGGTGACCAAAATTATGGTGGGGTCCTGGAAGGATGGCAGACTGAAGGTGAATGGGGTCTACTTTTGAATAATAGAGGGGGTGATTGTGACTATCACCAAAATCCTTATCGAGGGTTTTAAATTCTTTAGGGATAAGAAGCTGTTGGCCAATGCGGTTAGGGACTTTGTGGAGAGTGAGAAGGAACTGAAGGCACTGAGAAATATTGACACCTACTATGTCCCTGACTCCATGAAGAAGCGATGGAGGTATGTTCTGAGAGCTATTATCGAGTACATCATGTTGGACCCTAAGTTTGATAGAGCTCGTACCCACCACTTTGTCATATTGAATCATTTTTGGCATAATGCTAATATTTCCTTTCCATATTATCTATTAACCTCCATGAGCAAGGTGTTGAATAGCTTCAAAAAGAATCCCACCACAAA
This sequence comes from Cupressus sempervirens, assembly GCA_028749045.1. Lineage (NCBI taxonomy): Eukaryota > Viridiplantae > Streptophyta > Pinopsida > Cupressales > Cupressaceae > Cupressus > Cupressus sempervirens. The sequence goes on along the minus strand of CM053786.1, from coordinate 128,827,356 downwards.
TTCGGCTCTGCATGAGGGGCTGTTGCTACTTATCCATGAGCACTTCAAGGCTTAGACTATAAGCATCGCTTCCCCTTAGGTAGAGAATGTGGAGTCTGGTAGTTCTGGTTACTCCTTTGACTCAGATGAAATACATAGCCTTAGCTTTGAGGAAGGAGGGATCTCTTCTTTGGGGAAATTAGTGACTCACCAAGCTAAACAAATTGCCCTCCCCATAATCTCTAGCAGAAAAAGCCCTAGGGATATTGGGCAGAAGCCTCCTAAGAAGGATGAGGAGGGAGACAACAATGATGAGGACGAGCCAGAGTCTGAGGAAGTGGTTAAGGAGATACAGGAGGAAATTAAGGATGAAAGTGGAAGGAAGAAATGCAAGAGGGAGAGTTTGGAGGAAGTGCGCTCTTAGTTTGAGGAGGCATCTGTGCTGCCACTATTGTCCACCTCCAAGCCCAACCTGAGGAGCAGAAAGAGGAGAATGCAGGGTATGTAGAAGGGGAAGTGTAGGCCAATGATAAGAGGAAAGCTTGGATAAAATTTAATGTCAAGAATTCAAAGATGGACATCTTCAGGGAGGCCATGAATCCCCAAATCCTCATGAAAAATTAAGAAGAACCGCAGCTAGAAGAACTCATTGACCCGATGATTGTGGCCATTTTGGATAGAGCTAGGGAGATAGGGATGAACCTCTTGAATAATGATCATAATAGTATGATTGACAATTTTAGATAAATCAAATGGCTTTTCCATGAGCTGGAGGAGGTCAAAGAATAGGTGAGACATAGTGAGGCAAAAAGGAATGGGATGGATGCTAACAGGAGGATGGATTTGGTTGACAGGCTCAGTCTGACAGAAAGAATGATACATAACCTGGAGAACTACAATCACAACCTTGCAAATCAAATGTTCTCTTTGTTAAGCTCCATTAACAACAACATCATCTCTCTTACAGGCTAGATCAAAGATAGAGAAATGCAGGATTATGAGGAAGGAAAAGACAGGGATGAAGCCATAACGGAGGATGTCTCTGCAAAGGACAACACCATTCTTGATCAAGACCAGGGGGACCAAAGGGCACAATAGATAGAAGTGGAGGAGAATCAACTGGCCTTCAAGGTTGCTTAGGTTATGCAAGAGCTGGAGCGAAAGAATGAGAAATAACTCTTGCCTATTCTTTTGTTTCTCTTTGTCTTTTGGCTTTTGTTCTAGCTTTAGGCCATGGTATTACTTGTCTTTTTTCCTAGTCTTTTCTCAGAACTCTACTTTTTCACTGGGCTTTATGCTTATTATCAACCTCTGAACTTATACTTTTTTGGCTAGGCTTTCACGCTTATTATCAACCTTACATGTTTTAACTATTGGGTTTCAGGATCCTTGTAAAACCTATTTGTCTAATCAAAAACATTTAATAATCTTAGTATGCATAGGAGATAAGGAAGTTTTAGATGATGCACAATGGAGGACATGTTCCTAATGATGTGGTTTAAAGGACTAAGTCTTATTTGATGTTATATGGAAGTTACACTTATTTTACTAGAAGTAGTGTAGAAACAGAGCATTGGAAAACAAAGTTGTGATAATCTATCACTATCTTTCATCAAAGATGTAATGAAGGTGATACATAGATAATAATGATAGAGGGAACTCATGTGGTGATACCAATGTGTGTGCGAAACATGGTTTCACATTTGTAAAGTTTTGTATAGACTTTGAGGCGACAATATTGTTGTAATTGTATTATCTTATTTTAATTAATTGGGAAAGCCTCAAGGGCGACTCAAGGAATTATTATGAAGATATGCTATAAGAGAAAGTTGTTTTCTTTTTTTGATACGTGAGTGATCTAGATCAAGAAAATCAAGTGGAATGTGAAGTATTAGTGCGCTGCGCAAAAGGGAGAAGAATGCTTGCTAAATGCATGTAAGCAATCAAAGGGATTATTGGATCTGCAATATGAGCTCTAGTTACAAGATCTAAAGGAGTAGTAGTCTAGTTGATAGGACAAAGATAGAGGAAGAAGTACATTGAAATTCTATTATTCCAAAGGAATAATTCATAGATCATTTGGATAGTGGGTTCTTTGATCTCAACCTTGAAGTTTTTTGGGTAGTGGGTCCAACTATCTTACACAACTCCTAACAGGATTGGAATCTCCTAACAAGGATTCAAAGTTTCCTAATAGGGACTCATATGTGCTGAATGTTGTAATAGAATCCTAATAGGGTCTATCCTCTAACATATAATATTTATATTAGTACATCATCTTGTGGGTACCATACCCACCAGGGTTTTCCCTCTAATCAAGGGTTTCCCTAGTTAACATATCTAGTGTTAATTGTGTATGAGTATCTTGTTGTGGTTTAAGTTTATATTGATCACATGGTTATGTTTGTGATGATAATTCTAAAATTGATTCATCCCCCCCCAAAGTTATATTAGTGGACTATATACTCTAACATAGACTTTATAAAAGGAAAATATATTTTGAAGAATTTGATTTCCTATTGGGAGGTCTTGGACTGGGCTAAATCCTTTGGGAATAAGGGTGGATGGTCTGTTATTAACTTTGAGAAGGTATCTAATACAATTTGATTGAAATATATTCTAATGATGTTGGAGGCTCTATGATTTCCCCCATATTTTCGTATGATGGTTTCCAATTTTCTTCATGTTTCTATGGGTACTATGCAGATCAATAGAGCTAGATCTGAATATTTTGATCTAGCCAAATCATCAAGAAAGGATGTTGATTGGCTCCTTTTTTATTTTTAATTACACCAGGGTAAATATATAGACTTGTGTCACCTTAAAGAACATCTAAACCTATTTTGGCCAAATCTCATTTCTCTATCGAAACTCAACTACTCCAAAAACTAGAATTATGCTTTTATAAATCTCGGAGTCAAGATCATCAACATGTAAATTTTATAGTGTTTTGATTAGTTATAATCTATTAATTTTTTAAAATATGGCAAGTAGGTATTATAACATTTAAGAAGATGGTACTTTAGAAAATGAAAAGAAATTATAAATCATAAAATAAAAAATAGAATTTATATTAAGCACTAGAGGAGATAGTCCTCTTCAAGAATATGTAATTTTTTTTCAAAAAGGTGTAGATTTGATAGGAAGTTTTGACATGAGAAGAAACTATTAATTTTTTATAAGTTCATAATTGAGTACTTATAATAGATAAATATACATCAAAAACCAATAAAAATTTTGTCGTAGCTTTACATGTCATCTATAACATATTTTGAAATTAGAGGAAAAAAGATTATTTTAATATACTTGTTTGAAGGGAACTACGCCCCATATTTTTGCGATTGAAAAAGGATTTTAAAAGTTAAAATAATGCATAAATTCTTGCTCATTAAAAAAAATTATAGGCATAAAATTCATACTATTTAAAAATTTTCACCAAAAATGCTACTTTTGTATCATTATATTTGAACAACTTGCATTATGTTATACTTTTATCCAGTAGACTGTCTCTACTATCTTCTTACCGATGGCACATTGTTTCCTAGAGTGCAAGGTATTCAACATTCTAATAATAAAAAGATCTATAATATCCAATTTATAGATGAAACCTCCATTATCTTATACTTAAAAGAGGATAATATGATTAACCTAATAAATAAATTGGACATATTCTTCTTGTTCCCAAATAGTAATATTTCCTTGTCTAAATCCATAATGCTTAGTTGGGATCTTAATCACCCAATTTGGTGGAGATATTTGATCTAGAACAATGTGGTTTAAATAAAATTTTCAAATACTTGGGCATACCCCTTTTTTGTTAATCCTAATATCAATGAGATGTGGATCTTGAATAAGGAAAGGATTGTGAAAAATCTTAACAAATGGAACAATAACTATCTTACTTTTGTTGGTAGCATGCAAGTTTTTCAAAAGATTCACTCCTAATACTCTAGCATCTTTTCTTGTATAGGATTATCTAAAGATAATCAATTCAACTTTATTTAGAAAATTGTAAGTGATTTCCTCAGGTCAGATGGAAAATGCAATAGAAAAAAACCATGTTGTTTCTTGGGATTAGTGTAAAAAAGATAAGGAATTGGTGGTAAAGTCTTAAGGATCTTAGAACCAAAGGGATAACCATAGCTTCTAAATTAATTTCCAAGGCTACCCTACAAAATAAGCCTTGGAAAGTTTTAATCATATGTAATTTATCACATACCTGCCTTAGTACATCCAAGGCTCGGTCTAGTCTAAACATAACAAGCTTTCTAACTGTGGAAGCTAATTTTGTAATTTGGGGATCACTAATGTCTTCAAATTAATGTGGAAAAGATATAAGAATGTAGTTGTAAGATAGTTCTGTTGGGAAATATATATGGGAAACAAGATACTGAGAAGTGGGGGGTGAAATAGGATCTTAAACTTTTGCTTATAAAACCAATTTCATAAACTCATACCTACTTCATCTCATATATTCTATCTACCATAACTATAATCTTGAAACATAAATTAAATGTATCACATCTATAAATGTTTAACACATAACACAATGATTTTGTAACCCAGAAAGAATTCAAGATGAAGGTAAAACAAGGTGGGGGATGAAACCCACAAATCTTCATGGTTGCAATAATAAAGTTAACCTATTACGGTTATAATGGTTTATCATAAGATATGATCTACCCTAAAAGGTCTTCCATATTAAAAGATTAAGAGACTATTAGGTCTCACCTTGTTAAAGGATTTTACACTTATAATGAAGTAAGGACTAGTTTAGGAGGTATACATAGTCCTATTAGGACCACTCTATTAAGAAATTCACCCTATCTCAATTTAAAAAAATTGATTCAGTACTTGACCCCTAGTTTCCTTTGCAAGCTATTCTTTGGTCTCTTCTTTGCTATATCTTTGATCTGATCTCCTAATCTAAAAACTCTATTCAGTCCTTCACTACTTCAATTTCTCTTTGTCTAATCTATCTTTGAAACTTCATTATACACCTTCACATACACATACACTCCTTATACATCTCACACACTCTCACACTAATTCTAGGGTTAGAATCCACCTTAAATAGAGGTTTTGTGAAGGTTCTGGATCTTGATCAATGAATCATACTTCATTATCTTGTGTTGTTTGTATTCCTTTTTTTGATTGGTTGATTTTTATGCCTTGGGATCATTACCTTCTATAATTATGCATAATCAACATTAGATCGAGATCTACAAATATTAAAAGTCATGAAAAAGTCAGCCAAAAATAATTTACATAAGTGTTTGTGCCATTAAAAACTTATACGTTAAAATTGAACTACTCAGCACTTGAATGCCCTAATTCTTGGTAATGTATAAACTTTAATGTTTTAAATTGACTTATATATACCATTTTTCTCAGCTCTTGATAACTTGTGAATATGCTCGATTTCTACTTTATTGCTCGGTTCCAACTACATTACTTGGTGTATACATATGCTAGGTTGCTATTGAGTACTCAATAATTACTATCTTTCTCAACATAATGTTTTTATGATTGGCCTTTACTAGATAACTCAATCATAGTGATTACCTTGTAATATTTCCTTGTAAATGACTAGGTGTTTGAAGACTAATAGACAATATAGGCTTAGAGATCAACAATCTCCCCCTTTGACAATAATAGAAAGAATATTTTGTCATGAAATCATTTCGCTCAATAAATTTTTTATTTCCCTTCAAATCATACTTTGATTCTATACATTTTTATATATAATATTTTATTTCATATCTCCATATCTCCATCTTTATTTCATAATTCCCCCTTTCTTATTACTTCATTCTCCCTCTATATCTCTTTCATAATTCCCCCTTGTTTTTGTCACTGATAGAACTTGGGGCTTGTGGGATTCATTTATACTTATCAAATAATTGTTGATCACTTGCCACAATGTTAGCATAGCCTTTATTCCATCTTTCCTCTACCTATTCCATAAACTAAAATCAAATCTCTACTCAAGAGATAGATCAACGAATCTTGAAATGTGTGAAAAAATTGTCACTTTCTTCAAAATATCTCTGGCAAAATAATTACCTATTTAATTATCTTTATATATGGCAATAATTGAAGTTGAATCAATGTCAAATTTTTCCTACTCTACACCTTTAGATGTGAGCTCAAATAACGTATTTTGACTAAGTGCTAGTTTACTATAGGAGGATAAGCTTGACCATGCATTCTTTCCCAATGAAATAACATTCACTTTAGCATTTGCATGTAATAGTTCTAATGAGCATATAGTATCTATTGTAAAGAAATTAATATAACACAATTTTAAATATAAAGAAATGATGGTCTTCAAAATTATTTCCAACTATATAATAGATGTAGAAAGCTTGACTTATCTCTATACAAGTTCATGTGACTTTTTGCAACACTTTATGCTCCATTTTTCTCTCACACCATTGTAATAACTTTTTGTTTGTCTCTATCTCATAAGTCTGAATTCAATCAATTGCATACACTAGCTTGTCCAAAATTGTATGTTGATTATTCACATATGTGATTCCAAATGCACCTGTAAAAATATCTTTGATAGTATGTAGCACCTGCTTTTCTAATATCTTCTAAGCTATTCTTGTTTTTCCTTATGACTCAAAAAGATTTGAAAATCTTGCATTTTCTCTAGTGTAAGATTATTCAAATCATACTTATGTAATATAATTACCTCATCAAGACTTACTGAGTCATCATCTTCCTCTTCTTCATGAGTCACAACTTGAGAACATGAGGGTGTATCACTTGGTAGTGATAACTGCAATTGTTTCCCCTTTTCACTTGATCTCAACTTTGGTTGTTGCATTGGTGTAGATATCAACTATTGTATAGGTGTCACATGTGTAGGTTTTGCAGCCTTTGCACTCATCAATTGAATGAGAGCTTGAGTAGCCTCTTACTCTTTCTATTTCACTTCAACTTCTACCAATTTTGTGCATGAATCTTTAACCTAATTTGAATCCTTTTGAAAAATTGGTATAGAAGTCAATGATGTATATATAATTAATTCCATACCAATTTGCTCGATACTTGTAGCCTTTGTTCTTGATGTGACATTAACTTCTAGCTTTGGATATTCAACTATCTGTAACAAAATTAGACTAGTACAAAGTTTTCTTGAGTCATTCATTAAACCTTGAATATCTTCCTTTGTCAATACATTTGGATTAGGTGGAGGGGAGTCAGTGTTATCCTCAATTGTAATGATCTCTTTCTATTCAAATCTACTGACAAGTTGTTGAATCTCCTCTGTCAGCTTGGCCACTTCTTGCTTATATTCATCTTCAAATTCAATAACATCTCAACCTTCCCTCACTTCTATAGATGAAGTAAGAAATCAAAATTCTTCCTTCCATATCCTAATACTACCCTACCCAACTTCATGTGCTATATTCTTCAAAAGTTTATATGCCCCATCCCTCAACATAAATTCTTTAAAAAATATTTTAGGGCTATAGACGTATGAGTCTTCCCCAAATCTGGTATAGCTTGTTCCGATGTTGTATCTCTTATTTGGTTTTTAGTGGAAAATTCCCATTTCCTCTTGGCATCCCCTCTTTTGTACAATCCCATTAGAAATATAGTTCCCAATTCTAGTGGTGTGGGTTGGAACTTAATCATTATGTCAATCATTATGCCTTTAATATTAACTTGATCATAATTATTCAAAGAATCATAATCAATGTCTTTGAATCCCATTATGCTTTCTAATGTTTGAAATATAAGATGAGTAACTGAGATGGGAGGGGTGAATCAATTACTACAAAAACAAATCCAATATCCCTTAAGATGTTAATACAGTTCAAAACCAAACTTTGCTGAAACTGAAATGATGTTGTAACTCAAGTTACACAAGAACACTCAATAAATACTGAAATAATTACTTCTTAAAATGCTTAGTGTGATTAACCTTAGTTAACTTAGTTACAAAATTATAAAGAAAATAACACAAACATAAGAGACACCAAGACTTAATGTGGAAACACAATTTGGGAAAAACCACTAATTGCAACTAGTTACTATTTTGCACTCTTCTAAAGTGATCCCTATTAGGAGCCAACCCTGTTAAAGGTTACAAAACACACTTTTAGGTGTGACCTTGTTAAAGGATTTTGCTCATCCTATTAGGAGTGGCTTTTTTATAAATCTTTAAATGCTTCAATCTAGAAATTCCACCTTGTTAGAGGATGTGGAAAATAGTTGTTAAGCTAATTCTGTTAGGAGATCTATTTCACTACTACAATTATTAGAGAGTAACAATGATATGACTTGATTGCTAATGTAGCTATATTTTCTAATTTTGGATCTTTGTTCTAGCTTGAATAATTGATCCTCCTTGATTAGAATTTTCCTTACAGCTTTATCAGCTTGGATACTCTAATATCCTTACAATTTTCTTTCTTGATTTATCTTTTCAACCCCATACTTCTTCTCCTCATTCAATCCTCAACTTGATCTTATAATTTTATGCTTTACCTTGTCAAGTCAACTTGAATATAATTTCAAAAAAATGAAATTAATCCCATGAGTCATCTAGAACTAACCGACAAAAATAATACAAGAAAATACTTCCTTAGTTGACCTAACTCGGTCAACACTAACTCAAATACAGCTTCCCTTGAGACTTCCATAGGTAATTGAGTGAGCTCAATTAACATTGGTTTCATGCAAACTTTCCTTAGGCAACTGAGTGAGCTCAGTGGACACTGACTCTAAACTTGGTTAACATTGAAATGCTTGTCATATACTAGAACCTCCTTTTACTCTTGAGTGACCTCGACATACAATGACTGCTTGACATATACTTGACATTCGTGTAACATTAAAGACAACATACAATTGAATGATTATATCCAACAAACTCCCTCTTTTGTATTAATGACAACACAACATGTCATGATACCTAGAAATTTTAGTGAAAAAGAGAAGTAGGGATAATATCCTTAGTTTAATTCTAATTCTCATCAATGAGAACTCTCTTTGTCATCAATCTTTGATTGTAATGATTGCAATAAAAAACTATCCCTCTTTTCTATTAACTCAAACTTTTTGATATGAAAAATTCTCCCTCTTTGATATCTCACACATTAAAATTCTTTGATATATGATAGAAAACTCTCTCTTTTTGAACTTTTATGCAAAAGACAACAATCAATGTAGTTTCCATGAACCTAATGTACAAATTCATATGCAGTCTAATATGACAATACTATATCAATTTGTCTAATCATCAACATCCTTGTTGATGCATCACTAAAATCTAATTAGTGAGCTTTGAATAGGGGAATGACCCCTACCTTACCTCTTAGATACAAAAATGCATCCTTAGGCAATGAATTGGTGAATATGTGTGCAATATATTCTTTTGTATGTTGAAATATTAGTCAAGTTTGTTATTAGTGACACAAACATATTCATATTTTATATAGCTACCTAGCTCATTATACAGTTCTTAATTCCTACCATGTAATTCAGTTGTTTACTAAGTTCTATAGTTGCTACCAAATCCTTCGGACACATCCCAATGGTTACCTAGTAGATTTAGTTAATGTAAAGACCAGTAGTGTAACCATACATTTTAGTTGATGTTGAGTTTATCGGTGGTTATCGAGCAGTGAAATGTTCACTGAGTTCATAGTGTATGTGATAAGATTCCAATGTTAACTGTGCTTCCCAGTGTTAACCAAGAGACTTAGTTTATATTGCGCTCAAGGTGAGAATGTTAATCAAGTCATACAATGTAAATCAAGAGACTCAGTTTATATAATGAGTTTCACAATATCTACCAAGTCAGTAGAGCAGACTAAGTTCAAGACTACTTAGAAGTGATTAGTATAGGCTGAGCTTCTATGTCTATTGAATGCATGATGATGCTAAGTATTGATAGTGGATGCTAAGTATTAGAACCTCACCAAGTCAGTTCTCAAAACCTGAATGTCCACATGTCAGCCAACTTTGTAACATTTGTGGTAACTTGTATGATGGCAGACTTTGTAAGTTGTATAATTGGATTAATATATATGTAATGCATTGTTTCATATCCAAGAGGGTGTGTTAAAATATGAAGATGTGAATGCAAATTACATTAGAGAAAAGTAGAAGGAGCAAATTGTAAAGGCCATAACAACATAAGGAGCAGTAGAAACAAATCTATCATAGAAAGGTGATTGGTACACAAAGGAATCTCATTTAGCATACTAAGTTGTAGATTAGAGATCTACTATTACTTCATGCTAATAGGTGGATCAATCAAATCCTTTCACAAGGTAGATATAATATTCTTTTGTAAATCTCTTTATCGAGTAATTGTATGTTTGTAACTCCTTTTACAAGGTGGACCTAGCAATCCCTATTGCTCCTAACAGGGTAGATCATTAGAAGTGGTCAATGTAAGCTTTAACAAGATAAATTTATAGTGTAGTACTAAAGTGTTGGGTATCATCCCCACCCTAGTTTTACTTTCTATTTGGAAGGTTTATGGGTCACCAAATCTTTGTGTCTCATTGTTATGAATGCTTTTAGTTTCTTATGCATGCAATTAGATTATAATTTATATGATCAATTAAATGCTAATTTAATGGTTGAAATTGTTGAAGTTTCAAAAGTTACTAATTCACTCCTACCCTCTAAGTAACTTAGCTTAGTCATAAATATTTCCAACAATTGGTTTTCGAGCTTTTTGGTTCTCAAGGAGAAAGCATAATAGCTTGAGCAAAGATCAAGACCATGTAGATATTCAGACTTGAAAAAGACATTGACAATGAAAAGTTGGATTTAGAAATGGCCATTTCCCAACTCAAGAAAGAAAAGGACCAAATCTCTCAATCCTTAAAAAGAAGAAAAGAACCTGCAATTCAAATGAATGATCAACTCTACATTGAAGAAAGAATTGAAGACCTTCATTCAAGCAATTCAGATGAAGCCAACGAGGCAATCAAAAAACTCCTAGAAAAGAATGGTTCCTTGCAAGAAGTAAGAAAGATAATAGGAGAACAAAAATATAGTTAGTAAGGTTATGTGAAGTCTTGGAGTAGAGAAACAAGATAAAAGAAGAGATAGATGCAAGGAACAATGAAATCCAAAACCAATCCTTTTAGCAAACAAACCTTATTGATTAGCTCTCCAATGCAAATAAAGAAATCATGAGTCTAAGATTTGTAAATGAAAGAATGAGGAATGATATAAATTTTGAAAGTAAAATCAATGAAAGAATGAGAAATGATCTAAAATCTGAAAGACAAATCAATGAAAGAATGATGAAATCTCAAGAAAACATGAATTAATGGAATGAGAAAAATCTCTATAGGAAAAAAGGAAAAGTAGGAAGTGGATATACAGAGAAGGAGAATCATCCAAGCAAGGAGCTCAAAAGAACCAAAGACCTACTTGCAATCAATGTGGTAAGACAAGTCATACATCAAACAAGTGCTAGAGTAATGGAAAAGGAAAATTCAATGGAAAATGCTATAATTTCAATCAGCATGGTCATAAAGCTAATGAATGCAAAGAGAAACCAAAATTTGAAAGAAAATGTCACAAATGTAAGAAACATGGACACAAGTCATCAAAATGCAAAACCAAGGTACTGAATCCAGTAGAGCAAATTGTGAAAGCAATAATTGGATGGGACTACAACACTTGGTGTAGATGTCATTATTGTGGGGAATTTGGACACATTGGTATGAATTATGTTAAACATTATATCAGGAAAATAGATTCCACCAAAAGATGTTTCATTTGTATAGAACTTGGTCATCTTGCCAAGAACTACATGAATACTAGTAGAATTGAAGATGAAAAGAAGGAAAAACCTGATAACATTAGAAAGCAGATGAGATAGCAGTGGGTTCCTCAGTCTACTAAGCATAAAAATTCAAGCAATGATGGTGAAGTCACTCAATAAATGGGTGACTCTACCATTTCTAATTAAGTTCTCAAGGGAGAACTAAAACTAAGCTATCAGAGAAGGCATCCAAAATAGTTCCAAATTGAAAGATGATAAAGATCCAAATCTATATTCAGGATACAAAGGGATCATTGAGTGAGATCAGTATTAGTTATTATCGAGTTACCTTTTCTACTGAGTGAGATCAGGTCATAGACTCTACCAAGCAAGGTTTGAAGTAAAAATTGATATCCATTATTACTGAGTTACCTTTTCTACTAAGTGAGGTTAGGTCATAGACTCTACTGACCAAGGTCAAAAGTAATAAAGATTCATATGGTTATCAAGTCACAAAGACTTCACCAAGTGTTCAATGGCAAGTAGTGGATGATAGTTTGTCAACATATCTACTTTTGTACTGAGCATTAATGGAAAAATTTCAACAAAAGGCATGGAATCAAAATCATTTCTTACCATGTAATTTTGAGTGCTATTACAAAGAGAAATTTTAGTGTAATCAAAGCAATATGAGTGAATTTCTAGCAAAAGTTTTTTGAATTCTCTCAAACCCTGCCAAGTGAAAATGGCATCCAACAGTAGCAAGGTTAAGCAAGGATCTAACATGTTAGTTCATGGAGTTTAGTGGAAGGCATCAGATTTGAAGCCCACACCTATAGTTGCTGAAAACCTAGATCCAAGTAGTTTGCAATCCCAAATTCCTCCCAAGGTACTTCTTATCAATGATATTTGCACTCATTTGAAATGCATTATCTAAGGAATTGGTACACTAGAAATGGATGATTCCCTAGGTAAGTTATGTGTGAATGGAGTCTGAAAACCTAAGCATCAACATCTACAAACCAAAGGGTTGACACACACCCCTCACATGCCTCGAGAATTTCAAATCAAGTGGATTAGATTTATTCTCAATCGGGTGCATAATGGGCAGCTATGGCTAGAGCAACCAATTTTAAAAACTAAGAAGATGATTCATCGAATCACTAACCTCCCTATGTTAGCCAAATCCAAAATGACAAAAACCCTAGGCCAAGTAGAACTGGAAAAAACCCTAGCTTAATGGGATGGCAGAGGAATGAAAATCAACAGTGTCACTGATGCAAAATTGAAGATTGGTATTCACATCATTGCACACAAGATATACAGTTTAAGCAGACTAATAATGTTTCATTTGAAGCTATGGACTTAGCTTACAAGGTGGTTAAAAGAATTTATCATACAACCTCGTCAAACTATTGCTGAGATAGTTAAACAAGAACATGGAAAGCATAAGAACTTTGAAGAACAATCCATGTAAGTTAGGTTCCTTGTTGACTTGTCTATTCTTTTATGTTAAGAAATTCTTTCCCTCTAAAGGCACTATAGTATGGAGAAAAGATGTGCTTGTACTCTATCAAATCAATGAGTATATTGCCAAGATTGGTGAGAATTACAATAGTATCATGGACAACTACTTTGATGTATTTAAGGAGAAAATGAAAAATAGGTTCAGAATTCTCAAGAAGCTAGTTGAAAACTACAAAGATTATATATGTTTCATGGTGGATAGTGATAAGGTGTATATTCAGGTAGTTAAGCCTAGAATTGTGTACATAAAACCTCTTGGTTATGAGGTCAACATTGATGAAGCAAAGGATATCATTGAAGCTTTTATCAATAAACTAGTTGATCCTAAAGTTGTATACTTTGGAATGTATGATGAAGAAAAGGCTAGGATTGAACTTGAAATAAAGCTCCCTTAGGTGGTCAACAAAGGGAAAATACGGATTGCAAAACTGAGATCAAGTTCACCCCTTTTGTTAACTAAGGGAAAAGTTGAGGATGAGCAAGGTGAAGAAGTAGAGGATGAGGAAGAGTATGAGGAAGAAGAACCTTTAAATAAGAAAGGCAAGGTGGTCATTACCAAGCCAAAAAATTCATCTACTACAGTATTCACCATGAGGTTAGGAAAGAAAGATGAAAAAGAAGGAGGAGATATCATATTTAGAAAACTTTCACCCACCTTCCAAGACAAATTAAAGCAATTGTAAGAAGGAGAGGGCATAACAAATTTTAAATCATTAAAATATGAGATTAGGACAGTAGAGGAGCAGAAGTATATTGAAGACCTAGTATTGAATAAAATGGGTAATTGGAAATACTCACTAGATCAGCTCACTTCTCAAGTTCCTATTGAGTTATTATAAAAGATAAAGGCAAGATGGGATTTTGCTATGCAAACTATCAAGGATATATATGGGAAAACCTTGACATAGTTATTACCGAGCATATAAGATGCAAAGGTAAAAGAGTCATTGAAGAAAAATGAAGAAAAATTGAGTCTAAAGTTTAATACTTGTCTAGTTTTGATTAAGGACATTGAGCATGTTGTGAAGAATGCAACAAACACTTGGAATAATATATATTTGTTACATGAACCAAGTGATTTTCCAATCAATGTCAAAGATGATAATGTTGAAAAAGATAAAGAAGAGAATGTTGAAGAAGTAACTCACTTTGAAAATGAAGAAGATGAAGAGGATCAAGGACAAGAGGCTGCTGAGGAGGAAAATCAAGATGATGAGGAGATTAACCCAGTATAGATAGTTGTAGTAGTCATTACCTCACTTCCTCACTCTTCAAGCAAGCTAGTGTCAACATGAAGCATGGAGATAGCATCAACAAGTTTGATTGTGACCACTCGTGAAATCTCAAATGTCAAATCACTCTTTGTTCCCATTTAGCTCAGCACATCACTGAGTTAAGTACTTTAGTTTTGACTTCTACAATTTTGACTTCTTTAGTTTTGAGCACATCAATTTTGGGTTCCTCAAGTATTTTTGTAAGTATTCCTTTAGTTATTACAGTATCAATTTTTACTGCAAGCCCTAGTATCTCTACCATTGCTTCTATTCTAGATATAAAAGTGATAAGTGTAAGGATAGTTGAGCCCAGGAAAAGGAAAGGAGATAGAGGAAGATATTAATTTAGATGAGGAAATAGTAATCCCCAATTGGGATATTTACAAGCTTAATCTAGACCAAATGCAAATATTTTGTGAACTCCTCCAAAAGAAGGCTAAACAAAAAAGGCTAAAATAGGAGAGAGATAAAGAGTATAAGATAATTGAAGATGCTAAGAACATTTTGGTAGAGGCTATAGGAATTGAGATTGATTATTCTCAACCTATTTAGTATCAGCTAATAGAAGTAGTCCAATAATTCAATGAAGACATTGATGGACAAGATAAGCTAGAAGAGAAGGCTAAAAAGAAGTTTGACAATAAAGTTCTAGAGCACATTGCTCAGCAGATTGGCATTGATCAAGTAGAGCTCTCTACAATTTTGGTCAATTTAGAAACATCATGTTCAAATGTGTCATCACTTTTTGGGAAGCTATTTGATGTTTCTAGTTTTACAAAGGAAATAAAGGAAAAATTATCCAAAATAGATGAAGATCTAAAGGCTAGTGCTCAATAGCTACAACTTGACCATAGTTCAAGCTTTGTGCACTTCAAGAAAATAAGTCTCTTGTAAGAAATGCAATCATAATTGCTAAGGGAAGAAGCAATGATCAGATCCACATTGATTAACATACAAAACATGATCCCTCCTAATATGTATGCACTACAAAAACATATTGCATTTTCAAAAACTCTAATTCATGACAATAACTTCTTGATTGTAGACCATATGATAGAATTATTAGTAGAAGTAAAAATTACACTTAATACATGTAAGGTCCTATAGAAAAATTGGGATAAAACTTTAGCAATCATTCTTAAGATACATTATGAATTTTTGTCTCCTTTTTGTATTTCTATGTAAATAAAATAGAATAAATCTTTGGCATTATTGTCAGAAAGGGAAAGAAAAGATATATTGGAGAAAGCCATATTCTATGGGGGAGAACTTGCAATAAGTAAGAAATAAATAGAAAGACATGTTGTATATAGCAAGAAGATGTATAGTATAATGTATATACCTTACAAAATCAAATTTGAAAAATCCCAAAAAGAGTATACTCTACCAAGCCAGTATCACATGGTAATGGATATAAGGTATTTAGTTTTGGCTAATAAGTGTTTTTGTCACTAATGCCAAAGGGGGAGATTGTTGACATTTCAATAAAGTGTGCTATTAGTGACACACACTTATTTAGATTGTATATAGCTACTAAGTTCATTATATAGTTCTCGATGTTTTTCATGTAATTCAATTGTTCACCAAGTTCTACTATTGCTACCAAGTCCTTTGGACACATCCTAGTGGCTACCAAGAAGATTTAGTTAATGTAAAGACTAGTAATGTAAACCATGCATTTCAGTTGATGCCGAGTTTATCAATGTTTACCGAGCAGTGTAGTGTTCATTGACTTCATAGCATATGTGATGAGAGTCTAGTGTTAACAGAGCTTCCCAGTGTTAACCAAGAGACTGAGTTTATATTGAGCTCAAGGTGAGAATGTTTATTGAGTCATATAGTGTAAATCAAGAGACTCATTTTATATGACAAGTTTCACAATATCTACCAAGTCACTAGTGTAGACCGAGTTTAGGACTACTTAGAAGTGATCAGTATTGACTGAGCTTCTATGTCTACCAAATACATGGTGATGCCAAGTATTGATAGTGAATACCAAGTATCAGAACCTCACCGAGTCAGTCTTTAGAACTTGAATGTCTTCATGTGGGCTGATTTTGTAACATTTGTGGTAATTTGTATGATGGCCGACTATGTAATTTGTATAATTGGATTAATATATATGTAATGCATTGTTTCATAGCAAAGAGGGTAATGTGTGTTAAAATATGAAGATGTGAATGCAAATTACATCAGAGAAAAGTAGAAAGAGAAAATTGTAAAGGCCACAACAGCATAAGGAGTAGTAGAGACATATTTATCACAGAAAGGTGATCAGTACACAAAGGAATCTCATTTAGCAAATGATGTTGTGGATTAGAGATCTACTACTACTTCATCCTAATAGGTGGATCAATCAAAATCCTTTCACAAGGTGACCTAATAGTCTTTTGTAAATCTCTATACTAAGTGCACACTTAATTGTGTGTTTGTAAATCCTTTCACAAGATGGACCTAGCAATCCTTATTGCTCCTAATAGGGTAGATCATTAGAAGTGATCAATGTAAGCTTTAACAGGATAACTTTATATTATAGTACTAAAGTTGTGGGTATCATCCCCACCCTAGTTTTACTTTCTATTTGGAAGGTTTCTAGGTCACCAAATCTTTGTGTATCAGTGTTATGAATGCTTTCAATTTCCTATGCATGCAATTAGATCAAAATTTATATGATGGATTAAATGCTAATTGAATGGTTGAAATTGTTGACATTCTAAAAGTTACTGATTCACCCCTCCCATCTTAGTAACTTAGCTTAGTCATAAATATTTCCAAAATTGGTATTAGAGCTGTTTGGTTCTCAAGGAGAAAGCTTAACACCTTGAGCAAACATCAAGGCCATGGAGATATTTAGACTTGAAAAAGCCATTGACAATGAAAAGTTGGATTTAGAAATGGCCATTGCCCAACTTAAGAAAGCAAAGGACCAACTCTCTCAATCCTTAAAAATAAGAAAAGAACTTGCAATTCAAATGAATGATCAACTCTACATTGAAGAAAGAATTGAAAAACTTCATTCAAGCAACTCAAATGAAGCCAATGAAGCAATCATAGAACTCCTAGGAAAGAATGGTTCCCTGTAAGAAGAAGTAAGAAAGCTAAGAAGAGAATAAGAAATTTATTTAGTAAGGTTATGTGAAGTCTTGGACTAGAGAAACAAGATAAAAGAAGAGATAGATGGAAGGAACAATGAAATCCAGAACCAATAGCTTTAGCAAGCATACCTTATTGATCAGCTCTCCAATGCAAATAAATAAATCACGAGTCTAGGATTTAAAAATGAAAGAATGAGGAATGATCTAAATTCTGAAAGGAAAATCAATGAAAGAATGAGAAATGATTTGAAACTTGAAAGACAAATCAATGAAACATTGAGGAATGATCTAAACTCTAAGAAGCAAATCAATGAAAGAATGATGAAATCTCAAGTAGGCATGAATCAATTGAATGAGAAAAACCTCTATAGGAAAAAAGGAAAAGTAGGAATTGGATATATAGAAGAAGGAGAATCATCTAAGAAAGGAGCTCAAAAGAACCAAAGACCTACTTGCAATCACTGTGGTAAGATAGGTTATACATCAAACAAGAGTTGGAGTAATGGAAAAGCAAAATTCAATGGAAAATGCTACAATTGAAATCAACATGGTCATAAAGCTAATGTATGCAAAGATAAACCAAAATTTGAAGGAAAATGTTACAAATGTAAGAAACATGGACAAAATTCATCAGAATACAAAACCAAGGTATTGAATCTAGTAGAGAAAATTATGAAAGCAATATTTGGATGGGACTACAACACTTGGTACAAATGTTATTACTATGAAGAATTTGGATACATTGGTATGAATTTTGTTAAACATCATATAAGGAAAAGAGATTCCACCAAAAGATGTTTCATTTGTATAGAACTTGGTCATCTTGCCAAGAACTGCATGAATACTAGTAGAATTGAAGATGAAAAGAAGGCAAAAGCTAATAACATTCAAAAGCAGATGAGATAGCAGTGGGTTCCTAAGTCTACTGAGGATACAAATTCAAGCAATGATGGTGAACTCACTCAAGAAATGGGTGACTACCATTTCTAATTAAGTTATCAAGGGATAACTAGAACTAAGCTATCAAAGAAGACATCCAAAATAATTCCAGATTGAAAGATGATAAATATCCAAATTTGTATTTAGGATATAAAAGGATCATTGAATGGCATCTATATTATTTATTACCAAGTTACCTTTTCTACTGAGTGAGGTCAAGTCATAGACTCTATGATGCAAGGTCAGGAGTTATAAAAATTCATATGGTTATGAAGTCATGAAGACTTCACCAAGTGTTCAATGCCAAGTAGTGGATGACAGTCTGTCAACATATCTACTTTTTTTTTGAGCATTAGTGGAAAAATCTCAACAAAAGGCATGGAATCAAAATCATTTCTTATCATGTAATTTCAAGTGCTATTGTGAAGAGCAATTTTTAGTGCAATCAAAGTGATTTGAGAAAATTTCTAGTGAATTTTTTTTGAACTCTCTCAAACCCTAGCAATTGAAAATGGCATCCAATAGCAGCAAGGTTAAGTGAGGATCTGACATGTTATTTCATGGAGATGAGTGAAAGGTGGTAGATTTCAATCTCACACCTATGGTTATTGAATCCCTAGATCCAAGCGATGCACAAACCCAAATTCCTCCTAAGGTACTTCTTATCAATGATATTCACACTCATTTCAAATGCATTATCCAAGAAATTGGTACACTAGAAATGGATGATGACCTAGGTTATTTATGTGTGAATGGAGTCCTAAAACTCAAGCATCAACATCTGGAAACCAAAGGGTTGACACATATCCCTCACATGCACCAAGAATTTCAAATCAAGTGGATTAGGTTTATTCTTAGCCGGGTGCATAAGGGGCAGCTATGGCTAGAACAACCAATTCTAATGACTAAGAAGATGATTCATTGAATCACTAGCCTCCTTATGCTAGCCAAAGCCAAAATGACAAAAACCCTTAGTCAGGCAGTTTTGGAAAAGAAAACCCTAATTGAAAGGGATGGCAGAGGAATGGAAATCAGTAGTGTCACTAATGCAAAATTGAATTTTGGTATTCATGTCATTACACACAAGACATACAATTCAAGTAGACTAAATAGTGTGTCATGTGAAGTTATGGACTTAGCTCACAAGGTGGTTAAGAATAATTTATCCTACAGCCTTGCCGAGCTATTATTGAGATAGTTCAATAAGAACATGGAAAGCATAAGAACATCAAAGAACAACCCATCTAAGTTTGATTCCTTGTTGAATTGTCTATTCTCTTGTGTTTAGAAATTCTTTCCCTCTAAAGGCACTATAGTAAGGAGAAAATATGTGCCTGTACTCTATCAAATCAATGAGTATATTGCCAAGATTGGTGAGAACTACAACAGTATCATGGACAACTACATTGATGTATTTAGGGAGAAAATGAACAACATGTTTAGAATTCCCAAATAGCTAGTTGAAGACTAGTAAGATGATATATGTTTTATGGTGGATAGTGACAAGGTGTATATTTAGGTAGTTAAGCCTAGAATTGTGTGGGTAAAACCTCCTTGTTATGAGTTCAACATTGATTAAATAAAATATATCATTGAAGCTCTTATCAATGAACCAGTTGATCCTAAGGCTACATAATTTGAAATGTATGATGAAGTGAAGGCTAGGATTGAACTTTGAATAAAAATCCCTTGGGAAGTCAACAAAGGGAAAACAAGGATTACAAAACTAAAATCAAGTTCAGCCTTTTTGTTGACTGAGGGAAAAGTTGAGGATGAGCAAGATGAAGTAGCAAAGGATGACGAAGAGTCTAAGGAAGAAGAACCTTTAAAGAAGAAAGGCAAGGTGATAATCACCAAGCTAGAAAAACCATCTATTACAGTATTCACTAGGAGGTCAAGAAAGAAAGCTAACAAAGAAGGAGGAGACATCATATTTAGAAAACTTCCACCCACCTTCTAGGACAGATTAAAGCAATTGGAAGAAGGAGCAGGGATAAAATTTTTTAAATCATTAAAACATGAGATTAGGACAATAGATGAGTAGAAGTAGATTAAAGACCTTGTGTTGAATAAAATGGGTAAGTGGAAATACTCACCAAATCATCTCGCTTCTCAAGTTCCTACTGAGTTATTAGAAAAGATAAAGCCAAGATGGGATTTTTCTATACAAATTGTCAAGGATATATATGGAAAAACCATGAGGTAGTTATTACTAAGCCTATTAGATGTAGAGGTGAATGAGTCATTGAAGAAAAATGAAGGAAAATTGACTCATGTTTAATACTTGTCTAGTTTTGATTAAGGATATTGAGCATGTTGTGAAGAATGCAACAAATACTTGGAAGAATATATATTTGTTACATAAACCAAGTGATTTTCCATTAATGTCAAAGATGATGATAAAGAAGAAGACAAGGAGAAGGATGAAGAAGAGAATGTTGAAGAAGTAACTCACTTTGACAATGAAGAAGATGAAGAGGATCAAGGAAAAGAGACTACTGAGGAGGAAAAGCAAGATGATGAGAAGACTGAACCAGTCAAGATAGCCATAGTAGTCATTGCCTCAGTTCCTCACTCTCCAAGAAAGCTAATGTCAACATCAAGCATTGAGACAACATCAAAATTTTTTATTGTGATCACTAGTGACATCTCAAATCTCCAATCACTCTTTGTTCCCACTCAGCTTAGCACATCACTGACAGAAGTGACTTCCACTTCGTCCACTAAGCTGTAGATTTTTCCTTCATCTACCAAGTTAAGTACTTTAGTTTTGACCTCTTGAATTTTGAGCACATATATTTTGGATTCCTTAGGTATTTCTGTAAGTATTCCTTTAGTTTCTATAGTATTAGTTTTTACTGCAAGCCCTATTATCTCTACCATTGCTTCTATTCTATATATAAATGTAATAAGTGTAAGGATAGCTAAGCCCAAGGTTCAACTGAGCACAAAATTTTTGGGAAAAGGAAAGGAGATAGAGGAAGACATTGATTTAGAAGAGGAAATAGTAATCCCCAATTGGGATATTTACAAGCTTATTCCAGACCAAATGCAGACATTTGGTGAATTTCTCCAAAAGAAGGCTAAACAAAAAAGGCTAAGAGAGGGGAGAGATAAAGAGTATAAGATAATTGAAGATGCTAAGAACATTTTAGTAGAGACTATAGGAATTGAGATTGATTCTTCTCAACCTATTTTGTAACAGCTAGCAGAGGTAGTCCAAAAATTTAATTAAGACACCGATGGACAAGATAAGCTAGTGGAGAAGGTTGAAAAGATGTTTGACAATAAAGTGTTGGAGAACATTGCTCAGTAAATTGCCATTGATCAAGTAGAGCTCTCTAAAATTTTGGGCAATTTAGAAACATCATTTTCAAATATGTCATCACTTTTTGGGAAGCTTTGTGATGTTTATGGTTTTACAAAGAAAATAATGGACAAATTATCCAAAATAGATGAAGATCTAAAGGCTAGTGCTCAACAGCTACAACTTGACCCTAGTTCAAGATTTGCACACTTCAAGAAAATAGGTCTCTTGTTAGAAATGCAATTAGAATTGCTAAGGGAGGAAGCAGGGATCAGATCCACATTGATTGAGATACAGAACATGATCCTTCCCAATATGGATGCATTGCAAAAACATATTGCATATTCAAAAACTCTAATTCATAACAATAACTTCTCTAGTGTAGATCATATGATAAAATTGCTAGTAGAAGTACAAATTTCACTTCATACAGTAAGGTCCTACAAAAAATTTGGGATAAAACTTTGGCAATCATTCTTAAGTTACATTCTAAATTTTTCTCTCATTTTGGTGTTTCTATGTAAATAAAATAGAATAAATCTTTGGAATTGCTATCAAAAAGGGGGAGAAAATATATAATGTAGAAAGCCATATGCTATGGGGGAGAACTTGCAATAAGTAAGAAATAAACAGAAAGACATGTTTTTTATAGAAGGAAGATGCATAGTATAATGTATATACATTACAAAATCAATTTTGAAAAATCCCAAAAAGAGTATACTCTATCGAGCCAATATCACATGGTGATGGATATAAGGTATTCAATTTTGGCTGACAAGTGTTTTTGTTACTAATGCCAAAGGGGGTGATTGTTGACATATCAGTCAAGTTTTTTATTAGTGACACACACTTATTTAGATTGTACATAGCTACCAATCTCATTGTACAATTCTTAGTGTTTTCCATGTAATTTAGTTGTTCACTGAGTTCTACTATTGCTACTGAGTCCTTTGGACACATCCCAGTGGTTACCGAGAAGATTCAGTTAATGCAAAGACTAGTAGTAGAAACTATGCATTTTAGTTGATGCTGAGTTTATCAATGGTTACTAAGTAGTCCAGTGTTCACCAAGTTCATAGTGTATGTGATGAGAGTCTAGTGTTAACCAAGATTCCTAGTGTTAAACAAGAGACTCAGTTTATACCGAGCTCAAGGTGAGAATGTTTACTGAGTCATACAGTGTAAATCAAGAGACTCAATTTATATGATAGGTTTCATAATATCTACCACATCACCAGTATAGACCAAGTTCAAGACTACTTAGAAGTGATTTGTATGGACTGGGCTTCTACATCTACCAAATACATGATGATGCCAAGTATTGACAGTAGATGTAAGTATCAGAACCTCATTGAATTAGTCTTCAAAACATGAATGTCTTCATGTGGGGAAACTTTTTAAAATTTGTGGTAACTTGTATGATGGTTGAATTTGTAATTTGTATAATTGGATTGATATATATGTAATGCATTGTTTCATATCCAAGAGGGTAATATGTTTGAAAATATGAAGATGTGAATGTGAATTACATCAAAGAAAAGCAAAAGGAGTGAATTGTAAAGGCCATAACAAGATAAGGAACAACAGAGACATATCTATCATAGAAAGGCAATTAGTACACAAAGGAACCTCAATTAGAAAAATAAGTTGTAGATCAAAGATCTACTACTACTTCATCCTAACAGGTAGATCATTCAAAATCCTTTCACAAGGTATACCTAATAGTATTTTGTAAATATCTTTATTGAGTGCATACTTAATTGTATGTTTGTAAATCCTTTCACAAGGTGGACTTAACAGTCCTTATTCCTCCTAATAGGGAAGATCATCAGAAGTGGTCAATGTGAGTTTTAACAGGCTAACTTTATACTGCAGTACTAAAGCTATGGGTATCATCCCCACCCCAATTTTACTTTCTATTTGGAAGGTTTCTAGGTCACCAAATCTTTGTGTCTTAGTGTTATGAATGCTTTTAGTTTCTTACGCATGCAATTAGATCAAAATTTATATGATGGATTAAATACTAATTAAATGGTTGAAATTGTTGAAGTTTTATAAGTTACTGATTCACCCCTCCCCTCTCAGTAACCTAGCTTAGTCTTAAATATTTCTAACATTATATTCATATATTCCATTCTCACTTCCTTGTCTTGCACAAATTCTCTCAAGAAATGATATTTTATTGCAATGTTCTTAGTCTTTGTATGCATCACTAGATTCTTGGATATGTTGATTGTGTTGGTGTTATCATATAAGATAATAACTAGGTCCTTGATCTCCTTCTTCATACCTAATAATAGTTTCTTGAACCACATAATGTTGGAACAATTAACTACTATAAAAAAATTTTTTTTTCTTCTATTGTAGACTGAGACATACAATTATTTTACTTGATTGTCCAAGATACTAGACGTTTTCCAAGAAAAAGTGCTCCACTGCTAGTGCTCATCTTGTCATCAACACTTCCTACCCAATCAACATTAGTGAATGGCTTCAATTCAAAGTTTCCTCTTTTCTTATACCATAAACCATAATACTTAGTACCTTTCATTCAATACCTCATGTTTATTTTGATTATAATCATATGATTTTCTTTAAGATTACTATAGAATCTAGCCACCATACCAATTGCTAATGCTATATTAGGTCTTGTGTGCACTACATACTAAAGTTTTCCAATCATTTTTTTGTATTTAGTTTGATCTAACTCCTTGGAATCATCATTTTTTGAAAGCTTATGTCTAGTAGACATAGGTGTTCCAACTAGTCTAGAATCCTCCATTAAACATTTCTTCAGTATCTCCTTGATGTATTTTGCTTAAGTCATATAGATACCATCCTTCATACAAAAAAATAATTTAACCTCTCCAAACATTGACATTTCAATTTCCATACTCATTTCCATAGATTTTTTTTTCACAAATCATCATTTCTAGTAAATAATGTATCATCCACAAAGATTTCTACCAATAAAATCTTCTTATCTAGTCCTTCTTTGATGTATAGGTTGTTTTTATCATTAGTTCTTTGAAAACCAATCTTTATGAGATAATTATGTAACCTTTCATACCATGCTCTAGGGGCTTATTTGGGATCATCTTTGTGTAGTCTGCAAACCATGTCCCTTTTGCTAGGATTAGTGAAACCTTCTGATTTCTTAATATAGACTTCCTCTTCTAAGATTCTATTCAAGAATGTTGATTTCATATCCATCTGATATACTTTGAATCCATATTTGATAGTTATAGGTTCAAATTTAGTAAGAAAACATGTACCTTTTAATTTGTTCCTTGTCATTTTACAATTTAACTAATCTCCAATGATTTTCTTAGGTGCATGATGCCTTTTGACTTATCCAAAAAGTTTGGGTTCCTTTCTAAATTCACTAGGTTCACCATCATCTTCTAAATCATGCTTAGGTTCTAGTTTCTATGACTCAAGTCCATCAAATGACTTGGTTTGCACTGGGTGAAACTCAGGTCCTTTTGAATATGACTTGGGTCCTTTAGATTGTGACTTGGGTTGCACTAGATATAACTCAACTTGAACTGGGGATTTTGGGGACTCGAGTAGTAAAGACTGTTGATTGTAATTTTCTTGAACTTCAGATAAAGTATCATTCTCATAGTAAAAAAAGTTTCTATAGTTTTTAGGTTCTTTCTTGGTTTGTTCTTTAGACTCTTCTACAAACTCATCAATCTTTACATGTGCACTTTCTATAAATTTGTGAGTAGATAGATTCAGACATTTGCATGTTTTTCTCTTATTGGAGTATCCTAACAATATGCTTTCATCACTTTTCACATCAAATTTTCATTTTCATGACTTCTTTAGAATATAACATTCACTTCCAAATAATTTAAATAACACACATTAGATTTATATCAATACCATACTTCAAAAGGTGTTTGATTTGAATCCTTCTTCAAACCAACCTAGGTTCAAGGTATGAACTATAGTGTTGATTTCTTCCTTCTAGTATTTGGTAGAAACACTCTTCTTTATCATCAACATCCTTGCACAATCCATGATTGATCTATTCCATCTCTCAACAATGCCATTATGTTGAGGTGTACTAGATGTAGGTACCTATCTTTTGATTCCTTTTTCATTGCAAAATTTATTGAATTCATTAGAGATGAATTCACCTCTTCTATCTGACCTTAGACACTTCAGTTTCTTTCTTATTTATTTCTCAACTCTTGCTAGATACCATTTGAACTTTTTAAAAGATTCTAATTTATCCTTTAAATACATAATTGTCATCTTCCTAGAATAATTATCAACAAACAAAATATAGTACTTATGTCTAGTGTAGCTTTCTTGTTGGAAGCATGAACGTTGATGATATTCCTATGGGAGAATATTGTAGAAAAATTATTAAATAATTATTTTGATGATATGTTACATTCATGATGGTGTTTTTCATTGATGTCAACATAGAAATTTTTTGTGGTATCTGACAAAAGAACAATAGTAAAGATCAAGTTGGTACAGACAAATCATTGAGTATTTTCAATAGCGAGGTTAATGGGAGATACTACTAAGTGTCTAGTATATGTAGCTAATTTTAGGTGGTGTACTAGGGGTTTATACTTATCTCTTAATTCCTCTTTTAATGCACAATTCATTGAACTCATTGGAAATGAATTCACCACCCCTATCTGACCTCAAACACTTTAGCTTCTTTGTAGTTTCTTTCACTACTCTTGCTAGATACCACTTAAACTATTGAAATGCTTCAAACTCATCTTTCAAATACATGAGAGTCATCATCCTAGAATTATCATAAAAAAAAAGAATAAAATACTTAAAAGACTTCTTCAGAATGATGGTTCTTTCTTTTTAAACTTGTCTTTCCCATTTTACCAATTTGACAATTTTTACATATGCTCATATTAGGTGTCCTCAGACTAGAAATACCTCTCACTCTTTTTTTATTTCTTATCTTGATTAGATTATCAAAGTTCACATGATGTAACCTCTTATGACATAACCATCTTTCTTCTACTTGAGCCATGAAACACGAACTTTCATTGAGATCTAGATAGAATAGATTACCTTTAATGGTTTGTTCACCAGACCCAACCTAATTTCCTTTTCCATCTAGTAGCTTGGCATTCCCATTCATAAATTCTACCTTGAATCCAATTTTATTCAAATGTACCACACTCAGTAGATTAATCTTTAGTCCTTCAATCCAATAAGCATTATTAGATCTAAGTTCATTGGTTAGTGAGATACAACCTTTTCCTTTTATGCAACAAGGTTCATTGTTTCCAAATCTCACACTTCCTCCATCATAATATTCCATATGTGCAAACTTTTTTTTGTCACCATTCATATGATGAGAGAAACCACTATCAATAATCCATGTATAATTTTCACTAAGATGAGAGATTAGTGTCATTTTGTCTCCTTCATCATCAAATTCATCTTTTACAACAATATACACCATTTCATCATCTTCACTACTATCTGAATCTTTAGCCATAGAAAAAGATTTCTTACCTTTGTCCTTATAGTCCTTGAAGTTCTTGAAATCCTTCTTACCTTTATATCATCTTTTCATCTTTGTCTTCTTTATTTGGACATCTTGTCGCAATGTGTCCAACTTCTTCACAAGAGAAACATATTAAAGGTATTTTACCTTCATACTTTCCTTTTGATATGGGATACCTTCTTACAAGTAATGCTTCAATGGCTTCAAGATCACTATTAGAAATATCCTCCTCTTCACATTTAGATTATTTTTCGTTTGACCTTTTTTCTTTCTTCTTGAGTGTTACCTTGGCTTCAAATGCAAACTCAAAATTTCTAGAACTAGGAGTATAATTATCATAGCTATCTAGTTCAAATTTTAGTCAATCTTCCAACTAGAATATCCAAGTTTATTTTGTTATCTAGATGACATCTCATTTCTTGAATAGAAGACACTCTAATCAAATAGATAGGAAGAAGGGTTTTGAGTTCCTCTAGAGGCTTTGATAGCTCTAACACTAGATTTGATTCTTTCAACATATTTTTCAATGTTTTCATCTTCTCTCATCTTCATTTGATCAAACTGACCTCTCAAGATTTCTATCTTGGATCTTTTCACACTATCATTTCCTCCATAGATATCCTTTAGTATGGTCCACATGGAATCATTAGTAGCACATCCTTTGACCTCATCAAGTTTAGCATAGTTAAGAGTTGATGCTATGTCAATCATCATGACATTATGATTTTTCTTTTTAACAATCTCCTCCATAGTCATTGTACCAATAGGAGCTTTGTAAGATGTGTTTAAATATTTCAGACTTGTATCACTAATGGTTGCTAGATGCAACTTCATAAGTTATTGCCATGGTTCAAAGTAGTCTCTATTCAGCTTGGGAATCTCTCTTTTGTAAGACATCTTGATCTTTACCTTAGGTCCTTGAAACCTTCTCTACAAGCACCAAGAAGCTTTGATACCAATTTTTGGAAATATAAGAGGAGTAATTGAGATTGGAGCATTGAATGAGTTACCACAAAAATAAATTTAGATCCCTTAGATGGCAGAATAAATATTAACTTCAATAAAAATATTGATGCTCGGTAAATGCACAATTAATTGGTTTACACTAGCAAATGATGTAACACAATAAACACTCAAATAACTTAACAACTGCTTAACATGAAAATATTAAGATATTGTCTATGATTAATCTTACTTAACTTAGTTGCATACACATAAAAGAAATAGCATGAATAGAAGTGACACCAAGATTTAACCTAGAAACCTATTTTGAGAAAAACCACCAATTGTAACTAGTTACTAATTTTCACTCTTCTAAAGTGAGCCCTATTAGAAGCCAACCTTGTTAAAGGTTACAAAATACATTTTTGTGTGTGACCCTATTAGAGGATATAATAACCCTATTAGGAATGGCCTTTTTAGAGGTCTTTAGATACTTCAATAGAAATGTCACCTTGTTAGAGGATTTACAAATAGTCGTTAAGCCAACTTTGTTAAGAGATTTAGATCATTGCTACAATGGTTAGAGAGTAGCAATGAGATGACCTGATTCCTGATGCAACTAAATTTCTAATTACAAATCTCAATTCTAGCTTGTATACTTGATCCCTTTATGATCAAATGTATCTTTGCAGCTCCATAAGGACATTCTTCTTATCCTCCTATTCTTTAATATTCTTCCACTTCAATCCTGAACTTGACCTTATAATTATACCTTATGCATTGTCATATTAGCTTGAGTACATCTTAGACTAATTAATATTCAATACCTCATTAACTTGGAAAAAAATTTCCTGTGATAACCAAGTGAACTCAATTAACACTACATCTTTACAACTTTTATTTGCTAATTGAGTGAGATTGGTTAAAACTAGTTCCATCCAAATTTTTCTTTATTGATCGAGTGATCTCGGTTAACACTCATCTTCTTTGAACTTCTCTTTGATGCCTAAGTGAAATTGATAGTCACTAACTTCTGAACTTGGTAAACTTTGAAATGCTCAACTAACACAAGAAACTATCTTCAATTCCTAAGTGAGCTCAGCATACACTGTCTGGTAAAGATATGATATTTTGTGTAACATCAAAGACAATACATAATTAGCCAATTATATTCAACACACATAACCTTATGTTTTGTAATCAATAATTGAAATGAAGAGGCTAATTATTGAAGTATCTAGAAATCTCTTTATAAAACTTTTTAAATAGAGAAGAACTTAACCTAGATCAGATATAGTGATGAAATGAGAAGAGAAGAGTGTGCATGTGAACAAGGAGAAATATGTGAATGATGAAGTGAAAGATCAAGATTAGATCAAAAGTTAGTTAAAATTTTCTATTATCTATTAACGAAGTAAGTGATCTATTTAGAGAAGTGAAAGGGGGCAAAAGAATTATTACACAAAAGGAGAGGATCAATTAGCAAGGAGAAGACTCAAAATTAGCTCACAAAGCATATCAGGAGTTAGGTAGTGAATCAATTCTAAGAAACTTGAATTAGGGTAAATCCCTTAACATAGTGGTCTTAATAGATCTTTGTAAATCTCCTAACAACATCCTTATTTTAATGTAAGTGTTAAATCATTTAACAAGGTGAGACATAGTATTCTCAAATGCTTTTAACAAGGCAGTCCCTAGTAGAATATATAGTCCACCAATATAACTAAGAAGGGGGGTGGGGGGTGGGGCAAATCAATTTTCCAACTATTATCACAATTATCAAACTTAACCATGAGAGTAATATAATCAAAAATTACAACAAGAAACTCATGCATAATAACACTAGCTATTTTAACTAGGAAAATCTTGGATCAAAGGAAAAACCCTGGTGGGGATTGTACCCACAAAATGATGTACTAATGTAAATATTACTTTTTAGAGGATGGACCCTATTGGGAGTCTATAGCAACATTCAGTACATATTAGTTCTTGTTAGGAGACTTTGAATCCCTTTTAGGAGATTCAAATCCTATTAGGAGTTGTAGAAGACAAATAACCCACTATCCAAATAAATTTAGGGGCAAGACTAGTGAACCCACTATCCAAATGATCTTTGTGTTATTCATTGTAGAATAATAGAAATGAATAATACTACTCCTTCCTCTTTCTCTATCCTATTAGTCGAACTTCTACTCCTTCTGATCTTGTAACTAGATCACAACTCTTGCATCCAATAATCCCTTGGACTTCTTATTTGCATTCACTAAACACTCCACTCCTTTTCACACTTTACATTCAAAACAATGATTACTTCTACATTACAAACAAGAAAAACATCTTTCCTTTATACTATATCTTCAAAATAATTCCTTGAGATGGCCTTGAGGCTTTCCTAATTAATAATAATAAGATAATTAATTAATTTATAATTACAAAACACTCTCAGCTCACAGTCTATACAAATTCTTACATGTATGACACTAGGGCTAGCACATTCATTGATGTCATTATTAGATTGTCTTATGTCATTGGCTGATCACACATCTCCATATTATATCTCTCTTAGAAGATATAATACAAACATCAAAAATTGCTTCTTAGGTACTTTGTCTCTATATTTCTCTTTGTAAATTGGGCATATCTTTCGTACATCTTTGACTTAGATACTATGCATTGAACCTTAACATTAGGATGCCATATAGAACATGTCCATGAATTTGCATCACTAGAAAAACAAAACATTATTTGTATAACTAAGATCTATGTGTGCTACTATGTTAGTATTTATAGACTTACTACTATGTTGTCATGAATGACAAACACATACATGAATGCAACATGTCAATCATGTTGGCAATCTCCCTGAGTGTTCTAGCAATGCTCAGGATACTCCTCCAAAGAAATACCATCAACATTCATGCTAACAGATCCCTCATAGGGTAGATATAATATTGTGATCGAATATTGTAACTCTAATAAGATAGATTTATTACTATAGGAGTGAAAATTCTGGGTGTCATCCCCACCCTAGTTTTACCTTCACCTTGGAGGGTTTCTAGATAACAAATATTATGTTATATGTTTATTTTCATGCATGTGATAGATAAGATTTACATGATTATGTGTTGCATAAAAATGTAATAAAGGAGATAACACTAAGCAACTAATGCACATTCCTACATTATGATGCAAAACCTCAAAATATGAAAGAAGACATGTAAATGAACAACAAAATAGCACTATGCAAACCTCATGAAACCATCAAGTGTAGATTATTTCATTGCTCATGGGATGTGGTTGCTCACAAGTCCAACAACATAACAAGAAGGTAGATAGTGCTTCTTCAAAAATGAGGAGAGGGCTCTCCTTTTATAGGAAAATGGATGCAATGGATGGCTAAGATTGAATGCAAGATGGAGGGCTAGGATCCTTCAGGATTGATGAGGTGTCAATGAGGTGGAGGCCAAGCAGACTCCATGTGGATTAGGGTTTTGACCATTCAAAGGGGGAAAGATTCTCACACATGTGTGAGCAACCTTTGATGTGACATGTCAATGACCGGTGTAAGAGGTGTGTAAGATCATGTTTCCTCACACATGTGTGAGACACCTTTGAAAGTGATGGGTCAATGGCATGTGTCAGAGGGTTGGAGGCTCAAGGTTTCTCACACATGTGTGAGACACCTTGGTTCACATGTGAAGGGGGACAAGATTGTAAGTGTGTAAGAGTCACATGTCACATGTGAGTAGGGTTTGCTAATCCTTTAATTAGGATTATGCAAATGATTAATGATGTGATTAGATGGGAAACTAAGTTTAATTAATGGGAAAGTGGATAAATAGGTTGACCTAGGTTAGAAGGATGGCTTAGGTTAGGGAAGTGAGGTTAGGTGAGGGTTAAATAAACCTTAGTTTATTTAAATTAGGGTAAGGAAAACATAATTAAATAAATGTAAAATTTATTTAATTAAGGCAGGGGAATTAAATAAATAATGAATATTTATTTAATTGGCTAGGAATGGGTTTTGGACAAATTTTGGTGTCTACATTTTGCCCCTCTTTGATATAGCATTAGTAATGTTATATCAAAGAAGAATAAAATATAGTGGCTGGAAGGATAAGACTAGTATCATGATGCCCCAGTCATGGAAGGATGAGGAAGGATGACGAAGGTGGAAGGGTATGCCCCCTCGAGAGGACATGCAGGTTAGGAGAAAACAGATGTTCTCTCGAAATGGAATGGAGGGGAAAATGAAAAGAATGATAAAGCTATGCTGCAATGGTGTGAACAACCTAAGTTTGATATTGTACTCAACACTATGCACCAAGCTATGAGGAACCAAGATGACGATCTGTCCAGTACGTGATAAAAAATGGGTCTAATACAACCATATGTCTTATGAAACCAAGGTATGGAAGATCATGATTCCTGGGATAATAGGATGCAAAGACCATGATACATGCAAAAAATGATAATGCTTACAAGTAACAAGCAACCATGCACAAAAGACCAAAAGCAAACCACCATTTTGCCCCTAGTCAACCTAAAAACCCATTAATGGATCGATTGATGATGATTCATTAAGGATGGCAAAGCTAATGCTAAGCATAATGCAAATCCAAGGATTGGGAAGGATTCATCCCATGATAATGATGTTTGAATATGGTCAATGGATTATCAGCTGATCAGGTCAAATGGATGAATTGATTAAGGATTGATGTACAAGATTACAAGATTAGATTGATTGAATTAGTATTGATTGCATAAGTTAGATTTTTTTGATTTTATGATGGATAGAAGAATGAACGTGGATGAGATTGGAAGAATGATGTTGATAGGATGAAGAATGATGAGAGTAGAATATATTTGATGTGAAAGAATTAGAAGAATTGAAAATTGATTGAAGAATGAATGAATTTGATTGAAGTGATTGGAAGAATTGGATTGAATGTGATATGAAATGAATAGAATGGATAGAAATGAATTGATTAGACGAATGTGTGAGAGAATGGATAAAATGAATGGATTGAATGAATGTGAGAGAGAATGAATAGAATGGAACCAATGACAAGGGAGGGTCGAGGTATGGTAAATGGAGGAAAAGCAACGTGATGTTGGTGGATATAAGGAATAGTGAAAAGATATGAGGGGCCAAATGATATGGTGTTGGAAAAATGTAGAGCCAAGGACCATGTTTCAAAGGAGTCCAAATGAAGCCCCATAACAAGGGTAGGAGTA
Organism: Cupressus sempervirens; assembly: GCA_028749045.1. Lineage (NCBI taxonomy): Eukaryota > Viridiplantae > Streptophyta > Pinopsida > Cupressales > Cupressaceae > Cupressus > Cupressus sempervirens. The sequence goes on along the minus strand of CM053786.1, from coordinate 128,793,800 downwards.
TGGTGGAAAATATGGTGGGAAAGGATGCATGAAAATGGAAGGATAGTGCAAAGGCTAGTGTATGGAGGAAGAGAAGGCATGTGCTCTTCCAAAGAATGTATGAACATTTTGATATTGTGCCTCTAGTATGGATCACGAGCATGGGGATGAAAGTGACTAAATAAGGGATATGGGAGGGAGGGTATGAAAAAGGGATAATGATATGAAGGGTATGGATGAAATGTGGAATATGAAGTGGAGGAAGGGTATGGATGGGATAACCAAGACCAAGGACATATGAAAGGGGGAAGGAAGCATGTAGGAGTATGGATGGAAAATGGATGAACATGAGAAGGACTATGGAATGCGAGATATGGAGCATATGTCAAGATCAACTATATCGATGAATTATGGATGATGTGCAAGGGATATGGAAAGTTAGAATGAGTGGATGGAAGGAATAGGATAGTCAAGATCAAAGATGGAAGCAGAAAATGAATGGTAGATGGAAGCATGGAAGATATGTACGTAAGTGTAGTATGGATGGAGCTTGCCCCCGGTGTAGAGTGCAAGTGGAAGAGGAAAAGTGAATGGATGGATAAGTGGAAGTGGAAGGCAATCGATACATGATAGGAAAATGAAGGGAGGAATCAACCATATATTTACATGGATGGTATCCCTTGATATTGTTCATTTCATTTTTATTTGCAAGGAATTTTTATAATTTTCTCCTAGATGTTGATAGGATAGGGAACAGAGGAAAATGGCTTATGAAAAAGGTTAGATCAAGGGGGTGGAGTAGGTGGGAAGAAGACATGGTTGATGGATGCTAGGTTGGAAGACTTGTGAGAGAAGGGATGAAGGAGGTGGAAAGATCAACATTGGCACACACCTTGAAGGGTGATGGAAAGGAGGAAATTTTGGAGGATATGTAGGAGTTGATTTTGGGGTATAGGGACCCAAAATGGATGAAGGAGATGACGGATTTGGAAAGGTGGATTTGGGTACATAAGGACCCAAAATGGAGATGGAAGATGGAAGCGTGGATGGATTATGAATGTGAGAAGCCTTTGGATTAGCAGAATTGGATGTCAATGTGAATCTTTCTTTGAGATTCATTACTACATTAAGTAGCTTTGGTATCCACAAAATTTTTGCATTTTTGATTTTCAGCCTTTGTGGCCTTTTGATTGTGCTTTGGATCAGATTTTTCTTTTGTTGAACATGTTGTTTAGAGGGGACATGTTGATCCTTGGGCTTTTGTGGATTTTTGGCTTCATTCGCTTTTTCTTTAGCATCCAATTTGCTTCCATTGGCTATGGTATGGGTGCATGAAGGTAAGTGGGATGGAGAGCATATGGATGGTGAACATTGGAAGGAAGTCAAGGATGTGTGCCTTTGTTGATCTTTAGGAGCATGAGGGGATGAAGTGGAAAACATGGATATGGTAGATGGATGTATGTAGGGACCCAAAATGGATGGAAGGGGTGAAGGGTTTAGCGGTGGAATATAGGAACCTAGAATGGATGGAAGTGAGGAAGGAAGGGGAATATGGATATAAGGTCCTAAAATGGACTTGGAAGATGAATGATGGAAGGCTTTAGATTTGGAAGGACGAATTTTGAATTGTGTACCAACATCTTGAGATATTATTCCTTCAATGGGATACTTATTATTTTTAATACAAGATGCGAGTCCAAGTATATGGGGTTCATGAGGGGATTGGATGGGTACGATAGGGTCATGTGGACGATTAGGATTATGAGGGCTAATAGGATCGTGATATGGAGTGGGATCATGAAATGAAAATGGAGAGGTGCTTTGATCTTGACTTGAAAGAGGATCATGTGGCAGAATGCATGGATCGTGAGATGGAATAGGTTCATGAGATGGAGTGATTTGATCTTGACATGGAGGAATAATAGTGGATGGAGTGGAAGGAACTTCAATATGAAGGGGAGGATCTATGGATGCTAACTTGTGAGATGGAATGGAATTGGTGGAACATGGAATCTCTTGATCTTGATTAGGAAGGGAATCATGAGATGGACTAGGGGGGATAAACAGATCTTGAGGGATAGGGGAAGGATGGGATGGAAAAATGCTCGGATCTAGAGGAGAAGCGACATCTATAATGTCATGCTTTGGATGAAGGTCATGAGATAGAATTAGGGGTATCACTTTGGGTGATTGGATCGCTTTATTTTTTTCTTTACACTTAGCCAAGAGTGATCTGAAAAACCCCTTACGAGGTGGGGGTGAGGTTTTTGGAGGATTAGAATTGTGTGAAGGATTAACTATGGGTAGGGGATTGCATGGAGGATTGGGGTTGGATGGGACATGAGCACTATGATCTTCGAAACATGGGGGAAGAGGACACATGGCATGGAAAGTGGCCTCTTTCTGTTGGCTTGCCAATAGATAATTCTTTAATTGTTCAATTTCCATGGCAAGGGCATTTGTGTTGGAGGAAGTGTGTAAGCTAGGAATGGAATTGTATGGAGTTGAAGGATAATGAGGTGGATTTCCCTTGTCAAAGGTAGAAGAATAATGAACATGAGATGGATTAGAGTTGGATATGAAATGTGAAGGATGGATTTGATATGTAGGTTGAATGGGAGGTATAACTCCATATTGTCTTTGAAGATTGTCAACCATGTGATTAAGCACATTCAAATCCATAGATGTTAGAAGAAGAGTGATGAAAGATTTGATGATGGATGGAAGATGAACTTAGGACTAGGAGCTTTGGACTTTGACTTGATTTGAATTAGATTTGACTTGATATTGATTTGAATGAATTATATTTGATTTGATTTGATTTGATATGGATATTGATGTTGATGAGGGTTTGATTTGATTTGATAAAAACCCTATCAGATTGAATGTGAGATTTGAATGAAAGTCCAATGTTTATGAAAATGCTCCTATGACCAAATTAGAAGACTTGTGAAAGATTGAATTAGAAGAAGACGAATGAAATTAGGAAGATGGATTATGGAAGAATATGTAAATGGATTGAATTAGAAATTGATTAGAAATGAATGAATTTGACAAGGGATTGGATTAGAAGAATGATGATGTGAAGGATTGAATTAAGAATGCATTATGAGATTGGCAGAGGAAATTGGATCTAGATGATGATGAAACATGACTAGGATGAAGATTACAGATTAGATTGAATGGTGAGGAAGATAAGGAAATGATGTGGACAAAGAGCGATGATTAAGACATCAAGGAAATGGTTTGAATGATGAAGACATGAGATGGATGAGGGTGATGAATTGGATGGAAAGAAGATGTGACGTGGAAGTGATGTGGAAAAATTGACTAAGAGTTCTTAAACCAAGACTTTTTTTTTGTTTTTGATTTTTTTGGATTTTTGAACTTTTACAATTTTTTTGGATTTTTATGTTTTATGATTTTTTGGATTTTTTAGGTTTTAAGATGCAAAATCAAACAAGGAAATATGTACAAGGTAAGTGTGTTTCAAACACTCAAGAATGTCAAACACACCAACAATCCTATAAGGTTTTGACTAGGATGTACAAGGATGAACTAAAGGGCATCCTCGATATACGCAAGGTACATGAGGCCCAAATCTGTAGATGAAAGAAAATACTGCCACATAGCTGGGTTGAGACGGTAACCCAAATCTTCTCCTTCACTTCCCAAAGGTATAAAGTTCTTTGGGGCTTAGCCAAGAGTGACAATATTTTGCTTCCAAGAGAGGTGTCTTTCGATTCACCTCCCGATTTTTATACTCCGCCAGAACATGGGAGTTGAGGTCGTCCCAAGGGGCGATGAAATTCCCAAGTAGGCCTCCTAAAAAAAAAGAAAAACAAGACCACTTATTTCTTGTGCACCCAAGATCACCCGAATGCTCAAGGGGAGAGAATACGTAAGTGGCCTTGGGGTTCAAAAAGACACGCGTTTGTTCCCAATGAAACTTTAGGTTATGTAGTCTACTTGAAGACACATGTGTTGAAAGCATACAATGTTCTTTCCAACTTGAAATAGCGCCAACGTAAATGAAAATGCGAATTTGTCAAAAAGAAAGTAAATCGAGCGTGTATATAAGCAAATTTGCTGAAAATGAAATCAATTTCCCTTAAGGCATTCAAGATTGTGTGAGTTCATTTTAAGCACCAAGCCCAAATGTGATCTAGCCTAGGCATACATGTCCATTTCCTTAAGGCATTCAAGATTGCGTTCGATTGTTTTAGCGTTTAACCATGCATTCAAAGACAAGTGTTTAGGCATAAAAGTTCATTTCCAAAAAAAATTGACACAAAAATCTGCAAGCAATATGGTTAATGAGAAAATATCCCTGTAAAAACACAAGTTAGGGTAGCGAAAATGTAGAGCAAATGTGAAACAACCCTGCAATGAAAAGGTTAGCACAAAGTTTGGAATTTGAATAAAAAATAGAGGTCTAAACTACATCAAAATTTCATGAAACCAATATCATCATGATGGGCTTGGAATCAGCTTTTCGACAATATTTTGTTTTACAAAAACGGAGCTCGTATGCTCGAGTTATGAGCAAAAAACCAAAGGCTACTCCTTATGGTCTTAGAGGGGCATGGAATGCTAATGCAGTGCTGACATCAGCAACCTGCGAGCAAAAATTTGACGGTTAAGAGAAAGTTAAGCAATTTTTTATTTTTTTTTTAAACTTTTGTGCTTAAAAAAAAGTGAAATCCCATTTTATTAAAAAGATAAATTGTGTTGTTTATTGCAATTTGAAATATGAAAATGAAAAACAAAAAATAACAAGGAATTGGGCAGGAGATCAGGTCAGAATGGAGGGTTAATAATGGAGGGTTTGAGCGGGCAAAGGGGACTATGGCAGCGAGCTGAGGGAAGGGGAGGAGTGGCTGCGAAGTAGAGGCGTGAGTGGTGGTGGTGAGTGGCGACATTTTCAAAGGGGGCCGAGCACGGTGGAGGAGCTCGCAGGGGAGGGGATCTATAGTGGAGGTGGGAGGAGGTTGTGCCAGTGGAGGGAGGGGTTTTATGGTAGCTGAGGCCATGGGTTTCTCGGTTCGTGGGCACCGCCTGCGGGTGGTGTAGCGGCCGTGGGGAGGGAAGTAGAGAGGGTCGTTGGGGGAGTACCGAGAAGGGCAGTGAGGAGGCGGGAATGGGGAGCAGTTGGGAAAAATGCAGATGGTTGCGCTACTCACGGGTGACGGGAAGGGGAGTGGGGGCAGCCACACGGTGGAACAGGTTGCGGGCAGTTATTTCGGTGGTAGGAGGCAAAGAGAGGCTATAGCGATGCAGAATGTGGCAGAGCGAGGGCGGTGATGAGGAGGGGAGGCAAGACGAGAGCCGCATGGTGGAGATGAGTGGCAGGGCCACAGAAAAAGGGAGAAGCGAGGGATCCGCCGGGGGATTTACAGAGGGGAGGTGGCGCCGGGGATGGGAGGAGAGGTGTAGCGAGCCGCAGGTTGCACCGCTGGCGAGCATCGCTGTAGGTGGCGCCGCAGTGGTGGCCTGCGGCCACAAACCAAAAAGAAGTTATTTATTTATTTATTTATTTTTGAATATATATATATATATATATATATTTTAAACTATCCTACCCCTATTAAACTAAACTAAGGTCTTTTTTTTTTTTAAAACAATATATATATATATATATAAATATATATAATAATATATATATTTATATTGCTAACACATATATAAAAATGATTTAAAAAAAAGCATAAATAAAGATGAAACACACTTGTTTGTTTTTTTTTTTTTTTTAAATTTTTGATTTAAACTAACCCCACTTTTTAATTTAAACTAATCATATATGAAACAAAATAAGACCCACCCCACCACTTTTTTTTTTTTTTCAAACAATTTATATATTAACAAAAGGGAGTTTTTTTTTTTTTTTTTCTAATAACGAAGAGTATATTTCCAATGTATATACACTTTTAAAATTTGAAAATAGAGCAATAGGAAATGAAATATCTAATGTTATATGTCAAAAGACTTCCCTTAGGTCCTCCAATTGCAATGATGGGCTTTATGGCTTGATTAGGCGCTCCTAATGAAACTTGACCTCCAAATGCAAGTCTTCAACCTACAAGCTTGAACACTCAAAAACACATTAGATGGTTAATTCGAACCCGTGAAGTGGGTCCCACCGGGCATGCCAAAATGTGTTGCATAAAAATGTAATAAAGGAAATAACACTAAGCAACTAATGCACATTCCTACATTATGATGCAAAACCTCAAAATATGAAAGAAGACATGTAAATGAACAACAAAACAACACTATGCAAACCTCATGAAACCATCAAGTGTAGATGATTTCATTGCTCATGGGATGTGGTTGCTCACAAGTCCAGCAACATAACAATAAGGTAGATAGCACTTGTTCAAAAATGAGGAGAGGGCTCTCATTTTATAGGAAAATGGATGCAATGGATGGCTAAGATTGAATGCAAGATGGAGGGCTAGGATCCTTCAGGATTGATGAGGTTTCAATGAGGTGGAGGCCAAGTAGACTCCATGTGGATTAGGGTTTTGACCATTCAAAGGGGGAAAGATGCTCACACACGTGTGAGCAACCTTTGATGTGACATGTCAATGATAGGTGTAAGAGGTGTGTAAGATCATGTTTCCTCACACATGTGTGAGACACCTTTGAAAGTGATGGGCCAATGACATGTGTAAGTGGGTTGGAGGCTCAAGGTTGCTCACACATGTGTGAGACACCTTGGTTCACATGTGAAGGGGGACAAGGTTGTAAGTGTGTAAGAGTCACATGTCACATGTGATTAGGGTTTGCTAATCCTTTAATTAGGATTATGCAAATGATTAATGATGTGATTAGATGGGAAACTAGGTTTAATTAATGGGAAAGTGGATAAATAGGTTGACCTAGGTTAGAAGGATGGATTAGGTTAGGGAAGTGAGGTTAGGTGAGGGTTAAATAAACCTTAGTTTATTTAAAATAGGGTAAGGCAAAAGTAATTAAATAAATGTAAAATTTATTTAATTAAGGGAGGGGAATTAAATAGATAATGAATATTTATGTAATTGGCTAGGAATGGGTTTTGGACAAATTTTGGTGTCTACAAATTATAATAAGTTTATTATTAAAGCCTTTACATACACAAGTTAGCTAATGAATGATTTAGTGAAAAGTAGAAGTGCTATTCTAGAAATTGCCATGAAAGGAGATTCAATGGGTGCAAAATCCTTGATAATACCCAAAGTTATTATGATTCATGATGTTAGGAGTTGTTACATGTGTAAGATCAAAGAAGTAGGAGACTATGAGATCAAAAACGCATATGAGAAGTTATGTAATGAAGGAATCTTGAAGGATGAATTTAAAGTTATTGAAAGAAAAGGGTTAACTCATGCCCTAGAATATCCATGAGATTTCAAGGTTGAATGGATTAACATTATTTTCAGAAGAATCTTTGATATGAAGTATTGGGTATAGAATGGACCTATGGAGATCACAAAGAGAATGACCTATAAAGTTACTGGCTATCCAACCCTAGATAAGAAGAAAATCATGTGATGTGTTAGCCCTAGTTTTTGCACCCTATTATTTATGATTTCTGTAATGTTCTCAAAAATTTCTAATAGTTATATCTTTTGAATCATTGTGGAAAGTTTGAATTAAACCCTAGTATCAGCATGAAATACCTCAAAAAACCTTAAGTCCTACTCTTATATTTCTTTATTAGGGTTTTTTCATTATTTAATTTTGAAATATTTGAAATAAGGTTATTTCCCTAACTCATGTCTCTACTCAATGTGTGGTTTTGTTGTGGTTAGCCCATGTTTTGTAAATTGCCTATTCTTAACCCTCATGATGACTTGTTATTGTAATCATTGATCTCCTTGAAAATCCATGGATATTGCATTCTTGCAAAATAAAGTGCAATGTTTTTAATCAAAGCGAGAAAGCAAGATGATGATGCATGTCTAATCGGCCTTGAGGAATGCAAGATTCAACAATTTAATAATAACCCTCTAGTCTTGCCAACATTGATGACTCTCACATTCTTGCAAAATGAAGGTGTTTGCAATTTAACCAAAGTAATAATGCAAGGACTTGCCACATGTCCCTATGGGTCCATATTGCATTCAATAGCTTAAAGAAAAAACACTTTCCTCAATGGTAGCTTTAGATGAAGATCCATGATGGTCGTATCCTCACAAAGTCAAAGTACAAGGTTTTTAAGTAAAGAGAGAATGCGAGAACTTGACATGTGGAATGTGTGGGACCAACTTGTGTTATAAGTTGCAAAAGGGATTATTTCAGCATAAGGTAACAAATGGCATATTGTGATTCTCTTTGAGGACTAATTATGAAAAAGGTTAATAACTTCTCCCAACTGTCACATCAAGAAAATATTAATGGTTCTTGCATCCTTGCAAAATAAAGATGTTTGAATTTTACCCAATGCAAGAATGCAAGGACTTGCCACACATACCCATGGGCTAGTCTTTTAATAAAATAGAAGACAAAGATCTTAACCATCCAATACATGAGGATCTATGGTGCTCACTCACAAAATGAAGATACAAGAATTTTAACCAAAGAGAGAATGTGAGGGAATGACACATGTCTCAGTGGACCCATTGCTAGAAATGAATGTTAAGACAACAAGGGTGCTTCCTAATCATTAGATGTAAAAGGATCAAGGGATGTCGTATTCTAACAAAATGAAAATGTTTGGGTTTTAACCAAAGAAAAAATATGAGAACTCAACACATGTCCCACTAAGTAAAAATTGACACAGCATTAAATTTTAATCATAGCCATCAAGTTTTCCAAATCAAAGGCCAATTTTCAAATTCTTAGAGTAACATGCACAATTCAGCTATTCGAGTATTAAAGGTGTTTTAGGGAAATCTCATATGAATGAATTTTGCATAAAGTCTATAACTCATTCCTTAACTTGTTAGAAAGAAAAGGAGATTTGAAGAATAGTATAGAAGAGGTTGGATCTTTGGTTTCCATATAGTGAATTATTGCAAAAAAATTATCTTCCTTAGATCAAACGACTTGTGAGTAAGTACCTTGACATTATAGTGAAGAGTTTTTGGTTTCAAATATTATCTAAATTGATACAATGCCTCTCAAAGGGATTTTTCTAGAAATATAGACTATCAACATAGAAATGTGCATGATGATTTTCTCAAACAAATAACCCTTTCTACTAATGAAATAACAAAAGGGAAAAAATTGGTTCCCAAGAATCCTATATTGTTAATTGATGAGGGTTTCTATGACAAGGAAAACTGGCTAAGAGATGTAGACACATCAATGGGTGGTTTGGAATTATTTAGGAAGTGGCTTTCACAGAGAAATCATGATACATCACTAAGGGATGTCTAGGGGTTTTTAATGTCCCCACTAATAGCATTAGTTAGGGAAAAGTAATACTTGGAAAAATAAATTTTATAATCACAATAATAATAAAAATAATTAGGCTATTCTACTCTCTAAGTTAACCCATATCTTAAGGACATCTCTAGATCAGGCTTCATAGCTCATAGCTACTTCGTCATCATCCTGGGAGCGTACCCCTTAAGATTCTTCTTGGATGGACATCATCTCTCCAAGGGAAATGACATATGCATATGTTTGATAGCATTAGAGTATTGTAGCAATAGGAAGAATTCTCGACCATGGTGGTCAGTTCAAGGTGTTAATACCTTGCCACCCCCATTCTTCAAATCTTATAATTCTCCTAATAGATTAATGTATTATTACTTAATTATCAGCCATGGAAAAAAATGGAGATCTTAATATCTCCATGCTTCATGCTTCAATACCAAATCTCAGCCATGGTGAACAATGTAGATATTAATATCTCACATGCTCCATGCTTTGAGTTCACATTGATATTGATGGTGTTAACCCATGAGCTAACACAATATTATCCATAAGTATTGTTCATAAATAAACTCATGAACATACCTTTCTCATCTTCTTCTTTTCCAAGAGTTGCACCCTTTTATAGTACAAATCCTTTGAAAAGTCACAACACTTCATAGTTATAATCCTTTTGAAAATTCACAACCCTTCATAACTAAAATCCTCTATAAAAGTTCCAATACTTTATAATTAAAATATTTTTGAAGAGTTGGAACTATTCATGATTATGACCCTTTCAAAGGTTCACATCCTTTAAATATGATTAATACCTTTTTCAGAAAGTCACTTCCTTATTTTCTTCATATTACTTTCCTCTTCCATTTTTCCGTTTGAACTCCTCTCCTCTTCTCTTCCTTTTCTTCCCTCTCTAAAATAAACTCTCCTTCCTTTTATATCTTAATTTTAAGGAGTCATGTCTATTTGTTAAACATCTCTTGAATTTTCATTAGATTTAGTTAATTTATATTATTCTATGTTATATTATTTATTTACTTATATGTGTTTATTTTATTTATTATTAAATTCTAGTTAGAAAGTTATCATACTTTCTACAATATTGTCTCTTGTATTTAATTTTATTTCTTTCTTTCTTTACTCAATGAAATTTTATTATTTTTTAATTATTTAAAATATCATACTAAATATTATATTATTGATAATATATTAAATAATTATTATTTCCTTGGTTTATAGTTTAGTATTGTTTTTAATGTAACTTTATTATTTATTTAATAACATTTTATTATCTAATTATTATTAAAATTCTATCTTTAAATGGGGTTATGATAGTCCAACCTTCCTCAAATTGCTTTTCCTCAAGCAATTAGATTATTTCTTTTGTTGAGTTGAGCTATATACTTCTTTTAGTCTAAATTATTTGGTTTCTATCATGGATATGTTTGAATCCTTTCTGATAGTCATTAACTTTCTACATTATTCTTTTATATAAATTATTTTTCTAGATTTTCTTTAACCCTATAGGATGGAAAGATCATGCTCTAATACCATTGTAATGTCTCCACTAATAGCATTAGTCAGGGACAAGTAATACCTACGAAAAAAAATGTTAGAATAACAATAATAATAAAACTAATTATATTATTCTACCCTCTAAGTTAACCCCAATCTTAAGAACATCTCCATATCAAGTTTTATAGCTCATAGCTACTTTGCCATCATCTTGGGAGCACACCCCTTAAGATTCTTCTTGGATGGGCATCCTCTATCCAAGGCCAATGACATATGCATATGTTTGACAACATTAGAATATTTTGACAAGAGGAAGAATTCTCAGCCATGGCGGTTGGTTCAAGGTGTTAATACCTTGCTAACCCCATGCTTCTAGTATTATAATTCTCCTAATAGATTAATGTATTATTACTTGATTATCAACCATGGCGAATAATGGACATCTTAATATCTCCATGCTTCATGCTTCGATATCGAATCTTAGCCATGGTGGACAATGTAGTTATTAATATCTCACATGCTCCATGCTTCGAGTTCACATTGATATCCACGGTGTTAACCCATGATCCAACACAATATTATCCACAAGTATTGTACATAAATAAATTCATAAACATAATTAAACAAATACAATTCATAAATATACCTTTCTTACCTTATTCTTTTCAAAGAGTCACACCCTTTCATAATACAAATTTGTTGAAAAGTCACAACATTTCATAGTTATAATCTTTTCAAAAAGTCACAATCCTTCATAACTAAAATCCTTTGGAATAGTTCCAATACTTTATAATTAAAATATTTTTGAAGAGTCACAACTATTCATAATTATGAGCCTTTCAAAGGTTCACATCCTTTCAATATCATTGGTACCTTTTTAGAAAGTCACTTCCTTATTTTCTTCATATTACTTTCCTCTTCCATTTTTCCTTTTGAACTCCTCTTCTATTCTCTTCCTTTTCTCCCCTCTCTAAAATAAACCATCCTCCCTTTTATATCTTAATTTTAAGAAGTCATGTCTATTTGTTAAACATCTCATGAATTTTCATTAAATTTAGTTAATTTATATTATTCTATGTTATATTATTTATTTACTTACTTATATGTGTTTATTTTACTTATTATTATATCCTATTTAGAAAGTTAACATACTTTATACAATATTGTGTCTTGTATTTAATTTTATTTATTTATTTATTTACTCATTGAAATTTAATTATTTTAAATATTATACTAAATATTATTTTATTAATAATATAGATTAAATAATTATTATTTCCTTGGTTTATAGTTTAGTATTATTTTAAATCTAACTTTATTATTTATTTAATAACATTGTATTATCTAATTATTATTAAAATTTTATCTTAAAATGGGGATATGATAGAGTTTGACATTGAAAATTTGGTTGTCCTTGGTATTTTCATGGATGATGATTTGTTGACAATGTTGGCAAAAAGGTATGATCTTATGTTGAGGGTTGCAAAGAACAAAGCTGGAGATAAAAATTTTAGGGCAACAACTGAAGTAATCAGAGAAGTCTTTATGTTGATCCCAAACCTTTCATTTCATGAAAAGATTGACTTGGATGATCTATAATAAAGGTATGATGCTTAGAGAATATATCTTTGAGGAGGAACATTAAAAGAACATTTTGCAAAGGTATGGAATCTTACACTTGTGACCTGTCACACCCTAGAGCCCTTATTAGAAAAGTAATTCAATCCTAGGCCATAGGCCCTTTATATTTCCCTTTACAAATATTTGGCATGGATAAGAAAGACCATATCTAAGGGTCTTTAGTTTTTATGATTTATCAAACTTTGTAGCATGGTATAATCTTTAGTTTTTTTTAAATTTTGCATCTTACTTAACTGAGGAGATACATAATGGACTAATTGGCATCAATAAGGGTAAGGTTGATAACCACTTTTGTATACAAGGGTATTTTTTTCTTTACAAAAGACATGAAACTAGAGCTAGAAAAGGATGGAGAGAAGCTACACGTTTAGCTATGGAGCACAAATATGACTTTGGAAGTCAGAGATGTTGGTTTTGTCTATTTTAACATATATTGTGCATCAAATACAAGCATGTTGTTGAGTGGAGACAACCCTCAAATTCCTCAACCCTTATTGGAGCTTATTAGGCCTAAAGATCATGCTAAGGGATTAAAGGCTAGACACAACTAGGGAGACATTATCCCTTGCTCAGTTTCAAATGTGTTTAGAGTATATGGTCTCCAAGGGAAACCTCATGTGTGGTAGGTTGGTGGACTTGAAGAAAGGGAGTTGGTGTTGGAAGTATGAATGTTGATGATATTCCTATGGGGAAGTATTGTAGAAACATGATTAGATCATTATCATGATGATATGTTACATTCATGAGTGTGTTTGTCATTGATGTTAACATAGCAATTTTTTGTGGTATCTAATAGAAGAACAACAGAAAGATCAAGTTGGTACCAATAGACAATTGAGCATTTTCAGTAAGCGAGGTTAAAGGGAGATACTACCTAGTCTCTAGTATATACAACCGACCTTGGAAGCATAAGATGTTAAGTCTGGAAGAGGTTATGCATGTAGACACCTAAATTTGATTACACCGCTTTGGTAATCCTATTTAGTTATCTCTAAAGGCATCATTAATTAAATTCCTATTTAATTAATTCTTTTGCCATCCCCTAGCTGATTAATTTAATTAATCATCTATAGTCCTAATTGATAAATCAAATAACTCATTATTTATCAATTAATCCTATTCTCCTATCTAATTTCAAAACCCTCATTTATTAAATAAATCTATTTGATAAATAAAGCCCTCAAATTTAATAACCCCTAAACTATTCTAAACCCCCTTTTTAGCCTAATCCACCCCATCCACCCATACTAACCAAGCTTAGCCACTAACTCACCCACCCTCATTGAATGTCATCCACTTGCATATCTCTAACAAGCTTAGTCTAATCTTAAATCACCTCTAATCCCCCCCTAACCTTTTCACATTCTCTAAGTAAGCTTAAGACTTTCCTAAGCCAAGCAAAGTCAACAATCTCAACTCCCTCCAAAATATCCCAACCACTAAGCTTTGAATGCTCTTACAAAGGCCATAAAGACTCTTACAAGCCCATTCATTGCTCTTACAAGCCATTATGAAGGGTCTTTATAAAAATATTATCCCTTGAGCCTCCTTTGTTGACTCATCCATCCCCTTGCCTCCATCCACTCACCTTGTGACATGTGTCACTTCTTGGTTGGTGCTAAACAAGCACAATCCATGTGCTCCCCTTTGAGTGCATCCTAGCCCTCCTTAAGCTTTCATCTCTCCTTGTATCTTAACCCTCCATCCTTCAAGCCCTTAGCCTATAAATTGAATCCCCTCCCAAGCCATTTCATCACAACCTTTAATCCAAAGTTATAATGCTAGTTTGAGAACCAAAAGCCATCAACCATACCCTTATAATGCCAAATTGAGAGCTCACAAAGCTATCAATTTGCCATTTACTCATCCCCACCATTGAAGCATAGAGAAAGTTTGAGCATACATACCAATCATTTATTTAGACTCATCCTTAAATCAAGTGATTATCCTCATTGGAAGAGCCATTCTATGGCTCATATTCTCATTTGAGGGTTTCACTTTGTCTCTCATATATGTTATGATTTTTATGCTAGTTAATGCTTTGTTCTCTTATTAGATTATTATTTCTTGCTAAGATATTTCTCATATATATTTTGGCATGCCCAGTGGGACCCCACTATGGGTCATTTAATCATCCATTTCTATCTATATGTTGTTTTTTTCTAATAATCTAATGTTTCTTTTTTTTTGAGTGAGTTGTAGGGTATTTCACTTGTTTTTGCAGGTTGAAGAATGCACTTGGGAAAAAAAAATACCCTCTAAAATTTGAAAATAACCAAAAAATTTAAAAAAATTGGAAAAAATCTACACTTTTTAGTTCTTTTTGCGCAGTGTTGTCTCCGTAGGTTGGCCTCTACGCCTGCAAACTATCATCTCCGCCAGCTACTCCGTTGTCTCCACAACCAAACTAACATCTCTATAGATTGGCATCTTCGCCTGGTCTTCTACTATCGGCACTGCCACTAGATAGTTGTCTCCGCATCCTTAATTATCGTCTCTGCAGATAAGCACCTCTGTCAGATACTCTATCATCTCTGCTGTCACCTCTAGTCTTCTGTTGTCTCCGTCGTTGCCAACCTAAACAGTTGTCTCTACAACCTAAACTGTCATCTCTGCCACCACCAACCTAAACTATCATCTTTGCAGATCGGTGTCTCTGCAGTTCAGCGTCTCTGCCCGATTTCTTATTTTTTGCACCACCAACCTAAACTGTCGTCTCCGCAGTTTAGCGTCTCTGCCTCTTTCTTTGTCATCTCCACAGATCAACATCTCCGCAATTTGGTGTCTACGCCTGATGAACTGTCATCTCTGCCTATTGTTGTTGCATTTCTATTTTAACATCTTTGTTTCTACACTTTTTAGTTAGAGTAGAGATTTTTCTAAGCATTTTTACGCCTAAGAAAAAGAACAAAAAAATTTGATTTTATTTTCCCCATAGTTAAGCTTCAAATTTTGAGATTTTTGGGTTACTAATCAACTTGACTTTTTTTTGTAGCTATTGCAGGTTGGAGCACATATGAAACCACTAACAATGTTTTTTGCAGGTTCTCATATTGCTGAAATGAACTTGAATGTTTAAGCATTTTTCTTTGAATGAATGTTGCTCAAACATAATCTTGAATGCCATAGATTAAAATCAATCTTTCTTGGAATGCATGCTTAAAACAAACAAACTCAATCTTGAATGCAAAAGATCAATAAACCATTGCAATATCTCACACTTCAATTTTTGGGCATAAAAAGAACTTAAATCCACATTTTTGTAATCTTCTAAGTTATAAAAACTAATAAAAATGCTTTGAGTGATTTTGTAGTTGGACTCACCCTCTTTAATCACCCATCAATTTAACCATTGGTTGCAATCTCAATGCCATCTATGGGGATGGGTCTACCTAAGAGGGTGTTAAGTGCTCCACAAAGATCAAACTCCACTCACTTAGGTCTTTAGTGATTTTTCTAAGTTAGAAAATCTCTTGAATGCACATTAGCTTTGCTAACACTTCATTTGGGTATAATAATTGAAAAAATCTTGACGTGGAGAGCCTCCGAGCGTGCGCTTGACAAATCAAGTCTCACATATCTTTGTTTTGGGCTTAAAACAAACTCACACTTAATTTTGAATGCCTAACAATCAATGAACATCGCATGGTTTTGACAAATTTTCAATGATGCTCGCATTTCTTATGTTGACGATCTCTCAACTTCCATTATGTTGATGACGCTATCAAGTTCGAATGAACATTGTATACCATAATCACAGGTGTCTTCAATCATAACTTGCAAAATCTAAATCATCAATTGGAATGAACGTGTGTCTTTTAAAACCCAAGATCATGTATGTGGTCTTGTTTTACTCTTTTTAGGAGGCCCACTTGGGGATTTCATCACCCCTTAGATGACCTCAACTCCAGTGTTCCGACAGAGTATAAAGATCGGGAGGTCAATTCAAAGACACCTCTCTTGGGATCAAAATTCTGTCACTCGGGCTAAGCCTCAAGGAAATTTATACCCTTGAGAAGTGAAAGAGGAGAAGTGGGTTACCGCTCCTCTTAGCTATGTGACATCTTTTTGGTTTCATCTACAGATTTGGGCCTCCCGTACCTCACGTATATCAAGGACTCCCTAGCTAAACCAAATTTTATCCTTGTAGAAAGCTTCTTAGGATGTTGGTGTGTTTGATGTGCTTGCTCCAAAATTTTGTCTGCTTGTTTGTTCATAGCTTTTGAAAGAATGTTTGCCAACTTTGGTCAAAATCCCAAAAAAGCAAAAATCTCCCAGCTCAAGGCATACTTAGCGTAGTCACTGCCTCATCAGAAAATCATCCAAGCTCCCCCGCCGCAACTGAATCTATCTAGTTCTTTACTTTAGAACAATCCCAAATCCAATGTCCATCCAAATCATTCCCCCCAGCTAGCTAGCAACCCAAGCCTTTAGAGAGTTGTTGTCATTTTGCTAGAATTTGCTATCCAATCAATCCTACCAATCAACCAATCTCACCAAGGTTATCCCTTTGACAGAGCATTGTCTAGGGTAATCAAGCTTTCTCACTTGTATCCCTCATCACCTTGAGCTAAAGGTTGGGATCCACAAGTGGTCAATCTCATGTCATGCCCATAGGATCATTATTCTATCCTTAAGTTGACACAATCTCCACCAATCTAGTGCATAGGAAAGCAAAATTCTCACTTTTTGACAGCATGCCCTTGAAGTCTTCCATCCACAAGAAAGCCAAAAATTTCTAGCCAATCCTCCTTAGGTCTATCATATAGCTTTGACTCTCCCTAAGAAATCCTTCATCAGCCAATCTAAAATCTGTGCTTAATCCAAATCCAACCATGAGCTTCTATGTTCATCCATATGCAAGACCCCATCCCCATCTGAATCATCATCAAAACATGAAATCCCAAACCTATCATGATGTGTTCGATCGTATTGTCCTTGCTCCCACCACCTCCTATTCCAATGATGATAAATATCTTGTTGACTATGAATGGTATATTGAAAGCCTTAGAAACATTCCCCTAAGCATCCCCCAAAATCCACGTATTCTTCCAAACTATCTAGTCATGCCATCTGATATCCCAGCTTCTCCTCCATCACCCAATAAACCAAGCTTCCAATCTTCCACCCCCATCACACTAGCTATTCCTATCAACCCACCTCCACTGCTGACACATGAGTCTCCAAGGAATCTCCTAGAGGAAATACAAGAAAAATTGCCAACAATAGTCGATAAGCCATGTCATCTAATTTAACCATGTGAAGTAGTCAGTGATGAAGCTTCCCCATCTATAATATCACCTCCATCTCCCATTTCTATCATCCCCATACCATCCATCAAATTGCTTAAAATCCTTCCGCTTCCCACAAGCATCAAAATCCCAACACCTGTCAAATCCCTCCAAATCCTATCCACATCACCTCTAAGCATTTTTCAAATCTCTCGTAATGACCCTTATGCATCCATCTTCTACTCACCCATCTCCACTACCGAATCTCCCATCTATCCATTTGCCACCTTTGAAGAATCCATCCCTTCACCTCTTATCGCACCATCCACTCCAATGCTATCCTATCAAGATCCTGCCCAAAAGCATGTTGACATCCCCCAAAGCATAAAAAAGGATATCATCGTACCATGTCTTCCATCCATAGTGCAGTCACCACATGCTCCATTTCTAAAACCTCAAGCCATATCTCCTTTATTGCAGGATATCTTTTCATCCCATCAGCTAAGTCAAGATCCTATCCTACCGTCTCCTTCGCTCCATGCTTCCATCCTACCACCTATCTAAGCTATTCCACCATCTATAATCTATCCTGTTGGTTCACTTACATTCATCCATGGTGGCCTCCTCTCAGTAGAAGAATTAAGAACAATATCTCCCCATTGTAGTACATCTGATAAAGTACTTCCACCATTTTTTACAAAAAAAAAGTATCCTTAGCTAGTTCAAATGCTCAATCAATGGCATTATCAAGGTCAAGGTTTAGGACTAGAAGAGAAAGCAATCAGAACACCTATTATTGCACAAAAGAATCCAAGATTTCATGGTCTTGGATATGTATCCAAAGGCTCACCATCTAAAAGTGTTGGTATAAACCATCCCCAAACCAAGCCTATCTCCAGGCCCACCATGCCAGCTTCCCATCACTTCTTCAAGAAATCTTATGTCATCCCCCCTCCACCACCTTTGCAAACCAAAACAACCTACCATATCCCCCCTTCATCTGCTAAATTCATTTTGGGTCCCTATGTCCCAAAATCTACCATCCTCCATCCTCCTATCAGCCGTCATAAAAATCCTATTCCATCCATTCCTATGCAAGATCAACAAAGGCACATATCAGGTCACATCATCCATCATCATCCCCCTACACGCTCTTCCATATCCTCTCCATCTCACAAAGCTTCTCCTAACCATCTTCCCAAAGCTTACCACAACAATGTGAATGCCAAATTCAAAATGCATAAAGCTAAAAATCTGCATCATAGGCAATCATATGTCCATTCTAAAAGACATACTCCAAAAAGGCAAAATTCAATCAAAGAATGCAAAACAATGCAAAAACCTATGTAAAGAAAATCCAAAACCATGTGCATCCCAAAGAAAAAAGTTGAAACCCAATGCATAATAGCATCCACCATTGCTAATCCCCCATCCAGTGACTCGTGTCCCCCATCTCCTAACTCCATCTTGGGTGCCTATATCCCCAAGCACGCTTCCACAAATCCACCATCAAGCCCGCATCTACCATCTATCCCCCATATGCTCTTTTCACACCTATCCCAACATGTGCCAATGTTGATCCTACAAGCATCCCCATCTCATGCTCCTTTCCAGCCTTTTCATCCCTCCATCTCCTACCATCAATCCCATCTAATCCAATCTATTGTATAAATCACACATCCGGTGTACCAACAACTAGCAACAAAATTGAACATTCCAACAGCCAGTGAAAAATCCCAAAAAAGCCAAAAAATAGCTGAAGAAAGCCAAAATCATTATAGCTAAGTCCAAAGTCAAAAATTCAAAAAAATAAAGAAAAATAAAGAATCCACTTTTGAAAACTTGGCAATTCAAGTGCTTTGGACAAGTACCATGATGAAAACTTGGCAAACAAGCGTCATGCATAATCCAGTCATCCCCAGCTTAGCCTATCATCCTCATGATTTTGGTCACATCTTGTCATCCAGCTCCATCTTCCAATTTATCCAACTATCTTTCATCCTCCACCTTTGATCTATCACCATCCACTTATCTTCTGCAGCTTCAGCCAATCATCCCAACTATCATCCATCTCCGTAGCACCTTCAGCTTTTCCATCCTAGCTTCAATCCTATCACATCTATTGTAAGACCTCCTTCCACATGTCATCTTCTAACTAGGGGCACTGTATTCCTTGGAGATCTTTTCTTGTCCATCCTCCCTTGTCATTGGTATCTCGCTCTAGGCTATCCTCATGCAAATCCAATGTCATCCTCTCATTAGCCATTCACTCTAGTACCATCTATCAGCTCAGCTACCACCAACCTTAGCATTGTCCCCATCCTTGGTCGCACATCTATCATCATCATTGGATGCATCCTACCAAATCCATACCTTTCACTATCACCCCATCCTTAGCTTTCGCATCTTACACAACATTGAACCATCTCGCTATCCTATCATCTTGAGCTTTTGCCTGCTTGTAATTATCTTGGTCAGCTTTAGCTTGTAAATATCTTGGTCAGTCAGCTTGTACATCCTCTTTAGCTTAGTACCATTGTATCTATCCAACGTTCATGTTAGTTTGTCCTTGATCAGCATCTTGCACACATTGCACAACCCTTGGCTAGCTATTCCAATGCATCCTTTAGCTAGATCTCCTATCACCAAAGTGTTATCCTTCTTAGTTCAGCTTGCCAGATGCATCACTCATCCAGATCCATCAGCTTAGGTGCTCTCCGATAGATCCTTGTAGGATATAGCTTTCCTCATCTCTGATCTTGGTCCGTTAGTACCTCATCCTACCCATCTCGTTGGCAAATGGTTCTCTTTTGGATTTTCACTTTCTTTTGATTTCGAATCTTCCCTTTTGGGTCTTGAAGTATCTTTTCCAAATAATCTTTTTGTTCCCTCCTCAAAGTTGCCATGATCTTCCATATCATGGTATACTGTGAATGGGGCAATCTGAGCGTAAGGTCTTGATCAAGTCTCTTTTTTGTTTTTCTTTTATGCTTGTGGGTTACCCAGTGTCGGTTCCACTTTGATTCTTTCGAGATTCATGTGTGATGTTGGGGCAATCCTTGCATGTTTGTTTTGAGTTAGTTCGTCAGTCCTCTAGAAAGTTGGTGAAAAGGCCTTGATGTTCTTGGTAACCTTGTCAATTAACCAATAGTCCTATAGCAAATCTAGTGCTCAACTACATGGTGGTACTTCTCTTTGAAGTATCCCCCTGCTCAAAAAGCTTCAATGGTTCCCTTTCATCTCCATTATCCCCCATCCATATCCAGCATCTGTCTCTCCTACCCCAACTTATGCATCAGTATCTCTTTGAATCAATTGTCACTTTTAGCTTTAGGGATCCACAATCCTAGTCTTAGGGATCCACCAATCCAATCAATCCACCAAGCCTCATCTTTCAAGATCCATAATCCTAGTCCTAGGGATCTTCGAAACCCATCTTCTGCCAATCTGACTCTTTGAAATCTTGTTGCATCAGCTTTATCATCCCATCATCCATCTCCCTATCCTAGTTTTCTTTTTATAGTGCTCCGCTCCATCCTCTGCAATCCTTGAAGTCTTAAGCTTATTTACTCTTGTGCCTCTGATTCTCCCTTTCTCATTCTCCCGTAGTGAGAGTTTGAGCTAATTCAACCCCTTCTCTTTGCCAATCTAAGTCTCCTTCCTCATCTTGAATTCTTGTACTTTTCAAGAAGCCGTCGAGCCTCACTTTCTCTCCCTACCGCCTTCTTGAGGGGGCATTTCTAAGTCTAGTCTCTCCTCTTCTTATCCGAGACTAGGGCAACCTTGTTGCTAAAACATCTTCCTCATGTCTTATTCATTCGAACTTCTTTGAAATAGTGTTGTCTCAACACTATGTCAAAGAGGGGCAAAATGTAGACACCTAAATTTGATTACACCGCTTCAGTAATCCTATTTAGTTATCTCTAAAGGCATCATTAATTAAATTCCTATTTAATTAATCCTTTTGCCATCCCCTAGCTGATTAATTTAATTAATCATCTATAGTCCTAATTGATAAATCAAATAACTAATTATTTATCAATTAATCCTATTCTCCTATCTAATTCCAAAACCCTCATTTATTAAATAAATCTATTTGATAAATAAAGCCCTCAAATCTAATAACCCCTAAACTATCCTAAACCCCCTTTTTAGCCTAATCCACCCTATCCACCCATACTAACCAAGCTTAGCCACTAATGCACCCACCCTCATTGAATGCCATCCACTTGCATATCTCTAACAAGCTTAGTCTAATCTTAAATCACCTCTAATCCCCCCCTAACCTTGTCACATTCCCTAAGTAAGCTTAAGACTTTCCTAAGCCAAGAAAAGTCAACAATATCAACTCCCTCCAAAATATCCCAACCACTAAGCTTTGAATGCTCTTACAAAGGCCATTAAGACTCTTACAAGCCCATTCATTGCTCTTATAAACCATTATGAAGGGTCTTTATGAAGATATTATCCCTTGAGCCTCCTTTGTTGACTCATACATCCCCTTGCCTCCATCCACTCACCTGTGACATGTGTCACTCCTTGGTTGGTGTTAAACAAGCACAATCCATGTGCTCCCCTTTGAGTGCATCCTAGCCCTCCTTAAGCTTTCATCTCTCCTTGCATCTTAACCCTCCATCCTTCAAGCCCTTAGCCTATAAATTCAATCCACTCCCAAGCCATTTCATCACAACCTTTAAGCCAAAGTTATAATGCTAGTTTGAGAACCAAAAGCCATCAACCATACCCTTATAATGCCAAATTGAGAGCTCACAAAGCTACCAATTTTCCATTTACTCATCCCCACCATTGAAGCATAGAGAAATTTTGAGCATACATACCAATCCTTTACTTAGACTCATCCCTAATTCAAGTGACCATCCTCATTGGGAGAGCCATTCTATGGCTCATATTCTCATTTGAGGGTTTCACTTTGTCTCTCATATATGTTATGATTTTTATGCTAGTTAATGCTTTGTTCTCTTCACATATTTCTCATATCCAATGCAAGTTTAGGTGAAGACTACTTTGAGATAGAGTTTACAGAGGCATGTTCTGGTAAACTTGTTATATCTCCTAGTAGAATTGTTATTTTGAGAAGCTGAAGTTAAAGATTTGAAGAAGATATTTTGGAGATGATGTAGCTAAGCTTTCTAGACATAATATTCATGTATAGAAAGTTATTCAAGTTACAAGGAAAAATATTAATGTTATCACTAAGTGTAATGTGTTCTTAATGAGGTCCTATAATAATTAATTGAGAAGGTGTAATAGCCGAGTTAGGAAATTTTTGTATGGATTCAGTATAAAGGAAGGACATGTTCCTTTATTATATACGGATGTAAGTGAATGATTCTAAGCAACATGAAGAACAAAATGTGAAGATAAGAAGAGTAGAGTGAAGGTGAAGTAAACTTCATTTTTGAGGTTTTATTGTGTGATCCAAATTTTGATACTTGGATTCTAGGTTCATAGCTCGATCTAGAAGGTCTAATAGTGATTGGTCTGGTTGAAAAAATAGAGGAAAGAAGTTAAAGTATAGTATAGACAATTATTCTATAAGGAATATTTGAGAGATTAGTTGGTCAATGATTTAAGTTGTCTTGCCCTAGAAGCTATTTGGATAGTTCATCCTTCTCTCTTCTATGACTCCTAATAGGGTTGGCAGAACTCCTAACAAGGTTGGAATCTTCTAACAAGGATTCAAAGTCTCCTAATAGGGACTCATATATACTAAGTGTTGTAATAGACTCCTAATAGGGTCCATCCTCTAACAAGGAATATTTATATTAGTACATCATCTTGATGACATCATTCCCACCAAGGTTTTCCCTCTGATCAAGGGTTCCCCTAGTTAACATATATGGTGTAATTGTTTGTGTGCATCATGTTATGGTTTCTATTTACTTTGGTGGAATGGTTAAGATTACTTAAGGTGGATAAATGTTTTAATTATTGGATAACCGTTTCACAACCCCCCCTCCCTCCCCCAGTTAGCTTGGTGGACTATTCTTTTTAATAATTGGTATAAGAGCATCAGGTCCTTGAAGATAAAGTTTTACAACTTTGGGAGATCCGTGGAGAACATATTCAGAAATGATAGTCCTAAGTCAAATAGAGAAAATTTTGACACTTAGATGATGGAAATTCTTGGTGAGTTATTAGGTTTGTGTAAAGAACAGAGCATTGAGTGTCTAGATCTAGAGTCATTCTATTTTATACAAAAGAATAAAAGTACAAGAAAAGATAAGTCCAGATCCAAAGAAGACATAAAGATAAATGAAGGTATTGATATACTTACAAAAAGAGAACCAAAAGGTATGAAATTTTTTGTTTGTTGGACATGTAAGGAATTTGGTCATTTTTTGACTAGATGTCCTATAAGAATAAGAAAAACTAGAAAGAGTTTACTTTTTGATAAAGTTGAAGAATTTAAAACAAGTATGGAAAGATTCTTGAATGAGTGTGATAATGAGCCTAGATTGGTTAATGAAGAGGAAGTAATTGAAGAGAAAACTTTGGTGACTATTGTTGAAAGTACAAATGTAAGAGTTGATGAGAAATTTAGGAGACAAGAAAAAATAGTTGACTACAATTTAGATGATGAGAATTTTGTTACTAAACCAATGAATGATGAAGTGTTCTTTGAGACTAACAATGATTTGCAGAATGAAGGAGGGCTAAGGCAGGAACAAACATTGGAACCTTCAAGAGAGCTAAGAGTTGAGATAAAAACTCCTACTTTGAGTAAGAATATGACAAAGAATCATCCACCAGAGTAGATCATTAGAAGTAGAGATAAAGGTGTGATGGAAAGAAGCAGAATCAATAAAGAACTATGTTTGATATATGAATTTGAACCGAAGAATGCAAATGAAGCATGTAAAGATGAATATTGGAAGCAAGCTATGAAAGAAGAGTTGGATTAGGTAGTGAAGAATGAGACATGAGATTTGGTCCCTAAACTAGCAGACAAGAATATGATAGGAATAAAATGGGTATTTAGGAACAAGATGAATGAAAAAGGTGAAGTTGTAAGGAACAAAGCAAGATTGGTATGTTAAGGTTACTCACAACAAAAAGGAATAGACTATGATGAAACCTATGCTCCTATGGTAAGAATAGAATCAATAAGGTTATTCTTAGCATATGCAGTATACATGAAATTAAAGGTGTATTAGATGGATGCCAAGTCAGCATTTTTGAATGAAGAACTTCAAGAAGAGGTATATATAGAACAACCTAAAGGTTTTCCTTTAATAGATGACAAGGACATAGTATGTAGATTGAAGAAGGCATTGTATGGCTTGAAGGAAGCACCCAAAACTTGGTATGAAAAGTTGGACAAGCATTTGACAAAGCTTGGATATAGCAAAGGTATGACAAATAGTAATCTATATTGGAAAGAAATTAATGATGGATTGATGATCTTGGTAATATTTGTTGATGATATAATATTTGGAGGAAATGATGATGAAAGTGACAAGTTTGCAGAAGAAATGAAGAAGGAATTTGAAGTGAGCATGATAGGAGAAATGAAATATTTTCTAGGATTACAGATTGTATAGGACAAAGAAGGAATCTTTATTTTATAGACTAAGTATTTGAAAGATTTACTGAAAAGGTTTGGTTTGGAAACATGTAAACCCATTGGAACAACTATGGTAACTGGACACTATTGACAATTAGTTAATTATGATATGTAATTGTTGTCATTAATGGCAACACATGATGTACATGTTGACAAGAAACCTCAGAAATAAAGATACTTAGCATTTGGTAATCAAAAAATTGTCTAAGTATAAAATTTGGTTTGCAATAGTGTATTGTTTTATTTATATTTATTGCAGACATTATATTATGAAAAGAAAAGTTACATGGAGATAGTATACATGTCGATGATGATGTGTATAACCTTGGAAGTTTGTATGGATTGTACAAAAAAAAGTTAATCATATTTTGATGAAGCAGGACAATGAAATTAAAGGAAAGAATTGTTTTGATTTCAAAACAATTACTTGTCCAATTAGGTTTGACATCCTAGATGTTAACAATAACTTGGAAAAGTGAATTGTGGTCTTAGCAAACCCAGTAGTATTTTATGTAAAGACATGGTATTTATGCAAAGGACTTCTTGTGATATATGTGAAGTTTTGCATGAGCTATGTAGTGATTTGACATCAAGCTGAAGATTAGAGATCAATGAAGGAAGGAAAATAACAATAGATTACTTGTTTGAGTAGTGATCTCTTCATGTTGTTGAAATTGCATGTTTGGGTAGTGGGCTCATCTTGCATACATTATACTGCAACTCCTAATAGGGTTGGCACAACTCCTCATAGTGTTGTAATCTCCTAACAAGGATTCAAAGTCTGTTAATAGGGACTAGTTATTATCAAATTTCTCATTGACTCCTAATAGGGTCCATCCTCTAACAAGGAACACATATATCAATATATTATCTAGTGGGTATCATCCCCACCGAGATTTTTCCCTTGACCAAGGTTTTCCTAGTTAGCAAAATATGGTGTCATGAGTTATCTTTGTATATTGTTATTGTTACTATTTAGAATTACTATATTGCTTTGTTATGCATGGTTTAAAGTAAGTAATACTATCCTATTGGCAACTAAAGTTTGTAGATTACTAATCTACTCCCCCACTCTCAGTAGTCCCTATTTCTAAAATACACAAGTTATCTATAAAAGATGAGACACCTACTATTGAATAGAATAAGTATAGATCTATGATCAAAGGATTGTAATATCTAACTCACACAAGGCCATATATAGTAAATGTAGTTGGAATTGTTGCAAGATTTCAAGTTGACCCTAGAGAAGCACATTATGCAACAATCAAAAGGATATTTAGATATATGAAAGGAACACCACAGTTTGGATTGTGGTATGACATATCTAATGATTTCACTCTATATGCTTATACTAATGCTAATTGGGTAGGCAATATGGATGATAGAAAGAACATGAGTGGTGGAGCCTTCTTTCTTGGAGGAAGATTGGTTTCTTGGCTAAGTAAGAAGTAGGACCCTAATCCAAATCCTTTACCCATAATTCCACCTCCACAAAATCCTGATCCTATAATAAAATCATCCCCTAATACTCCAAAAACAACATCTCCTAAGCCTACAAAAATGTCATCCCCACCTCGTCAGGGGTATTTTACATCACTTTTGGCTAGATTGAAAATTCAGCATAATATGAGCCAATCACCTAAAGCCACACCTCCAGTTCCATCTCAAGACCTTCCTTCAAAGCATGATGCTTCTCCTCTAGATTTGAGCACTTCTCCATCCCATCATTCCATTATCCCTCAACATTCATCCATCCCTCCTAGTCCATCTTCTGATTCCCCTCCTAATCAAGATCAAGACATTACACCAACCACGCACATTACTGATTCCATTCCATCTCCAACATTAGCATCCATAGATATTCCCCTTCATGAAAAATTTTCTTCCACTCCATTCACTAATACTCCTCCATGTCAAGATCAAACTACTCCATCTCATGATTCCATTTCCTCCACGCTCACATGTGATGATCCACTTACCATGCTATATGATCTTCTTTCACCACATGATTCCATTCCTTCCATGTCCTCATATGATTCTAGTCCATTTCATGATCCACTACTTAAGCTATGTGATATTCTTTCATGTCAAGATCAAAGTACTCCATCTCATAGTTCCACTCCCTCTATTCCATCTCATGAACCTATTCCATCTCACAATCCACTCATTCCGCTCAATGATCCTCTTCCAAGTCAAGATCAATGCACCCCTTCATCCATATTTCACGATCCCACTCCTTCACATGATCCTATCACACCTATTCAATCTCCCCATGAGCCCCATACACCTAGACTCGCATCTTGCATTGAGAATACTAAGTATCCCCTTAAAAAAATGATTCCTCAAGATGTTGGTACACCTTCCACTTTTTCCAATTCCATTTTAGTTCCTTATAGTCCATCCATTCTAGGTTCTTATAGTCCATCTATTCTCGGTCCTTATGTTCCATTGTCAAACTCTTCTTCCCTTCCTTCCATATTAGGTCCTTATGTACATCCTTCTACCTTATCAATGTTTTCCAATTTATCCCCTCATAGTCCTAGTAAAGATCAACAAAGGCGCACGTCCTTGAATTCCTTCCAATGTTCACCTTCCATACATTCTCCATCTTATTTACCTTCATGCACCCATACCATGGCCAATGGAAGTAAATTGGATGCCAAAGAAAAAGAAAACAAAGTCACGAATCCACAAGAGCGCAATGATCAACATGTCCCATTTAAGCGACATGTCCAAGAAAAGAAAAATCAGATCCAAAATGCAATCAAAAAGCCACAAAGGCTAAAAATCAAAAGTGTAAAAGTTATGTGGGTACCAAAGTTACTTAATGTAGCAATGAATCTCAAAGAAAGATTCCAAATAACATCCAATTCTGCTAATCCAAAGGTCTCCTTCCTCCATAAATTCTCCCAACTTCCATTTTCCAAATCCATTTTGGGTCCTTATACACCTAAATCCTCCATCCCAACTCTTTCATCTCCTTCATCCATTTTGGGTCCCTATATCCCAAAATTCCAACTTTCTCCTACACATCCTTCACAATTTACTCCTTTCCACCACCCTTCAAGGTGTGTGCCAATGAAGATCTTTCCATTTCCTTCACAAGTCTTCCAACCTAATATCCATCAACCATGTCTTCCTTCATTGTCTTCTATTCCCCAATTTGCCTTAGCATTCTTTTCCTTACCCTATCAACATCTATGAGAAAATACCAATAATTCCTTGAAAAAAGAAAAAGAAAAAATAATAATAATAAACAAATTAAAGAAGCATAAATATCAAGGGATACATCCATATACCTAGATGCTTGAGTCCTCCCTTCATTTTCCTACTTTGTATCCATTGTCTTCCACTTTCACTTACCTATCCATTAACTTCCCTTTTTCCACTTGCACTCTACACTAGGGGAAAGTTCCAATCCATATTGTTCTTCCTTACCTATCTTCTATATTCCATCTATCGTCCATTGTTATTCCCATATTTGATCTTGACTTACACTTTCCATTTTCTCTTGTGCTTTATCCATACAAACCGTCTATACATATCCTTTCATCCTTCCATCTTACTGTTCATTATCCATACATTATCTTATATACTTCCTACATTCTTCCATATGTTTGATCTTGACATGTCATCCCTATCCTATAGTCCTTGTCATGTTCATGTTCATGCATCCATTTTCCATCCATATGCATACATATTCCCATCCTTTTTTTTTTTTCATGTTCATTCATATCTTTTCCATCCATAATCCTACGCATGTCCACCCTTCTTCCATATACCCTTGATCTTGCTTATCCCTTTCATTTCATCCATTTCTTATCACACATTTCCTTCATATCCTTTGTATCATTATCCCTTTTTCATGCTTTCCTTCATTCCACTTTCATACCCATGCTCATAATCAATACTAGAGGCACCACAACAAAAATGTTCATACATGCTTAAGAAGAGCACATGCCTTTTCTTCCTCCATATGCGAGCTTTCACACCATCCATTAATTTTCATGCAATCCTTCCCCACCATTATTTCCTTCCATTTTCATATCCTTGGAATGGGGCATTGTTGGTCATTCCTTTGAAATATGGTTCTTGGTTCCCCATTATCTGACACTATATCCGTTGTTCATCCATATTATTAGTCCATTCATATATCTACCCAACCTTCCTATCCATTTACAAATATCGTGGTTCTCCCTTGTCATTGGTCTCAATCCATTCTATTCCTTCTATCCATTCTATCTATTCATTCATATCAAATTCAATCTAAATCTTTCACATTCAATCCATTTTATTCCACAATCATTCAATCAATTCGTTTCTCTCCATTCTATCTATTCATTCAATCCAAGTCTCCCAATCTATTCAATTAATTCATTTATCCTCTAATCTCATCATATTCTCTTCTTCCAATCACTTCATTTTCATAATCAATTCCTTCATTCTATTTGCATCTACCTTGATCAAATTTCTAGTCTTCCATTCAACACATTTTCCTCTAACAGGATATTTATTATTTTCATTCCTTCCATTCCAATTCACTTCATTCATTATCCTATCTTATCTTATTCATATTCTCACCACACTGAGTTTCCATCCATAAGACCAACCTCATCAAATAGTGATTGCAAACAAGGTTACACAAATTCACATTTAGACTCATGATTTGAGAACATCATTCCTTTTACTGTCATTGCCAGCAACCAATCATAAATATCTCATTTCAATTCAATCAATCAATCAATTTTTGCCTTACAGGATGAATCCTTCCTACACAGGCTTAACAAATTTAACAAATTTTTCAGGTTTAAGGCAAGCATGGTGAATTGAATTACTACTTAGTCATAATGTCTTTTTGTTAATTTTATCTTTGTGTGTCAGTGATAGCCTTCCCAAGTGTGCCTCGATCTTCCATATCTTGGTATCATTTGAATGGCTTATCCTGATTACACGTGTTATTTTGCAATATGATCTATTTTCATGATTCTTTAATACATCTATGTGAGTTTCAAGTTATGTTAATGCATTGCTCACTGGGGGCAACGGGTTAGCACACTTTCCACCAAGCTCCTTAAAAAGACTTTGGGTGTGCCCAGACCTCTCCAATGCGTATATGTCATTTGTTCCCTCATGACTTTGAAACCTACATCTATTGTGTTAAGAGTCTAATACACGCAAAGGAATCTTGTCATCTATGCTTCTATAGCATTTGGTGCATAACTCCTCTTGCAATATGAACACAATTGAATCTCTTGCATTCATGTAGTTAAGTTGCATTTAGATTATCATTTTCCATCATCCTCTTTTTCTTCTTTCCTTCCCTTCTTTTCGTTCCAAGACCTTTTCACACAAATTGCCCAAATTGGTATTTCTTATGCAATTTTCGTGAGGGGGCATCCTCAATTCTCCTTCCTTCTCTGGGGCAACCTGTATGTTCTTTGATATGATGTCGTGCCGACATCACATCAAAGAGGGGCAAAATGTATACACTAAAAATTGTCCTAAATGACTTTATTAATTTAATTAGTATTAGTCACATTCCTCTACTTATTTAATTAAATTATTTTAATTAAATAAGTTCATTTTTGCCTAAGTATTTAAATTTAATTTAAATACTTTCTAGCCTTAATGTGTTAATTTAATTAACACATGATTCTCCATTTATTTCTTTTTTAAATAAATTTTATTTATTTAAATCCTCCATTTCCTATTAATTTCTTCTAGACCTTGATTAAATTTTATTTTATTTTATTTAATCTTTATTCCAACCGCCTAAGAGTACGTGCATTCATATGAGTTGTCATCACATCTTTTAAGCACATGTTGTCTACATCATAGGAATCTTCTACACACATGTCATCTCATCAGTCTTATCTATCTATCTAGAATGTGAGATAAGATACTTAGTTTTCGATTCTTATCCTTATCTCCTGTGCTTAGTTGTTAATCCCTATCCTTATCTCTCAGTGGTTTCTAAGCACATTCTAGATGCTTCCTCCATCCACTTTAAATAGACATCTTGTCTCAAGCATTTGGACTATGAGATACACACACACGATAAGAATGGCTTGATACCGGCTGGGTTAGGAGTCATTCGAAGTCCATTAGAATTTCTTGTCATTGCATTATTATTCTGTCATTTTGATTTTTCATATCATCTAGTCTAGGTACATATTCCATTTTCATTCGCACATCCAAGAGATTCATCCATTGTTGTGTTCCTAAGAGCATACCGAACATACTCTCCATTTGTTCTGATTCATAGTTTGAGGTTTGCATAATCTTGGTTACAATTTTATGCAATACAGTAAGTATGTAAATATGTTATTAATAAATTTAAATTATTATATAATTGATAAATGATTTAAATTAAAGGTTCATATTTTATAATGGTGAATTATTTTATAATATTACAGTTTAACTATTAAGATTTAATTAATTGATTTAAATTATTAAAAAAGAAAAAAAAAAATTTAATTGGTAGTTTGATGGTTGACATTTTCAATATAACATTTATACAAACAAAATATTATAATTGGAAGATAGATTTTAAGAGTTATAAAGGAAAACCTTTATCCATCTAAACAATACATGGGTTGGGAAAATGTACAAAATGTTCCTCCATTCATTATCCAAAATTAGAAACGGAAACTAAAAACCTCCACATTTAATTCAAGTATGTAATTTTAGCAAAACCAAAACATGTGCTTGCATTGTGTATTTTCTTATGTTTCTGTTTTGGGTTTTGGGTTGACTAGTGTTGACCAATTATAGGATGTCTACTAGAGGCTCGGGGGTTATGATTGTGATGCCATGATGATGTTTTATTTCCGATCTTTATAAACCCAACCATGGTTATGTGATGGAATGCTCTATGAAATGTTTGTAATTAATGATTTTTATAGTTAAGATTCTTATGTATGAGACACTTGACTTAACCATTTTTGAGTCATCGATCAATTACCCTTGGTATATGATGGGGACACAACCCAATAACAGAATGGAAACAACAGAAAAGGGAAATTATATTAACTAAGAAAATAAGCTAGTACAACTAGTACAGGAAAATAAACTTCAAAACATGCCCTAAGGGCTTACAATAGCATAAATCTGGAGATAATTTCTCCTTATGGTACCTCCTCTCAAACTCCACTCCGAACTGCCTTTTACAATGCCAAAAATCTCCTTAAATAGACCCCAGAGGGTTAAGGACTAGGAATACATTCTAGAAAGTGCTAGTAGGCATCCATCGACCAAATAGAAGGTTCCAAAAGCATCGTTAGAAGTTGGTGCAAATCTAGAAGAATCCAGAAATGGTAACCGAACTTCTAGGAGGCATAACTTTTGAACCGTAGCTCTGATTGATGAACCGTTTACATTTTTGAAAAGCTCTCGAAGTGCTCTATAGCCCTATGTACAAGCTTCACTCGTCCCCCATTTTTTGGCCCTTTTTGAGGTCATTTAATGCCCCTAACCTAACTTTGAAGCATTCTTAGGAGGTCTTCAAAAATCAAAAAACTGCAATAAATTTCAAACCGTGGGGCCTTTTGACATGATTCTTTTTCTGGAATGCTCTAAATCACAATTACATTCATCTGGCCAATTCATACCTTCTAGGTCACCAAAATGATGGCCAAATTGCATGCTCCTATTTTTTTGGGATTTTCAAACACACTGATAGTGGAACTGTGAGAGTTGGAACCTTTATTTGACCCAAATGGGTATCCAAAAATGTAAAGACATGAAACAGAAACTAAGTCTAAGTACATTTTTTTGGGTGACATAGGATTGCCCTTATACCTCTGGATGCTCCTGCATCAGACACCTAGGGTAGATTGAAAAGTGACCCTATCACTTTATGAATGGTAGAGGAAATCCCAAATGGGAAACCTCAACTGCTGAAATCCAAGTTGAGTCCTCGATTGGCCATCCTTTCCATTTGACCAAATACTCTTCATACTGCCTATTTCTGGTACTCCTACCCACACAATGATCTAGAATGTCTTCTATCTCCTCCTTCTTAGAAGCAGGAATTGGACATGGCTCTAACACCACCTCCTCATCTGCACCATCATCATGATACTCTGTTAAAATTTGCAATGTTGAAAATGGGAGAAATCTAAATATCATCTGGTAGCTCCACTTCATATGCATTTCCTGAGTCATGTTTCTTCAAAATTTTGCAGGGGCCAAATTTCTTCATTTTCAGCTTGTTGTAAGTACCGGCTGGAAATCTTTCTTTTCGTAAGTGTACCATGACTAAATCTCCTACTTGGAATTCCTTATGTCTTCTCCTTTGATCAGCCCTAGCTTTATACTCTTGATTCATCTTGGTTATGTGTGCCTGAACCTCCCCATGTAGACGCTTGATATGTTCAGCAAATTCCTCAGCTTCAGCACTTTTCCTCTCCCCTTGTTCTATCTTCCTCAGCTCTGGTGCAGTCCTTGGGCTATTCCCATATACAATTTGGAGTGGTGATTTTCCAGCACTCCTATTTATAGAGGTATTATAAGAAAAATTTTCCTGTGGTAGAATCAAATCCCATCCCTTGGGCTTATCCCCAACTAAACATCTCAGCAAATTTCCTAGACTTCTATTTACCACTTCTGTTTGGCCATCAGTCTACAGGTGATGTGTGGAACTGAATTTCAAGTCTATTCTCAACTTTTTCCACAATGTCCTCCAAAAATACCCCACAAATTTAGTGTCTCTGTCAGAAACTATACTCCTTGGAAGACCATGTAGTCTTACCACCTCTTTGAAAAACAAGTCTGCAATATGGACAGCATCATGAGTTTTGTGGCATGGAATGAAATGTGCCATTTTGGAGAACCTATCAACCACCATGAATACTGAGTCATTACCCCTTTGTGTCCTTGCCAATCCAAGAACAAAATCCATACTTATGTCCTCCCATGGCCTTGATGGAACAGGCAATGACTGATATAGACCAGTATTGTGACTAAACCCCTTGGAAACTTGACAAACCTAGCAACTTTGTACGAACTTCTTCACATCCTGTGAAATTTGAGGCCAAAAATAATGTTCTCTAAGAATGGCAATGGTCTTATCTCGACCAAAATGTCCTGCCATCCCTCCACTGTGTTTCTCCTTAATCAGATTTTCCCTCATGGAACTCCTTGGAATGCACAATTGACTACCTTTGAACAACATGCCATCCTGAATCAAACAGTCTAACCACTTGGTTCTATCTATAGCAACAGGCTCTTTACAAGCTTTCCATGCTTCAAAAAAATCAGGATCCTCGGGGTACAAATTCTTGAGTTCATCAAACCCAACTACTTCAACCTGCATTACTGTAAGCAATGACTGTCTCCTACTTAGTGCATCTGCAACCCTGTTAGATTTTCCACTTCTATTCTTCAACACAAATGTATAACTCTGCAAGAATTCTACCCACTTAATATGCCTCTAATTCAATTTACCTTGGCTATTTAGGTACTGTAATGCCTGATGATCAGTATACAAAACAACTTCCTTTGGCAATAAATAGTGCCTCCATTTCTGTAAGGCCTGAACTATTGCATAGAACTCTTGATCATAAATAGAATACTTCTTCTTTGTATCATTCAATTTTTCACTAAAATATGCAATAGGCATACCTTCTTCGCTTAATACAGCCCCAATAGCACTGCCACTAGCATCACAATCCACCTGGAATACTTTTCTAAAATTTGGAAGTGCCAACACAGGCAGTTCTATCACCTTCTTCTTTAGAAATTCAAAACTTCTCGTAGCTGCTGTAGTCCATTTGAACTCTTTTCTATCCCCTCTTATTGTATCAGTTAGGGGTGCACATATGCCACTAAAATTCTTAATAAACTTACTGTAAAAACTAACCAGACCATGAAATGATCTTACCTCAGTAGCAGACCTCAGAGTAGGCCATTCCAAGATGGCTTTTACCTTCTCTGGATCCATTTTGAGACCTTCAGGTGATATAACAAACCCCAAATAGACTAATTCCCTTTTTGCAAAGACACACTTCTTTAGATTAATTAACAGTTTCTCTTCCCTTAGCCTTTCAAGGACACTACGAATATGTAGTAAATGTTCTTCCAAAGTCTTGCTAAAAATTAAAATATCATCCAAATAGACAATAACAAATTTTCCCAAGAACTTCTTAAGTACCTCATTCATGAGCCGCATGAAGGTGCTTGGGGCATTCGTCAATCCAAAGGGCATGACTAACCACTCATAAAGACCCTCCTTGGTCTTGAAGGCTATTTTCCACTCCTCTCCTTGAATCCGTATCTGATGATAACCACTCTTCAGATCTATCTTTGTGAAGTACTGAGCTCCACTCAAGCAGTCCATAATATCATCCATCCTTGGCAAAGGAAACCGTTACTTGATGGTAATCCTATTTATAGCTCGAGAATCTGTACACATCCTCCATTCTCCATCCTTCTTTTGTGTGAGTACTGCAGGTACTGCACATGGACTCAGGCTCTCTCGAATCAAGCCCTTCCTCAACAGCTCCTAAACCTATCTATTTAGCTCCTCTGTTTCAGTAGGAGTCATCCTGTAAGCAGCCTTGTTCGGCAAACTAGCTCCTGCAATTAGATCTATCTGATGACTGATTTGCCTTACTGTTGGAAATCCATCTGGAACATTATCAGAGATAATATCTCCAAACTCCCCTAGTAAATCTGAAACTTCAAATGGTATTTCACTACTACCTTCTTTATCTTTCCTAGGAATCAAAGCATAACACATATGCTGATGTTTCATGCCATCTAAAAACTTCCTTCCATCAACAAGACAAATCCTAGCACTGCTACATACCTTTTCACCTTCCTTTTTCATGGGCTTCAATTTGTGGTGAACTCCATCCTTTGTCAGAGAGTATGTTTTTGCATGTCCATCATGTATTGCATGTCTATCAAACTGCCATGGTCTACCCAACAATAGATGGCAAACATCCATCGAAATAATGTCACAAAGAACTTCATCATGGTAATTCCCAATTTTGAATTTTACTAAACATTTTTCACTTACCAGGACCTTATGATCATCTTTTACCCAAGAAATCCAATAGGGCTGGGGATGTTTCTCCCTCTTGAGCTTCAGCTTAGAGACCATCTCTTCTGATACCAAGTTATCAGTGCTACCACCATCAATGATCACATCACAACATTTATCCTCACACTTGCATCTGGTACGGAACAAACTCCTCCATTGTCCTGGTTCATTCTCACCACTTAGTAGGACTCTTTCATTTACCAAGGTCTCTCCTCTTTCTGCATCCTCTGAATATGATGATTGTGCATCCTGATCCACATGAGCAACCCTAGCTTGGCCCTCAGCTCCCCTATCTGTCCTTCCTTGTTGTTGAGGGTATTCAAAGGCATGATGATCTTCTTCATTGCAATGGAAATAGGTACCACAGAAGCCTCCTCTTCGTTGTCCACGTCCTCTACCTCTTCCTCTCTGATTTTCGAAGTCTTGGTCATGGAAGCGGTTGAAACCCTCATTCCTCTGGTTCCTTCTAGTACCCTCATCTTCATTTTTCTTTTGCATTTCATTGTGGCTTCCAGATGATCTACCACTTCCCCTTCCTCCTTGACCATGCCCTCTTTGTCTTCCTTCAAACCTTTTATTCAGCTTCTCTTCAACTCGTAGGGCAAACTGGTATGCCTCTTCAATGCTGGTCATTCTTACTAGACTTAATTCCTCCTGGATGCTTGGTCGCAACCCACTGATATAATGAGAAACCTTCTCCTTATTTTCTTCTGCATGCCCTACTCTAATCAAGAGTCACTAAAACTCCTCTATATAGTCTTGGACTGATCTTCCTGCTTGCTTTAACACATGCATCTTCTTAAACAGATCCAACTCCTAGTCCACAGGAATGAACTGCTTCTTCAATTTGTCCACCATGCGATCCCATCTTGTGATCTTCTCCTTTCCTCTTCTATTTATTTCCAATTGAACCTCTTGCCACCAAATTTTGGCATGGCCTTTCAATTTAGCCTTTGCAAACTTAACCCTATCTGGGTCCCTGATATCCTCATACTCAAAGTATTCTTCCAGTTCATTGATCCAATCAATCAACTCATCTGGTTTCAGATTTCTTGAAAATACACCCACTTCAATTGTAGGTCTTTTCCCAAACTTAGTAATGGCCCTAAAAAGCCTTTCCTCTACAGGATTCAGAACTTCCCTGTCAACTTCCTCTTCTGGTCCCATTACTTCTTCTTCATTGTCATCCTCACTGTTGTCACCTACGACAATATTTTCTCCTCTACGAAGCTCCTCTTGCAATGCCTGCACCTACCTTTGGAGGGCTCTAACCTCCTTAGGATTAATAGCTCTGGCCCTTCCACCATGCTCTCTTCATGGAGGCATCTTCTAACTCGAACCCACAACCACACAGTCCTGGTGCAAACTGCCTCACAGTTAGCGCTCTGTCTACACACTCAGGAAAACCAGCTCTGATACCACTTGATGGGGACACAACCCAATAACAGAATGGAAACAATAGAAATGGGAAATTATATTAATTGAGAAAATAAGCTAGTACAACTAGTACAAGAAAATAAACTTCAAAACATGCCCTAAGGGCTTACATTAGCATAAATTTGGAGATAATTTCTCCTTATGGTACCTCCTCTCAAACTCCACTCTAAACTGCCTTTTACAATGCCAAAAATCTCCTTAAATAGACCCTGAAGGGTTAAGGACTAGGAGTACATTCTAGAAAGTGCTAGTAGGTATCCACTGACCAAATAGAAGGTTCCAAAAGCGTCGTTAGAAGTCGGTGCAAATCTAGAAGAATCCAGAAATGGTAACCAAACTTCCAGGAGGCATAACTTTTGAATCATAGCTCCGATTGACAAACCGTTTACATTTTTGAAAAGCTCTTGAAGTGCTCTATAGCCCTATGTACCAGCTTTGCTCGTCCCCCATTTTTTGGCCCTTTTTGAGGTCATTTAATGGCCCTAACCTAACTTTGAAGCATTCTTAGGAGGTCTCCAAAACTCAAAAAACTGCAATAACTTTCAAACTGTGGGGCCTTTTGACTTGATTATTTTTTTGGAATGCTCTAAATCACAATTACATTCATCTGGCCAATTCACACCTTCTAGGTCACCAAAATGATGGCCAAATTGCATGCTCCTATTTTTTTTAGGATTTTCAAACACACTGATAGTGGAACTATGAGAGTTGGAACCTTTATTTGACCCAAATGGGTATCCAAAAATGTAAAGACATGAAACAGAAACTAAGTCTAAGTACATTTTTTTTGGGTGACACAGGATTGCCCTTATACCTCTAGATGCTCCTGCATCAGTATATTTTCTAGTCGCCATAATGGGACTGAAATGTTGATTTATGATGTCATGTTGTGACATGTTTTGACTCAACCATTTTGGAGTCTTCGATCAGTATGATTTGAGATATATATTTGGTTATTGAGAACCAATGATTATTATGATTATCAGGCATACCTTCAGTTACCAATAGAGAACTGTTGTGGTCATGATTATCTAGTATGCTTTTAAGTTGACTCATGGAGAATTGATGTTTATATTGTGGATTATCTTTTGTGATTTTGAGATTTATGATTCCATGAGCTTAGGGTAGGTTATTTGCTTGTATTATCGGGAAGTGGCTTGCAATGGGTGCCAGGGCCCTAAGAGGCTGTCAGGGTAACTCATTGTAAGTTGTTTTAATAAGTCAAAACATTCACACCTAATACTAACTAAATGAACATAAAAAGATAAAAAAAAATTTCTCACCCATGCCTCGAGTGCTAGTACAGACCAGGATGGGAGTAGAGAGAACACATGGTTGCGACCTTGCATTCCATAGTATGCCTTGTCAGTATGAGAGGATACTAGTGGCTACATGAGGATCAGTAGGGACCCATAGAATTTAGCTAATTGCCGGGGTAACTTCTACATGATATATGTGAGGACACTTTCACGCTTGCATAGTAGGTTTCCTACATGTCATTGTGTGCCTCTAGGGATTAGATGTCAATTTTGTGATTGGAACCTTTGAGTAAGTATACTTTTAGGATTCCTGGACTTAGAGAGTATTTATGCTATGTGATTTTGTTAACCTGTTTGGGACTTGAGATTATCTCCTCAGCACGGTGGGAGTGGACCACTTAGGTTCCACGTGGTTAGGTGGTAGTTTTTTTCCACTCTTATCATTTGAGATCTGTTTGAGACATCGTGGTTAATGCATCCTTTATGATGGTGGATATGTATCCTTTCACTGATTATTAGCATATGTTAGACGATGTTATCTTATGCTTTCATTTGCATGTTAGATTACTTTTTGCATATGGTGTAGTATATATATAGGTTTGACATTCCTATTATGTTAATACCGATAATCTCTTCAGTAGTTTGGAATGTTACACATAGAGGGATGGCTAGGACCCACGATGGTCTAATGATGCTATTAATGGTTGGGAGGAACCATTCACTTAGTTTATTATGTTTGATCTTTATGATGGATGTATATATCTTCTATGATGATGTATCATGTATGACATGTGATTATTTTTACTTTTATGTATTGTGGATTAGAATTAGGATGATGTACCTTATTCCACATATGTATATTCTTTTAAGCTTTTCATACCCTGTGACATGTATAGTGGATGATTGAGCATTTAGAAATGTAATGTATAAACATTGGACTTATCATTATTATATCATGTGGTTGTTGTATTAGATGGATCCAATAATGTTAGTTGATTTAGATGTAATTCAACGTTAAGGGATCCTTAAAGAATGTAACCTGTTATCTTTACTTTTAGATGGTTATTGCTATTGCTTTTGTTATTCTTGTATCAGTTGTGAATGATATTACTTTCATGTTTAAAAAAAAAAAATGCTTCCAAACTTAGTGAAATTCTAGGTTAATTCTTTAGATCCCTTGGCGGGGCATTACAATGTTGCAGGAGCAAACAATTGTAATAAGTTGATTGGATGAAGTAGATACTAAAGGATATAAGGATAGAATTTAGTGAACATGTTTTCATACATTGTGACAACACAAGCATAGTAAGTATGTCAAAGAATCTAATGTTTCATTATAAGACTAAGCAAATTTCTATCAAGTATCACATGTTGAGAGAAAAAGTTGTAGAAAAGGGAATTAGATTGGAGTATGTAAGCACCAAAGAGAATATTATAGATATTTTCTATAAGCCTCTTCCCAAAGAGACTTTTGAGTATTTGCAAGGTATGCTAGGGGTTATGCCCCTTCCTACATTAGAGTAGATGATTGAAGAGTGCATCAGTCCAGTGTAATAGAGAAGTATTTTTTGTCTAGATTGAATGTTCATGCTTCCTATATGGGGGAGTATGTATGATGGGAAATGTCATCTAGGAATCTCATTGTATGTTGTTTTTAATAGTATCTTTGGACACTTGTGTAGGTTTGAGATAATTTTTACAAAGATTGATGGTTGTTGAAATCTTTAACATTGATGTCAATGGAGAGAAGTACAACATGAAAAATAGTTTGGTAGAAGAAATTTTTTTTTGGGGATAAGTACAACAAGAGAAGTACATATAAAATTTTGGGAGAAGAAAAATCATTTGAGCATGGAATCAATGGGGAAGAATGATTGATGAAGATGATTTGAAAACAAAGGTGCCTTTTGTAATTGGTATTTTTGGAACTAGTATGTTTTCTTATCTATGTTGCCATTAATGCCCAAGGGGTAGATTGTTGGAAGTATGAATCTTGATGATATTCCTATGGGGGAGCATTGTAGAAATATGATTAGATAATTATCATGATGATATGTTACATTCATGAATGTGTTTGTCATTGATGTCAACATAGCAATTTTTTGTGGTATCTAATAGAAGAACAATGGAAAGATCAAGTTGGTATGAATAGACAATTGAGAATTTTTACTAAGAGAGGTTAAAGGGAGATACTAATAAGTGTATGGTAAATGTAGACAACATTAGAAGCATAAGATATTAAGTCTGGAAGAAGTTATGCAAGTTTTTGTGAAGACTATTTTGAGATAGAGTTTACAGAGGCGTGTTCTAGTAAACTTGTTATATCTCTTAGCAAAATTGTATTTTTGAGAGGCTAAAGTTAAAGATGTGAAGAATACATTCTAGAGACAATATAGCTAGGCTCAATCATCATAATTACATGTATGGAAAGCTATTTAACTTATAAGAAAAAAGATTAATGTTATCACTAAGTGTAGCATGTTCTTAATGAGGTCCTATAATAATTAATTGAGAAGGTGTCATAGCCAACTCAGGGAATTATTGTATGGATCTAGTATAAAGGAAGGGTATTTTACTTTATCATATATGGATTTAAGTGAATGATTGTGAGTAGCACAAAGAGTGGAATGTGAAGATAAGAAGAGAAGAGTGAAGGTGAAGGTAACTTTATTGCTGAGGTTTTATTTTGTGATCTAAAATTTGATACTTGGAACTGAGGTTCATGACCTAGTCTACAAGGTCTAACAATGATTGGTCTAGTTGACAATATGGAGGAAAGAAGTTAAAGTATAGTATAAGGAATAGCTAAGAGATCAGTTGGACAAAGAGTTTAGTGGTCTTGCCCCTAAATTTGTTTGGATGGTGGGTCCTTCTATCTTCTACAACTCCTAACAGGGTTGGAATCTTCTAACAAGGATTCAAAGTCTCCTGTTAGGGACTCATAAGTACTAGATGTTGTAATAGA
This sequence comes from Cupressus sempervirens, assembly GCA_028749045.1. Taxonomy (NCBI): domain Eukaryota; kingdom Viridiplantae; phylum Streptophyta; class Pinopsida; order Cupressales; family Cupressaceae; genus Cupressus; species Cupressus sempervirens. The sequence goes on along the minus strand of CM053786.1, from coordinate 128,751,778 downwards.
CTCCTAATAGGGTCCATCCTCTAACAAGGAATATTTATATTGGTAAATCATCTTGTGGGCATCATTCCCAATGGGATTTTCCCTCTGATCAAGGGTTTCCCTAGTTAACATATATGGTGTAATTATTTATGTGCATCTTGTTATGGTTGTTATTTACTTTGGTTGAATGGTTAAATTTTTTAATTAATAGTTGGTGGGAAGGTCTAGGGGAACCAGATTTCCAACTTTTACATTCATTCACAATTTATTTCTTACCAAAGGAGGGTGGAGACATTTGGGTAAGTTTCTTAACAAATATCAAATGGTTCAATCTTATTCTTGGTTCATTGATTCAGAAGGGTTCTATGAAATGTTCAAAGAAAGAACTAAGGCTAAATCATATGAAAAAATGATTGACTTTCCTGAAGATATAATTAGAAATGAATTTTCTTTACAAGAGAAGGGAGTAAAGAAAGAAAAATGAAAGGTTTACCGTAGGGTTTTGGAATTTGTCAATGCTTTAGATAGGAAATATGACCCCTTCATAGATATACAACTTTGGGAAAATAAAATAAATAAACTCATGGCCCATTTTATTTGGATTATGGAAACCCTAAATGAAAAAAAAGGAAATATTGATAAAGGCATACCCTGATTAGGCTAAGGAGGTAGAAGGGATATTGGCTAATAAAGTTATAATTAGTCTAGGAAAATATACCCTTCAGAGGAAAGCATGATATGTAATTGCCAAGAATTTGTGGGCACAACCTATACTAGTGTATAAAAGGAAAAATTTAGAGACTCCAGCATCAACACTAGCTACGAAAAGGCAAAAATTGGAGGAAGGGTCTTCACCAAAGGTACAAGAATATTTCCCATCCCAAACCCCTATCCATTTTGAAAGTAAGGACTTATTGAGGGAGAAATTAAAATGGATAGGGGTTCATGATGATGTTTTAATAAAAGCATTAGAAGTAGAGGAAGGGATGCCTAAAGAACCTCCAATGTCACTTGTATCCCTCACTATTGAAGACGTAAAGGGAAAAATATGGATCCTATTGTAGAACAAGCTACCACAAGAGCTTTGGATGATGATAATTCTTTCAAATCTAGGGCTTTGATCTAATTTTTTTGGAGGAGAAATATTAAAAATATTGAGGCAAAACATAAGAAAGAAAAGGTAGAGAAACCTAAAAAATAAGACTTTGATATAAAGATGGAAATAAAGGCCAGTTTGATGCAAGATTTTAGTTAGATAACCCTTTTAGGAGGAAGGAAATTATTGAATGATTTGGAAGTGAATATACTTCCAAAATGGGACATTGCTAAATGTTAGCATGAATGTTGATGATACTACATTGGGGGAGTATCCTAAGAATTGGAGAGCATTGACATGTTTCATTCATGACTATGTTTGCCACTGATGTCAACATAGTAGTAAGTCTATGAAGACTGGTAGAGTAATAGAGAGAGATCATAGTTGTATAGACAAGGTCTTTCTTGTTTGGTGATGTGTAGCCATGGACATGTTCAGTATAATATCATGATGACATGGTTCAATGCATAACACGTAAGTCAAAGATGTACAGAAGTTGTACCTGATTTACAAATAGCAGTTTATAGATAGAGTACTTGGAAAGAAGTTCCAAATGTTTCTACTATATCTTTCATCTAAGATGTAATGAGAAGATGTGTGGTTAACCAATGATAGAGGATAGTTAGATGATGATGTTAGTGGATGTGTAGTCTCTAGTATCACACATGTGAAGTTTTGTATAGATTGTGAGTCGATGGTGCTATCATAATTGTAATTAATCAATTATCTTATTATAATTAATAGGGAAAGCCTCAAGGCCAACTCAAGGAATAATTTTTAAGATATGATATAAAGAAAATATGTTTTCCTTGTCTGTTAAGTGTATCAAGTATTGTATGAAGTTTGAAGTGCGAAAAGGAGCAGAGTGGTTATTAAATGTGTGTAAGCGATACAAGGGATTATTAGATGTGAGTTTTGTGATTTGGCTGCAAGATCAGAAGGAGATTGATAGGACAGAGGATGGAGGTACTAATCAATTCTATTCTACAAGGAATACTACATATATCATTTGGATAGTGGGTTCAATTGTCTTAACCTTGAAGCTATTTGGGCAGTGGGTACATTTGTCTTCCACAACTCTTAATAGGGTTGGCAGAACTCCTAATAGGCTGGGAATCTCCTAATAGGAATTCAAAGTCTCCTAAAAGGGACTGATATGTATTGAATTTTTTTATAGACTCCTAATAGGGTTCATCCTCTAACAAGGAATATTTATATTTGTACATCATCTTGTGTATAGCATCCCCACTAGGGTTTTCCCTTTGACCAAGGGTTTCCCTAGTTAGCATATCTAGTGTTATTGTGTATAAGTATCTTTTTGTGGTTCCTAATTATATTTATTATATGGTTAAAGTTAATAATATTGATAATTTTGATATTAGTTGGATAACTAATTCATCCCCCCACCCTCTTAGCTATATTGGTGAACTATATGTTCTAAAAAGTAGTATTAGAGCATTGGGTCCTTGAGGGATAAGCTTAACAACTTTAGGAGATCATGGAAAGAAGAGATAGTCCAAAATTAGATAGAGGAAATTTCATCTCATAGAAGATAGAACTTCTTAGTAAGCTGTGAAATATGTGTAAAGATCAGAGCATTGAGTTTCCTAATCCATAATTATTTTATTGCATATAAAAGAATAGAAGCACATGAAAATCCTTATTTGAAGAAGAAATGAATATCCACTAAGGAATTGATCTACTTATGAAAATATAACTAGAAGGTATGAAAATTTTCATTTGTTGGGCATGTAAAGAGCTTGGTCACATTTTATCAAGATATCCTTTGAGAGAAAGAAAATCTAGATAGAGTTCACTTTCTAATGAAGTTATTAAACCTATAATGGTCAAGGAAGAGGAAGTAAATAAAGAGCTATCTCTAGTAACTATTATTGAAGAAGATAATTATGATATTATTAAACAAAATGTAAAAATTTTCTTTCAGACTAATAATGATCTGCAGAATGATGCGTTAATTTTTGAGCAAAGAGGACAGTAGAGATATGAACCTAGAGATGAGATAAGAGTTGAGATGTCAACTCCTACCCCTAAAAAGAATTTGACAAAGAATCATCCTCCAGAGTTGATAATTGGAAGTAAAGACAAAGGTGTGATAACAAGAAACATAGTTAATGAAGAGATGTGTTTGATTTCTCAAGTTAAACCTAAGAGTGTAGATGAAGCATGTAAAGATGATCACTGGATTCAAGTAATGAAAGAAGAATTATATTAGATTGTGAAGAATGAAACATGGGAGTTATTTCCTAGACCTAAAGATAAGAATTTGATAGGAACCAAATGAGTATTCAGAAAAAATATGAATAAGCAAGGAGAAGTTGTGAGAAATAAGGATAGACTTGTAGTTAAAGGTTACTCATAGAAAGAAGGTATATACTATATGGAGACATATGCATCTCTAGCTAGAATGCAAGTAGTAAGAATTTGTTCTTGGCTTATGTAGTGAATAGGAATTTCAAAGTATATCAGATGAATGTTAAATCAGTTTTCCTAAATGGAGAACTTGAAGAAGAGGTATATATTGAGTAGCTTGAAGTTTTTCCTCTAATAGAAGAAAATGATATGGTATGCAAAATAAAGAAAGCTCTATATGGTTTGAAGCAAGCATCTAGAACTTGGTAGGCAAGGTTGTACAATTATTTGGAAAATCTTGGATTTACTAAAGGTACACTAGTTAGTAGCTTGTATTTGAAAGAAATTGAGAATGATTTGTTGATAATATTAATATTTGTTGATGATATCATATTTGGAGGTAATGATGAAGAAAGTGATAAGTTTTTTAAAGAAAGGAAGAATGAGTTTGAAATGAGCATGATAGAAGAAATGAAGTTTTTTCTAGGATTGTAGATTGCATAGAACAGTGATGGTATTTTCATTTCACATCCTAAGTACATGAAAGACTTGTTGAAGAGATTTAGATTGGAAAGTTTTAAGCCAATTTTTAAACCTATGATAACTGGTCATAAGTTATCCAGAAAAGATAAGACATCTACAATTGAGTAGAAGTACAAATCCATGATTGGAGGTTTGCAGTATCTAACTTACACCAAAAAAAATATAGAAAATATAGTTGGAATTGTAGCTAGATTCCAAATTAATCCTAAGGAGTATTATTATGCAGTAGTAAAGAGGATATTCAAATATTTGAAAGGACCATTTGACTATGGAATTTGTATGACAAATTGAGTAATTTTTCTCTATGTGCATATACTAATGCAGATTTGAGCAGGCAGTATAGATGATAGAAAGAGCACTAAGGCATAGTATGTTGCAACAAAAAATAATTGCAACCAACTGATGTGGATGAAACAGATGTTGAAGGATATCAGAATTGAGTTTCTTGAACATGTTATCATATATTATGATAACAAAAGTATAGTGAGTATATCTAAGAATATTATATTGCATTCTAAGACTAAGAATATATCTATTAAGTATCATGTATTGAGAGAGAAAGCAAAAAAAAAGGAGATTAGATTAGAGTATGTGAGTACAAAATATTAGATTGAAAATATCTTTACAAAGTCCTTACCTAAAGATACATTTGAGTACTTGAGATGTATGCTTGGGGTTATGTCCCTACCTACTTTTGAGTAGGTGATGCAATAAGTGCATTAGTCTAGTGGAACATAGCATTATTGTTAGACTGGATTGAATGTTGATGCTTCCTTTATGGGGGAGTATCTATGATAAGCTAAGTCAATGAGGAATCTTGGTGTTTGGTCTTGAATAGTATCTTTGGACACTTAAGCTAGTTGAAGACTTGGAGTAGTAAATTGACATAATGAGGACTTTATTATTGATTTCAATGGGGGAGATATGTACATGAAAAGAAACCTCTAGTTGAATGGAGGAGAGGATGCATAAGAAAAGTATGAATGGGAGAAAAAATCTCTACTTTATTAGGGAGATTTAGAAAGATTAATGTAAAGAATGAGGAATATATTTATGGGGGAGCTATGTATTACAAGTTGTTTATTATGAACAATTGGTTATGATCCTAAAGAATAATAATAATAGAGTAGTTTTTTAGAGGATTTTAGATTTGATTAATGAAGAGGATTTGAAAAGATGAGAACAACAACAACAACACCAATAGAGTATTGTTTTGGCATTCTTAGAACCTAGAAATTTTCATATATATTTCCATTAATGCCAAAGGGGGAGATTATTAGCATGAATGTTGATGATACTACATTAGGGGAGTATCATAAGCATTACAAAGTGTTGACATGTTGCATTCATGATTGAGTTTGTTGTTGATGTCAACATAGTAGTAAGTTTGTGAAGATTGGTAGAGTAATAGAGAGACATCATAGTTGTATGACCAAGGTTTTTCTTGTTTAGTGATGTGTGGCCATGTACATTTTTAGTATAGATTCATGATGATGTGGTTTAATGCATAACATGTAAGTCAAATATGCACCGAAGTTGTACCTAATTTACGACGAGTGATTCAAAGAAAGAGTGCTAGGAAAGCTATTAATGATGTTTGTATTATATCTTTCATCTAAGATGTAATGAGAAGATGCATAGTCAATCAATTATAGAGGATTGACAAATGAGGATGTCAATAGATGCACAAGCCCTAGTATCACATGCATGAATTTTTGTATAGATCATGAGCCAAAAGTGCTATTATAATTGTAATTAATCAATTAGCTTATTATAATTAATTGGGAAAGCCTCAATGCTAACTCAAGGAATTATTTTGAAGATATGGTATAAAGGAAAGATGTTTTCCTTGTTTGTAAAGTGTATCAAGTATTGTATGAAGTATGAAGTGCAAAAAGGAGAAGAGTGGTTACTGAATGCAAGTAAGTGATCTAACGGATTATGAGATGCAATTTTTGTGATCTAGTTACAAGACTAGAAGAAGTAGAGGTCATGTTAATAGGACTGAGGAAGGAGGTACTAATAAATTATATTATTCTACAAGGAATAATATAGAGATCATTTGGATAGTGCATTCATTGGTCTTAACCTTGAAGTTGTTTGGAAAGTGGGTCTAGTTGTCTTCCACAACTCCTAACAGAGATCCAAAGTCTCTTTATAGGGACAAATATGTACTGAATGTTGTTATAGACTCCCAAAAAGGTCCATCCTCTAACAAGGAATATTTATATTAGTACATTATCTTGTGGATACCATCCCCACTGGGGTTTTCCCTCTGATCAAGGGTTTCCCTAATTAACATATATGGTGTTATTGTTTATGAGTATCTTGTTTTGGTTTCTGATTATATTACTTATATGGTTAAAGTTTAATAAGGTTTATAATTTTTATATAGTTATATAACTGATTCACCCACCTCCCTCTCAGTTATATTGGTGGACTATATATTCTAATAGCCAATGCATGATTTTTGATGTAGTAAGGAAGGAAAAAGAAACTAAATTCAATAATGAGGAAGAGGTCAAAGAAGCCCATAAAGGGGTGAAATATAGAAATGATCTTAAGGCCCTAGTAATATGGTCTATCTAGAAGAGAGATAAGATAAGACACCATGAAGCTTCAGATGTTGGGCACATAAGAAGCTTGGTGGTTTATAGAGTTGGAGAAGTGGATAGTGAAAAAGTTTCCCAAATGAATAAAGAGGTAGCTAATTTTGGTCTAGAGGTAGTTGTGAAGGATAAGAATGAATGTATTGAGTTAAATAAAAAGTTTGAAAAATTAATAGAAGAATATGATGAGAGGGGAAGGAAAATAAATAAAATGGAGAAAATCATTTCAAACTTACAAAAGAAATAAGGAAAGACAAAGGTGGAAGAAGAACCTAGCCAACTTCTAATTGTAACTTCCCCTACTCCACCACCTCCCATTGGTCCTATTGTAGAAACCCCTAGCACACCCCAACATCCAAAACTTTACACTACAGATGAACTAAGTGAGGAGAAGGCCAAACTCAGGGTAGCAAAAGTAGAAGTGCAGATTCAGTATGGAGACAAGGTCAGGGACACAATTTTGTTTTTGAGTATTAGAATAAATTGGCCTCTCTTCTATTTAGAAATGTCAAGGGTATTAACTATTTGGAAATAATTAGAGAGGAATGAAACTACCTTGAGGGAAATTTTGAATAAATGGATTAGTAGGGAGGATTATATCATTGCTTTGTATTTTACTACCATTAATATAATTGATGACCAGATTAAAAAAACATATGACCAAGAAAATGATCAATTGAATTTTGACTGGAAAAGAGATATGTTGCAAAGGAAATTGAAAATATGGTTTTTCTAAATATCTTAGTAGGAATTTTGACCTTTTTCTTCATGTGCTAAAAGGCCTAAACATCATGAAAAGTAAGGAGTCGAGAAATGTGTTAAAACAAATCACGAGTGTCAAAATGAATGAAGTTGTAATCATATAAAATTATATATGGTTTGCAAGAACTATTGAGGAGGTTGTTCAAGTCCAAATATTCTTTGATTCTTTCCAACATGATTTGGATGAAATAAAGAAGTTGGGAAAATATATTTTGAAAAGAGAAAGAGAAATCCTAATTTTTAGTTGCCTAAAAGACACTAGTTTTAGTAAGTGGATGAAAGAATTTTCTTCAACCTCACAATTGCTACAGATGGCATCTAAGGATATACTATAGGAAAAATCACCATCTATAAAAGAACTACATTTTATTAACAAAGTTGTTCAAACAACTAACAAAGAAGATGATTAGGCAACTACTACAGCTATTAAAGTATCAAACCTAAGAATAATAGAAGAAGAAAAGGTGGTCCCACAACTTGAGGAAAAGAAAGAAAGAAAAGACCAATCATCAGGTATTGTGGAGGAACAAGAAAGTGACAAAATAGAACTTGCCCCAACACAAAGAAATGAATAAAGAGTCATTCGATTATCAAGAAAAAGGCCACAAATATTTTTGTTCTTCTTGTGTAGTAGTGAAAGTCACATTTTTGTCTTTTATATAAATCTTTGTTTTTAATAGTTTTCCTTTTCCCTCTAGATCTACAACTTGCTGCAACACACACTATATAAGTGAATTTCCAAGGTTAGAGGAGGGTCTAATTTTCAATATTGTTTAACTAAGTTTGTACATTCTAAGTTGGTACATGCATACTATAATTTTGTTCCCAATTTGAATAGAAAGTAAACATTTTCTCATCTATTTTGGTTATGTCTTGATAGGGATGGTCATTTAATTATAAAAAAGTTCAAAGAAATTAATACAAATTGTTGGAAATACAATAGGGAAAGTAAAATCTAAGAGAGGGGGGTGAATTAGTCCTTCAAAAATTTAACCATAAATTCATTCACCACACATCCATCTCATAATTTGCATGAAAACTAAAATAGCTAGCTAAATATATTCATCCATAGTATGAAAGAAAATAACATTCAACACATCTATGACATAAGATATTTGGTTACCCAAAAACCCTCCAATGAGAATATAAAATTGGGGTGGGGATGACACCCAAAAATCTCCACTATTGTAGTAATAAAGTGTATCCAATGAAGGTTACAATGTTTGATCATGAAACATGATCTACCTTGTGAAAGGTCTTGCCTATTAAAGGCTTACGAGATTGTTAGATCTTACCCTATTAAAGGATTTCAACACCCTGTTAGAAGTGTGCCTGACAAAAAGACTTTAACTTGCAATGAAGTAAGTACCCTGTTAAAGGATTTAACTAATTCACCTATTAGAATGTCTTAGTAATGATCCTACAGTTAGCACTTTGTTGCTAGATAACATATCACCTCTTTTTTTATGTGTATTTCATTCTTACTGATTAGATGTATCTCTTCTATCCTCTAACCTCCTTTTTATTCTCTTCTAATTGATTCTATAATGTATCTCAATTCACAATACCTTAGTCACCATGAATGCACTATTTGCGCATGCAAACTTCTCTCTTTTCTCCCTCTACATACATAAAAACAATTTAGGGTTTGTACTCCTTAAGAAGACCTAGGTGACTTAGGGTTAGGTATGCATCAATGATTTTGATTCACCCATATTTTCACTTAATCCTTCCCTTTTTTTGTTTGGCTGCATGTTTTGCATAGGGATTCTCAATTATGATTCATTCTTATCATCTAGGATTACAAAACAATCCTCAAGTCAGCTCCAAATTTTTTTACATAGTAGTTTGTGTCATTACAAACAATTGTATCAAAATTGTATTACTCAACACTTGAAGTCCTTGATGCTTGACATCAATGCCAACTTCAATGTTGTAACTTGGCATATGAACAACTCGATATCCATTGGTTTCTCAACATCTAAATCACTTAGCATCATTTGTGTGCTTGGCACTTGATTGACTAGGAAGTAATTATTTACTCAGCACATACCAAGTATCTCACTTAGCATGCACTATCTAACATGTTATGCTTAGCATGCATTACCTGTTCAACATGAATTGTCTGACTTGTAAAAGACTTAAGTGTATAGACACTCATATGTCAAAACTAATATGAGATTAAAAATTCCCCCTTTTTACATGAGTGGCAAAAACACTTGGTCATGCATGAATGATCTTAACTTATGAGCATAAGCTAGATACCCATTATCTTTATTTAGTATATGGCTAAAATTTCAAATTTTCAAAATTTTGCAAAACTTGACTTAATAGTCATACCTCAAAAGCTTATAACTCCCCCTGAGTTGATTGTGTTGTTTGAATATGAACCAATACTTCTACTAAGTAAATATGCATATCTTGAACTATGCTATACTTTGTTTTTGTCTTTGATTCCCCCTTTGTTGATCTCCCCCAAAGTTGTATTCATTCTTTCCTTGGAGTCATCGTCTCTCTCAAAAAATGATTAGTTTTGACATTGATGTCAAAGGGTTATACATGTATGGTGTGTTTATCCAAGAAAGGTTTATGGGCCTCAAGTATGATCTTCAAAACTGCATGCCAATAATCACAAGCTACCTCTAATGATTTTATTTGGATGGCTAAGTCAACAACAAGGTGAACTAAACCTTCTTCTGTAGAAAGATGGGGATCTTTTTGCATTCATGTTTCTACAAAGGCTAGGTCCTTATGTAATATGTCCATGTGAGGGTTAACCATGGATTAGATGCTTATCAGTATGGCCCAAATATTTGTATCTTGAGCATATAGGGCTACCAAATGACCTTGGGAATTCATCAAATTCTTGAAGTAATTTTGACTTTGAGCTACAAAATTTGATAGAGTAGTACCAGTCATCTTCATATCTCCCTCCAAATTTGCAAAATGGCACTACACTTCTTATATGAACAGAGTTGTATCACACAACTTAGTGTACAGTGAGAAAATATTCTGTAAAACTTTCTTTACACTATCAATCTTGGTTGCTAACTTAACCTAATTAAGTGCAATGGCACTTGATATCTTTTCATTGAATTGGTTTTCAAATTTCCTCTCAAATCATTCAAGTAGTTTAGCATTTGAATCCAGGTCTATATCATTTACCTACTCTACTATATTTACCAACTGCTCCATGATAGGCTTTTCTTCAACATGTGTAGGTAGGCATAATGCATCAAGAAATATTTCTTTGATATCTTGCAATGCTTGCTTTTTCCTATGCTCCCTTCTAAGTAGTTCTTGGTGCTTTTTACTTGCAAGAGCATCCTAAAGTATGCTCATTTGTTCAATAGTGATTGTTGAAAGATCAAATTTTGGAAACACAGTCACCTCATTCAATTTGAAATCACCATACTATATAACTTCATCTACCTTGGATGTGCTAGGACTAGCCCTTGATGACTGCAGTGGTGTAGCTTCTACACTCAGCCTGTGAAGAGCTTGACTTGGAAGAGTAGTAGTTTCTAGAAAAGTAAGTAGTGTTTTTAGTTTTAATTTCTCCTCAAGCTTGGTATTCAAGACTAACTCTTTAGTCCCATTCATTTCTTTCTTTTCAATCTCCATTGCACCTTGAGTTTGTGTTGTAGGTACACAAGTATCTTCCTGACTTATTTGAGCTTGTCTCCCTTCTTGTGCTTCTAATAACTACTTCTTGTACTAACACATTTTGCACCATTGTGCTGATATTTTCCATTTTTATTTCTTTCATTTAGTATACTACAATGAGCATTGTAGGTTGTACTGCACTAAATTGAGGAGTTTGAGTTATGTCCTATTTTCCTTCTCTATAGATGTCTTTTTTTCCTTCTCAAATTCATTTATACTCACCAATAAAAGATGATTGCATAGTTGTTCCTTGACAGTGCTGTCTAACAATATCTTCTTAATGTCCTCCTTTATTAGGGGATTGATGTTATGAGAAATAGTATTAGAAACATCCTTGATCTTTACTATATTGGTTACATGTTGTGAACTAGCACTCAACATTTCTATATCTAGTCTACATTTTTATATTTGTTGCTCATCTTTAGTTGTTGCCTATGTATCTACATTTATCCCGGTTACTTCCACATGTGAATCTTTCTCATTTCCATATTTAGTAACCTCAATTACTTCTAGTTCACCTTTTTCTTCACCACCCTCAACAGGTGTCTGCTCAATTGCCTTAGGCATTGTCAATCCATATATTAACTTCCATATATGGGTGGACTTCTAAATAATACCCTCAATGTCCTTTTGTAAAATACTAAATGCTCTATATTTAGGAGCAAATCTCCCTTTATATTTGTTAATGGTCATTGACATTATGGCCTTATCCAATTCTGGCATCACTTGAGCAAGTGTATTCTCTTTAATTTTTCTTTCTATATTGAGACTATATTGTCATTTTTGCTCAACTTTTTCATATAAACTTCTAGGTATAGAGTTGGCAAGCTTAAATTGGAGTCTTCTTGAATGTTTCCATTATGGCATATATTGACTCTTCCACTTGGTTCATCTCAATCTTTGCAAGTTTGTCAAAGTCAACATGTGTGAATCTAGATAAGTCAGCATTATTCTTTATATTTTCACACAAGTTGTACAAATTAGAAGAAGGATGGTGACTTACCACTTTAAATTGGTTTCTATCATTAGATTATGTCCTCTCTTCATCTAACTTAGCTAGAGCAATGAATTTTCTCCTTTGTCTCTTCTAAGACTCATATTCCTATGTAGTTGACATGGTTCTCTTCCCTTTTGACTTTTTCACTTCTTGTACCTTCTTAGTAGTATCCCTTGTGCTAGCCCTAGTGGTAGGAACTATAGCCTTAGGTTGTGTTGGTTTTACAACCTTCTTTGGTTTGATAACTACAAGAGCTTTAACTTTTAATTTCTTATTTTCTTTGGATATAGGTGCTTCATTGGCTTCTTCTCCCTTAGCACCTTCATCAAGCTCATCTTCTTCTTCACCTTGGTGTTCTCCTTGACCTTGAGTAATGGCTAGTGGTGCTTGGGTATGTGCATCTTCACCTTCTCCATCATCATCATCATTATCATCTTCTTCTGCATCTTCTTTTGCCCCTTCACCAAATTTTTCTTTGAGATTTTTAACAATTTTTTCCTTTTTCCTTATTAAAGAGGTTGTCTTCAAATCCATGGTTATTGTTGATTTGGCTACATAACAATTACCAAAAGTTGTAGCTTCCTTATCTACTTCTTCAGCCAATAAAGTTGTAATTATTGTAGATGCCTCATCCACATTATCTTATAACCTAGAGGTTTTAACCATATTACCCTTAGAACTACAACCTATACACATGTGAGATTAGTATCAACTAGTGATACTAGAATCATATGTCTTTGTTTCATTAACTTCTTAAAATCTTCAAAGTAGCTAGTCATTATAGACTCAAAGTTTTCTCCAAGTTTCTCAATGTATTCTCTTATCTATGATGCAATAGATCTATTTGTCTTCCATGTAACTTTACCAAAAGAAGGGAATGTGTTCTTCATGTGGAAAAATATACATACAAGTATTAAGCCAAATTTTCACTCTGCACTCTTGGTTTTCCTTTTGGTTCCCAAGTTTTTTGATGGCTATTATAACTGTAACTCGACAAGGTCATAAGAATGATCCTTCTTTACTATCTTGTAGCCTATGTCAACAACAATGCAAGGTACACTATTCAATATGCTAAATTGAAAGAATTTTTGTGCAATTATCCTTACTACAAAAGCAAGTAGGGGATTTGTGGTGGCATCAATTGTCATTCCTCTCTTATTCCATAATACCCCTGTGTTTTTCTCAATAACCTTTTTTGCATCACTTCTCATGGTCTTAGGTCTATCTAGGGTTGGATACCCTATTAGCTTCTGTATAATTCACTTTGTTATTTTTATAGGTCCATATTCCAACCATAGAGAATTGTCATGTATTCTACTAAGAAAAATCTTGATCCATTCTATTTTGAACACGTTTGGAAAATCTAAGGCATGAGTTAATTCTTTTCTCTCTACAACCTTGACCTCTTCTTTCAATACACCATTCTCACACAATTTTCCATAACAATCTCTTATCTCCATGTCACCTATTCTACCCACCTTACATGCGTAACAACATCTTACATCTTGAATCATTAAAACTTGTGGTGGTATCATGGATAATGCATGAAAAGGGTCTTGTTTGTATGTAATGTTAGGAATTTCTTTGAAGTTTGGTTGTCTAATCTCATTGTTTATTAATTGAAAATTTAAAACTTCCTTTCCCTCTTTAACCTTAGAAGTAGAAGAACTAGGTGCCATATTTGATACCTAAGTTTTGCACAAATTCAAATAGCATAGCTCAACACACGATAATTACCTTATCAAATTTGATGAATGGTGTTGAAAAGTGGTTGAATTCAGTCTGCAAACACTTGGAATGATCTCTCCAATTCCCCTTAAGCTCTTCATGTGCTCTCCAAATTTGAATGATGTCAAATAAATCAAAAAATCAACCATATGGCCCTCAAAACTTCACTATTAATGCTTAGTGCTTACATAGCTATAAGCTTGGCTATAATAGCAATTCTAACTCACTTGACTTACAAGTAGTTTTCTTAATGTTGAAATCCACTACAATCTCGATGAACACTATCACTTATGAGAACTTGACATCAATTAGATTTCACTCAACAGCTTAAATGAAACTTTTCATGCTCAGTAGCAACATGAAAATTGACAAAGCTTAAAGATTTCTACTAGGTTCTAAACAGTACTTTCCATCTTTATTTATGCATATATAATCTATTTAAAACTAAATCCTTGGAATTGATGCATGATATACCATTTAAATATCATTCCCACACATACCTCTTGATTGCCTAGTTGGGGATGCTGTGATCATTTAATCCATTGGGTGAAGTGATCCCATCTGAACTTGATGTATTACAATCTTCCCTTTTCTTCCATGTTTTGTTCACCTATTTTTTGACTTCTTCAACATTTTCCTTCCCTTTTCCTTTGTTAAACTCACTACTTGGTTCCTTTGACTTTTTTGGATAGTGTCTGCTTATGTGACCAGTCTTTAACAAAGTAAAACATGTAGTCTAACTTAACCATCTACTGTAATCACTTCTAAAATGTGTTATTATGTAGTTCTCAGGAACATGTACATATTATTAGTGATAGTGACAACTATACCTTGTATTATAATCCAAATTATAAGAGTTAACATTGTGCTTTACCTTTGTCTTCTTGTTTGATGACCACTTGGGTTTGGATCTACACTCATATGCTCCATGTCCATACTTTTGATAGTTATAACAATATTCTTCAAATATTTGTGTGCTTATGGTCTTGGTTCTACATTCATGTGCCTGATGTCCTTGTTTGTTACACTTGTGGTAGTGGCCCATGAACTTTTTCTTAGGATTTTGATTTGCAGTCTTGCTCCTACAAACATTAGCAGTATGACCTATCTTACCACAATTATGACAAGTAGGTTTGGAATTCTTACCATTAACATTCCTTTGTTCACCACTTTTAGATGATTCTCCTTTTTTAGTACTAGTGTAACCTAATATAGTAGTATTACTATTCAATCTAGGAGATCCCATCAATTGCTCAAAATACTTGATGGCTTCACTAGGCTTGTTGAAAATTTTAGCAAATTAATTTTCTCTTGTTAGATCATTTCTCAGTTGTTCATTCTACAACTTCAGTGTTGTGATTTCAATATATTTTCCATTCAATTCATGATTTGTAGTCATCATTTGATTCAATGTTTCCTATTGCATATAAGAAATCCTGTTCACCTCTGATGTCTTCTCTTCCAGTTTGTTGGTCAGTATATTTTTATCATCTCCAATTATCACTTTTTCTTCTTTAGATTTATTTTTTTGTTTGGTCATCTCATATAGAAATATTGATTGGACTTCTTGTTATATCTTAAAATCTCTAACCTCTTCAGTTAGGGCTCCATTCTTTTCCATCACATCTACAATTGTTGCATCAAATTCACTTGTGTTTCCATCTACAAATATTCTAGTAGTGTCAATATCTTGGTAATGTGTGGCATTGTCTTCAATATCTATCTCTTTCCTTCTCTTCAATGATCACTTATAGTCATCTCTTTCTTCATTCAAATGATGTAGGGAAAATTGGATTTCAATATTCTGATTCTAAATCGTCTTTCTCAACTTGTAGACTTCAATCTCTAAGATCTTTTCTTAAAGTTGTAAAGCTTTCCTTTCTACAGAACTATGCTCTAATACCAGTTTTTGGAAATACAATAGGGAAAGTAAAATCTAAGAGGCAGGGTGAATCATTCCTTCAAAAATTCCATAAATTCACTCACCACACATCCATCTTACAATTTTCATGAAAATTGAAATAGCTAGCTAAACATTTTCATCCATAGTATAAAAAAAAATAGCATTCAACACATGTATGACACAAGATATTTGGTTACCCAGAAACCCTCCAATGAGAAGGTAAATTTGGGGTGGGGATGACACCCACAAATCTCCACTACTGCAAGAATAAAATTTTGTAAGGAAACTTGGCAACAAAGAATATAACCGTTTCCACATAACCCATAATAGATCTAAAATAAACACGAAATTAAAATCCACATGCAAGAGAATAGACAACATACCCACAAAATGTGACACAAGATATACCCTGGGAAACCCTCATTGAGGGAAAAACCCAGCCTCCAAAAGCATCCATCACCATGTATTATTCAGCAAAAATACCATTGTCATGCAACCATGGAAGCCTTCATGGCCATAGCCACAACCGTGCAAACTATGTGAACAAGCATGAATCCACACATCCCATGCCATACTTTCAACCTTCACAAATGCTCCTTTGGCTAACTTATCAAGCCTTGTCCCACTCGACTCTTGCCTTTTGTCTTCTCCTTGTCACTCTTTCTCTATCATTTTCAACAACTACCCTTGTGGCTGCTTATATAGTAGCAAGTCCCACAAAACCACTAAGTGGTATTACATAAACCATGTGCTAAAACCATGTGCTACCTAACCCACTGACCCCACATTTAATATTGGGCATTTAATTCTTTTCCCCAATATTAAATAATTACATAAAATATTTTCACAATGTTACAATACAACTCATCAAGAATATTCCATGGGAATCTTTACATGTTGCACGTCCATCTAGGTACAACATTACATAATAAAATAAAATAATAAAATAACAATATTATGCAATGTGTGCAACACCTATTATCTCAACAATCTCCCACTTGTTGTATACATTGCATAGGGTCAATCTGTAGCCACATAAATGAACAAGGGAAAAATCCCTCCTAGCACATCCACCATCATGGATCAAAATACACCAAGTGCTCCATCTTGATACCCGCAACAAAATCAAAGTATCCAACATCTCCAACATGAATGATCTCACCTCCTATTATGCCACTCCCACTGGACATACATAGAAGCCATCCAAAGAGAAAACCACCCAACCTATCGCATTAGAAGATAATAAAATCCTGTACCAACTAAAATTCCAAGCACAAATAACCTAATCTAATGGTAATCACATGTATTCGTAGTTGTCAAAATATCCATAGCTGAAATAGCACCCATAGCAAGTGCTAAACCCATCCAACTATCCATACCTCAAAGGTATAACAAGTGAATCTCATATCACTGACATATCCAATCTATAACCTACAATCACAAGCCTCAAGAGCAATACCTACCACATATATACCAAGAAGCTCCCACTACAAAAGATAATGTCAAATCTATAACCAATCCACTCAACACATCTCAAAGAAGTGAATCCATGTAGTATCAAGGACATCCACAATACATAAACTAATATCCTACAAGAAAAAATCTCATAACAAGTCTCCAATGCTCTCCCAAGTTCACCACAACCAACAGAGGAAAGAGATAAAGGAATAACCATGTCATCTCTCACATGACATACATGAGCACAAACCAGTGATCACAATCTCTAACCAATCTCAAATCCAATGTAGGCAAAACTGAACATCCAAGAAGATAACCAAGACCAAAGAAACCATGCAAATCATAACTTGTATCATGTCCTTCTACACACACCTCTAGATGTAAATTGTGCAAGTATGATCTCCTCCATAAAACCCCAACAAGAAGCCTCAACAACACCCAAACCATACCATATAACTCATCATGGATGTAAGCCTCTCACAAGAAGATCAAACTCAATAAAACCATTCCTAATCTAAGGAATATGCCCAATATAAAACCATCTCCCAAACTCAACCAGCATAACAACATATGCACATGGAGATAACCAATGCTAAACCATCTCTCAAATGAACCCTCCAGAACTAACTCATGTACCATAGCTCAAGATCCATATCCATGAAAGACAAGCATAAATATAATGCAACTGAGAGAAACAATGGGCTATACCTCTCAAGTAGCAAACCGCCGAGTAGACCAAGAGTGGGGAATGAGAATGCTCATCAAGATACCCAAGTCTCCAACCAAGACTCATCTAAGAACAATCTCCTCTCAAGTACATATCAGGTGATTGCCCCTCAGACTTCCTACTGAAACCATCAACCGTCCCAACAAATACTTCTCTAATCCAAGAGAAATCAGCGTCACCACCATCTCTAAGTATCCATGCCAACTCCAAATGCAACATAGAAATATCATGAAGTATCTAGCTTATGATCAGTGTACTCAATACCAAGAAACTAAACCAAGATCAATGTCAAAGTTCCAACCATGGCCTCAAGAACATAAACATGACAACATGATCTTACCATCTCAACTAAAGAGATAACATGATCCACATGAACATACCATAACATGTCACAACTCTAAATGTGTATCAAGAGTATACCATGACATAATAATGAAACCATCCTCACACCAAGGATAACATGCCAAATAAAAGCATAAACCACACCTTTGCCAAGAACCCTGTGAGTCCTCAAGATGCAACCATCTCCACACACCATGAAGAAAACCATCTCCACATACTAGGAAGAACCATCTCCACATACCATGAAGATAACCAAGAACTCCATGAGTCCTCAAGATCTAACCATCTTCAAACACCATGAAGATAACAAGTGCACCATGCAAATGTCAAAGACGCTTCTGCAGCAACAGGATCTAAGATAAACCTCCAACATCTGCAAACACTCAATAAATTGAATGCCAACAAAACTCCCACTCAACCGTGGTACCAAGTCACCTATGGAATCATAAAATCCATCCTCTCCAAATCAAGAAGATATAAACCAAACCAAAAACTAATCCTGCACTGTCACCCCATCACTATCACAAGCTCCCACTAAACCATGTATCCAAGCTATCCATGACATAATGATGAAAAAATACCATCCTCTATCAACCAAAAAGATATACCACCATAATCAAATCAAAAAATCCAAGCTAATAAACATCAAGGATGTACCTGTATAACCAATCATGTCATGCCAAAATCCATGACACCATGATCACATCCATGAACTGAGCATCTGGCTCTCAAAGTGTCCAACCTGTCAGCATAAAATAGTCAACCACAATCCTCCACCATGACTGTACCTGGTAACAACATCTCATCCCTTCTACATGAAGATAAAATCATGTGACTTAGGGCATAGACAACCCAAATCCAAGCCACCAATCTGAATATGCATCAATAATGAAAGATCAATGGGCAAAGACAACCCATAACCAAGCTATAAATGCAACCTGTAAGTATAGACCGCTTACAACACTGTACAACTTGTAGACCCAACAAGTCACCGTGCATATCCAAACCAAACAATGATAACCATATCATCATGAGACCAATCTGAATATGAACTGAGTATACAATGACATCAAAACTTAAATCTCCAATGCCATAAACTCACAATGTTACCATAGTCAAAATATATACCATAAATTGTTCAGATAAATATATCAACAAATAAATCATGCCAAACCTACACCAAATCTGAACCAATGTGTAGAGCTCTCCAAGAGCTTTCCGTTGACTACTCAAAGTCCAAAATCTGACTCCATATGCCCAAGTTATGCCCTAATCCATGCTCAAAATAAACAACATCTGACTTTAGGACTTTTAAAACCTAACAAAATCGCAAAATCACAGAACCAAACCTATACCATGTTGTAGTGCTCTGAATTAGCTTTCCAACACCTATAAGAACTCTAAAATTTGATATTCTGAGAGAAAGTTATGGTCGTTTTACTAAGATAGTCTTTTTACCATTTTCAGTACGATTTTTCATTTTTAATTTTTTTAGTTTGACGGCCATCACGGGCTGAAACCAAAAAACTCTTTCATTTCCTCTGAACATGGCCAAACTAGGGCATATTATATATCAAAATTTATGGAAATGTTGACCCAGATCCAATGGTGAGGTCTGTTTTTACCCAGGAGGTCATTTTTGCAAGCTACCTCCCAAAACCCTCATTAAATGAAACATCCAAAAAAATCCTTTTGTTCAACAATTTCACATGCCCAAATCATTTACCATCCCATCATAACAACAAATCCAAAACCCTCAGATCTGCAATAAATCATTCATATATCTTGCCTTTTCTTTTATCCTCTCATGCATTCCCATGGATTCAATCTAGGGTTACAATAATAAAACCATAGCTCTGATACCACTTGTAAGGAAACTTGGCAACAAAGAATATAACCATTTCCACATAACCCATAATAGATCTAAAATAAACACGGAATTAAAATCCACATGCAAGAGAATAGACAACATACCCACAAAATGTGACACAAGATATACCCTGGGAAACCCTCATTGAGGGAAAAACCCAGCCTCCAAAAGCATCCATCACCATGTATTATTCAGCAAAAATACCATTTCCATACAACCATGGAAGCCTTCATGGCCATAGCCACAACCGAGCAAACTATGTGAACAAGCATGAATCCACACATCCCATGCCATGCTTTCAACCTTCACAAATGCTCCCTTGGCTAACTTGCCAAGCCTTGTCCCGCTTGACTCTTGCCTTTTGTCTTCTCCTTGTCACTCTTTCTCTATCCTTTTCAACAACTACCCTTGTGGCTGCTTATATAGTAGCAAGTCCCACAAAACCACTAAGTGGTATTACATAAACCATGTGCTAAAACCATGTACTACCTAACCCACTGACCCCACATTTAATATTGGGCATTTAATTCTTTTCCTCAATATTAAATAATTACATAAAATATTTTCACAATGTTACAATACAACTCATCAAGAATATTCCATGGGAATCTTTACATGTTGCACGTCCATCTAGGTACAACATTACATAATAAAATAAAATAATAAAATAACAATATTATGCAATGTGTGCAACACCCATTATCTCAACAAATGTATCCAATGAAAGTTACAATGTTTGATCATGAAACATGGTCTACCCTAGGAAAGGTTTGCCTTATTAAAGGCTTACAAAATTGTGAGATCTTACCTAGTTAAAATATTTCAACACCCTATTAGAAGTATTCCTGATAAAAGGACTTTAACTTACAATAAAGTAAGCACCATGTTAAAGGATTTATGGTAGCCTATTGAGACTACTCTATTAAGTGATTGAATTGATTCACTTGTTAGAATGTCTCAACAATGATCCTACAATTAGCACTTTGTTGCTAGATAACATATCACCTCTTTCTTGATGTGTACTTGATCCTTATGGATCATATGTATCTATTGTGTCCTCTTACCTCCTTCCCATTCTCTTCTAACTAATTCTATAATGTATCTCTATTCATAATACATTAGTCACCATGAATGCTCTATTTGTGCATGCAAACTTCTCTCTATTCTCCCTCTACATACATTAAAAAAATTAGGATTTTTCCTCCCTAAGAAGACCTAGGTGACTTAGGTTTAGGTAAAAATCAACAATTTTGATTCACTCATATTGTCGCTTAATCCATCCCTTATTTTGATTGGCTGCATGTTCTGCATAGGGATTCTTAATTAAGATTCATTCTTATCATGTAGGATCACAGAACAATCTTGAAGTCACCTTCAAAATGGTTTACATAGTAGTTTGTGCCATTATAAACAATTATGTTAAAACTATATTACTCGACACTTAAAGTCTGTGATGCTTGGCATCAACTGCAACTTTAATTTTGTAACTTCGCATTTGAATGACTTTGCATCCATTGGTTACTCAACATCTAAATCACTTGGCATCATCTATCTACTCGACACTTGAGTGACTTGACACTAACTATTTACTTAGCACATACTAAGTGTCTCACTCGGCATGCACTATCTGACATGTTATGCTCGGCATGCATTACTTGTTTAGCATGAACTAAGTTCTTACTTGTAAAAGACTCAAGAGTATAGACACTCATATGTAAAAACCTATCTAAGATTAAAAAAAAGTATAGAAAGCTAGATTCTTATCCTAGATCTTGTCTCTTCACTCATCTCTATTCTATTCTCTAAGATTTAACATAAAAGTTTATTAAATTTCAGTTGTAATTCAATTTGAATTATATTTTTTTGAGAATCTAATGGGTTGCATAGATGCTTAATGTAAATTGGAAGAACTTTGTGGTTTCATTGAAGATATGATAAGTATGAGATCTAGAAATAAATACTAATAATATTTTCACAAAGTGTCAAGATGAGATTTATAAGTAGATGTCTGATTCCTACAATTTTATAACCCAATAGATAAGGCATTGGTCATCCTTGAAGTTAATCAAGTGATGATATTTTACATGATGCAAAATTTATATAAATCATTTTTTTACTATTCTATTATGTTGTTGAAGTTTGAAATGCTAGCTTGTGCTTGCCTCATGAAGTTCTAGGGTTTGACAAAGTAGTTGTTTCTCATCTCTTTTACTATTCTAGAATTAGAAGAAAGAAGGCTAAACCATCTATTATTTCTACAATTCATGTTGAGATTCTAAACATTAAGTGAATAAGAATGAATTCCTAGGTAAACCCATCTAAATCTTGCAAAATTTAAAGTGGAGAAGATCTTAGAGTCTTGTTGGTTGGTCCTTTTACCTCATTTCTTAGAATACCCATTATGGTATTTAGCTAATTCCTAGGTTTTCTGACATTGTAAAAAGGTTGTTCAAATCATGTCAAATCAAAATCCAACACAATATCCAAGTCAAGAGGAAACTAAGGAAAATACAAGTGTCAAGTTGAATGGTGATGTCTATCCATTACAAACATATTTGATCCACTAATCAATTTTTTTTAGAGGGTTATAATTCACAAGTTTTATGAATCAAGAAGATTGAACAATATGACATGTATGGTAGTGGATCAAGCATGGAAGATAGTGATGAAAGATCATGAATATGATCTTGTCAAGCTGCAAAGATTGCAACTAGTAGAGAATCTATCATCTATCAAAAAATAAAAGAATTTAATGTGTATGTTTGGATCTCTCATTGTATGTATTTTTGTTTATATCCATTAATATTTTCTTGATATTGGTGATGCTGATTGGGAACAAAAAAAACTAGTGAATAGACAGATAAGCAAATAGATTACTCAATTAGGAGAAAATTTTGAGAATGTCATGGATGCTTCCTTTGAGGAAGTTAAACAAATAATGAAGATGAGGATGAGGATACCTAAAGAGTTGGTCACAAGTTATTACAATGACATATGGTTTCTTGTAGATTCAAACAATACATTTGTGTAGGTAGTAAATCAAAGGAAGGCTTGGTTACAAAGTTTTGATTATGAAATTGATAGTCATTTGGTGAGTGTAAACATTATTGCACTATTGAAAGAAGAAATAGACACTAAGGCTAAATATTTTGGAAGATATGAGGAAGATAAGGCTAGAATAACTATAAATATCAAGATAGCTTCCAAGGAGAATAAAAAGAAAAGAATGATTAAAGAACTAGAATCAAAACTAGGCACCCTAGGAAAAGAGAATAGAACCATTGTAGATAACACAAGGTCTTCAAAAGGATGAATAAAAAGATAGTGGTGATGAGGAAGAGGAAGAAGAAGAAGGTGGAAAGGGTAAAGCCCTAGTTTTTAGTCACTCTACTAAGAAAGAATGCTCAAAGAACTAAGAAGAAGAAGTTAGTAGTTATACCCATCTCTCCTCCACCACCATTTACGCAAGACCCAAGGCAATTGCTAGTATCGAGAAAACTACAAAACAAAAAGTAGTAGAGACTACAAACCTTAGTGCCCCTAAACCTTAGAGAAGGAATTTTTTCAGAGGACCACCCATAAGGAAAAGAAATTCCATTGAAGATGTATGCACACATCTAAGAAGATCTTTAGGATTATCTAGCTTTAGATTTATAAAATATGATAGACTAGATAATACTAATAGAACCAAATTTGAGGAGGCTATGGTAGACATGATTAAAGATAAGAAGCTAGCATAGTGAAATTGAGAAAAAGATACCCAAGGACTTATATGAGAGACTAGAAAGAATATGGAAGCAAGTAGATGAAGAAGAGAGAAAGATAAGGACTAAAACCTTAGTTAGAGTCATGCTAGGTTTGTCCTAGGATCAATAGGAAACTTTTTTTCATAAAGTATGGGAGTAGAATAATACAAAATATAGAATGTTTTTAATATTGTAGAATAAAAAGGAAGCTATATCACAACTAGATGAATTTCTTTGGAAAAGCATTTTTGGGCTATCAAACAAGGGAGTAGAGATAGAGAAAGGAACTAAAATGGTAACCATCAAAGAGGATTATAGTAGTGGAGAAATTTTAGGTATACTAAGTTTGCAAGGCAGCATGTCACCAATATATTTTGACACCCCTAACACATTAGAGGCTGAGCAATCAAGTCTCATAGGTACAAAGGAAGAAACTAAGGTGAAAGACACAAGTATAGATAGTCATGCTATTTGAGCACCTCACATTAAGGAAAATAAAGAAATAAGTAGAGCTAAACCAAGTGAGACCATTGTTGTCTTGAGCACTGAAGTACAAGCATGACCACATGGTGAAACTCCCTTACCAATTGCCAAAGAAGTGCCAAGAAGAAGCACTCCTTCATTGAGTAAAAGAGTAAAAGCAATAAAGTTTACTTCACTAGATATTGAAGCCAATTTGGATGAAATAATTGAGATGCCACAATTGGATTTGGCAAATCTTACCTTCAAACAAACAATTTGTTACAAGAGATTTTGGTGAAAAAGAAATGGCAAGAAGACGTAAGGAGACAACATAAGAAAAAGAAGGTACTTTATGATGTGCAAAAAAAATCAATGATGCTTTTGATATTCAAAATTTTGATGAAGAAGACCTAATCATTATCTAGATTGTAAATATTGTTGAACAAGTGAATGTTGGTAATATGAAATCAAATGAAAAATTGATGGACTGGTCTATAAGAATATTTGAGAATAAGGTCATGGATAACATTTCTATAACCAGTGCCAAGAAAAAAGTGCAATTGCAAGAGCGTGTATAGTTTAAAATTGAAATTATACAAAAACTATAGCATTTGTAGAAGATTTTGTGAGATTTGTTAAGATTAAAAAAATACATTTAGGCACAAGCACACCAAATTCAAGAAAAGATGAAGATATTCAACAATATTATTTCACAATCAATAAGATTTGGTATTGATCAGTACAATAATTTACTAAATTCTCAAGGCACATTGTTCAAGCTTTGGACAAATAACAACAACATGAAATCCAAATTGATCTCTATTCAAGTGATGTCGATATCTCATTTCAAGGTCATGCAAAGGGGGATCTAATCAGCCTAGGATCTTATCAAATATGATCACAATCTTTTATTAGATGATAGCCTAATTGACTTAGCTGCAAGATTAAAAATACAAAATCACATTTTGGAAGCATCAAGAATCACATGGGATCATACATTGTCCATGATCACCCAAGATAATAATATATTCATTGATAAATATGGATTGCTTCCACCCATTCAACCCCAATAGTTGTGACATAAGTATTCAAAAACAAGGAGGAAATGAACTTGTTGTAGGGGAAATGAATTTTTTGTAAGGGAAATAAATTTTTGAAGGGGAAATGAATTTTTTGTTGTAGTATTCATTTTACATTATTTATTTGTTATTCATTTTGGAAAAAGTCATAAGACTTAGAGGGAGAACTCAATATCAAATAGATTATATTTGTAATGATGTAAATATGACAAAGTATTTTTTCAACTAATGTCAAAGGAAGATATTTTTTATATCAATCTCTAACCATTTTTGTTTATTAGCGATAAACACTTAGTCATTTACAAGGCATAGTCATATGGTCATTTAGGCTGAGTCATTAACATAAGTAAGTATGTATCGAGCTCTATAGGACTTGAGTGAGTGTATGGTCACCGAGTATTGTCTATACAAGTCAAGCTTAATATTGACCAATAATTACAAAGCATACATGTGTTGAGCACAATACAGACCAAGCAACAAAAATATCAGGTAATAAAAAATGGTAAAGGCCAAGAAATATGGATTTGACATAAAAGTTAGGAATAATACATATTTTCAAGTAAATTATTTTCAATCTAACTTGGATGGAAGATTTTATATATTTAGAGGTTGTTACATAGAGTTTTATGCATTTATGACATGGATGATATATCCCTATGTTTTGTGATAAAAAATTTAGATAAAGAGGCTATTTATGGAAGTATCTAGAAAACTCTTTATGCGACTCTTTAAATAGAGAAGATCTTGACCTATATCATATATAGTGATGAAATGAGAAGAGAAAAGTGTGCATGTAAACAAGGAGAAATATGCAAAGGATGAACTGAAATATTGAGATTAGATCAAAATTTTAGTAAAAGTGTTATGTTATCTCTTAACAAAGAAAGAGACCTATTCATAGCAATGAAAGAGAATAATAGTATTATCATATCATAAGAGAGGATTAGTTAGCAAGGAGAAGACTCAAAATCATCTTATAGAGCATGAAGAGAGTTAGGTGTTGAATTAGTTCTAACCAACTTGAATTAGTGTAAATCTCTTAATAGAGTGGTCTTAACAGATCTTTCTAAATATCCCAACAAATTCCAGACTTTATTGTAAGTGTTAAATCCACTAACAAGGTGAGAACTAGAAGTCTCAAATTATTTTAACAGGGTAGACCCCTCATAGGTTAGATAATTTACATTGATTAAACATTATAAGCCAAACATGATAACTTTATTACTATAGTAGTGAAGATTTGTGGGTGTCATCTTGACCCTAGTTTTGCCTTCACTATGTAGGGTTTTTGGGTAATAAATTGTTAATATTATATTGGTTTTGACAAGGTAGTAATATAACACTTAGTCATTATTCAACATAATTATAGTACAAGCCAAGTGATCAGAGCATACCGAGTATAAGTTTCCAGACAATACATGTCGAGTAATATACATAGTTAGTGTCGAGCACTAGTATGTCTCAAGAAGATACTTAGTGCCAAGTCACTCATGAGCTGAGTAAAAAGAGTATGCCAAGCCATTTAAAAGAGAAGGTAAAACATTGAAGATATAGTGAATGGTGAGCATTAGAGACTTCCATTACCAAGTGAATAGCTTTGGACATAGTTATTTGTAATGGCGCAAACTTCTATGTGAACTATTTTTGGGCCAATTGAATGATTTTTTTATGATTCTATAAAATGTATATAGATGTATATTACAAATCCATAAATGGTACATAAAACCAATAAAATTGAGGGATGTTCTAAGTGGCAAAATGGATCAACCATTGATTTTAACCTAACCCTAGCCAACTTATGTTTACTTAAGGAGACAAACCCTGAAAAAAATTAGATGGGTAAAGGAAGAGAAGGAGACACAAGAGAGATGAATGGTAAGTGCATAGAATATTCATGGTAGTAGTGGAGGTTGTGATAATTTTATGAATTGCAAAATCAATTAGAGAGAATGGAGAAAAGTAGAGAGAGGATAGAGGAGACATATTTGATTAGAAGGATTAAGTAAACACTAGGAAAGAGAAGATTTAACATCTAGTAGTAGATTGCTAACTGAAGGACGATGGTGTTGAATCATTCAAATAAGTGATTCTTAGAAAATCTCCTAATAGAGTATTCATAACGAGCTTGTGTAAATCTCTTAACTGAGTGCTTCTTTTATTGCAAGTTTAAGTCCTCTAAAAAGGCACACTTTTATTTGGGTGTCTAAATCCTTTCATAAGGTGAGACTTAAGAGTCTTTGTAAGCCTTTAATGGGGTAGACCTTTCACATGGTAGATCAATGTTTATGGTCAAACTTCTTGTAACCTTAATTGGTTGCACTTTATAGATGCAACAGTGAAGATCTATGGGTGTCATCCCCCACCCAATTTGACCTTCTCATTGGAGGGTCTCTAGGTAACAAATTTAGTATGTTATGTGTCATTTGTTTTATGCCATGGATGAACATGTGTAGTTAGCTATTTTAGTTTACACACAAATTATGAGATGGATGTGTGGTGAATGTTTTATGGTTAAACTTTTGAAGTACTAGTTCAACCACCCCCACCCTTGCACCCACCCTCCCCCACCCCCCACCCCCCAAGAGTTTACTTTCCCATTGTTATGTCCAACAATTGGTATCATATTCTAGTTCTCTAGAAAGGAAAGCTTTGTAGCTTTGAGGAAAGATCTTGAATATGGAAGTCTACAAGTTGGGAAAGACTATTGAGAACTAGAAGATTGAAATTAATCTTTCCCTACTTCACTCATTGGAGAAAGAGATGAATTGCAATGATCATTGAGGAGAATGAAAGAGATAGCTATTGAGAAAAATGACACTCATTACCAAGAGGAAGATACTACTAGACTATTTGAGAATAAGAATTCAAGTGAGTTTGATGCAACAGTTGTAGATGCAATGAAAAAGAATAGTGCCCTAACTGAAAAGGTTTGAAATGTTAAGATAGAACAAGAAGTCCAATCAGTATTTCTATGTGAGGTGACTAAGCAGAAAAAAATGTTGACAAAGCCAAAGTCATGATTGAAGATGACAAAAGAACATTGACCAACAGATTGGAAGAGAAGATATCATAGGTATAAAGTATTTCTTACATGCAACTAGATACAATGAATTGAATAGAAAGTACATTGTTTCAACAACCCTAAGTTATAGAATGAACAACTAAGGAATAAACTAAGAAAAGAAAAGGAATTTGTTGAAAGTTTCAACAAACCTAGTGAAACCATCAAATACTTTGACAAATTGATGAGATCTCCTTGATCTAATGATGACACTAGTGGATTGGGATACACCAGTACTGAGGAAGAATAATCATCGAAAAGTGGTGAAAAAATAAACAAAAAAGGTAATAACTACAAAACATCTTCTCATAATTGTAGAAAGTTAGGTCATATAAAAAATGTTTGTAGGAGAAGCAATGCAAATCAAAACCTAAATAGAAATTCAAGGGATGCTATCATAAGTGCAACAAGAAAGGTGATCAAACACATGAATGCAGGACCAAGACCTTAAGCACACAAAGATTTGAAGGATATTGCCACAATTGTTAGAAGCATGGAATAAAGCATATGAATGTAGATCTAATGACAATTGTACATCAAACAAGCAGACAAAGGCACAACAAAATGGAAAATCCTACAATTGGGATTAAGAAACTATGTACAATTGTCTCTATTGTCAAGAGTATGGATATGCACCTAAGAATTGTATTAGAACACATTTAAGAGGAAATTGCAATATATGATTGAGTGAGACTATATGTTTTAACTGTTTGAAGATTGATCATATTAGCAAAAACTATCCAACTAGATTACCAGCTCCAAGTAATGGAAATAATAATAAAAAAGAAACAATCAATTTTGAGAAGGTCAAGTTTTAAATAAAGAAGACATAGAAGAAGAAGGAAGATTGCATCATATCAAGTTTAGATGAGGTCACTTCATCCAATGGATTAGGTGATCACATGTCCCCCAACTAGGCAATCAAAAGGTATGTGTAAGACTGATATTTCAATGATATTGATGGAATTCTTTAGAATAACTAAGAGGTAGAGGATTTCAATCACCCTGTTGGGAGTGAGACTTGTTAGAGGACATTAGATCATTCACTCAAAATGTCACCTAGTTGAAGGATTTACAAATTATTGTTAGGTCAACCTTAATCCAATGGATTTACCCTAGATTGATATAATGATTAGAAAGTAAAAGTAAGGCTTGATCTAATAATAACTTATAACTCATTTTTCAAATTATAGATCTCTGTTCCATTCCTCCATTTTGCTTAGCTTTAACATACTTCAACTCTGATAGCTTGTCCACCCTTAAAGCATCCATACCCTTAAGTCTTCTTACTTTTTATGATAATTGAAGACTCTCTAGTATGGCCACCATATGAAACAACACCTTAGACTCCTTACCTTTCTTAGGTTCTCACACATGCCAAAAGTTGCTTCATCCCTTGTATCCCCTTATAAAGAGAAATTAGATCTTTTTTCATTCATCATCTATCACCCATTTTAGGTTTAGGTAGGATTAAGTAGGATTCAATGAATCTACTCATCTTTTTATTTTATTCCCTTCTAGCAACTTCTCCTTCAATTCTCTTTGAATTTGCCTCAACATAGTTCATCTTGAATTCTGTGCCACTAGCTCATCAATCTTATCTTCCACACGATTCACACAATCCAAAAAATCAAACTTGTTAGCTTAGATTCATTTAATTCACAATCTTTCTTATATTTTTGATACTCGACATTAACTTGCTACTAATGCTCAATATATATTATGTTGCTCAGCATCCACTATCCAATCACTTGGCATGAACTAAAGTTCACTAATGCTCGACATCAACTAGACCTTACTTGGCTTACACTATATCACTTAGCATATACTGAAGTTTAACTTTTCTTGGCTCTAACTAATTTTTTCTCTACTTACACTAACTTTTCTTGGAACCTACTATATAGATTGTTAATCTTGCTAGACTTCATGTATTTTACTTGTTCTCTTGAACTTAATCTTTGTATCCATCCTTTGTAACCTTAAGTTAATAATCAATACACTATAATATCATTGTCTTAACTAATCTTTGTACTCCTTTTCCATATCATAACTCAACCTTTCCTCTAGGTGCTATTGCTACCTCATTTGATCAAATCCTCTTCATTAATCAAATAAATGATAGTACTTAAATCATCTAAGCAATTGTCTTGCTAGCAAGTAGCATTTTTTACATTAGTGACAAAACAATGATTGAAACATGTTCTTATACTTTTATCAATCTATTTTCAACAATATCCCTCTTTGGAATTGATGAAAAACTAAATTTAAACAATACAACCAATAATGATACCAAAAACAAAATAATTCATTGTATTGAAATCTCTCCCTCTATTAGCAATGTTCATCTTCTGAATATGTTACAAAATTGTGTTCTTATCAACATACAAATTAATTCATCCTGATGACTCCCTTTCTTGATCACTTCTTATATCTCCCTTAGCACTATCTCCCTCTAAGTAGATATTCCATGTTTCTTCTATATGTATCTTCTATAATCTTCTTCTCTAGATTTTTGGATTTCTCCTAGATTTCTCTATCTTTCTCCCTCTTTGACAATAATGCCAAGGAATTTGCATCTTAATATGTAGACATGAACATTTACTATGTCTACCTCTCTCAGCTAGATTGTGATTGATTTGTAGCTTGAGCTCTTTCATTACTTTAGGTAGCTCCTAAAGTAAGATCCACTACATCAATGTGTAACATATGTCAATCATCATGTTTGATGCAGGGCTCTACTCATGCTTCTTAAATATCCTTGGATAGGGGTATCACCTGAGTTTACCTCTTAGATATTCATAAGCATCCTTAGGTAATGCATTCATGAAGATATTAGCTATTTGCTCTTTTGTATTAATATATTCCATCTTCACCTCTTTATCTTAAACTAGCTCTCTCAATTAATGATACTTGATTGCAATGTGCTTAGTCTCTATATGCATCATAGGTATCCTTGATATATTTATAGCACATGTATTATCACAATAAAGTATTGTAGGTTTAGTGATTTCCTCTTTCATACCTTTGAGTAGCTATTTGATCTATACAATGTTTGTACAATTTACTACAAAAACAACATATTTAGTTTCAGCAGTGGATTGAGATATGTAGTTTTATTTCTTGCTAGTCCATGTAGCCAACATTTTTCGTAATAAAAATTCTCTTCCACTAGTGTTTTTTTTGTCATAAACATTTCCATCCCAATCAACATCAATGTAAGCTTTCAATTCAAATTTCTCATTTTTCTTATAGTATAGGCCATAGTCTTTTGTTCCTTTTAGATATCTCATTATTCTCTTAACATCCATCAAATGATTCTCCCTAGGATTAGCAGAGAATCTTGCAACTATCCAAGTAGATAATGCAATATCAGGTATGATGTGTACTACATATTGTAATTTTCCAATCATAGACCTATACAATTTTTTATTCACCTCAGTTGGATCATCATTCCTTGGCAATTTATATCATGTCACCATAGGTGTGCTTACTAGCTTGGAATCCTCCAATCCAAAAGTTTTCAATATCCCCTTTACATATTTTGACTGAGTGATGTATATACCATATTTCATCTAATGTATTTGCAAACCCACAAAGAACTTGATCTCTCCAGATATAGACATTTCAAATTCTTTCTTCATTTCATTTGCAAAAGCCTTACATAAAGTATCTTGACCTCCAAATATGATATCATAAAAAAAAATCAGATATTAAAATACCTTTACATTTTTCTATCTTCAGGTATAGATTGATGTTATCATCAATCCTCTTAGATCCAATTTTGAAAAGATAATTATGAATCCTTTCATACCATGCTCTTGGTGCTTGATTCAAACAATATAAAGCTTTGTGTAGTCTACATACCATGTTCTTATTATTATCATCAACCAATCCTTTTGGTTGTTCTATATAAACCTCCTCTTCTAATATACCATTCAAAAATGGAAAATTAACATCCATTTGATAAACATTAAAACCTTTGTATCTAGAGTAAGAAAGTAAAGTTCTTACTCCTTCCAGTTTAGCAACATGAGTAAATGTTTCTCCACAGTCTATCCTACAAACTAATCTAGACTTGTTCCTTGTGACTTCACCATTTTTATCTAACTTGTTTTTGTACACCCACTTGGTGCCAATCACATTTTTATCTTCTAATCTAGGAACTAGAGTCCATGTCTTATTCTTTTCAATTAGTTCAATATTTTCTTTCATGGATTTACTCCAGTCAACATCTTCTAAGGAATCTTTCACCATTTTAGGTTCATGCATTCTAGGAAAACATGTGTCATTTCTCAACTTGTTCCTTTTCATTGGTCTAGCATCTTTATCTCTAATGATTTGTTTTGTAGGGTGATGTCTCTTGACATACTTTGACAATCTTGCTTTTGCTTTGTTTTCCTCATTTGAACTCTCAACTTTTGAATCACTATGTATATTTCTATTAGGTAGTTCAACATCTCTTTCATGTAAACTAATCTTAGAATCAGAATGTGCCTCAACTTCATTCTATAACTCAGCACCTAAATGCAACTTGATTCTTGAATGCAACTCAACATTCATAGTATGTGACTCAATAGTCATTGAAACTTGTTGTTGATTTGCAACTTGATTTAGAGAATCTTCATTAGTAGGCATACCTTCATAAAAATATACAAATGATTTGTATTCCTCTAGTTTCTTCATAGGTTCAGCCTCATGTACTTCTATATAGTCATCAAATTTCACATTTGCACTTTCCACAACCTCTTGTTAGTGTTAGTATTTAAACACATAAGCTTTGCTTCTTGTGGAATAGCCAAGGAATATACCTTCTTCACTTTTTGCATTAGATTTAACATTCCCAAAATCCTTGAAAATATAACACTTGCTTCCAAATACCTTAAAATATTTTACATCAAGTGAGTATCCATACCATAGTTTAAAAGGTGTTGAATGAGTACCTTTCTTGACTCCCACATGGTTCAAGGTATAGATAGTTGAAATTATAGCTTCTCTCTAGTATTTCAAAGAAACATTCTTCTCCATTATGAATTTCATAACACAATCCATTACAGATCTATTCCTCCTTTTAGAAATTTTGTTTTTTGGAGAGGTCCTAGGGGCAAATGTCTATTTTTTGATTCCTCTATCATTAAAAAACATCTCAAACTCATTCGATGTAAATGCTCCTTCTCTATTAGATCTCAAACATTTCAAATTTTTACCTATTTTCTTCTCAACTCAACTCTTGCTAAGTACCACTTAAAAATTTGAAAAACATCATATTTATGTTTCAAAAACATAACTATCATCATTCTAGAATAATCATCAATAAAAAACATAATTTACTTACCACCTTTGTAGCTTTTCACATCAATTGGTCCACACAAGTTAGTATGAACAATCTCTAATATTCCTTTAGAGGTATGAGTCTTACTCTTAAAACTTGACTTTGTCATTTTGCCTAATTGATATTGTTTCCAAATTATATGTTTAGGTTTCTTCAATTTAGGAAAACCTTTGACTCTTCTCATGTTACTAATACTAACCAACTTATCAAAATTAACATGACATAACCTCTTGTGCCACAACCATACATCATCAAATTCAACAACTAAAAAAGTAGCATTATTCATAACAAGGTAGAATAGATTAACTGTAGTTTGATCACCTTTTCTAATTAGTTTTCCATCAATATCATATATCTCAATAGTCTTGTTCTCAAACTCAACCTTACAATCTAAACTATTCAATTGTGATAAACTCAACAAATTATAGTAAAGTCCTTCAACATAATAAGCATTGTCACATAAAATATTTTCTATGAGTTTGATAGAAGCTTTTTACTTTTATCTCTAGTCATGTGATGTAAACACCCATTGTCAATTATCCATCTATCATTCTTATTCACACAAGACACTAGTGTAGTTACCTAATCCTCATTAGAATCATCATTCATTGCAACATACACCACTTCATCATCTTGATCATCAGATCCATCTTTAGTTTCTTCTTTAGCAATGTAGCAAGACTTCTTGCCTTTGTCTTTGTAATCTTTGTTGTCCTCATCTCTTCTACTCTTGTACTTGTCTCCATCTATATAATTTTTCTTCTCTGGACATCTAACAATAATATGACCAACCTCATTGCAATTGAAACACATGATAGGTGTCTTACCTTTGAATTTTCCTTTACCTCTATGAAATCTCCTTGCTAGTAGTGCTTCAAGTTGTTCTACATCTTCCTCATCTATATCACTATCACTAGAAACATATTTTACATATTTATTCTTCTTCTCATTAGGTTCCTTCAATGATATCTTGGCTTTGAAAGTAGATTCAACATTTTTAGATTTGAAATTATCAAAATTAGATAGCTCAAAAGTAGTGAGTCTACCTACCAAACCTTCAAGAGTCAGATTCAAAACTGGTATGCATATTAGTTCTTGTATTGTAGAAACTCTAATTGTTGACATTTAGTCAAGTTTGTTATTAGTGAAAACACTTATTTAGATTTTTTATATAGTGTTTTCAAAGTACTATAGTTTAGATTGAGTAGTTTGGTGTTTGTTGAGCTTTATAGTTTCTACCAAGTTAATAGCTTAAGTCAAGTGAAGCTAGTGTTAACCAAGTTGAATGGACAATAGTGTCTACTGAGCGCAATCATGGTAAATAGGGAATTCAATTTATACTGAGTTACATAGTATCTACCAATTCACCTATGAATACTAAGTTTGAAACTACATTGAAGTGATTAGTATGGACCGAGCTTCTACTTCTACCAAGTGCATGACAATGCCAAGTAATGATAGTAGATGTCATGTATCAAAACTTCACCAAGTTAGCTTTTAGAGCCCAAGTATCTACGTTTGGGATAACTTTGTAATATTGGTGTTAACTTGTGTAATGGTTAACATTTTAATTGGATTGATATATATATATATATATATATATATACATACATACATACATACATACATACATACATACATATATATATATATATATATATATATATATATATATATATATATATATATATATATAATATCATTTCCTTAGATGACATATATGAGATAATGTGAATGGAATATAAGCACGTGAATTTGAATCAACACCAAAGTAAAGTGTATTGTAAGGCCATATCAGGAGAAGTAGAGTTATATTTATCACATAGAGGCGATCAATATTTCAAAGGATCTCAATCAGTAATTCAGTTGTAAGTCAAAGATCTACTATTTCATCCTAACAGGTGAATCAACCTCAAATCCTTTCACAAGGTAGAATTAATAGTCTTTTCTTAAATCTCTTTATTGAGTCCATACTTCATTCTATATTTGTAAAACATCTAACAAGGTGGACCTAATAGTCTTAATTGCTCCTAATAGGGTAGATCATTAGAAGTGATCAATGTAAGCCTTAATTGGCCAACTTTATGCTACAATATTGAAGTTTCATGGGTATCATCCCCACCCTAGTTTTACCTTCTATTTGAAAGGTTTCTGGGTCACCAAATATTGTGTTCATGGTGTCTTATGTTTCTCAATTTCTCATGCATGCAGTAGATAGGATTTATTAATGAAATTAAGTTCTATTCAAAGGTTTTGAGGTTATTGATTCACCCCTCTCCTCTTAGTAACCTAGGTAGTCCTGAATATTTTCAACAATTGGTATCAAAGCTTTGTGGTTCTCAAGATAAAGTTTGATAGCTTGAGCAAAGATCAAGGACAATGGAGATATTCATACTTGACAAAGCTATTGAAAATGAAAAGTTAGACCTAGATATTGCCATAGCTCAACTCAAGAAAGAAAACAGAGCATCTTTCCCAATCTCTAAAAAGAAGGAAGGAACTTGCAAATTAGATGAATGACCACTAGTATGTTGAAGAAAAGATTGAAGATCTTCTCCCTTCAAGTAGTTCAGATGAAGAAAATGATAAAATCAAATAAATCCTAGAAAGGAATGGTTCCCTACAAGAAGAAGTAAGAAAATTGGAAAGAGAAGAAGAAATTCAATCAATAAGATTGTGTAGAAAATTGAAAAGAGAACAAGAAATTCAATCAATAAGATTGTGTGAAATCTTAGAATAGAGACATAATGAAAAAGAAGGCTTGGATGTAAGGAATTATAAAATTCAAAATCAATCCCTTTAGCAAGAAAATGTTATTTATCAACTCTCCAATGCAAATGAGAAATCATGAGTGTGAGACCTAAAAATGAAAGAATAAGGAATGATCTGAACTTTGAAAGAAAAATCAATGAAAGGTTAAGCAATGAGTTAAACTTTGAAAGGAAAATCAATGAAAGGATGAAAATTGATCTAAATTCTAAATGGAAATTCAATGAAGATTCTAGTGGTCAAGATAAATTGATTGAGAAAGTAGAAAAGAAATTTGATAACAAATTGCTCAAGCACATTGCTCAGCAAATAGCTATCTAGCAGGTATAGCTTTCTTCAATTTTGATAAGTCTTGAAACCTCTTGCACAAATGTAACATCACTTTTTGCAAAATTATGTGATATTACCAAATATACTAAGGAAATAAAGATAAAATTAAATAAAATTGATGAAGATCTAATGGGTAGTGCAAAGCAGTTGCAACTTAACCCTAGTTCAAGGTCTGCACATCATATGAAGATTAGATTATTATTAGATACATAGGCATAATTGTTGAGAGAGGAAGCATGGATCTGGTCTACACCCATATATATTTAGAATATGATCCTTCCCATCATGGATACAATGTAGAAGCACATTGCCTATACCAAAACATTGATCCATGACAATAATTTCTCAATTGGAAATCACATGATCAAACTCTCTGCAGAAGTGCAAGTTTCTCTACAAATGTGCAAAGTTTTGCAAGAAAAATGGGATAAGACCTTAACTCTCATTCTTAAGGTACATTCTAATTTTCTCTCACATTTTGGTGTCTCCATATAAATAGATTGTTTATAAATCTTTGGCATTTATCAAAAAGGGGGAGAAATATTTGTAAATACCAAGAGAGAAAGATACCATACTAGGAGATACATTTAGTATGTCAATATGCCTAACATGATATGTAATTTGTATGGGAGAGAATAATGCAAAGAGAAAGTATACATAATAGAGTTACAAAGACAAATTTTGAAAAATCTCAAAAATCAACATGCCATACCAAGCTAAGTATCACACTATGTTGTACATAAGTTTTGGCTAATAAGTGTTTTTGTCACTAATACCAAAGGGGGAGATTGTTGACATTCAGTCAAGTTTGTTATTAGTGACAACATTTATTCAAATTCTGTATATAGTGTTTGCCAAGTACTATAGTTCATACTGAGCAGTTGAGTATTTTCCAAGTACTACAGTTTAGTGTTTGTTGAGCTTTATAGTTTCTACCAAGTTAATAGCTTAAGTCAAGTGAAGCTAGTGTTAACCAAGTTGAATGGAGAATAGTGTCTACCAAGTACAGTCATGGTAAATAGGGAATGTAGTTTATATCAAGTTACACAGTATCTGCCAAGTCACTAGTGAATAACAAGTTTGAAACTATGTTGAAGTGATTAGTATGGATCGAGTTTCTACTTCTATTGAGTGCATGACAATGTCGAGTAATGATAGTGGATGTCATATATTAGAAATTCATGAAGTCGGTTTTTGGAACCTGATTATCTACATTTGGGCCAACTTTGTAATATTGGTGTTAATTAGTGTAATGGCCAACTTTGTAATTGGATTGATATATATATATACATATACATATACATATATATATATATATATATATATACATATACATATACATATATATATATACATATACATATATATATATACATATATATATATATATACATATACATATATATATATACATATACATATATATATACATATACATATATATATATATATACATATACATATATATATATATATATATACATATACATATATATATATATATACACATATACATACATATATATATATATATATAATTATATAATATATATATATATATATATATCATTTCCTTAGATGACATATATGAGATAATGTGAATGGAATGTAAGCATGTGAATTTGAATCAGCAATAGAGTAAAGTGTATTGTAAGGCCATATTAGGAGCAATAGAGTTATATTTTGTCACATAGAGGTGATTAGTATTTCAAAGGATCTCAATCAACAATTCAGTTGTAAGTCAGAGATCTACTATTTAATCCTAATAGGTGAATCAGCTCAAATCCTTTCACAAGGTAGACTCAACAGTCTTTTCTTAAATCTCTTTACCAAGTCCATACTTCATTGTATATTTGTAAAATGTCTAACAAGCTGGACCTAGTAGTCCTAATAGGGTAGATCATTAGAAGTGATCAATGTAAGCCTTAACTGGCCAACTTTATGCTATAGTATTGAAGTTTTATGGGTATCATCCCCATGCTGGTTTTACTTTCTATTTGAAAGGTTTCTGGGTCACCAAATATTGTGTTCATGGTGTCTTATGTTTCTCAATTTCTCATGCATGTAGTAGATTAGATTTACTAATGCAATTAAGTTTTGTTAAAAGGTTTTGATGTTATTGATTCACCTCTCCCCTCTCAGTAACCTAGCTAGTCCTAAATATTTCCAACACTAATAGCATAAATGGGTAGCAGTGTTCTCAAAACTTTCTTAGTACAATCTCATCATCTATCTTACCATTAGCTCCTCTTATTGCATTAACAACATCCTTTATTCTAGAGAAATATTGAGAAATATTCTCACCTTCTTGCATTTTCATATCATCAAACTTACCTCTAAGTCTTTTAGATTTAGCTCTTAGAACATTTGTGTCTCCTCCATAAATAGTGTAAAGAGAATCTTGCATTTTATTTGAACTGTCACAACCTTTGATGTCATCAAAGTTGATATAGTTTAGGGCAAAGGAAATCTCCAACATTGTCTAGTTGTGTTCTTTCTTCATTTTCAAATCTTTGGTAGTTAGGGCTCCAACAAGATCAACATGCTCTGTGGTGATGGTAGATTGTGCATGATCTCCAAGACCTCCTAGGTGTAGCTTCATTAAAATTTTCCATGTGGGGAAATTATCTCTATTAATCTTGGGTACCTCTCTTTTTGACATCTTGATCTTTTTCTTCTAGTACCTTAAAACTAGTCCTCTTAAGTAGATGGCTCTGAAACCAATTGTTGGAATTCTTTAGAATAACTAAGAGTGGGGGTGAATTATTTATCCAAGGGTCCAAATGTACAAATAAAACTTTTCATAGCTTAGTGAACCCATATCCATAAAATATATTCATCATGCATGCATCCATTAGTTTATCCAATCACTTAAACTTGTAGGTTACTATCAAATCAACTTTGCAAAAATGTAAGCATGAAACATAATAGATTCAATAACACATTTGACACAATGATTTTACATAGAAACTTAATTTGGAAAAAACCACCAGTAACATGCTACTAATTCTCGGTTGGAAATATTCAAGATATGATAGGTTACTGAGAGGGGAGGGGTGAATCAGTAACTTCAAAACTTTTAAACAATTCAGCACTTTAACCATTCACCATTCATTCATCTAATCTACTGCATATATGAGAAAGAAAACATCCATAACACATGTACACAATGATTTGGTAACCCAGAAACCTTCCAAATAGAAAGTAAAACTGGGGTGGGGATGATACCCACAAAACTTCATTATTGTAGTATGAAGTTGGCTTGTTAAGGCTTACATTGACCACTTTTGGTGATTTGCCCTATTAGGAGCACAAAGGACTGCTAGGTCCACCTTGTTAAAGGATTTACAAACATTCACTGAAGTATGCACTTTGTTAGGAGATTTATACAAAGACTGTTAAGTCTACCCTGTTAAAGGATTTACAAAACTGATTCACCTGTTAGGATGAAATAATGGATTTACTTACAAACTTGATTTGCTGATTAGATCCTTGAAGTATAGATCACCTCTTGTGACTGATGAATCTTTTACTGCTCCTTGTAAAAATTACTGAATACTCTACTCTTCTGCTAATTCACTTTCATTCTTCTCAAAAAATTACATGTCTCTCCTTTATCCTTACTTGCTTACCTACCTTGTAAATGATATAATACATTACATATATACCATTCCAATAATTACAATTGTAAGGCTGGCTAAAACACAAGTGAACAAAATATTACTGACTTAGCCAAACAGTAAATAACTCGGGTTCATTGAACTAACTCAGTAACCTTCTGATACTCGGCATCCATTGCATTACTCGGCATCATCATGCACTTGGTAGAAGTGAAGGCTCGGTCCATACTAATCACCTGACATAGTTTTGAAATCAGTAACCATTGGAGACTTGATGGATATAGTATCACTCGGTAAACACTATACTTCCATCACTTAGTAAACACTGCGCTTCTATCACTTGGTAAACATTGCGCTTCCATCACTTGATAAACACTATGCTTCCATGACTCGGTAAACACTGCGCTTCCATGACTCGGTAAACACTATGCTTCCATCACTTGATAAACACTGCTGGATTGCACATTCACTCGGTAGCTATACTAAGCTTGGTTAACACTAGAATGCTCAGTGTGAATTGCAAAGTTTGGTGTGAACTGCTTAAGTGATGAATGTACAAGGTAACCATTGAATGCTCAGTATACATTGTAGACTGAGTGATGAGCTTGGTAGCTATACTGATAGAGATAAGTGTTTTCACTAATGGCAATAATAACTTAATGCCAACATTCTCACTCTTCTAAAGTGATGCTTTGTGAAAATCCATCCCTATTAAAGGTTACAATGCACATTATTAAATGTAACCTAGTTAGAGGATTTAAATCACCCTATTAGAAGTGAGCCTTATTAGAGGACTTTAGATCATTCACTTGGAATGTCACCCAAAGAATTTACTCTAGACTTATACAATGATTAGAAAGTAATAGTAAGGCTTGATCTAATAACAACTTACAACTCACTTTGCAGATTATAGATCTCTATTCCAGTCCTCCATTTTACTTGTCTTTCACATACTTTAGCTCTAATAACTTTTCCACCCTTCAAGAATCCATACCCTTAAGTCTTCTTAGTTTTAATGCCAATTGTAGACTCTATAGTTTGGCCACCATATGAAACAACACCTTAGACTCCTTGTGTTTCTTAGGTTCTAGCATGTGCCAATAGTTTTTTCATGCCTTGTATCCCCTTATAAAGAGAAATTAGATCTTTTGTCATTCATCATCTATCATCCATTTTAGAGTTAGGTTGGATTAGGTAGGATTCAATGAATCTACCCATGTTTTCATTTCATTCACTTCTAGAAACATCTCATTCAATTCTCTTTGAATTTTCCTCAACATAGTTCATCTTGAAATTTGTGCCACCAGCTCAACAAGATTATCTTCCACATGATTCACACAATCCAAGAAATCAAACTTGTTTGTTCAGATTCATTGACTTCACTATCTTTCTCATAATGCTAAACTTTGCATTAACTTTCTTCTAATGCTTAGTGCATATTGCATTACTTGACATCCACTATCAAATCACTTGGCATGAACTAAAGTTGACTAGTGCTTGGCATTAACTAAACTTTAATTGGCTTACATTGTATCACTTGACATACACTGAACTTTGGCTTCACTCAGCTCCAGCTAATTTTCTACTTAGCTTACACTAACTTTTCTTGGCACCTATTGTGTAGATTGTTAAGCTTGGAAAACTCAATGTATTTTACTTGTTCTTCTGAACTTAATCACTGTATCCATCCTTTGCAATCTTAAGTAGATAATCAATGCACTATAATATCACTATCTTAACTAATCTTTGTACTCCTTTTCCATATCATAACTCAACCTTTCCCCTAGGTGGTATTGTTACCTCATTTGATCAAATCCTCTTCATTAATCAAACAAATGATAGTACTCAAATCATCTAAGTAATTTTCTTGCCAACAAGTAGCATATTTGATATCAATGACAAAACAATGATTGAAACATATTCTTATACTTGTATCAATCTATTTTAAATAGATATATATTAAATCAGTTCCAAGAATCTATGTTCTTAAAATATAATATATGCATGAATTAAAATGCAATGGATTGGTTAGAACCTACAATAAATCTCTAGTTTTGTTAGTTTTTATGTTGTTGATGAGCAAGAAAGGTCTCATAGTTACTACCGAGCATGAATGTAATTTTATTTGTTAATGAGTTATGAAGGTATGGTATTATTGGTCAAGTTTGCAATGTAAACTAACTATAGTGGAAATGAAGTGTATGCAAAGTGAGTTTGAAACCCTATGATGATTGAGCTTATAGCCACGTAAACATTAAGCATTCATTACATAATTTTAAGGGTTGTATAGTTGTTTCTCAACTCATTTGCATTCACCAAAAATTGAAGAGAGCTTGAAGAGAATGATGGAAAATTGCAACAAGAGATTCTTGCATTGTCTAACCAAAATCAAATGCAACTCAACATATTCATCACATTGGAAAGGTATTTAACTAGTGTCAAGTTTCGTTGTTTGAATTTTCATGAACCCTAAGTATCAAATATGGAAACTAGCTATTCTACAAGTGTTAGGAAGGAAGGAAAGGAATTTTTTAATGTGCAGTTAATTAGTAATGATTTTAGGAAACCACCCTACTAAGAAATACATGAAATTCCATACAAAGGAGACATATTCGGTGCATTATCGATGATACCACCGAAAGCCTTAATGATTCAAGATGTCTTGTATTGTTATACATGCAAATTTGGAAGTATAGGAGATATGGAAATTAGGGAATTGTATAGTCAAATTTGTGTAGATGGAATCTTAAGGGAAGAGAAAATTTTTCTAGAAAGGAAAGTGTTGACCCATACCCTAGATTTTCCTAATGTATTCAAGAGTAAATGGATAAATATTGTGCTCTGTAGAATAGATGATGACTTCATATAGCTGGAAAATGGACCAATTAATATCACTAAAATGATCATCAACTGAGTGACATGGCACCCTACCCTAGATAGACCTAAGAACATGCAAAGTGATTCAAAAGAGATAATTGAGATATGGGTGTAGTATGGAATAAGAGGGGAATGTCTATAGATTCTATCAGACCCCCTAATTTCCTTTATTGTGAGAGTGATAATTCACAAGTTCTTTCAATCTAGCAAATTGAATAGTGTATCTTACATGGCAGTAGATTTGGGATACAAAATAGTGAAGAGAAACCACACCTGTGGCCTTGCCGAGTTACAACTTTAGAAACTATTTGGAAATGTGGAGGCCATAAGGCAAACAAAGAGTGCCTCTTGTCAATTTGGATATTTACTAGTTTTTATATTCTTTGATGTGCTAAACACATTTCCTACATTTGGAAAAGTTTCTTGGAAGACCAATATGTCTATTATAGTTTAGATTGCAAAATTCATAGAGAAACTTGGAGATAACTTTGAGTTAATATTGACTAGTTATTTTGAAGATTTTAATAAAACCATGAAACAAATACTAAGGATTCTAGTATCACTAGTGGAGAATCATTACAATGATGTTTACTTCATAGTTGATGTTGATTATACATATGTGCAGGTAGCAAATCCTAGGGTTAGATAGCTTAAGCCCTTGCGATATGAGAACAATGTAGATGAGGCATCTACAACTATCACAACCCTTCTAGTAGAAGAAATAGATAAAAGTACCACCTCATTTGGAAACTATGAGGAAGCTAAGTCTAGAATCACAATTGACTTTAAGACAACTTTTATGGTAAGAAAGAAGAGTAAACTTGTGAAGAAGATGAAGGAGAGATTTGGCAAAGGGGTAGAAGAAGGAGAAGAGGAAGAAAAAGTCCAATCCCCTTTGGCACTCCCTCAAGGACAAGTAGAAGATGAGGAATTTCATGAAGAAGGTTTAAAGGAAGAAGAAGTTGAGGAAGAACCCAAGCCTACTGAGAAGAAAAGAAAGGATAAGGAGCCTGAAGTGGAGAAACCCAAAAAGAAGCTTGTGAAACTTTCACAATAGAAGCTAGTAGTGCCTATTACTAGATCTAGCACAAGTGCAACCACTAAGCAAGTCAAGATTACTAAGAAACCAAAAGGAAAGAGGATTATTGCTTCAACAAAGCCAAGCCAACCAAAAAAGAAGACATGTGCAAGGAGAAAATACACTCTAGCGGCCAAGTTAGATATGGAGAAAACAAAATTTGATGACATGAGTGAATTCAAGGTGGTAAGAAATAATCCCTCCTCTAAATTAGATAATTTTTGTGACAATATAAAATCAAGTGCAGATTTGTCTAGTTTTGCACACATAGATTTTGATAAGATAGGAAATGTTGAAAAAATATTGTTGAGGAAGCCAAATATGTGATGATAGCTACATTCAAATCAACTCCTATTAAGATTT
This sequence comes from Cupressus sempervirens, assembly GCA_028749045.1. NCBI lineage: Eukaryota > Viridiplantae > Streptophyta > Pinopsida > Cupressales > Cupressaceae > Cupressus > Cupressus sempervirens. The sequence goes on along the minus strand of CM053786.1, from coordinate 128,707,014 downwards.
CCAACTCACTACCTAAGAGTCTATATGACCAAGTTGAGAAAAAATATAGACCAAGCTATGGAAAAGTACAAGTCTAAATTTTTCCCAAAATATAGAGCTTTCCATATATTGAATAAGAAGATTAAGGATGTGGTAGCCAAAAGCATGGTTATTTAGAGAGCTATTTATGGGTTACCCACTCCTGCAATAAAAGAAAAAGGTGAGCAAGAATTGCAAGAACCTAAGAAAGTTGAGCAAGAGATGATACAACAAGCACAAGAGGTATTAGTAAAGGATGGTAGTGTGGGAGGCACTAGGGAAGCAATAGCAGAAGAGGCTATAGCTAAAAAAGAGTAATGAGATGAAAAGAATGTACAATATGTACACATGTTAGATGACAATCCCCCACATGAAGATCAGGTGAGTCAACAAGATACAATAAAAATCAATGATGTTCCTAAAAATTCTTCTCAAAACATAAATCCTTTGACTAATGATGACTTAAAGAAGATACTGAAGGTGTGCTCCATGGTAGCATAGCTATGCACAAATCTTGTATTGGTGAGAATAGATAAAATTGAAAGGATAGAAGTGGCATCGGCAAGGGAGAAACAAATTGACACATATAGTGTGCCCCCTACATCTAAAGAGATAGAAAATCAAAGTAGTAGAATTGTCTCTATTTCCACTCATTTCAACTAATAAATCCTTAGTTATAGTTGAGAAAGATGGAACTAAAGTCAAACTAGGTCAAGAATCTAGTCATGTACCTACTTCACAAATTGAAGGTGAAGCACAGATAGAAGTAAGACAAGATGATAGGTTTGAAGAAATGAAGGTGACTACTTCTCTTAAGGAACAAATTTTCATCTTCACTTTGGTTACCTTACCAGCTTCTATAACTCCTACTAGTAGTCAAATTCTTTAGAATATGAGCACTAATGCCACTCCATTGCAGATATCAAGGACTAGTCCATAAACATCAAGAAACTTAGAAAAAATATCTTAAGGAGATGTGAGCCTAGATTAGGTGATTGAAATACCCAAGTTTGGTCTTAAAATAATCACCATTGAATAGATGAGCATTCTATAGGAATATCTACATAAGAAGAAACAGTAAGAGTTGCTAAATAGGGAGCATAAGCAAAAGCAAGTGCTTCATGACATTAAAGATATATTTCTTGATGCTTTTAGTCTTCTAGCTACAAATAAAGATAAACCAATTATTGAGAAATTGGTACATATTATGGATAAGATTAGTGATGAAAACCTAGATGTAAATACTAAACTATTAAAATAGTCTGAAAGAAAATTTCACACTAAGGTACTTGAAAAGATATCTAGTTCCCTTGCACTATGACAGGTTGATTTAGCAACCAAGATAGAGAGTGTGAAGAAGGTGTTGGAGAATATTTTCTCTCTTTAAACCAAGTTGTGTGATGTGAATATTGTGTCACATGAGATTTAGAGGCATGTTGGCCAATTGGAGGGAGATCTAAAGACTATAGGTAATATCTAAAAACTATCTCATGGTCAATGTTAGTCACACTTTCAGAGACTTTTATCCACTCAAGGTAGGCTTGCTAATATAAAAGCACAAGATTCTAAAATTCAAGCTACTTTTATCAATGTCCAATCCATGTTGACCCCACACATGGAAGTATTGCATAAGGAACTAGCCTATTATAAAACATTGATGAAGAAAGACTCTTATCTTTCCACTCATGATGGCTTAGTTAACCTTGTTGTCAAGATAGACATCGAATATCAATTTCTAGAGGTAGCATGCAACAATTGGGATGCAAAATTAAAAATCATAATGGAGATCTATAAATAAATTTTGGCTAAATAGACTATCTGTATACCACCCATGAAATAAGTGTTAAAAAAGGGGGATATAGTAAAAAGGGGGATAATGATTATAGAAGGGACATAATGAAGTAAAGGTGAGTAATGCAAAAACAAGGTACAAAAAAATACTCAAAAGGAGTATTAGATTCAAAAAAGACTAGAAAAGAATATTTACTCAAGGGTAATAATGGAGGAATGAGGTATGATAGTTAGTCATCCATTTTGCAAAATTTTGAAGTTTTGAAATTTTGTATGAAAACTAAGTCACAAATATATATTGTCTGAGTTATGCTCATAATATGGATTGTATATGCATGACATGTTTTTTCCACTCATGTCAAAGGGGGAAATTGTTAATCTTAGATTTTTTTTGACAAGGCAATGACAAGATAGTTATTATTTAGCATAATTATAGTGCAAGCTGAGTGATCAAAGAAAGATGAGAAACCAATGCGAGTTGAGTGATCAGAGCATGTCGAGCATAAGTTTTCAGACAATACATGTCAATTAATATACATAGTTAGTGTTGAACACTAGTATGTGTCGAGTAGATAGTTAGTGTTAAGTCACTCATGAGCCAAGTAAAAAGAGTATGCTGAGACATTCAGAAGATGAGTTATAGCATTGAAGATAAAGTGAATTTTGAGCATTAGAGACTTCAATTATTGAGTGAATAATTTTGCACATAGTTGTTTGTAATGACACAAACTTCTATTAGTTGTGTCGAGTAGATAGTTAATGTTAAGTCACTCATGAGCCAAGTAAACAGAGTATGCTGAGACATTCAGAAGATGAGTTATAGCATTGAAGATAAAGTGAATTTTGAGCATTAGAGACTTCAATTATTGAGTGAATAATTTTGCACATAGTTGTTTGTAATGACACAAACTTCTATGAAAACTATTTTTGGGCCTACTAAATGATTGTTTTACAATTCTATAAGATGAATATAGATGTATATTATGAATCCCTATGCAGTACATGAAACTAATCAAATTGAGGGATGTTCTAAGTGAAATAATAGATCAACATTAGTCATTGATTCTATCCTAACCCTAGCCAACTTATATTTACTTAAGGAGACAAATGCTAAACAATTTGTATATATGAAAAGGAAGAGAATCAGATTCAAGAAAGACAAATGCTAAATGTAGAGAGCTTTCATGGTGGCTATGGAGGTTGTGATAATGTTATGAATTTCACAATCACTTAGAGAGAACAAAGAAAATTAGAGAGGAGACAAAGGAGACATATCTAACCAAAAGGATCAACTGCACACTAGGAAAGAGAAGATCTAATATCTAGAAGTAGAGTGCTAACTGAAGGATGATGGTGTTGAATCATTCTAACCAGTGATGCAAAGAAAATCTCTTAACAAATTAGTCTTAATAGGCTTGTGTAAATATCTTAACCAAGTGCTTTTTTTATCATAATTTTAAGTCCTCTAACAAGGTACACTTTTAGTAGGGTTTTGAAATCCTTTAATAGAGTGAGACTTAATAGCCTTTGTAAGCCTTTAATAGGGTAGACCTTTCACAAGGTAGATCATAGTTTATGGTAAAACTTCTTATAATCTTAATTGGCTACACTTTATAGTTGCAACAATGAAGATTTCTGGGTGTCATCTTCACCCCATTTTTACCTTCTCACTGGAGGATTTCTAGGTAACAAATTTATTGTGTGATATGTTATTTATTTCATGCTATGGATGAACATGTGTAGTTAGCTATTTCAGTTTACATGAAAATTGTGAGATGGATGTGTGGTGAACTTTTTATGGTTAAATTTTTTATGTACTAATTCCTCCCCCCCAGTATCTTTTTATCCTGTTTATACTTCCATCAATATACATACATACATACATATGTGTGTGCATGTGGGTGTGTGTGTGTGGGCGCGCGTGTGCGTGCATTTAACTTTCTATAGATTTATATATACATACATACATATACATATGTGTGTGTGTGTACATATAGATAAAACCAAAACTTAATTTTAATTGGCTTGCAAATCTCTAGTCAACCTCATTAAATGATAGCATATTCATAACATTTGTAATGCATCATTGTACTAACTATTATTATTCTAAAGTATCTATTTATTTGTATCATCAATGTTATTGGCCTAATCTCCAAGCATTTACCAAATCAACTTCCTCATTTTTCTAATAGTAATGCTCTATAAAAAAAAATTTGAGTCCTATTTATTTCTCTTTATAGACCAAAAGTTATTATATAGAAATTAGATTACAACCAATAACCATTTATGCTTTCATATACATGTGTATGTCTCTATATGTATATAGTCAATTAAAATATTATTAGAAATCTATACCATCAATGCCCATTCCTAAAAGGATATCAATTGACCTCCCATGACCAACCTATTGGAAATATGAGGTAGGCAAGGTTATAGAGAGGGGAGGGGTGAATCAAGAATCAATAAAACTTAATTGTATTTCACCAATTAACCCTTCATATGATACTCTAATCTAATTGCATACATGAAAGAATAAAAGAAAATAAACACTCATAGCAACTTGAGACAAGATATGTTAACACATAAACCTTCCAAATAGAAAGTAAAACTAGGGTGGGGATGATACCCACAAGGTTTAGTACTGTAATATAAAGTTGGCCTATTAAGGCTTGCAATTGATCACTTCCAATGATCTGCCTTATTAGGAGTAATAAGGACTATGAGGTCCACCTTGTCAAAGGATTTATAAAGCATACAATGAAGTATGCATTCAATAAAGAGATTTATCAAAGACTATTAAGTTTACCTTGTTAAAGGATTTGACTGATAAACTTGTTTGGATTAACTAGTGGTTGATCTTTAATCTACAACTCTGACTTGCTAGTTGAGATTCCTTGAATTGTAATGATCACCTTGCTGTGATAGATAATACTTTGATGTCCCTTATACTACTTGTAGCCTTCTTCAATTTTCACTTCTTCTTATCATATCCTTACATACCTTGTTTGGATATGATACAATGCATTACATATATACCAATCCAGATCACAACTTACTAGAGTCGGCTACAATACAAGTTTCACAAAAATCAACAAATTCAGCCCAACTATTGTAACTCAAGTTATAAAGATAGACTCAGTGATGTTCTAATACTTGGAAACCACTATCAACACTCAACATTTTCTAGTACTCAATTGATGAAGAGGGTCAATTCATACTTATCACTTCTAAGTAGCTTGAACTTGGTCAACACCGTGTGACTCGGTGAACACTATGAAACTCAACATATATTGAATCACTTGATTGACACTCCATATCTTAGGAAACACTAGATTCAAATTGATAAAATTTTTGGCTTGGTATGGTTAACATTGTGTAACTCAGTCAACACTATGGAACTCGGTTAACACTATGGAGCTCGGTTGACACTGCTACACTTGGTGGTGTAGGAGCACCCATAATAAATCACTATCAAACCTTGGATCAAAATATAAAACCTTGGATCTCAAAATAGAACCTCAGAAAGATTAATCAAATAGGCATCTAGAACAAATTGTATGACCTAGCTCCACGATTAGCTCTATTATAAGCCCTTGGTCAAATATGGTCAAAGATGGTCAAAGGGCCTAGAATCTTAGGATTTTGGATTATTTCATTTTTTTCATGTTTATGACTTATTTGGGTCATTATATTTAAGTTTTTATAACATTTTCTTAAAAAGTGCAAAAAATGCAAAATTACTTGAAAACTTGTCAAGAAACTTTTAAGCAACTTTTTGAAAATCAAAGTAAAAACTTCCCCAATGGCCATAAAAAGTTTGAAATTTTTTTGTGACTATTTTAAGACCTATAGTAATCCCTTTTAGGTAGGTGATAGGAAAGGAGAGAGAGATTTTGTATTTTCAACTTTCAATCAATAAAAATATCCTATTTTTACTACAAATAGCTTGTTGTCTTGTGTTGTGCAAATTTGTACAGATTCATCCAAGGTCTAAAACCAAATTTTTTTTATAGGTGGATGAAATATATTTCCAATTCTTCTATTTTGAAGTCCCCATATATTCCCTAACTCAAGACATTCAAATATTTGTGTAAGTAGGTCTAGATTTCTTGCTAACCTAGGGTTTTGAAGCATTTTCAAGCATAGAGGAGTATTTCACTGGTGTAGGAGCACCCCATCAAACTAAGTAGTTCTAAGGTTTTATCCCACCAAAATAAATATTCTTAAGGTCTTCTAGGCATTTTCAAACTTTATTCTAACATATTTAGGCTTTCTTGCATTATGATCCCATTGTTTGAACCCTTGAACAACTTTTGGTATTTCTATAAACCGGTTGTTTCACGAGGTCACAGGGGTCTAGTTGTCTCCTATGGTCTTTTTAGAAGTCTTATGAGGTGTTATAATCTCTTAGAAGTCATAATAGAGTCTTAAAATCAAAATAAGTTGCATAACATAGCAATAATACAACACTTATCCTATAATAAGGATTTTTGTTTGTAATGGTTCCCTCCAATGGTCACAACATTTGAAATTTGGTTGGAACAATTGGAGGAAGGTCTTCATAATCCCTTAAAAGTGGGTGGAAGAGACACATTGTAGATTTTTTTTTGGAATCAATAAAAAATCATCATTTTTCCTACAAAAACACTATTTTCTTATGCATAGTACAGATTGTATAGATCACGATGGCTAGAGAGTCATTTTTTGTTGAACCTTGTTGAAATACCTTTCCAATGAGCCTACTCTAAGCTCTTGAATCACTAGGAGATTGGAGATATAAGGGTTTTTGTGAAAGTTGCTCTCAAACCCTAACTACCTAGGATTTTGAAGAAAAATGCCAATTTCTTCCACTTCCACCATTGGAAAATTTTGATTTCTAGTGGAATGGGAGGTTTTCCAATGTACTATAATATTTTGGTGGTTTCAAGATAGGAGCAGATGGTGTTCATACTATACATGCACAAATGAGTCGGAATCCTCATGTGACAACTCTGCTACATTATGAAAATTCTTGATCTACATGCCTTGGGATTTGAGCCAATGGGTGAAACCTTGGAATATATCTCCCCATGTCCCATACTAATTATCTCATGCATTTGTTTGGTTCATTTCATTGGATTTTAGGTACTTCCTTTGTTAAGGTGACCTAATTGGGGCAATTAGGCCTATTAAGAAGTGCTATTTTGGAAGGTCAAATAGTGACTTCAGAACTTGACCTTTTAGGAGTTTGACAAACTCAATAATTGGTATTAGGAATGCTGATTTTTTCCTAGGGTCCTTCAGAGAAGTTTGCACATATGGCACAATTTGCCTTTGGAAGGGCTACTAGCCTAATTGCTGCATTATTAGGACAGGGTCATGAAATTTGTGTTTGGACTGCTGTTAGGCCATGATTCCTTGGTTTTGGTGTTGTGTTGAACCCCTTGACATGTCGATAGACCTTATATAGGAAAATCCACCATTTGTGGGTAGTAAGTTAGGTTGCCAAGTGCGAAGTTACATGGATTAGTAATGATCCATTAGTGTTATTTTTGTATCAAGGTGTAGAAGTTTGGGTGAATGGTCTGTCCTATTAGATTAATGTCAACATAACTTAGGATTGTGCTTGTTGAACCCTTAACTTTGCTTCACTTGGTATCAGAGCCTTAAAATCTATAAGGTTTGAAGTTTTCCACCATGTTTAAAGAAGAAGGAGATGGATTGTCATCAAGGAAGACAAATGTTGAGATTGTGAAGTATTTGAGGGAGCAAAAACAAAAGGAGACTAAGAAAAGAAGTAGGGATGATCTTAGAAATATTGAGATAATGCAGATGAGGGATGAGATAATCAGGCTTAAGGTAGAGCTTGGGAAGAGTAGTAGCAACTCTAGTGATCTTGAACAAGGGAGTGATGATGAACCCCTTTTGGAGGAAGAAGAAGAAGAATGCCCTCTAGATCAGAGGCTACTTGTGAAGACTTTGAATTCCATGGAAAGGAGATCCTTGGATGCTAAGTTTGATTTGCCCATTTATGATGGGAAGATGGATCTTGATGCTATAGTGGATTGGGTGAATGCCATAACTAGTTTCTTTGATTGTGAAACTATCCATGAAAATCAAAAAGTGAAGATAGCCAAGTCAAGGCTAAGAGGGTCTACATTGGTATGGTGGAATTTTATCCAAGATGATAGGGTAAAGAAAGGAAAAAATCAGGTCTCCACATTGAAGAAAATGGTGACCTTGCTCTAAGAAGCCTATGTACCTATAGATTATGAAGTGAAACTCCATAAAAGGAGGATGGGATGGAGACAAAAAGATATGGATGTCTTAACATATACTGAAGAATTCCACAATTTTTTGATGAAGTCTAGTATTGTAGAACCAAAGAACTTGAAGCTTGCAAGGTATTTGCAAGGGCTAAAATTGTCAATTCAAGATGAATTGAGCCTAACCACCATAACCACTATCCAAAAATGTTTCATGTTGGCTTCCAAGGTAGAAGAAAGGTTCAAAAGGAGGAGTGGAAAAAGTGGAAGAGGTAGAGGGAGGAATGATAGATCAAGAACAAACTCTTGGAATAAAGGGAAATCAGACAAATCAGATAAGTCCTTTGATCAAGAGACTAAAGAGCAAGGAGAATCTAGTTCAAGGGGATATGCAAGAGGCAAAATATCCTTTGATAGGGGTAGAGGAAGGTATGATAGGCCTCCAAAGTGTTACAACTACAATCAAATGGGCCATTACTCCAACAAATTCCCAGAGAAAGAAAACAAGATTGAAGGTGAGAGGAGAGCTCAACTGGTTTAGGAAAGAGAACTTGAAGTAGAAGAAGGCATAAGATTGATGATGAGAGAAGAATTTTTGCAAGTGCCACATACTCAAGATCCTCCACAAAGAAATAATTTGTTCAGAACAAGAGTCAAATGCCAAGGGAAGGTATGTAATCTACTCATAGATTCTAGTTCCACTAAAAATTTAGTTTCTAAGGAAATTGTGCAGAAGTTAGAATTGGTTAAGTCTCTTCATCCTTTCCCCCATCATGTTTCATGGCTCACTAAAGGTCAAAAAAACCCTTATGACTGAACAAACCATGGTGGAATTTTCTTTGGGTGACTTTAAGGATAATGTCCTACGTGATGTAGTGGAGATGGATGCCTACCATCTACTACTTGGTAGACCCAGCAATATGACATGGATGCCACTTATAGCTAAAGGAAGAATACCTATACCATAATCAAGGATGGAAAAACCTATACTTTGAAACCCTTGCCTAATCAAAAGCATGAAAAGGAGCCTTTAGTTGTTGTTGTAAATGAAAAGGATATGTTTAAAATCATTAAGGAATTAGACCAAGGGTATGTGTTGATCCATAAGCCAAGGGAGGAAGCAAAGTCTGATAAAGTTAATCCAATCCCTAAAGAGGTGCAAAAACTTCTTGAGGAGTACCATGAGATAGTGGAAACTAATTTACCTTCTTCCTTGCCACTCATTAGGGATAATGAGTCATCAAATATACTTTATACCTAGTGCTTCCTTGCCCAATAAGACCCCTTACAAAATGACACTTGCACAAAATGCTGAGATTGCTAAACAAGTTAGTGAATTGCTAGGAAAAGGTCTAATAGAAAAAAGCCCGAGTCCTTGTACAGTGCCTACTATTTTGGCTCCAAAGAAGGATGGAAAATGGAGATTGTGTATTGATAGCAAGGTAGTCAATAAGATCACTATTAAATATAGGTTTCTAATCCCAATAATAGAGGATCTATTCGATCAACTAGGGGGTGCTTCCTACTTTTCAAAAATTGATTTAAAATTAGGTTATCATTAGATAAGGATAAAACTAGGGGATGAAAGGAAAATAACATTTAGAACAAAAGAGGGTTTGTATGAATGGCTTGTTATGACATTTGGATTAAGTAATGCACCTTCAACCTTCATGAGTCTAATGAATGAAATTTTTCAAGACTACAATGGAAAGTTCTTGGTTATCTATCTTGATGATATACTGATATTTAATTATAGTTTGGAAGAGCACCATAAAAATTTGAGCATGGCATTCAAAAGGTTGTAGGAACATAAACTAATTATCAACCTTGAAAAGTTCAACTTCTTGCAAAAGGAACTTACCTTCTTGGGATTTGTGATTTCTTTAGGCACTTTAAAAATGGATCCTTCAAAGGTTGAAGCAATAGTTAACTGGCCTCCTCCTAAAACACAAAATGATGTTAAAAGCTTCCATTGGTTAGCCACATTTTATAGTAAGTTTGTGAAGAATTTTAGCCATATGTGTGCTCCAATTTTGGATACCATTAAAGGAGGAAGAAGGGTTAAGTTTGTGTGGACAAAACAAGCCAATGATTCTCTTGGGTAACTTAAATCTAGAATTGCACAATATTCTATACTAACCCTCCCTGATTTCAACAAGGTTTTCATAGTGGAAACAAATGCTAGCAACCTAGCTATTGGGGTAGTCCTAAGTCAAGATGGCAAACTAGTTGCATTTTTCTTAGAAAAACTAAATGAAGCCAACAAGAAATATTCCACCTATGACTTAGAACTTTATGCTATGGTCCAAGCCCTTAGAAAATGGAGACATTATCTCCTACCTAAAGAATTTGTAGTTTTCAATGATAACCATGTATTAAGCTACCTAAACTCACAAGAGAAGCTGAATGTCAGGCACCTTAAATAGATGGAATTATTGGAGCAATATTCCTTTAGCATAAAGCATAAAAAGGGTGAAGCCAACAAGGTGGCTAATGCATTGAGTAGGAGGATCACTTTGGTGTAGGAAATCCAACTCCAAAGCATTGGGATAAGTTCTCTCAAGGACCTTTACAAAGATGACACTAATTTTGGCAATATTTATTAGGTTTTCTACTACATTAGTGGGCAAGTATAACACTAATTTCTCTGAATATCTCATTCAAGATGGCTTACTTTTCAAGGGACAACAATTATGTATCCCTAGGTGTTCAATGAGGGATAACATTGTTAAAGAAAAGCATTGTGGGGGAATGAGTGGCTATTTTGGTCTAGATAAAACATTAGAGGTAGTTAGGAGGTATTACCATTGGCCAAAGATGCAAATGATGTAAGAATTTTTTTTGAAACTTGTGTCATATTCCAACAAGCCAAGCGAATATCTACTAACCAAGGTCTTTAACAGCCTCTTCCTATACCTTTTAGGCCATGGCAAGCTATCTCAATGGACTTTTTTATGGGACTTCCAAGGAAAAAATAAGGATATGATAACATTTTTTTGGTTATGGACCATTTTAGCAAAATGAAACACTTTATACCCTACAAGAGTACTCATTATGAATCACATATTGCACAATTATTCTTCAAGGAAATTGTTAGAATCCATGGGTTGCCTGAGTCTATTGTGTCAGATAGGGATGCCAAGTTCCAAGGTCATTTTTGGAGAGCCTTGCATAAGAAGTTGGGAAAAAAATTTCAATATAGTTATGCTTATCATCGTCAAACAGATGGGTAGATAGAGGTCATAAACAAATCTCTTGGTAATCTCCTTAGGTGTTTGACAAAATAGTACACGCAAAGTTGGGATCTCTTGTTACCACAAGCTAAATTTGCCTTTAATGACTCCTTGAATAGATCCATAGCTAAAAAACCCTTTTAAAAAGTCTATGGCATGCATCCTAGGGGACCTATGGAGTTGAGGGAACTTCCAAATGATTTTAAAATCAGTGATAAAGGGGAAGAATTGGTAGAGATAATAAAAAAAGTGCAGGAACAAGTAAAGGATGGTTTGGAGCAATCAACACAAAAGTACAAGGAAATGGTAGATAAGAAGAGAAGAGAGGTACATTTTAATGTAGGTGACAAATTATGGGCTTACCTAAGAAAGGAGAGGCTTCCCAAGGATTAGCATACCAAGCTTCAAATGAAGAAAATAGGGCCATGCATAATACTACACAAGTTTGGTGAAAATGCTTATGAAATCACTCTCCCACCATCCCTTTCCATTTATCCTATTTTTAACATTTCTGATCTAACTCCTTTTAAGGGAAATGTAGATATGATAGATACCAATGATGAGGAAGAGTCACATGCTAATTGGTTGCAGGGACTCCCACCAAGCCAACCCCTTCAATTGGAGAATATCCTTGAAACTAAAATCTACAAGAAGACTAGGTAGAAGACTTATTTGTAGTACCTTGTCAAGTAGAGAGTTCTTCCTAACATTGATGCTACTTGGATGACAAAGCAAGACATAACCAAACATGGTTACACTTTGGAACAACTAGCCTCAAGTGGGAACTTGAGTTTCAAACAACCTAGGTAGCATGGTGCAGGAGCACCCCATCAAACTAAGTAGTTCTAAGGTCTTCTCCCACCAAAATAAATAGTCCTAAGGTCTTCTAGGCCTTTTCAAACTTGATTCTAGCATATTTGGTCTTTCTTGCATTATGATCCTATTGTGTGAACCCTTGAACAACTTTTGGTATTTCTATAAATCAATTGTTTCATGAGGTCAGAGGGGTCCATTAGTCTCCTAGGGTCTTGTTATAAGTCTTAGGAGGTGTTAGAATCTCTTAGAAGTCATAATAAAGTCTTAAAAGCAAAATAAGTTGCATAACATAGCAATAATGCAACATTTATCCTATAATAAGGACTTTTGTTTGTAATGGTTCCCTCCAATAGTAACAACCTTTGAAATTTAGTTGGACCTATTGGAGGAAGCTCTTCATAAGCCCTTATAGGTAGGTGGAAGACACACATTATAGATTTTTATTTGGAATCAATAAAAAATCATCATTTTTCTTGCAAAAACACTATTTTCCTATGCATAGTACAAACTTTACAAATCAGGGTGGTTGGAGAGTCAATTTTTGTTGAAGCTTGTTGAATCACCTTTCCAATGAGCCTATTCTAAGCTCTCGAATTGCTAGTAGATTGGAGATATAAGGGTTTTGTGAAAGTTTCTCTCAAACCCTAACTACTTAGGGTTTTGAAGAAAAATGCCAATTTCTCCCACTTCCACCATTGGAAAATTTTGATTTTCAGTGGAATGCAAGGTTGTCCAGTGTACTATAAGATTTTGGTGGTTTCAAGATAGGAGTTGATGGTGGCCATACTATACATGCACAAATGAGTTGGCATCCTCATGTGACAATTCTACTGAATTATGAAAATTGCTCATCTGCATGCCTCAAGGTTTGAGCCAATGGGTGAAACCTTGGAATCTATCTTCCCTTGTCCCAACTTAACTATCTCATGCACTGGTTTGGTTAATTTCATTGGATTTTAGGTACTTCATTTGTTAAGGTGACCTGATTGGGTCAATTAGGATTGGGGCAATTAGGCTTGTTAAGGAGTGCTATTTTAAAATGTCAAACAGTGACTTTAGAACTTGTTCTTTTGGGAGTTTGAAAAACTCAATAATGGGTATTAGGAATACTGATCTATTCCTAGGGTCCTTTGAAGAAGTTTGCACATATGAAACAATTTGCCTTTGGAATGGCTACTAGGCTAATTGCTGCATTATTAAGACAGGGTCATGAAATTTGTGATTTTACTGCTATTGGGTCATGATTCCTTTGTGTTGTATTGAACCCCTTGACATGTTGATAGAACTTATATGTGAAAATCCATCATTTGTGGGTAGTAAGTCAAGTTTCCAAGTGTGAATTTGCATGAATTAGCAATTATCCATTAGTGTTATTTTTGTATCAAGGTTCAGAAGTTTGGGTGAATGGTCTGTCCTATTGGATTGATGTCAGCATGACTTAGGATTGTGCTTGTTGAACCCTTACCTCTACATCATTCACCATTGGAATTAAATTTCCTCTAGTTAAATCCTAGTATTGGATATTTACTTAAATATTCAAGTGGTTTTAAGTTTGTACTTGTAGTGATTATTGAGAAATTTGATGTCATAGGCATGCAATTCCCATGTGCATGCTAGGAAAACAATGCAACATCTTCCATAACTCCAACCATATTTGACATCAAGGCTTGAAATCAAGTTTGTAACTTCTCTAAGGTTGTTCTCACATGTTTCAATCAATTTTTTTGTAAATATAGAGTCCTATAATATGTACTTCCTTGTAAATGGAGGCCTAGTTTCCCTACTTGCCTAAGCGATAAAGTGAACAAAAAACCATTCGTTTGTTTCATCAAACCTTAGTGCCTTAGTATGTTTTTTAAGTCCCAAAGGGGTGTCCAAAACTGATTTTTTTTCCTTGGGTTGTGTGGAGATATTTCCTTTAAAATTTGATTTACATAAAAAAGGGCTACTAGCAACTATGTGGAAAAAAATTACATGGTTTGGTTTTAACCATTGTTTCATGTCATTGGTGACCTAAACAAACTATTCCCTTGTGTTGGAGTCTTCCTTGCTCATTTGAATAATTTTAAGGTTTTTTTCACAAAATTGGTCAATTTGTGCATTATGATCAACTTGTGATAAGTTGTCTTGTTCATAGGGTTCATGAGTGATTAGGTTTTTCCTTGTTTGGGTGTAGGGTGTTGACAGCCTATTATCATCCTTGTAGCACTTGTGATTGGTTCTTGCACATTTTTTCATCTTTACCAAGAGATTTGGTTGAAGGACTTTAGTGAAGAGGGACTTTGGACCTTTGATCACATTGTGATCATTTTCACTAGGCTCCACTACATCAAGTGGTATCAGAGCCATGGTTCTTACTAAAGAAGAGGAAGAAATATCTACTAGGGTAATAAATGTTGAACTAGCAAAAATAGTAAGGGAGAAAAGAGAATCCAATGTTGCTCTTGCAAAGAGGTTGAAGGAAGTTAAAGGCATGTTGGACAAACAAAGAGGTACAGAGTCTAAAGAAGATTAGTATATAGAGTTTGAAGATCTTGATGAAGATGATGAAGTGCCTACTAAACAAATGCCTCTCTTCAATTCTCTCAAATCCATGGAGAAAATAACCATGGCGCGAAAGTTGGAATTTCCAAGTTTCAATGGAAAAATTAATGTTGATGTAGCATTGGATTGGATAGAAGACCTAACTAGTTTCTTTGAGTGTAAAGACATCCCAGAGAAGTAGAGGGTAAATATGGAAAAGTCCAAGTAGAAGGGATTAGACCTAACTTGGTGGAACTTCATCTAGATAGAGAGGGTGAAGAAAGGAAGAAACATGATTTATTCTTGGGATAGAATGGTAGCACTAGTTAGGGAAACATATGTTCTTGAAGACTATGTTGTACAACTCCATAAGAGGAAACAAAGTCTAAAGCAAAGGGATCTAGATGTTAGTTCCTATACAAAGGAGTTCTAAAATTTTTATATGAAGACCAACATAGTAGAGGATGAGAAATAAAAATTGGCAAGGTACATGAATGGCCTTAAGTTACCTATCCAAGAAGAACTTAAACTTTACACCCCCAGTTCTATGAAAAGGTTCTGTAAATTAGTATTCAAGGTGGAAGGAAAATGGAAGAGGAGGCAAGATCAAAATAAAGGAAAGGAGAATAATAAAAATTTCAAGCCTAAGAATAGTTCTTGGAACAAGGGGTAGAATAGTGGAAACAAACCTATTGATTAGAATAAGGATCAGAGAGGACAATGTTCTAAGGGAAACTATAGAGGAGGAAAGTCTTTCAAAGGAAAAGGAAGAGGTAATGGCCATATCACATGATACAATTGTAATAAAGTAGGACACTGTGTAGGAAAGTTCAATGAAAAGAGAAACAATAATCAAGGGGGAAGAAGAGCACAAATTATGGAGGAAGAGAAATTTTATTGTAGAGGACTTGAACTTGAGGAAGGAGCATCTCTAATGAGGAGGCAAGAATTTTTGTAGATCCCTCACACCCAAGAGCCAACCTAAAAGAAATAATCTCTTCAGGAAAAGGATCAAGTGCCAAGGCAAGGTATGTAATTTGTTGATTGATTTAGGTTCTACTAAAAATCTACTTTCCTTTGAAATGGTACAAAAACTTAAACTACCTAAGAAACCCCACCCCTTTCCATATCATGTTTCTTGGCTAAAAAAAGGTCAACAAACCTTAGTGACAGAACAAGCATGGGTAGAATTTTCTCTAGTAGACTTCAAGGATAAGGTACTTTGTGATGTTTTAGAAATATATGCATCTCATATACTTCTAGGAAGACCTTGGCAATATGATGTTGATGCCATCCACCATTGTAAGAAAAATACCTATTCTATAACTAGGAATGGTTTAACCTTCACCATGAAGCCCATGCTTGATCCTAAACTAGAACCTACTATTATAACCATAGGGGAGAAAGAAACTATTAAAGCCTTGAAGGAACCTGATACCCAAGTTTTTATTTTGGTATCTAAGCCAAAGGAAAACATAACTTCTAAGGAAAAGGATCCCATCCCTAAAGAAATACAAGATCTTCTACAAAAGTACAGTCAAGTTACTATTACTAATCTACCCACAAGCCTCCCTCCCATTAGAGATATTACTCACCAAATGAACTTGATAGCTAGCTCTTCCCTACCTAACAAGACACCCTATAAAATGAAACCAACTCAACATGCTAAAATTGCCAAGTAGGTGAATGATTTGTTGGAAAAAGGTCTAATACAAAGGATTTTAGGTCCTTGTGTTGTTCCATCTATCCTTGCTCCTAAAAAGAGTAGAAAATGGAGGTTGTGTATTGGTAAAAGGACTATCAACAAGATTACCATAAGATATAGATTTCCCATGCCTAAAATTGAGGATCTATTGGATCAACTAGGAGGAGCTTGCTATTTCACAAAGATAGACTTGAGTTTTTTTATCTTACAAGCTGCCCTCAAGATGGAACCTAATAAGGTTGAAGCAATCATCAAATAGCCTCCACCAAAGAACCAAGTTGATATAAGAAGCTTCCATGGTCTTGCCACCTTCTATAGGAAGTTTATCAAAAACTTCAGTCATGTGTGTGCACCCATGCTTGACATCATCAAAGGAGGAAAGAAGACTAAATTTTCTTGGACAAAGCCAATGATCCATTTTAGTACTTTAAGAATAGAGTCTCTCAATACCAAATCTTTGTTATACCTAATTTCAATAAGTTTTTCACTATGGAAATTGATGCAAGCAATTTGGCCGTAGGTATAGTCCTTAGTCAAGAAGGTAAGGTAGTAGCTTTCTTTTCTAAGAAACTAAATGATGCTAAGAAAAAGTTTTTAACTTATGACTTGGAGCTTTATGCCATGGTAAAAGCCCTCATGAAATGGAGGCACTATTTAATCCCAAAGGAGTTTGTAGCATACATAGACAACCATGCATTGTGTTTCTTCAATTCTCAAGAAAAACTATCTGTTAGACATGTGAAATGGGTGGAGCAGTTGTAGGTTTATACTTTCAACATCAAACATAAGAAAGGCATTGCAAAAAAATTACTGATGCCCTTAGCATAAGGGTTGGTCTAGTTGAAGAAATACAACTACAAAGTGTGGGAATTGATTCCCTCAAGAACTTATACGCTGATGACCCTAATTTTGTAAAAAAATTTTAAGTTTACACATAGATGGTTGGAAGATACCATATAGATTTCTTTGAATATATGATTCATAATAGAATCCTATTCAAATGAGCTTAGTCATGCATTCCCAAATGCTCAATGAGGAAAAATATCATTAGGGAGAAACATTGTGGTGGTCTAGGGGGACATTTTGGCATTGACAAGGCAACATACATGGTGAAAAGAAGCTATTATTGGCCAAAGATGAATAATGATGTAAAGAATTTCATTGAGAGTTGTACCATCTATCAACAAGCCAAAGGTGTTTCAATAAATTAGGGGTTATATCTACACGTACCAATCCCCACAAGACCTTGGGAATTAATCTCGATGGATTTTCTTATGGGGCTACCTAGAACTAAGGTTGTGATAGTTTTTTTGTGGTAGTGGATAGATTCAATAAAATGGTCCATTTTATACCATATAAAAGCCTAAATGATGCTTCTCATATTGCACATCTTTTATTTAAGGAAGTAGTTAGGATATATGGTTTACCAAAAACTATTGTATCTAGCAAGGATGTAAAATTTCAAGGCCATTTTTGGAGAAAACTTTTTAAGAAAATTTGTACTAACCTAACCTACAATTCTACCTACCATCCACAAATTGATGGGGAGACTAAGATGGTAAATAGATCTTTAGGAAATCTCCTAAGATGCCTTTCAAAGCAGTATTCTCAAAGTTGGGATCTACTCTTGCCTCAAGTAGAGTTTTCATTTAATGACTCCATGAATA
The DNA here is from genome assembly GCA_028749045.1 of Cupressus sempervirens. Lineage (NCBI taxonomy): Eukaryota > Viridiplantae > Streptophyta > Pinopsida > Cupressales > Cupressaceae > Cupressus > Cupressus sempervirens. Next base: position 128,689,016 of record CM053786.1, on the reverse strand, counting down.
GATCAATAGACAAGACTCCCTTCCAAGTAGTGTATGGCCTTTATCCCAAGGGACTATTAGACCTGGTCGAACTACCATCTAATTTTAAAATCAATTCTCAAGGAGAAGAGTTAGTAGAACTCATTACAAATGTGCAACATGAGGTCAAGGAAGCATTATAGATTCAACAATAAAATACAAGGAACATGCTAATAAGAAAAAAAAGGGAACTCCACTTCAAAGTTAGAGACAAGGTTTGGGCATATTTGAGAAAAGAGAGACTACCTAAAGGTTGATATTCCAAACTTGAAATGAAGAAAGTTGGACCATGCAGTATACTCAACAAGATGGGTGAAAATGCATATGAGATCTCTCTTCACCCTACCTCACAAATTCCTCTAGTATTCAATGTTACAAACCTCACCACATATAAAGGCATAGAAGATTTAGCAAGTAAACAAGGTAAGCAAGTAGACATCCATAGTGAAAACTATGTAAATGACCTCCCTAAAAGAAAACTAGTGGAGTGAGAAGACACTTTGGACACCAAGTTGCTAAAATAGACCAGAATCAAGAAGTATGTATAGTACTTAATCAAATAGGAAGGGCTCCCCAATATTGATGCAACTTGGATGATAAAAGACCAGATCAAACAACATGTTACTTCTGTGGAGCAATTTCCCTCAAGTAGGAACTTGAGTTTTAAAACATAAGGGGAGTATGGTGTAGGAGCCCCCACAATAAATCACTATTAAACCTCAAATCCAAATATAAAACCTTGGATCTCAAAATAAAACCTTAGAAAGATTAATCAAATATGCATCTAGACCAAATTGTATGACCTAGTTCTAAGATTGGCATTGTTATAAGCCCTTGGTCAACTATGGTCAAAGATGGTCATAGGGCCTAGAATCTTATAATTTTGGATTATTTCATGTTTTATCATGTTTAGGACCTATTTGGGTCATTAGATTTAAGTTTTCATAACATTTTCTTATAAAGTGCAAAAAGTGCAAGAAATAGAAAACTGCTTGAAAAGTTGTGAAGCAACATTTGAAAATCAAAGAAAAACTTTCCCAATGGCCATAAAAAGTTTGAAATTTTTTTATGACCATTGGAAGTTCTATAATAAACCCTTTTAGGTGGGAGAGAGAGAGAGAGAGAGAGAGAGAGAGAGAGAGAGAGAGAGAGAGAGAGAGAGAGAGAGAGAGAGAGAGAGAGAGAGAGAGAGAGAGAGAGAGAGAGAGAGAGAGAGAGCAAGAGAGAGAGAGAGAGAGAGAGAGAGAGAGAGAGAGAGAGAGAGAGAGAGAGAGAGATTAATTATGTATTTTCAACTTTAAATCAATAAAAACACCCTATTTTACTGCAAATAGCCTGCTATCTTGTGTTGTATAGATTTGTACAGATTCATCCAGGGTCTAAAACCTACATTTTTGGATAGGTGGATGAAATATATTTGCAGTGCTTCTAGTTTTAAGTCCCCATCTGTTCCCTAACTCAATTTTTTCACATCTTTGTGTAAGTAGGTCTAGATTTCTTGCTAACCTAGGGTTTTGAAGCATTTTCAAGCATAGAGGAGGATTTTTCCATGGAAATTTAATAGTCTCTAGTGAAATCCTAATATTTGATATGTAATTTAAGATTCAAGTGGTTTTAATTTTGTACTTGCAGGGATCCTTGAGAAATTTGATGCCCTAGGCATGCAATTCACATGTGTGTGCTAGGAAAAGGATGCAACATCTTCCACAACTCCAACTAGACTTGACATTGAGGCTTGAAATAAAGTTTTTAACTTGTATATGGTTTTCCTCACATGTTCCCATAATTTTTTTGAGGATGGAGTTCTAGAACATGTACTTCCTTTGTAAATGGAGGCCTAATTACTCTAGTTGCCTAAGTGGGAAAGTGAACAAAAACCCATTTTTTTGTGTCATAAAAACTTGGTGCTTTACTATGTTTTGTAAGTCCCAAAAGGGTGTCCAATTTTTTTTTTTCCCTGAGTTGTCTGGAGATATTTCCTTTAAATTCCAATTTACATCAAAAGGGGCTACTATCCTTTTTGGATGACTTAACAAAGCAACTGTGTGGAAAAACTTACATAGTTTGGTTTTAACCATTGGTTCATGTCATTAGTGACCTAAATAGACTATTCCCATGTTTTGACCATTGTGTCATTTCATTGGTGACCTGAATTGGTCAATTTGTGCATTATGAGCAACTTGTGATAAGTTTTCTTATTCACAGGGTTCCCTGGTGATTAGGGTTTTCCTTGTTTGGGTGTAGGGTTGTGATAATCTAGTATCATCCTTGTAGCACTTGTGATTGGTGTTTGCACATTTGATCATCTTTACCAAGAGATTTGGTTGAGGGACTTCATTGAAGAGGGTTTTTGGACTAGTTGATCACCTTGTGATCAATCCCACAAGGCTACATTACATCACTTGGTATAAGTTGTACATAGGTTCTGAAGCATGGTAGCAATTGAGAAACTTGGTAGCAACTGTATATTGACTAAGTGTGTGTCACTAATAGACAAATTGACCTTAACATCAACAATCTCCCCCTTTCACATTATTGACAAAAACACTTGTCATCCAAAAATTTAATACTCTAAATTATACATCAAAACATTCTTTTATCTCCATTCTATGTCTACAACTCTATAACATACTGTATTTTTTAGATTTTTCAAAATTTATTTTCTAAAGGATGTTTTTTGCTTATCTATTCAATGCAGTATTGTTGTTCCATACATATACTTGGAGTACTACTCCCCCATACATGTATTCTTTACATATCTTTACATTTACTTCTCCCTCTTTATACATATATACATTCATCTATGCATCTCCCCCTTTTTGACATAAATGCCAAAGGTATGTATTATATGTTAATATCAAAATGTGACAAGAGTTCAGAGTGTACCTTCAATATTTATGTAATTTTCTTGTCCCAATTTTCTTGTAACACCTTGCTTGCATGCAATGTAATCTAAACTTCTTTTGATAACTCCATCATGCAATCAATTAAGGAGAAGTTATTTTCATGGATGAGTGTCTTAGCATGTGCAATGTGTGTCTGCAATGCATCCATGTTTGGAATAATGATGCCTTGGATTTCAACAAATATGGCCCTAATCCTAGCTTCTTCCTTTAGTAATTCTGCTACAAATTTGTCAAAAATATAATCTTTGAATAATGAGTAGAACTATAGCTTGAGTCAAGTGACAACTAGTGTGCACTTGCCTTCATATCTTCATCTATCTTTGATAGTTTATTTTTAATTTCTTGTGTGAAGATATATGTGTCACACAACTTAACAAACAATGAAGTGACATTATTTACAGATGTCTCCAATGAAACAAGAGTAGTAGACAGTTCTACTTGGTTTATTTCAACTTTTTTGTGCCACTTGTTCCAATACCTTGTTCTCAAATTTTCTTTCTTCTCTTTGTAGAAACTTATCCAGTCCATTCAAGTCTTCATTGAATTTCTAGAAAACTTTTGCTAACTATTCCAAAATAGGTTTTGTGCTATCAACCTCAGTACTTAGTGCATTTTAAAAAATATGCCCTTTATATCTTCAAGTACTTGGGTTTTCTTTCTCTTCTCTTCTCTACGCTTTTTTTTCTTATCTCTCTTTTACAATAATTATCCTAGGGTATTCATTTGATCAGGAGTGAGAGTAGAGATATCCCAATTTGGAATAACTATATCCTTATCTATATCAATTTCTTCTTCTTTACCCTTACCCTTATCTAAAACTTCAGTACTCTGTTGAGACTTGTTCTCAATTGTCATTGTACTAGCTATGGTCATATGCAGAATAGAAACAATAGTAGAAATAGAGGGGCTAGAAACAAATGTAGATAACGAACTAATAGTAGAAATACCTTTTTTTTGCATGATAAATCTTGATGATGGAGGTGCTTGTTGTTTGGTAAATGAATTGCTGGCTACTTTAGTTAATGGAATACCCAGCTAAACATGTGCCGAGCTTGGTTGGGTGCTAGATTGCACTTAGGCATTGCTTAGAGAATGAGGAAATGAAGCCATTATTGCTGCAATCTTTATTGCATCAATTTTTTCAATGCTTTGAATATGTGGAAGACATCCTCCAGTAGCTTCCCGTTCTTTCTCCTCATCATCTAGATTTACATCATCTACTTCAACATATTTTTTTTCCACATTCTCTTACTCATCACCGTCATCATCTTTGTCATAAATATGAATAGTAAAATAACTAGGTTGATGTAGTTTTTAAATATTATTCCATGTTGTTGTAGCAACCTTCACAACATATTTAATGTTATTGAGAAGTATCATGCAAGTGTTCATCTTGAAAGTGAACATCTGTTCATTCTTCTTTGAAAATTCTTTTACCTCTTTTTCATGAAAACTTGGCATGAATTACCTGAAAGTCTTTTCAAAGATGTCTTTTGAAATCTTCTTTGCATGCTCCCATCTAGGCTTGACTTCTTGCATAAGCTCATCAGGAATTTGTTGAGTAAGCTCATTAGGAGAATACTTTTATTTTCCTAGTTTGGTCATAATGGTGTCCTTAATCTATCATTTTTCATTTGGATTCCTTGATTCACATTTGAGGTATTTGAAACATGCCATGCTAGTTCCATCTTACAATTCCTTTAACTTTTCTTAAAGTGTAGGTGTAGGCCTTTTGAAGATAATTTGCTCAACATCTTCCTCACCTAATTTCAATTTATCCCTAGATTTTGATGCCCTTTTTATGAATATAGTAGTGGATGACTTAGTAGGTTTTGTTATGATAACCTTACCTTTCTTTCGTATAGGCTCTTCTTCCTCAAATTTAGATTTCTTGTCTTCATCCTCTAAATTATCTTCTTCTACATCATCACCTTTTCCTTCTGTCGACAGGAGAGGAGAGCTCTCTTGTCTTAGTTTTTCTATCCTCTTTCTTCCTTTGATAACTACTTGAGGAAGCTTCATTTCATTTTCTATTCTTGCCTTGGCTTCTTCATAAGTCCCAAAATATAGTGCCTCAGGATCTATAGGCTCATTCAATAGAGCCTCAATAATATTTGGTCTCATCTATGTTAACCTTATACTGTAGAGGCTTAAACCATGCTTTTCTAGGCCTGACTACCTGAATATATACCTTGTCACAATCCACCATAAAATAGATATCATCCTTGTAGTCTTCGACAAACTTCACAGGTATCCTATATCTATTATGCATCTTCTGTTTGAATTTTTCAAAGTAGTTGTTCATGATTATATCAAAGTTTTCACCCATTTCTTCTATATACTCATTTATTTGATATAAAATAGGGACAACTTTTTCTCCATACTACTAATCCTTTAGAAGGGAAAATTTTTTACACAAAGAAAAAAAAACAAGTCAAGAGTGAACCAAACTTACATAGATTGTTCTTGGAACTTCTGATGCTCTCCATGTTCTTATTGAACTAATTCAATAACAACTAAAAAAGGTTGAATGACATGTTATTCTTCACCACTTTGAGAGCCAGATCAACTACTTCACATGACACACTATTGGGATGACTGGAGCTATAGATCTTATGAGCAATGATATGATTGCCAAATTTTAGTTCCACATTAGTTATATTGCTAATATTCATTGCTCTACCATCCCACTCAACAAAAGTTTTCTTTTCCATTTGCACCTGACCTAGGGTTTTGGTCACTTTGGCTTTGTCCAACATTGTAAGACTAGTCATTCTATGAAGAGTTTTCCTTGTGATCAGAATGGGTTGGTCTAACCATAATTTTCCATTGTGAACTTGACTTAGGATAAATCTTATTCATTTTGACTTAAATTTCCTTGTCATATGTGAAATATGTGTCAAGCCCTTACCTTCCAAATGTTGATGTTTAGGTTTTAGAATGTCATTCACACATAACTCATTCAATTCTTCATTCATCTCATGAGCCTCAAGTTCATGAATAGAACATTTATAATATGAACAGATATCATGTGTGAGGTATACCTTGGGTGGAATTTACAATTGTGCACCAATTGGATCAAGCACTTCTGTAATTGTCATACTCAATTTAAAGTTTGGTGCCTTGTAATTGACTCCTCGAACCAACATTTTTTACCCCTTTTTGATTTTTCTACTAGAAGACACCATGCTCCGTAGGGTTTTGGAAAAATTAAAATTTCTTCAACAAAAAACACTCAAATCATTCTTAAGATTTGAAATCACTCTTCTCAACTAGCTTTGGAAATTTGCAATGAAATAATGCATTCACTTTCTTCCTTTTTAACAAATTTCCTCTTTATAATAACCATTAATGCTTGGTACATTTGTTCAATCAGTGATAGACTATCTTACATTTAGTTCAAATTTTAATGCTTGTTAGACATTCATAGCTTGGTAGAATCAACAATTAAATTTATACATACAATAAATTAGTGTATCCCAACCTTGCTCAGTAGGGTCTTATGACTTGACCTAGCTTAGTAAGGTCTATAATTTCTGCAATCACTTGGTGATCCTTGTGCATCTTAAATATTGATATGGATCTCTTCTTCTTTCTAGCTAGAACTGATGAGAGATGTCTACTTCAAAATCTTAGTTCTAGTTATTCCCATTGGGATTCAAGTTGAAATTCTTGAGTCACCCAACTCTTGAGTGACATCTACTTCATGACTCAAGCTTGTATTCTCAAGAGATTTTGGTATCCATTGCTACTTCATCTTGTTTCTAATATTGTCAACTTTGGGTTTCTTTTCATCTTCAATTCTTCTTGTGCTCATATAGTTCTTGACAAGATGTCCAAGTTCTATGCAAATGAAACATCTTTTAGTGCTATCTCCTTTTCCTCATGTGGTATTTTACACAGTTTTCTCCAATGTGCCCAAATTCACCACAATAGTAGCATCTACACCATGTATTGTAATCCCATCCAAATATTGCTTTCAAAAAATTTTCTACTAGATTCCATATCTTGGTTTTGCATTAAAAAGATTTATGTCCTTATTTCTTGTAATTATGACATTTACCTTCAAACTTAGGTTTCTCCTTGCATTCACTTCCTCTATGACCATGCTTATTGTAGTTGTAACACTTTCCATTGAATTTTTTTTTACCATTACTCCAACATTTGTTTGATGTATGACCTATCTTACCACAATGATTGCAAGTAGGCCTTTGATACTTTAGAACTCCTTGTCTAGATAATTCACCTTCTTCTCTATAACCTAATGCTCATTTTCCTTTGTGTCTATACTGATTTTTCTCATTCAACTAATTCATTCTTTCTTTAGATTTCATCATCCTTTCATTGGTTTGGTTTTTAATGTTTAGATCATTTTACAATCTTTCATTTTTTGACCTAAGATTCATAAGTTCTTCATTTGAATTTGTGAGTTGATCAATGCAGTTTTCTTGTTGAAGGAATAGATAATGAATTTCATTGTTCTTTTCTTCTATCTCTTCTTTGGCTTTGTCTTTTCCTTCCATGACTTCACATAATCTCGCTGATTGAATTTCTTGTTCTCTTTTTAGCTTTCCAATTTATTCTTGAAGATTGGAATTATTTTCTAATAGGTCTTTGATTGCTTCATCAACTTCATCTGAATTTCTTTCTAGATAGATATCTTCAATTCTTTCTTCAGTGTATATATTATCATTAATTTGAACTATAAGATCTTTCTTCTTTTCAATGATTGAGAGAGTTTCTCCTTTTCTTTCTTTAGTTTCACAATGGCTAATTCAAGATCCAACTTTCCATTTTGTATACCTCTATTGCCTTCGATCTCTGCTCAAGTTGTCAAGCTTCTTCTATGAGAATCACAATTTCTTTGATACCAATTTTTAGTAATATGAGGTAGCAAAGGTTATTGAGAGGGGAGGGGCAATCAAGAACCAATAAATTGTAATCTTATTTCACCAATTAACACTTCATATAATATTTTGATCTAATTGCATACATGAAAGAATGAAAGAAAATAAACAGTCATAGAAATTTGACACAATATATGGTTACCGGGAAACCTTCCAAATAGAAAGTAAAACTGGGGTGGGGATGATACCCACAAGATTTAGTACTATAGTATAAAATTGGCCTATTAAGGCTTACAATTGATCACTTCTAATGATCTACCCTATTAGGAGCAATAAGGACTGTGAGGTCCACCTAATCAAAGAATTTACAAAACATACAATGAAGTATGCACTTGATAAAGAGATTTATCAAAGACTGTTAAGTCTACCCTATTAAAGGATTTGATTGATGTGCCTATTAGGATGAACTAGTAGCTAATCTCTAATCTACAACTCTAACTTACTAGTTGAGATTCCTTGAATTGTAATGATCACCTTGTTGTGATAGATAATACATTGTTGTCACTTATAATTTTTGTGCCCTTCTTCAATTCACACTTTTTCTTATCATATGCTTAATTACCTTGTTTGAATATGATACAATACATTACATTATACCAATCCAAATCACAACTTATTGGAGTCAACTAAAGTACAAGTTTCACCAAAATCTACAAATTCATCTCAACTACTATAACTCAAGCTTTGAAGAAAAACTTGGTGATGTTTTGGTACTTGGAAATCGCTGTCAACATTCAACATCATCTAGCACTTGGTTGACAAAGAGCCTTGGTTCATACTAATCACTTCCAAGTAGCTTGAACTTGGTTAGCGTTGTGTGACATGGTTAACACTAGAAAACTCAGCATATACTAAATCCTTTGGTTGACACTCCATGGATCAGTCAACACTAGATTCACATTGCTAACATTCTTGGCTCGATAGACATTAGAGAACATGGTTAACATTGTGTAACTTGGTTAACACTATGGAACTCAGTTAACACTATGGAGCTTAGTAACATTGCTATACTTGGCATAAACTATACGTAGGTTCTAAAGCTTGGTAGCAACTGAGAAACTCAGCAGCAATTGTATATTGACTAGGTGCAAGTCACTAATAGACAATTGACCTTAATGTCAACACAACCTTATAATTGGACTCAAACCAAGACATAGACATGGTGGGGCATTATAACTATTTTTTGGTTATGGTAATTTTCCACGCCCCTACAAAATAAACTTGTGAAACAAAAGACTTATCATTTAAATACAAATTTTTTTTTTTATTAAATAAAAATAATATTTTAAGGGGTACCTAAAACCCTTTACTAAAAAATGTTGCATATGGTAAAAAAACTTGAAAGGCCAAATAGAAAATTAATAATAGATAGACAAGAAGTATAATATAGAGAGGGAAGTTATATAATATACTTAAAAATATGAGAAGCATGTAAGTATTTATGGATCGGATGCTTATGGAAATCAATCACCCCTTAACAATTTTGGAATGGCATTCCACCAGTTTGGATTGGCTACAAGTCATTGTGGAAGGACCTTGACACTAAGAAGTGACATTAATTCTCATTTGAACATATTCTAGAATGTCTTCAAACTCTTGACTTTTTCTTTGAGGAACCCCTAAGAGGATTTTATATCTATGACTAAGTTATTTCAATCATGGTGTCCATTTTCTAGTGCACATTGAGGATCATTTCCTCTAGTTTCTTAATCTCACCTTCATATTCACTTATCAAGAACTTCATGTCCATAGCTACCTTATCTCATCTATAAAATTGTAAATTGTGAAAATCAAAGTGATGGAAATAAGTAAATCACCTCATGTTTTAACATTTATATATTTAGAAGGAAGATGCTCCTAATAGTCTCAAGAGCTAGCTCAAGAACTAAATGGAGAAAATAATGTTTTTCTAAATATGTGATTAAATAAAAATAGAAAGTTACAAATAAATGATGCAATTTGATGTAAGTGTTTAACTAGGAACATGACTAAAATACTACCAAAAATAGAATGATATAGACAAACAATGACAACAAGATTGTAAAAATAGAAATCAAAGCATAAATCTCACATGTGGGTGAAGCATGGACTGAAAATTTAGGGTATAGGGTGAAAATTTTCTTTTACTTTGGAAAAAAGGCATTCGATACTAAGAAAATTTGATAAAAACTTTTCAAGGATATTTTGTTGTGTTTGATCTTTCTAATCCCAATATTGAAACTCCATAATATTTTCTTGTGTACATAAAAAAGTGGGTAATAAGGTTAGATAAAGGGGCTTTTAATAGTTCAATTCCTATTTAGGAATCAAATTTGAAATTAAATGAAACAAAGGAAAGTGTCTTATCATGTACTAGAAGCTCAATGCAAAAAATGAAGTATATCATGTAATAAAAATACTTATTTTAATGAGTTCAAATATGTTGATGTAATAAATTTTAATAAATATTAAAAACCTAAAAGCAAATCATGAAAGAAAAAACTTAATGGAATAGGTGTTGTAGTTGTCCACAATATTTGATTAAGAATAATAAAGGGAAGACTTGAATGAGAATATGTGTATATGGATCTTCTTCTTTGATAGATAAATCCTTTTCTTTAACTCCAATGGGTAAATAATCTATTTCTATAGAAACAAAGGCCTTGAATACTCAGAATAATATAGATCTTGCATGCTTGATTTATGGTTTTTGTTTACTTGAATTACTTCTTTATACTTGATAATTTAATTACTTGATTAACAATAATGGTTGAACTTAATAATGTGTGGATGGAGTGATAATAATAGATAATGGATACCAAAAGTAGGAGATATGGGGATTTTATTTATAGCTCACATGAGTTTTTAGGAATTAACATTAAATGGAAAGACCATGAGATTGGATTTCATGCCAAATATCTAGCACAAAATTCTAGGATAATTTTGTGCCCTAATTATTGGGAGAAAAATGAAAATGGTTCTAGAAAGCTTGTAAAATGAGACTAGATTTGATCTTGGTGGCACACATATAGGGTAGATATGGGAATTCTAGATTTAAAACAATCTGGGGTTGAAACATGTCATGAAAGCCCAAAAAAGGTATACAAGGCCTAGGTGAGGAAATAAATTATTGGAATATATTAAAAATAAAAGAGATTTCACTTATAAATAATGTATAACATCAATTTAAATAAATATTGAGAGGAATGCAAGACCCACATTTGACCTAGGTGTCCATTAAGTTCTATATGAAGTCATACCATAGAACATACACTAAACTAGGAACAAAATAATCCTTAAATTTTACACAAATTAGGTGCTTACAATCTAGGATGATACACTTATCTCAGTCTTTTTTATGAGTATGATAACAAGTTATACTCATATTAAAGGAACAAAGAGAGAAAAGAAGGAAACGATGATAATGGTAAAATTACAAAGAGATAAGACATCACTATGTTTGAGAGAGAAATTGCCTACATAAAAGATCTTAGATCAAAGATCCATACACAAGGGGGAGGAGGGAAAAAATGAAAACTAAGATAAAAGACACAAGACACAAAGAGGGGTTAGTACAAAAAAACAAAATGAAGAGACCTCAACAAAACAATGTCTCAACCATTGATATTATATCTAGAAAGTTGTTTCAAAAGAATAAGTGATCACATAGAAAGGGACATAGAATTGCCAAATAAAACACAAATCTCCATGATCTAATACACTATAGTATCTTGCATATCTATGAGAGCATGGAAAGAAATAAAGGGACCACAAATCCAATTGGATAGAAAGTTTTGTTATACTAGGTTGCTCATAGGATACTAAGAGGTGGAGGAGAGTATAAAGGATAGAAAACTATGCTATATTATTTTCACTCACCCAAAGAGAGAGGGAGGTGAAGGAAGATTGATAGGGCAGAAAGTTGTGTTAATCTAATCAATTCAACATCAAAACATTTATGCACATTGATGATTTTGATAAATTTTGCACAAGGGACACTTGATATGTTTTGCATATCAAGATATCTTATGAGATCAATATTACTTAAAGAATTATATTTATGTGGCGTTAAAAATAATTGATCAATTGTATATTGTCTTTTATGTTACATAAAATATCATATCTTTACTAGTCATTGTATGCTGATCTCACTTGAGTAATGAAGATAGATTACTGTGTCAACTGAGCATTCTAGTTCAGAAGACATTGCCTATCGAGTTCACTCGGGCATCGAAGAGAAGTTAGAAGAAGTTGAATGTTAACCAAGCTCCCTTAGTTAATGAAGAAAATTTGGATGGCAGTAGTGCTAACCAAGCTCACTCAGTTACCAAAGGAAGTTCAAAAAGATGTAGTTTTAATCGAGTTCACTTGGTTAACACAAGAAAATTATTTCTTAGGTTAGACACCTAGGAGTTTGCGTACTCATATGATTTTCCATGTTGACAACACTATAGTAAGTTACTCTAATTTAGCACATGGTGTCTACAACACTAGAGTTTGCATAATCAACTAAGTTGTCATGTAGACAACATAGTTGTTCATACTATTATTTTAGCACATGTTGTCTACAACATAATTTTATGTGCTACACCTTTGTAGGCTTATCCTTTCACCATCACACTAACTCATGTTCTTAATGGAGGACAACCCACACCTAGCAAACATGTGTCTAGTTGTAAGACTTATCATGTTGCTAACTCCTAGGCATTTTAGATGCATCATAGAGGCCTTTATATATAGGCACCTCTAGTGTACAATCAATCAAATCAATTGAATGAATTGAATATCATATTGTTATTCTAATCTTGGTCTTTTGTGCTAGTTATTGTGCTTCTTGGTCTTGGCTAAATTTTTCCCTAAGGAAAATTCTTACATGGTATTAGAGCCATGGAGGCATCATCATAGGCATTGGAGACCAATCTTGCTTCAAATTTGGAGTATCTGTAGATATTGGGAGTGTTTAGAGCCAAAGTGGACCTCACCATTGTGTCTAGAGCATTGATTTAGTGAAAATTGACTATAAATTTTCCTATATTGGGCCATAGTCAAATTTGAAGCAAAATGTTTTTGCAAACTAATGCCCGAAGGCCTAATTTGCAAATCTAGTATGATCTATTAGATCTACTATTTATTTTATTTTCAAATCTATATTTATTTTTCTCTAAAATTATTCAAGTATTTTTGAAATTTTTTTAGGCCTGTAGGGCTTGTAGAGAATTTTGTTTGCAAGAACTAGGTGGTGAAACCCCAGCCCCCATAGAGAATATTTTTAGAGTATTCCTTTATCTATATCTAGTGAGAATATTCCACATAATTCTAGCTTTTGCACACTTTATTTTGGCATTGGGCAACACATATCTACCGGCTGATTCACAATTCACAGCTTACACATTGGTGGGCTACAACCTGGTTTTACACTCTGTGGCCATTGTGTTTTAAAACCTTACCATTTTGTTCTTTGTGCAAATTTGGGATTAATACCCACTCGCCAGTAGATCCAAAACAATATCATCCAATATAAATAGATTTTCAACTATACTCATTGGCAGATCCAAAACAACGACGATCAATACAAATAGATTTTTGGTCATCCACTTTCAAAGTTTGGCCACTATTGTTTCAAAGCCATACCCTACTACCCTTCATAGCTTATTGGAACTAGAAACTCCAAAACCAAGTGCCAATTCTGTCAATGCCATCCATTACTATATCATTTCTAACACACTTTCAGATTGTCAGACTTTGTCAAAGACCCTCCGGTAGTGACCCCACCATGTGTAGCCTCATACATAGTTAGTGATAGATTTTTCTACATAGGCATACAACAGCTCCGCCATGTCAGCCTTGTACATATGAGACACATATTTTGTTCATACATGATCGTATACTACTAATGTCAGTAATGCCATCACCTAGGGGCCGATTTTCTACTGACATCATCATTTGACTATGTTAAAATTGACAGCCATTTAGCTATCATTTCTAAGAAAATTTGAACTACTGCAATGGTTGTTTGGACATCAAATTTAACCTCATAGACTATTGAATAGACCCCTCTTTAGATTCATTTTTTATTTGATTGCTTGATTTTGGGGGCCATATCTAGTCATTCAGGCTCCGAATGAAGTGCAAGTCCTTTTTGATTTTGGGTAGAATTTCCTAAACTTTTTAGTGGTGCTTTTCTTTTCTGGTTTAGGTGCACTAATTTGTCAAAAATTTTAGTTTTTGGTAACTATACCTATCCAATCCTACATTTTGCAACTTTAAACTCTCTATACAGGTTCATCTGGACTCCAAATCAAATTCTATTTTTTTGAAAGTTCACAATTTTTTGTCTACTTTCTAGATCTATAATCAAATTATAAACTTGTGTGGAAAAAAATATCACTTTCAGAAATAGGTCCTTTCTTTGCTTTGTATTACTTCAAAATTATTGTATTTCTAAGCTACATTGTAAAGCTCTGGATTTGAACTATCCAAGGAGGTTGTAAACTAAAAATTAGAAGCCCACTAAGGTCAAAATTTACAAAGTGGCCCATTCTAATCACACTACCTATAAAGTGCCAAATCATATATTAGGGCAGGTTGATTGATTATTTCTATATTTTTGGGGGTGCATACATGGAGTTTTGTTCCCCATGTTAGGGTGGTCTTAGACCAAGGCTAACAAAGAGGAAATATAAAAAGTGGAGTGCTTCACTCATTGATCATCTAAGAAGAGAGCATATGGAAGTATTTCCTTATTTATGTTCCAACAAACTGATCTCTTCCACTAAAGAACAACCACATGTTAAAAAAACTTTTGGATATCATTTATTTCAGTATCAATACTGATTTCTATAAAGTCATTGACAAGTTATGGAACACTTATTACATTTTGATGTGTCTTTGGGAAGCATATGGAGATCCACGAGTCCCTCCATTTGTAGAGGACATTCTATCTTTAGTTGCTTTAGTAATGGTTCCTCCAACTCTAGATGAGATCCCACCTCTTGATGCTCCTGTTGATTCTACTAATCTAGTTCTAGCCATAGATGCTCCTAATTCAGTGCAGCGGGACATATCATGTCTTCCTACTTTAGCCTCATGGTGTGACTTCCTTCTAGACATTGTCGGGCTATTCATGGAGTCTCAGATTGAAGATGTGGGAGACATCTTCAATTACATTAATCTTCTCTATGTTGACGACACTTCTTCACTCATTTTGAGGGCACACTTTGACCCTCAACCACTTGATCATTCTTACATGATTGTGGCTTCTTTACAGCAGTTGGAGGAGGACTCTTTCACTTATGAGGAGACATATCAATTTGTGGAGATTGTATTCTAGTTTCCCTAGACATCATATTTTCTAAGGATTCTTCCTACTAGTTGGGGAGCATTCTCTACCGCACCTATGGCACCATTTCTTCCTATAGGGAAGATAATCATTCAGCTTTCATGGTGCAAATTCTTGGATCATCAAGAAGCTTCCATCATGGGTTTACATACATCATTGAGGTGGGAGTCATTGCTTCTCTTCCCACATATTTCTATTTAGATGCTTCATCATCTTTGGAGTTTGATTCAGCTTCATGCATGGACATGTTACCTTGCTTGCCACCATCTTTTGGGCATCCACCAGATTGGTTTGTGACATCTTCATTCCTCAGGGACTTGTCAATATTTGAGAAGACTTTAGAGGTAGCAACCACTACATACTACATCTAGATCCCTCTTCCATCTTCCTATCCATAATGGGAAGCATTCTTGCAACTCTACTTGGTGTATCTTCTTCCTCAAGGGAGAAACATTTTTTGTCGGCATTGGATTTTCTTTTGTCTTTAGACACTTATCATTCAAAGATCCTTCACTAAGGGGTGATTTCATTGAGGGATTCTCTATTGTACATTCAAGATGTATGTTATCATGGAGGGTCTTGATCACTCCATCCATTCATGCATCTTTCTTTCTTGTACATATCTCTCTTTTTGGGGGAGGGTTTTTCCCATGAGGTTTTCCCTCTTTCTCTAGTTGTAGAGAGATTTCATTGCATTGTACTTGGGTACCTAACATGGCCTAGTAGCTAGGACCCATTATGCATTTCATTCTAACTTTTGTGAGCTTAAATGCATTTTCATAAGTTGCACTTAAGGGTGGGTGTTAGTGTTAATAATTATTATTTACACTTTACTTAAGTTTACTTAGGATAAATGCATTATTTTATTATTTCTTAGGTTAGACACCTAGGATTCTGCGTAGTCATATGAGTTGTCATGTTAATAACATTAGATTAAGCTACTCTAATTTAGCACATGGTGTCTACAACACTAGCATTTGCATAATCAACTGAGTTGTCATGTAGACAACATAGTTGTTCACACTATTATTTTAGCACATGTTGTCTACAACATAATTTTACATGCTACACCTTTGTAGGCTTATCCTCTCATCATCACACTAATTCTTGTGCTTAATGGAGGATAACCCACACCTAGTGGACATGTGCCAAGTTGTAATACTTATCATGTTGCTAACTCCTAGGCATTCTAGATGCATCATAGAGGCTTTTATATACATGAACCTCTAGTGTACAATCAATCACATAAATGAAAGAATTGAATACATATTATTGTTTTGATCATACTTTGTTGGTGTTTTCTGCTAGTTATTTTGCTTCCTGGTCTTGGGTGAATTTTTCCCTAAGGCAAATTCTAACAATCCAAATAGAAAAGACAAAGGTAAAAATAAGAGCATCAAGGATAAAGGCAAGCAGGATCTCATGAACTTCAAGGACTACAAAGAAAAAGGTTAGAAGTCTTATTTTATGGCTAAAGATCTAGATAGTAGTGATGATGATGAAATTGTCTATATTGTTGTAAAAGATGAATTTGATGATGAAGAAGATAAAATAACACTTCACTCTTATGTTAGCAAAAATGATACATGGATTATTGATAGTGCTTGTTCTCATCATATGACTGGTGATAAAAAAATAATTGAACATATGGCACACTATGATGGAAGAAGTGTAAGATTTGGAAACAATGAACCATGTTGCATTAAAGGAAAGGTTGTATTTTTCTAACCAATGAACTTAGATGTGACAATTCTTATTGGGTTGAAGGAATGAAGAAAAATCTACTGAGTGTAGCATAGTTAAATAACATTGGATTCAAGGTAGAATTCATGAATGGAAAGGTCATGCTGCTAGATGGAAAAGAAGATCTAGTTGGGTTTGGTAACGAAAGAAAATGTAACTTATTCTACTTAGATCTTAGTGAAAGTTCATGTTTCATTGATCAAGTAGAAGAAAGTTGATTATGGCATAAGACATTGTGTCATGTGAACTTTGACAACTTGGTGAAGATAAGAAAGAAAAAAAGAGTAAGAGGTATTCCCAGCTTGAGGAAACTTGATATGGGTCTATGTAAAAATTGTCAAATTAGTAAGATGGGAAAGACAAGTTTCAAGAGCAAGAACTATCATTCTAAAGAAGTCTTAGAGTTGGTTCATATAGACCTTTGTGGACCTATGTGCATTGATAGGTATAGTGGAGATAAGTACGTTATTTTATTTGTTGATGATTATTCTAGAATGACGACTATAATGTATCTGAAGATAAGTCTAAAGCTTTTTAAAAGTTTAAGTGGTATCTGGCTAGAGGAGAGAAGAAAACAAGAAAGAAGATGAAATGATTGAGATTACATAGAGGTGTGAATTCATTTCCAATGAATTCAATAAATTCTAAAGTGAAAGAGGAATCAAAACACAAGTATCAACCCTTGGTACACCTTGGTAGAATGTTATAGTAGAAAGAAGGAACAGATCAATCATGGATTGTACAAGAACCCTAATGATGGAAAAGAATGTTGCAATCAAATACTGGAAGGAAGCAATCAGTATAATAGTTCATACCTTTAACAAAGTACAACTAAAGAAAGACTCAAACCAAACTCCTTATGGACTATGGTATGGCTACAAACCTAATGTAAGTTACTTGAAATTGTTTGATATAAAATGTTATATTTTGAAGGATACTAGGAAAGATAAATTTGATGTCAAAAGTGATGAAGGCATATTCCTAGGATACTCCAGTAGAAGTAAAGCATACAATTGTTTGAATATAACTACTCATAAGATCATAGAAAGTGCACATGTGAAGATTGATGAGATTGCAGAAAAGAGTGAAGAAGAGAGAAAAAAATAACCTAAGGATTACATAAGGTTTATTTCCTTTGAACTTGATACATTGCTAAATCTAATTGGAAGTCAACAGACTTAATCTCTCGATCCCCAAAATCTCCAAAAGCTACCGAATTGCAACCAATCCAACCAAAGTCACAATCTAAAGGACCCAAGTCATAGTTAGAGGCTACCAAGTTACATCCAATGCAACACGTGTTTGAATCTAAAGGACTTAAGTCATAGATAGTGGGACTCAAGCATGATGTAAAAGATCATGGCGAGGCAAGTGGAACAAGTTATAAATCCAAAGTACATGTGTTAGCAAGATATGTCAGAAGGCACCATGCACCTGAGCAGATCATTGGAGACAAGTCAGATGGAACAATGTCAAGAAATAAAGAAAGTTTAGTATGCAATGGCTATTCTCAAGAAGAAGACATTGATTATGGTGATACTTTTTCTCCTACTGCAAGATTAGAAAGTGTTAGGACCTTACTTGCATATGTTGCACATAAAGGATTTAAAGTTTATCAAATGGATGTGAAATTTGCATTTTTGAATGAAATTCTAAAAGAGGGAGTCTACATTGAGAAAATTGAAGGTTTTGTAGATCTGATAAAAAAGGATATGGTTTGTAAATTGTACAAAGCATTGTATGGTCTCAAAAAAGCTCCTAGAGCTTGGTATGAAAGACTTCATAACTATTTGATGAAGAGTGGTTTTCAAAAGACAAATGATGATACCAACCTATATATAAAAGAAGAACTAGTCAAGAAGATTGTGTGGGCAGACACATTTGTGGATGACACATTATCTACTAGAAATGATGATTTTTGGAAACCCTTTTAAGAAGAAATGAGTAAGGAATTTGAGATGTCCATGTTTGGAGAGATAAAATTATTGTTTGGATTACAAATTCAATAGAAGAAAGATGGTATCATGATTACTCGATCTAAGTATATCAAGGAGATACTAAAGAAATTTGGAATGGAGGATTCAACACTAGTTGGAACACCTATGTCTATTGGACATAAGCTTTCCAAAATTGATGATTCCAAGGTGGTAGATTATATCACATATAGATCAATGATTGGAAAACTACAATATGTAGTGCATACAAGGCTTGATATTGCATTAGTAGTTGGTATGGTGGCAATATTTTTGAACTAATCCTAAAGAAAATCATATGATATCATTAAAATATTATTTTCTAAGAGAATTGGTGCAAGACAAAGAGGTGAGATTGGAATATGTGAATACTAAGGAACAAATTGCAAACATATTCACTAAGCCATTACTTAAGGATTCATTTTTGTATCTAAGAGTTAAGTTAGGGGTTATTCCCCTATTCGAAGTTCACTAAATGAAGTTTAGTGATGCTTCAACTAGAGTATATTGTAGATCCATCAAGTTGATGTAGAATTCAAAGAAAAGATTGCATATGAATTAGTACATGAGGTACATTGATATTCATTGAATATTGTCTTTGGCATTAGATTTCAAAGATGGTGAATTTGTAGTCATATCAAAAAAAAATTCTAAATAGGGAGAGTTTATTGTCATAGTCATATCACAAAAATTTTGTTTAAACATGTTGAAGATAGATTTACTGATAGAAGGAGAAATTGAAGTCAGAGGGAGTTCACACTAATAGAGAGAGTTCTCATTGATGAGAATCAAAATGAAACTAAAGATATTTTCCTTACTATTATTTTTCTTTAGAATGTAAGGCCCACACTAGTACCCTATTATAGATCTTGATGAAATAAATATGATTATGATTTAATTGGGTTATGATTGACATTTTTGTTACTAATAATGAATTATGAGAACCTATTAAAGACTAAAGAAATTCTTGGTTATTATAAGTGTAATACCTATTCAATAACCTTAGGTTGAATAGATAAGATCACAAGAAAATGGAACTCTATATGTTCAAGCTAGGGATCAAGGAATTTATAGAATGATTCACTAGCCAATTAGGAAAGGTGAATTAACATGTTCTCTCATAAGAAATAACTATGGGCATAGATTAGAACAACAATGGTTGCATTTGTAGATTGTTTTTAAATCATGATGACATAATTTTGGAACATTCTAATGGTTAGAGGGATTAACCCTAGAACACACACACTCTCGTAATGTAATAAAGGGGTATTGCTAGGAGTGTTGTGATGTTCAACTTGACTGAAAAGATACTAGTTACTTGTTCCCATATTAGTGATCTCCAGTTAAGACATATGCTAGGATTCATTTATTGTTTTAATGATGTAATATATATGACCTTAGTGTTTCATAGTTATGGTAGACAAGTATTGTAATAGTGTTAGAATGGTAATTTCATTATGTTAAGAAAGATAAATGTTGATACACATATTTTGATATTTGCACTATTTTGAATCTTTTATGGAAATGATTAGATGAAATTAACTGCATATGTTAATGTGAATTATGTGATATTAGATCTTCTGCACTTATCTGTATGTATTTCTATAATATTTCATTGGACTACTAATGGTTAAGTTGAGTGTGCAGGAAAATTGAACCATGGAAATTATTCGAGGAAACAAGGTTCAAATCTATGTGAACATGGTAAAGCCAAGGTGAATCTTTGGAAGGTTCAAAACCTCATTTTATTGTGTTTATTTTGTAATGTGATTGATCAGAGTTGTTATAAGTTTAAAGATCATGATAATTAGTGACATGTCATTATGATGTGTAAAGTATTTAATGCATGTGTGTGTCATTTGACACTTGTTTCATTTACGTGTAAATGAAACATCATATAGGATTTTTGGGCATGAAGTCACTTAACCTAAACTTGATCCCATTATGAAATTAAGTTACCACACCTTGGAGAGTGTTAGGATGAGCCATATTCATGATGCAATTCAAATTAAATTTTATAGGAACTTTAGAGAGCCTAAAACTAGTTCCCAAGTGTTATTTTGGTAAAAATAAGTCACCTACATGGTAGTAGTATAGGTTCGGGGTCTAAATATAACCATAAGTTGGTCTAGGGGACCTAGGAGATCCTCTAAACTAATCATTTTCAAGCCAATTCGAAAATTAGATTACCACATGACTTCTTTCCTCACCCCTCCACTTGGTTAAATTCCTATTGGTAGAAGGTACAAGGGTGTAAGAGGGGTAGGTGGGAATGGAAGTGGAGGTCCTTTTAGGGAGCTTGTGCCAAACTTAGTGGTTGTTCACTCACTCTCTAATTGTAGGGACACTTAGGGTTTGAAGGATGAAACTTGGAAGCAAAGAAGGGAAGCTCTTCATCACCATTTTTCATAATCCTAGCTTGGAAGGAGGTTAGTGCTACTTCATGTTGTGTTTCTCTCATCTCATGAAAGTTGAAAGATCGAAATTGCAAGAATGTTCTCGTAAGATGTATGTGTTTGCATTTGGTGTATGTAGTATTTGTTGTGTATGTAAATGAGCATGTTGGATTTACTTGCATTTGATTTTGTTTCTTGATTTTTTTGTGGTGGATTAAATGTTGTGTTGGGTGTGAAGGCTTCACTCACCCTTGGGAGGGAAGAGAAGCCTTGGTGTGAAGGGGTTAGTTGGGCTTTACATTGAAGTTGAGAAATCCTTCTCTTGGAGAAGGGATAATTTTCATGGAGTATGGGCTCCAATGAGGCCATATTTTGTTCTATGGTAGGCATAAGAGTGGATATGTGAAGGAGCAAGTATGAATAGCATTGTTGAGGCATGTGATTATTGATAGCCTTGGATGGCATGTGATTCTTGAAAGCCTTATAGGAATATTGCAATTGCAAGATTTTTTGTTTCATAAGGATATGGAATTCTCCTCCTTGAAGAGCCCACCTTAACCCAATGATTATGATTCAACTTGTGGATCATTGTGTAAACCTTGGTTGGGATTGTTTTTGTGTTGTAAAGATGTTGGAATTATGTTAGTTCTTGTCTTGTGATATTTCTTGAATGTAACCCAGTTAAGCCTTGTTTCCCCTAGCTTGATGGGTGGTCTCTATGAGGCCTAGGTTGGGAGGTAAGCCTCCATGGTTCATCATTTTTATCCCTCATTTGCAGGTTCTTATTGAAAGATCTTGGAAACTTGGAGTCTTTGTTATCTTCCATGTGCATAGGAGGAGAAGACAATATTGCATTGAGATGAGATAGAAAGCAAACCCATCTTATTATGTGAGTCTAGATGTGTTGTAAGAAGATGTTATTGTCTCAGTTCATCTATCAAATGTAAAGGTTATGAGAATTCATGTGTAATTAAAAAGTATTTCCATTGTGTTTAGTTGATACGTTGATTCCACCACCTTGGTGTATTGTGAGAGTATCATGGAAGAGAAATTCATTGTAATGATATTTTTGTGTGATGTGAAGAGTTAAGCATCATTGTAGAATATGCATTCTGAGATAATGGAATTGTATTTTTCTTATGGTCATGTTATGAATATTAATCAAGAATTTAAAATACTTGAAGGTTCTTGAGTTTTATACATAAGGTTTCTCCAATCTTCTAAATCCATAGATAAGAATAATCAATTTGTTTCATATAAGAATACTGTTATGGTTCTTTATGTTCTTTTGTGTTGAGATTATTGTCCAAAGGAATCAATCAGAGCATTAAATTAAACTATCACAACATAATTTAGTAATCCCTAATGTATCATTGCAATAAATATCATGATGCCTTAGACCATAGTAGTAGAAACACAAATAGATGACACATAATATATAAGGTTTAAAACATAAAACTTGATGTAGACACACAATTTATTCTCTATATTTTGTATGGAGAAAGTGGAGATAACATCTACCAATACATACCAATATAATACTCAGGGAATATACTATGGTATCTTCTAAATAAAATAATGAAATAATGGAATACCTAGATAAGTTGGAAGACATAGCATAGTAAAATAATTTAAGGTAATCACCTAAAGTACATATCACCATCAAATAAATTAGGAAGTCAGAAAATCTAGAAAAAAAATTTCCTTGTAGGGGTCATCCAGGTAGTTGATAGGGACACATAACATTAAAATAATAAACAAAAAAAAAACAATTAAACCTAGGTCTTCTTCCCCATCAACTAGGTGACCGTGTTTTGTGCATTTATTAAAAAATAATAATGTATGGGGGAGATGGAGGGAGGGGACCCACCCTCCCACCTCCCCTCCCATGTTTTACTAAGTGTCCAAGCACATACAATGCTGATCAACTCTGACTTAAGTTAGAAAATTAATTAGCTACTTCACCCCTCATGCTGCCCACCTTAGAAAAAGGCCTAGGTTAGCTAATAGAAGTGCAGCCTCCTTTTTTAGTGGGGCACATACATTGAGGTAAGGAAAGTGCTTTAAAAGGGCAGATATATGGTTTGAGCACTAAGTAAGGAGAGTTTTAGGTTGAGCCAAGTTGGAATAAAGAAAGGCTAAGAGAGTTTAGGGGTATGGGATTATGATTGTTGTTTGGGAAATGTGCATGCATGTGTTGGAAATGATTGAAAAGCTCATGACTGAAGAGTAATGGAACTGGTAAAGAATGTTTTAAATCATTGTTTTAACATTGATGTCAAAATTTCTACTTGCAGGAATGACAATTTCTTTAGTGATCCAAATACTATAAGATGGTTGATTGACAAGGAGGCGGCAATCAATAAGATGTAACTAGAATACCTAGACAAAGGTTGAAGTTATGATGTTGTAATGAATTATAAGGATCAGCTAAGCCATTGATGAAATAGTGTATTGATGACATACTCTAAGACACAGAGGATGGACACACCAAGACATATCAAAGATGTAAGGTTTAGCTAAGTCATTTGTAAAGCCTAACTGAGTTCATTAGAAAGAGCCAAGCAAGCTAGTTAGTGCCAAACAGATTCTCAGTTGAAGCTGAGAAAAGTTCAACTTAGTGTGTGCCAAGTGATCTTCAAGTGTCGAGTAGTCTTCAGGTGCCAAGTGAAGATCAGGTGCCAAGTAAGTTTTCAAGTGTTGAGTGATATTGAAGTGCCGAGTGAATTTTAAGAGCCAAGTTTCACAGAATTTCTTTAGGTGTTGAGCATCAGTAAATCAATAATTCTGAGTTGCTGCATTATTTTAAAAATCAAAGATTCACCAGACCTGAGCTGACATGGTAGTTATCTAGAATTTTTTGAATCAAATAGAAGATAAGAATGATGAGCTAGTGGCACAGAACACTATGTAAAACATTTTTGGCAAATATAATCAAATTCTAGACTAAGTTTCTAGATAAGAGCGAGATATGGGATAGATACATTGTATCTTACCTAATCCATTGAAACCCTAAAGTTGTAAAGGGAGAATCAAGCAAGAAAGGTATTCCAAGTTTTTATTTAAGGAGTCATAAGGTCACCAAGCAAAGTGTGGTGGTTAAGCATGAAACCATGAAGTGTTGAAGAAGGTGTTAAGGTGGAAGAGAGCACAGATACTTTGCTTCGATAGGTGACCGTAGATATGATTGCATTGGTATGATGAGTAAGAAGACTCAAGGTGACAAAGCTTCAGATGACAAGCTTTCAGAGCTACAGTGATTAAAGCCAAGAAAATGATTGAACCAAAGTGTGATCTATAATCTGCAAGATATGCTGTAAGTTGTATTAGATCAAAAGTCATTATTGTTACTCTCTAGCAATTTTAACAGTTAAGATAAATCCTATGGACTTAGTTTGGTTTAATAGACATGTTATAAATCCTTTGACAGGGTAACATTCCAAGTGAATGTTCTAAAGTCCTTTAAACCAGGCCCATTCCTAATAGTATGGTGAAAACCTCTAACAAGGTCACATTTAACAATGTTTTGTAGCCTTTAACAAAGTAGGCCTTTAATAGGGCAGACCATCAGAAGTGGTTAAAATCAATTACGCAGTTATTTTATGGGTATCATCCCCACTCCAGTTTTACCTTCTTATTCTTGAAGGGTTTCTGGGTTATCAAATTCTCAGTATTATGATGTGATGCATATTTAATTTTCATAGCTGTTTAAATTTTCAATTTCATGCATGATAGTTTCATTTATGTTCTATTAAGGATTTGTAGAAAAAGTATTATTAGGGTATTTGGACCTAGGATAACTGATTCACCCCCCACTCTCATTTATTCTAAAGATTTATAACAATTGATATCAGAGCCTAGTTGCTGACTTAGTTTAAAGGGACTAGAAGCAGAAAAGATCAAAATGCCTAAGAGAGAAGTTCCCAAGCTCAACGAAGACAACTTTGTTGCATGGAAAAGCTTGATGAAGCTACATCCTGGATCCATAGGAGATTATGCCCAAAATTCAATTTTTACTGAACATGTTGATCCAACTAGTACTCTTACTGTAGAAGATTTGAAAAACAAATAGGAACACAATCAGACAATCCTGAAAATTGCTTCTGCACTCTACTATGCTGAATTTGATGATATCAAAGGATGTGACACTACATTCAAGATGTGGAAAGCCCTATTAGAAATTTATGGAGGAGATCAAAATGTCCAAAGAGAAAAAAGAGAAAGCCTCAGAGGAAAGTTTGATGATATGAAAATAGAAGAAAGTGAGAATGTTGTTCAGTATGCCACTAGAATAAAGGAAGTGGTAAGTGCAATAAGATGTTTGAGTGGTCAATTAGATGATGATACTATTAATAGTAAGTTTTTAAGAACCTTGCTCCCTATCTATGCTATTAGAGTATCAACTGTACAAGAGCTAAGATGTGTGCCAGGAAACAATCTAAGTTTTGAAGGTATAGTGGGTAGACTCACTACATTTGAGTTATCTAACTTTGACAACTACAGACCTAAGAATGTTGAATCTACTTTCAAGGCCAAGTTATCATTGAAAGATGTTGTACAGGTGAAATCAAACAAGGGAAGAAAGATGAAATATGTATCCAATGAAAGTAGCACTGATGAGGAAGATGTGGAACAATTAGAAGCATTACTAGCTAGAAGATTTCACAGAGGCAAAGGAAAATTCAAAGGTAAGTTGCCTATCATTTTTTTCAATTGCAATAAAGTAGGACATATTGTTGCAAGGTGTACATAGAAAAGGAATTCAAGGAAGGAAACAAATACAAAAATAGAAGAGAAGATGATAAGAGAGATTACAAAGACAAAGGCAAAGTGCTATATTGTTGAAGAGGATTCTGAAGATAATGATGATGAAGTTGTTTATGTGGCCATGAAGGACCAATCTGATGAAGAAGAGCCTACAGCACTGGTAACATATATGAACAAGAATGACAGATGGATCATAGACAGCGGATGCTCACATCACATGACAAGAGACAAAAGTAAGTTTGTTAACTTTACTTAGTATGATGGAAATAGTGTTAGATTTGGTATTGATCCTCCATGTCAAATCAAAGGAAAAGGTTCCATTAAGCTTACAGAGAAAATTTTATGTGATAATGCATATTATGTTGAAGGACTAAACTACAATTTGCTAAGTGTCTCATAGTTAGGCAATGTAGGGTGCATAGTAGAATTTGGAAACAAAACTGCAAAAATCTATGATACTGATGGTAAATTGATAAGAAAAGGAGATCAAACAAGAAGTAATCTATTTTATCTTGATTTGGAAAATTCTTCTTGTCTTGTTGCAAAATATTATGATGTGTGGTTATGGCATAGAAGGCTATGTCATGTCAACTTTGATAATCTGGTCAATATCAGCAAAATGAAGAAAGTCAGAGGTTTACCTAAACTGAAAAAGCCTAACAATATCATGTGCAAACAATGTCAACTAGGAAAGATGACCAAGTCAAGTTTCAAGAGTAAAAACTATACTTCTAAAGAAGTACTTGAGTTAGTTCATACTGACTTATGTGGTCCAATAGAAGTATAGAGCTACAAAGGAGATAAATATATAATGTTGTTTGTTGATGACTATTCTAGGATGATGACTGTTATGTTCTTAAAAATTTTTTTTGATGCTTTTCAAATGTTTAAGTGGTATGTGGCTAGAGTTGAAAAAGAAATAGGAAAGAGTTTGAAATGCCTGAGATCAAACAGAGGTGGTGAATTCACATCAAATGAATTTGAGATATTTTGCAAAGACAAAGGAATCAAGAGACAAACATCAGCTCCTAGAACTCCCCCACAAAATGGAATTGCTAAGAGAATAAATAGATATGTGATTGACTGTGCCAGAACATTAATGATGGGAAAGACTGTTGCTCTAAAATATTAGAGAGAAGTTGTAAGTGTGGTTGTTCATACACTAAATCAAGTACAAGCCAAGAAAGGTACAAGTGCAACACTTTTTGAATTATGGTATGGTCACTCACCCAATGTAAAGCATTTTAAAGTATTTGGTTGCAAATGCTTTATCCTTAAAGATGCTAGAAATGGAAAATTTGATGCAAAAAGTGATGAAGGCATATTCCTTGGTTACTCCACTAGAAGTAAAGAATATAAGTGTTTGAATACCAACACTGGCAAAATTGTGGAAAGTACAAATGTAAAATTTGATCAGCATGCAAATGTCCAAGTTGAAAAACCAAAGAGAATGGATGACTACATAACCTTTGTGTATTCTTATGAAGGAATGCCTATTGACGAAGGTACTATCAATCAAATTGGGATTCAATAGCAAGTTTCAGTCTCAGTTGAGTCACAACCAGTGAATGTTGAGCTGCATTCAAAAGCTAAGTTATATAATGAAGGAAATACTCATTCTAAATCTGATGTCAAAACACATGACAGAGATGTAGAACTACCTGACAATGAATTACATAGTGATCCTAAATCTCAAAGATCAAACATGGAAATAAGGATAGAACCAAGATTGTCCAAATATGTGAAGAGGCATCACCCTTCTAAACAGAATATTGGTGACAAAGATGCAAGACCAATGACAAGGAATAGACTAAGAAATGAATCATGTCTGTTAAGAAAATTTGAACCTAAGATAGTGTATGATGCATTACAAGATGGTGACTGGTATAAAGCTATGGAAGAAGAGATTGATCAAATAAAGAAGAAAAAAACCTAGAGTTTGGTTCCTAGACTAGTTGACAAGAATGTGATTGGCACCAAGTGGGTATTTAGAAACAAGCTAGATGAGAATGGTTAGATTACTAGAAACAAAGCCAGACTAGTATGTAAGGGTTATGCTCAAGAAGAAGGATTAGACTATGGGGAAAAATTTGCCCCTGTTGCGAGAATCGAAGGAGTAAGAACTTTACTTGCATATGCTGCATATAAAGGTTTTAAAGTCTATCAGATGGATGTAAAGTCTGCTTTTCTAAATGGTATATTGAAAGAGGAAGTCTATATTGAAAAACTAGAGGGATTTGTTGATGAGAACAATAGGGATATGGTTTGCAAACTACATAAAGCACTCTATGGTATGAAACAAGCACCTAGAGCATGGTATGAGAGACTTCACAAGTATCTAGTGAAAATAGGATTTGAAAGAAATGATGATAACAGCAACATGTACAAAAAAATAGAAGAAGGTAAGGATATTATTGTATCTAAAATCTTTGTGGATGACATAGTGTTTGGAGGAAAGGAAGTGCTTTGCAAAAGTTTTGCAGACAAAATGAAACATGAGTTTGAGATGTCTTTGTTTAGAAGACTCCAAACTAGTTAGCACACTAATGGCAACAGGACACAAACTATCCAAAAATGATGTATCAGCTGAAGTTAATCAAAAAATGTACAAATCCATGATTGGAAAACTACAATATGTTGTACATAGCAGACCATACATAGCACTAGTAGTTGGAATAGTGGCTAGATTCTTTGCTAATCCTAAAGAGAATCATCTCATAGCAGTAAAAATAATAATGAGGTATCTCAAAGGAACTGATGATTTTGGCCTATATTATAAAAAAGAATGAAAAGTTTGAGCTCAATGTATACACAGATGTAGATTGGGGAGGCAACATTGATGATAGAAAGAGAACAAGTGGAGGAGCATTATTATTAGGCAAAAGACTAGTTACTTGGACTAGCAAGAAGCAAACATGCACATCTTAGTCCACTGCAAAATCAAAATATGTGGCAGCAGCAATTAATTGCACAAATATTGTGTGGCTCACACATTTATTGCAAGGAATGAAAGAAGAGGTAACCAAACTTGTGATATTGTATTGTGATAATACAAGTGCTATAAACATATCCAAGAATCATATTGTATTGTGATAATACAAGTGCTATAAACATATCCAAGAATCCAGTAATGCATGCAAAAACCAAGCATATTGCAATCAAGTATCACTATGTCAGAGAATTGGTAGAAGACAAACAAGTGAAGATGGAGTACATTCACACAAAGGAAAAAACTACAGATATCTTCACCAAACCACTTCCCAAGGATGCTTATGAATATCTTAGAGGCAAGTTGGGGGTAATGCCCCTAACTCGAGTAGTTTAAAGCAACAAAGAAGCTACCTTGCATCAACAAGAACAAATCATTGAAATATCAGAAGAATGATGCAGAGGATGATAGCAAGAGCAGGAACTCCAAATCAGTCACAAGCATGGTGACAGAGGGAGACAATATGAGATGCAAAGCTTATATTTTTCATGTTAAAGATGTTATATCTTTGGAATTTATGTCAAAGAGGAAGATATATGCAGAAAATTGATCATCAATACAAAGTAAGAGGGAGATATATATAGAGGGAGATATATATGAAAGAGGGAGATTTATGAGAAACTGAAAGGTAAAGATATGGACATATATGAGATCAGTAGTAAAGGATGTAGCAGTCAAGAAGGAAGTAGAATGTAGCAAAAAAATTTGGTGGTAACTAAGTTGATCAAGTGATCAGTTTGTTTTGCCATCAATGCCAAAGAGGGAGATTGTTGGAAATGATTGAAAAGCTCATGAATGAAGAGTAATGGAACTGGTAAAGAATGTTTTCAATCATTGTTTTTTCATTGATGTCAAACTTGCTACTTGTAGGAATGACAATTTCTTTAGTGATCCAAATACTATAAGTTGGTTGATTGACAAGGAGGCGAAAATCAATAAGATGTAACTAGAACACCTAGACAAATGTTGAAGTTATGATGTTGTAATGAAGTATAAGGATTAGCTAATCCATTGATGAAATAGTGTATTGATGACATACTATAAGACATAGAGGATGGACACACCAAGACATATCAAAGATGTAAGGTTTAGCTAAGTCATTTGTAAAGCCTAACTAAGTTTATTAGAAAGAGTCGAGCAAGCTAGTTAGTGCCAAATAGATTCTCAGTTGAAGCCGAGAAAAGTTCAACTTAGTGTGTGCCAAGTGATCTTCAGGTGCCGAGCAGTCTTCAGGTGCCGAGTGAAGATCAGGTGCTGAGTAGTAGAAAAGAAATAGGTGTCGAGTATGTTTTCAAGTGCCAAGAAAGATATAAGTGCCGAGTGATATTGAAGTGTCGAGTGAATTTCAAGAGCCAAGTTTCAAAAAATTCCTTCATGTGTCAAGCATCAGTAAATCAATAATGTTGAGTTGCTACATTATTTTGAAAATTGAAGATTTGCTAGATATGAGTTGACATGGTAGTTATCTAGAATTTTGTGAATTAGATAAAAGATAAGAATGATGAGTTGGTGGCACATAACACTATGTAAAACATTTTTGGCAAATATAACTGGATTCTAGATGAAGTTTCTAGATAAGAGCAATATATGGAATAGATACATTATATCTTACCTAATCCATTGAAACTCTAAAGTTGCACAGGGAGAATCGATCGAGAAAGGTATTCTAGATTTCTATTTAAGGATTCATAAGGTCACAAAGCAAAGTGTGGTGGTCAAGCATGAAAGCATGAAGTGCTAAAGAAGGTGCTAAGGTGGAAGAGAGAATAGATACTCTACTTTGATAGGTGACCATAGATATGATTGCATTTGTATGATGAGTAAGAAGACTCAAGGTAACGAAGCTTCAGATGACAAGCTTTCAGAGTTGCAGTGATTAAAGCCAAGCAAAGGATTGAACCAAAGTGTGATCTGTAATCTGCAAGATATGTTGTAAGTTGTATCAAATCAAAAGTCATTATTGTTACTCTCTAGCAATTGTAACAGTTAAGATAAATCCTATGGACTTAGGTTGGTTTAATAGCCATGTTATAAATCCTTTAACAGGGTGACATTCCAAGTGAATGTTCCAAAGTCCTTTAAACCAAGCCCATTCCTAATAGTATGGTGAAATTCTCTAACAAGGTCACATTTAACAATGTGTTGTAGCCTTTAACAGGGCAAACCATCAGAAGTGGTTGAAATCAATTGCATAATTATTTTGTGGGTATCATCCCCACTCTAGTTTTACCTTCTTATTCTTGAAGGGTTTCTGGGTTATCAAATTCTCAGTATTATGATGTGATGCATATTTACTTTTCATAGCTATTTAAATGTTCAATTGCATGCATGATAGTTTCAGTTATGTGTTATTAAGGATTTGTAGGAAAAGTATTATTAGGGCATTTGGACCTAGGATAATTGATTCTCCCCCTCCCCCCACCCCCCTCAGTTATTCTAAAGAATTATAATAGCATGGAGTTAGTAAAGTAGGATATAGTGAATATAGATTTGGTTTAGATAGTAACATTGTGTAAGTGGTAGTGGTTAGTGATTAGGGGTTAGTGGTATGGTTAGAATGGGGAGTTGAGAAATAAAATAAAATATATAGATTAGTTCATAGTATAGATAGTTATAGGTTAATAAAAAAGGTTAGAATTAAGGTGGTTAGAACATCATATAAATTCATGAGTTAAGAGTGTTAGAATTAGGATGTTAGTAACATATAGTTAAATTATATTAGTAAAAGTTAGAATAGTTAATGCTAATATTTTTAGAGAGGATCTTGTTTGGTGTTAAAATGGTTGAATATTTTTAGATGCAAAGTTAGTTAATAAAGTTACAATTTCTTTAAAGGTAATTAGTATGATAACTAGGATTTAAATTTCTAGTTAGCGGTCAGCTATTAATTTGTTTACTGTAGTAAACATTATTAATAAAACATTATGATTATATAATTATTGCACAATGTAACTAATACCTTGTTAATTCACATACATTAACTTGGGGATTTATTTACTTAATAGTGGATAGTCATTATGGGACTTTTAACATATGTATGATTGATTGATATGTAGGCCTCATTAGAGGTTGGATAATCTTTTGGAATCATCCTTAAGTCATTGTAGGTTATCATTATTGATGACACCAAATGGAAGAAAAATAAAAAAAATTTTATATATATATATATATATATATATATATATATATATATATATATATATATATATATATATATATATATATATATATATATATATATATCAATAATGATGATAAGATTCTAGTCATATTGGAATTACAATAAATATAGTATATGCGCACACACGCACATGTGCACGCGCACGTGTGTGTGTTACCAATAATGAAAATGATGGTGTCTGGTTAGGTTAATAAATTAGGGTTAATGAAATGATGATTTAAAAGAACTCATCAAAATTGGTATACCTATAAACACAATATAACAAATAATAATCAAATAAAATGGAATGGAATTGGCTTGAAAATGTAAAGAATTAAGACCACCTTGTGCAAGTAGACATATATAAGCATGACTGAAAATATTATAACTCAAGTTGGCTAGATAACATCATATTATGAGTCGATTATAATAGTAAATGAGTTAGATGTTATAAACAGATTAATGATAAATGTTTAATATGCTAATTAGTTCAAAATGAGTCATTATAATATCCAAATTATGTATTAGTATGTATGATCATTTGACCCTTAAATGCAATATTAGACTCTTCAAAAAATATTGATCTAGTATAGTGTAATAATGGATAGCTACATAGTGAACTTAAGATCTTGGAAACCCTAAAAGGTATCTTGAACTAGATATCATACCCTTGAAATATGAACCTAATGTTCAATTGGTTGAATCATTCAATAGGAACTAAGGGTTCTTGTAGCATTAGGACTTAGGGGTATGAACCCGTATAGAATGTGGAGATGTCAACCTTGCATCTTAATGACATGTATTCAAAACTCACTTTAATCCTATATCTTCTTTCCTTAACCTGATCAGTGTAGCATGTATTAACTTAGTAGATCAAAAAAGAAAGAAATTGGTTGTGTTTTCTTTCTTTCTTTTCTTCTTTGTAAATACAGGGCATGACATAGAATTTCATTATATTATGACATGTTGTATTGCCGTTAATGCCAAAGAGGGAGATTGTTGAAAATAAATGATCAATTGTATATTGTCTTTGATGTTACACAAAATGTCATATCTTTACCAATTATTGTATGACAAGCTCACTTTGGTAGTGAAGACAACTTCATGTGTCTTCTAAGCATTCTAGTTCAAAAGATAATGTCTACCAAGTTCACTTGGGTGTTGAAGAGAAGTTAGCAAAAGTTTAGTGTTAACCGAACTCACTCAGTTAACAAAGGAAAGTTGGATGGAATCAATATTTATTGAGCACACTCGGTTACCCAAGGAAGTTCATAAAGATGTAGTGTGAATAGATTTCACTTAGTTAACATAGAAAAATCATTTTTGAGTTAGTATCTAGCAAGTAGGGTCGGCTAACAAATGATTTTCTTGTTTTGGCATATTGAGTTTAATTAATTTGATTTTTGGTTCTAGTTTACTGAGGAGATGAATATTAATTATTTTGAGGTATATTCAAGCCAACTTGACAAAGTGTATGATATAAGTATAAGGTCAAGTTGAGGATTGAAGAAGTGTGTGTGAATGTGAAAGAATAAAAGATGCTTAGAGGAAGTGAATTGGAAGGATAAGAAGAATATCCTTAAGGAGATGCAAATATACATTTAGTCAAGAAGGATCAAGTATTTGAGCTAGAATTGAGATCTAAAATTAGCAATATAGTTGCATAAGGAATCAGGTCATATCATTATTACTCTCTAACCATTGTAGTAGTGTATCAAAACTCTTAATAGAGTTGGCTTAACATCTATCTATAAATCCTTTAACAAGGTAGCATTTCTACATTGAATGTCTAAAGACCTCTAATAAAGCCACTTCTAAAAGGGTGATTAAATACTTTAATAGGGTCACACCTAATAGTGTGTTTTTTAACCTTTAATAGGTTTGACTCCTAAAAAGACTCACTTTAGAAGACTAAAAATTAGTAACTAGTTGCAATTGGAGGTTTTTCCCAAATTAGGTTTCTACATTAAATCTTGGTGTCAATTATGTTCATGCTATTTCTTTTATGTGTATGAAACTAAGTTAATGTAAGATTAATCACTAAAAAATATCTTAATATTTTCATGATAAGCATTTACTGAGTTATTTCAGTGTTTACCAAGTTACATGATTTGTTAGTGTAAATTGAGTGTCTGTGTGTTTGTCCAGTATCAACATAATATAAGTTACACAAAGGCAAACACATAGGCACTCGATTTACACTAACAAATGTTGTAACTCGGTAAACACTAATATAACTCAAAAAATGCTTATCATAAAAATCTTAAGATATTATTTGTGATTAATCTTACTTTAACTTAATTGCATACACATAAAAGAAATAGCATGAACACAATTGGCATCAAAATTTAATGTGGAAACCCAATTTGGGAAAAACCACCAATTACAACTAGTTACTAATTTTCACTCTTTTGAAGTGAGCCTTGTAAGGAGCCAACCTTGCTAAAAGTTACAAAAAACACTATTAGGTGTCACCCTATTAAAGGATTTAATCACCCTATTAGGAGTGACCTTGTTAAAGGTCTTTAGACACTTCAATAGAAATGCCACCTTGTTAGAGGATTTACAAATAGCTTTTAAGCCAACTCTATTAAGAGATTTAGATCACTGCTATAATGGTTAGAGAGTAACAATGAGATGACCTAAATTTTGATGCAACTAAATTTCTGATTACATATCTCAATTCTAGCTTGTATACTTGATCCTTCCTAATTGAATGTGTCTTTGCAGCTCACCAAGGATATTCTTCTTATCCTTTTAATTCACTTCCTCTAAGCATCATAAAAATGTTCAGTTATGTTCCATACACTCAATCCTCAACTTGACCTTAGATTTATACCTTATACATTGTCAAGTTGGCTTGAATACAACCTAGAATAATTAATATTCATCTCCTCAATCAAATAGAACTAACAAAGAATTCAATTGAACTCAATATTCCAAAAGAAGGAAATCCTTCATTAGTTGACCCTACTTGGTAGATACTAACTCAAAGCGATTTTCCTATGTTAACCAAGTGAACTTGGTTAACACTACATATTCACAAAGTTCATTTGGTAACTGAGTGATTTGGGTTAACATTGGTTCCATCCAACATTTCCTTCATTAACTAACTGGCAATGATATGACATTTTGTGTAACATCAAAGATAATACACAATTAATCAATTGTTTCCAACAATCTCCCTCTTTGGCATTGATGCAAATGCAGCATGTCATAATGCAATGAAATTTTAGAGAAAGAATAAAATAAGAAACATATCCTTAGTTTCATTGTAATTCTCATCCATGAGGACTCCCTCTATTAATGTGAACTCCCTCTAACTTCAGTTTCTCCCTCTGTCAACAAAACTTTTTCTTCAACATCTTCTTCTGATAGCAATCTTTGTCTTCAACATCTTCTTATGATAGAAAACCCTATCTTTGATATTATAACAAGTTCATTCTCCTCTTTGAAATCTCTTTTTCTGATGAATGACTAAACTTTCCCTTTTAAGAATTTTTTTGTAATATGATAGTAAACTTCTCCCTCTCTAACATCTCATGCCAAAGACAATATTTAGTGAATATCAACATACCTTGTATACTCATTCATATGCAATGTACCTTTTTCAATACTATGTCAACTGACTAGTCTTCAACATGCTCTAGTTTATGCATCACTAGACTTCATTTAGTGAGCTTTAGATAGGGGAATGACCCCTAACTTACTTCTTAGATACAGAAATGTATCCTTAGGTAATGGCATAGTGAATATATTTACAATTTGTTCTTTAATATTCACATATTCCAATCTTACCTCTTTATCTTTACCAATTCTCTCAAAAAATGATATTTTATAGCAATGTGTTTTTTTTTGGTATGCATTACAAGATTCTTTCATATATTAATTGCATTGGTGTTATCACAAAAAATAGTCACTGGATCCTTGATTTTTGTCTATATACCTACCAACAATTGCTTGACCCAAACAACATTTAAAAAATTAACTATTGCTAATACATATTCTACCTCTACTATGGACTAAGAAATACAATTTTTATTGTTGCTTGTCCAAGGCACTAGGCACTAGTCTTATACCAAGAAAGAATGCTCCACCATTGGTGATCTTTCTTTCATCAACACTTCCTGCCCAATCAATATCTGTGAATGCTGTCAAATCTAAATTGTCTCTTTTTTTGTACCATAGACCATATTCTTTAGTACCTTTCAAATATCTCATGATTATCTTGATTGTCATCACCTGATTTTCTTTCAGATTTGTTGAGAATCTTGCTACCATACCAACTACTAATGCAATATTAGGCCTTGTGTGTACTACATACTGTAATTTTCCAATCATTGATCTATATGTGGTTTGATTGATTTCCTTGGAATCATCATTTTTGGAAATCATGTCTAGTAGACATAGGTGTTCCAACTAGTTTTGAATCTTGCATTCAAAACATCTTCAGTATCTCCTTGATATATTTAGATTGAGTAATGTAGATACCATTTTTCTTCTATTGGATCTGCAATCCAACAAAGAATTTTATCTCTCCAAATATGGAAATCTCAAATTCTTTACTCATTTCTTCTAAAAATTCTTTGCATAAGTCATCATTTCCTGTAAATAAAGTGTCATCCACAAATATTTCTACCAACAGAATCTTCTTGTCTGGTCCTTCTTTGATATGCAGACTATTGTTTTCATTTGTTCTTTGAAAACCAATCTTTATCAAGTAGTTATGAAGTCTTTCATACCAATCTTTGGGAGCTTTCTTGAGACCATACAATGCTTTGTGTAATTTGCAGACCATATCTCTTTTGCTAGGATCTACAAAACCTTTAGATTTCTCTATGTAGACTTCCTCATCAAGAATTTCATTCAAGAATGTAGATTTTATATGCATTTGATAAATTTAAATCCTCTGTATGTTGCATATGCTAGTAAAGTTCTAACACCTTCTACCTTCTTCTATAGAGTAACCTTTACAAACTAACCTAGCTTTTTTTCTTGAAACTTCTCCATCTTCATTTAGCTTATTTTTGAAAACACACTTTGTGAAAATTACATTTTTATTCTTGGATCTAGGAACAAGAGTCCAAGTCTTATTCTTCTCTATATGTTCTATATCTTTATTCATATCTTTAATCAAAATCTCATTATCTAAATCATCTTTAACATTTCTGAGTTCAAATTCAACAAGCAAACATGCACCTTTCAATATGTTTCTTGTCATTGTTCCATATAACTTGTCTCCAATGATCTGATTAGGTGCATGATACCTTCTAACATATTTTTCTAACACAGGTACTTTGGATTTGGAGTTTGTTCCACTAACCTCTTCATGATCTTCTATAGTAAGCTCAGGTCCCACTTTCTATCACTCAAGTCCATCAGACTCAATTTTCTCTTGCAATAGCTCGGTAACTTCTAACTATGACTGAGTCCTTCAAACTATGACTCATGTTGTACTAGTTGCAACTTGGTAACTTTTGGAGATTTTGGGGACTTGGGAGGTGAAGCCTCCTAACTACTAAGTAAAATTTTGCAAGGTATCAGACTCATAATACATAAATCTTCTATAAACCCTAGGTTTTTTTTTCTTTCCTCTTCACTCTTTCCAGATACCACTTAAATTTTTCAAATTCTTTAGACTTTTCTTTCATATAAATTACACCCATCATTCTTGAATAATCATTAACAAAAAGAGTGAAAAACTTATCTCCACTGTAACTCTCTATTCTAATAGGTCCACATAAGTCTGTATGTACAAGCTCTAAGACTTCTTCGGAATGATAGTTCTTGCTTTTGAAACTAGTTTTTCCCATCTTACTAATTTGACAATTTTTCCATAGACCTATATCAGGTTTCTTTAGATTAGGAATACCTTTTACCCTTCTATTTTTTCTTATCTTGACCAAATTATTGAAGTTAAAATAACATAATCTTTTGTGCCATGACTGGCTTTATTCTACTTGAGCAATAAAACATGAACTTTCACTAAGATTTATGTAGAATAGATTACCTTTTGCTTGTTTTCTAGACCCAACCGGATTTCCTTTTTCATCTAATAGTTTTGCCTTCCCATTCATGAATTCTACCTTGAATCCAATTTTATTCAACTGTGCCACACAAAGTAGATTATGCTTTAGTCATTCAACCCAATAAGCATTGTCACATCTAAGTTCATTGGTTAATGAGATACACCTTTTTCCCTTTAGACAACAAGGTTCATTGTTTCCAAATCTCACACTACCACCATCATAATGTTCCGTGTGTTCAAACTTTATTTTATCACAAGTCACATAATGTGAGCAGCCACTATCAATAATCCATGTATCATTTTTTCTAACATGAGAGATAAGTGTCATTTTATCTCCATCATCAAATTCATCCTTTACAACAATATATACTATTTCATCTTCATTGTTATCATAACTTCCTTAGCCATAAAATAAGATTTTTACCTTTTTCCTTGTAGTTCTTGAATTCCTTCTTTCCTTTGAACTCATTACTTCTATTTTCTTCTCTTCTTTCTTTGTTGGGACATTTTGCAGCAATGGGACCAACTTCTTCACAAGAAAAATAGATTAGAGGAATCTTTCCTTTGTACTTTCCTTTGTTTTGGAATATTTCATTGCAAGTAGGGCTTCAACAACTTCAAGATCACTATCTTAACTTTCTTCCTCTTCTTCACATTTTGATCGATTGGCTTTTCATTTCTTACCCTTTTTCTTGAGTGAAGGTTTGGTTTCAAATGTATAATCGATGCATTTGGAACTAGGGACATAGTTATCATAGTTATCTAACTCAAAAGCTATCAATCTTCCAACTAGAGCATCTAAATTTATATTGCTATTTGGATCACATCTCATCTCTTGAATAATAGACACTCTAATTGCATAGATAGGAAGGAGGGTTTTGAGTAACTTTCTTACAATTATTTTTTCATCAGTGTCTCCTCTAGATGCTTTGATTGCACTTATAATTTCTTTAATTCGCTCAACATAGTTTGCAATTTTTTCATCCTCTCTCATCTTCATCTAATCAAATTGTCCTTTGAGACATTCATCTTTATCTTATTACATTATCTTTTCCTTGATAGATGGTTTTAAATTTGATCCACATATCATAAGTTGTAGTGCAACTTTTGACTTCATCAAATTCAACATAATTAAGAGTAGAAGCAATGTTAATCATCATAATGTTATGATTTTTCTTTTCAACAATTTCGTCAACTGATAATGTTCCAATAGGATTCATATATTTACTATCAAGATATTTACAACCTAAATCACTAATAGTTGCCAAATGTAACCTCATAAGTACTTTCCATGCTTCAATGTTGTCTCTGTTTAACTTGGGAATCTATCTTTTGTAAGACATCCTGATCTTTAGCTTAGGTCCTTGAAACCTTCTCTACAAGCACCAAAAGCTCTGATACCAATTTTTGGAAATACAAGAGGAGTAACTGAGAGGGGAGGAGTGAATTAGTTACCACAAAAATAAATCCTAGATCCCTTAGATGTCAATACAAATCAAAACTCTGTGTAAACTCTATTCTGTTGTTACTTGAAAAACACATAGAAACTTAGTTTACACTAACAAATGTTGTAACTTGATAAACAATAAAACAACTTGAAAAATTCTTATTGTGAAAATATTAAGATATTATCTGTGATTAATGTTACTTTAACTTAGTTGCATACACATAAAAGAAATATCATAAATACAATTGACATCAAGATTTAACAAGGAAACCTAATTTGGGAAAAACCACCAATTACAACTAGTTACTTATTTTCACTCTTCTGAAGAGAGCCCTCTAAGGAGCCAACCCTATTAAAGGTTACAAAACACACTATTATGTGTGACCCTATTAGAGGATTTAATCACCTTGTTAGGAGAGGCTTTGTTAGAGGTCTTTAAACACTTCAATAGAAATGCCACCTTGTTAGAGGATTTACAAATAGTTGCTAAGATAACTCTGTTAAGAGATTTAGATCACTGCTACAATGGTTAGAGAGTAACAATGAGATGGCCTAATTTTTGATGCAATTGAATTGCTGATTACATATCTCAATTCTGGCTTGTATACTTGATCCTTCCTAATTGAATATATCTTTGTAGCTCACCAAGTATATTCTTCTTATACCTCTAATTTGCTTCCTCTAAGCATCATCAAAATCTTCAATTATGCTCCACACATTCAATCCTTAGCTTGACCTTATATTTATACCTCATACATTGTCAAGTCGGCTTGAATACAACTTAGAATAATTAATATTCATCTCCTCAGTCAGCTAGAACCAAACAATCAATTCAATTGAACTCAATATGCCTAAACAATGAAATCCTTTGTTAGCCAACCTTGCTTGATAGGTACTAACTCAAAGCAATTTTCTTGTGTTAACCAAGTAAACTTGGTTAACACTACATATTCACAAAGTTCCTATGGTAACCAAGTGAGCTCAGTTAACACTCAACTTCTGCAAACTTTCCATTTTTTCCCAAGTGAACTCCGTAGAAACTGTCTTCTACACTAAGAAAACTCTAGAATCCTTAGCAGACATAGGAAACTATCTTCAATGCCTAAGTGATCTTGGCATACATTGATTGGCAATGATATGGCATTTTGTGTAACATCAAAGAAAATACACAATCAATCAATTATTTCCAACAATGATAAGCTAAATAGTTGTTTGGATGTTGAGGAAAAATAAGATAAAGAGTATAATGATGATCTTTATTCTACATGTGTTGTTTTCAAATATTATTGGGGATCCTTATATTTCACAACAACTTTAATTGGAAAGTATAAATTTTTTGATCTTTCATTTATGAAATCTAATAAAATCGTCTTTCTGATAATTTTTTTACTACTTCTATTCATGATGAATCTATCAAGACTAGTTGTAATAATATTGTCAAGTAGAAAGTTCCACTATCTCCCAACACGGCTTCTTGTTATTGTCCTAGTTATCATTGTTGGATACAATTTTCTAATTATGTGTTGTCTTTGATGTTACACAAATGTCATATCACTTGTTAGTTAATTCTTACCGAGCTCACTTGGTCAGCAAGTGATCCGATGGATAATTTCAGTAAAAATTGAAGTCTCTTCAAATCTCCAAATTTTTTCACCATCAAAAAGACTTCATCATCCCGATTCCAATGCAACTTGAACGGAGCAAAAAGGAGTTCATTCGTGCAAGTTATGCTCAGTCAAAGTTTTGGTCAACAGGTAGACCAGAGGGCTAGATAAGGGGTGAAATTAGACCATCTCAAAAGTGGTCAATAGTGGATTTCAAAATAAAGAGCCTGATAAGAGCTTTCCAACGGCGTTCATTTTGTCAAAAATGGACTTCATATGTGAAAGTTATGGCCGTTTGAATTTTGGAGGCAAAATGTAATGGTGATGATGTCATCATGATATTAGTAGCTCAAGTGATGACACATGTCAAAAATATGAGCAAATAAAATAGTGCCACATGGCACCTCAAGCTCAAATTTGGTGGTTTAAAAATTTGTTGAGGTTTGAACCTTCAACCTCCCATTTAGCACTTTCCTCCTTTGCCACTATGCCATGCAAAGTTATTAATTTATATATAGCAAAGTCATTATTTAACTTATAAATGCCACCAAAGACACTTAACATGGCCGTTGGTGGGGGTTGAACCCTTGATCCGGCCATCCCTAAAATAGTTAAGTGCCAATACACCACTGATATGGCTTGACACATGTATGGCAGATGTTTTATTTAGCTCATATCAAATAGCCGAGCCCCCTTAAAATAGATTTATTTGTTATTTTATTAATAACTAAACCCCAAAAATGAATGTAATGCCGAAATATAAAAATGGCAAAGGGGTTATTCGAAGGTGTCTATGGTTAAAATGCCTAATTATGGATTAATTGGTTTTGAGCCAATTTAGACAAATTATTTTGTATAAAAATGGGGGTACGATGTCATTTAAAAAAGGGGGGAAAAACAAGGGAGACTTGGAGAGAAATTGCTCCTAGTGAAGTTTTGAAGGAATAGGGAGATTTTTCTAGGAGATTATGAGATCCATTTTCATACTTTGGAGAATTGCTATGCTATCAACATGCTAGAAGAAATGGTCTTCTTGGTGCATAATTGTAATTGATTTCTGGTGATTAATCGGATTGATTGTACTTTGTTGGAGCTGACCCAGAGATATACTCACAATTGTGGCGAACTCTGAAATCAAACTTTTTTTGCACTTTCTATCTTCTTCTCTCTCTCAACTCTATTTATTTCACCTCAAGTAATTTTTAGTTTTTGATGCTTAATTTCATATATATATATATATGTATTAAGACTTCCGCTAATTTAATTTTATTTAAGCATTCAATACTGCAATTAGTCTAGATCCGTCCATCAGATCAAGTGGTATCAGAGCCTAGTTGACTATTATTATAGTTGTTTTTTTTGAATGCCAACAAGATCCAGGATTCACAAGGGTGAAGGCAAGCTTGAAGAATTTAATCTTGAGATTGGGAAGCAAGGAACATTTTCAAAGATGTCTATTTATGGAATGGAGGTCCCTAATCAGATTAGTGACATGGAATTTCGAAGAGCATTCCTTGAGATGAAGGCTAAGGTGGACATTCTTCTCCAAGAGAGACACGAATGACAATTGAGAAAGGCAAATAAAGATAAGAAGAAGGAGGAAGCAAAATCCTCATTAAAGGATGACAAAGCCAAAGGAGTAGGAGGTGGTAGTGACCCTCCTGAATCTTCGTCTCTGTCTTCATCATCTTCTCCTTCTTCTCCATCTTCTCCTCATTCTACTTCTTTTAATCCTTTCAAGAGTGGATATAAGCCTAAGATCAAACTGGATGTAAAATTTGACTTGCCTAAGTATTGTGGTGAACGTGATGCTGAAAAATTGGATGATTGGATTCAGCAAATAGAAGTCTACTATAGAGTCCAGAACCTATTAGATGATGTTGATAGGATTCAATTAGCTACTCTTTGGTTAGGAGGTAGAGCTTTAACCTAGTGGGAGAGTAAGACTAAGGAAAAAGTTTCA
Organism: Cupressus sempervirens; assembly: GCA_028749045.1. NCBI lineage: Eukaryota > Viridiplantae > Streptophyta > Pinopsida > Cupressales > Cupressaceae > Cupressus > Cupressus sempervirens. The sequence continues at coordinate 128,645,797 of CM053786.1, read as the reverse complement.
CAACATGGTAGAGTCAGTTTAACTTGTGAAGAGTTTTTTAATGCTCTTAAGAAGCAATTTTATCCCCTAAGACATATGCAATAGTTAATGATGGACTGGCAAATGTTTAGGCAAGGGAAAGATCAAACTATCGAAGAGTACACCCATGAATTTAGGAAAAGGGCTATTGCTTTGAATGTTCCTTTGTACACCCAGGACACTTTGTTGAAGTACATAGGAGGTCTTCATTCCTACCTTAGGCATTCTATTTTGGTATTGAACCCTTGTAATTTGGATGAAGTGTCTGTTCAAGCTACACACTTAGAGTCAAAGGGTAAAAGATCATTTATTGATAAGTTTGATAATGATGTAAAGAAATCTTCTAAGAATGTAGAGACAAAGAAAGGAAAGAAGGCAGCTATAGTCAAGAAGGATGAGAAACTTTCTTGCACTCATTGTGATAGGAAGTGTCATGATAAAGAACACTGTTGGAAGTTGCATCCCGAATTGAAACCTTAGTGGGCTCAAAAATGTGATCAGAAATAGAAAGGTAAGGAGAAAGCCATGAATGTTGTTATGGATCTTGGTTCAAATTCATATGATGAGACTAAGATAATAGCTATGGGTTTGAAAGGTAAAGCTCCTATTTCTAGTGTTTCTGTTGCTAGTTGTGCTTCTACTTCCACAGTAAATGATTTGTCTGAAGATAAGAAAAGGAATGAGCTGTTTCATTTAAGGGTTGTTGCTAAGAACACTAAAATTGATGCGCTCATAGATAGTGGTTCTCAAGTGAACTTGATTTCAAAAAGTATTGTAAGAAACTTGGGATTGAAAACTACATTACATAAGAAACCTTATCCACTAGGTTGGATTTGTGAAAATGATAAGTTGCAAGTAACAAGACAATGCACCTTAAGATTAGCAATCACTAGTAAGTTTGTGGATGAAGTACAATTTGATGTGGTTCCACTAGATATCTGTGGGATAGTGCTTGGTAGCCCTTATCTTTATGACAAAAAAGAAATTTTCTATAGGGAAAGGAATCATTATCAATTGTTTAAAGATGGCATTCAGTATATTGTACATTCTCACAGGATTAAGACTGATCATTCTTTTACAAACATAAGACAGTTAAAGAGGGTAATTAATGCAAGTAAAGAGTTAACTCTTATGTCTATTAGTACAAGTGGTTCTACAATTGAACTTGGAGTAGCTAACCAATGTCAGATGTTGCAGGATGCACCCACAATACAACATGAGGGAATGATGATTGAAAGCATTGATGGTTCCTTGGGTAAAAATGTTCCTATTATGAAGGATCGATATGTTGTTGATTTATTCTGTTTCATTTCTGCATTATTGTTTAGCTTGATGCTAGTCAATGTTTGTTGGTTAGTGGCTATGGCAACTGATGTAGATGCTTATGGAAGTGATAGAATAATGTTTATGATCAATAATGTTGTTGTAGTCTTCATTGTGTTTGTGAGCCAGGTATTCAGATGTACGAATGATACAGGACAAGTGGGGAGGCCAAGTCCTCACTTTATGTTAGAGTAAATGTCACTTTTGGAGGTCCAAAAAGTCTTTAATGGGGAGGTTTGATCCAGTGGATAATTTTAGTGAAAATTGAAGTGTCTTCAAATCTCCAAATTTTTGCACCATCAAAAAGTCTTCATCGTCTTGATTCCAATGCAACTTGAATGGAGCAAAAAGGAGTCTGTTCGTGTAAGTTACGCTTGATCAAAGTTTTGGTCAATAGGTAGACCAGAGGGCTAGATAAGGGGTGAAATCAGACCATCTCAAAAGTGGTCAACAATGGATTTCAAAATAAAGAGCCTAATAAGAGCTTTCCAATGGTGTTCATTTCGTCAAAAATGGACTTCATATGTGAAAGTTATGGTCGTTTGAATTTTGGAGGCAAAATGTAATCATGATGATGTCATCATGATATCAGCAGCTCAAGTGATGACACATGAAAAAAATATGAGCAAATAAAATAGTGCCACCTGGCACCTCAAGCTCAAATTTGGTGGTTTAAAAATTTGTTGAGGAGGTTTAAACCTTCAACCTCCCATTTAGCACTTTCCTCCTTTGCCACTACACCATGCAAAGCTATTAATTTATATATCGCAAAGTCATTATTTAACTTATAAATTCCACCAAAGACACTTAACATGGCCGTCAGTGGGGGTTGAACCCTCGACCCAGTTGTCCCTAAAATAGTTAAGTGCCAATACACCACTGATGCGACTTAACACATGTATGGCAGATGTTTTATATAGCCCGTATCAAACAGCCGAGCCCCCTTAAAATAGATTTATTTTTTATTTTATTAATAACTAAACTCCAAAAATGAATGTAATGACAAAATATAAAAATGGCAAAGGGGTTATTTGAAGGTGTCTATGGTTAAAATGCCTAATTATGGATTAATTAGTTTTGAGCCAATTTAGGAAAATTATTTTGTATAAAAACGGGGGTACTTTTTTATTTGAAAAAGGGGGGAAAAACAAGAAAGACTTGGAGAGAAATTGCTGCTGGTGAAGTTTTGAAGGAATAGGGAGATTTTTCTAGGAGATTATGAGATCCATTTTCATACTTCAGAGAATTGCTATGCTATCAAAGTGCTAGAAGAAATGGTCTTCTTGGTGCATAATTGTAATTGATTTTTGGAGATTAATCAGATCAGTCGTACTATATTGGAGCCGACCTAGAGACGTAGTCACAATTGTGGCGAACTCTGAAATCAAACTTTATTTTCACTTTCTATCTTCTTCTCTCTCTCAATTCTATTTATTTCACCTCAATTTTTTTGAGTTTTTGATGCTTAATTTCATATATATATATATATATATATATATATATATATATATATATATATATATATATATATATATATATATATATATATATATATATATATATATATATATATATATATGTATGTATGTATTAAGACTTCTGCTAATTTTATTTTATTTAAGAATTCAATACTGTGATTAGTCTAGATCTGTCCATCAGATCAGCAAGACAATTTTTCTTGTTTACTAAATATTCTATAAGATTACTCTGTGAAGATAGTGTGTACTAAGCTCACTCAGGCGTCGAAGGAATTCAGGCAAGAAACAACATTAACTGAGTTCACATGGTTAGCAAAGAGAAGTTGGATAGATTCAATGTTCACCAAGTTTACTCAATCACCAAAAGATATTTTTGTAAGTTCTTAGTGTTAACCAAGCTTCTATTGATTAACATAGGAAATCATCTCAGAATTAGTGTTTACCGAGCAGGGTCAACCAATGAAGGATTTTTTTGTTTTGACATATGAAGCTTAATTATTTTAAGTATTGTATCTATCTGACTTGATAATCTAGATGGTATAAATGAAAGGTCAAGTTGATATTTTTAATGTGTGTATGCAAGTGTGTTGATTGAATTGAGAAGGAAAGAGTGAGAGTGAACTTGAAGGTTAAGAAGATATCCTTGTGGAATAGAAAAGTGTTATTCAATCAAGAAGGATCAAGTATGAAGCCAAATAGATATCTATAATCAGCAATTTAGATGCATCACAATCAGGTCATTTCATTGTTACTCTCTAACCAATTTAGATGCATCACAATCAGGTCATTTCATTGTTACTCTCTAACCATTGTAGTAGTGATCTAAAATCTCTTAATAGAGTTGGTTTAATAGCCAGTTGCAAATCCTCTAACAAGGTAATAGTTCCATTGAATTTTTTTAAGACCTCTAGCAAGGTCACTCCTTATAAGGTAATTAAAGCCTCTAACAAGGTCACACCTAACAGTGTGTTTTGTAACCTTGAACCAAGTTGGCTCCTAATAGGGTTCACTTCAGAAGAGTGAAAAATAGTAACTAGTTACATTGGTGGTTTTTCTCATATTGGGTTTCCATGTTAAATTGTGGTGTCTCATGTGTTCATGTTATTTGTCTTATGCTTGCAAATTACTCACTGTTAATGTTTTAAGATCAGCTAAAAGTAAATCACACTCTACATTTTCTGAGTTATAGTATTTTCTATGTGTTTACCAAATAATAGTAGCAATCAGATTTCTCAATTTAAATTTTATTGTTGACATCTAAGGGATCTAGGATATATTTTAGTGGTAATTGATTCACACCCCCACCCCCTTCTCAGTTACTCCTTCTATATTTCCAACAATTGGTATCAAAGTTCTTGGTGCTTGCAGGAAAGGTTTCAAGGACCTAAGCTAAAGATCAGGATGTCTTACTAGAGAGAGATTCCAAAGCTAAATAGAGACAACTTTTCAGCAGGGTAGGGACTCATGAGACTTCATCTAGCCTCCATTAGTGTTTCAAGCTTGAAATACCTTGATGAAGAACACACAACCCCTACTTGTGCATTATCTATTGGAGATATTGCTAAGAAAAAGAACCATAACACCATGACGATTGAAATTGCATCTGCTCTTAGCTATGATGAATTTGATGAGATCAAGGATTGCAAAACTACTTTTGATATGTTGAACAAACTAAAGGACATCTATGGTGGTGATGAAAATATGAGGAGAGCCAAAGCAGAAATCCTTAGAGGATAGTTTGATCAAATGAGAATGAAAGAAGATGAAATTGTTGCCATGTATGTGGAAAGAATTAAAGCTAGTGTCAGTGCAATCAAAACTTCTTGAGGAGAAATCAAGGAAGAAACTATTGTAAGTTCTCAGAGAATTTCTTCCTATCTATGCAATTAGAGTATCTTCTATTCAAGAAAAGAGGTGTGAACCAAATCACAAGATAATTTTGGATACCTTAGTGGGAAGGTTGACAGCTTTTGAGCTATACAACTATGACAATTATGTTCTAGCTTCCAAGAATATTGAATCTGCATCTGAGGCCAAAATTTCACTCAAAGTGAAAGGCAAGAAAATAAAGGACATTTAGTCAAAAAGTGAAGAGGAATCAAAGGAAAGTTCTGATAGTGATCTTGAATTTTTTGAAGGTTTACTTGCAAATAAATATTCTAGAAGTAGAGGAAAATACAAAGGTAAAGTTCCCCTAATCTATTTTTCATTTGAAAAAATTGATCATATTGTTGCTAGGTGCCCAAACGAAGAAAGCAAGGATGAGAAGAAAAGTCACAAGTACAATGGCAAGAAGGATTTCAAAAATCACAAATCATTTGAAGAAAAAGGTAATAAGACTTGTTCTATGGCTAAAGATTATTATAATAGTGAAGATGAAATAGTATACATTGTTGTGAAAGATGAATCTAATGAAGAAGAAGATAAGATGGCACTTATCTCTCATGTCAGTAAAAATGACACATGGATCATAGATAGTGAATATTCACATCATATGAATCGAGACAAAACAAATTTTGAACACTTTGAAGAGCATGATGGAGGGAGTGTAAGATTTGGAAACAATGAACCTTGTTGCATAAAAGGGAAAGATCGAATCTCATTAACCAAAGAACTTGTATGTGACAATGCCTATTGGGTTGAAGGACTAAAACATAATCTACTAAGTGTGACATAGCTAATCAAAATTGGATTCAAGGTAGAATTCATGCATGGCAAGGAAACACTACTGGATGACAAAGGTAATCTGATTAGATTAGGCAAACAAACAAGAGGTAACCTATTTTATCTTGATCTTGGTGATTGTTCATGTTTTATTTCTCAAATGGAAGAAGGTTGGTTATGGAATAGAAGATTATTTCATATGAACTTTGATAATATGGTAGAGATAAGAAAATTTAGAAAAGTAAGAGGTGTTCCTAGTTTGAAGGAACCAAATGTTGGTTTATGCAAGAATTGTTAGATTGGCAAAATGGGAAAGACTAGTTTCAAGAGCAAAAACTATCAGTCTAAAGATGTCTTGGAAATCATGCCTACTAACCTATGTGGACCCATTGGAATATAAAGCTATAGTGGAGAAAAATTCTTTATTCTTTTTGTTGATGACTATTCTAGAATGATGACTATTATATATCTTAGAGAAAAGTCAGAAGTATTTGAGAAATTCCAATGGTATCTAGCAAGAATAGAGAAAAAAAAAGGGAAAAGATTGAAATTCTTAAGATCAAATAGAGGTGTTGAATTCATCTCCGATGAATTCAATAACTTTTGCATTGAAAGAGGAATTAAAATACATGTATCAACCCCTAGTACTCCTAAGCAAAATGGAATAGCTGAAAGAAGAAATAGATCCATCATGGATTGTGCAAGGACTCTAATGATTGAAAAGAATGTTGCTATCAAATACTAGAAGGAATCCATCAACATTTTAGTTCATACTTTGAACCGAGTATAGTTGAAGAAGGACTCATACAAAACTCCCTATGAATTATTGTATGGCTACAAACCCAATGTAAGTTACCTAAAAGTATTTGGAAGTAAATGTTATATCTTGAAAGAGTCTAGAAAAAGAAAGATTGATGTGAAAGGTATGAAGGTCTATTCTTGGGATATTCTTCTAGAATTAAGGGATATAGATGTTTGAATTTGTCTACTCATAAAATCATAGAAAGTGCACATGTGAGAATTGATGAGTTTGTAGAAAGGACTGAAGAAGAAAGCAAAAAGGAACTAGAAGATTACAGAAGATTTGTTTACTTCAAACATGACACATTTATCAATAAGGAGACTTCACCTATTGAGTTTTCCTTAGTTATCAAGTTTCAATACATTCCAACCGAGTCACAAGGACTCAAGTCACATTCTTAAGCTACCAAGCCAATGCCTACAAATCTAAGAAACCTGAGCCAAAAGTTGAAATTCAAAATGAAGATGGTACAATTCATTCAAAAGGCCAAGAACCTATATTGGCCAAGTATGTTAGAAGGCATCGTGCACCTAATTAAATTATTGGAGATAAATTAGAAGGTACTATGACAAAAAGTAAGCTAAAAGGTACATGTTTACTTATTGATTTTGAACCTAGAAATCTTAAAGATCATTGGAAAATGAAAGTTGGATTGAGGATATGAATGGAAAAATAGAACAAATAAAGAAGAACAAAACTTAGACCCTTTTTCCTAGGCCTAAAGATAAAAATGTGATTGAAACAAAATGGGTATTCAGAAATAAGTTGAATGAAGATGGACAAGTATCAAGAAACAAAGTAAGACTAGTGTGTAAAGGCTACTCTCAAGAAGAAGGAATTGATTATGGTGAGAATTTTTCTCCTATTGAAAGATTAGAAGGTGTTAGGACTCTACTTTCATATGATACTCACAAAGGATTCAAAGTATATCAGATGGATGTTAAATCTGCATTTCTCAATGGTATTCTTGATGAAGAAGTCTACTTTAAGCAACCATAAGGTTTTGTTGATCTAGACAAAAGGGACATGGTTTGGAAATTACACAAGGCACTATATGGTCTAAAATAGGCTCCTAGAGCATGGTATGAAAGGTTGCACAACTACCTTATATAGATTGGTTTTCAGAGAACTAATGATAACAATAGTTTGTATATCAAGGAATGACAAGATAACAAGATTGTATTGGTAGAAATATTTGTGGATGACACTCTATTTACATGGAATGATGATCCATGCAAAGAATTTTTACAACAAATGAAAAAAGAGTTTTAGATGTCCATGTTTGGTGAGATAAAATTCTTTGTTGGACTACAGATACAAAATAGAAAGAATGGTATCTACATTACTCAATCTAAGTATATCAAAGAGGTACTCAAGAAATTTGGAATGAAAGATTTTAAACTAGTTTGAACCCCCATGTGTACTAGACTAAAACTTACCAAAGATGATGATTCAAAAGAGGTAGATCAGACCTTATACAGATCAATGATCAAAAAATTACAGTATGCATTTCATACAAGGACTAATATTGGTGTAGCAATTGGGATAGTGGCAAGATTCTCAATTAAACCTAGAAAAAGTCATATGATGGCAATAAAAATAATTTTGAGATATTTGAAACATACTAAAGACTATAGTTTATGGTATAAACTTGGAGGAAACTTAGACCTAAAGGTATTCATTGATGCTAATTGGGTAGGAAATCTTCATGATAGAAAAAGTACAAGTGGTGGAGCACTTTCTTGGTAAAAGATTGGTATCTTAGACAAGCAAGAAGCAGAATATGTTGCAACAATAGTAAATTGTTCTAACATTGTTTGGTTTAAATAGTTGTGGGAAGGCATGAAGGTTGAGATCAAAGAACTAGTTGTCATGTATTGTGATAACACCAGTGTAATTAACATATCAAAGAACCCAGTGATGCATTCCAAAACTAAGCACATTATAAAATATCATTTTGTTAGAGAACTGGTGTAGGACAAAGAAATTAGATTGGAATATGCTCACACAAAAGAATGGATTGTAGTCATATTCACCAAGTCATTACCTAAGGATGCATTCCTATATCTAAGAGGTAAGTTAGGGGTCATTCCCTTATCTAAATCTCACAAAATAAACTCTTAGTGATGCATCAACAAGAACCAAGTTGAAGATCAATCAATTAATGTAGCACAATGAAAGGGACTATTACATATGAATCAGTACTCAAGGTACATTGATACTAATTTGTTATGTGTTGTCTTCAGCATGTGTTGTCAAAGAGGGAGAAGATTACTATCATATCTTTCTAAAATTTGTTTATATCTTTCTGAGGGAGAGTATACTATCATAGAAGTTATGTGATTCCTTCACAGAGGGAGATTACTACATGAAAGAGAAGAAGTTTTTGGTAAAAATCTAAGAGGGATAAAATTTCTATTAGAGAAAGTCTTATTCTCAAATTTCATTGTGCTATGACATGTTGTGTTGCCATCAACGACAAAGAGGGAGATTTTTGGATACAATTGTCTAATTATGTGTTATTTTTGATGTTACACAAATGTCATATCAGTTGTCAATTAGTGTTTACTAAGATCACTTGGTTAGCAAGACAATTTTCCTTGTCTAATGAGCATTCCTAAAGATTACTCTATGGAGATAGTGTCTAGCGAGCTCACTTGGGTGTTGAAGGAATTTAGGTAGGAAACAACGTTAACTGAGTTCACATGGTTAGAAAAGAGAATTTGGAAAAAGTTAGTGTTCATTGAGTTCACTCGATTGCCAAAAGATATTTTTGTAAGTTAGCAGTGTTAACCAAGCTTCAATTGGTTAATATAGGAAATCATCTCAGAACCATTGCTTACTGAGCAAGGTCAGCCAATGAAGGATTTTTTTGTTTTAGCATAAGAAGCTTAATTATTTTAAGTATTATTTCTAGTTGACTTGACAATGTGGATGGTATAAATGAAAGGTCAAGTTTAGATTTTTAGTGTGTGTATGCAAGTGTGTTGATTGAATTGAGAAGGAAAGAGTGAGAGCGAACTTGAAGGATAAGAAGATATCCTTGTGGAACATAAAAGTGTTATTTGATTAGGAAGGATCAAGTATGAAGTAGAATAGAGATATGTAATCAACAATTCAGTTGCATCACAATCAGGTCATTGCATTGTTACTCTCTAACTATTGTAGCAGTGATCTAAAATCTCTTAATAGAGATGGTTTAACAACCAATTGTAAATCCTCTAATAAGGTGATAGTTCCATTAAATTGTTTTAAGAACTCTTGCAAGGCCACTCCTTACATGGTGATTAAATCCTCTAACAAGGTCACACCTAACAATGTGTTTTGTAATCTTCAACTGGTTTGGCTCCTAACAGGGCTCACTTTAGAAGAGTGAAAAATAGTAACTAGTTACATTGGTGGTTTTTCCCATATTGGGTTTCCATGTTAAATTGTGGTGTCTCATGTGTTCATGTTATTTCTCTTATGCTTGCAAATTAATCAATGTTAATGTTTTAAGATCAGCTAAAAGTAAATCACACTCTGTATTTACTGAGTTATAGCATTTTCTGTGTGTTTACTAAATAACAACATCAATCAGATTTCTTAGTTTAAATTTTATTGTTGACATCTAAGGGATCTAGGATATATTTTAGTGGTAATTGATTCACCCCCCCTCTAGTTGCTCCTCCTATATTTCCAACAATCATTTATTATCAAATCATGGATTCAATGGGAAGGGATGTCATAAAAAAAAAACAAAAAATCAAGTACCCTTAGGCAATGGGGGACATGATGCTTATGGATTTAACCTTTATAATCTACAAGAAGATAACATGATTGTCAATCATAATTTAGAGTGTGTGCAACAAAGTTTTAAATCTCATTCTTTGTCCACATCCTCTCCATCATCTAGCATTAATAAAAAAATATTTTTTCCTAAACTTATTTGGGATAAGGTGATTATTAGATGTAAGTGCAAAATCAAACATAGTCACCAACTTATGAATCTTCTATTTTGAATTTATAACTACTATTATGATTAATCTACTAATTATTGTCAAGCTTTACATTAGAAGATTCAATGATTCATTGATAATGAGGTTATTCACATATTTCCTTATAGTGAGCTCTATTTCAATCTCAATTTATTTGAATAACACCTAAGTTAGTACAATAATAGGCCCTCTTTTCCTCGTTGCTATATTTAGGGGGAAAGATTATCCTATCCATCCTTCTCATTCTTCCAAGGATTAAATTTTTCCTTGGTTTAGTGTTATTTGTTTTATCATGTAACATCAAATCTTACATCATTTGCAATTATGTCTCAATGATAGATAAATCACTTACCTTGGAGCCTCACAATGGTGTGCTAACCTTCACAAGGATTTCCTTTTGCACTTCCTGCATAATATCTCATTGTATTCTTCCCTTCCATGGCCTCATAGGAGCTATGACCAATCTGTCTTGGATTGGCTGTTAATTGTGGATATTTTCTTGATTTGAAAAATATTTATCCTCGTTCATCAATTACTTAAGATGCCAAAAATAAGCACTTATTTTTCCATTTTAAGGGGGCACATACATGGTCCCCTTATTTGCATATATTTTTATCTATTTCAAGAACAACATATATAGTAAACTAGCATGACACAAATTTCTAGGGCCAAATACTTTTCTCTTTACACATTTTGGATGAATCCACTAGCATAACATATTTTTTTGGGGTCAGTTACTTCTCCTAATTTTACATATCTTGGATTAGGTGACTATCATGCCACACACACCTGATAGACCATTTGACTTATCCTATCACATACAAAAATCATCCTCAAGGTATATGGGTACAATATCATGGAGGTGTAAAGTCATTGTAAGGTGCAAAAGTTTGTAGGACTGACTATCAAGGACACAAACCCACTAAACCTTTCAATCCTACCATTTTTATGGATTGAATATTAGGCACACAAACTTGCTATACCATTTTATCTTACCTTCCTATTTTTATAAGACTAACTATCAGACACAAAAACTAGCTAGGATATTTGATTCTATGGACCTTTTTTGTGGGATTGGCTACTACACATGAAAACTCACTATCTACTATTCAATCTTATCCCTTTAGTGTAGTTTAGATAAAGGAACACAAACCTTAATTGGTGGGTTGATCCCCCCCACCCTCTCTCTCTCTCTCTCTCTCTCTCTCTCTCTCTCTCTCTCTCTCTCTCTCTCTCTCTCTCTCTCTCTCTGACACACACACACACACCCGTGACATCTCTCTTTCTATGATTTTGAAATTTGAAAAGAATCAAGTATGTTTGGGGCTTGATATTTTATTTGTCTCCTTAATCATGGTAATATTAGCTCTTTCATTTGATCTACTTTTCTATGAGTATGAGGTTGGATCATACTCTTCCTAAAGTGGGGGATAAATATACCATTTTAAAACTTAGGTATCCATCACTTAAGACCTTTTAGATCCCTCCCTTTAGTGGCTTTATGAATGATGGATGGATTTTTCATCAATCAACTTTTTCTCTAGCATTGTTTCCTCTTTTATAGTTTTTTAGTGTTGTTTCTAAGACCCTAGGGTTGTCTCTCTTTAGAAGAACCATAGTCTAGGACAATAAGGCTAACCAAGTTGACTTATATTGGTATAGGTCAGCTAGGTTATACCCTGGGCATTTTTGGTCCCAGTGCTAGTTTTGTCTAAGGGAGTTAATTTTAAACAAATGGGTGACTATGTCAACTTGTTTTGTTATTTATCCTACAAATTAGTATGAAAGGAAGCCTATGAATTTTTTTTATCATCACAATAAATCTATACACATGGGAAGGAAATTAAAGAAAAGATATCCAAGGTATTCATCAAGTATTCAAGGCAATTATCAAGGTCTTCTCAAGATTCAAGGATCCTTTATGAGCATTTCTTCTTTAAGCTATAGCATTTTGATGTCCATTAAGGGAAGATACCTACATTGTGGTATTCATCATCTTCTCCTCATTTGGTGTAAATTTACATCCATGGACCCATGCTTTGTTTTTGGTAGATCTATTACATTTGTGGAGATTTTGTACATCCATAATTGAATATTCAACATCAACAACATTCCAGCATTGAAGAACCCTTATTGACAAGGGTTTCATCAAGAAGTGAATATTTTAAAAAAAAATCTTGCTTCCTTAGATGATTTACATTTTATTTCATTTCAATATTAATTCCTTCAAGGAAATCCCCTATCCACCTTGCCTCCCTCCCCCCCAAATATAAAATAATTTATTTTATGTGTGGAAACATGAATTCTAAATTTGGGCCTAGAAAGTATCAGTCACAAGCTTTCAAAAAAGTCTAGGTTGACTTTATTCTATTGCTTTAAGAACATGTTTGTTATCTCATAATCTCACTAGTAGATGTCACCCAACTTGTCTTGTATTTGGCAATTTGATAGTTTGAAGACTTTCAAGGTTTTTTATTCTTATCATAAATTTTCTATCACATTCTAAATCGTAGTTTCAAATCCTTGGTTTTTGGAGTAAAAATCATTTTCCTTTATATATTCCAAGGTCAATTTTCCATCCTTGTTTTATCTCTTAACCTAGACCTATTTCCAATTTAATTGAGTTGATCGCATACATATGTTGACATTCCAATCATGTTTGTTATTAGTTTTATACACTTATTTATATTGTAAGCTTATACTAAGCATATTGTACAATTAACATTGTTAACCAATCATTTTAGTTATTACCAAGTTCTACAGTTGCTACTGAGTCCTTTGGATAGATTTTAGTTTGCACCAAGTAGTTACTACTATGGTGATGATCAGTAGTATAAACCAAGCATCTTAGTGTATGTCTAGTTTCCCAGTGCAAACCAAATTATGCAATTCTTACTAAGTTCATAGTTGATGTGATGTGAGTCTAGTGTTAATTGAGCTATTTAGTGTTAACCAAGTAACTCAACTTGTACTAAGTTTGAAGTGATAGCATTGACCAAGTTATGTAGTGTGAATCAAGTGATTTAGTTTATATGTCGAGAGTCATAGTATTCACCAAGTCACTAATGCAAATTGAGTTCAAGGCTACTTGGAAGTGATCATTATGGACTAAGCTTCTACATTTACCCAATACATGGTGATGTTGAGCATTAACAGTAGATGTCAAGTAATAGAACCTCACTGAGTCAGTCTTTAGAACTCGGGTTTCTACAGTGTGGCTGACTTTGTAATATTTGTGTAAACTTGTATTATGACCAACTTTGTAATTATGTAATTGGATTGATATATATATAATGTATTTTATCACATCCAAATAATTGAAGAGAAGTAATATAACAATTAGAGAAGAACATAAGAGTGAATTACAATTGCTACAATAGTATAAGAAGTAGCAAAGATGTATCTATCACATCAAGGTGATTTGTACACTCAAAAGAATCTCATTTAGCAAACTAAGTTGCAGATTAGATATTAGCTACTTCTTCATCCTAATAGGGGGATTAGTAAAATCCTTTAACAAGGTAGACCTAATAGTCTTATGTAAATCTCTTTACTAAGTGCATACTTCATTTCATGTTTGTAATTCCTTTCGCAATGTGGACCTAACAATCCTTATTACTCCTAACAGGGTAGATCATCAAAAGTGATCATTGTAAGCCTTAACAAGCCAACTTTATACTGCAGTACTAAAGCTTGTGGGTATCATCCCCACCCTAGTTTTATTTTCTATTTGGAAAATTTTGGGTTACCAAATCTTATGAGTTAAAATGTTGTGTATGCTTTCATGTTTTTAGTTTCTTATGCATGCAGTTAGATCAGAATTCACATAAAGGATTAATTTCTAATTAAGATAAAGTTTTATAAGTTATTGATTCACCCCTCCCTTTTTAGTAACTTATCCTATCATAATATTTCCAACAATTGGTATCAAAGCTTTGTGGTTCTCAATTAAAAGTTTAACAGCTTGAGCAAAGATCAAAGGCAATGGAGGTATTTAGACTTGACAAGGCTACTAACAATGAGAAGTTAGATTTGGAATTGGCTAATTGACAACTCAAGAAAGAAAAAGAGAAACTCTCTCAATCCCTAAAAAGAAGAAAAGATCTTGCAATCCAAATGAATGATTCACTCTACATTTAAGAAAGAATTGAAAACATCCATTCAAGTAATTCAGGTGAAGCTGATGAAGAAATAAAAGAACTAATGGAAAAGAATAGTACTCTTCAAGAAGAAGTAAGAAAACTAAGAAGAGAGCAAGAAATTTATCAATAAGATTGTGTTAAGTCATGGAAGAGAAAAAAAAGATAAAATAAGAGATAGAAGGAAAGAACAATGAAATTCAATACCTATCCCTTCAACAAGATGACTTGATTGATCAACTCACCAATGCAAATGAAGAAATCATGAATCTGAGATCAAAAAATGAGAAAAAGAATGATCTAAACATTCAAAGACAAACCAATGAAAGAATGATGAAATCCCAAGAAGACATGAATCAGTTGAATGAGCAAAGTCATTTTAGACAAAAAGGGAAAGAAGGAATTGGATACATAGAAAAAGGTGAATCATCCAAGCAAGCAGCTTAAAAGAATAAACCCACTTACAGTTACTATGGTAAGATAGGTCATACTTCAAACAAATGTTGGAGTAATGGAAAAGAAAAACTCAATGAAAAATGCAACAATTGTAATCAGCATGGCCATAGAGAAAATGAATGCAAAGAAAAACCAAGATTTGAAGGCAAATGTCACAAATGTAAGAAGTATGGGCACAAGTCATTAGAATGCAAAACCAAGATATTGAATCCAGCAGAATAGATTGTAAAAGCTATATTTGGTTGGGACTATAACACTTGGTGCAGATTTCATTACTTTGAAGAATTTGGACACATTGGAATGAATTGTGTAAAGCATCACATGAGGAAAAGAGATACTATCAAAAGATGTCTCATTTGTATAGAACATGGTCATCTTTGCCAATAATTGTATGAATACTAGAAGAATTGAAGATAAAAAGTAAGCAAAAGTTGATAACATCAGAAAGAAAATGAGACAACGAGACAACAATGTGTTCCAAAGTCTACTGAGAATGCAAGTCTGAGCAATGATGATCAAGTCGCTCAAGAATTGGGTAACTCCACCACTTCCACTTGATTTCTCAAAGGAGAATGGAACTAGGCTACCAAAGAAGACATCTAAATTAGTTCTAGTTGATAGGAAAAAAGATCCATATCAGCATATAAGATGCAAAGGGATCACCAAGTAAGAAGTACCAATTACTACCTAGTTACCTTCCTTACCGAGCAAAGTTGGGTTACAGACTCTATCGAACAAGGTTGAGAGTAACTAACTCTTATGTGGTTACTGAATCATGGAAGACCCTACCAAGTATTCAATGATACTGAAATAGATAATAGTCTATCAATTTGATCTAAAATTCTTACCAGGCATTTATGGAAAAATTTGATAAAAGGAATGAAATTGAAGTCATTTCTCACCATGAATTTTTGAGAGCTATTTGTGCAGAGAAATTTTCGAGCGTTCAAGTGATTTGAGCAAATTGTTGAAAGATTTTCAAACCCTATCAAGTAAAGATAGTAGCTACCAATAGCAAGATGAAAAGAGGTTTAGACATGTTGGTTCGAGGTGTGCAATAAAAAGCACCAAATTTCATGCTTACTCCTACCATTGCAGAAACCCTAGATCCAAGTGGAGTGGAGTCACAAATCCCTCCAAAGGTACTCTTAATCAACTAAATCCATTCTCATTTCAAATGTGCAATTTAGGATATTGGTACCTTGGAAATGGATGAGACCCTAGAGAAGCTATGTGTTAATGGTGTGTTGAAACTAGAACACCAACATCTAGAAGCTAAAGGTTTAACACATATTCCACATATGCCACAATATTTTCAAATTAAGTAGATAAGATACATCCTTAGTCATGTGCATAATGGTCAGTTGTGGTTGGAGCAACAAATTTTGATCATAAAGAAGATGATCTATAGGATCACCAATTTCCCCATGTTAACAAAAGCCAAAATGACCAAGACCCTAAGTCAGGTTGAATTGGAGAAGAAAACCCTAGCTAAGTGGGATGGAAGGGGAATGAAAATAAGTAGTGTGACTAACATGGAACTATAGTTCAACATTCACATCCTCACACACAAGATATATAGCTCTAGTAGGCTAAATAGTGTGTCATGTGAAGCTATGGACTTGGCTTACAAGGTAGTCCAGAATAACCTATCTCTTGACCTTGCCAAGTTAATATTGAATTAGTTCAAAAAAACATGGAGAGAATCAGTATTTCAAAGAACAATCCATGTAAGTTTGGTTTACTCTTGACATGTTTATTTTTCTATGTTAAAAAATTCTTTCCATCAAAAGGTACTATTGTTTGGAGAAAAGATGTGCCAGTCCTTTATCAGATTAATGAATACATTGTTGAAATGGGAGAGAATTATAAAAGCATTATGGATAATTATTTTGATGCATTTAAGGAGAAAATGAATAATAGATTTTGAGTCCCCAAGAAACTAGTTGAGAATTATAAAGATGATGTTTGTTTTATGGTAGATAGTGAAAAGATGTATATTCAAGTAGCTAGGCCTAGAATTGCATGGATAAAACCTCTAGGATATGAGGTAAATATTGATGAAATAAAAGACATAATTGAGGAATTAATGAATTAGCCAATTGATCCCAAGGTTTCTTACTTAGGCACCTATGATGAGGCAAGGGCTAGAATAGAACTGGAGATCAACCTCCCTCGAGCAGTTAACAAGGGCAAGAAGAGGATTACCATACTAAAAACTAGTTCTACTCTTTTTTTAATTGAAGGAAAAGGTGAGGATGAAGAAGAAAAGGATGAAGAATCAGAGGAAGAAGAGCCAGTGAAGAAGAAGGGGAAGGTAATCATTACCAAATCTGCCAAGACATCAACTACTATGTTCACCAGGATATCCTCCAAAAAGAAAGTAGATAAAGGAGGAGACATAATTTTCAAAAGGTCTCCACCCACATTTGAGAAAAGAATAAAAGAGTTGGAATCAAGTTCTAGAATTACAAACTTCAAGGCATTGAAATATGAGACAAAAACTACTGATGAGTAGAAGTAGATTGAAGATATATTGATATCAAAAATGGGTAAGTAGAAATACTCACCTGACTAGCTTACTCAATAGATTCCTAATGCTTTAATGAACAAAATTAAGCTAAGATGGGAGCATGCCATGCAAACTGCAAAAGATATATATGAACAGACCTTGAGGTAGCTTATGCCAAATTTGAATGATAAGGAGGTGAAAGAATATTTGAAGAAAAATGAATAAAAGTTAACTTTGAGATTCAATACTTGTCTTATTTTATTGAATGAAATAGAGCATGTTGTGAAGAATTCTATAAATACATGGAACAATTTCTATCTTCTTCAAAAATTGAGTGATTTTGTTGCAAGTATAAGTGATAAAGATGATGATGATTAGGAGGAGAAAGATGATGAAGTAACTCATTTTGATAATGTAGATGATGAAGAAGAATAGGAGCAAGAGGCTACCAAGGAAGATGAGCAAGATGTTGAGGAGAACAACCAAGTTAAGATTGCTATAGTATTCATAGCCTCACTTCCTCATTCTCCAAGCAAAACATTGATAGCATCAAGCTTGAAGATAGCCTTAGTAGGATTGATTGTGACCAGTTTATATGAGAAATATGTTAGCAAGTAATACTAATCTATCAAGAAAACAAAGCATTAACTAGCATAAAAGACATAACATATATGAGAGACAAAGTGAAACCCTCAAATGAGAATATGAGCCATGGAATGGCTCTCCCAATGAGGATAGTCACTTGATTTAGGAATGAGTCTAATGGATTAGTTTGGGATGTATGCTCAAGCTTCAAACTAGCTTCAATGGAGATTTTTGGGATTTTTGGTGTGGATGCATGCAAAAGTATGGATTTGGCTTCAAAATGGCATTATAACTTTACTTGATGGATTGTGGTTGAAATGGCTTGGGAGGGGATTCAATTTATAGGCTAAGGTCTTGAGGGATGGAGGGCTAATATGGAAGGAAAGATGAAAGCTTAAGGAGGGCTAGGATGCACTCAAAAGGGAGCACATGGATTGTGCTTGTTTAGCACCAATTAGGGAGTGACACATGTCACAAGGTGAGTGGATGGAGGAAAGGGGAAGGATGAGTCAACAAAGGAGGCTCAAAGGATAATATCTTCATAAATACCCTTCATTATGGCTTGTAAGAGCTTGTAAGAGTCTTTATGGATTTTGTAAGAGCATTCATTGTTGGGTGGTTGGGATATTTTTGAGGGAGTTGAGATTGTTGACTTTCCTTGGCTTAAGAAAGTCTTAAGCTTTTTTAGGGAATGTGACAACATTAGGGGGTGGATTAGGCTTGGGTTTAGGATTAGATTAGAGATGTTAGAGATTTGCAAGTGGATGGCATTCATGAGGGTGGGTGAGTTAGTGGCTAAGCTTGGTTAGTATGGGTGGATGGGGTGGATTAGGCTAAAAAGGGGATTTAGGAATAAGTTAGGGGCTTTTAGATTTGAGGGTTTCATTTATCAAATAGGTTTATTTAATAAATGGGGAGTTTGAAATTAGATAGAAGAATAGGATTTAATTGATAAATAATAGGTTATTTGATTTATCAATTAGGACTATAGATGATTAATTAAATTAATCAGCTAGGGGATGGCAAAGGATTAATTAAATAGGAATTTAATTAATGATGCCTTTAGAGATAACTAAATAGGATTACCAAAGCAATGTAATCAAATTTAGGTGTCTACATTTTGCCCCTCTTTGACATAGTGTTGAGACAACACTATTTCAAAGAAGTTCGAATGAAGACAACACGAGGAAGATGTTTTAGCAACGAGGTTGCCCCAATCTCGGATAAGAAGAGGAGAGACTAGACTTAGATGATGCCCCCTCAAGAAGGCGGCGGGGAGAGAAATGAGGCTCGACGACTTCTTGAAAAGTACAAGAAATTGAGATGAGCTAAGACACAGGTTGGCAAAGAGAAGGGGCTGAATTAGCTCAAACTCTCACTACGAGAGGATGATAAAGGGAAAGCAGGGGCACAAGAGGAAACAAGCTTAAGACTTTTGGGATTGGGGGAAGGATGAAGGAGCAGAGTGCTATAAAAGGAATTTAGGATGGAGAGATGGATGAGGGGATTAAAAAGCTAATGAAACAGGATTTTAAAGAGTCAGATTGGCGAAAGATGGGTTTTCAAAGATCCCTAGGACTAGGATTGTGGATCTCGAAAGATGAGGCTTAGTGGATTGATTTGATTGGTGGATCCCTAAGACTAGGATTGTGGATCCCTAAAGCTAAGCGTGAGGAGCGATTCAAAGAGGTACTGATGCACAAGCTAGGATAGGAGAGACGGATGCTGGATATGGATGGGGGATAATGGAGATGAAGGAAAACCATTGAAGCTTTTTGAGCAGGGGGATACTTCAAAAAGAAGTACCACCATGTAGTTGAGCACTAGATTTTCTATAGGACTGTTGGTTAATTGCCAAGGTTACCAAGAACATCAAGGCCTATTCACCAACTGTCCAGAGGACTAACAAACTGACTCGAAACAAACACGCAAGGGTTGCCCCAGTATCACACATGAATCCCAGAGGAAGTAGTGCAGAACCGACACTGGGTAACCCACAAGCAGAAAGAAAAAAAAATGAAAGACTTGATCAAGACCTTACGCTGTAATTGCCTCATTTGCAGCATACCATGATATGGAAGATCATGGCAACTTTGAGGAGGGAACAAGGAGATTGCTTGGAAAAGATACTTCAAGACCCAAAAGGGAAGATTCCAAATCAATAGAAAGTGACAATCCAAAAGAGAACCGTTTGCCAACGAGATGGGTAGGATGAGGTACTAACGAACCAAGATCAGACATGAGGAAAGCTATATCTTGCAAGGACCTATCGAAGAGCACCTAAGCTGGTGGATCGGGATGAGTGGTGCATCTGGCAAGCTAAACTAAGAAGGATAACACTTTGGTGACATGAGATCTAGCTAAAGGATGCATTGGAATAGCTAACCAAAATGTGCGATGTGTGCAAGATGCTGATCAAGGACAAACTAACATGAACATTGGATAGATACAATGGTACTAAGCTAAAGAGGATGTACAAGCTGACAGACCAAGATATTTACAAATTGAAGCTGACCAAGATATTTACAAGCAGGCAAAAGCTCAGGATGATAGGATAGCAGGATGGTTCGATGTTGTGCAAGATGCAAAAGCTAAGGATGGGGTGATAGCAAAAGATATGGATTTGGAAAGATGCATCCAATGATGATGAGAGACTTTTTGACCAAGGATAGCTAGAGGAGTAGGATGAGATGGCTGGATGGGATGGTAGATAGCTAGGATTATGATGGATATAAAGAGATGACATTGGGTTTGAATGAGGATAGCCTAGAGCTAGATACCAATGACAAGGGAGGATGGACAAGACAAGATCTCCAAGGAATACAGTGCCCCTAGTCAGAAGATGACATGCGGAAGGAGGTCTTATGATGGATGTGATAGGATTGAAGCTCGAATGGAAAAAGCTGAAGGGGCTAGGGAGATGGATGATAGCTATGATGGTTGGTTGAAGCTACAGGAGATAAGTGGATGGTGTAAGATGGAAGTTGGAGGGTGGAGGATAGGTGGATATATTGGAAGATGGATTTGGCTGTCAAGAGATGACAAAAAGCATGAGGGTCATAGGCTAAGCTGGGGATGGCAGGTTTACGCATGACGCTTGTTTGCCAAGTTTTCATCATGGTACTTGTCCAAGGCGCTTGAATTTCCAAGTTTTCACCAGTGGACACTTTATTTTTCTTTCTTTATTTTTTTGACTTTTTGACTTTGGACTTAGCTAGAATGATTTTGGCTTTCCTTAGCTATTTTTGGCTTTTTTCTTGGGATTTTTCACTAGCTATTGGAATGTTCAATTTTTTTGCTAGCTGTTGGTACACCGAATGTGTGATTTATGCAATAGATTGGATTAGATGGGATTGATGGTAGGACATGGAGGGATGAAAAGGCTAGAAAGGAGCATGAGATGGGGATGCTTGCAGGATCAACATTGGCACATGTTGGGACAGGTGTGAAAAGAGCATATGGGGAATATATGGTAGATGCGGGCTTAATGGTGGATTTATGGAAGTGCTCTTGGGGATATAGGCACCCAAGATGGAGTTAGGAGATGGGGGACTTAAAGCACTAGATGGGGGTTTAGCAATGGTGGGCGCCATTATGCATTGGGTTTCAACTTTTTTCTTTGGGATCCACATGGTTTTGGATTTTCTTTTCATACGCTTTTGTATTGTTTTGCATTCTTTGATTGGATTTTTCCTTTTTGGAGTATGTCTTTTAGAATGGACATATGATTGCCTAGGATGTGGATTTTTAGCTTTATGCATTTTGAATTTGGCATTAACATTGATGTGGTAAGCTTTGGGAAGATGGTTAGGACAAGCTATGTGAGATGGAGAGGATATGGAAGAGTGTGTAGGGGGATGATGATGGATGATGTTCCCTGATATGTGCCTTTGCTGATCTTGCATAGGAATGGAGGGAATAGGATTTGAATGATGGTTGATAGGAGGATGGAGGATGGTAGATTTTGGGACATAGGGACCCAAAATGGATTTAGCGGATGAAGGGGGGATATGGTAATTTGTTTTGGGTTGCAAGGATGGTGGAGGGGGGATGACATAAGATTTCTTGAAGGAGTGATGGGAGGCTGGCATGGTGGGCTTAGAGATAGGCTTGGTCTGGGGGTGTGGTGTACCAACACCTTTATATGGTGAGCCTTTGGATACATATCCAAGACCATGAAATCCTAGATTCTTTTGTGCAATAATAGGCTTTATGATTCCTTGCTCTTGTGGTCCTAAACCTTGACCTTGATAATGCCATCGATTGAGCATTTGAACTAGCTGAGGATACTTTTTGTTTGTAGAAAGTGGTGGAAGTGCTTTATCAGATGTACTGCAATGGGGAGATACTGTTCTTAATTCTTTTGCTGAGAGGAGGCCACCATGGATGAATGTAAGTGGACCAAGAGGGTATATTATAGATGGTGGGATAGCTTGGATAAGTGGTACGATGGAAGCATGGAGCGGAGGAGATGGTAGGAAAGGATCTTGATTTAGCTAATGGGATGAAAAGATATCCTTCAGTAGAGGAAGTATGGCTTGATTTTTTGGAGATGGAGGGGATGGTGACTGCACTATGGATGGAAGACATGGTACGAGGATATCTTCGTTTATGCTTTGGGGGATGTCAACATGCTTTTCGGCAGGATCTTGATAGGATTGGTTTGGAGTGGATAGTGCGATAGGAGGTGAAGGGATCGATTCTTCAAAGGTAGTGGATGGATAGATGGGAGATTCAGTAGTGGAGATGGGTGAGTAGAAGATGGATTCATAAGGGTCATTATGGGAGATTTGGGAAATGCTTGGAGGTGAGGTGGATAGGATTTGGAGGGATTTGACAGGTGATGGGATCTTGATGCTTATGGAAAGTGGAAGGATTTTAAGCAATTTGATGGATGGTATGGGGATGATAGCTATGGGAGATGGAGATGACATTATGGATGGGGAAGCTTCATCACTAACTACTTCACATGGTTGGATTAGATGACATGGCTTATCAACTGCTGGAGGCTGCTTTTCTTGTATTTTCTCTGGGAGATTCCTTGGAGACTTGTGTGTCGGAGGTGGAGGTGAATTGACAGGAATAGCTAGTGTGATGGGGGTGGAAGAGTGGAAGCTTGGTTGATTGGGTGATGGAGAAGAAGCTGGGATATCAGATGGCATGACAAGATAGTTTGGAATAACTCTTGGATTTTGGGGGATGGTTGGTGGAATGTTTCTAAGGCTCTCAAGATACCCTTCATAGTCAACCAGATTTTCATCATCATTGGAATAGGAGGTGGCAGGAGCAAGGACGATACGACCAAACACATCATGATAGGATTGGTACTTCATGCTTGGACGATGTCTTTGATGGGGACGAGGTCTTGCATATGGATGAACACGAAAGCTCATGGTCGGATTTGGATTAAGCTTAGATTGTGGATTGGCTGATGAAGGATTTCCTAAGGAGAGTCAAAGCTGTATGACAGACCTAAGGAGGATTGGATGGAGATTTTTGGATTTCTGGTGGATGGAAGACTTTAAGGGCATGTTGTCAATAAGTGAGAGTTTTTCTTTCCTATGCACTAGATTGGTGGAGATTGTGTCAACTTAAGGATAGGCTAATGATCCTATGGGCATGACACAAGATTAACCACTTGTGGATCCCAACCTTTAGGTCAAGGTGATGAGGGATACAAGTGACAAAGTTGGGTTACCCTAGACAAAGCTCTGTCAAAGGGATAACCTTGGTGAGGCTGGTGGATTGGTCAGATTGATTGGATAGAAAATTCTATTAGAATGACAACAACTTTCTAAAGGCTTGGGTGTGATTTTGGATTGGATTGCTAGCTGGCTGGGGGGATGATTTTGAGAGACTTTGGATTTGAAATTTTTCTAAAGCAAGGAACTAGAGGAGCTTGGATGATTTTTTGATGAAGTAGTGACTACGCTAAGTATGCCTTGAGCTGGGAGATTTTTGCTTTTCTAGGATTTTAACCAAAGTTGTCAAACATTCATTCAAAAACTATGAACAAACAAGCAGACAAAATTTTGGAGCAAGAATGTCAAACACACCAACATCCTAGAAAGCTTTCTACAAGGATGAAATTTGGTTTAGCTAAGGAGTCCTCGATATACGCAAGGTACATGAGGCCCATATTCGTAGATGAAACCAAAAAGATGTCACACAGCCGAGAGGAGCGGTAACCCACTTCTCCTCTTTCACTTCTCAAGGGTATAAAGTTCCTTGAGGCATAGCCCGAGTGACAAAATCTTGATTCCAAGAGAGGTGTCTTTGGATTCACCTCCCAATTTTTATACTCCATTGGAATGCTGGAGTTGAGGTCATCCCAAGGGGTGATGAAATCCCCAAGCAGGCCTCCTAAAAAGTGTAAAACAAGACCACATACATGATCTTGGGCTTTAAAAGACACGCGTTTATTCCAATTGATGATTTAGATTTTGTAAGATATGATTGAAGACATTTGTGATTATGGCATGCAATGTTCATTCCAACTTGACAACGTCGTCAACATAATGGAAATCAAGAATTCGTCAACATAAGAAAAGTGAGCGTCATTGAGATGCATCAAAACCACGCAATCTTCATTGATTGTTTAGGCATTCAAGATTGTGTTAGAGTGTTTTAAGCCCAAATTGGAAGTGTGAGATATTGCAATGGTTAATTGATCCTTGGCATTCAAGATTGGATTTGTTGTTTTAAACGTGCATTTCAAGAAAGATTAATTTTAAACCATTGCATTCAAGAGTGTGTTTGAGCAACATTCATTCAATGAAAGATGTGTTTAAACATGCAAGTTCATTCTAAAAAAAACTTGCAAAAAACATGATTAGGTTAGTAGGATGCTCCAACCTGCAATAAGACAAAAAAAAAAATTGATTAGTCAATCAAAATTTTCCAAAATCAAAGCTTAACTATGGGAAAAAACATTTTAACACTTTTTGCAGTAGTGACAGGTGACAGTTCATCAGGCGTAGATGCCAGACTGCAGAGATGCTAATCTACACAGATGACAGAGGAAGAGGCGAAGACGACAGATTAAGTTGGCGGCAACGGAGACGACAGTCTAAGTTGCAGAGATGACAGTATGTTTGCTGGCGACAGCGGAGACGATAGAATGGCTGATGGCAGTAGCAGAGACGACAGAGTGGATTTTAAATAAGAAAATGGCTAGGTGGAAATGATGGTTAGAGGTGGAGACGATGATAAAAGCCAGGTGAAGATGCTGAAATGCGGAGACGCTGATTTGCGCAGACAGAAGAATTCACTTCGGAGACGACAGTTTTAGATTCGAAGACGACAGTCGACCAGTCAGAGACGCCGATATGCGGAGACGACACTGCGCAGAATTTTGTTTAAAACACGCAGATTTTCTTCAAAAAAAATTTGGAATTTAATTTTTGAAGCTTTGTTTTTTCTCCCTAATGCTTCCTTTAACCTGCAAGAACAAGATTAAACCCTACAACTCACTCAAATGACAAGAAATATTAGATTATTAGCAAAAAACAACATATAGATAGAAATAGAAGATTAAATGACCCATAGTGGGGTCCCACCGGGCGTGCCAAAATGTATATGAGAAATATGTTAGCAAGTAATACTAATCTATCAAGAAAAAAAAGCATTAACTAGCATAAAAGACATAACATATATGAGAGACAAAGTGAAACCCTTAAATGAGAATATGAGCCATGGAATGGCTCTCCCAATGAGGATAGTCACTTGATTTAGGGATGAGTCTAATGGATTAGTTTGGGATGTATGCTCAAGCTTCAAACTAGCTTCAATGGAGATTTTTGGGATTTTCAGTGTGGATGCATGCAAAAGTATGGATTTGGCTTCAAAATGGCATTATAACTTTACTTGATGGATTGTGGTTGAAATGGTTTGGGAGAGGATTCAATTTATAGGCTAAGGGCTTGAGGGATGGAGGGCTAATATGGAAGGAAAGATGAAAGCTTAAGGAGGGCTAGGATGCACTCAAAAGGGAGCACATGGATTGTGCTTGTTTAGCACCAATTAGGGAGTGACACATGTCACAAGGTGAGTGGATGGAGGAAAGGGGAAAGATGAGTCAACAAAGGAGGCTCAAAGGATAATATCTTCATAAATACCTTTCATTATGGCTTGTAAGAGCTTGTAAGAGTCTTTATGGCTTTTGTAAGAGCATTCATTGTTGGGTGGTTGGGATATTTTGGAGGGAGTTGAGATTATTGACTTTCTTTGGCTTAAGAAAGTCTTAAGCTTTTTTAGGGAATGTGACAACATTAGGGGGTGGATTAGGCTTGGTTTTAGGATTAGATTAGAGATGTTAGAGATTTTCAAGTGGATGGCATTCATGAGGGTGGGTGAGTTAGTGGCTAAGCTTGGTTAGTATGGGTGGATGGGGTGGATTAGGCTAAAAAGGGGATTTAGGAATAAGTTAGGGGCTTTTAGATTTGATGGTTTCATTTATCAAATAGGTTTATTTAATAAATGGGGAGTTTGGAATTAGATAGAAGAATAGGATTTAATTGATAAATAATAGGTTATTTGATTTATCAATTAGGACTATAGATGATTAATTAAATTAATCAGCTAGGGGATGGCAAAGGATTAATTAAATAGGAATTTAATTAATGATGCCTTTAGAGATAACTAAATAGGATTACCAAAGCAATGTAATCAAATTTAGGTGTCTACAACCAACACTACAAGCACAGGCACTCAATCAATCTCTACACTAGTCCAGCTTAGTACTCCACTCATAATAGTGCCTAGCACTTCATCTACCAAGATAAAAGTTCTACCCTCTACATCAATTTTGTCTACATCAGGTATTTCCACTAGTATTTCAATGAGTGTAGTATCCATTTTTTCAGTGAGTCCTTTCATTTCCACAATTTTTTCCATTCCTAGTACACATGCAATAAGTGCAAGGATAGTTGAGACCTGATGAAGAGATTTTCATTCCCAAATGGGACATCTCAAATCTAAATCTAGATTAGATGCAAACTTTTGGTGAACTTCTTCAAAAGAAAGCCAAGCAACAAATGCTAAGAGATGAAAGAAACAAAGAGTTTAAGATCATTGAGGATGCCAAGAACATTCTAGTAGAGGCTCTAGGCATATAGGTTGATACTTCTCAACCACTTTTGTATCTTTTGGTAGAGGCAGTCCAGAAATATAATGAAGATTTGGATGGATAGGATAAATCATTATAGAAAGCCAAGAAAAATTTTGAGAATAAATTTTGAGAACTTATTGCTCAAAAAATTTCCATTCATCAAGTAGAGCTATCTACTATTTTAGGCTCTCTAGAAACCTCTTGCATTAATGTATCTTTACTTTTTGGTAAGTTATATGATACATCAATTTTCACAAAAGAAATAAAAGATAAATTATCAAAAATTGATGAAGATCTGAGGGCAAGTGCACAGAAATTGTAGCTTGACCCAAGTTCTAGCTATGCTCACTTCAATAAGATTAGATTTCTAATAGATAGGTAGGCAGAACTGCTCAAAGAAGAGGCAAGAATTGGGTCGACATTGAGAGATATTCAAAATATGATTCTCCCTAACATGGATGCACTACAAAAAAACATTGCACACTCAAAAATGCTCATCCATGACAATAATTTCTCTATTGTAGACCACATGATTCAATTGTCACCAGAAGTGCAGGTTGCATTGCACATATGCAAGGTCTTGCAAGAGAATTGGGGCAAGACTTTGGCACTCATCCTAAAGGTACAATTAGAATTATTGTCACATTTTGGCATTACTATGTAATACATATAGCATAAATCTTTGGCATTAATGTCAAAAAGGAGGAGAAACTATAAGATGATATAAAGAGGGAGAAGATTGGATAAGATATAAAAAGAGAAAGGGGGAGAAAATTGAAAGAAAATTATAGATTGTAGAGAAAATGTATAATATATGTATAGTATACTGTATATTATGTATGGGGGAGCATTACCATGTACATAAATGTATCATTTACAAAACCAATTTTGAAAAATTTCAAAAATAGTATACTCTACCAAGTTGGAGACATAAGGTGATGGATAAAGATGTTGTTGAACATTCTTGAATTCAGTTTTGACTGATAAGTGCTTTTGTCACTAATGCCAAAGGGAGAGATTGTTTACATTCCAATCATGTTTGTTATTAGTGACATACACTTATTTACATTGTAATCTTATACTAAGTATATTGTATAGTTAATACTGTTAACCAAGCATTTTAGTTGTTATCGAGTTCTATAGTTGCTACTGAGTCCTTTGGATAGATTTTAGTTTGCATCAAGCAATTACTACTATGGTCATGATCAGTAGTATAAATTGAGCATCTCAGTGTATGCCAATTTTTCAAATGCAAACTGAATTGTGTAGTGCTTACCAAGTTTAGAGTTGATGTGATGTGAATCTAGTGTTAACCAAGCTATTCAATGTTAACCAAGTGACTCAATTTATACTGAGCTCAAAGTGATAGCTGGTCTACCTCACAATAGGTGTATATTAATCATGCCAAAGGCCATACTTAGGAATAGTGTATTCAATATAAGGACTATTTTTCCCACCATGAGTTGCATTTAATTTTTTCAACCCAAGGATGTATACTTGAAATGGTTGGCACAATATGTGCATTAGGTTTCTTAATGAGTCATTATTCTTATGTTGTAGGAAAGTAAAATGTAAGGAAAGAACCTACACTAGTGCTATAGGAAACTAACACACTTAACTCTTTACTAAAATGAATACTAGAAATGTAATGAAATGCTAACATTTATTCCAACTTAGTTCATCTACTATAACTATTTTTATAGATGCTCCAAGAACACTCACAAAGTATGATGCTACAAGAAGGAACTCATAACTTCTACTTGCAATACTAAAGATGCATGAAAAAAAATCTATACTACTCTAATCTAATCCACCTCCCAAGTGGGCCCCCTTGGGTTGCTTCTACTAATCTACTAACACAGAATGTAAATCAGAAGCTATTTCATTATGTTTCAAAAATCCATTACATGAGAAAAATACATGAAATTGTAAAAACAACTCACTACAAGAGTCAACAGTGATTCATAGCTCCTCCATATTAGTGATCATGTCCCTTAGAACCATTAGCAAGCATAAAAGGAATTGCAAACCCATTCTTAAAGGACCCTAACACTTCTACACTTGAAATTTTCTGAAGCGTCTCCAAACAGACGTAAGGGTTTACTAGTTGTATCTACAGAGTTACAAAGGTTGAAGGGTTTAGACTCAGCATATGAGTGGAAGACCAAATTTAAAAAAAATGTCAGCTGATGTGTCATGCTAGTTAAGAAAAAAGGACAAATTCACCATGGCCAAGTAAAACAAAACACAAAAAGATACTTTAGGAATGAATTACATGATTGATATTCTTTGTTGACATCCTACAAAGGTGGTATTAAAACTCATGCATGTATAATTTATTAAATTTGGTAGATTACATGATTAAATTATAAAGATTTAATTGAATGTTCAAAGTATTTTCCATTTTGAAGAGCTCATGTTTACTATTCTAAGAATTCTCTAGGCGTCCATAGCTTTGTGTTCTCTATATCATTACTATAGGAGTTTGAGATAGATTTATAGAAAAAATGGCTGACATGGATGTTGAAGAGATTCCTACTAAGGAGGTAGAGGTTGAAGAGGAAGGTGACAATGTTGTAGAGGTCACACCAGAAAGGAAGAAGAAGAAGGGTGCAGTAAAAATAGAAAAGAAAACTAGAATCTAAAAGCCAAACAAGCATGCAGAGGACTGGTTGAAGATATTTCTAGGCTCATCAAATGCAATTTCAACAAATGACCATGTTTTCAAAGACCCTTACTTCCTATGCAAGGATGCAAAATGCACTAAGGTTGGTGGTTTTAATTTGTTTATATTTTTTTACCAAAACAAAAAAGGAAAATGTACAAGTATACAACCCATGGAATAGGAACATGGTGAAATTGATATTCCTAGAAGTATTTGTTGATGTGGACATATTAAAGGCATTGATAAACTACTATAATCTAGGCATGAGGTCATTCCACTTACATAATGGGAGTATTTTGTGCACACTTAATAGGACTTCTTTCATAGAAGCTTTTGGTTTGGAGGGGTAGATGGATCTACCCATTGATATTGATGATTTGCAGGGGAAATTTAGGAGAAATAAGACTCATTATCTGAATAATGTGATGTTGCCCCTCATCCCCTACAATTTAAAAAAGGTAGGGTAGATACCAAAGAAAGTGGAAGATCACTTGCCACTAAGTACATTCAAACACTATCTTAAAAATATAGTGTATGGATTACACAAGGATATGGGAAGTGATGGAGCAAAGCATTGTGTATATGACTCCTTGTTTCTAATAGCATGTGATACACATGACCCTTTTCACAATAGGGAATTTGATTATTGGGGATTCATCATGGATAGCATGCACTATCAACTTGTCAATGCCAAGAAAGGATAGATGAAGGACTTCAAATTTCATCATTACTCATTGCTGATGCACCTAATCCTATATAAGAACATTGATTACATTAGCCATGATTTAATTGATCAAACTTCTAATGAATTTGGTGAGTTTCCTATGCAATTATGGAATTGCATTTAGGATTTAAAAAATCATTATTCAAATGCAATTGAATTTTTCAATTTGTTTAGTTCTATGATCATGAGGCAAGTAGATCATACTTTTTTTAGGGCCCCCAATGTTTTGAAAATATTACTTAGACCTTCCTTTTTGGATGAGAAAATGAAATTAGACCACAATTGGGGTGATATATTTTTGTTTAAGGAGTGCACATTGATGAGAGTTTATGCATGCCCACAACCTTCTCATATATTGCCTAAATATTTGCCCCCTAGGTTAGCCATTATTGAATTCTTTTGGCAATTTTTACTGATGAACAAAGAAATGATTCCTTCTTCCCTGCACAAACCTACATTTGTCTATAGAAGTTTTAAGGTAGGAGATTTTACAATTGCGAAGAATGCTTTTGAAGAATTAAGTGAGTATCTAGGTCAATATAAGTTTGCTACTAGATAGAATGTATGACTTAGAAAATTATATAACAAATGAGGTAAAAGCCATTAGGAGTTACATTTTGCCTCTGAACAAACCCATCCCTGTAGAAGATTTGATTGCTAATAAAGTAGCAATAGGGGAGGCTAATGAGCTACTAGGGAAGTAATGTGAGGTCAAAAAAGTAGAAGAGGCCTTAAAAAGGAGCAATCCAGAATTCAAGGGTTTCTACATAGAGATTCCATATCCTGGCAATTTGAGGAAAATGGTTGAAAACTTTGATCATATCATGACCCAAATGCAAAGTGAGCCAATGAGAGAAGACGCAACAATGAACAGAGAATCCCCTAAGCCTAATGTCCAATTGGAAATTAATGATGAAGAGGAGGAACAACCATCATCTTCCACATGGGTTGCAAAAGGAAACAAGAGGCCGAAAACCATGCACATCTGAGAGAGGGTGGTGAGCAGAGCCTTGGAAGTTATGCCAAGAAATGATCAGTATTTTGCTAATATTAGATAGAACTACTTGCAATAAAGGGCAACAAAGTCAGGAAGAGCCTCAACTGATATACAAATTGCAGCCTCCAGATTGGATGATAGACTCATCCAATCTGAGGAATTCATGAAAGATGATGATTTTATTAAATCATCTAAATTTTTAAAAAAAAATTATATAAAATTAAGAAAAATGAGCTCACATTGAGCCTTATTCCAGGAGAAGATCTTGAGAAGAACAAAGAATTAGTGGATAAACTATTTGCATGTGACCCAAATAGTGAGACTATGACCCCTTTAAAAGTCAGGGAGTTGGTGCACAAAAGTGGCATGATCTTAGTGCTAGGATGGGACATAGAAAGAGCCTTTGTACTTGACCAAATTAGAAGGCAAGATAAGGCAATTAGTTATGAAGCCAGTAGTAGTAAAAGGCTAAAGAGAGGGTCAGGTTTTAATATAGACACAAAGACCCTAGTTGTATGGATTGTTGCCACAAACACCAAGAAACCTAAAATGATTAATATAAAGGAAACTACTCACAAAAATATGATTGTTTGGACACTAGACAACACCATTGGTAAAGAGATTTCAAGCCTGATTAAACACTTTACACTCATGAATGAGGAAAAGGTGGATCAAATTGAGGATAGGCTTGCTATTGCATATAATGAATGCCTTAATGTTAGGAAGTTGTATGAAGAAGAGCTTAAAACAAGCTATGTGCAAAAGTAGAGAATAGAAGAGTTCGAGGGAAAAGTCTAGAGCCTAGAAGAAGAGATTACATCTTTGAATGACCAACTCAAAACTATTGCAGAGGCAAAACATGCACAAGGGAGGGTGGAAGAGGTTAGCCACACTATTGAAGTAGAAATCTAAATAGAGGATATACTCATAGGGGTAATAGTGTCATGCCAGTGCCAGTCGTAAGTGTGGAAGCTAAGGTTTCTCAATTTGATAGTGCACCAAAGAAGGGTGTAATGCTAAGTATGTTAAATCATAGAGTAGGCATTTTGAAGAGAATTTCTCAAGATGCATATAATGCATTCACCAATCTGCAAGCTACTAAAAATTGTGCAAAGAAGCAATAGGTTGGCTTGACCCCATTTTTCAGCAATGGGGAACTTATATGCAATTTTTTGATAGATTAATTCCTTTTCTAGCTAAGAAGCCAGACCTTCCTGATAAGGTCATTTTTGCTAAAGAGGGTATGGATAAAGTGAAGGATTTGTTATAGTTCTTTACAAGAAAACTAGTAATTATTCAGAATAAGATGAAAGTGTTGATTAATGGCTTTTATTCCTTAATTCTTTCAATCCTCAATTCTGATAACCGAATAAAAGGTTGGAATAAATGGTCTAGTTCTTTTGACCATATTGTAATCTTGTCACAAATGGCATCCATTTTTGAAGGTGACATTGATGAGTTTTCTTTTAATGAACTCATTGATAGTCTTTTCAAAATTGAAACTGAAATGAATAGATTCATCACAAAGGGGAAGGCAGATATAGATGTTGGGTGGCAAAAGTCTATTGGTGGGTTAACGAAAATCAAAGCATGTGAGTGGCCAAAAAAAAGAGAAGTTATTGTATGGGAGACAATCACAAAAATAAAGGCTTTACCAATAGGAGGCAGTTGAGAAAGAGGAAAAAATTGAAGATTTGATTCTCCAATTGTCATGTGCAATTGTTTCTATTCTTTCCTATTTGTGGTAATGTTTCAAAGACATTTTGAAAAGCTTGTTGTATTCCTTCTTGTAAAAGGACACCTATCAATCACATTTTCCCTTTACTTGTTGCAACTCATGTTTATATAAATGAGTTTTCAAGGCATTGTGATGGGTTCGAATTGCTTGTATAATTTTGTTTTCTTTCAAAGAAAAGTACAATCAGTCTAGTTATATAGTTATTTTGAGTTTACTTTCCATGGTGTACTTTCTGATAATATAAAAAATCAACAAGATATTCTAGGCTTTTCAATGAGTTTCTATTGGTCATTGTATTAGTCATCTAAAAGGATAATACAAAGGGGTACTTACATTAGATCTATGTCACCAATTTCTATTTCCATTTTATGAGTTTATTTACTTTGAAGTCATTTGAATAAGGTTTAATTGATTGAATGCAGTCTGGATGGGTTGTATACTAGTTCTATTATTGCTTTTAGTTTAAAGAATTATGTAAATGCTTCAATAGATCAGTAGATTTTATTAGTTTATGAAATGGATAGTACATAAGAATGGAAATGGGTGATTACAATTGATAGATTCAATTACAAGTTATTTGAATTAGATCTCCCACCAATAGTTAATCTTTTGCCCAATGGATAAGGCACTGGTCACATAAGTCAGAAGTGAATAAGGGTAAATTCTACTAATACATATCATATTAATTATAAAATCAAAATCATTTTCATTCCATTTTGTTCAAAGTTATAAATACTGGTCACCACTCTTTTATATCTAGTTTCTGATTCTTAGGTAGCTGCTATTTCCAAAAATATTTGTAAACCCTAGGAGGATTATGACTAGATTTACTTATGAGGGATGTATATAAATCTAAAAATATTAAAGAATTGGATAAACTATGTATGTGTTTGAAGATAGAAGATGAGAATTAGAATGAAACTAAGATAATTTTCATGCAACAATTTGCATTTGAATCATCCCCTAGGTATACCCACCTTAGTTCTGTAGAGCTTAAAGAGTAGAAAACAATCCTTGGTTTTGTTGACATTTGATCCAAGTGGTTTGCACATGTAATTGTTAATAGGAAGTGGTTAATCCTTAGGTTATGTGAGTATTATCACTTTGGTATTGAGCATTTTTTTGTTTAGTAGTTTTAAACACCAACAAAATGGTGACTCTACTAGGGAAATAACACTTTATGTTTTCATAAACTAGTATATCATTTAAGATCTATGTTTCCCTTAGGTAGAGTCTGAGGTAGGCTTTTTCACGTAAAATTTTTTGTGTTTTTAAGGGTTATTTACATTTCGTCTGAAGTAATTTTGATTTACGCAGCAATTATTCCCATTTTGATAGGGTGGGTGGCAACTCATAAGGTTTTAACCAATGTCAATATTTAGAAATTTGTTGTCTCAAATAATGTAGAATAAGAAGAACACATGGGCAAATGTGAAGAAAAACTCAGGAATTAAATTACAAACTAATCTCCCTCCTAGGGGATGATAGAATTGGACTATAAAAAAGTCTCAGATGCATAGAGAACATCACTCCCAAGAGCAAGTAATAAGGGGAGAGAATATTCATTTTTCTAATGTGGAAAGGGAATCATCTTGCCAAAGTTCTAGATCCCATCTTGGACTTTCTGGTGATGACTTTTTTAGCACTCCCAAAGTAATATGTCAGGAAAATGTTAGGCAACACAATACACCTAGTTTAGACAAAAGAAATAGTAGTAATTTCATACAAACCCTTTCCTATCTAATTATTCTCAAGAGGAAATAGGATTGAAACACTTAGATCTTGAGGATTTCAATAATGAAAAACTACTAGTTCTGAGTTTACTATCCCTGATCTTGATGAGATTGAGATCTTGAAAATGTAGCTTGTTGAGCAAGAAGCCATAAATAAGAAATTGCAAAAGGAGAGGGAAGAAAGGATTATGAAAGATTTTGAAGAAAAACAAACATTACTTAGGTGAATTGCTGCCCTAAAGAAGAAAAATGAAATAGGAACCAGTACTTGGCAACTAGAGATTATAGGTCAAGTTGAATAGCTTAAGACACAAGAACAAAAGTTATTGGAAACTCAGAATGTGAATCTAGAAGGACCTGTACTACAACAAATTAAGAACTATAATGCTTTAGAAGTTAACAACAATAAACCAAAAGATGTAGGGCATGTTGTTGATGCTAAGGATAAAGGAAAACAGAAGGAGATTGGTGTTAAGATTAAGGAATCAACAAAGATTGTTCAGATCCATGATTCCATGTCACCTTCTAATATTGAATTGGAAAAGAAAAGGAAAGAAAAATATGCTTTGGTTAAGATATTAGAAATTGCAGAAAATGAAGTAGCTATAGCTGAGATAAACAACAAGATTAAATTCTTGGAAAATGCTAGGAGGCAGCCTGCAGTTATGCCTAAAGATGATGGTGGATCTAACGATGCAAATCAAAATATTACTAAGGTACCTATTTCTTTCTTATCTTCATTTTCACAGAAAGTGGATCTTAACAAATCTGTTGGTGATGCTAGCACTAGTAATACTATGGATAATACTAAGAGAGATATTTCCCATCATCCTAAGATTGATTTACAAAGGAGACCTGACCAGTTAGAGGGTTATAGGAAAATATGTTTTGATGGAATCCATGGTTACCCTAACCCCATCCCAAAAGAAATAAGGAAAAGGTTGCCTAATTTTTTTGGGAACAATGCTATCACTTGTGAGGACCATTTGAGGAGTTTTCTTCATATGATGAGTGATTATGAGGTTGAGGCTGAAGATGTTATTATGAAAGTATTTGTTTAGTCATTAACTGAAGATGCTAGAGAATGGTTAAAGAGACTTCCTAAATTATCTATTGTTGATTGGAAGGATATTGAGTATTTTTTCAAAGAGAAATATGGTGACAAGAAGAATCAATCCTATATCCTATGTGAATTTAGTAATATTAAGAGGCCAACTAATGAGTCTATCACTGAATTAAATAATAGATTCCAAAAATGGATGTATAAACTCATGCAAGTCATGTGATTTGATAACAAGATATATTTTATTACCTACTTGAATGCTTTTGATGGAAAATGGCATACTAGCTTAGGGATAAAGAACCTAGGAATTTAAGAGATGCTTTCAGAATTTCAATTAATGTAGAGAATAATTTGAGAATTTTAGGGAGATTAGAAATTAAAAGAGATGATCCTAGGTTGTTTTGGAATAAGGGAAACAAAAAGGAGGACCACAAAAGTGTAGGTGGAAGAAAGAAAGAGCCTAGTGAGATAAGTCAAGTTCTAAATGCTATAAAAGGTCTAAATCTTCCCTAGGTAAAGAATGATAGGAGTCCCACTAAAAATTGGGTCCCTTACCAATCAAATTTCAAATGATAGAATAGGTTGCAAAATTTCCCCTATAACACCACTTGGAAAGATGGTCGGCCTAGTGTCCCTCCCCCCAAGAATATGAACAACATGGTGACCCCTGATCCTTTATCCAAAAACTCTATAATTTTTTTGGATGATCCTAAGTTCACTATTGAGCCTACATGGTGCTTTGTGTGTTAATTATCCCATGCTCCTAAATCCTATGTAGTAGCCTTTTCCTTCCCAGGAAATTAGACTATAGTAGAAAAATGTCAAGAACATGAAGAAAACAATGATGATGTAGGATGTAATATGTTTGAGTCACATTATGATTATGAAGATTATGAAGATTATGATAGAGATGTAAATGAGAAAAGGTAGTTTTAGAATGAAATGCAACAACAAGTCTTTTCTAATGAGAGTGATGTTGAAGACAATGAGTAACATGGTAAATGCCAAAGAAGAATCTACATTAAGGAAGCCTTCTAGGGAAGAGATTGATCAAATTACTTCCAACATGATAGCTTAAGTGCAGACTAGAAACATGGCTTAGAAAGAGGGTAATGACAAGGTAGCTGGTATGTTTATTAAAGGAGTTAATCTTTAAAAAGGGGAAGTTGTGAAGCCTAAAGAAATCCCTGCTAAGAAGGTTAAAATTACCAACAAAAAATGGGAACCAAAGAAGGTGGATAATCCTAAGGTTTTTGAGTCCTCAAATAATGCTCCCAAGAAGTTAGATTAGAAGATACCAAAAGCAATCACTATAAGTGACAAGAATCACCAAGGTGTTGTAAAAATTTTGGATAAACATCATGACAAAAGGAATATGGTTATTGATGGCCCATCTAATTCTTCTATAGATATGACTACTGTGTTATCACAAATCACTGTCAAAGTCCCTTTGTCTAAATTGTTAAGAATCCCTAAACATAGAAATAAAGGCATAGCATGGTTGGGATATACTAATATAAAGGTAAGACATGATTGTAATGAAAATAACAATCCCAAAGAATGTAGTAAAGAGAATGTGAAAGATAAAGAAGCTGAAGTAGTTGTGTCTCAAATTCCTCAGATGTTTTTGGATAACTCTATAGATCAATGTTTGAGAAATGTTGAGCCATTTTTTTTTAGTATTTTAGTAAATGGGAAAATATTAAAAAATTGCATGATTGACTCTTGTGCTTCCAATACTGTGAAGCCTTTTGAAATAATGAACGAATTAGGCCTAAAGGTAGATACTACTCGGGGAAGATGTTGTGCTATGGATAAAAGAGAAGTGACAATCATAGGTAATATTAATTGTTTACCATATAGATTGACAACCTATCCTAACAAAGAGCTTACTATGAGTGTGTTGGTTGTTGATATTCCACCTCAGTATGACATGTTATTATCCAAAACATGGAGTGTTTCCATGGGAGGGAGTCTACAATGTGATTTATCATTTGCTACTTTCAAAATTGAGGGGAATTTGATAAAAGTAAATAGGGAGCCTAAAAGTATATATATGATAGAAGAGGAGATAGAGGATGATACGAAAAACTTTGTGGATACAGATATCAATGCATTCTAAGCTAAGGTTCTAACTTTGAAGAAATCCAAGCATAAATTTTAGATGGAAATAGAAGCTGACACAAAAATAGACAAAGGTGATCTATGGGTTATGTTCTTTGATGGTGCTTGCTACAAGGATAGATCTAGTGCAGGTATTTTGTTGATAT
The DNA here is from genome assembly GCA_028749045.1 of Cupressus sempervirens. Classification (NCBI taxonomy): domain Eukaryota; kingdom Viridiplantae; phylum Streptophyta; class Pinopsida; order Cupressales; family Cupressaceae; genus Cupressus; species Cupressus sempervirens. The sequence goes on along the minus strand of CM053786.1, from coordinate 128,607,544 downwards.
CTCTAGCAAGGGTAACATACAAATTCTCCTTTACATTAAGTTTCCCTTGTACCAACAATATAGTAGAATATGAGGCTTTACTATTAGGACTTAGATTCACTTATAAGTATGGGATAAAATGTTTGCATATTATAGGAGATTCTAAATTGGTTGTATCTCAAGTGAGAAATGCTTATGTGTCAAAAAACAAAAGATTAAAACAATATAGGAATGTTGTATGAGATATGATTGAATATTTTGATGCATTTGGGATAGTTTGAAAAGATAGGACTAATAGCAAGATGGAAGACTTACTAACAAATATAGCAATAAAACCTAATGACATTACATTTTCTAGTATATCTAAAATTGAGACTCAAACTAGACCCTCTATTCCTAATAATGTCTAGAATTGGCAAGTATTTGAAGATGATAAAGATATTCTAAGATTTTTGAATTGTGAGAATATATTGCTAGGACAAGAAATTGATTATGCAACCTATGTAGAGAATATAAATGGGAAAGATACTATTTTTGGGTAGGAAGTTGTGCAATTAAAGAAAAAAAAAATCCCAAAGAGTTTAGTTATTTTAGAAACTATTTTTGACAACCATAATAGGTCATAGGTTGATGCTAGTAAGTATGATGCTAAAGATTTGGAGGAGGTAAATTTGGGAATTGAGGAAACACCTAAGAAGGTATATATTGGTAAGAAATTACCTCCTAAAATTAGGCAAGACTTGATAGATTTGTTGAGGAAATATAGGAATGTGTTTGCATGGTCATGTGATGACCTAAAAGCTTATAGTGAAGATCTTTTTCAGCATGAAATCCATTTGAAACTAGATGCTAAACCTTTTAGGAAAAATAAAAGGCCAATAAATCCAACTTCGGCTCCCAAAATGCAAGAGGAACTAATCAAGTTAAGAGATGTAGGGATCATAAAGCTTATTAGACACTCCTCTTGGGTGTCCAATTTACTCCCTCTTAGAAAGAAAAATGGAGACATAAGATTGTGTGTTGACATTAGGAATCTTAATGTATCCTCATTAAAGGATAAATATGGATTGCCAAATATGGAAGCTATGTTGCAAAGGGTCACTGGTTCTGAACTTACGTCTATGATGGATGGATTTTTAGGTTATAATCAAGTGGTTGTTAAGGAATCAAAAATATTTAAGACTGCTTTTACTACTCCATGGGGTACTTATGTTTATGCCAGGATGCCTTTTGGGCTTACTAATGCTGGGGCTACTTTTTAAATGGCTATGGATGTGGCTTTTGTTGATATTATTGATGAATTTTTGGTTGTATATCAAGATTATCTAACTACTTATTCCAAGGATGAGAATGATCATTGCATGCATCTAGAAAAAGTATTTATCAAAGCCCTTAAGTATGAAATCTCTTTAAATCCAAGGAAATGCAATTTTGGTGTTATTGAAGGAAAATTGTTAGGGCATCTAGTTGGTAAGCATGGAGTGAGGATTTACCCTAAAAGGGTAGAAGCAATAGACAAAATTCAAAAACCTAAAAGTGTTAAAGAGATTTAGTCATTTTTTGGGTAGATTAACTTTTTTAGAAGATTTTTGACTAATTTTTTGGAGATTAGTAGGCCTATATCAAGAATGTTAAAGAAAGGATCTGAGATAAAATGGGATGGGTAGTCTAGCATTGCATTCCAAAAGATTAAGCAAGCTATTAAGGATGCTTCTATTCTCAAGGAACCTAATTATAACAAGCCAATGCATATATTTTCTTTTGCTTCTTTTCACACTATTGCTATAGTATTATTATAGAAAAATGAGGAAGGTTATGTGCAGCCTATTGCATTATTTAGCAAATTATTGTAGGCAATAGAACCCAAGTATGATATAAATGAAAAATAGGCATATGCACTAGTGAAAAGGGTAAAAGCTTTTAAGTGTTACTTAATGGGAGCCACTGTTATTGCATTTTTTCGTACTACTGCTATAAAGAATATCTTTTCACAACAAGAAGTATCTGGTAGAAAATGTAGGTAGATTAATAGAATACAAGAATTTAACATTGATATTCAGATCACCAAACTAGTTAGAGGTCAAGGCAAAGTCAAATTGATTGTAGAAGCCAATTTGGAGGCAAACCAAATCAATCAACTTGATGATGGTTGTAGGAATAATCTTTGTGATATGGATGCTTCTGATTAGTATAGAGATGTGATTTATTGTTTGTAGAACATGAAATCCCCACCAGGATTAACAAACAATCAAAAAATATCTTTTAATTTGTAGGTTATAAGGTATGTTATAGTGCAGGGGCAATTGTGGTGGAGGACTATGGAAGGGGTCCTTTTGAAATGTATAAGTGAAATTGAGTCTAAAAGGATCTTAAGAGATATGCATGAAGGTGTATGTGGTGGTCATTATGTGGCTAACACCACTACTCGTAAAGTTCTGAGGGCTGGTTTTTGGTGGCCAACACTTTTCAGAGATGCTCATGAGTTTATGAACATACGTGATGCTTGTCAAAGGTTTAGTGGAAAGTTAAAATTTTATGGGAACTTACCATTAAGAATTGTTGAAGTGTGGGCACAATTTCAACAATGGTGAATTGACTTCATAGGTGAGATCTCAAACAAATCTAGTGGTGGACACTCTTTTATCCTAGTAGCTACTGGTTACTTCACTAATTGGGTTGAAGCAATTCCTACTAATAATGCAACAGGTAAAGTAGTGATTAATTTCATTATAAATAATATTATTACTAGGTTTGGATGCCCATAGAAGATTCTAACTGATAATTCTATGTGTTTTAGATCCAAGGAACATAATTTTCTTTGTAAAAAGTACAACATTATAGAATACACATCATCACCTTATCATCCCCAAGGGAGTGGTTAGGAAAAATCAAGAAATAAAAGTATATTGAAGATTATCAAGAGGATTCTAGGGGAGAACAAGAAGGCATGGGATTCAAAACTACCATTAGCTATGTGGGCTAATAGGGTTACTGTGAAAAAGGCCATTAGATGTGCTCCTTTTGATTTGGTCTATGGCAGACAAGCTAGACTTCCACAAAACAATCTAAAGGAAATGTATAAGTTTATTCAACTTTATGAGGATGATATCATTGATGAGATGCAATGCAGGATGGATGATATATTGCAACTGGAAGAAACAAGGAGATATTTTTCTATTCAAAACGCCAAGTTATAGTCACAAATGAAGCACTTATATGACAAGAGGTACATTGAGAGGAAATTTGAACTAGGTGATATGGTATTGATGTGGAATGCTAGGATGGAAGATAAAGGAAAACATGGTAAATTTGATCCCATCTAGCTTGGCCCATACAACATTTGTGATACAAATGGTGAAGACTCATATTTTCTGAGGGATCTAACTAGAGATATTCTTGAATTGTCAGTTCATGGACAATTCTTGAAGAGATACTTCTCCTAAAAGTATATGTGTTCCATGAATAGTAGTTTTAGGGTTTCTTGTGTCTTGTACATTATGTATATTTGGTAAATCCCTATAAATTTACTTGTATAGTCTAGTTTTCTATTTCTATTGTCTTGTTTCTATGCTCTCTGAAGAAGTTGCCATGTCTTGTGTTAAGTATGGGGTCTGCTCTACCATAGATCCTGAATTCTTGCATAGACTCAAATAGTTTATTATCCCCAAAAAAAGCCATTGGTGGTCTAATTTTTCATAGTGTAGAGAAATTCCAAAAATATGTGTGAAAAATCATATGACCCTTGTATTCTATAGATTAGGGTTTCTTTTCTTATCATTTTTCAAAATCTTGTGTTACCCTAGTTATGTCCCGATCTCTATGTTGCTTGAATTTTATTAAATTCTCAAGGTTTGTCTTCAACATAGTCATTAAAATGCCCTAAGTATGTTAAAAACCATAGGTTTATCTTTAATTTTTTCAAAGAGTTTGCAAAGGTTCTAAGTTCCTCTCCTTTATGATTTTCTGGTGTTAGGGTTTCCCGTAGGAGTGTTATGCTCTCTTTCTTTTCTTTCTATGGTCATGCTTCACTAAATGGCATAAAGGCATAAAGGCATTTTGGGTTTACAAGTATACAATTGTGTATCTTGTAACAATGAAGCGGTGCACTTTAGAGCTCTTTGATCATATAATGGATCCTACAGCGAAGGTGCATAAAAGATTTTAATTTTTTGTAAGTTTGTCTTACAGTTCCATGGCCATGAGTTAACCTAAATGAATGAAATCCTTTCATTAAGGTACCTTTGGCTATACATTGTCCTTTTAAGTGTATGAGCATAATAAAGTTTTAAAATGGTTATGTCTATTGATCTACAAGGGTACGAGTAACAAGTTGAGCAGATGAGTGAAAGGATGGATTGGTTGGGTTCATGACCTCACATTTTTTTGAGTAGCATAAGAACATAAAGACTTGTTGTACCATAAAATGTATATCATAAAGATATAAAGTGGGTTTTACAGTTCTACATGTAAGAGAAACTCATAAGAGTGAAACAAGTTTTGATTTCTTCTATGAGCCTTCATTGTTCTAGCTTGTGAGCAACTATAAAGTGATGTCATACAGAGGGACGTGTTGTATGGGACATAGTGAATTGCCACTTGGGCCCTAAGAAGAACAAATCAAATTATGACAAGTCATAGATGTTAGATGGGCCCAACTTGCATGGAAAATAACTTAAGTCATTCTTTTTGCATGTGCTTAAATCAACAGTGATGTTTTTTTCATGATCTAATCTGAGTCATTGACTTGTTAAAGAGAAAAATCTTCCTTACACTACATTAGCAAGGATACCATGTGAATGAAGAAGTGCTTCATGTCTTCCTCCGTGGATACGAGATTTGTTTAAGTGTATGAGTGTAAAAGGTAAAATGAGGAACGAGATGAATCCTTTACTCTGGTACAAGATGTGTTAAAGCGTAAGCTCATAAGGGTTTGTTGATAGGGATTAAGATCCTACAATAAAAGGGACTACGTAAGAGTGTAAAAGGAATTGCCAAGCCATGCTTAAAGGACCTTAATGCTTTTATGCTTGGAATTTTTTGAAGCATCACTGAACAAATGTAAGGGTTTGCTAGTTGTATCTATAGAGTCATGAAGAATGAAGGGTTTGGACTCAGTGTATGAGTGGAAGACCAAATTTTTTTTAAAAATTCAGCAAAGGTGTCATGTCAATTAAGAAAAAAGGAAAAATTCACCATGCCCAAGTAAAATAAAACATAGAGAGGTACTTTAGGATTGAATTACACGATTGATATTCTTTGTTGACATCCTACAAAGGTGGTATTAAAACTTGTGCATGCAAAATTTATCAAAGCTAGTAGATTGCATGATTAAACTATAAAGATTTCATTAAACATTTAGAGTATTTTCCATTTTGAAGAGCTTGTGTTTTTGTTTTGAAAATTCTCCAAGCATCCATAGCTTTGTGTTCTCTATATCATTAGTGCAGAAGTTTGAGATGGATTTGCAAAAAAAATGGCTGACATGGATGTTAAAAAGACTCATGCTAAGGAGGTAGAGGTTGAAGAGGAAGGTGATGATGTTGTAGAGGTCACACTAGAAGGGAAGAAGAAGAAGGGTGCAGTAAAAATAGAAAAGAAAACTAGAGTCCAAAAGCCAAACAAGCATGCAGAGGACTGGTTGAAGATACTTTTAGAGTCATCCAATGCAATTTCAGCTAATAACCATGTTTTAAAAGACCCTTACTTCCTATTTAGGGATGAAAAATGCCCTAAGGTCGATGTTCTTAATTTTTTTATGTATTTTTACCAAAATAGAACTAAAAATGTACAAATATGCAACCCATGGAATAGGAACATGGAAAAATTGATATTCCCAGAGGTATGTGTTGATGTGGACTTGTTAAAGGAATTGATAAACTCATATATTCCAATCATGAGGTCATTCCATGGACATAATGGGAACATATTGTGCACACTTGACATAACTTCTTTCATAGAAGCTTTTGGTTTGGAGGGGCAGATGGATGTGCCCATTGATATTGATGATTTGCAGGGAAGATTCGGGAGAAATAAGACTCTTTATCTGAATAATGTGATGTTGTCCCACATCCCCTATAATGTAAAAAAGGTAGGGAAGATACCAAAAAAGTGGAAGATCACTTGCCACTAAGTACATTCAAACACTAATTCAAAAGTACAGTGTATAGATTACACAAGGTTCTAGGAAGTGATGGAGCAGAGGATTCTATATATGGCTCCTTGTTTCTAATGGCATGAGATATAAATGACCGTTTTCACAATAGGGAATATGATTATGTGGGATTCATCATGGATAGCATGCACCATCAAATTGTCAATGCCAAGAAAGGAGAGATGAAGGACTTCAAATTTCATCATTACTCATTACTGATGCACCTGATCCTATATAAGAACATTGGTTAGATTAGTCATGATTTCATTGATCAAACTTTTGATGAATTTGGTGAGTTTCCTGTGTAATTATGGAATCACATTTGGGATAAAAAATTTCATTATTGAAATGCAATTATATTTTTCAATTTGTTTAGTTCTATGATCATGAGGATGGTAGACCATACTTTCTTTACGGCCACCAATGTTTTGAAAACATTACTTAGGCCTTTTTTTTTGGATGAGAAAATGAAATTAGACCACAATTGGGGTGATATATTTTTGTTTAAGGAGTGTATTGATGAGATTTTATGCATGCCCATAGCCTCTCATTTATTGCCTAAATATCTAGCCCCTAGGTTAGCCATTGTTGAATTCTTTTGGCAATTTTGATTGATGAATAAAGAAATAATTCCTTCTTCCCTGCACAAACCTACATTTGTATATATAAGTTTTAAGGTAGGAAATTTTACATTTGGGAAGAATGCTTTTGAAGAATTAAGTGAGTATCTAGGTCAGTATAAGTTTTCTACTAGACCTTACAGAATATATGACGCAAAAAATTATATAACAAATGAGGTAAAAGCCATTAGGGGTTAGATTCTACCTCCCAGCAAACCCATCCTATTAGAAGATTTGATTGCTAATATAGTAGCAATAGTGGAGGCTAATGAGCTACTAGGGAAGTATTGTGAGATCAAAAAAGTAGAAGAGGCCTTTAAGAGGACCAACCCAGACTTCAAGGGTTTCTATACAAAGATTCCATATCCTAGCAATTTGAGGAAAGTGGTTGAAAACTTTGATCATATCATGACCCAAATGCCAAGTGAGCCAATGGGAGAAGAGGAACCAATGAACAGAGAATCCCCTAAGCTTAATGTCCAATTGGAAATTAATGTTGAAGAGGAGGAATAGCCATCATCTGCCACATGGGTGGCAAAAGGAAACAAGAAGTAGAAAACCATGCACATCCCAAAGAGGGTGGTGAGCAAAGCCTTGCAAGTTATGCTAGGAAATGATTAGTATTTTGCTGATATCTGAAAAAACTACTTGCAAGAAAGGGAAAAAAAGGTAGGAAGAGCCTCAACTAATCTACAAATTATAGCCTCAAGATTGGATGATAGACTCATCCAATCTGAGAAATTCATGGAAGATGATGATTTTTTTAAATCATCTAAATTCAAAAGTTTTTTATATATAAAATTAACCAAAATGAGCTCACATTAAGCCTTATGCCAGGAGAAGATCTTGAGAAGAACAAAGAATTAGTGGATAAACTATTGGCATATGATTTGGATGGTTAGACTATGACCCCTATATAAGTTAGGGAGTTGGTGCATAGAAGTGGCATGATCTTAGTGCCAAGATGGGACATAAAAAGAGTATTTGTACTCGAGCAAATTAGAAAGCAAGACAAGGAAATTAGTTATGAATCTAGTAGTAGTGAAGGCCTAAAGAGAGGGTCAAGTTTTAATATAGACGCAAAGACCCTTGTTGTATCGAGTGTTGCCCCTAACACCAATAAACCTAAAATGATTAATATAGAGGAAACTACTCAGGGAAATATGATTGTTTGTACACTAGACAACACCATCGACAAAGAGATTTCAAGCCTAGTTAAACAATTTGCACTCATGAATGAGGAAAAGGTGGATCAAATTGAGGATAGGCTTGCTACTGCATATAATGAATGCCTTAATGTTAGGAAGTTGTATGAAGAAGAGCTTAAAACAAGCTATGTGCAAAAGTAGAGAATAGAAAAGTTTGAGGGAATAGTCCAAAACCTAGAAGAAGAGATTACATCTTTGAAGGACCAACTTAGAACTATAGCAGAGGTAGAACATGCACAAGAGAGTGTGGAAGAGGTTAGGCACATTATTGAATCAGAAATTCAAATAGAGGATATACCCATAAGGGTAATAGTGCTAGTGCCAATGCCGGTGGTAACTATGGAAGTTGAGGTTTCTCAATCTGATAGTGCACCAAAGAAGGGTGTAAAATTGAGTATGTTAAATAACAAGGTAGGCATTTTGAAGAGAATTTCATAGGATGCGTATAATGCATTCACCAATCTGCAAGCTACTGAACAAATGTGAAAAAAAGCAATAGGTTGGCTTGACCCCATTTTTTAGCAATGGGGACGTTATATGCAATTTTTTGATAGATTGATACCTCTACTAGCTAAGAAGCTAGACCTTTTTGATAAGGTCATTTCTATTAAAGAGGTTATGGATAAAGTGAAGGATTTGTTATAGTTGTTTACAAGAAAACTAGCAATTATTCAAATTAAGATGAAAGTGTTGATTAATTGCTTTCATTCCTTAATTCTTTCAATCCTCTATTCTAATAACCAAATAAGAGATTGGAATGAATGGTCTAGTTCTTTTGACCATATTGTAATCTTTCCATGAGTGGCATCCATTTTTGAAGGTGACACTGATGAGTTTTTTTTTTATGAACTCCTTGATAATCTTTTCAAAATTGAAACTAAAATGAATAGATTCATCACAGAGGGGAAGGCAGTTATAGATGTTAGGTGGAAAAAGTCTATTGGTGAGTTAATGACAATCAAAGCATGCAAGTGGCCAACAAAAAGAGAAGTTATTGTATGGGAGGCAATCATAGAAATAAAAGATTTACCAATAGGAGGCAGTTGAGAAAGATGACAAAATTGAAGATTTGATGCTCTAGCTCTCATGTCCAACTGTTTCTATTCTTTCCTATTTGTGTTAATGATTCTAAGACATTTTGAAATGCTTGTTGTATTCCTTGTTGTAAAAGGAAACCTGTCAGTCACATTTTCCCTTTGCTTGTTGCAACTCATGTTTATATAAATGAGTTTTCAGGGCATTGTGATGGGTCCAAATGGCTTGTATAATTTTTTTTTCTTTCAAAGAAAAGTACAATCAGTCCAATTATATGTAGTTGTTTTGAGATTACTTTCCATGGTATACTTTCCGATAATAAACAAAATCAACAAGATATTCTATTTTTTTCATTGAGTTTCTATTAGTCATTGTATTAGTCATCTAAAAGGATAATACAAAGGGGTACTTACATTAGATCTATGTCACCAATTTTTGTCTCCATTTTATGAGTTTATTTACTTTGAAGTCATTTGAATAAGGTTTAATTGATTGAATGCAATCTGGATGGGTTGTCTATTGGTTCTATTGTTGCTTTTAATTCAAGGAATTATGTAAATGCTTTTGTAGATCAGTAGAGTTTATTAGTTTTATAAGTGGATAGTTCATAAGAATAGAAATGGGTGATTACAATTGATAGATTCAATTACAAGTTATTTGAATTAGATCTCCCACCAATAGTTAATCTTTTGCCCAATGGATAAGGCACTGGTCACATAAGTCAGAAGTGAGTAAGGGTGAATTTTGCCACTACATATTAGATCAATTATAAAATCAAAATCATTTTCATTCCATTTTGTTGAAAGTTATAAATGCTAGTCACCACTCATTTACATCTAGTTTTTGATTCTTAGGTAGCTGCTATTTCCAAAGATATTCATAAACCCTAGGAGGATTATGACTAGATCTACTTATGAGGGATGTATATAAATCTGAAAATATTAAATAATTGGATAAACTGTGTATGTGTTTGAAGATAGAAGATGAGAATCAGAACAAAACTAAGATAATTTTCATACAACAATTTGCATTTGAATCATCCCCTAGATATACCCACCTTGGTTCTATAGAAATTAAAGAGTAGAAAACCATCCTTGATTTTTTTGATATTGGATCCAAGTGGTTTGCACATGTAATTGTTAATAGGAAGTGGCTAATCCTTAGGTTATGTGAGTATTATCACTTTGGTATTGAGCATTTTGTTGTTCAGTAGTTTTAAACACCAACAAGTACCATTATGACTCTTTCCACTATAGCTTAACATATTTTCTCCTCAAATGCTATTGGCTATCATCAACATTTCCCTTTGAATGCTTCTAACCATCTTTAGCTGCCTTTGCTAATAGGTTAGTTATTATGTAGAGATATTCACAAATAAGAATTATCAAATTAAATTGAAATATGAGAACACACACTTTGATGGTTCTATGAAATACTACATTATATATAATATTGGAAAAATATAACATACTATCTACCCATAGGTTAATCATTAGTTCAAGAAAACGTAAGTTCACAAATGTCTTGGTGGAAGTAAAATAGAGTGTTTAAAACCATCATAAAATAGAGGCAATAATTAGCCTCATCATCTGCCCCCTGGTAACTTGATGCTTGTCCTCAAGCTTTGCATTTTTTAGTCAATGACCTGAATACCCCAACTTCAGTCCTTTCTTTCCTACTAATCTTGAAGGTGTAGTAGAATCCTCGTGTTCTTTCTTAAACTTCTCTTCTATTGTCCTTCTGCAGCTTTTCAAGTCTATCAGCATTAATATCATATAGGTGCCACATGAGCGTTGGAGGTTACATAGTGAGTGGGCATCATAGTTCTAGCCTAGCCTATTTCCACAACTCTATATACTTTGAAACTTGGTGAAGGGTGGCCTCTAAGTTGATAGGATTGTGTGGCTCTAATCTTTTAAGTCTCTCAGGTAATTTGGCCCACCTACTTTTAGCACCAACCATGGCTCTCTAAAAGGAAAAGTAACATAGGTTCTCATATTCTGCATACACCTTGGTTCTAATAGCAAAGATTTTGTCCCTTACTCCCTTGTTCTTATCCCCATAAGTTAATCTAAACTAGTCCCTAAGAATTTCTTTTCATTTACTACTCTCAACTCTTAATGACAGGGACTCTATTCTTTCCTCATCTCTATAATTATTCAATTGTCTATCATAATTAGCTTCATTATGCATCCAATACATCAAAGCCCTTAGATGTATATCCCCTTTATAGAGTAAAGGATTCCATTGAGTTTCTACTAGAATGATAAAATTGTGCACATATAACTCACAGAGCAAGTTCTACTACTAGGATGGCAGAGTCTAGTATAAACCATAGAATTCTTGAGTTGATTTGAATTTTGCACTTATTTTCTTTAGGGTTAGCACAAGTTGGAATAAAAGGAATTGTTCCTTTAAACACATGGAATAAATCTAAGGTGGTGGTCTACAAGCAAGTGCTTGATCAGCCAATTTGAGGGCATGATCCATTCTTTGTTTTTGGTTTGCCAATTGCTCTTTCAAAGTTATAATTTCCTCACCTAGGGACACTATAAATTTCTTCATTTTCTTCATCTCTTCTTTCCATAGGGTTGCAACAAACATATGTTGTCCAAACAATTGGAAAATAAGTTTTTGCAGGGTAATGGAACCATTGTCCTCTTCATAATTATTTTTCCTCTTCCTCTATTCCTTCCATAACTACCTTATGAAATCTATAAGCCATGCTGGTTTATAGGGAACTAGGCTAGTGTTTGAATAAAATGACTCATTCATTATCAAAACTATTTGTTGACCTGTTGGAGGATCATTTTTATTTTCATTTACTTCATCCCTACATTCCTTATTAGGGTTTTTAGGAATGTTTGCAGTTTTAGGGTGAGAAGGAGAATTGTCATGAACAATTTGTACTAGGGATTCTTTAGTAGATGGTTTGGATGAAGTAGACTAAGTTTCTACTATCACTTTAGAAATTTGTCTCCTCATTCTAGGACTTCTTCTCACTGGAGCCTCCTCTGGTATCATAGCCTCCTTCCTACTTCTTCCTTTCAGTGTCTCTACTATAGGAGTAACTATTGCAGTACCCATCTTAGTTTTCTTATATTTTTTGACTGTAGGGTTTGGCTTTTCTACTACGGGAGCTGAGGTCTCCTCCTGTAATTTCTATTTTCTCTTTACTTGGGCAGAGGTAGGTTTTTGAGTCTCTTGAATAGGTAAAGGCATATTTTCTTGCACATTCTCTTGCACATTGCTAGCTTCAGCATCTTGAGTGCTTTTCTCAATGGGTTCATCAGTGGGAACTACATTCTCCTTACTGGGTTATTCATTAAGGACATCCTGGGGTTGTAGGGTTTTAGCTTCAACAAATTTTTCCCATGACATAGGAGAGACATCCCTAAGTGATCTTTTTATGAGTAATTTAATTAAGGCATGATGGGTGATAGAATTCTCCTTCCCCTTTTAGGTTTCTTTAGCACTAATGCATAACATGTTATACAAGAAATTGGGAATGTTTACTGGACAATTATGCCTTATATAGCTAAGCAATTTAAAAGATGTGCATGTAAATATGAAAATCTTCCTTCATAGGTGAGGTACCTGATAATGTGCATAGCCAGCTCATTGTATGGCAGCAGAAGAGATGTCCTTTCGCAACCTTGCTTAGTAATATCCAACTGAGGACCAGTTGGTATACAAATTGAGCCCTGGCTGATCTTGCATCATGTGTATTAGGATAATGTTCTCCTATTGTTGCTAACCTAGTTACTTCTGCTATTCACTCTTCTATAGCAACAACTGTTAAACCCCATATAGTAGATTCTCCTTCATTAAATGTTCTTGTAAACTCTATGGCTACTTCTTCATCAAACACAATTAAACTTATGAAATACCCTAACCAGCCACACACATTAAATCTCCTCACTACCTCTAAATCTAAGATTAAAATAGTATGCTCCACTGGTTCTCATCACTGCAATTGTCCACCCTTTCTACCTAACAATTTCACTCTCTACTCTGTTTGCACTATTTCTCTTCTATGAATTTAGGCTTGCAAACCCATTTTCACATTTCAATTTTTTTTAGCTGATTAATGTCATAAAAATTTGTTATGAGCAGCAATAATGTGGTTTATCATGGATATGTGAAAATTTTCCAAAAATGGAATTTGAATCACTTGAAAATTAAGTATGGGTCACATCATAGCCTAACAGTAAGGAATCATTCAAGAATAAGGGGTATGACACCTAGACACTCGCATATGTATAGCAATTGAGTTTCATACAGGAAGTATAAAGATTTTGGAAAAATCTTCATGAATAAATAGGAATGTCATTGGGTTTTAGTAACCTTCCCTACCCCCTACAAAATGTGGACAAGTGTCCACACTTGTTAGACTTAGTATGGGGTATGGAACTGGCATAACACTGCCATAATATAAATATTGCAGTATTATATATAACCAAAAAAATCAATGTAATATAAATGAATTAAGATTTGAAAAGCTTATATCTGTGAGTTGTTTGTTGCATGTACCACAACTGGCAAAAAGTACACCAGCATTGACAACATACGTCAAAAAACTTGTAGTGTTTATTGAAAGCATTGGAAAATGATGACATGGAATGTGGGTGGGTGGTAGGTAAAGAAGTGAGATAACTTGGAAAAGAAGAAATTAGAAGAGGAATCGAGAAATTTAAAATTTATGTGGACATAAAGTTTTTATTATGGGCATGCATAAAGAAGTTAATATTGAAGAGTTGCAGGCAGGAGATCAACACCTTCTGCTACAAGAAGAGTTACTTAGTGTGCATTTGAATTTGGCTGTTGAAACTGTTGCAAGAAGTCCTCTTTTGTAAGGGGCCATCTATATAACTTGAGTCTATGGACATTGACTAATACTTTAAAAAGCACTAGATCAATGGTAGTTAATTGTATGGCTCCATTTTCAAAGACATGGTTAATTTCATATGGACCTAGCCATCTTGTCTACAACTTTCGTAGCATATCTTTAAATCTAGAATCATATAGTAGTGCCCAATCACCAACTTGAAATTGTGTGTTGCTAATGTGGGAGTCATGCCATTATTTTCCTTGCTTCTATATAATTTTAGTGCATTCTAGAGAAGCCTTGTGCATTTCATCCAAGGAATTAAGATGTAGAAGACATTCTCTCTGTGCTACAGGAAGTTCAATGTTCGGCTCTAATGTGGTTCTTAAAGTTTTATGTTCAAATTCAATGGGGACCATTTCTATTTTCCTATATAGGAACTCAAATGGTGTGAACCATGTAGTAGTCTTCCATGTTATTCTATAGGCCCAAAAAACTTCTAGTAATATACTATTCCAATCCCTATGGTGTAAATAAACTATTTTTGTTAAGATAGCCTCTATCTCCCAATTTGTGACTTCTACTTGTCCATTAGTTTGAGGGTGATAGGTGCTTGATTTTTGGTGCTTGATATTATATTGTTTCATCAATTCTATGATTAGATTAGAAGTCAATTGAGCACCTTGGTTAGTGACTAGTTCTTTGGGTACAGCATAGGGAGTAAAGATTTCTTCATATAGAATTCTGCAAATTTGTGATCACGAGCATGCTTCATGGTTTTCACTTCAACCCATTTTGTCAAGTAGTTAGTGCACACAAGGATATATAATTTCCCGTTGGATGGAGGATCAATTGGACCAATGAAGTCCATACCCCATTTGTCAAATGGTGTTAATGTCAATTGTGGATTGAGAGGCATTTCATATGTTCTTGTTGGTTGCCCCATCCTTTGACACTTGTCACACTTTGTGTATAGTTGGCTACATCTTTGTGAAGCATAGGCCAATAGTAACTAGTTGTTAAAATTTTCAAGGCTATTCTTTTTTCTACAAAGTGCCCTCCACATGGTTCATTATGACATGCATGTAAAATGTCATATGTCTCATCCTTTCTCACACATATTCTCATAACTTGATCAGGTCTAGTGTAAAATAAGATATTATCAATCCAAGAGAAATGGAAACTTTCTCTACAAGCATATTCTTTTCCTTATAAGAGAAATTCTCTAGCATTTTATTAGCTACAATGTAGCTAGCAGTGTTTGCATACCATGGAGTTTGAACAGCAATATGAAATAAATGTCTGGAAATGCATCATCTGCTAGAGTAGTTTCATTCTCATCATGATGGATTCTTGATAAATAATCAGCTACCACATTGGCTCTTCCAGGCTTATCAATGATGGTGATATCAAATTCTTGCAACAATAGCAACCATCTTGCTAACCGGCCTACTATAGTAGGTTTTTTCATGAGATATTAAATTGTTGCATGATTAGTATGAACAAATATGGGATAGCCAGTTATGTAATGCCAAAATTTGTTCAGAGCATAAACTACTGCTAATAGTTCTTTTTCAGTCACTATGTAGTTTAATTCTAGTCCATGAAGGCTCTTGCTAATATAATATATTGCATTTTCAAGATGTTGTGATCATTGTCCTAGAACTGCACCTATGGCATAGTCACAATTATCTATATATATGTGAAAAGGAAAAGTCTAATTAGCGCCTTGTAATATTGGGGTTGTAGTGGGAAATTTCTCAAGCTACAAGAAGGCTTCATTGCATTCTGATATCCAAATGAATTCAGCTTCTTTAGTCAGTAATGTATACATGGGACTAGATATTTTTCTAAAGTCTTTTATGAAATGTCTATAATATCCAGCATGACCTAGAAAAGATCTTACATCTTTCAGTTTTGTGGGTATCGACAATGTTTGAATTACCTCTATCTTAGCTGGATCCACTTGTATTCCTACAGCTGATATGAAATGACCAAGTACCAAACCTTCCTACATGAGCATGAAACATTTTTCACTATTAAGTGCCAGATTATGTTCTTGACACCTTATTAGAACTTTTTCAAGATTCATCATTACTTCTTCAAAGGTGACTCAAAATATTGTGAAGTTGTCCACATATATTTCCATACAATATCATGGGATATATCAGCAAAGATGCTAATAATAGCTCGTTGAAATGTTGAAGGAGCATTACATAGAACAAATGGCAAAAAAGAGTATATAAAACTACCCCATGGGCATGTGAATGTGGTTTTATCTTGGTCTTCAGGAGCAATGCTGACTTGATTATAACCACTATACCCATCTAGAAAAGAGAAATCCTTCTTTCTAGCTATAGTGTCTAGAACTTGATCTATGAATGATAAAGGAAAGTGATCCTTTTTGGTGGCCTTGTTCAATTCTCTATAATCTAGAAAAAATTTCACTATTTCCCTCCCTTTTTCAGCACTATGACCAGCGGTGACACCCAACTACTATCAGATATAGGATAAATAAAACTAGCATCAAGCAATTTTTGCAATTGAGTTTTAATTATTTCTCTAAGGCTGGGATTTATCCTTCTCTGGGGTTGACAGAGTGGTAGACACCCTTCATTGATGTATATTCTATCAGTGCATAATGTAGAACTTAAGCCTTTCATATCACCATACTCCCATGCAAAAGCCTTTTCATGCTTTTGAAGTAGCTTTGTTAACTTTTCCATTTGTGTGGATGATAATTTGGGGTTAACATGAAGATATTACCTTTGGATAGCTCAAAAATAGTGGTAGACTCTATCATAGCAGCTTTAGAAATTAGACTTGTATCTAATTCACATGGTAAAAGTTGATGAAGAATGTTTGGTTCTTTGAGAAAAGTACAATTCTCATCACATTCTTCATATCTAGTAAATTCTAACATAGAACTTTCAAATACATCTTTGTTTACTACACAATTGTTAGTAAGAATACTCTGAAGTACTGAATCCTCTTCTTGTAGCTTTAGAAAGGATTGTCTATGTAACATCATAAGCTATGCTATAGAGTTTAACTCTTCTTCTTCATACCCTAAAGCTGGCTAGACATATGTGCTTAAATCTGGTAATGGTTGTGTTGGAGGATACAAATCAAATTTCTTTGTTGCTTGACCATTTGATATGGTCATATTTCCTGATCTACAACTTATATTTGCATCAGCTGTAACTAACCAAGGTCATCCTAGGATGACATGGTAACCAGATAGATTAACTTTGGAAAATAGAATCATGAAATCTATAGGATACTCTAGAGAGTCTAAGGTTGCAACCATGTTTTCTATCATTCCATCAAGAGTGACAATAGAACTATTTGCAAGCTGTAGAATTGTTGGAGTAGCCCTTAATCTTTCTATTTTCAATTTCTTCATAGTTTCCTTGGCCATTACATTTATAGTAACACCAAGATCTATTAAATCATTTTAATAGACTAGCCATTTATACTCACATTCACAACTAGAGTACATGGATTAGAATATTTTGGAGTGACCAAGTTTCCTAACATAATGTCAGCCAATTGTCCCACAACATGGAGTACTAGTATTTTGGTTAGCCCACTATTGAGGTCCTCTCCATTGGTTTGTAGACTATCAATTCCCTTGGGATGGTTGCCATTGGTTCTACTTGTTGGGCTAGGATGGTTGGGAGTTTTGAGGCCATTAGGGTTGTTGCAAATTATTTTGCCAAGCATTGCTCTAGTTAGGTTGATTATATTGTGGGAGGCCTTGGGGATTACAATTTTGCCATTGGTTATGGTTTTTCCATTAATTATCATATAAATTTAGATTTTGCAAAGGGTCCTGAGGCATACTTGATGTTGGGCCTATGGCCAGCATTGAGAAACAAAGAATACTTTCTCATCATCTCCATCTACCTTGATGTACTCAGTTGGAAGATGTTGGTTTTCCATGTTGGCAACTAGCTTGCATTGGCAATCCTTCTTTTGCTTCCGGTAATGAGGGCAGTATTCAGCTAGTTGTAATTTAGCTTCTACATGCTTCTTCTTTGTAGTAATTGTGTTGAGATGTGTAGTGACATCATTTATGATGTCCTTCTTGAAATCTAACAATAGATTAGATATCTTGAGCTTTGAAATACCTTGACTAATTCCTTTAGTGATTGTGGAACGAGATCCTCGGCCTTTCTTCATAGTTGACCTTGAATAGTGTTGACAAATTTTCTTGAGGTTATCCTAGGAAGATTGATATACATCACCACCAACCATCATGTCTAGTGCTTTTAGACAATTATCATTCACATCTCTCAGAAAGACTAGCTTTTGAGAATCCTTAGACAACACATGTTGGGGGTTCTTCTACAGTGTATAGAAGAAATGTGAAACATAGTCTTCCAATGTTTCTTCCTCCTTCCATGATATCCTAAAGATATCATCTCCTCTAGAACTAGATACTTTGCAATTCTCTTTATATTTATCTAGAAATAGAGTTTGCATTTCATCCTAAGTTCCTATTGTATTGTCTCCTAAGCCCATGAACCATCATAAAGCTGACTCTTTCAATGCTGCTAGAAATAATTTGAGCATATGGGCATCAATTTTGTACTCAAAACTACAATAGAGTATGTTGAATTTAGACAAGAAAGTATCAGGGTCTTTAGTTGCAAGACCATATAACTTTGGAAGAGTAGCTATAGGTATATTCTTGAGATTATTAGTGTTTATGAGGGTTGAGATAGGAAATGGAAAAGTAGGTTGTGCCATTACTGGAGGTATTAGATTATGAGGTTGTTGCTGAAAAGGAACATTGGGTACTGGATTATTAACAACTAGTGGATTTAAAGTAGTATTACCAAGGAAACTAGCCAAAATTTCAACAAAAGGTTGAAGACCACTCGTATCTATAGGTTCTACTCTTGAGGATGATTTTGTAGGAAAAACAAGGCTTGCATCTTCGAAAGGCAACTCAACTTCTTCTTCTTCAATTTCTTCATTCAAATTAACAAAATCCCATGGAAGAAATCTACCATATTCATCTCATCATCTTCCTCTTTGATGCATGCAATTGAATTCTTCACACTGGTGAAGAAAGCTTTAAGACTGCAAATTTCAAAAAAAAATTAACTAAGAACTATGACTCAAGAATGCTCCTAGCTTGACACCATCCCTAAATATGATGCCAAAAATGGTCCACCTCACAATAGCTGTATAATAATCATGCCAAAGGCCATACTTAGGAACAGTGTATTCAATATAAGGACTATTTTTTCTACCATGAGCTGCATTTAATTTTGTTAACCTAGGGACATATACTTGAAATGGTTAGCACAGTATGTGCACTAGGTTTCTTAATGAGTCATTATTCTTATATTGTAGGATAGTAAAATGCAACAAAACAACCTACACTAGTGTTGTAGGAAACTAACACACTTAACTCTTTACTGAAATGAATATTGGAAATGTAATGAAATGCTAACATATATTCCAACTCAGTTCATCTACTATAACTATTCTTACATATGCTACAGGAACACTCACAAAGTATGATGCTACATGAAGGAGCTTATAACTTCTACTTGCAATACTAAAGATTCTTGAAAACAAATCTATACTACTCTAATCTAATCCACCTACCAAGTGGGCCCCTTGGTTGGCTTCTGCAAATCTACTAACATAGAATGTAAACTAGGAGCTATTTCATCATGTTCCAAAAATTCATTACATGAGAACAATACATGAAACTATAAAAATAGCTCACTACAAGACTCAACAGTTTCTTGTCATAAAGTTTCTTCTAAATTTGTAACACTATTGGTCTGATCTCTATAAATAGAAGATCGATGCTTATTCTAAAACATAAAAGCAAAAAAAACTAACTTCAAATCCACCAAAGAAAAAGGCAGAAAAGATAACAGCTCAAGGCAGGAATAATAAATTCTGGACAACTTCATTGTCACAATAATAAATGCAGAGAAATATAACAGTTCTTCATAGCTCCTCCATATTACTAGTCATGTCCCTTGGTACCATTATAACTCTTTCCATTGTGACTTAACATATTTTCTCCTCAAATGCTATTGGCTATCTTCAAAGTTTCCCCTTGAGTGCTTCCAACCATCTTCAGCTCCCTTTGCTAATAGGCTAATTATTATGCAGAGATATTTGCAAATAAGCATTATCAAATTAAATTCAAATATGAGAACACACATTTTGATGGTTATATGAAATACTACATTATGTATATAATATTGGAAAAATATAACATACTATCTACCCATAGGTTAATCATCAATTCAAGAAAAAAATAAGTTCACAAATGTCTTGGTGGAAGTAAAATAGAGTGCTTAAAACTATCATAAAATAGAGGCAATAATTAGCCTCATCAATAGCATTGGTCGAGCTATGCAATGTGAATCAAATGATTCAGTTTATATGCTGAGTTTCACAATATTTGTTGAGTTACTAGTGTAGACTGAGTTTAGGGCTACTTGGAAGTGATCAGTATGGACCAAGCTTCTACATCTACCGAGTGCATGAAAATACTGAGCATTGAGAGTGGATGTCAAGTACCAGAAACTCACCTAGTCAGTCTTCAGAACCTGAGTTTCTACACTTTAGCCAACTTTGTAATATTTGTATAAACTTGTATTATGGCCAACTTTGTAACTATGTAATTGGATTGATATATATGTAATGTATTGTATCACATCCAAATAATCAAAGAGAAGTAATGTAACAATTAGAGAAGAGCAAAAGAGAAAATTACAAAGGCTACAATAGTATAACAAGCAAAAAAGATTTGTCTATCATAGCAAGGTGATTTGTAAACTTAGAAGAATCTCATTTAGCAAACCAAGTTGCAGATCAAAGATCAACTACTACTTCATCCTAATAGGTGGATCAATCAAATCCTTTAAACAAGATAGAACTAATAGTTTTATGTAAATCTCTTTACTGAGTGCATACTTCATTGTATGTTTGTAAATCCTTTTGGAAGGTGGACCTAGCACTCCTTATTGCTCCTAACAGGGTAGATCATCAAAAGTGATCATTGTAAGCCTTAATAGGCCAACTTTATACTGCAATACTAAAGCTTGTAGGTATTATCCCCACCCAGTTTTACTTTCTATTTGGAAGGTTTTCGGGTCACCAAATCTTGTGAGTTAAAGTGTTGTGTATGCTTTCATGTTTTCAGTTTCTCATGCATACACTTAGATTAGAATTCACATAAAGGATTAATTGCTAATTAAGATAAAGTTTTATACGTTACTGATTCACCCCTCCCCTCTTAGTAACTTAGCCTATCATAATATTTCCAACAACATATTGCTCCTAGATATATCTTATGCTCTCTCTTTAATCAATTGGTTTAGTTTACATTCACATCAACTACATTTACAGTTAATTAACATCACATGAAAGTGAACTTTCTTATATACTTCCTTAGTATAATTTAGGTTTAGTATGAAATCTCGTCATCTTATTTGGGTTTTCATAATCTAAATTGAGTTATATTAGGAGTTATATTTGGAAGACCCTCTTTCTCTTGTATTCAATGGCTTAGGGTAAAATTGTTTAACTAATGAATTTATCTCATCTAGTTTACATTTTTAAATTCATCTTCCATTTTCCCCTAAACAAGTACATGTCGACCACATTCAAAATATAGTTCCATATGAATCCTAGAAATAAATTACTCCTTTTAGAAGTTTGACAAAAATAAAAGTAATGGAGAAATAATTATACAAATGAAATGTTTCCATAAGTATTATCCTAATAATTTACATGTATGATTATAATATAAGGATGCAATTTGACAAGCATAGTTTAGATGAAAATAAAATATATATTAAACCCATTTGAAGAAAATATAGACCTCATGATAAAATTTAGAAATTAGGTTAATAGACTTGAGCATTGACAAAGAAAAACGTATGTGAAATTTTATGAGTTTGACTGTGATTTTGATATCACAAGATAATAGTGCATAAGGTAAAGCTAAAACAAAAGGTATGGGTTCCCTAATTTATATATTTAGTAGTATATTCTATAACTCAAAATCCTATTTTTATATTTAAATATAACTTACTCTTAGTCAAATATCAACTTTCCAAAAATCTTAGGAATGGACATGGGAAAATAGCTAGCTTTTTAACTTCTAAAAATGGATTATCACCATGGACGGTAAAGGAATTGATTTAGCTCATTACACAAAGAGGATAAATTCTAAATCTTGTAGTTTTTATTTGTTGATGTCATCACTTGTAACCAAAATCAATTAGTTTTACAAATACTTATATTTTTCAATCTAATGCTATTTTAAAATGCTCACAAATATTTTCTTGGTTGATTTAAAATAATACAATAACTATTTTCATTTTCAATAAGATATTTTAATCTACTTAAGATGTTATTTTAGCTTATATGAATATCTTCTTAAATGAGTGAATATTTTTGTTCAAATACTATCTTGTTCTTGTATTCAATTTGTATCAAAGTTAGTTGTTATATAAATAGTTCAAATGGTTGCGTAGCATTCCTTGAAGTTGATCATAATTATTCTAATTGGTGGAGCCTACCCTCTTCTTTCCCTCAATTTTATCATAAGATATTTTTATAATAGTTTAGTGTGTGGTTAGATATTTATCTTATTATTATTTTTTAAATGTATTAGTTAAGCTAAGAACAAAATAAATTTAGAAAATCACATGCTAATCTATCCCAAAAAGCTAAAGATTCAATATAATCCTCTTATGACTGAACCATGTATCATATTCTAGTAACCAAACTAGACATGTAAAAAAGATTTTTGAGCCTTGGAGATTTAAGATCAAACATCAATTACTACCAAATTGGCATGTCAAAATGTAAATTAATAGAAAGCATGATTCATTTCTAGACTATTGATTGTAAATTTGATCCAATATTTACAAGTTAGATCATATAATTATTCTTACAATATAATACTCCTTATCACCCATAGAAATAAGATTTGTATCCTTATTTGTTAATTCAAAGCTTATTTCAGACTTGTTTTATTTATCGATTTTTGGATTGGGTTAGAATGACTAATTAATTAACCTAATATTCAAAATGTTTTATTTTCCTTCTCTTTAATCAAATTTCTCCCTTGATTAGATTGAGTAAGAGCATTTTGAATCAATGTTATGAATTATAGAAATATGGTGTTGTTGTTAATTGTTACACTCCACTTTTATTAAATTTTGTCTCTATAAATACAATAGGATCTAAACTTTATCCATCTATTCTTACAAGCTAAGAGACCTATAAACCATGCATTTTATTTTTCCACTTAGTATTAAAATTGTATTAAATTAATAAATAATTATATTCAACATAATCAAATTTAAATCACCCATTTATTTTTTTGTTCATTTTTATGTCCATCTTACCTTAGTGGAATGTCTTTATTAATACATTTATGTATGTTGATTAGTAACACACTCTTGTTCTATAGGTATCTCTTAACTAGATCCATTTATTCATTGATTAACTTACATTTATACTTATTCATTATTCAGCCCTTATTTTCATATAGATCCATTTTCACCCACCTTAAAATATTTTCTCTTAGCTTCAAGATTATCATTTCATTACCTATATTCATATCATATCTATGTGTTAGCATGAATGTTGATGCTATGGGGGAGCATTGTAGAACATTGATATGATGTATTTATAACTATTTTTGTCATTGATGACATCATAGTAATAAGTTTGTAAAAGATTGATAGAGCAGCAAACTGTAATTTTTGTATTGAGAACATTATATTACTTATCTAATGATGCAAAGTTACTAGCACATAGTACATTGTATATTTGTTACAAGGGTAATTGTGTAGAACTTGAATCGATAGTGTATGGAAGATATGGTTGATCTACAAAGAAATGTATAGAAATAAAGTATTAGGAAAACAATTCCTATTGTATGATTGCTATAATTTGTTACAATTGTAGTGAAGGATTGCACAGTGAACTGGAGATAGTTTACTAACTATTGATGATGTCAAAGAGTGCACATGTATATAAGTCATACGTGTGAAATTTTTTGTATGATTGTGTTCCAACAACATTAATTAAATGTGTATTTAATTTAATTAACATGTGGAAAGTTGACTCAAGGATTTATTATTAAGCATGGTATAAAGGAAATATGTGTTCCTTGTTTTACATATAGATGAGTAGAGAAGGCTTGTGAATTACTAAGCAGCAAAGTGATACAAAAGTAGAGTGATCTACCTATGTGTGTAAGTGACCTTAAGGGTTATTATTACTAAGCTTAGAGTTCTAGATCTGATTGCATGATCTAAAGGTGAAGGAGTCCAACATACTACATAGATAAAGAAGTGGAAACTTGTTACACATCTATTATTCTAAAAGGAATAATATTGAGGTCAATTGGATAGTGGGTTTGTTGCTCTAATCCTGAAGCTATTTGGACAGTGAGATTAGCTACCTTCCACAACTCCTAACATGGTTGGCACAACTCCTAATAGGGTTGGAATCTCCTAATAGGGATCCAAAGTCTCCTAACAGGGACTCTTTCTACTATATGTTGTAATAGATTCCTAATAGGGTCCATCCTCTAACAAGTAATATTCATATTAGTACATCATTTTGTGGGCATCATTCCCACTGGGTTTTTCCCTTTGATCAATGGTTTTCCTAGTCAACCTATTTGGTGTAATTGTTTATGTACATCTCTTTATGGTTGTTGTTTAATTTGGTTGAATGGTCAAGATTGTTTAAGATGATAAATATTTTAAACTATCATATAATTGATTCACCCCCTCCCTCTCAGTAATAGGAGGACTATTGTCTCTAACAATTGGTATGAGAGTGTCAGGTCCTTGAAGAAAAAGTTTAACAACTTTGGGAGATCCATGGAAAATATGTTCAGAAAGGGAAGTCCTAGATTTGATGGCACAAATTACAACAGTTGGAAGGATAAAATGAAGACAAATCTTTTGTGCATGGGTCTAGGATATTGGCTTGTAACCAAGGCATATAAAAACATTGTGGAAGAAGATAATCTTGAAAGTTGTACTAAGGAGTAGAGATAAGTATTTATGTGCAACATAAGGGCAAGAGAAGCAATATTGTCAGCTCTACTTGAAAGTGTGTATAGTCAGGTAAAACAACTCAAAACATCTCATGAACGTTGGAAAACTTTATAAGCTAATTATGAGGGTGATACACATGCAAAAAGACTCATATTGCAAAACCTGTATTTTGCATTCCAAGCTGCTAGAATGATGGAAGATGAATCTGTAAGAAGCTATGTTGGTAGAATATTTGAGATTGTTGCAGGAATCACATCTCTTGGTGGAAAGAAATTTGATGATGATGTAATATGGAAGATTTTGAAAAGTCTGACACCACCTTTCAAGACAATAACACAAATGATTTAGATGATGATATGCTATACTACTAATTTCACCAAAGAAGCATTGCTTGGTAGATTGGAAGCTAAAGAATTTGATTTGAAACAATCTAGAGAATTAGCAAAAGTTGAGATAGCATTTAGTGCATTTAATATTAAACCCGTTCTAGTAAGGAACACAAAAGTGCAAGAAGTCATTGCTAGCAGTAGCAAGTCTATTGAGGAAAAGATCCAAAAAGGAGTGGCTCTTCTTGTGGAAAGAGAAAAGGATGGTAAGAATATCTTTAAATGTTTGACATGTAATGAATATGCTCATTAGGCATCTAAGTGTCCTAAAAGAGAAAGGAAGTATAAGGGAAGATTCAAATCTATAAGACCTAGAAATTGTTTATATACTAATGAAGAAGAAGAGGAAGAAGAATCTAATCAAAACAAAAGTGAAGATGAATTAGGATCCATAGCTATAAAGGAGGATGATCTTGACAGAGAAATAAGAGAAGAAAGTGTGTTGATCTCACAAGTTGAAAGGAAAGATTGGACCATTGATAGTGGTTGTTCACATCGCATGACTGGTGATATGAGAAAATTTGTCAAATTCAGAAGTCATGATGGAGGAATTGTCAGAGTAGGGAACAATACATCCTATCACATTATAGCAATTGGATCTATCACACTAGATGGTAAAACAAATATTGATCATGTTTATTTTGTTGATGGACTTGTTGGTGTTTTGAAATGCAACAAGTTTCAAATTACCCCGATGAGAACAAGACACATCTAGGGGCAACTAACTCCCATCCTTAACACATCTTTTTAGACATCGAGCTAACTATAAGGCTAGACCCTTCTTCTACTTTAGGCTCTGCAAAACCTATGCAGGTGGACCTCAGATTCAATCAATATGGTACCAATGCAAAAACATACTCCTAAATCTATTATGCAGATTTAACCCTTATATCTCCTAATACTTATGCAATAACACAAATCTACAATAACAAATTGCAATTCTATGATATTCACAAGCTAAGTGAGGGCATTATTTTCTAATTCTTCAACATGAAAGTGGAAAATCATTTGATTAATAATGTTGAATTCAACACAAATCCAAATATGTAGCAATAAGAACTAATTGATCCTATAAATGATTAGTGTCTAATCCATTGGAAAATTTTATGAATTCAATACATACATCTGTGATACCAGGACATATTTCATATACCTAGACATCAGATCTATCCTATCACTTTGTGAATCAGACATTGGTGTTCATGAAGACCTCATTTCATGAAATATCCTTCTCAAATAACAAACAACCATTTCAAACACACCAATCATTTAATTGGCCCTTTTTTCCAATAGCAAAACATATCTGACATACAACCTTAAAGAGATGCAAATGGATCTCAACTCTTTGTTCCTCGACCACATAGGACTATAGATTATTGAGATAGGAGATGAAAATCAGAATGAAACTAATGAAATTCTTGCTCATTTGTATTCATTTCTTTGAAACAGTACATTCAAATGCATGAAATCAAAACATGAAAATGCCTTACATATCAGAACTAGTTGTATTATCTTTCCTACTATTGTTCATGAAAGAGAATTATGCTAAAGAATGTGGTGTAACAGCAATGGGAACACATCAAGACTGGAACCTTGGTTTCATAGATCTGAGTAAACTTTAGATTGGAATATAGATGGTATCACAGCAATGAGTCTTTTTTCTCCAAAAAACTGGAACCAACCCTTATAATGGATGAGAGGAAGAAACATATAGACAAGAAGTGAATTCTCGAATCTAATCTGAAGATGACATCTATCCAATAGAAATTCCCTCCTTTGCAGTGAAAAGAATCTCTCTAATCTCTCTCTACTTTGATCTAATTTGGTTTTCATTAATGTTCTGTAACTGACTTGAAACATCTCTTGTTCAATGATGAAAATCATTATGATTTCCCAAAATCTGAAAACCTCATGAAATGCTGATGAAATGCTGATGAAAATTTTAGTTTAAATTGAATAAAAGTGATCAAAATTGACCCCAACTACATTCTTACCATGTTTTACCAATCCTCTAACTGGATTTTCAAATTTTACCAATTCTACTAAGAAGGCCCCAAATTTTACATTTTTACCTGTAACTCAAACCAATGAGCACCTGTGCAAAAACTAACCTCATAATCAAAAAGTTTGTCTTCTCCTTATTCTGGCAATATATAATATCACTAGATTTGTCTCTCGAAAACCACTTGAATCTCAGTTTGAAAAAATGTCCCTCTACCATAAAACTTTGTTTGCAACTTCCTCTTACTTTGTTGTGCCATTCTCTTTCTTTGCTTGCTACAGCCAACTTAGCCTCGACATTCCCATTGGTAAAGATGACAGACCTGTATTGATCACCCACATCGAGGCCTTGTTTGAAAACTTGAGTAGCATCATGATTGGACAAGAAAATAATTAATAAATGCTCATATTTAATAAAATTTGGATCATATTTAACCTAGGTAGCTTCAACATGGTCTCCTAAAAATCTATACTCAAGATAAAGCTTGGTTCCTCTGCTATAACTAGCAGTGGTTTGAATCACACTAGGCACACATCCAAAGGTAGCCTCTCCTCTCCAAAAGCTACCAAGAGAAAATACTGCAATCTTATACTATTGATCCTTCATCTCCGTAGCCTTATTTCCTAGGTTTCATCCTACGTCAATTCTTGTAATGCTTGATGCCACATATGAATTTTCTTTGGTGTTTAAAACTATGCTCTACTTTGCTGCATGTGGGTGACTCCACTCCTAACATGCGACCTCCTCCAAATGGTTCCCTACTTGCTTCGTGTTTTTTGAACTCACGATACCCCTGCTACTCATTGAAATGGTTTCCATTGCATCTTCTTCACTATTTCTCTTGAAATGTCCACCCTGGCACCTCCAAATCATCCTCCTCCATGCATTTGGAGATGATGTCTTTGAAATATTTTTCATACACTACCCTCCTCATTTGGAAGAAGTAACTTTTTTCCACTATCTTCATAATTCTTCTTTTAGCTTGCAAATGGTTCTAAAAGAAAAATCTATGGATGAGGAAACACAACATTACATCCACTACTCGCATGGTGTGTGTTTTTTTTTAAAGAACTTCATCCAACCAAAGCTTGAACATTTTCATTTGTTGATTCTAGTCATCTGGGACCCTTCCCTTGTGCTGGTCTTAATTTCTCTCATGAAGCTCTGTTTCTTTGTACTCTCCTTCTTCATCATTTTTTGACCTCTACTTTTCCCCTTTTCACAAAATGTACTATCACTCCTAACCAATCCACATGATTGTTTCATAGTGCAAGATAAGGTGGTAGAAGCTCTCTCCACAAACAGTGCCTTTTGAGTTTTCTGATCCTTTTTCCAAAATCCCCCTCTCTTTATAAATCCAAAGATTTGTATTTTTTATCTCTTGAATATTTTTCCTCATCCATAGCTATTGGAGCAAACATTGGAGGCTGATAGATACATGCTATAGAAATTTTTGATTACCTGTACATGGCACCAGGTGGGGCTTGATTTTTCATCTTATAGTCTAAATTACAAGAGCACTCTTATATAATGTTATTATTGATGGTGGGGCACTCTTATCATAATCTTGATTATAGAAGCTTATGATGCATAATAAAACTTACTATAAGCTTTATTTTCTATGGCTTTGATAATCTTTTTCCTCACCCATAGATACCCTCACCATCCTGAGCAACCAAATCTAGCTTAGAGACAAGCATATTTGGATTTGGCCTATATTTTAATGCATCTTCTAGATGAATATTGAAATTTCCTTCATTTTTACTAGCAGTTGCTTGTGCAAAAACATTAGCATCCACCCTTGAAAGCTTCTCAATTAGATATTGATGTTTTTTATCAATTGGTCGTATCTTCTGTAGGAATAACTTGATTTCAAAAAGGTAATTTGTTGTTGGGGGTCCTTGAATGGAAGAACCTTTTGCTTTTTGGAGCAAATAGTACACAATAGATTGACAATAACTCAAAAGCAATAGATACTTCAGATCTAGGTAGCTTATACCATCTTTTGTGCTATAATAATCAAAGGGTGGCTTTCTCTAGTGAGGAAGCTTTGTTCCATCCTCAAGGTTGACATCTTCAACGGTGTGATTCTCATATCTTCAAGAATATCCTCTTATCATAATGCTCTTCCTTGTTAGTTGTAAACCACATATGCTCCACAGAATGATCTTTGTTAGAATACTATTAACCACCACCTTTCTAATTAGTCGAATGTAATTAGTCGGACCCCCAAAAGTGGGTCCAACTAAAAAAAATTGGTTTCCAAAAAACTGAACTATAAAATTAACTCATTCATCCTCTAGGACTGATTTGAAGCAAAATCATTCACTAATCTATCATTAAAAACTCATTTTATCACTTTATTTCAACATGTCGACTTTGTGCTAGCAAGTCCTTTGACTGGCTGTAAAACCTGACCCACGCCTCTGATCGAGCTTTGAAATCAAACATACTAATTTTGTGCTCTGCATATACCTACCATGTTGAATCTCGTCTCATGATGAATTCTCAATCAAAATATATTGATTGACAAAGTTGCCCTTTTAGAATTATCTGCAAGAAAACATGTTAGAAAACAACAAATTGTGTTTGGATTTGGTTTTAAAAATTAGGCAAACTGACACTTGGGGACACAAAAACTAGGATTTTGGTTCAATGTCATGAGGAAAATATAAATCTATGATTTGGGCTCATGACAAATAACAAGACATAAATGGCAAGAGGTCAAAATGGGCTACTCAAAATTTGCAGACTAAAACACTGGCAAAAAAGTAGTTTTTGGCAAATGGAATTGACCTGGGAATGTGTGCAAATGAATTCATCAAGATTTAAAAATTGGCATACTTAAAGTATTTTCAAAGTTCAACATAGTGGTATAATCCATTCAATCTCGCAAATCATGGATTTCAAATCATAACATCTCGAATAGGGGTACTAACCAATCTATCTTTCTTGACACCAATAAAAATTAGAAATTGCATTTGGAATTGCGTATGAAAACTGATCAAATGGATTTTTCATAAGCTCAAAATTGAAAAATAGCAAGTCTCTAACCTCTAAAATGTAGCACAAAAGTAAATCTAGCATTTAGGTCAACTAAGTCAAAATTATAACAAGTCAAACAAGGCTTTCTAGAATTCTAAGCAATTCACATCAGCATGACATCAATAAATGACCAACTTTGAGGGATTCAAAACCTAGACAAATACATTCAAAATGACTTAAAATCTAAAACATAGATTCATTAGTATTGACACTAAACACTCCCAAAGTGGCAAGCCATGAAACATTAGTAGGTGTATATGAGCAATGTTAGTATGCTCATAGAAACCAAATTTAAATAAAGCTTCTACAAACTAAACAAAATTCATAAACTTCAAGATAGACTAAGATGAGCTCTCAATTGAGAATATGAGCCATTAATGGGCTCTCTCAATGAGAAGCTCTCTTGTTGAGTAGCTTTGTCTAAATAGATAGGATGTATGCTCAAGCTTTATGCTTCAAAAAGGGCTTCAAATGGAGTTAGAATTTGGGTGTGAGTGTATGGTTTTGATGTAAAATGGATTCTTAAAATGGAATTATGACTTTACTTCATGGATTGTGTTATTTTGCAAAGGGGAAGGATCCAATTTATAGGCAAGAGGCTTGAGGGATTGAGGGCTAAGATGCAAGGATGGGGAAGAGCTCATGGAGGGCTCAGATTGCATGAGAGGAGAGCACACGGATTGTGCTTCCTTAAAGCCAATCAGGAAGTGACACATGTCACAGGGTGAGAGGATGGATGAAAGGGGAAGGATGAGTCAAAAAAGGAGGCTCAAGGGATAAAATTTTCATAAAGACCCTCATAATGGCTTGTAAGAGCAATAAAAGGGCTTGGAATAGTCATTTATGGCCTAGTGGGCTTCATAAAGTTTTATGGTTGGGATAAATTGAAGGAGATGAGAGGAATTTCGACTTGGGCTTGATAAGGAAGGTTTTAAGCTTGCTTAGGATTGTGCAAATTATTAGAGGATGGTTTAGGATTAGCTTAGGGATAGGCAAGTGGATGGCATTTAATGAGGGTGGGCGAAGGAGGAGATATTTGTTAACTTTGGCTTGGGTTAGTAAGTCTTAACCCATTTTTAGGGAATGTGACAAGGTTAGGAGGGGATTAGGATTAGGTTTAAAGACATCTTCTAGAAGAGTCTAGACTTTAGATGAGGATAAAGACTTTCTAGAATAGTCTAGAACTTCCTAGGATGAGGATGAAGACTTTCTAGAAGAGTCTAGAACTTCTTAGGATGAGGATAAATTAAATCTTTAGGAAATAAATAAAGTTTTATTTATTTCAAGGGTTTGGGTTGAGGAGATATTTATTAAAACTTTTTTAATAAACATGAGGATTAATATTTAATCTTAATTAAATATTTTGAGTTGGGATTAGGGGTACGAAATGATGGGATTAGCCTTTAATCAAAATTAAAGAAGGATTAGAAGATTTTGGAAGAGGTTAGTGGCCTTAAGGAAATTGGCCAAGTTTTGGGCAAAAAATAAATTTTTTATTTAGTTTGGATTGTTTGGTCATTTTATTAATTAAATAATTAATAAATAAGGAAATAATGTTTAAATAAGATTTAAACTTTTTGGGAGGGATTCCTTAATTAAATATTTTTAATAAAGATAAAGGGATTTAATGGCATAAAAATAAATTAATTAGTTAAATAATTAATTAATTAATTAATGATGATGTCATCAAGAATTTTTCAAAAAATAAAAATACTTTATTTTCTAAAGGTTTTTAGGTGTCTACACTAAGTACGAGATATTCAATTACCAACAAGGCCTCCTATCGTTGTTTGAGACTTCGGTGAAAATGTAAATTTGACAATTGCTCAAAACAGGACTTCACGAAATGGATCAAAATGAAAATTTAACATCATGGAACAAGTGGATAGACTGAATGGAAGGTATTAGAAACATTAAACACTTGTTATGCTTCAAATGGGTAGTCAGGTACATATGCATCAAAAAGCATTTATAGGGCTTGATTTCTCAATGGTACTCAAAATTCAAACTTCAATTTTGAGTCCCAATAGTGAATCTATTTGGGGATGCATGTCCCTTGTGGGCATGAAAAGGATTCAAATCTCTGGAAGAAGCAGACCACACAAAAACTTCTCTTGAACAGCTTTATTGAAATGAAGAAAACTACTCCTACTATGTACAAATGATGACCCTGGGCCACCAAACTTCACCAAAACTTCTTACCTCTATCATAAATTTGATTTTCATCTACACTTTCATGAGGTAAGTTTGAAATATTATTCATTTCAATCTTTCCAATCATATTAACATCATGAATCAACTCACTTGGAAAAACTAAATCTAAACCTTGACTTTCACAATGCATATAAAAACTAGATTCACTTTCTTCAACTTGCTCATTATGAAAGTATTGATCAGCATTGTAATACCCCACCTAGAGATCCTTGGAAACAAGGATGAAAAACAAGCAAGATAAATTTTTTTTAAAAAAATAGGTGTAAGTGTACATGATAACAACATACATAGATCCCAAAGATTGCAATGGAAGATTGACAAACATCCAAACACCAATAGATCTCCAAATGTCACAACTAACCAAAACCACAACCAAGAAAGCATAAGAGATCAACCAAGCTAATAGACAAAAGCTAACTCCTTAAAATTGGCTAAGTCTAAAATCCTGAAGCCTTGAAATTTCTTCGAATCCTTATATTATCCCATAGAGGTCTGGAACCTATCTCAAATGAATCGTCACATATACTAAAATATATCTTAATTAAACAATATATTTTAAACCCTAGAGGAATGACTACAGGAAAACACACAACCCAAATCAAAATGCAACATGAAAGGATTGAAGAACATCAAAGAGGGTATTCGAAACAACTCCCAAATAGTTTGGGTCTTACCAAAAAGTGCCTACTGTCTACCCACATAGGTTTTTACAAAACCTAGGAGATACTTTAATACAGCACTAGAAAGTATCACATGACATTCCTAAAGAAGGAGGGTGACACTTTTAGGGACTAGATGATACTTCTCTCTAAGGCGTATGATACTTTAAGGGTATCATACAATAGTTCTTACAAGGAAGTGTGATACTGGAAAGTATCGTACGATATTTCTCTAAGAGGCAAGCGATAGAATCAGGGGATGCATGATATGATTTCTAAGGAGAAAAACAAAGAATAAAACCTCCACACCGAGGAGTACCAGATCCACATTTTGAGGCAATAACACTTGAACTGAATATACAATACAAAAATAACAACATCTAACCATCTCAAAGATAAGAGTCAAAGTATGAAAAGGAAACATAGCAGTAACTAAAATAACATCACAATATGCAATGCAATTAACTAAGTATGTAGTTCCTCCCAACTATCAATGATATCATAAGACCATCATGGGCCCTAGCCATCCCCCATGCATAACATCCCAAGCCATTGATTACATCATTGGTACTATCATAATAGGGACGTCCCTACTAAAACATGCTAATAACAAAAGCATAAGGAAATCTAACATGCTAGTAGTAAACCATAAGATAAACCTGCATGTAGATAACATAACCTATCACATGCTAATCATCATAATAAGGAATGCATCAAAACTAAGATCATCTACATGATAAAAAACCTCCCAATGAAAGCATAAATCACAAGAAGCATACTTTGGAACCCGAAGTACCAAGTAAACACATCTAGCAATAGTCATGCTAGAAAAATAGACCATCTCTATATACTGGTCCCTAGTAGTGGTGAAGGTAGCTATGCCTCCCAACCACATGGCACCCATAGGTCCACACTGGTCGTAGTGATGGAAATAATGATCCAACCACAAACACACAAAAAACAAAATCCATGGCTAACCCACATGCCAAGCAATATGATGACTAAATCCAAGATAAAGACAATGCATAACTACAGCTCATGGTCAGACATCTCAATGGGCTTCTATGTAGGGACTAAAATCATAGAGAGTTTCTTGGCATCAAATATGCTCTAAGCTTAGATCATGTGTGGCAACACTCTCAAGGGACTCCCTTAGAACCATCACATGACTGCAAAACTTTTCATTATCTTAAGTTTTATTACCACCCAATGTTTTGTTTAGTTATCACTTATATAAATCTCCCTCTACCAACCTCTGGTGCCATGAACACCGAGCTGTGAAATAGAAGCCCCCTCCATATGCTACCCTACCCTACCCTACCCATGCTCATCCAACAATGAGTGCATGTAGACATGCAAATTCCCAACCCAGCCCCAATGATCAAAACTTCTAGAAAAGTCATGGAAGGTCGAGACCCACAAGTCCTCTGACAATCATACATGCACATACTCATGTGTGGCGCACCACCATCACGAAGATCATAACACAAGGATTAGATGATAACACAAAGCAAAAAGTCCCTCAATCAAAAAAGAATCGAGAGGATGGATACATCATGCATCCTAATGCAACATAAATTGCAAAAGTGGTTTGACAGATATCTCAATGGATCATCTAGGTCCACAAACCACATTGTGCCAAGAAAACCTAAGAAAATGGGGTGGTATGCAAAATGAGGTAAAAACCACAAATTTTGGAAAAACTCTAAAATTAAAACCCATTTGGCCTTTGGGTGCAAAAACCTCAAAAATCAAAAAATAAATGAAATTGGACACCATATGCCAAAATCACTAGCATAATGGCTCAAAACCCCAAACCCCCATTTCAAAAATAGGAAAATATTCATACCCGACCAACCGAGTAGAACCAACATATAGAAATAGAGGGGAACACTAGTTCACAACCTCCTAACATACTACTACAACAAACAGAAGCTAAAACGAAGTGAAAACAATAAAACAAGAAGGCCCTACCTGACAACAAAAAGGGTAGAAACTAAAACTCACGCAATAAAATAAATCAACTACCAAATTTGCTAAAAGTGACAGTAAAGCATAAACTCCCCAAGTAGGATCCAACGAGATTGACCTCGCAAAAAGCCCATGCTCACAGGTCCTAGAACAAACAGAACAAGAATCCTTCAAAAGAGGATTTCTAAAATAGCTCTCAAATTTCTATTTTTGAAAACTGTGAAGTAAATAATGAATTCACTTTTCCAATACTTATTCATTTTTTTGAGTGAATAGTCGATTATGGAAAAATAACCAGCTGGAGTAGTTAAACTCCAAATTAACCCAAATGAAAACAAGTTATTATCCATAACGAAAATTCACCTAAGGGAAAACTACTAGAAATTAAATCCAAAAATATTTAAAACCCAAAATTACAAAAAATCACATAACATTTTCATGACAATCTGAAATTCTAAATATATAGACATGCTCACTGGTCTAGTCACATAATGAAGATGAGTTCAGATTTACTAATCACCAAAAGGTTTTAATTTAAAATAGCTAAATAAGGATATGTCGACCATATAGGGATGACATTGGCAAAATATGAATAGTCAAATCACTAACTCCATGTGCCACTGCCAAGGATATAATTCCTGCACACTAAAATACATGATCAAGTGCAATTGCATATAATATCATAGCCAAAGAAACATGTATTGCAAATAGCTATTTAATCCATTTACATCACTCAAGCTCACAAAAAATGTAGAAATACACGAATGAAGTAAATAACCATGGCATAAAATTCATCTCATAACATAACCAACAAATATGTCCAATAAACCATATAAGTAGATATCATCATAGATCTACTATCATCTCAAAATGGCATCAATATGAAAATATTATAAACTAAACAGTATAGCAATAAAGCATCTATGGTACCAAATCCAAGTATAACATCCAACCCTCAAGTCATCACAAAATACATACAATAAGAGTATCAAGTATCTCTCAAATCAAAAAAGATAAAGTACAGACTGCAAACATGAGAGGCACTACATCCTCCCCCACTAGCATAGGCTTACTCCTGGAAGCCAACCAAAAGGTAGGGGTACAATCCCCTCAATCATGAAACATCCTCCCAAGTTATAGAGGTCTCATCACTCAAGTCCCATTGGACCCTCACCTACTCTATGTCTTGACCTCACAAGGTTAGCCTTTGGTGTTGTAGGATATGAATGGGCTCAAAAGTAAGTTGTCCATTTGCTACCTACAAAGCATTCCAATCAAGAACATGGGTCACATCTAGAATATACTATCTCAACACGGAGACATGAAAAATATCATGGATGCATGATAGGCTAGGTGGCAAGGCTAGTTGATAAGAAACATGACCAATCCTCTCAAGGATATCAAAAGGTCCAACAAAATGTGGCACCAACTTAGAGCCTTTCTCATAATGGATGGGGCTCTTCCTCGGACACACTCTAAAAAACACCCTATCACCAACAGAAAAGACACCATCCAACCTATGGGCATCTACATACTTCTTCTACCTATCTTGAGCAGTAACCAAATGCTCCCTAATGTGAACAACCTACTACTCCATATCTTGAAGCATCTTTGGACCCAAAAGAACTCGATCCTCTAAACAATCCCAACTCAAAGGGGTATGGCATGGTCTATTGTACGAGGCTTGAAAAGGTGACATGCCGAGAGAACTATGATACTCGTTGTTGTATGCAAACTCAACAAGGTACAAATAGTCCTCCCACTTCACCTACCTATCCATAACATACATGTGAAGCATATCTTCTAGAACTTGATTCACTCTCTTAGTTTGACCATTAGTCTTTGGGTGATAAGAAAGACTAAAATTGAGTTGTGCACCCATAGCATGTTGGAGACACGTCCACAATGCAGAATTAAACACTGGATCTCTATCTGAAATAATCTGACAAGGAATCCCATGCAAATGAACAATATGTGCCAAGAAAACATGTGCTATAGAAGAACCTATGTAGGATGTTCTCATGGGTGAAAAATGTGCTACCTTCGACAACTTGACCACTATCACCATGATACAATCATGTCTCTGCAATGACTTAGGAAACCGTATGATAAAATCAATAAATATCATATCCCACTTCTACTCTAGAATGGTATGTGGTTGTAAAAGACTTGTTAGATGATGATGCTCTATGTTCACTCTCTAGCACTCAAGGCATCTAGCAAAAAAATCAGCAACATCGCATCTCATCCTAGCCCAAAAGTATAGCTATTTGAGATCAGCATGCATCTTCTTAACATTGACATGTGTGGAATATGGTGCATGATGTACTTCAGACAAAACCAAGGTATGATGATCACCCAACATAGGTACATAGATATGCCCCATGTGATGCAGTAGTCCATTGGACTCAAGCATATAACTTGAAAAGATCCCCTTAAGGGTACGTCCAAACTCAATCTCTGCCCTTACCTCCTGATTCCAAGTGTCACTAGGAAATGCCTCCAAGATATAGCCTCACAAATTCACTCCTAGTGACATCACTGATACATCATGTCATGTTCGGCTCAAAGGATATGCAATGACATTCTCCTTCCCTTTAATGTAATGAACATCAAATTCATACTCACACAAGAACTCCATCCAACGATGTTGTTGTGCATTCAAGTTTTTTTGAGTAAAGATATACTGCAAGCTCCTATGATCACTAAGCAACTCAAACCTGCATCCCAAAAGAAAATTCCTCCAATGGAGAAGGGCATGCACTATAGCCACAAGTTTCAAATCATGAGTGGAGTAGTTAAGCTCATGGTTCTTGAGTTTTCTAGACTCATATCCAATCACTCGACCATCCTGCACCAACACCGCACCCACGCCTTCCAAAGAAGCATCAATGTAGACCATGAAATCACCTACAAGATTAGATACTAAAAGGACTGGTGCATAGGTCAAACACTCCTTAAGAGCATTGAATGTTGCCTCGCACAAGTCTGACCAAACAAACTTCT
Organism: Cupressus sempervirens; assembly: GCA_028749045.1. Classification (NCBI taxonomy): domain Eukaryota; kingdom Viridiplantae; phylum Streptophyta; class Pinopsida; order Cupressales; family Cupressaceae; genus Cupressus; species Cupressus sempervirens. The sequence goes on along the minus strand of CM053786.1, from coordinate 128,569,365 downwards.
TCCTTTTCCTCTAAAGAGAAGTGATGGGATGGGCTACTCATGAGAAATCCTTCACAAAACAATAGTAGTAACCTACCAATCCCATGAAACTACAAACTTTTGAGACATTAGTAGGTATCGGGCAATCCATGATACCATGAATCTTCTTTGGATCCACTATAATTCCATCACTAGTGATGATATGTCCCAAATACTTCACCTCAGACTGGAAGAACCCACATTTACTCAAGTTTCACTACAACTAATGGTCTCTTAAGTACTGCAATACCTAATGTAAATGGACTTCATGCTCCTCCATAGTCTTTGAATAGATCAATATGTCATCCAGGAATACAATGATAAACTAATCAAGGTAAGTGTGAAATACACCATTCATCATACTCATAAATACTAATGGTGCATTGGATAACCCAAAGGGTACAACCGTGAACTCATAATTCCCATACTATTTATGAAAAGTTGTTCGATGAATGTTAGCCTCTTGGATATAGAGCTAATGGTATCCCGACTTAAGATCAATCTTTCAGAACACTCGAGCTCCCTTCATTTGATCAAACAAGTCATCTATCCTCGACAAAGGATAATGGTTCTTTACCATCATCTTATTCAACTATTAGTAGTCAATGCACAAATGAAAAAAACCATCCTTCTTCTTCACAAAGATGACTAGTGCACCCCATGGGGATACACTAGGACAAATATGGCCCTTGGCCAATAATTTCTCCAACTACAATTTGAGCTCACTAAACTCCTAAGTAGTCATGAGGTAAGGAGCTCATGAAATTGACTCCACTCCTGGTACAAGATTGATCTAAAAATCAATGTCATGCTATGGTGGCATACCTGGAATCTCATAAGGAAACACATCTACATACTCATGAAGGAGTGGGTGATCACCAAGTGTCACCATATGACCCTTAGCTTCCTCAAGATCACTGAGAGACATAAGAAACAACTGTCAACCCTTCTACACACTCCACTTCAGCTGATTAGCTGAGATCATACAAAGTGAGACCAATCTCTAGACTCTCAATAGTTCCACCTGCCCACCTGTGTCATCAACACATTGTACCACCTTATGATGGGAATTGATATTTTCTTGATGGGCAGCTAGCCAATCCATACCCAACATAATGTCATATGATCCTAGAGGTAGAATACATAAATCAACTATGGTTGTGAAGGTTCCCAAATTCAAACAACAACTCTTAACCAATGAGTTAATAGCCACTTTGGAACCTGTGGCTAACTCAATTTGCCACCTATCAACCTAACGCATTACCACTAGCCCACATCATTGAACAAGAGATGGTGAAATAAAAGAATTGGAAGCACCAAAGTCAAACAAAACTAAAGTTGAAATTCCATGTAACATACTTGTAGCTTTGACTACTATACCTTGATGCTCAACTTGATAGTTGTCACCCATTGCAAAGACTCTATGATTTTGACCTGCATCTCCTACAATAGGCTCAAATATCATTGCGCCCTTACCAAGTCTTGTAGATAGTTTGATGGAGCACTCAAAAGATCTGTGGCCAAGCTACCCACAAGAGTAACAGTTCCCTGAAAAACCAAAACTTGTTCCACGACCACCCTGACTAGTACTAGGGTAAGGTGCACTACCCCTGCTAGAATTCTGTTGAACACTCTGTAGAGGATGATCCTATTGATATTTTTGCCCTCAATTCTGGTTATCTGCTTTCTTTCCTGAGGTACTAGAAGACTGTCCACCCTTTCGCCAAAAATTTTTCTTACTCTTACCATGATAACCACCCTAAGAGGGTTCTAGCTAGGCCTGACCCTTCCTTGAGGATTGAGAATATTCTGTATCCTACCTTGAATTCTTTGCACTTTGGTTTTGGGAACTAGATCTATTACTAAAACCTCTAGCCAAATTTTCCTCAGCAATACATGCCTTCTCTACAATGAGAACAAGAGTCCTAGGTTGATGCATATGAACTGCTCCAATGAGGAAATCCTTAAGGCCTTAGATAAAATGATGAGCTAAGAGTAAATAATCAATATGGAAATATGATAAACTAAATAGTATAGCAATAATGCATCTATGGTACCAAATCCAAGTATAACATCCGACCCTTAGGTAATCACAAAATACATATAATAAGAGTATCAAGTATCTGTCAAATCAAAATACACAAGGTACAACTTGCAAACATGAGAGGCACTACATCCTCCCCCACTAGCATATGTTTACTCCTAGAAGCCAGCAAAAAGGTAGGGGTACAATCCCCTCAATCATGAAGCATCCTCCCAAGTTATAGAGGTCTCATCGCTTGGGTCCCATTAGACCCTTACCTGCTCTATGTCCCAATCTCATAAGGTCAGCCTCTAGTGTTGTAGGATATGAATGTGCTCCAAAGTAAGCTACCCATCTACTACCTACAAAGCATCCCAATAAAGAACATGCATCACATCCAAAATATAATATCTCAACATAGAAACATGAAAAACATCGTGGATGCACGATAGGCTAGGTGGCAATGCTAGTCGATAAGAAACAAGACCAATCCTCTCAAGGATTTGAAATGGTTCAAAAAAATGTGGTGTCAACTTAGAGCCTTTCCCATAATGGATGGGGCTCTTCCTTGGACACACTCTCAAAAACACCCTACCACCAACAGAAAAGTGACAATCCAACCTATGGGCATCTGTATACTTTTTTTGCCTATCTTGAGCAGTAACCAAATGCTCCCCAATGTGAACAACCTGCTACTCCATATTCTAAAGCATCTCTAGACCCAAAAGAACTCGGTCCTCTAAATGATCCCAACTCAAAGGGGTACAACATGGTCTACCATACAAGGCCTGAAAAGGTGACATGCCAAGAGAACTATGATACCCTTTATTGTATGCAAACTAAACAAGGTACAAATAGTTCTCCCACTTCACTTACCTATCCATAACATACATGCAAAGCATATCCTCTAGAATCTAATTCACTCTCTTAGTCTAGCCATCAATCTTTAGGTGATAAGCTAAACTAAAATTGAGTTGCACGCCCAAAGCATGCTAGAGAGATGTCCACAGTGCAGAAGTAAACACTAGATCTCTATCTAAAATAATCCAACAAGGAATCCCATGCAAATGAACAATATCTACCAAGAAAACATGTGCTACATAAGAAGATGTGTAGGATGCTCTCATGGGTGAAAAATGTGCTACCTTGGACAACTTGTCCACTGTCACCATGATACAATCATATCTCTACAATGACATAGGCAACCCTATGATAAAATCAATAGATATCATATCCCACTTCCACTTTGGAATGGTATGTGGCTGTAAAAGACCCATCGGATGTTGATGCTCTACCTTCACTCTTTGGCACTCAAGGCATCTAGCAACAAAATCAGCAACATCGCATCTCATCCCTACCCAAAAGTATAACTATTTGAGATCGGTATGCATCTTCTTAACACCAGGATGTGTGGAATACGGTGCATGATGTGCTTTAGAAAAAACCAAAGTATGAAGATCACTCAACACAAGTACATAGATATGCCCCATGTGAGTAGTACTCCATTAGACTCAAGCATATAACCTAAAAACCTCCCCTCAAGGGTACATCCAGACTCAATCTCTACCCTCACCTTTTGATACCAAGTGTCACTATGAAACACCTCCAAGATGTGGCCTCACAAATCCACTCCTAATGACATCACTAATACCTCATGTTGCTTTCTGCTCAAAGCATATGTGATGACATTCTCCTTCCCTTTAATGTAATGAACATCAAATTCAAACTCACACAAGAACTCCATCCAACGATGTTGTCATGCATTCAAGTTTGGTTGAGTAAAGATATAGTGCAAGCTCTTATGATCACTATGCAACTCAAGCCTACATACCAAAAGAAAATATCTCCAACAGATAAGGGTATGCACTATAGCAATGAGTTTGAAATCATGAGTGGGGTAGTTAAGCTCATGGTCCTTGAGTTTTCTATACTCATATGCACCCACACCTTCCAAAGAAGCATCTATGCAAACCATGAAATCACCTATGCGATTAGGTACTACAAGGACTGGTGCATAGGTCAAACACTCCTTAAGAGCATTAAATGTTTCTTCACATAGGTCTGACCAAACAAACTTCTTCCCTTTCCTCTAAAGAGAAGTGATGGGATGGGCTACTCATGAGAAATCCTTCACGAAGTGATGGTAGTAACCCAATAATCCCATGAAACTACATTATTCTAAGACATTAGTGGGTACTAGCCAATCCATGATTACATGAATCTTCTCTAGATCCACTACAATTCCATCATCAATGATGATATGTCCCAAATACTTCACCTTAGACTAGAAGAACCTACATTTACTCAAGTTTCCATACAATGGATGGTCTCTCAAGCATTGCAATACTTGATGTAAATGGACTTCATGCTCCTCTACAGTCCTTGAATAGATCAATATGTCATCTAGGAATACAATGACAAACTAAATGAGGTAAGTGTAGAATACATTGTTCATCAAAATCATAATACTAATGGCACATTGGTTAACCCAAAGGGTACAACCATGAACTCATAATGCCCATACCATGTACCAAAAGTTGTTCGATGAATGTCAACCTCCTAGATATGGAGTTGATGGTATCTTGACTTAAGATCAATCTTTGAGAATACTCGAGCTCCCTTCATCTGATCAAACAAGTCATCTATCCTCAATAAAGGATAACGATTCTTCACCATCACCTTATTTAGCTGCCAGTAGTCAGTGCACAAATTAAAAGAACCATCCTTCTTCTTTACAAAGATGACCAGTGCACCCCACAAGGATACACTAGGATGAATATGGCCCTTGGCCAATAATTTCTCCAACTACAGTTTGAATTCACTCAACTCCTGAGTAGTCATGCAATAAGGAGCTCATGAAATTGGCTCTGTTGTTGGAACAAGATTGATCCAAAAATCAATGTCATGCTATAGTGGCATACCTAGAATCTCATTAGGAAACACATCTGCATACTCATGAAGGAGTGGGTGATCATCAAGTGTTACTATATGACCCTTGACTTCCTCAAAATCACTGAGAGACATAAGAAACAACTACCATCCCTTCTACACACTCTACTTTAGTTGATTAGCTGAGATCATATGAAGTGAGACTAGTCTCTAAACTCTCAATGGTTACACCTACCCACCTGTCTCATCAACACAGTGTACCACCTTATGATGACAATCAATATTTGCCTAATGGACAGCTAGTCAGTCCATGCCCAACATAATTTCATATGATCCTAGAGGTAGAATGCATAAATCCACTATGGTGGTGAAGGTTCCCAAATTCAAACAACAACTCCTAACCAATGTGTCAAGAGCCACCTTAGAACTTGTGGGTAACTCAATCTACCACCTATCAACCTGATGCATTGCCACTAGCCCACATTGCTAAACAAGAGATGGTGAAACAAAAGAATTGAAAGCACTAGAGTCAAACAAAACTAAAGTCAAAATACCATGTAACATATCTATAGCCTCAACTACCATACCTTGATGCTCATCTTGACGGTTGTCAACTGTTGCAAAGACTTTGTGATTCTAACTCACATCTCCTACAATAGGCTCAGATCTCGTTGTGCCCTTACTAGGTCCTATAGATGGTTTGATGGAGCACTCAAAAGATCTATGGCCAGGCTTCCCACAAGAGTAACAGTTCCCTAAAAAACTAGAACCTATTCCACAACCACCCTAAGTAGCACTAGGGTAAGGTGCACTACCCCTGCTAGAATTTTGCTAAACACTCTACAGAGGATGATCCTATTGAGATTTTTGCCTTCAATTCTGGTTATCTCCTTTCTTTCCTAAGGTACCATAAGACTGTCCACCCTTTTTCCAAAACTTCTTCTTACTCTTACCATGATAACCACCTTGAGAGGGTTCTAACTAGGCCTTACCCTTCCCTGAGGACTAAGAATACTATGCATCCTACCCTGAATTCTTTACACTTTGGTTCTGGGAACCAGATCTACTACTAAAACCTCTAGCTATATTTTCCTCAACAATATTTGTCTTCTCTACAGTGAGAACAAGAGTCTTAGATTGATGCATACAAACTTCTCCAATGAGGCAATCCTTAAGGCCTTGGATAAAATGATGAGCTAAGAGTAAATCATCATTATTGTAGCATGAATACTACTTAAGTTCAAAGAATCATATTTCATACTGATCCACAGTCATGTTCCCTTGCCAGATTGCATGGAACTCATTAGCATGAGACTCTCTAAACTAAGGAGATAAGAATCTCCCTTGGAAGCTTTGCTCAAAGATCTCCCAAGTGACATCTACAACACTAACCTAAATCTTCTGACTCTCAATATTCCACAAAATGGATGTGTGGTCCCTCAACTGCATAATTGCACAACAGGCCCTCATGTTGGTTGAATATGGATACATGGTGAAGTAGCTCTCCATGTCCAACAACTAAGTCTCAGCCTTGAGGCCACTTCCCTTGCCATCATATAGTGGTGGTCTAGAACTCTGAAGGGACTTTATGATATCCAATCTAATGGAATACTCACTATTGCGGTCTCTACCACCCTGATGATGGCTTCTGCCCATAGGTGGGGTAAGAGAATGCTCACATTCAAGTTCCTCCTCTCTATTCTTAGAGTGATGGGAATCCCCATTATGGGATCCCTCTTCTTGATCATGATCTTGTTGGCACTCCTTAACACAAGGGCCCAACAGAGAAAAAATCTCCTAGAGTATTGGCAACAATACCCCCACGCCATCCTGATTAGTGTAATTACCTCATTCTCCCTCTCCATCTTGACATTCCTCATCATGGTGTTCATTTCTATAGTTACCACTATGGGTACCGCCATGACCACCAGGTCTATTTGTAGGAGGCATCATTGAACAATCAGATCATAAGCATAAGAGTCAAAACCATGAGCGAACAAAAATAGCAAATAATGAAACTAAACAAAGCAATACACAACATCAAACAAAACCATAGTGGAAGCATAACATAGAGATCCTAATGTTTCAACATGGGCTTTGATACCAGATGTAATGCCCCACCCAAAGATCCTTGGAAACAAGGATGAAAAACAAGCAAGATAAAAAAAAAAAATTAAACAGGTGTAAGTGTACATGATAACAACATACATGGATCTCAAAGATCACAATGGAAGACTGAGGAACATCCAAACACCAATGGATCTCCAATGCCACAACTAACCAAACCCACAACCAAGAAAGCACAAGAGATCAACCAAGCTAACAGACAAAAGTTTACTCCAAAAAATTGGCCAAGTTTGAAATCCTGAAGCCCTGAAATTTCCTAGAATCTTTATCTTTGCCTGTAGAGGTTTGGAGCCTATCTCAAATGAATCGTCGCATATATTGAAATATATCTTAAGTATAAGGAATTATTCTTATACTTAAACAATATATTTTAAACCCCAGAGGATTGACTACAAAAACAAAACACAACTAAAATCAAAATGCAACACAAAAGAATTGAAGAACACCGAAGAGGGTATCTGAAACAACTCCCAAAAAGTTTGGGTCTTACCAAAAAGTGCCTACTACCCACCTGCACAAGTTTATACAAAACCCAAGCAATATTTTAATACAACACTGGAAATTATCACATGACATTCCTAAAGAAGGAGGGTGATGCTTTCAGGGACTGGGAAATTCTTCTCTCAAAGGTGTACGATACTTTAAGGGTATCGTGACATAGTTCTTACAAGGAGCTGCAATATTGGAAAGTGTCATACAATATTTCTCCAAGAGGTGAGTGATAGAATCAGGGGACACACAATATAATTTCTAAGGGCGTGTGATACATTTTTGTCTCACACCATGCTAATAAATGATCACCTAAGAAACACTAAGGAGAAAAATAGAGAATAAAACCTCTACATTAGGGATTATCGGATCCACATTTCGAGGCAAGAACACTCAAAATAAATATAAAATAAAGAAAGAACAACAACTAACCATCTCAAAGATAAGAGTAAAAGTATAGAAAGGAAACATCACAGTAACTAAATAATATCACAATGTACAGTGTAATCAACTAAGCACACGGTTCCTCCCAACTGTCAATGCCATCATAAGACCATCGTAAGCCCTAGCCATCCCCCATGCATAACATCCCAAGCCACTAATCAGATTGTTGGTACTATCATAATAGGGACATCACTACTAAAACATGCTAATAACAAAAGCATAAGGAAATCTAACATGCTAGTAGTAAACCATAAGATAAACTTGCACGTAGATAATATCACCTATTGCGTGCTAATCATCATAATAAGGAATGTGTCAAAACTAAAATCATCTACATGATAAAAAAAAATCCCAATGAAAGTACAAATCACAAGAAGTACCAAGTAAAAACATCTAGCAATAGTCACACTAAAACAATAGACCGTCTCTATACACTAGTCCCTAGTAGTGGCGAAGGTAGCTATGCCTCCCAACCACATGGAACCTATAGGTCCACACCCATCATGCTGATGGAGATAATGATCCAACCACAAACACACAAAAAACAACATCGATGGCTAACACACACACCAAGCAGTATGATGATTGAATCCAAGATAAAGACAATGCATAACTACACATCTTGGTCAAACATCTCAATGGGCTGCTATGTAGGGATTGACATCATGGAGAGTTTATTAGCATCGAAGTTGCTCCAAGCTCAAATCACTTGTGGCAACACTCTCAAGGGACTCCCTTGGAACCATCACAGGACTATAGAACTTTTCATTATCTTAAGTTTTATTACCACCCAATGTTTTGTTTAGTTATCACCTATATAAAGCTCCCTCTACCAACCTCCAGTGCCATGAACACTAAGCTGTGAGATAGAAGCCCCCTCCATATGCTACCCTACCCTACCCATGCTCATCCAATGATGAGTGCCCATAGGCATGCAAATTTCCAATCCAACCCCAATTATCAAAACTTCTAAAAAATTCATGAAAGGTTGAGACTCACAAGTCCTTTGACAATCATACATGCATGTACTCATGTGTGGTGCACCACCATCACGAAGATCATAACACAAGGACTAGATGAGAACACAAAGTAGAAAGTCCCTCAACTGAAATAGAATCGAGAGGATGGATGCATCATGCATCCCAATGCAACAAAAAGTGCAAAAGTGGTTTGACGAATATCCCAACTGATCATCCAGGTCCATGAACCACATTGTACCAAGAAAAATCGAGAAATAGGTGGCATGCAAAATGAGGTAAAACCCCCAAATTTTAGAAAAATTCCTAAATTAAAACCCATTTGGCCTTTGGGTGCAAAAACCCCAATAATCAAAAAATAAATGAAATCAAACACTGTATGCAAAAACGGCCAACATAATGGCTCAACACCCCAAAATCTCATTTCAAAAATAGGGAAAACATTCATACCCGACCAACTACAGAAAACAACATACAAAAATGGAGGGGAACACTAGTTCACAACCTCCTAACATATTGCTACAAAAAACAGAAGCTAAAACAGAGCAAAAACAATGAAACGGGAAGGCCCTACTTGACAACAAAAAGGGTAGAAATCAAAACCCACACAATAAAATAAATCACTTGCCAAATCTACTGAAAGTGATAGCAAAGCATAAACTCCCCGAGCCAGATCCAACGAGACTAACGTCGTGAAAAACCCACGCTCACAACTCCCAAAATGAACAGAACAAGAATCCTTCAAAACAGGATTTCTAAAATAGCTCTCAAATTTCTATTTCTTAAAAGTGAGAAGTGAATAATGAATTCACTTTTCCAATACTTATTCATTTTTTTGAGTGAATAGTCAATTGTGGAAAAATAGCTAGCTAGAGTAGTTAAACTCTGAATTAACCCAAATGAAAATAGGTTATTATCTGTAATGGAAATTCACCTAAGGAAAAGCTACTAGAAATTAAATCCAAAAAGATTTAAAACCAGAAAACCCAAAATTATAGAAAATCACATAACATTTTTGTGACAATGCAAACTTCTAAATGCACTGACAAGCTCACTAGTCTAGTCACATAATGTAGATGAGTTCAGATTTACTTTGCTTGACGAAATCACTTGTTGCAGGTACTCTGCTATCGAAAAGTATTAGATCAACAAAGGAAAGGGCATCATAACCATAAAGAGCATGAAAAGGAGGCATACCAATAGACATGTGATGAGATGTATTGTAACAATACTCCCCTAGGTGTAACCATTTCACCCAAGCATGTTGTTGATTTGAAACATAGTTCCTCAAATATCCCTCTATCCATTTATTAACTATCTCTGTTTGTCCATCTGTTTGAGGGTGATAGATAGTACTAGGAGTGAGTTCATTTCTTGCCAAATGAAAGAGCTCCTTCCAAAAAGAGCTGAGGAATCTACTGTCCCGATCACTAACAATGTTTCTAGGCAAGCCATGTAATCTAAAAATTTCCTTGAAGAACAATTCGGCTACTTGTGATGCCTTGAAATCAGATGTGATAGGAAAGATATGTGCATACTTAGTTAGTCTATCTACCACCACATATATGCAATCCTTACCTTGAACCTCAGGCAACCCAGTGATGAAGTCCATGGAAATACTTTCCCATTTTTGTTCAGGAATAGGAAGTGGCTACAACAACCCTGCAGGAAAATTTTTCTCACTCTTGCTTTGTTGGCATACCATACATTCCTTAATGTGTTTAAGGACATCCTCCTTCATACCCTTCCATGAAAACTACTCTCAAATTTGCCTGTACATCTTGAAGTATCCCCTGATGACCAGCCAAAGGTGTGTCATGAAAGGCCCTCAATATCCTCTCCTTAGTTTTTGATCCTAGCACTAAGAAGATCTTGTTCTTGTAATAAATCAATTTGTCAACAACCTTGTACCTTTTATCATCCACTAACTTATCCAAAATCTTGGTGGCAAAGGAATCTTTAGCATACTCTGAAATTATGGAGACTTTTCAATCAGCAAAGATAGATGTTAAGGAACACAAAGTGGGCTTTCTTGAGAGAGCATCAGCAACCACATTATTCTTTCCTTTCATGTATTCAATATCAAAATCATAAGCTTGCAATTTGCTTACCCATTTTTGTTGACGATCATTCAAATCCCTTTGGTTCAAGAAGAACCTGAGGCTATTATGGTCTGTCTTTACAATGAATCTCCCACATACCAAATATTGTCTATACTTATGAAGTGCATGCATGATTGCCAACATTTCCTTATCATAGATGGAGTAACCTTTCTCTGATTGATTTAATTTTCTACTCTCGAATGCTATTGGATGTCCCCTTTGAGTTAGGACAGCCCCTATACCTTCTCCAGAAGCATCACATTCAACAACAAAAACTAAAGAGAAATCTGGAATTGCAAGCACAGGGCATGAACTCATTACCTCCTTAAGCTTATCAAATGTTTTTTGTGCCTCTTCTGTCCAAACAAAAGCTCCTTTCTTTGTCAAATCAGTCAAGGGGGCAGCAAGCTGAGAAAATCCCTTGGAAAATCTCCTATAGTAGCTACACAACCCGAAGAAACCTCTCAACTGTGTAAGATTAGTGGGTGGACGCCAATCCAAAATTACCTGAATTTTTTGTTGACCAACCTGTACTCCTTTAGAAATTATAATATGTCCCAAATATAGGATCTGTGTCAAACCAAACTCACATTTAGATAGCTTAGCATAGAAGGATTGCTGCTCCAAGATTCCCAAAACAGTGTCTATGTGCTTTAGATGCTCTTCCCATGTTTTACTGTAAATCAAGATATCATCAAAAAATACCAAAACCAATTTTTGAAGATGCTGGTTGAATACCTTATTCATACAAGATTGGAATGTTGCAGGTGCATTAGTGAGGCCAAATGACATAACAAGAAATTCAAAGTGCCCATAGTGACATCTAAAAGCAGTCTTTTCCACATCTTCACTCCTCATTCGGATTTGATGGTACCCTGATCTTAAGTCAATTTTTGAGAAGTATACAACACCATGTAACTCATCAATGAGTTCATCTATGTGTGGTATGGGATACCTATTTTTTATGGTCTTCTTGTTTAGAGCCCTGTAGTCTATACACATTCTCATTGTACCATCCTTTTTCTTGACAAGTACCACAGATGATGCAAATGGACTAGAGCTAGGCCTTATGAATCCTATGTCCAGGAGTTCTTTAATAGTTTTTTCAATTTCTTCCTTATAACCTCTTGGATGGTGGTATGGGGTTGTTATAACTGGTTTGGCACCCTATTCTAACTCTATAACATGCTCAAAACCTCTATCTGGTGGTAATCCTGGAGGCAAGTCATTGAAAACTATACTATGCTTATCAAGAATATTTGGAATTTCAAAATGGAAATTACCTTGATTCTTTGGAGAGCTTGTTGGATGGATTATGACTCCTACTGCCCATGCTACTTGTCCTCTTCGAAAAGTCCTCTCCATCCTCTTTGCAGAGACCACCTTAGGTGCTCCATTCGGTAAGCCTCTCAATATGACTTCTTTCCCATTGGAATGAAATTTAAACTCCATAGTTTGATGGTTCATGTAATAGCCTCCAATAGAGTGCAACCATTGAACACCCAATACAAGATCTGTCTCCCCAATACCAACCACATAGAAGTCATCACAGAACTCATAATCTTCTAAGGTCATCTTGAGTTGGTTCACCACCCATGTGCCAGGCATAGTGAATCCATCAGCTACAGTAACATTGAATCCCTCAAAATCTTTTGCTTTAAGCCCTCTTTTCATGACAAATCCCTCATCAATAAAATTGTGAGTTGCCCCACTATCAAGAAGAACTGTCAACCTTTGCCCTGCTAGTACCCCTCGAATTTGAAAGGGATGGTATCTTGGGACTCTTGATAATGCTGCTAAAGTGCCATCCTTGCTGATTTCTTTTTCTTTCTCTTCTTCTACCTCCTCCTTAGTGTCATGAAATTCCTCATGCTCATCTGAATTAGATTCTGAAGCAACTTCAATATAGTGCACTTGACCTTTCCCCAAACATCTGTGTCCTAGAACCCATGGCTCTCTACAAGTAAAACAAAGCTTCTTCCTTCGTATTTCACTCCTAGTCTCTTCATCTACCTTCTTTTTTGCCACATTTATCACATCTTTTGGTGGTAGTGTTGGGAAAGTCTTTTTCTGAAAATTTCCCTTATGTTGCCAAAGATTTGGGGGTTTTTGATTTGTGACTGGTTTCATAGGCATGCAAGTTTCAAGTTGCAAGCTTCTTTTGATAGCTTCCTGTAAGGTTGAGGGTGAGAAAGCCTTAACCAAACCCTTAACAAAATCTTCTAAACCATCAAGAAAAAGATAAAAAATCCTCTTTTCACTCATATTAGGTACCATAATAGCCACTTTTTGAAACTCTTCTATATACTGATTAACTGATTTGGTTTGCTTCAACTTTGACAATTCTTTAAAGTACTCTTCATCATCCTTGAGGTCAAATCTATCTATCATTCTTTGACTGAAATTATCAAATGTAGTTACCTGATCATGACCTTGAGTAGTCATTCCATGATACCACCAATCATAGGCTGCATCTTCCAAGTGTAGACTTGCAAATTGAATAGCATCACTCTCCTTCATGGGGTTAAGTGTGAAGAAAGTCTGTAATTTTTGTAGCCATGCTCTAGCTGAAAGTTTATTTGTTCCATCAAAAGTAGGTGCTGTAAACTTGCTTATTTTATTTTTGAGCTCTCTTCCACTTATTTCATGCTCCCTCCTATTCTCTTTCTTGGGCATCAAAGTGTTTATTATATCCACATATTCTCTAAAAGGAATCGAACTGCGAAAGTCATCATCTAAGCCATTCTAAGTAGCTCTTAATGCAATCAAGTTACCTGTAACCTCTTCCACGAGATTAAGGGCTAGATTTAGTATTGGTGGCTCATCTGTAGGCAAGAAAATAGTTTTGGTTGATTTAGATGGTGTGGATTTCAAATTTCTTGGCTCCTCTGAAGTGCTCCCTTTCTCATTAATAGATGCAACTCCTTGCAATTTTTCTGTCAATATTCGCAAAGCCTCTCTAATTTCTACCAAACTATCCACTATTTACTTCTGAGTATTTTGGATATCTTGGAAGAATTTCTTTGCCATCTCATCTAGACCAGCCATACTTTTCCCTTCCTTGGATTTTGTACTTTTACTTTCAACTGGAGGTTTGATCAAAATTTATTTATTCTTTTCTTGCTGCAAATATCTTTTTTCTCTTTCACTTAGTTTCATGCAACCATAAATTTTGACATGCAGTTGATTAGAAGCAACATGCAACCACCAAATTCACCAAGAACTAACATGAAAATGATTAGAAGTAGCATGAAACAATAAATTTTGACATGCAGCTGATTAGAAGCAACATGCAACCATAAATTATGACATGCAAGATTTGGGTAGTTATCAAAACTGACATGCAAACTTCTACAAACCCTCAGGCTCACAAGATCATAGCTCTGATACCACTGAAATGTCCCTTTTCTGATTTTATATGATATTTCAACCCTCTAATCAGATTTTCAAAACCAAACAACCAATATTACAAAGATCCACCAATTTCTCAATAAACCCCAAATCGGGTATGTCCGAAATAGTGCCAAAAACTTCACAACTTCACATATTATTAATAAATTTGAAAGTAGAAATTTTAATAGAAATTTTAGCTTCATAACAGCCTACAAAATGACATTTTCAGATCTATATAGCATTTACACAACAGCTCCCAAACGTAGGACAAAAACCATGCTCATCGGGCTCTCGAAATTAACACAAAATGCCCGGAAACACCACAAAAACACTAATAATCTATCTCAGAAGTTTAACCATGTCCCAATACATATATTCAGCCTTATTTTAACATATTAAAGTCTTAAACAAAGAAGCAACCCAAACTGATATGAAATACTCAACCGAAAACACCAAACTCTTACAAAAAAACACACTCGAAAACCCACAAATTTGCACTGTTCAACACAAGGGAAAACTTTGCATGAGCTTGCACATGAAATGGCTTCAAACTCCCATCCTTAGCCTTCCTGGAAACCTACAAACTCCCATCCTTGGGTCTCCTTCTCCACAAGTTTGGTAGCCTTTGAAGAACAACAAAGCAATAAGCGAAAATCAAGTTCTAGAATAAGCCCAAAGTGCCTCCAAACCCCTTAAAAGAGGGCATAATCCTAACTCACGTCTAAGAGGGGTTAATAAAATATAATTTAATAATAATTTTTATTTATTAGTCCATTGGTTTCCAAAGATTAGCCCTTTTTTCCGAAACTTCACCTTTTTGGAGCCTGCCTGCCTTAGCAAAGTTTATTATTTTTAAATATTTGAAAAGGGGACATGACATTAACTGCATCCAAGGCCCATTGAGACATGTCAGCTAGGCACTTTCTTGCATTATAGTTAGCAAGGTGCTAGCTGTGCATGTGGGGATGTGTCTGTGTGACACGTGTCCCACATGCCATGTTAGCATCTCATTTTTTGTGCCCAGCTGGAAACTCCTCCCTGCCACTTGTCACAATTTGGTTTGTCTATCAAATCAAGTTAGCATTCTTGGGCATTCATATTTTGGTTCAAGATTTTACTCTTCCCTTCCACTAGCCGATTGGGACCTATGCACTAGCTTTGTGGCTTCGAAAAGATGTTGTCTTTTAAGACATTACATTTAGTGTGTGCTTGCATATTTAAAGAACTAACAGCTTCATCACCCACCCAATGTGGGATTAAAATTTTGGAAGCATTCCTCTTACTTTGTTGCACCTTCTCTTTCTTTGCTCACTATAGCTAGCTTAGCCTCGGCATTCCCATTGGTAAAGATGACACTCCTGTATTGATCACCCACATCGGGGCCTTGTCCAAAAACTTGAGTACCATCATGATTGAACCAGAAAACATTTAATAAATGCTCATATTTAATCAAATTTGGATCATATTCAACCTAGAGAGCTTTAGCATGATCTCCTAAAAATGTATACTCAGGATTAAGCTTGGTTCCTCTGCTATAACTAGTAATGGTTTGAATCACACCTAGCACACATCCAAAGGTGGCCTCTCCTCTACAAAAGCTACCATGAGAAAATACTACAATATTATACTATTAATCCTTCATCTTCATAGCCTTATTTCCCAAATTTCCTCCTACATCAATTCTTGTAATGCTTGATGTCGCATATGAATTTGCTTTGTTGTTTAAAACTATGCTCTACTTCATCACACATGGGTGACTCCCCTCATAACATGTCACCTCCTCCAAATGGCTCCCTACTTGCATGGTGTTTTTTGAACTCACAATGCCCCTGCTACTCATTGAAGTGGCTTACAATGTGTCTTCTTCACTATTTGGCTTGAAATGTCCAACTTGGTAGCTCCAAATTATCCTCCTCCATGCATTTGGAGATCCTGGCTTCAAAATCCTTTTCATACATTGCCCTCTTCATTTGGAAGAAGTAACTTTTTTCCGCTATCTTCATAATTCTTCTTTTAGCTTGCAAATGGTTTTAAAAGAAAAATCTATGGATGGGTAAATCACAATGTTACATCCACTGCTCACATGGTGTGTTTTTTTCTTTAAAGAACTTCATCCAACCAAAGCTTGAACATTTTCATTTGTTGATTCTGGTCATCTGGGACCCTTCCCTTGTACTGGTCTTAATTCCTCTCATGAAGCTTTATTTCTCTATACTCTCCTTCTTCATCATGTTTTGACCTCTACTTTTCCCCTTTTCACAAAATGTACTATCACTCCTAACCAGTCCACACGACTCTTTCATAGTACAAGATAAGGCGGCAAAAGCTCTTTCCACAAATAGTGCCTTCTGAGTTTTCTGATCCTTGTTCCAAAAGACTCCTCTCTTTATAAATCCCAAGATTTGTAGTTTTTATCTCTTGAATCTTTTTCCTCATCCATAGCTATTGGAGCAAACATTGGAGGCTGATAGATACATGCTATAGAAATTTTTGATTACCTATACATGACACTAGCTAGGACTTGATTTTTCATCTGATAATCTGAATTACAAGAGCACTCTTATATAATGTTATTATTGATGGTGGGGCACTCTTATCATAAGCTTGATTATAGAAGCTTATGATGCATCATAAAACTTTCTATAAGCTTTATTATCTACGGCTTTGATAATCTTTTTCCTTGTCCATAGATACCCTCACCATCCTGAGCAACCGGATCCAACTTAGAGATAAGCATATTTGGATTTGCCCTATATTTTAATGCATCTTCTGGATGAATATTGAAATTGCCTTCATTTTTACTAGCAATTACTTGTGCAAAAACATTAGAATCCACCCTTGAAAGCTTCTCAATTAGATACTGATGTTTTTTTATCAATTGGTCATATCTTCTCGAAGAATAACCTAATTTCAACAAGATAATTTTTTGTTGGGGGTCCTTGAATGGAAGAGCCTTCTACTTTCCAAAGCAATTAGTACATAATAGATTGAAAAAAACTCAAAAGCAATAGATACTTCACATCTAGGTAGCTGATACCATCTTTTGTGCTATAATAATCACAAGGTAGCTTTCTCTAGTAAGGGACCTATGTTCCATCCTCAAGGTCTCTATTCCATCCTCAAGGTTGATGTCTTTAGGGGTGTGATTCTCATAGCTGCAAGAATATCTTCTGATCATAATGCTCTTCCTTGTTAGTTGTAAACCCCAAATGCTCCACAGAATGATCTTTATTATAATACTATTAACCACCACCTTTCTAATCAATCAAATGCAATCAGTCAGACCCCCAAAAGTGGGTCCGACTAAAAAAAAATTGTTTCTAAACAACTGAACTAAAAAATTAAATCATTCATCCTCTGGCACTAATTTGAAGCAAAACCAACCACTAATCTATCATTCAAAACTCATTTTATCACGTTATTTAAACTTGTCAACTTTGTGCTAGGAGGTCCTTTGATTGGCTTTAATAACTAACCCACACCTCTGATCGGGCTCTGAAATCAAACATACTAATTATGTGCTCTGCATATTCCTACCATGTCAAATCTCATCTCATGAAAAATTCTTGGTCAAAAGATATTGACTAATGAAGTTTCCCTTTTAGAATTATCTACAAGAAAACATGTCAGAAAACAACAAATCGTGTTTGTATTTGATTTTAAAAATTAGGAAAACTGACACTTGGGGGCACAAAATTGGGATGTTGGTTCAATGTCATGAGGAAAATATAAATCTATGATTTGGGCTCATGATGAATAACAACACACAAATGGAAAGAGCTCAAAGTGGGCTACTTAGAATTTGCAGACTAAAACACTAGTAGAAAAGTAGTTTTTTGCAAATGGAATTGACCTGGGAATGTGTGCAAATGAATTTGTCAAGATTCGAAAATTGGCACACTTAAAGTAGTTTTAAAGTAAAACACATTTGTACAATCCATTCGATCTCACCTATCATAGATTTCAAGTTATAACATCCCAAATAGGGGTACTGACTAAATTGCCTTTCTTGACACCAGTAAAAAATCAGAAATTGCATTTGGAATTGTGTTTGAAAACTAATCAAATGGATTCTTCATAAGCTTAAATTTGAAACATAGCAAGTCTCTAACCTCTAAAATGTAGCACAAAAGGAATTTTAGCATTTAGGTCAACTGGATCAAAATTATAACAAGTCAAATAGGGCTTTCCAGAATTTTGAGCAATTCAAATCAACATGACATCAATAAATGACCACTTTGAGTGATTCAAAACCTAGTCAAATAGATTTGAAAAGACTCAAAATCTAATACATAGGGTCTCTAGTATGGACATTAAATACTCCCAAAGCAGCAAGCCATGAAACATTATTGGGTGCAAGACATTCAATTACCAACAAGGCCTCTTGTCATTGTTTGACACAAGTGAAAATGTAGATTTGACAATTGCTCAAAACAGGACTTCACGGAATGGCTCAAAATGAAAATTTAACATCATGGAACAAGTGGACACACTAAATGGAAGGTGTTAGAAACATTAAACACCTGTTATGCTTCAAATGGGTAGCCAAGTACATATGCATCAAAAAGCATTTATAGGGCTTGATTTCTCAATGGTATTTAAAATTTGGGCTTCAATTTTGAGTCCCAACAAGACTAAAGCATAACTTGTTAAGTGTTGGACAGCTTATAGCCAAAGGTTACCAATTACAGTTTGGTAATGACACATGCATCATCAAGGACAAGGAAGGAAAATTGCTTGGTACTAGCACAAGAACTAGAGGTATTGTATTTTAGTTAAACACCACTGAAATTACATGTTTAGTAGCTAAAGTTGACAATAGTTGGCTATGGCACGAAAGATTTTGTCACGTAAACTTTGATAACATTGTGAAAGAAAGTAATACACTTGGTGTGAGAGACTTACCTAAGATCACTAAGCCAACTGACATTATTTGTAAGGAATGTACCTTGGCTAAGAAAAAGAAAGTTTCATTTCCTAGCAAGCAGTTTGGTACTACACAATAGCTGGAATTAGTTCATACAGATTTGAGTGGTCCCACAAGAACAAGAGGATTATATGGAGAAAAGTATTTTATGATTTTTGTTGATGATTTTACCAGAATGATATGGGTAGCTTTTCTTAAGGAAAAATTAGAGGCATTTGAGAAATTGAGGATATTCAAGAACAAAGTAGAGAATGAATCTGGAGTTAAAATCAAGAGCTTAAGATTTGACAAAGAAGGAGAATTCAATATCTACTATAAAGAACATGGAATCAGGAGACAGCTATCTTCAACCCATACACCTAAGTAGAATGGGATTGTTGAAAGAAGAAATAGATCAATTTTTGAAGTAGCAAGAGCTATGTTATTTTAAAATGATGTACCAAAGACTTTCTAGAGAGAAGTAGTCAATACAATAGTATACACTTTGAATAGAGTATATATTAGAAAAGGTATGGAGAAAACACCCTATGAGTTATGGTTTGGATATTCACCATCAGTCAAATATTTTAGAATATTTGGGAGAAAATGCTACATCAAAAGAGATGATGATATTGATAAGTTTTATCCTAGGAGCGATGAAGGTATGTTTCTTGGCTATTCATTAAAAAGTAAAGCTTACAGATGTTTCAACTATAGAACAAAAACTATATTAGAATGCGTAAAAGTGAGAATAGATGAAAAGTTTTGCCACCAAAGAGAAAGTGATGGATTATAACTCTGATGGAGATTACTATTCTGGGATGACCAATAGACGTAATGAATTGTTTCTCAAGACTAACAATGACTTGCAGAATAATGTACAAACTAAAGAAATAAGAGAAGAATAGAGCACAATACCTAAAATAAGAGTTGAAGAAGCAACTCCTACCACAAATTAAAATATGATAAGAAAGCATCCTATTGATCAGATAATGGGAAGTAAAGAAAAAGGAGTAATGACAAGAAGTAGAATCAATGAAGAACTATGCCTAATATCTCAAGTAGAACCAAAAAGCATAGATGAAGCAATCAAGGATGATCATTGGATGAAAGAAATGAAAGAAGAACTTCAATAGATAATAAAGAATGACACATGGGAACTAGTCCTTGGACCCAAGGACAAAAATGTGATTGGCACAAAATGGGTAGTTAGAAACAAAATGAATGAACAAGGAGAAGTATCAAGAAACAAAGCAAGACTAGTATGCAAAGGCTATTCTCAACAAGAAGGAATTGACTATGAGGAAACATATGCTCTTGTCCCAAGAATGGAAGTAGTCAGAATGTTCTTAGCATATGCAGCAAATAAAAACTTCAAGGTACATCAGATGGATGTTAAGTCAGTGTTCTTAAATGGAGAACTTGAAGAAGATGTTTATATTGAGCCCCACAAGGTTTTCCTTTGACAAAAGAGAAGGATATGGTTTGCAAATTAAAGAAAGTCTTGTATGGAATAAAGTAAGCACATAGAACCTGGTATGCAAGGTTAGATAAATACTTAACAAAGCTTGGATTTGCTAAAGGAACAATAGATAGCAAAATGGTATGTTGATAATCATTGTATTTGTTGATAATATCATTTTTGGAGGAAATGATGAAGCCAGTAATAAATTCTCTAAACATATGAAGAATGAATTTGAGATGAGCATGATAGGAGAAATGAAATTTTTCTTAGGATTAAAAATTTTTCAAAACAAAGAAGGAATATTTATTTCTCATACCACGTATTTTGAAAGATTTTCTAAAAAGATTTGGACTAGAAAATTGTGAACCTGCTAGAACTCCTATGGTAACTGGTCATAAGTTATCAAGCAAGAATGAGACACCTACTGTTGAATAAAAAAAGTATAGATCTATGATTGGAGGATTGCAGTATCTAACTCATAGTAGACCTGATATAGCAAATGTAGTTGGAATTGTGGCAAGATTTTAGGCTGATCCTAAACAATATCACTACACAGTAGTAAAAAGGATATTTAAATATTTGAAAGGGACATTTGATTATAGCATTTGGTATGATAGAAGTAATGATTTTACCCTTTTCACTTATATTGATACTGATTGGGCTAGAGATACGGATGATAGAAAAAGCACAAGTGGAGGAGCATTCTTTCTTGGTGGAAGATTGGTTTCCTGGCTAAGTAAGAAATAAGATTGCACTTCACAAAGTACTGCAGAGGTAGAATATGTTGTAGTAGCAAACAACTATGATCAATTTATATGGATGAAGTAGATGATGAAGGATATTGGAATTACATTCAAAGAACCTGTTATTATTTACTGTGATAAGACAAGCATAGTTAACATGTCTAAGAATCATGTTTTGCATTCTAAGACTAAGCACATCTCTGTAAAGTATCATGTGTTGAAAGAGAAAGTTGCAAAAAAATAAATTAGATAGAAGTGCATTAACACTAAGGAATAGATTGCACACATTTTCACAAAAGGCCTTACCAAAGGATACATTTGAGTACCTAAGAGGTATGCTTGGGGTTATGCCCCTACCTATTTTAAAATAAAAGATGCAAAAGTGCATCAGTTCAGGGAACAAAGCACCATTGATAGATTGAACTAAATGTTGATGCTTCCTCAATGGGGGAGTATCTGTGATGAACAAAGCCAGAAAAGGACTCTTGGTAATTGGTTAATGGTATACAATAGTGTCTTTAGATACTTGAGTTGTTTATCAATTTATATACAAAGTTGTAAAGCAACAGACAGGCTTGTGGTTGTGCTAATAAATTATTGGATGTTCAAGAAAATTGAACCATTTATGTACTATGTTTGACATTGATGTCAATGGGGGAGAAGTATGACATGAAAAAAATTGTATGATGGGGGAGAAGTATTGTAATAAAGGATTTGCATAAAGCAAGATTTGATTGATGAAGAGGATTTGAAAAGAGTTGTTGGTATTCTTTGAACTAGATGTTTTTTTATCTATGCTACCATCAATGCCAAAGCAGGAGATTGTTTGCATGAATGTTGATGCTATGGGGGAGCATTGTAGAACATTGATATGATGTATTTATAACTATGTTTGTCATTGATGACAACATAGTAATAAATTTGTAAAAGACTGACAAAGAAATAGACTATGATTTATGTATTGAGAACATTATATTACTTATCTAATGATGCGCAGTTACTAGCATATACTACATTGTGTATTTGTTACAAGGGTAAGTGCACAGAACCTGAATTGATACTGTACAGAAGATATGGTTGATCTACATAGAACCATATGGAAATAGAGTACTAGGAAAATAGTTCCTATTGCATGATTGCTATAGTTCGTTACAATTGTAGTAAAGGGTTACACAATGAACTAGAGATACTTTACTAACTATTGATGACATTAGAGAGTGTGCATGTACAAAAGTCGCACATGTGAAAGCTTGTGTATGACTATGAGCTAACAGGATTTATTAAATGTGTATTTCATTTAATTAACATGTGGAAAGTCGACTCAAGGATTTATTATTAAGCATGGTATAAAGGAAAGATTTTTTTTCCTTTTTTTACATATAGATGAGAAAAGAAGACTTACAAATTAATAAGAAGAAAAGTGATACAAAAGCATAGTGATCTACCTATGCTTGTAAGTGACCTTAAGGGTTATTATTACTAAGCTCAGAGCTCTAGATCTGATTGCATGATCTGAAGTTGAAGGAGTCTGACGTACTGGATAGAGGAAGAAGTGGAAAGTTGTTACACATCTATTGTTTTGAAAGGAATAGTACTGCAATTAATTGGATAGTGGGTTCATTGATCTTATCTTGAATCTATTTGGATAGTGGGTTTAGTTTCCTTCTACAACTCCTAATAGGTTGGAATCTCCTAACAGGGATTCAAAGTCTCCTAATAGGGACTCTTTTTAATAAATGTTGTAATAGACTCCTAACAGGGTCCATCCTCTAACAAGGAATATTCATATTAGTATATCATTTTGTGGACATCATTCCCACCAGGGTATTCCCTCTGAACAAGGGTTTCCTTAGTCAACATATCTGGTGTAATTGTTTATATGCATCTATTTATGGTTTTTTTTTACTTTAGTTGAATGGTCAAGATTGTTTAAGAGGATAAATGTTTTAAACTATCATATAACTGATTCAACCCCCCCCACCCCCCCTCTCAATTATATTAGTGGACTGTTGTTTCTAACACTATGTCTATTGAGTCAATTCCTATAACACATGAGCATGAATCCATATCTCATATTTAAAATTTTAATTTTCATCTTTACAATGATTTTATATTATTCCATATGAGATGAATAACATAAGTTTGTGCAACATGTTATTCTATGGTATTTGGATGTATTAGATATGCCATTAATTCATAAGTTGCACTTTGGGAATAAAAGGAACATCTCTAGAGCACATTAAAAAATTTAAACCTATAGCTAAATCTTGGTTTTGATTAATTAATCTAACCACTTTTTTCTCATTTTGGAGACCAAGATTCAATTCTCTCCAAGAATATATTAGTATTAAAGGAGCATATTTGAGTCATATCATTATTAGGTAGTGACACTATTTGGTATTCCCACAACTGAAAAAGCTAGCAAAAATGACAACTAATAAGTAGTTTCTTTATAGGAAGAATCAAGAGAGTAAGAGTGTTCAAGCTATAGCAGTGAAGGATGAGGAAATCTAATGAGGAAGGTGGCAAGGAGAGGATCTCAATTTACAAGGGATTTTTTGGAAGAGAATGAATTTAAGAAGATAAAATGACATTCAATTCCTAAGAGCCTTATAAGAGGATAAATAAATTAAAATAAAAAGAGAAGCATTTAAGTCATAGAAGCACCATAGGGCCCAAAGGAGTTAGTATTTATGATTTAATTGCAAGAGTATCTATACAATTAGTAAATGATTTGTTAAAGTAGTAACTTTAGCAAATGAACACTATAGGATTTAGATTCCATTAAAAACCCTTCATAAATTTAGGGTTAGGGTACCAACGGAATTTTTTTCACAAAAGTTTGTACCCTTGCCTAAACTTTTTACCTAAAGGCAACCTTGTGAAACATGGAAACAATCTCCAAGTTGTGGGACTTGAATAGTGAGATTGAGTCTCTAGAGAACGTCAACTTCCTTGCTATCAAGGCACACCTAGCTACTTCTTAAGAGGAAAAGGGAGAAGGAATGCATGAAATCAAACTACCTAATCTAATCTAGAGGAGGTGATGTGCCAAAATAGTATGTTCAACCTTATCTCTACCTAACAATACATTATTGATCAATATAATCTAAAAATACATTGATTCAACCTTTGTTTTAATCCAAAAAAAACACATGCAAATCAGGAACCAAATGAGATGTTATAAGGAAGGAACTTCACTTTATAACATTCAAGGGTGAAATAGATATTTTCATATAGATTGAAGAATGAAAATGATACATCAACAAAGGCAAGAAGGTTTTGTAGTTATATTAATGGGAGAATGAGGTATAGAAGAGAAATATATTCACTCATAGACAAAAGAAAATTATCGTAGCAGAGCATAGAATACAATGCTATAGAATCAAAGAAAACATCGACCCTAAGATGGGTTACAAAACTTGCTTTTACAGTTCAAGCATAACTAAGATAGCTTCTGCCCTAAGGTAAAGCTCATCTACTACTATTGAGATTTCAAAGAACAATCACTGTAATTTTGGGAAGATTTTATCTTGGTACACATTTGGATGTAGGAAATCATATCTTTTAGACCAATCTAAGCCCTGAGAAGATAGAAATAGTGACCATTAACACTGTAACTAGGTAGATGGATAAACCAGACAGTGATGGAGTGTTACTTGCATCAAATAGGCATGGCAAATGCAAAAGTAGTGGCAAATGATCAAAGATCAATTCTGCCATTAAAGAGTTGCTTCATTCATTCTCAACATGCCAAATTAGATATATCAACAAGTCACAAAAAGTTAGCCATCGCCCTGTACCCTTCTTGCAATTTTATTAGTCATAGACCCTCCTACATTTTCTAGCTCAGACAAGTGAAATACCTTTGTCATGGTCAACCCAAGAACTTATGATCTTATGATTGTTAATGAAGTCAAAACCTTTCATATCATCTTTAGCTGAGAAATGGCCTTTATGATCTTACAATCATTAATGCTTCATCTAGTCGTGGATCCCATTTTCTCTTTCCTTTCAATCTCACAATCCTACAATCACACAAACACAAGACAACACCTTGGCATAGCATCGGCATCAAGTATTCAGACCCCTATGATCTTTCGATCATCCCCTTGTCATGTTATTAGAACTTCACTTTACTTTGAGATCTTACAATGTTGTGACAACATCTGCCTCATAGCTTAAAAACTCCATCCATTTTCCCTTGAGATCTTACGATCTTCTACCTATCATATGGTTGTGGGTCCTTTATAATTCTTTGATCACATGATCTTACAATGCCTTGATAGACTAACTATCATAATATTGTGTCTTTAATCTTTTACACTCGCAATCTCACAATAATAAACTTATCATGAAATTGGAACCTCTCTTTTCTTGTGCTACAACCTTATGATCAATTTTCTATCATAATATTGAAAGATCTCCTTGCCTTCTTCCTCAATGGAATGCATGTCAGTTGAATGAGTCAACCCTTATTCGATGAATTATCCCTTTGAAATTGACTCTTGTGATGCTATGACAACAAGAATTAAAAATATTGGGCCCACCCGGACATGTGTCCAATTCTTGTATTCTCGCTTTAGTTAAACACCATGTACCTTTAGAAAGTGTGTATATGCTAGCTATTAACCCTAGAAGATCTCATGGTGAAGACCAAAATTGATACTACTCTTGATTCTTGCAATGTTGCAACTTGGATCCTTGAAGTTTTTTGAAGGAATATATTGATTCAAATATATTTGCATCATTTGATGAAAAATTCCTTCAAAATAAATGAAACAAGTTGTCTTCATACCTTGCGATGATGTGACTATTGAAACTCAAATGCTATCACTACCAATCGCACCATCGTGACTTAAAGCTTAACCACATCCTTGATACCTATAACTATGTGAAGACCAACCTTTAACCATGATTGCCCAGTCATAACCACAAACAATTTCCTTTATTTAACTTTGGTAAGCCATGACCAAAGAAATCACTACTTTTCCACCTTAAACATGGTTTACCTTTGACTCCATGCGATAGTGCAAACAAAGGAGATTGCTACTTCACAGCTTTAACCCTAGGTCAACCTTAAGTACTTTCAATGGAATGATGACACTGAAATTGACTATGAATTTGACCATTGCATCATCGAAACTTGAAACATTGAAGCATTATCAATTGAGTGATATCGATTGAAAGAAAAGGTCCTCACTCCATGAGATTATTTTACCTTCTAATGATGCAATGAAGAGATCATAATTGGGACCCATCTAGACACATGGTAGCTCATCATATTCCTATAATGGCTAAAGTTTGAGTATCTTTAAAATGTAAGAATATGATAGTCATTGATCCATTTAGATCTGACGATCACAATAAAAATGAAGCCCCTTGCATAGTTTAGTACACTCAAGCAATCAGATTAAGCCACCCTATCAATTTCTTGACATATTCTTCATTTTGGGGCCCACATACTAAATCTAGTCCCACTTGTCCACATGACAGTTGCTCACTTCCTTGCTTTAGTCAACTATTGTGCATCTTCAAAAAGAGTGCATATGCCAACCATTGATCTTGGAAGATCTAACTATCAAGAAGATGTGCACCCTCTCTAATGTTCTTTGTGTAAACTTGACCATTTCATGACCTACAACCATGTGAAAAAGATAAGTCACGACCTTGCCATTATTAACTAGATGCTAGCATAAAATGTTATGAAGTTGTACGGCTATATCTTTAACCGCGTTGCCCCATTGGAACTATCAAATGATCTTCACCATTAACTGTTGTGAATGAGTGAAAGCTATTAGATTAACTACCATCGCACCATCATGACTTAACCTCTTAACTTTATTATTATCTCTACAATGATGCACTCCATATGTATTGCTACTTCGAAGCCTTACCCTAATTATCCCTTGGCCTCCTATGGACATGCAAACACAAGCCATCACCATTTCGCTACATTGACCCTAGGTTCCCCTTAACTTGGTGTGAACCTGTGAATAAGCAAAATCGATGCTTTAGAGCTTGATTACTTACCCCACCATTAACCTTGATGATCATGTGAATCACTAGAGATGACTATTGTGTTAGAAATATAGGATAGGCTAGGTTACTAAGAGGGGAGGGGTGAATTAGGAACCAATAAAACTTAATCTTATTTCACCAATTAATCCTTCATATATACTATGATCTAATTGCATGCATGAAAGAATTGAAGCAATAAAAAATTCATGACACTTGGACACAAGATATGGTGATCTAGAACCTTCCAAATAGAAATTAAAACTAAGGTGGGGATGATACCCACAAGCTTTAGTACTACAATATAAAGTTGGTTAGTTAAGGCTTACAATTGATCACTTCTAATGATCTTCCCGGTTAGGAGCAATAAGGACTACTAGGTCCACCTTATGAAAGGATTTGCAAAACATATAATGAAGTATGCACTCAATAAAGAGATTTGCAACTTGAGATATAAATTGAATCACTTGGTTGACACTCCATGGCTCAGTCAACACTAACACTATGAGCTCAGTATAAATTGAATCACTTAGTTAACACTCTTTGGCTCGGTCAACACTAGATTCACATCACTGACACTGTGAGCTCGATAGACACTAGAGACCACAGTTTACACTATGTAACTCAGTTAATACTATGAAGCTCAGTTTGCACTATCACCGATCAACTCGGTAGATAATACTCGATGTGAACTAAATGTAGATTCTAAAACTTGGTACCAACTATAGAACTTAGTAACAACTATATTACTTGGTAGTAATTATAGCACTTGGTTAACACTACAAACTAAAAGATATGCTCGGTAGCAACTTAACCAATTGACTAAGTGTGAGTCACTAATGAACAAAGCTCACCTTATAAATGTAAGCATGCTAAGGTTTGATCGCAACCTCACAACCTTATTATTCTTAAGCCCTTAACTACCTACAAAGGTGAGATGACTATAGAGATAATTGTTTTGTGTGCTCACAGCTTCTTTGATGGTTAAGTGCAAATGACCTACAATCATGCAAACAAGGGTAGTCACAAGGTCACAACTTGAAACCCCTCACGTATATAACATGAAAATATAAAGAAGGTCAAGACTTAGGGATAAAGGGAAAAGACAAATTTTTACGTATCCCTATTATGCATGCATGGAAATTTAAATTTAAATAATTCAAATCTGACTATTAGACATGATGTCACCCTAAAAATTTAATTTTTTTCGGGGGGGGGCGCAAAAATGGCTAACAGGATCCTCCCAAAAATTAACATAAAATGACATTATGGGGAATAGAACTACAATTTATATATCCTCCATATGGTTCATACATGTTTGTGTAAGTTTTCTTTAAATCTACATGTAAAACTACTAGGTTAATCAAACCAAAGGTCTAATATAGGTTATGTTAACCCTATAGATCTACCAAATCTCTTTATTTCATTTTTAAACATCGTATATCAAACACCAAACTTGGAAAGATTTATAAATGATCATTTTAACAATTTAGATGCATGCACCAAAATCAAATTTAAGATGATAGGGATCAAAGCCATATTGTTCAAGCTTTAAACTCACTTCTTTTCAATTTTTTATAAGGTTTGAGACATCGGACATCAATAAAATCTAATTTATGTATGTTAACAATAAGTTTTTGTTAGTGTAAATAATTATTATTTAAACTTTACTTAATTTTACTTAGGATAAATATATTATTTTATTATTTCTTAGGTTAGACACTTAGGATTTTGTGTACTCATATGAGTTGTCATGTTGACAACACAAGAGTAAGCAACTCTATTTTAGCACATGGTGTCTATAACACTGGAGTATGCATAATCAACTGAGTTGTCATGTTGACAACACAGTTGTTCATACTCTTAATTAAGCACATGGTGTCTACAACATAATTTTATGTGACACACCTTTGTAGGCTTATCCTCTCATCATCGCACTAACTCCTATGCTTAATGCAGGATAATCCACTCCTAGTGGACATGTGCTTGGTTGTAAGACTTATCAGTGTGCTAACTCCTAGACATTCCAAAAGAATTCTAGAGGCCTTTATATATAGGCACTCCTATTGTACACACCAATCAATCAATACAATATCAAATTGAATATCATATTTTTATTCTAATCATACTCTGTTGGTCTATTTTGTGCTAGTTATTGTGCTTCTTGGTCTTGGGTGATTTTGCCCTAAGGAAAATTGTTACATGGTATCAGAGCCATAGAGGCATCATTTCATATCCATTGGAGACCACTCTTGCTTCACCTCTCTTAGGACACCTCAATTCAGATCTAGAGTATCCATAGCTATTAGGAGCATCTAGAGCCAATGTAACACCCCACTCAGGAACTCAAGAGAAATAAACCTAACATGTTACAATGTTTACTAAACTATTTTTTTTTTAAATTTTGAACAACATCAAGATAACATTAATGTGAAAGCAATATAAACATACACATCAAATACACACAATCTATTATAGATATAGTTTCAATTCCTCAAGGGTTCCTTTGCATTGAGTCACATTTAAGAAGTTTAAATTAATTAGTTTAAGTTTCAAGTACAATGTCTCCTGAACATACAAAAATAATAGATACATAATCACATAAGCAAAGCATAAGTATAACTAATGAAAGTACATCCAATTAATAACATCCATTTCACATGTCCCAAGGTATGTGAGAATAGATACAATTCATCAGAATACATTATAGCATTATTACATCAATTGAAAAAAAGTCTCTGAGATAAGAAATAAGAATGATAAAGGTACATCTTCTACAATGAACATCCATCAACTGGCAATGTGAGGGAAAACCCAAATGGTAAGAAGACACTACCTCTCGACCGTGTGGTTACCTAATCAGGCTTCCACTCCCACCGTGTAGGAAAGATAATGAACGATCCACATACGACTAATGAAACATAAAAAATTCCTAGGCATGGAATTCCTAATAGCCAAAACTACCTCAAAGGTAACACATGCTACTCAAGAAGATAACATAATCCAAAAAGAAAGAACACTCAATCCAATACCAACACCACCTAACCAACATCATACATGAACCAAGTATAAATTGAAAACCAAGATCATAAGA
This sequence comes from Cupressus sempervirens, assembly GCA_028749045.1. NCBI lineage: Eukaryota > Viridiplantae > Streptophyta > Pinopsida > Cupressales > Cupressaceae > Cupressus > Cupressus sempervirens. The sequence continues at coordinate 128,538,677 of CM053786.1, read as the reverse complement.
TAAAGTCAATGAAAGATATTCACCTCAAGTCAAGAACCACATGTCAAAAGTACATCATTCATGAATCACCAATCATCATCAATGAAAGTAAATAACCCTAATAAACACATCAAACAATAAGTACACCACCAGAGGTACAAAAAATATATAGAGGAGACTTAGGCTACATACTAGGGAGTGTCATCACATGGTCAACTACTTGAGTTACCCTAGACTGATCTCTTAATAGACCCCAGACCCTCAAGCATTGAGTTACCCTAGAGTGGTTACTCTGAACCCCGGACCCTCAACATGACACATGCGGAACTAGAAACCCCTCTCAAGAAGATGAGGCAACCAGTTATACTCTCATCCCATTCCCATCCTTAGTCTATACAAGAACTCAAGGCATAGGCAAGGAAAATATCTCTAACTTATCTTTTTAGTATGTTTCCCCCAAAAATATTAATTACTAGACTATCACTTATTACATAACTTACAATAGGTTACCCTAGCACTAACCACTTTGGGTCTTGGACCCATACTGCAAGCCACTCCCAAAGACATGTACCTAGACAACCTCTCCTAAGATCATAAAACACAGTTGTGTCCCATACCACAACACCCATAATGATCAAACTCAATTTCTTAACAAGCAACCCAAAAACAAGTTGGTTCTCCAAACCCAAGTACACATAAATGTTTTACAAGTAAATCTTGTAAATATAATTTTCAATTTGAATCACAAGACACATCATGACATCCAGCCACATAAATGGTATAGACTAGTCGACATCTAATCAACCCCAAAACCCTCAAAGCATAGACAATACAAGAAAAATAGTACAGTTTCATAGTTTGGGCTTGATTTGAAAATACACAATTGGGTTAAAATAAAGTTTCAATTTTGTGTTCAATGTAAGTTTTCAAGTGGAAGAAACTCTATTACCCTATAGGCTAACCCATGCATTTGTTTAAAAATAAAGATTTACCCCCATATCTTGAAATCAATTTTCTAAAAAATTAGTAAGAGTATATTATATATTTGTTTAAACTTGCTCAAATAAATTTATATTGCTTTCTGATAAGTTAATTTGTATTTCTACTAAGTTGGAATTGAATAATCTTCAACAAATTTTTAAAAAAAAAGGTCTCCTATTTAGTTAATGTTTATAATAAATTAAATTTAATTAAAATAAATAATTAACTATCAATATATCATTTAATTATTTATCTTAAATTTACTTTAGGTAAATTAATAACTTTTAAATAACATTAATTATTTATTATAAATTTAAAACTTTTAATAAACCTTATTTAATAAAAATAATATTAAATAATTTATAATAATTAATAATTAAAAACTTTTAATAATATTAATTTTAATTAACATGAAAAAAAATCTTTTAAAAATAATAATTAAAAGAGTGTATTCTTTTTAAGTCCATCGGCTTACCACTAAATGTGGTCGTCGGCAACAGAGTACATTGCGATAGCAATCGTACCTATTGTGTCAGCAGCAAAGTACACTACAATAGCGGTGAAGGTAAAAAAGAGAGGGGAGGTATGTCCCTACCCCATTCAAATGAAAAAAAAAATTCAAAACTTATGTGTGTATATATATATATATATAAATATGTTTTATAAATTTTTATTTATATAAAATTTAATAAAACCAATACGCTCCCTTCTCATAAACTTTATATATATATATATATATATATATATATATATATATATATATATATATATATATATATATATATATATAAACAATTGCCATTAAATCTGATAGCGGAAACACCAACAACCATCCAAATTTCCAAATTAAATTTCCTTTTTAATCTCAAATCCTCTCCAGATTTAACTACGATTTACTTTTACCTACAAATGGAGTTTTTGATTGATTTATTTTTCTTCCAACTCTAATATACAGATGAGATACAACACAATATCACAAAGTTCATAACTAGAGAGTGAAAGATTCATACAAAGATACCTAGATATTTAATTAAAGATACCCAGAAATTTGATTAAAGATACCCAGAAATTTGATTTAACAATCACAAAGAAGACAAGATTATCTAAATAAGATAATTCTACTGGGTGAATGAAAACTCAAGAACCTACCTAGTTCTAATGCTAATACTCTATTACCTAGATGAAAATTCCTACTGCAAGCAAAATCCTTCAAACCATGAAAAATTCCCTTCTATTCCAAACCCTCCGAGTTGCTCTCCAAAACCTGTGTGTGCCATAATGACCCAAAAAGCCTTTAATATAAACTCTAATTACCTTTTAGGGTTTGTGTCTCCACCAGTTCTAAATTACAATTATTTTATTTAATTATTTCTTTCATGCACAATTAGTTTGCTTTTTAATTAAAATATTATTTTATTATTCCTTTCATGCACGTCAAATGAATTGTTAAATTACTTTATTTAATTTTCCACTTGACTTCACTTTTATTTAATTTATTAGCTTTTAAATCTCATGCGCACTTTATTAAAATATCTTTATTAAGTTCACATATTTTATCTTTTTAATTAATTTCCTATATTTTAATCTCATGCATGCATCATGCGAACTTAAAACTTTTCATAAATTAATATCTATCTCTTTTTTAAATATTTTCAAATTTTAATTGATAAAATATTTATCAACTTAAATAATAATGATATTTAGCATTTATTTAAAAATGAACTCTAAATATATTATTATTAAATTAAATAAATATTATCATGTTCTAAAATTTAAACTTATAACTTTTATCGTCGAACTCAATTCTTTTTATTTAATTAATTTCTCCATTAATTAAATATGATTAAATATTAAAATGTCATAATAATTTTCCATTAAATTAAATCATTAATTTAATCCTTTAATTAGACTTAATTAATATAAAATTTACCAAAGACTAATAAAACAACATACACACAAAAGACACACACGTTTTAAAAAAAGGTAGACAGTTTGTTACGAGTCCTCCTTACAGGACAAGTATTTTAGGCTATGGTTGGGATTGGACCTAATCATTATCTTCCCATTCTAACCATTTGAGTATTTGTAATTGGGCACGCTCATCCTGGCAATTTAGGGAAGTCAATGCCAAGTACTCGCATCCTGCATAAAAGACAAGCATGTACATGTATATAAATATATCTAAACTAAACAAGCAATGGCAAGGAGTGGTACATCGTGTAGATCCCAATTAGCAAGTGACTATGACTCCCTTCCTTAACCACATCAAACACGTCAGACAGAAAGATAAAATAAACACTCACACCATACACATGCAAGTATGGGGTAAGTATCAAAAAATTCACAAATCTAATCATCAAATGCTTAGGTATAATAATGCATCTCTATCAATACAAACATAATCATCATTAAAGGCATCACGTTAACATTGTTATGAAAGAAACCACATTTACTAATTAGGAATCATCAAGACATCATTAACAACACGTAAAATGAAATCAACTAAGCAATTATAATTGATATATTTGTAATCCAAGTCATGAAATAATATCATAATATTATAAATCCAGTATCTCTAAAACTAATCAATGCATAGAATCGGCCTAATAGAATTTGACAATCAGAACATAAAAGCAAACTAGGTGTGGGCATTACAGCCAAAGCAGAAATCACCATTGCACCTAGAGCATCGATTCAGTGAAAATTGACTATATATTCACCTATGTTGGGCCATAGTCAAATTTGAGGCAAATTTTTTTTGCAAATTGACACCCGAAGGCTTGATTTGCAAATCCGGTATGATCATTTTTAGATCTGCTTAATTTATTTTTGGATCTATATTCATTTTCTCTGCAATTTCCAAATTTGTACTTTCAAATTTTTTTTAGGCCATCAAGCCTGCAAAGAAATTTTTTTTGTAGGAACAGGGTGGTGAAATCTCAGCCCCTACAAAATATTAGGTGGAATATTCTCTATTATTCTGGTAGATTACAATATCAGAAAACCTATTGAATATTTCGTTGCCATCACATCCAACAACTGCACATTTAAATCAACGATAGATTTTCAGCTGATCACAAATTCTGGCATCGGCTTAACAAAATCCGACGAGCACTGCATAAAACTCTAACAGCCTCTTTATTTTAACCCTTGTTAGCTTTGTGTTTTAAACTACCCAATGCTCAATAGCATTGGGCATGTGGGACTAAAAACATCCCTGCCAGAGAAATCCAAATCGTTGGCCTGTTTACTCCCACTGCCAATTGCTAAAACCTACCACTGGCCACGATTTCCCTCGACAATGCTTATTTTCTATTACCAGCTGCTGCAGTGGCAAAGAAGAGAAACGCTATAGGAGGCAACATTGTTGAAAATGTAATAGGGAATTTAATGTTATGTTTTAAATGCTTTTAGTTTTTGAAGTTTGTAATAACATCCTACATGTGGTGGCATACCTAGAGTAGCAGTTCGATAAGCTCTCCAGATATAGCCACCTAGGACCAGGTGTGTGGATCTTAAATTAGAATAGTTTTTTTTTAGTTCGTAGGTGGAGTGTTTAATAATTTTTAGAATCCAATAATAGGTAGTAGGCAGTTTTTGGAATATTCCTGACTTAGAAAACGACTGTCTAATATTGGTAGAAAAAATGTTTCAGATTCTTATGCTTTTTTTGGATAGAAGACATTCTTCTTTTCTAAAATAAGAAGAAAACGTTTCACATCCTTTAATAGGAAAAAGAAAGTCAGTTTTAAGGGTGAGCCAATCGGCTATGTAGGGGAGGAATCAAATTTGGAGAGATATGGAATGTTTTTTTTCATTTTGTCTTTGTGCAAGTTTTCGATGGTCTGAGTTTTGAATGGATTTTTCTTATCTTCTCACTAGAAACAAGTTGATAGTTTGCAGAAGATTTAAAAGTTCTAGTTTTGGGTCGAATTCGGTATGTTTGCAAAAAATTAATCTTAGTGCATGTGTAATATTTCCCAAATGCACCGTTGGATTTTCATGAGCTTTGGATATGTTATTATAGGCCTAATTACGCCCATCTTCACAAGAGGGATTGAAGAGTTTTGATCTGGTTCAAAAGTTATACATGTCTGTTCACAGGTCTATCTAGAGACAACAAGGAGCAATGTTTTGCATAAAAATGTACTCTGATGCGGGGTCAATAGCTAAGGTTTGAACCGTTGGATTTTTCTCAAATTTTTATATGTTGTTTGAAAGCTAGTTATGTCAAATCTCAACGGTTGGATTGATTAAATATTTTTTGGTTCGAAAGTTATTCATGTCTGAGTGCAGGTCTATCCTAAGGCAGCAAGAAGAAAATTTAGGGGATTTATTTTCAAAGTTTTGTTTATTGAATCTGATTTTAGTGTGTGATCCTGAAGGTTGTAGATGCCCCTTGAAGCAACTCAGTTGAGTGACTGATTCCTCCTGAGTTTTCCAAGGTGTGGCTCTGCATCACCAGCCCCCATGATTACTTTCTCTAGCAGCCATACCCATTTCCATCACCGTTGCTCCATATTCTGATGGCATTCTAGCCCCTCCATGTGGAACCCCAACGCCAGTGATTTGTCCACGCAGCATGCCAGCGCAACACCCTATGTCACATCTGACTCAGCCAGTGACTAGCTCCATGTAAGCAGTTGCACAACACCTTTGCAGTCATGTCATCTACCTCCTCTGTAGTGTACGATGACACATCAGCTTTTTTCCTACTATCCGTACATAATTATTATTTACACTTAAGTTTACTTAGGATAAATGCATTATTTTATTATTTCTTAGGTTAGATACTTAGGAGTTTGCGTACTCATATGGGTTTTCATGTTGACAACACAAGAGTAAGAAACTATATTTTAGCACATGGTGTCTACAACACTGGAGTATGCATAATCAACTAAGTTATCATGTTGACAATACAGTTGTTTGCACTCTTAATTAAGCACATGGTGTCTACAACATAATTTTATGTGACACACCTTTGTAGGCTTATCCTCTCATCATCACACTAACTCTTGTGCATAATGGAGGATAATCCACTCCTAGGGAACATGTGCTTGGTTGTAAGACTTATCAGTGTGCTGACTCCTAGACATTCTAGAAGCATTCTAGAGGCCTTTATATATAGGCACTCCTAGTGTACACACCAATCAATCAATACAACATCAAATTGAATTTTATATTGTTATTTTGGTCATACTCTATTGGTCTATTTTGTGCTAGTTATTGTGCTTCTTGGTCTTGGGTGATTTTTTCCTAAGGAAAATTCTTATAGTTTTAGCATTATGTTGACATTTATTTTTCACTGTCCATAGAACCAAACACCTAATTTTTCTCATTTTATTACTATTGATTTATAAATCATACTCTAAAATTAATCTTTTTCTTTTAAATAAGTGCTTGGTAAAATTTTTAATGTAACTAATGATGTTAGCACAATACACCACATAAAAGACTTTTGACATGAAGTTATGAACTTGCGAGGTAAAAAAATGAGGAACCTCATCCCCAGTTATTAGATATAAGGCTTGGAGTCCCAAGTAAAAGTGAGGGTTTGAACTTTGGTGGGTACAAAAACACCACCGCCATAATCAACACACAAAGTCGTGAATCCAAAAATTAATCAAAATCAGCTACAATGAACCATTTACATTCTTTTTCTTCACTAGATTGAACTATTTTTTTATGTAATTTTATTTCTTTATAATTTAAGATAGATATAGAATGGTTTTTCTTGCCACTTAACTAAAAGAAAATTTAAATTTCTACCATTTATAATGTTGAAACCAAGGAATGTTATAAATTATACAAGTTTAAGATTTCCTTTCATAATTGAACAAATTTGAGGAATAGTTTTGTCCTATTTATAATAGTTTAATCAAAAGACAAACTATAATTAAAATGTGTATGCATCCAACATATTATAATTTACTACCTAGTGTGAATCACTACTCATGAAACATAGGTCAATGAGATTGGCTAAAAAACTATAAGAGTTGAGAATGGTGAAATTAGCCCATTTTTTCTTCTTCTCTCTAACATCTATCATAGTATCTTCAAGGGCGTGCATCAGAAAGAAATGAATACAAAAAAATTCCCTATTGTGAAAATGGTTAAACAGAGGGAAATGATAAAAGTAATACACATTGTGTTTACCCTCTAGTTTTAGATACTTCATTATCATCAAATACACATCATCCCAGGGCTTCGAAAGTTTCTCTCTCCTAAAGCCACCATGGTACTAAACAGGAGCCTCATTCTCTCTAAAGAAACAAGACATACTCACCTCATATGCCACCTTCACGATTTTTTTTTCATTTCCTACCCTTCATATCGAAGCTCATCACCATTGCAATAGACTCCTCATTCACCTGAAAAGAAATGCCATTGATAGTCACCTACCTATCCTTCCAGGTAGTGATGAATTGTTGTGAACAATTTTCATCGTATCCATAAATGACCTACATGTAGGGGAAAAACACTCCTTCCTTTAGCATTATCCAGGTGGCCTACCTTTTGGAGAAATCCTCCAACTTTGTGGGATCCAATCTATTAAGGTCCCAACCCATGGAAACTTTCTCCTCAACAAAATCTCCTTCCAAAAGCTTAGTAATTCTCATTTGCACCCAGAAAATTGCCAAGTCAAGCCTAAAAATGGAGCAATTGACAGTTTAAAACTTTCATTTTTTAGTCTTCACAAGCCTCTAAATACAAGAATGTATAGGCTAGTTTGAAATATCATTATAGGGAGTGTGAGGATTTCACATGTAATACCATAATGATCGGCCTTGGTATTAATGAGAACTTTCCCTGTAATCATGCCATAACACCAAACAATAATGATGTTAATTTTAAAGCTAGTATTGTTTATTAATTCACCTTTTCTATGCCCTTTCATGATGCAATCCATATATTTTCCCTTTGTGAGACATCTTGTCAACATTATGGCGACCTTGGCTATCGTAATAATAGCAAGCCTACCAGAAATGTCCATTTTCCAAAGTTGGAAGGTCATTAGACTTAATTTAGCAGGGTCTTTTCCTTGCAAATGAGGGAATTTACATTCTTGGGTAGTGTTTCCGCACTCTTCCAACTTTTTATGTTCACAAAATCAAATCCACACCCAACCAAGGAATCTGCTACCACATTGCCTTCCCTGTAAGTGTGTTGTAAATCATAATGTTCTAGTTTTGTAAGATAATGTCATATGTCTCCTAGTTTGTGTCGTAGGGCCCAACCATGTTGAGCATGGCCATGAATTGAATCAATGATGAATTTAGAGTCCCCCTCAATGGTAAATCTTCTAACCTTCACCTCCACTACAATTTTCAGCCCCCAAAGTAAGGTGGTGGCTTTTGCCACATTGTTGGTTCTATGGCCCAAGTTTCCCAAGTAGGCAACCAACACATCACCCTTTTTGTCACATAGCACACCACCAACTGCTGCAAGCCCCTTACGTTTTGCCCCATCAAAATTCAATTTTACAGTGGGACAAGTGGGGGGAATCCAACATGTATTTTTTTCTAGCAACCATTTTTGAGCTGTCAAAATTATGGAAATTAGGGAGAACATTCCATCTCTCAGCAATATGCTCCTCTTTCCTACTCGGGGGTTCTTGTGGAACTCTAAATTTTGCTGCCATAACATTCTTTGTAATGAGCTTTCCCAGAATCTCTCCCACAACCTCCTCCCCGCTTTCCTCCTCACGAAAGACGTAGTTATTTCTCTCCTTCCAAGTGCCCCAAAAAACATGTCGGGGGAGGAGATTCCAAAGGATTCTGAGGCAGGGGTGGTAGAATGGCCAACTCTAGCTCTCCACAAATTGCTCCATTCCACTGTTCATGACCCAATCCAATGAGAATTTTTTCTAGATGTAGGACTAAACCTTTAGGGTATGCATTCTAGAAAGAGATGGGCAATGCATTCCTCTGCCTCCTTGCATAGATAACATTTGTTGGTAATTGGTAAGCCACACCTTTGAAGGTTATTAGTAGTGAGGATTTTGCCATGCATCACCATCCAGCAAAGGAAGTTCATTTTTGGCAGTAACTGACTAATCCATATCTTTCTCCAACTTATCGAGGTCTAATCATTTTCAAAGATGAGTTGGTAGGGACTTGACTGAGAATCGACCATTTGTTTGCTTATCCCACACCACCTCTTCCGACTAGGCATGCATAGGAAGTACACGGTGTTTGATTAGATCGTCCAACTCTTTGATCAGTGAATCCTCACTATTTGGTATATCCAAAGTGGATAAGCCATTCCATTTCCCGCGATCATCGATATAGTCCACCACCTTCGTCCCCACCATTCCTTTTAGAGATTCCTAGAGGCCACTGAATTTGTTGTTAATGAGAGGTTTCCCCACTATCCAGTTCTCCTCCCAGAATTTGATTCTTTTCCCACTCCCAACCAACCATCTCACACCTTTCCTCAGAAGGGACCTTTTTTGATAATGTTATTCTAGATCTAAGACCCATTAGGCAAATCATTATCAAGGAGGTTATATCTAAAGTGAGTGTTGGCAAGGTACTTAGCCCTCATGATTTTTCCCCAACTGGTCTCATTTTTCACTACTCTCCACCCACTTTTGTGAGTAGAGCCTTATTCATATCAGCAATTCTTCTTATACCTAGTCCCTTCTTATCCTTGGGTTTACACATAGTCTCCCAATTCACAAGACTCCATTTGTTTTTCGCCTCAGTGCCAGACCAAAGGAAGTTCCTTTGCACTCATTTATAATGTTGAAACCAAGGAATGTTATAAATTATACAAGTTTAAGATTTCCTTTCATAATTGAACAAAATTGAGGAATAGTATTGTCCTATTTATAATAGTTTAATCAAAAGACAAACTCTAATTTAAATGTGTATGCATCCAACATATTCTAATTTACTACCTGGTGTGAATCACTACTCATGAAACATAGGTCAATGAATTTGACTAAAAAACTACAAGAGTTGAATGACTTCAATATTACAATATTCTAATTCACTTTTTAAAAAAAAATTAAAAATCTATATAATCCAAATATTTTTATATAAAAAATTGTCACAAGATATGAAATTCTAAATATTGTCAAAACCCACTCACTCACTCACTCTCTTTGGAAATTTAAAAACTTGTAAATATAAAAAAATTAACAAATCCTAGATAAGTCAAAGTCAACTACGCTGATTTTTAAATTTGAAGCTCAGAAATCATGTGAAATCATGAGCAATTATCACCTCCACCGTGCTCTAATGAGTTATGTTGGACGCCTTGTGAAGAACATCAAATATAGTGCCTCATCAATTGTCTATATATATTGATGTGATGTTTATTATTTTAAATTTTTTTCAAATGTAATGAAAACCTATATAAAACGAGAAAGTGCTGAAAGTTACTACAGTTTACCGGGCGTGCAAAATGTTACCCGGGTGAAAAGGCCAAACGCTTTTTTAATTGAAGTCCCGACAAAATTACCCCGCTGGGAAACAGAGGCCTGCGATTACACGTGGAACACTTTTTGGCATGGTCCACCACCACGCATGAAGATTGCACTCATTTAAGTATGATTTTACGGATTATTATGTGCATTATTATTATTATTATATTGGGGAGTTTAATTAAAGCAGGCGATTATTTTTGCTAGTGGACTTTTTGTGGGGGAATCTTTTGTCCCACACAAAGACAAGTTGTATGCCTAGGCATAATCATACCAAAGTCCTTTATATCTAGTCCCTTGTCAGTTTTCTTAAAGTTTAGGGACTTCAATATAAAGGGTCACTTCATGTTTGATCTTCTTGTATAAAAGACAAGAGAGGATATGTAAGGGAGATATATTTGTGTGTTAGTGGAGGTCTAAATGAGTTCTTGAATCTAAATCATTGTATAAAGATTGTTCTCGTGTCATATTAGTCTTAAGGTAATGGTTGAGGGGATTTCAATATGAAGGGTCACTTTATGTTTTTATCTTCTTGTATAAAAGACAAGAGATGCTATTTTGGGGAGACATTTGTGTTTAGTGGAGGTCCAAATGAGTTTTCTCTGTCCAAATCAATGTATAGGGTTGTTTTGGCATCATAGATACAAGAATTTTAGGTCATAAGTGTTGTTGCCTAAACTAGGTGCTAAGATTTATATAATATATCTTATTGGTACCATTGATACGAGATCTTTATGTCATGAAGTTTTGATAATTACATTGGGTGCTGAGGTCAAAATCAATGCATAGGGTTCTATTGGTTCAGAGATACAAGAATCTTAGATTTTAAAGTACGGTTGTCTAAATTAGGTATATTTTTTTAGTCAAGGCCAATGTCTAGGATTTCTATTACTGTTTGGAGACAAGAATCCTAGGCTTAAAGTTTGATTGATTTATCTTTGTACAAAAGAAAACTATAAGTTTCATATTTTTGTATGTTTTTGTATTCATTTAGTTTTTGTTTTGAGATATTATAGTACATAAGTTAACTAAACCTAGTATTTTATCTATCATTTCACCAAATTCATGTAGTATGGCTATGACATAAAGGATAGCTTCAAATCCTTCAATAGTGAAAATAAATCAAGGTGTTTTTGGAAATTTATTTATATTTTTGTCGTGCGTGCCTTAGAACATCTCTTTCCTTTTAGAGGGGATCATATCCACTATCATCAAGTACTAAAACTCATAACACGATGATTTCTTCTTGAGGAAACCCTGGCAAAGTGAAAAACCTAATGGGGATTGAACCCATAAGACAATGCATTGATCTGAAAATGTCCTTGTTAGAGGACATGTGATGAAGGCACAACTTGAGACCAAAATGAACACAAGAGGAAAGGAAAACTTCTATTTTTTGAAGTAAGCTACTACATTCATTACAGTTAAAATAGACCCAACTACATGCCCTGTGGGCTACAATATTATTAGATTCTAGAGAAAACCCCTTCTCTTAGTACATTCTCCCAAACTCCACTAAAAAATGCCTTTTCACCTCAAAGATGGGCCTTAAATAGACTATCATAGGTTTAGAGTTAAGAATTAAATTTACATTTTGACATTTGGTAGTCAACAACAAAAAAAGGTTTTAGAAAAAAAAAAAAAAAAGGGAAGTTGATGCAAAAATAGAACTTTCTAAAAAAGGAGTCCAACTTCTACGAAGCATAACTTTTGATCTGGGACTCTGATTGACAAACCATTTACATTTCTGAAAAGGTCTCTAAGTTTTCTATAACCCCATTGACTTCTTATGGTTGCCCCCCATTTTTGGGGGTCGTACAAGGTCATTTAGTGCCTCAAATCAAACTTTGAAGTATTTCTAAAAGGTCTTCGAGCAACTTAAAATTACAATAATTTTCAAATGTTGAAATAATTTGACTTAATTCTATTTCTAGAGTGCTTGAAATTTCAATGACAACCTTCCATCTAGCTCATGCCCTCTAATTATTCATAATGATGACTCACCAACAAAACAACCCATTTATTTGCATGTATCTCAAGGTCTACCAAAATACTAACTCGACAAAGTAACAATAGAAATATGAGAGTTAGGAATCTTTATTGTGCCCAAATGGGTATCCATAAATGTAAACACATAAAATAAAAACTATCTCTGGACATTATTTTGGGTGATAGAAGATTGCCCTTACATTGTTGGATGCTCCTACATCAAACACCTAGGGTGATTTGAGAAGTGACCCTATCATGTCTCAATTGGTTAAGGAAAACCCAAATTGTCAACCTCCACTTTAGATATCCAAGTTGAGTTTTCCACGTGTCATTATTTCTACTTCATAAGATACTCCTCATACTACTTGTTTCTAGTACTCCTTCTCATATGGCTATCCAAGATTTCTTCAATCTCCTCCTTTTGAGAGGTAGGAATTGGACAATCCTAAAGTATCAATTCCCTGTCTGTACTTCCTTCTTGATACTTTATTAAATCTAAAACATTGAAAGAAAGAGAAATACATATTCCATTAGGAAAGCCTACCACATATGCATTCCCTAAATCACATTTCTTTAAAATCTTGTAGGGGCTAGATTTCTTCATCTTTAGCTTCAGTTCACAACTTTAGTTTGTGGGTGATGTGTAGAAATGAAGTTCAACTCTATCTTCAATTTCTTTCTCAATATTCTCTAACAAATCACAGAAAAATTAATAGCTTGATATAAAACTATACTATTTCGAAGACCATGTAACCTTACTACCTCTTTGAAGAACAAATCTATGATGTGAACCGTAACATGGGTGTTGTGGAAAGGAATGAAATGACCCATCTTCAAAAAACATTTAACCACCATAAATACCAAATTATTTTCTCTTTATGTTATTAGCAAACCAAGAGAAAAATACATAATCATATCTTTCCAAGGATTTGATGAAACAAGAAATGGTTGATAAAGTCCCATGTTTTGACTGATTCCTTTAACTATCTAACACACTTAAAAAATCTACACAAACTTCTTACATCTTGTGATAACTGAGGCCAAAATAATGTTCACTAACAATGACAATGGTCATATCTCAACCAAAGTTTACTATCATTCCTCCACTATGTTTCTCTTTGATAAAGTTCTTCCTCATGAAACTCCTTGGAATGCATAAATGACTCCCTTTGAATAGAATGACATCTCAGATCATGTAGTCTATCCACCTAGTCCTATCTAGAGTAATGGGTTTCTTCCAAGCCTCTCCAAAGTTAGGATCTGTAGGGTACAAAATCTTGAGCTCATTAAACCCAACCATCTCAACCTACATTTCTCTTAGAAATATCTGCCTCCTACTTAATACATTTGCAACCCTATTAGATCGTCCACTTCTACGTTTTAATACAAATGTATAGCTATGCAAGCACTCCACCCATTTCAAGTGCCTATAGTTTAATTTACCATGCCTATTTAGGTACTATAATTAATGTTGATTGGTATATAAAAAAAATTCTTTTGGTAATAGATGATGCCTTCATTTGTTTCATATATGAACTATTGCATAGAATTTACGATCATAACCTAAATACTTCTTTTATGCATCATTTAATTTATCATTGAACTATGCAATAGCCTTACCTTCTTAGCTCAATACAACTCCAATGGCATGACCACTGGCATCACAATCCACTTGGAACACCTTGTTGAAATTAGGAAGTGATAACACAGGTTTCTTTGTTACCTTCTTTATTTGTAATTCAAAACTTCTTGCAACTCCTATAGTCCATTTGAACTCTTTTTTATCCCACCTCATTGTTTTAGTTAGGGATGCACTACTAAAATTTCTAATTTTCCTGTAGAAACTAGCCAAACTATGGAAAAACCTCATCTCAATAGTAGACCTTGGGGTAGGCCATTCTAGGATGACCTCCACCTTATTTAGGTTTATTTTGAGATTATTGGGTGAGACAACAAACCCCAAATTGACTAACTCCCTTCTGAAAAAGATACAATTTTTCAAATTAATCAAAAATTTCTCTTCCCTTAGGTTCTCAAAGACTCTACGAATATGAAAAAAAAGTTTGTCTAGAGCCTTACTAAAAACCAACATATCATCTAAACAAATAATAACAAAATTGCCCATAAATTTCTTCAGTACCTCATTAATAAGTGCTTGATGCATTAGTGATGCAGTGCAAGGTGAAGAATGCTCAAAGGAGATGTCTTAGCCTTAAGCAATTAACCACATAGCAAAAAAAAATAGAAGATATAAGATATGATATCAAACTCAAATTTTTATTCATAAATCAACTAATTACATGCAATGTGTTGGGCTGTAAAGCCTTCCCTTTTACGACCAAATACAAAGCAAGTAATAGTTCTTCAAGATCCCTCAAGATCCAATCCAAATCCTACCTAGTCTAGATTTGTAATAAAACAACACTCTATTAGAAACCTCCAATAAGATCTAAACTTTTGATCGCAAGCCACCAAGAAACCTCCTTGTTTCCCAAGTCGTAGCTACTAGCTCTTCTCAAACTTCGCCCATCTCAGCTACTCCACACTGAACTCTTGAACTACTCCCCTGAATGAATGACTCAAGTCTCCCACTAAACCCCCTTTTTATAACCAACTAAGCCACAAGTCATCCTAAAAAGTTATAAATAAACTAAATTCTTACATTAAATGCATATTTAAGCCACAAATCGGCTCACAACAAACATTAAATATAAACTATTAACCCTCACACTATCCCATGATAACCACATGTAAAAACAAAATACTTAGAACAAGCCCCAAGTTTACAATGTATAACTAACTCAAAATATCGCATAAGAGTATGTGCCCTTAGTGTTGGAATACAAACACCAGGGGGGAGGGGGTGAATCAGTGGTTTAAAATACTTTTCAAAACTTGAAACAATCAAAAGTTATAAAATTTAACGCATGAGAAAGATAGGTAATACATAACAAGGTGACACACTATTTCTATATGGAAAACCATTAGAGTGAAAAACCACTTCGAATCTAAAACTTTATTGGTCTCTTGTGAAAATCTTTTGGAGCTACAACTCTGGGAAACACCAACACCCTATTTTAGAAACATCAATTTCAAGGAACACCAATCCCTTACACTTGAAGCACCAACTTCATGAATATAAGAAACAAAAACTTCCAAAATCAAAAAATGAGATACAAAATGAAAGGATCATCTCTGTTACAATACAAATCATCAATCACTAGTTTCAAATTCTTGTTGAAAACATAATGCAAGATATACTTCTATTTTTCTCTCTTACTGATTCTTTTACATAAAAAATTGCACCAAAGTATACAAGCCTCTTTCAATGAATTTATTAGATGATGACATGTATAATCAAATATATATATTTGAATGCAATAAGATTACTTGAATTAAAGTCTTTCAAACTATCAACTTTCTTGAAGTAATCAACCCTTGTTTCTCCTCAAAACATCAAGTATCCAAATATGTTTTCTTTTTCCATTAAAAGATCTGATCAAATACTAATATGAATGAATAAAGAATCAACATAATACTCTTCTTCTACCTCTAATAAACTTTTGCAATGAAAATCAAATCAAAAATAGGAAATTAGAAACATAAAACATTACCCTCTTCTTTTTTGTTTAAAATCTGCCTACAAATTGTTTGGTCTACAAACAATTTCACATAAATCCTGCAACTTTTGTCAAAACCACCCATTGAGCATTTTAGAGGAATGTATCCTCTACTTATAAACCAAAAAAGTCAACATTTTGGAGGCAGGTACATACCCCAAACTCCAATTAGACCAAAATTGTTAAAACTATCATAACAATTTGTTAACTACTTCTGATAAGCATAGTTTTTTCCTCTTTTCGTACATGTGTTATACAAAAAATAACGGAGACCCATTTTATCTAATTCAATGACCTTTTGAAAAAGGTATGATATTTGGGACCTAACCAATAAAAAATATTGTCGACTTTCACATAGACCAAAACTATTTTTTGTAACCATTTTCTTAACCAATGTGAACATTAAGTGTTAATTATTTAACACTTAAGCGTTTTTCTTGGATATGTTTTGAACAATATTGAAGGACATCAAATAAGATAATTACATGATGTTAACCATACCGTATGCTCATTATAATTGCATGGATGAATTATTGACATCAATGACAATGATCAAAGACCAAATACCAAGGGTTCGACATACTCCCCCTTTGGCATTGATGTCAATACAAACTTTTTCCTATATATCCATGTGTACTTGTATATCCTGTATCTGTATATGTATATCTATGTATACTTTTACATGTACCTATACCTATATCCATGTGTATCTGTACCTATATATCCATCATGGAGTTGTCTTCAACTTCATTTTTCTCCCCCTTTAACATCAATAACAAAGGAGATATGCCAAGGTTTTAGTGTAACAAAAAGATAAGAAAAATATTCTCCCCTTGAAACCTATCACTTATTTATAAAATTATGTAAGAGAAGAGAAGGATAAAATCTCCAATCTTGTTCTTAACCCTTCAAATATGGCTCTTGAAAGAGGTTTTGTAGACGTGTCAACGAACTGATCTAAAAAAGGAAAAAATTCTAATTCAACACTACCATTCAAGAAATGTCCCCTTATGAAATGATAACAAACATTAATGTGCTTGGTGTGTGAATGCATAACTAAATTTTTAGAAATACTGATTGCACTTTGATTATCACAATAGATGGGAATTGGTTTAGACATTGTTACTTTCATATCTGATAAAGTTTGAACCATCCAAAGAACCTGTTGACAATAAGAACATGTGACTATATATTTAGCCTCTGCAATAGAAAGTGTATTAGATTCTTGCTTCTTACTATGCAAGAATACTATCCTGTTACGCAAAAAATATGTTGCTCCTAAAGTACTTTTTCTTTCATCTAGACAACTAGCCCAATTCGAGTCAATATAAGAAACAAATTTGAAATCATCATGTTTAGGATACCAAATTCGAGAATCCAAAGTACCCTAAATATATTTGAAAATTCTTTTAACATCCATACCATGAGATTATTTAGGTGAAGATTCAAATCTTGCAACCAAACATACAACATCCATGATATCAGGCCTTGAAGTCATGAGATATATGGGTAAGTGCAAGAAGTTGGGTCTTACTTTTGGGCAAAAAGTGGAAGCATTTTTCCTATTTTTACAATTTTTTGTCAATCGATGTCAAAATTTGAGGCATTTAGAGATTGAATATAAAAAAAACTTTAGAAATAAAAATTGTAGTGTTTGAAATCTACTTTTTGAATATACAATTTATTTGTGTACCCATATGATAGATTTTTTTTTGGTATGGATCTTTAAAAACCATTTTTTCAAAATACTTGTTTCAAGACCATATCACATACATGTACGAACACCATAATTTGACACAAATAAATGAAAATTTTAAAATCCTTTTAAAGGGAGTTACCTAATACACCTTAGATTGATGATAATATTTTTCCTTGACTTTTTATTGAATACATTTTTTATTATTAATTACTAATGATCTATAAAGGTAAATTTTAAAACCTCTCGTGTATGAACACCATATTTTGATCAAAATTTCACTTTTTTCCAAAATTCTTTTTTGAAAAAAACTTTAAAAGAATTGTATGCAGATTGATGGCATATAAATTAATTTGAGAAAAATCATAGAATAAAAAACTTATTAACGTTTTAGTGAACCTCACTATTTTACATTTAGGTGCCACCATTGATTGAAAAATAATGCAAAAATAGTAAATAATAATAACACTATAAAATTTATATTTATGAAATCAGGATAGTGAGAACTCTAATGTGTTTTTGTTTTGTAAAACAAACTTGATTGGGAAGATCCTCTAAAAATTATAGCAAGGCATGAATTTGTTAGTTCAATGTGTTCGCCAAATCTTTAGAGGTCAAGGCATAGGCTCGGTCTCACCAAGGCTATCTCAAACCAAAATTTGAGGTAGGAGAAAAAAATCTCGTCCCATGTTGTAAGAAATGGGAACCTATTATTTGAAATTCAAAAAATGGGTTTTCGTTTTGAAAAAGTAAAATCAACATTTAAAACTTTTAAAATCCTAATTTTTTTTTGAATTTTTAGAAATGGGTAGTCATTTCTAAAAAAAATATTTTTCCAAAAATGGGTGCCCATTTTTTGAATTTTGGATTGGGCACCCGAGCCTAATACAGGTACCTATTTTTTAAAAATGGGTACCCATTTCTAAAAGAGCATGATCTCAATCCACAAACTTCTATGGAATTGAGACCAACTTCTTACCTCTACCCATAATAAACTACCAATCATGGATCTATAAGTAGTTTGATCAACATCAGGAGAATCATCATTTTTAGTAAGTTTACATCCTATTATCATTGGAGTTCCCATATGCTTACAATCTTCCATATGAAATTTCTTTAACATTTCTTTTGCATACTTAGTTTGGGATAAGAATATACCATTTTCCAATTGAGAAATTTGAAACCCAAGAAAATAGGATAGTTCCCCAAGCATGGACATTTCAAATTTAGATTGTATAAGCTTTGAAAAACCTTGACTTAAAGCATCATCATTGGATCCAAATACTATATCATCAACATAAACAAGAACAATGAGAATATCATCACATGTGCTATAGATGTACAATTTCCTATCACACCACCTCTTTGGAAGCTATTTTGATAACATACTGATCCAACCTAGAATATGAAGCCCTTAGAGCTTGTTTGAAACCATAAAGAGATTTTTTTAGCCTGTAAACATGATTAGGATAGTCTTTGTTTTCAAATCCTTCAGGTCGATCCATATAAACCTCTTCATGAAGATAACTATTAAGAAGTTTTGTTTTAACATCCATTTGATACATTTTGAAGCCCTCGATAGTTGAATATGCAAGAAAGATTCTAATTGCTTCAAGTCTAGCAACTGGTGCAAAAGTTTCATCAAAGTCCACACCTTCTATTTGTGCATAACCCTTACAAACCAATCTAACCTTGTTCCTTGATATCTTTCCATTTTCATCAAATTTACTTCTAAAGACCCATTTAACACCTATTACATTTTTATCTTTAGGTCTAGGCACTAATTCCAAAGTCTTATTCTTTTCAATTTTACTTAGTTCCTCTTTAATAGATTTAACCTAAAACTCATCTATACTAGCTTTGTTATATGATTTGGGTTCAATTTGAGATAACAAACAAAAATTAGCACATTCACTGGATGTAGTTCTTGTTCTTGTTTGAATACATGTATGTTTATCCCCTATAATCTATTCTTGAGGAAGATATTTCTTCAATCTTATTCCTATGGCCTTTATACTTATTGGTTCTGGTGTTTCTATTTGAGGTTTTATCTCTTCTTCATCTTCATCAACTTTATTATCTAATTCTTTCAAATCTTTATCATTGTCTTGTAGGAAAGTATTATCAATTCTTATTTCTTTTTTATCCTGCAGAACTTTATCCACTTTCACATATATGCTTTCAACAATTTTATTCAAACTTTTTATTAAAACATTTGTAAGCTTTACTTTGAGAAGAATATCCCAAGAAGATTCATTAATCACATCTTGAATCAAAGCTTCCTATTTTATCATCAAAATTCTTAACGAAACATCTACTTCTGAAAATTCTAAAATTCTCAATAGAAGCAAGATGTCCATACCATAACTCATAAGGAGTGTGCTTAATTTTTACCCTTAGTTGTGTCTTGTTTAAAATGTACATTGTTGTGTAAATTGCTTCTTTCCAATACTAGTTTGGTACTTTAGATTCATCTAGCATAGTCCTTTCCATTTATTTCTCTTTTCAATTCTTTCTCTCAACAACTTCATTTTGTTGAGGTGTCTTGGATGTTGCATATTGTCTTTTGATGTCATATTTTTCACAATAATCAACAAATTCAGCTGAAGTAAACTCACCATCTTTATCTGATCATAAGAACTTAATCTTCATGTTTGACTCATTTTCAACCATTTTCCTGAAAATCTTAAACTTGTTAAATGCCTCTGACTTATGCTTTAAGAAAGTTACCCATGTCATTCTTCTATAATCATCTATAAAAAGCATGAAATATTTTTCACCATTTAAAGACATTGTCCTTGTAGGACAACATAAATCAATATGTACTAATTGCAATGGTTTAGAAGAAAAATATTCTTTTGAAGGAAAAGATGTCTTTTTTTCTTTACCATGTTGACACCCTTCAAAAATAACATTCTTTGAGTTACTTATAGATGGAATAACTCTTAGTTTATGATGCTTACTAACTTTTACCAAGTTATCAAAATTGAAGTGCACAAGTCTTTTGTGCCATAACCAACTTTCATTCACCTATCCCATAAGGTAAACTATTGACCTTATGGTCAAATAATTTGTCTATTAGTGACTAAACACTTGATACATTGCTACTAAGCTTCATAGTGTAAACCAAGCTATTGTAGTAAAAGTTAAGCTTCATAGAGTAAACCAAGTAGAAAATGGTGTTTACCGAGCTTCTTAGTATTTACCAATATTTGTAGTGTTTATCAAACTTCATAATGTAAACTGAGCTTTACAATGTAAACCAAGCAAGAAGTAGTTTTTACCAAGCTTCATAGTGTAAACTGAGCTAGTCGTGTTAACCAAGCAAAAGAAAGGTAGTATTGGTGGAGTTGTAGTGTCAATCAAGCTCTTCAGTGTCAACTAAGTTCTGCAGTGTTCACAGAGTCATCAGTGGTGACCGAGTTCATGCCTACTCATGAGTGATCAATATGGACCAAGCACTAGTGTCAACCGAGTGCCAGAGCTTGCTGAGTTGACTGTATTGCCAAGTGTCATAATATCACCCAAGTGGTCTTGAAAACCCAAGTGTCAATAGCGAGCCAACTTGATGAAGATTGTTGAATATGATATTTTAGCCAACTCTAGAAGGTAATTATTTGGATTGGTATATATGTAATATATCTTATGTGATCCAAATAAAAGAGTGTAATAAAGAAGCATAAGAAATGAATGTAAATTAGAAGACTAAAGGCTACAAGTAGTATAAGGAAAAGTAGTCTCATCCATCATATTAAGGTGATCATTTCTACATCAAAGGAATCTTAATCAAAAAATTGAGTTACAGAGAAAAGATCAGCTACTAGTTCATCCCAATAGGTGCATCAATCAAATCCTCTAACAAGGTGGACTTAACAGTCTTATGCAGAATCTCCCAACTGGGTGCATACTTCATTGTGTGCTTTAAATCCTTTCACAAGGTGGTTCTAATAGTCCTTATTTCTCCTAATAGGGTAGATCACTAGAAGTGATCAATTGCAAGCCTTAACAAGTTAACTTTATATTACAATAATAAAGCTTGTGGGTCCCCACCCCAGTTTTACTTTCTATTTGGAAGGTTTTTGGGTTACCAAATATTGCGTCAAGTGTTATATTTTATTTCTTTTAGTCTTTCATGCATGCAATTAGATCAAAATAGCTTATAAAGGATTAATTGGTGAATTATAGTTAAAGTTTTATTGGTTCTTGATTCACCCCCCTCTTAGTCACCTGACCCCCATACATTTCTAACAATTGGTATCATAGCATTGGTTTTCACATTAGAAGTTTAGTAGTTTGAGAAAAGGTCAGAGGCAATGAAAGTGTACATACTAGAGAAAGCCATTGAAAATGAAAAGTTAGGTCTGCAAATGACCATGGAATAATTCAAGAAAATGAAGGAGCAACTCTCTCAATCTCTAAAAGGAAGGAAAGATCTAACAAAAAAAAATTAACAATCTCTAAATTGAAGAAATTTGCCAAGATAAAATTTGAGATGAATCTGATGCAGCAATCAAAGATCTAGTTGAAAAGAATCTTACTCTTCATGAGGAAGTCAGAAAGCTAAAAAGAGAACAAGAAATTCAGTGAGCCAGAATGTGTGAAGACATAGAACAAAAGGATAAAAATAAAGAAGAGAAAAGATTGCTAACTAAAAGGATAGAAGAAAAAGATAATGAAATTCAACACCTATCTCTTCAACAAGAAGATTTGATAAGTCAACTCAATTATGCAAATCAAGAACTTATCGACTTGAGGATAGAAAATGCAAGTTTTCATAATGATCTCATCATAGAAAGGGAAACCAATGAAAGGATGATGAAATCTCAAGATAGCATGAATTAGTTTGACAAGAAAAATCAAATCAGGCATAAAGGAAAAGCTAGATAGGGCTATATAGATGAAGGAGAATCATCTTAGCAAAGAGCTTGAAAGAACAAAAGACCTACTTGTAATCATTGTGGAAAGATATGGCATACATCAAAGAAGTGTTGGAGCAATGGCAAATCAAAATTTAGTGGAAAGT
The DNA here is from genome assembly GCA_028749045.1 of Cupressus sempervirens. Classification (NCBI taxonomy): domain Eukaryota; kingdom Viridiplantae; phylum Streptophyta; class Pinopsida; order Cupressales; family Cupressaceae; genus Cupressus; species Cupressus sempervirens. The sequence goes on along the minus strand of CM053786.1, from coordinate 128,515,959 downwards.
GTTATAGTTATAATAAGCTGGGGCATAGAGCAAGTCAATGCACTAAGGAAACCAAGTTTGAAGGAAAATGTTTCAATTGCAACAAAAAAGGGAAAAAATATTTAGAATAAAAGACCAAGAAATGGAACCCAAAAGAACATGGTATGAAATCTATCTTTGGTTGAGATTATAACACATGGTGTACGTTATTGAGGACATTATTTCTAAAGCTACGGGTTTTGACACTAAGGGTATCAACTTCTATCAGGACAAGAAGCTTTTAGAGTGGACGATAGAAGAGTTTGTAGATACAGTTAAGGAGTGCAATAGGCTGGTGAAAATCAGTAATTCATGCTTCAGCCCTAGTTCCATTTCTAGTCCTTGAAGATTTTTCATGCTTCTAGTGATTAAATATCTTACTTTAGATGGCCACTTTACAAAGATATTTGGACACCATTTTATGTTGATTAACCATTTTAGGCATAGAGTTAGGCTTAATCTCCCCGTCTACCTCAAGCAATCATTATATAACACTATTTTAGCCATTCAAAATGATCCTAGGGGTGATCATGTTTGTCATGAGGGGTTAATAGTTCTACTTATGAACCTTTTGAAATCCAAAAAAGTGGATAGACCCTGTCTAAGCATGAAAACTTTAGATTGTGAAATGGAGGGAAGTGAACCGGAGGAGGGTTTTGATGAGGATACAGAGGATGAGGTTGCTAAGGTTTAGGTTAAGAAGAGGAAGAAATGTGATTATGGGAGCTAGTCTAGAAAGAAAAGGAAGAATAAGGAGATTGATTTTGAACAAGACACTAATTGTGAAGAGGAGCACGAAGAGGGTATTAAGAAGAAAGGTATCTTAGGCAAGGTTTCTAAAAGCAAGGGGAAGAATATAGAAAGAGATTATGTTCCTTTTGATGATGAATTCCTAATTAAGAGGATGGAGAGAAAAAGGAAAAATGTGCTTGCTCAAGATATGGATGCAGATTAAGGGTTTAAGGAGGTTGAGTTTGATAGGAACAAACAAGGAGGGAATGAGGATTACCCTATGCATAACAGGGATGAGGAAGACCAGGGGATTTTGAAGGGAACTTTTGGTAACTCAGGCCTTATGAAGAAGGATATTAGCAATTTGTAGTAGCAGATGTAGGATGTCTCAAGAGAATTTGATCAGCTCAGCATGACAGTTAGGGGGGAGAGAACTCTGGGTCAACATATTGACAGACTCTCTGACGTTATTGGAAATGATAAAGAGGTAGAGATTTTGATGAAACATGTTCCACCACTTGAAGCTAAGAACAAAAAAATGGATCAACTAAACAAAGTCTTTCAAAAAAGATTGGATGGTCTAGACAATAGAGTGGGTAATTTGGAGAAAATGGTTAAGAAATTGGCCGATCAAAATTGCACTATCTTGAAGACAGTGGCTAACAACTTTAACACCCTATTGAACAAGCTCAAGCAAGGTAAAGGCTGAGGCTCTAAGGATATGAAAGAGGACCAGGATCCTACAAATTGTACAAGGGATAATTCTAAGAAGAGCAAGGTTGTGGAAGCAAAAGAGTTGGATGACATGAAAGCCTCTGCTGAAAACATGAATATCCTAGCAAACCAAGCAATGAATCTTCTGAAGACATTGTAGCTATCTTGGTGTTCTCTTTTTGCTTTCCCTTTGCTATATTTTTATGCATAGTTGTTTCCTTCTCTCTTAATTTTTTTTTAATCCTACTCTTTTTTAAGTACTCAGGCTTTGTTTCATCTGAGCTACTATGCTCTTGTTTCTATGATACTTTATGCAAGGTTTTGTGTCCTTTAAAACTTATTTTTACGTAATCAAAACACATGGTGTAGATGTAACTTGTGTGATGAGCATGGACATATTGGAACAAATTGTATAAAGACTCATATGAGGAAAAGAGACCCTACAAGGAGATTTTTTGTATGCAAGGAACTTGGACATCTAGCCAAGAGCTATATGAACTGAGCTATAGTTGAATATGAGAAGAAAGAAAAAGATGAAAATATCAGAAGCCAAATGAGATAGTAATGGGTAAAGAAATATCCAAAGAATGCAAGTCAAAGTCATGAAAGTGTTGACACCCAAGTCACCAAGTTGGGTGACTCAACCATTTTAGACTAATTATCCAGGAGATCACTGGAACTATGATTCAAAGGAATAGTCTCATATCAGTTCTAGTAAGCAAGCAAGAATATCCAAATTAGTATTTTAGATGCATTGGGATCACCAAGTTGGATGATAATTGAAGTAATGTGTTATACATTACTGAGAAAGGTCGAGTTTCAAGACCTAACTGAGCAAGGTCGGGTTTCAAGACCTTATCGAGAAAGGTTGGGTTGCAAGACTTAACTGAGCTTGGGTATAGATGGTGAGTTCAAACTCCTAACCGAGTGTTGATGGTGTATACCAAGTTCAAGACCTAACCAAGTGTGTGGTTTGTGAGTTGAAGATTGAAGGTATCCATTGAGTTAATGACTTACCCAAGCATCTTATGCTTGTTGAGTTGAATAGGATGTCAATGAGATGTTTGTCGTAAAATTCATTAATGGAAACTTGAAGACAAATTTTTCTTAAAAGGGAAGATCAGAGTGTCATGTCCCCTTTTCAAATAATTAAAAAAAGAAAATATTTGCTAAGGCAGGCACGCCCAAGAAAGTGAAGTTTCAGAAAAAGGGGGTTAATCTTTGGAAACCGTTGGACTAATAAATGAAAATTATTATTAAAATAAGTTTCATTAACCTCTCTTGGACGTGAGTTATAGTTATGCACTCTTTTAAGGGGTTTGGAGGCATTTTGGGCTCATTCCAGAACTTGATTTTTGCTCATTCTTTGTTATTCTTTAGAGCCTGCCAAACCTGTGGAGAAGGAGACCCAAGAACGGGAGTTTGCAGGTTTCCAAGGAGACCCAAGAATGGGAGTTTGTAGGTTTCCAGGAAGGCTAAGGACGGGAGTTTGAAGCCATTCCATGTGCATGCTCATACAGAGTTTGCCTTTGTGCTGAACAGTGTAGATTTGTGAGTTTTCGGGTGTGTTTTTGTATGAGTTTGGTGTTTACAGTTGAGTATTTCATATCAGTTTGGGTTGCTGCTGTATATCAGACTTTTAAATGTTAAAATAGAGCTTAATATATATATTGGGACGTGATTAAACTTTTGAGATAGATTATTAGTGTTTTTGTGGTGTTTTCGGGCATATTTTGTGCTATTTCGGGAACCCGATGAGCATAGTTTTGGTCCTACATTTTTGAGCTGTTGTGTAAAGGCTATACGGATCTGGAAATGTCAATTTGTAGGCTGTTATGCTGCTGAAAGTTCTGTAAAAAATTCCATTTTCAGATTTATTAATAATTTGTGAAGTTGTGAAGCTTTTAGCACTATTTTCAGCATACCCGATTTGGGGTTTCTTGAGGAATTTGGTGGATCTTTGGGATATTAGTTGTTTGATTTTAAAGATCTGATTTGAGGCTTGAAATACCATGAAAAATCAGAAAAGGGACATTTCAGTGGTATCAGAGCCATGATCTTGCCAGCCTGAGGGTTTGTAGAAGTTGTAGGTCAGTTTTGACAACTACCCAGATCTTGCATGTCAGTTTTGACAACTACCCAGATTTTGCATGTCATAATTTATGGTTGCATGTTTCTTCTAAATAGATGCATGTTAAAATTTATGGTTACATTCTACTTCTAATCATTTTCATGTTAGTTCTTGGTGAATTTGGTGGTTGTAGAAGTTTGCATTTCTGTTTTGACAACTACCCAGATTTTGCATGTCATAATTTGGTGGTTGCATGTTGATTCTAATCAGTTGCATGTCCAAATCTATGGTTTCATGCTACTTCTAATCATTTTCATGTTAGTTCTTGGTGAATTTGGTGGTTGTAAAATTTGCATGTCAGTTTTGACAACTACCCAGATCTTGCATGTCATAATTTGGTGGTTGCATGTTGCTTCTAATCAGTTGCATGTCCAAATCTATGGTTGCATGCTACTTCTAATCATTTGCATGTTAGTTCTTGGTGCTTGAAGAAGTTATATCCTATTGGGGTTACACTCTACTTTATCCAGAATGGACAGGTATAGTACAGAGTCTCAGAGGGAACGATCTTGGACAATTGATAGCCAGAGTCAAAATAGTAGAAAGGATGGTTATTTAGACATTCGAGATAAACTTATGAAAATAAGCCATGACATGTCTAAACAGTTTCTTGAGCACCACCGTATAAATGACATGTTATCTGACCTAGCTAAGGTGGATAAGTTGACTGTATTTCTATTTGGCAGATTTTCTCACAGGACAGATGACACAATTCCCAAGAACTTGCATGAGGAGTTTGAGAAACTAGCTGATAGCTAGGTAGAGGTCTCAGATTCTACTCTGCCACAGGAGGTGGTGGGAAAGGATATCACACAGATTGATAGTAACAGTCAACTTGATACTCAAATTGAGACAATTGTTTACAGGTCGTCAAAGGGTGATGCCACAGGTATTCAAGATGGTATAGTTACAACAGGCAGTGACTATAGTGTAGTGGGTTCAGATGATGATTATGAGGATGTTGTTGTGCAAGATGGTGAGATACCTGGTAGAGATGAGCAGACATTGAGCATTCATGACTTTGCTGAGAAAGAGTACCAGGCACAGTTAGATGCTTCATCACATGAGGTTGAGGCTGGTAGTACTTCACATGATTTGTCCAGCCAGCTGAAGGTGAACCAAGATAGTATTGTGACTTCATTATCTCATCATGACAGGTATGTGGAGTTAGTTGGTATTGGTCATATTACTCAGGTGAGGAGTTTGCTTGAGTTACCAGTTGATTCTAGTTTACGGATATGGACTCGAGATTGTTATATTGGCATTTGGGATTCAGTTGACTGGAGATCTTTAACACTTTTTGGTAGCAGCGTTTGTTTGGGTGCTATCATGGATTTGATTAGCAGATTACACGGTGTTGTCTTTTCTTGTGCCAGTATCTTGTTTGATGTTGGTATTAGTTTTTATACACCAATGTTGGGCTTTGTTCATATATCCAGTCGACCATACTTGCTGGAATGTGTTGATGATATTTCATATTTGGCAGTGTGTATAGATGAGTCCCAGGATCATATTGGCATTGATGACATCCAGGAGGATGCAGTGGGCAATTTTGAAGACTTAGTTTCCTTGGGTATAGAGGAGTTGGACAGCAATGCTAATGTTTTTGATACTCTGTATGTTGATATGAGCTTTAGATTTGATTCACAGGATATGGATGGTAATACTCTAGAGACTAGTAACTTTGAGGACGCTCCTTCAGACAGTGCATCAGAGGAGGTTTGTAGGAGACAGTCAAGCCAGTTCCATCATGTGTCTAATCAGTTGAGAGTTAGTGACCAAGACATTGCTATCACTTGCCAACATTTTGATGTTGCTTGTCAGTTGTTAGCAGTTTATGGATGGGGTTCTCCTACTAGTGATGAGCAGGGAGGAAGTTATCTTTCCTTGACAGAGATCCACTCTTTATGGGAGGCTATTCGGATTTTGAGACAAAATTATATGCAGTTGGTAGCCGACAGAGATTATCTTATGGAGTGGGGTAGTACAGCATATGATGCATTGTTGGCCAAGGAAGATGAGGTGAGTGAGCTTATTGAGCAGCTTGAGGTGACTTCTGAGATTCTTGAGAGTACACAGTTGGCTCTCAAGGAGTCACAGTTTCATTTGGCTAAGGTGACCATGGAGTTAGAGAGACTACAGTCTTTACCTAATTCTATACAGTCACAAGCTATGGTGTTTGGTGATCCAAGGATGTCCATGGCCGAGATTGTTAGAGACAGTGGAGATGGGGATGCATCAGTCCTTGATACTAACATTGGCATATCAGGTTCATTCCCACTAGAACCAGGTTCAATTGAGTTGGGTGCTGTAGCAGATTTTTGTGGTGTGCCTGACATGGTGGTGACCTCTAGTACTAATGGCACAAAGACTAGAGATGTTGTATCAAAGACCATGTGTGACATTGGTGAGCTGATAGTTGGCATGGTTCCTACTAGTAATACTACTCCCTTCGCAATGTCTTCAGAGGTAGTAGTCAGTTCCAACTTGGTTAATGATCGATTGCAGTTAGTTACATCTGGATTGCAGTCTGAGCCACTGACTGAGATTGGTGCATTCTATCGGCATTACACTGTGAGGTATGCTCATCTATCTACCTTTGATGACCATGTTGATGAGATGATGATACAGAGATGTACTTTGGTTCCTAGTGCTTATCATCAGTTATGGGATAGTTTGATGCCTCGGGATGAGAGTTGTGATGGGCATGACATGGTGATAGCTCCTGCAATTGACAGGTTGATAATACATGACTTAGAGCAGGAGTTTTGGAGTGATGCTTTAGCAAGTGTTGTTATTGATTCTACTCCTTTGGCTATGACATCTCTTGACTTAGCTGGTGATCAGTCACAGTGGGTTGTATCACTTCTTCATGGTGAGCTGTTGACTGAGGTTGGTTTTTTTTATCAACATTATATTGCAGGGTATGTACATCAGTTAGCATTTGATCCTTGTGCTGAGGAGTTGATGGCAGACAAATTTGGTTTGGATTCCATTTCTTACTCTTTATCTTGTAATGTCTTTTCACCATTAGCAGTGTATGGGAGTTATGGTTATGAGATAGTGGCCGATGATTTGCAGAGTTGTGTTGACTATAGGAGTTGTACAGTGTGTGGATTCTCCATACTTGGTACAGTTTCATTCGAGAGGGTTCACCATTGTTGCAGAGTTGGATTGTACATTCCATATAGGCCAGTGGGATGCGTTGATGGTATTTACTGTGTTAGTAGTTTGATTTGTCCACTTTACTTGGGTTCTGATGTTTAAGAGTTTGTGCCTCATGGGTTTTTGATTGTGCTAGTGGTGATTTCGGAGTTTGGTTGAGCTATAATTGTCAATTTGATTATGGATTCCTCTTGATCATATTGTAGAGGATATTGCAGGAGCCTGTGTTAATTGGTAGTAGTATAGTTCATGAATACATTTGGGATCCAGGTGGATTGATTGGTTTATTATTCAGCCATTGCTTGAGGACAAGCAATGATTGGGAGGGGAGGACTTGTCATGTCCCCTTTTCAAATAATTAAAAAAAGAAAATCTTTGCTAAGGCAGGCAGGCCCAAGAAAGTGAAGTTTCGAAAAAAGGGGGTTAATCTTTGGAAACCGTTGGACTAATAAATGAAAATTATTATTAAAATAAGTTTCATTAACCTCTTTTGGACGTGAGTTACAGTTATACCCTCTTTTAAGGGGTTTGGAGGCATTTTGGGCTCATTCCAGAACTTGATTTTTGCTCATTCTTTGTTATTCTTCAGAGGCTGCCAAACCTGTGGAGAAGGAGACCCAAGAACGGTAGTTTGTAGGTTTCCAGGGAGACCCAAGAACGGGAGTTTGCAGGTTTCCAAGAAGGCTAAGGACGGGAGTTTGAAGCCATTCCATGTGCATGCTCATACAGAGTTTGCCTTTGTGCTGAACAGTGTAGATTTGTGAGTTTTCGGGTGTGTTTTTGTATGAGTTTGGTGTTTACAGTTGAGTATTTCATATCAGTTTGGGTTGCTGCTGTATATCAGACTTTTAAATGTTAAAATAGATTTTAATATATATATTGGGACGTGATTAAACTTCTGAGATAGATTATTAGTGTTTTTGTGGTGTTTCTGGGCATATTTTGTGCTATTTCGGGAGCCCGATGAGCATAGTTTTGGTCCTACATTTTTGAGCTGTTGTGTAAAGGCTATACGGATCTAGAAATTTCAATTTGTAGGCTGTTATGCTGCTGAAAGTTCTGTAAAAAATTCCATTTTCAGATTTATTAATAATTTGTGAAGTTTTGAAGCTTTTAGCACTATTTTCAGCATACCCGATTTGGGGTTTCTTGAGGAATTTGGTGGATCTTTGGGATATTAGTTGTTTGATTTTAAAGATCTGATTTGAGGCTTGAAATACCATGAAAAATCAGAAAAGGGACATTTCACAGAGGTTTCTTTTTCACTATGAATTCTAGAGGAAATAGAGTAGAGCAAGCCTTGAGCCCCTAAGCAATTTAGAGTAATTTGGTTTGATGTTTATCAATTAGTTACTAAACATTATGGCATCTTCATTGAGTAGAAAATTCAAGAAGGGATTCAAGATTTTAGTGAGGGATTTTGTCTACGAAGCCCCAAAATTCAAACTTTGTCCTGTGATCACAAAGGAACTAGACCTAAATGGTGTGCATTCTAAAATTCTACCTAAGGTACTCGTGATTCATGACATTAGGTCATTTTACCATTGTTTGATTCAAGAATTGGGAGCTCTAGAGTTGAATCAAGCATATGAAGCATTATGTGTGGATGGAAACTTGAAACCTGGGCATAAACATCTAGAAACAAAGTATTTAACCCACACTCTACAAATGCCAAGGGATTTCCAAATTAAGTGGGTTAGGTTTATCCTAAGCCATGTTCATGATATGTAATTTTGGCTTGACCAAGCTATCCAGATAATGAAGAAAATGATTCATAGGGTTATTAGGTTGCTTATGCTTAGCAACACAAAAATAACAAAAACCCTAGGTTGGGTTGAACTAGTGAAGAAGGCTCTTTTTGAGTGTGATAGAAGAGGAATGAAGCTTAATTGAGTCACCGGCATGGAGATTAAGTTTAGAATACAAGTAATTGCACATAAAATTTACAATTCTAGCCAATTGAACAACATCCTAGGTGAAGTTGTGGACTTGGCATATAAGGTGGTCAAGAACAATCTATCTTTTGACCCCACTAAGCTACAACTAAACCAATTAAGCAATAATATGGAGAGCATATGAGCATCCAAGACAAATCCATGTAAGTTTGTCTCACTCTTGACATGCTTACTCTTTTATGTTCAAAAATTCTTTCCTTCCAAGGGCACTTTAGTATAGAAGAAGGATATAGCTGTTGTATACTAGATCAATGAGTTTATAAATGAGATGGGAGATAATTTTGAGGGCATCATGGATGCATATTTTGAAAAATTCAAGGAGAGAATGTAGAGTAGGTTCAAAATTCTTAAATAGTTAATTGACAATTATGAACAAGACATATATTTTCTTGTGGACTATGACAAGGTGCATATTCAAGTAGTTAGGCCAAGAGTGGCATGGGTGAAACCTCTTGGTTATGAGGTAAACATTGATTTCACTAGAGATACCATTGAGGCTCTTGTAAATGAGCTTGTAGATTCAAAAGCACCATATTTTGGCACATATGAAGAGGAAAAGACCAAGATTTCTTTGGAAATCAAGATTCCTCAAGCCATAAAGAGAGGAAGGAATAAGTTTGATAAGATGTAAAAGGAAAGAAAGAAATCAGATTCCCCTCTTTTGCTCATAGAAAGTAAGGATGATGATATTGAAGATGAAGAATAGTAGAGGAACTTGAAGAAGAAGAAGAATTAGAAGAAGAACCTCCCAAGAAAAAGAGAAAGTAGCAATAACAAAGAGGGCTACAAGGTCCTCACCTACCTTTTTTCACAAGGACACCCTCCAAATCAAGAAACTCAAACTTTAGGATGAAGAAGAGGAAGAGCAAAAGATAACAATCAAAAGGTCTTCCCCTACCCTTGAAGAAAGATTAAGAAGACTCTTAGAAGGTGGAGGTATGACATACTTCAAATTTCTTAAGTATGAAACAAGAAGAAAGGAAGATAAAATACATATAGAAGATGTCTTAGTGGCAAAAATGGCTAAATGGAAATACTCTCTGAGTGAATTAACTGCTCAAGTTCCAGATATCATACTTAAGTCAATTACACCTAAATGGGAAAATGCAATAAATATTGTCAAGGATATTAGGGAACAAACCTTAAGGAAGGTTATGCTAGATCTGACAGATAAGGAAGTGAAGGAAGAATTGAAAAAAGTATGAACACAAGTTTACTCCTAAGCTTAACGCATTCCTTATTTTATCAAATGATATTGAATTTTTTGTACAATCCACTACAATAAATGGAAGAACATTTATGGATTTCATGAGATAAAGTGATAAGAGGAAGTTGTGCAAATAAATAATGAGAAGGAAGATGAGAAAGATGATGAGAAGGATGATGAGAAAGATGATAAAGAGGAATTCAATGAGGATCTAACTAAGATCTAAAATATTTAAGGTTTTGATCTTGAGAAGATTTCAGCAAAGGTAATGACCTCCCTCCCAAATTCTCTAAGAAAATAATTAGTTATATCAAGTTCAAAGAAGTTTGCTACTGAGTCACAAACAATTGAGTTAAACATTATTCCACCAAGCACTCAATTGATAGCTAGAGCTATCTTATTGAGTGCAATGATGAGTACTATTTCCACCATTACATCTATCGAGCAGTAGGCTCCACTCTTCATAACATAAATCTAGATTGAGTCACATCAAGGTATTATAAGTACTCCTGGTATTGTTTATGTTTCTCCAATTAGTAATGTTGTTTCTACTACTAGTGTTTCAACAATAAGTACAATGATAGTTGAGGTTAAGCCTCAACCAAGCACTGGAGATTTGAGTAATGGAAAGGTAATTATTCCTACTATTGTTCCAAAGGAAAAGGGTAAAGTGGTAGAAGCCTCCATTGATGAAATTGACCTAGATGAGGATATAGTAATTCCAGATTGGGATATTTCCAATCTTACTCTTGATTAGATGGACACCCTTGGAGAGCTTTAGAAGAAAAGGGCAAAGAAATAGAAGCTAAGAGTAGAAGGAAGAATTTTTTGATGCACTTAGTATAGAAATTCATGAAATGAAACCTATATTGGATCAACTTGTTGACATAGTTCACAAGTTTCATGTGTTGGAAATGTAGTATAGACTAGGTGACTGAGAGGGGAGGGGGGTGAATCAAGAACCAATAAAACTTATACTTTAATTCACCAATTAAATATTCACCATGTAATCTGATTTGATTGCAGGCATGAAGGAATGAAAGCAATAAAATATTCACAACACTTTGACACAATATTTGGTAACCCAAAAACCTTCCAAATAAAAAGTAAAACTAGGGTGGGATGATACCCACAAGCTTTATTATTGCTTGTTAAAGCTTACAATTGATCATTTATGATGATTTTCCCTATTAGGAGCAATAAGGATTGTTAGGTTCACCTTGTGAAAGGATTTGCAACATACAATAAAGTATGCACTCTGTTAGGAGATTTGGAATGAGACTGTTAAGTCCACCTTGTTAAAGGATTTGAGTGATGCAGCTGTTAGGGTGAATTAGTGGTTGATCTATGATCTACAACTTAGTTTGATGAATAAGATTTCTTTAAATAACAATGATTACATTGGTGTGATAGATAAGTCTCTAATTTTTCTTATAATCTTGTAGCCTTCTTTAATTCACACTCATTTTCTTCTTGCCTCTTCGATATGATTCCATTAGATATGAAAAGATGTATTACATATATATACCAATCCAATAAACTACCTTACAGAGCTAACTACAATAAAAAATTCAAACAATCTTTACAAAGTTGGCTCATTGTTGTAACTTGGGTTTTGAAGACTACTCAAGTGATGTTCTGACACTCAAAAACACTTGTCAACACTTGGAAAACTTTGGTACTTGGTTGATGTAGATTCTAAGTCCATACTGATCACTTGGGATAATAGAAACTTGGACATTAGTAAATGACTCGGCAAACACTAAAGAACTCAATAGATTCGGTTGACAGTGAATGGCTTGATCAACACTATCTTCATTCACTTAGTTAGTAGTGCAAGCTCGATACACACTGATATGCTTGGATAACACTACAAAACTCAGTTAATAGTGTATTGTATCTTAGATGCTTAGTAGATACTATGAAGCTTGACATGAACTGTAATCTATTTGATTAGCTCAGTAGCAACTAAGATACTTGGCTTATACTACTAGTAGTATGATAAGCTCAGTAACAACTTTAGAGCTTAGTAACAATGTAAACAACTAACTAAGTGTTGAGTCATTAATAGACAAATGATTTGACCATCAAGTCAACAATCTCCCCCTTTGGCATTAGTGAAAAAAACATTTATCATACCAAAAATACTAGATACTCAAAGTACAAGTAAAAACTCTCCTATTAACAATCTATGTCTTCAACTCAGTTTTGACTGTGTCTGATACTGTAGCTTAGTAACTTGTTACTTTTTTTATTTTTCAAATTTTCTTTTGTGAACACATTTTCTACTTTGTATATATATATATATATATATATATATATATATATCTTTCATATTGAACATGTATTCCTCCTATGTATACACAATTCTCCCTTACATATGATATACATTCTACATTCCCCCCTTTTGACACAAATCCCAAAAAACAAATGCATCACTACAAGGTAACAATAAAATGTGACAAGAAATCACTTTGTACCTTCAAACTATGGACATTATTTTGTCCCAATCCTCTTGGAAAACTTTTGATGCATGCAAGGCTATCTACACTTCTGTTAAAAGTTCCATCATATGAATGTTAATCTTAGATTGGTTTTGACATATGAGTGACAATATATTTAAGTCATTTACTTAGTTCATGCTGAACAAGTAATACATGATGAGCATAAGTTGTCAGATAGTATATGCCAAGAAAAGGATATTTACTATGTGTTGAGTAACTAGTAAGTGTCAAGTCACTCAAGCATGGAGTAGATAGTATATGCCAAGTTATTCAAATTTCAAGTGATCAATGGATGTCAATTCATTCAAAGGCCAAGTTACAATATTAAAGTTGTAGTTGGAATCGAGCATCAAGGACTTCAAGTGCTAAGTTGTACAATTTTGACATATTGTTTGCAATGGCACAAACTTGTATGTAAACCACTTATGATCTTAGATGATAAGGACAAATCTTTATTGTGAATCCCTATGCATTACATGTATCCAATCAAAAAAAGGGAATGATTAAGTGGCAATATGGGTGAATCACAATTGTTGACTCATACCTAACCCTAGGTCACCTAGGTCTTCTTAAGGAGGACAAACCCTAAAAATTTTATATATTTTTTAAGGAGAAAGGAGAGAAGTTTGCATACACAAATAGAGCATTCATGGTGACTAAGGAGTTATGATTTGAGTTACATTACAGAATCAATTAGAGGAAAATAGAGGAAATGAATTAGAAGACAATAGAGATACATCTAATCATAAAGGATAAAGTACACATTAGGAAATAGGTGATCTGACATCAAGCAATAGAGTGCTAATTGAAGGATAATTGCTAAGACATCCTAATAGGTGAATCAATTAAATCTCTTAACATAGTAGTCCTTACATACTATTATAAATCCTTTAATAGGGTGCTTATTTCATTGTAAGTTAAAGTCCTTTTACCAAGCACACTTCTAACAAGGTGTTGAAATCCTTTAATAGGGTAAGATCTAACAATCTTGTAAGCCTTTAATAGGGTAGACCTTTCATAGTGTAGATCATGTTTCATGATCAAAACATTGTACCCTTCATTGGATACACTTTATGAATGTAGTAGTGAAGATTTGTGGGTGTCATCCCCACCCCAGTTTTACCTTCTCCTTGAAGGGTTTCTGGGTAACCAAATATCTTGTGTCATACATGTGTTGAATTTTTTAGTTTCATGCTATGGATGTGAATGCTTAATTTGGTATTTTAGTTTATATGCATAGATTTTGAGATGGATGTGTGGTGAATGTATTTGAGCTTGAAAGTTTTAATTTCTTGTATTTCCAACAATTGGTATCAGAGATGAGATCTCTAGAAAGTAAAGCTTTGCAGCTTTGAAGAAAGATCTTGGAGATGGAAGACTACAAGTTGGGAAAGACTATTGAGAACCAAAAGATTGAAATACAAGTTTCCCTACATCAGTTGAATGAAGAAAGAAATGAGTTAAAGAGACCATTGAAAAGAAGGAAGGAAATAGCTATTGAAGAGAATGATACACATTATCAAGAGATTTAGACTACTAAATTTTTTGCAGATGGAAAAACCAATGAATTTGATGCAATAGTTGCAGATCTGATGGAAAAGAATGGAAATCTAACTAAAGAGGTCAAAAATATTAAGAGAGAACAAGAAGTCCAATCAATATTGCTATGTGAGGTGATTGAGAAGAAAAAGAAAGCTGAAGAGGATAAAGTCATGATTGAAGAGGAAAAAGGATTTTGACCAATAAACTGGAAGAGAAAACATCATAGCCAAATAAGATTCCTAACTTGCAATTGGAAACTTTGAGTCAAATGATGATTGCAAATCATGAACTGATATTGAGATTAGAACATTGGAGTTGCAGAATGAACAATTGAGAAATGATGCAAAAAGAGAAAAAGAGTTCACTAAAAGTTTCAATAAACCTAGTGAAACCATCAAGTATTTTGAGTAGTTTATGAGATCATCTAGATCCAATAGTGGCACTTCTAGATTAGGTTTCAATAGTACTAAAGAAGGAGAGTCATCCAAAAGTGGTGAAGAAAGAAGTAACAAAGGTAAGAATTCCAAACCCACTTGTCATAATTGTGGTAAGACAAGTCATATTGCCAATGTTTATAGTAGCAAAATTGTAAATCAAATTCCCAAGTAGAAGTTCATGGGTCATTGCCAAAAATTCAACAAACAAGGACATTAGGCATATGAATGTAGAACAAAGACCATAAGCAAACAAAGATTTGAAGGATATTGCTATAACTACCAAAAGTATGGACATAGAGCATATGAGTGCAGATATAAGCCTAAATGGTCATCAAACAAGATAAAGGTAAATCACAATGACAACTCTTATAATTGGGATTATAATACTAGGTATAGTTGTCACTATTATCAAAAGTATGGACATGCTTCTAAAAATTACATAAGAACACACTTCAGAAGTGACTACAAAAGATGGTTGAGTCAAACCACATGTTTTAGCTATTTAAAGACTGGTGACATAAGTATGAATTGTCCAACAAGATCAAAGTCACCAAGCAATGAGTTTAATAAAGGAAAAGGAAAAGAAGATGTTGAAAATTTCAGAGATGAGATGAACAAGATATAGAAGAGAAAGGAAGATTGTAGCACATCAAGTTCAGACGGGATCACTTCACCCAATGGGTTAAGTGATTACACCTCCTCCAATTAAGCAATCAAGAGGTATATATGGGACTAATATTTAAAAGACATACCATACATCAGTTGCAAGGATTTAGTTTTGAAAAGATTATATATGCATGATGAAAGATGCAGGATGTTGACTATAACTTGGAATAAATCTTTAAGTTTTGTCAATTTTCATGTTACTATCGAGCATGAAAAGTTTCACTATGGTTGTCGAGTGAAATGCTAGTGGATGCTAAGCTATCAAAGGTGATAGTATTGACCAAGCTCATAATGGTTTTGGAGCATAAAGAAAACTTTATGGAATTTGAGTGATTTAAAATCTCTATTGAAGTTGAGCTTATAGTTGTGTAAGCACTAAGCATTAAATGTGAGGTTTTAAGGTCTATGTGATCAATTTCTACTCATTTTACATCATTAAAATTTGAAGTGAACCACAAAGAGCAAAAGGTGAATTGAAGAGATCAATCCAAGAATTTTCAAATAGGATTCAATAGTTCCTCAACATCATCTCAATAGATTTTCAAAGGTATTTACTGTGTGCTGAGCGACGCAGTTTGAATTTTTGTAAACCCTATTTTTTCATAATGGCATTTGGTTCTTTAGATCCTAAGGTTAAAGAGGGTAAACAAGTTTTCAATGTATAATTAATAAGAAACAAGATCATGCAATCAAATTTAGATCCATTCCTAATGTTTCTTACAAGCAAGATCTATCTGGTGCATTATCGATTATACCACCTTAAGTTTTGATTATTCAAGACGTGAGATGTTGCTACACATGCAAAGTGGGTAACATAGGTGACATGGAGATTAGTAAAACCTATGGGAAATTATGCAAAAATGGTGTATTGAAAGATGAATTCAAAATTGTAGAGAGACAAGGGTTAACTCGTGTTGTAGATTTCCCTAATGTCTTCAAAACTGAATGGATAAAGATATTTCTAAGAAGAATTCATTATAATTCTATATAGTTGGATAATGGACTGGTGAAAATATTAAAGAAAATTGTACATAGAGTAACAAGGTATCCAACCGTTGGTCAACCTAAAATCATGAGGAGTGAAGCTAAAGAAGTTATTGAAAAGAATATAGGGGTGGTGTGGAACAAACTAGGAATGACAATTGATATTATTTTAGATCCCCTAATTTCTTTTGTAGTGAGGATTATAGCACAAAACTTTTATCAATCTAGTAGGCTTAACAATATGCCTTGTATTGTTGTTGACATGGGCTACAAGATAGTTAAGAAGGATCATACCTATGACCTTGTCGAGTTGCAAATGCAATAGTTGTTAGAAAATTTGGGAGCAATAAGGAAGACCAAGAGTGCAAAATCCAAATTTGGTTCAATTCTTGTATGTATATTCTTCTATGTACATAATATATTCCCTACTTTTTGCAAAGTTGCATGGAAAACAAAGAGATCTATTTGTTGGAAATGATTGAAAAGGTCATGAATGAAGAATGATGGAACTAGTAAAGAATGTTTCCAATCATTGTTTTGTCATTGATGTCAAACTTGCCACTTGTAGGAATGACAATTGCTTAAGTGATCCAAATACTATCAATTGGTTGATTGACAAGGAGGAGGCAATCAATAAGATGTAACTAGAGCACCTAGAGAAAGGTTGAAGTTATGATGTTGAAATGAAGTATAAGGATCAGCTAAGCCATTGATGAAATAGTGTATTGATGACATACTCTAAGAGGATGGAAACACTGAGACACATCAAAGATATAAGATTTAACTAAGTTCTTTTGAGAGAGCCGAGCAAGCTAGTTAGAGCTGAGCAAATTCTTAGTTGAAGCCGAGCAAGTTCAACTTCAATGTGTGCCAATAAATCCTTCAGGTGCCGAGTGATTATTCAAGTGCCAAGTAACTCAGGAAAAGGCTTTAGGTGCCGAGCATCAGTAAATGTAGTAAAAACCAAGTAACACAGAAGGAGTCAAGCATTAGTAAACCAATGATGCTGAGTTGCTGCATTATTTGTTAAGTCAAAGATTTGCCATATCGATAACGATAAGTTTTTTAGATTGAAATTTTTGAATTAGTTGGATGATAAGGATGATGAGTAGATGTCACAAAATTTTATGTAAACCATGCAAACCAATTCAAGGTGAATGCTAATGGATTTATCATGAAGTTTCTAGAAGAAATAATTTGGAGGGAAAATAATATTGTTTTCTCAACATCAAATCAATTTGATGAGCGAGAAGATTTGAGTGGGAAATGAAGAACAAAACTTCTTTATAAGGAGTTATAGGTTAGAGATCATAAGAAAGTGAGAGGGAGTTGGCCATAAGTGTGGTCATGCGAACAAGCCTAAAGAAGGCTAGTGTAAAGTGTTAAGAAGAGGACATAGTGAGGAGTAAGCACAGAGCATCAAGACCCTAAGATGATCAAGTGACTATAGAGTGCATTGGCATAATGAGTGGAAGAACTCAAGAAGATAGATCTTGAAAGGTGGACAAGCTATCAACACTACAAAGAAGAAAAGCCAAGCAAAGAAAAGAACTGAGGAGTGATCTAAAATCTGCAAGGTCAAAGTTGCAATCTTTATCAGGTCAAAACCTTTTTAATACTCTCTTACCATTGTATTAGACATTGAAATCCTACATTTCTAGGTTAGCTTAATAGCTAGGTGGATAAGCCTCAGGAAAAGGATAGAAGATCTCTAGGAGAAGGATAGGAGATCCCTAGGAGAAGGATAAGAGATCCTTAGGAGGAGGATAGGAGATCCTTAGAGAGGGATAAAAGATTCTTTTGAGAAGGTGACTGTAAATCCCATGGACTTGGGTGAGCCTAATAGATCTATGTAAATCCCTTAATAGGGTGGCATTCTAAGTTGAATGTTCTTAAGTCCTCTAATAGGGAAAAATCCTAACAGGCTATGCAAATCCTTTAATAGGATCACATTTAACAGTGTGTTGTAGCCTTTAACAGGGCAGGCCTTTAACATGGCAAACCATCAGAAGTGATTGACATCAATTGCGTAGTTATTTTGTGGGTGTCATCCCCACTCCAATTTTACCTTCTTATTCTAGGAGGGTTTCTGGGTCACCAAAATCCTTTGTGTTATGGTGTGATGCATGTTTTCTTTTCATGATTGTTTAATGTTTAATTGCATGCATGATAAGAAAGAAGAAAAAGGATAGTACTTCTAATTCACTCTCATTATATTAGAAAAATTGGATTGGACATTATTGGACCTTGAATAACTAATTCACACCCCACCCCCGCACCTCCCTCTCAATTATTCTAAAGAATTCTAACAATTGGTATCAGAGCCCACTACTGATTTGTTTCAAGGTACTAGCGGTAGGAAGATAAAGATGTCCAAGAGAGAAGTTCCCAAGCTAAACAAAGAAAACTTTGTTGCATGGAAAAGTCTAATGAAGCTACACCTTGGATCAATAGGTGACTATGCATAGACCTCAATCACAATTGATCATGTAGACCTTGGAGGACCTCTCACTATAGATGACATGAGCAAGAAGAAGGAGCACAATCAAGCGATGTTAGATATTGCTTCAGCACTAAGCTATGCTGAGTATGATGACATCAAAGAATGTGTTACTGCACATCAGATGTGGGAAACATTATCAAGAATATATGTAGGAGATGATAATGTCAAGAGAGCCAAAAGAGAAAGCCTAAGAGGAAAGTTTGATGACATGAAAATGGAAGAAGGAGAGAATGTTGCTCAATATGGTGCAAGGATGAAGGAAGTGGTAAGTGCCATAAGAAGCCTAGGAGGACAGTTAGCAGAAGAAACATTATGTAGAATATACTTGAGAACTTTTCTTCCTATCTATGCTATAAGAGTATCAGTCATCCAAGAGCTAAGGTGTGTACCAGGCAACGCATTGTCATTTGAAGGAATAATTGGAAGACTCACTACCTTTGAGCTACCCAACTTTGACAACTACAAGCCAGAAAACTTTGAATCTTCATTCAAAGCCAAGGTGACAATAAAAGACAATGAGGAGGTGCAAACAAAGAAAAAGAGTGGAAAAGGAAAGTTTGTATCTAGTGACAACAGCACTGATGAAGATGATGTAGACCAATTGGAGGCATTACTAGCAAGAAGATTTCACAAAAGAAGAGGCAATTTCAAAGGTAAGTTGCCAATCATTTGTTTCAATTGTAATGAAGTTGGTCACATTGCAGACAGATGCACACAAAAGAAAAATTACAAGGATGGAGGAAACTTCAAGAACAAGAAAGAGGACAACAAGGACTACAGAGGTAAAGGCAAAAGATGCTACATTGTTGAAGAAGACTCTGACAAGAATGATGATGAAGTAGTCTATGTGGCTATGAAAGATGAATCAGATGAAGATGAAGCAACTACCCTAGTAACTTGCATTAACAAGAATGATAAATGGATCATAGACAATGGATGCTCTCATCACATGACTGGAGATAAAACTAAGTTCATTTCCTTTACTCAATATGAAGGAAATAGTGTTAGATTTGGTAACAATGCACCATGTCATATCAAAGGGAAAGGTAGTATCAAGCTTACTAAAAAGATATCATGTGATAATGCATACTATGTTGAAGGCTTGAATTATAATTTGTTAAGTGTCTCACAGTTAGGCAACATAGGTTGTAAGATTGAATTTGAAAATAGAATTACCAAGATCTATGATTCTCAAGAAAATATAATAGGAAAAGGTGACCAAACTAGAAGTAATTTTTTCTACCTAGACATGGAAGATGCTTCTTGTCTCATTGTTCAAACTGATGATGTATGGTTATGGCACAAGAGTCTATGTCATGTAAATTTTGACAATCTGATAAGCATCAACAAAATGAAGAAAATTAGGGGTCTACCAAAGTTGAAGAAGCCTGATAACACCATGTGCAAACAATACCAACTATGGAAGATGACCAAGTCAACTTTTAAAAGCAATGCTTATACTTCTAATGAAGTATTAGCTCTAGTTCATACTGACTTGTGTGGTCCTTTTGAAGTGCAAAGCTGTAAAGGTGGCATATACATAATGCTATTTGTAGATGACTATTCAACGATGATGACAATCATGTTCTTGAAAAAAAAATTAGGTCATTTCAAATGTTCAAATGGTACTTGGCCAGAGTTGAGAAAGAGACTGGGAAGAGCCTAAAATGTCTCAGATTTGATAGAGGAGGTGAATTCACATCAAGAGAATTTGAAGAATTTTGCAATGAAAGAGGAATCAAAAGGCAGACATCAGCACCTAGGACTCCACCTCATAATGGTATAGCAAAAAGAAGAAATAGATCAGTTATTGACTATGCTCGGACCTTAATGATGCAGAAAAATGTTGCACTCAAGTACTAGAGAGAAGCTGTAAGTACTATAGTCTACACACTCAACAAAGTTCAAGTCAAGAAAGGTACAAATGCAACACCTTTTGAATTATGGTATGGGCATTCTCCTAATGTAAAAAATTTCAAAATATTTGGATGAAAATGCTATATATATAAAGAGTCTAGAAATGGAAAGTTTGATGCAAAGAGTGAGGAAGGCACATTTTTTTTGTTATTCTACTAGAAGCAAAGCTTATAAATGTTTGAATGTTAACACTAACAAAGTAGTAGAAAGCACAAATGTGAAATTTGATGAGCTTACAGAAAATCAAAGTGTTGAGAACACTAAGAAAGAAAAAGAATACAAGACCTTTGTACACTTTTATGAAGGTATACCTAATAATGGTGAAGTTGCAACTCAGAATGACAATCAGCAACAAAATCCATTTTTTGTCGAGTCACAGACAATGAATGTCGAGCTGCAGAATACAGAGAATGTTCATTCAGATTCAGAGAACTTTCAACATGAAGGAAATGAAGAAATATCTAATGAAAATACACATGAAGATTCAGATTCTGAAAGAGACAACATGCAAACAAGGAAAGAACTAGTATTAGCAAAGTATATAAGAAGACATCATCCTACAGATCAAATTATTGGAGACAAAGAGGTAGGACCAATGACAAGGAATAGACTCAGAAGTGAGACATGTCTACTCAGCAAAATGGAACCAAAAATAGTAAGTGAAGCCATAAAAGATGATGACTGGTACAATCCTATGAAAGAAGAAATAGAACAAATTGAAAAGAACAAGACATGGACCTTAGTCTCAAGACCATCTGACAAGAATGTAATTGGAACCAAGTGGGTGTTTAGAAACAAGTTAGATGAGAAGGGTGAAATGACAAGGAACATGGAAAGACTAGTCTGTAAAGGGTATGCACAAGAAGAAGGACTAGATTATGGAGAAACTTTTTGTCCAGTTGCTAGAATGGAAGGAGTAAGGACCTTATTGGCATATGCAGCCTTCAAAGGATTTAAAGTCTATCAAATGGATGTAAAGTCCACATTTATGAATGGTATACTTGAAGAGGAAGTCTACATAGAGCAACCAAAAGGATTTGTTGATGAAAAGAACAAAAACAAGGTATGCAAATTACATAAGGCTCTATATGGATTAAAACAAGCCCCTAGAGCTTGGTATGAGAGACTTCACAAGTATCTAGTGCAAATAGGATTTGAAAGAACTGATGATAATAGCAACATGTACATCAAATAAAAAGAAGGTAAGGATATCCTTGTATCTAAAATTTTTGTGGATGACATAGTTTTTGGAAGAAAGGAAGCACTTTGCAAAAGTTTTGCTAACAAAATGAAACATGAGTTTGAGATGTCTATGTTTGGAGAAATCAAGTTCTTTGTTGGATTGCAAGTACATTAAATAAAATATGGTATATTCATGACACAATCAAAGTACATCAAAGAGATACCCAAGAAATTTGGATTGGAAGACTCCAAGCCTGTCAGCACACCAATGGCTGCAGGACATAAGCTATCCAAAAATGATGAATCAGGTGAAGTCAATCAAACAATGTATAGATCCATGATTGTAAAACTACAATATGTTGTACATAGCAGACCAGACATAGCACTAACAGTTGGAATAGTGGCTAGATTCTCTATTAATCCTAGAGAAAATCATCTCATGAAAGTAAAAAGAATAATGAGGTATCTCAAAGCAACTGATGATTTTGGCCTATACTACAAAAAGAATGGGAAGTTTGAGCTCAATGCATACACAGACACAGATTTGGGAGGCAACATTAATGATAGAAAAAGCACAAGTGGAGGAGCATTATTCTTATGTAAAAGGCTAGTTGCTTGGACTAGCAAGAAACAAACATGCACATCTTAGTTCACTGCAGAAGCAGCATGTGTGGCAAAAATAGTCAATTGTACAAACATTGTGTGGCTCAAACATCTATAGAAAGGAATGAACGAAGAGGTAACCAAACCTGTGGTACTATATTGTGATAATACAAGTGCTATAAAAATATCCAAGAATCCAATAATGAATGCAAAAACCAAGCATATTGCAATCAAGTATCACTATGTCAGAGAATTGGTGGAAGACAAACAAGTGAAGATGCAGTACATTCACACAAAGGAACAAACTATAGATATCTTCACCAAACCATTGCCCAAGGATGCTTATGAATATCTTAGAGGCAAGTTGAGGATAAAGCCTCTAACTCAAGTAGTCTAAAGCAAAAAAGAAGCTGCCCTACATCTACAATAGTAGATCATTGAAATATCAGAAGAATGATGCAAAGGATGACAACAGGAACAAAAAATCCAGATCAGTCATAAACATGGTGATAAAGGGAGAAAACATGAGATGCAAAGCTTACATCAAGCATGTTGAAGATGCTACACCTTTGGCATTTATGTCAAAGAGGGAGATATGAGAAACTGGTCAATGGAAGGTAAGAGGGAGATGCATATGTATGAAAGGAGAGATGATAGAGGGAGATTCAGAAGGAATCAGCAAGCAGTAATGAAGGATCAAGAATACAGAGTAAGGATGCAGTAATCCAGAGGTAGAAGCAAAACAAAGGATTCAATTTGTATCAGCAAAAGATAGAATTTTGGTGGTAACTAAGTTGATCAGCTCAATTAATTGATTAGTTTGGTTTGCCATCAATGCCAAAGAGGGAGATTGTTGGAAATGATTGAAAAGATCATGAATGAAGAATGCTAGAACTGGTAAAGAATGTTTCCAATCATTTTTTTGTCATTGATGTCAAACTTGCCACTTCCAGGAATGAAAATTTCTTAAGTGATCCAAATACTATCAATTGGTTGATTGACAAGGAGGAGGCAAACAATAAGATGTAACTAGAGCACCTAGAGAAAGGTTGAAGTTATGATGTTGAAATGAAGTATACGGATCAGCTAAGCCATTGATGAAATAGTGTATTGATGACATACTGTAAGAGGATGGACACACTAAGACACATCAAACATATAAGCTTTAACTAAGTTCATTTGAGAAAGCTGAGCAAGCTAGTTAGAGCTGAGAAAATTCTTAGTTGAAGTTGAGCAAGTTTAAATTTAGTGTGTGCCGAGCATTCCTTCAGGTGCCGAGCATCAGTAAATGTAGTAGAAGCTGAGTAACATAGAAGGAGCCGAGCATCAGTAAACCAATGATGCCGAGTTGCTGCATTATTTGTTAAGTTAGAGACTCACTAGATCAGTAACGATAAGTTTGTTACATTGAAATTTGTGAATTAGTTGGATGATAAGGATGATGAGTAGATGTCACAGAATTTTATGTAAACCATGCAAACCAATTCAAGGTGAACGCTAATGGATTTATCATGAAGTTTCTAGAAGAAATAATTTGAAGGGAAAACAATATCTTTTTCTCAACATCAAATCAATTTGATGGGCAGGAAGATTTGAGCAGGAAATGAAGAACATAACTTCTTTATAAGGAGTTATAGGTCAGAGATCATAAGAAAGTGAGAGGGAGTTGGTCATAAGTGTGGTCATGCAAAGAAGCCTAGAGAAGGCTAGTGTGAAGTGTCAAGAAGAGGACACAATGAGGAGTAAGCACATAGCATCAAGACTCTGAGATGATCAAGTGACTATAGAGTGATCTTGAAGACAGATCTTGAAGGCTGGACAAGCGGTTAGCACTACAAAGAATAAAAGCCAAGAAAAGAAAAGAACTAAAGAGTGATCTATAATCTACAAGGTCAAAGTTGCAATCTTTATCAAGTCAAAACCTTTCTAATACTCTCTTACCATTGTATTAGACATTGAAATCCTACATTGCTAGGTTAACTTAACAGCTAGGTGGATAAGCCTCGGGAAAAGGATAGAAGATCCCTAGGAGAAGGATAGGAGATCCCCAGGAGAAGGATAAGAGATCCTTAGGAGGAGGATAGGAGATCCTTAGAGAGGGATAAAAGATTCTTTTGAGAAGGTGACTGTAAATCCCATGGACTTGGGTGAGCCTAACAGCTCTATGTAAATCCCTTAATAGGGTGGCATTCTAAGTTGAATGTTCTTAAGTCCTCTAACACGAAAAACTCCTAAGGCTGTACAAATCCTTTAACAAGGTCACATTTAACAGTGTGTTGTAGCCTTTAATAGGGAAAACCATCAGAAGTGGTTGAAATCAATTATGCAATTATTTTGTGGGTGTTATCCCCACTCTAATTTTACTTTCTTATTCCATGAGGGTTTCTGGGTCACCAAAATCCTTTGTGTTATGGTGCGATGCATGTTTACTTTTCATGATTGTTTAATGTTTAATTGCATGCATGATAAGAAAGAAGAAAAAGGATAGTACTTCTAATTCACTCTCATTTTATTAGAGAATTTGGCCTGGACATTATTGGACCTTGAATAACTGATTCACCCCACCACCTGCCCCCCCTTCCATAGTTATTCTAAAGAATTCTAACACTATTGCAATGCAAATAGGTGAATTTATTGAGAAACTTGGAAAATAATTTTGAGTCTATAATGACTAGCTACTTTGAAGCAAGGATAACTTTGGTGGCTAATATTCACCAATTGGCTAATCTCACTCATCTGGGAACCTAGATTTGGCTAAAAAAAATTGTACTTTTGGGGTGCCCATGTTGCCTGTACTTTACCAAAATTGGGTCCCATGCTTAGGCTGATTGCTAATAATAATACATAAGTAATTTTTTTTGTGATGACTTTGCAAATGAAATCTAATTTTTCTATGTAGTAAATTAAATATTTTTGCCTAAAATTTTCAAAGTTTGTCTTAATTGATGGTCATATTCACCAATATTTGGTAAAAATTTAAGTTATACTACAGATTAAGTATGTATATTTTACATGTGTCTTTATTCTAAAGAATTTTCATGAAAGTTTTTTTCCTTTCTCACTTTTCTAAAAAATAGATTTGATTGGGGACACGTCTTTACTTTGGGAACTTTTTTTAAAACTTGGTATCCTTTTAAAACTTTGGCTTCAAATAGGATTTAGGCATTTGGTTTAGGATCATCCAACAATAAAAAATAATAGGGATGCTTCCCAAAACTACCATTCAATAATTTGGAGGGAAACTTTAATGATAAAAGTGAGCTAAATCTAACCTTAAAGTTTGATAATTAATTAGGCTCCATCTAATAATAACAAAATCATTTTTTCTAGGTATGTGTACTTTTTCCATGACTCTCATCAATAATGAAAGATTCGCCGAGATTTTATAGAATTTTCATATGATTGAAAAACAATAGCCAATAAAATTTTAAAAAATCCTACGTAAAAAAAATATTTTTTTCAATAGAAATTAAATTTCCCTACGTGAAGTAATGTTCAATTTGCAAAAAATGTATACTTTTTTCTAAAGTGGGGTTTCTTAAAGTTATCCTTGCTTTGAATATTTCAAGCAGTCAATGAAGAAAAGACCGAGGATACCAATTTCACTAGTTGAGAAACATTTCAATGATGTTTGCTTTCTAGTGGACACTAATTTTACATATGTTCAAGTTGTTGTTCCAACGGTAAGGTGGCTAAGGCCACTTGGCTATGAGATCAATGTGGATGAAGCCTCTACAACAATTACAACATTACTTGCAAAAGATGTAGATGTTAAGTCTACTACCTTTGGGAATTATGATGTGGCTAAATCTAAGATAAAAATGGATTTGAAGACTGCCTCAGTCATTAGAAAGAAACACAAGATTGTCAATAGGCTTAAGGAGAAATTTTGTGAAGGAGTAGAGGAAAATGAAGAAGAAGAAGATATACCTACTCAAGCACCATTAGCCTTAACTCAAGGTCAAAGTGAAGATCAAGTAGAAGAGGTATAAATTGAAGAAGGTGTCAAGGGAGAAGACGCTAATGAATCACTTGAGAAAAGGAAGAGGAAAGATAAAGCCCCAGAAAATAGAAAGCCAAGGAAGATTGTAAAACCTAAGCTTGCAGTTCAAGTAACTCAAACTAGCACAAGAGCTACTACCAAAAAGGCTCAAGATGCAAAAAAGTGAAAAGAGAAGAGGACTAGATCAGCTAGCAAAGAAGAGGAGCTTGACAAGAGAACAAAGAGAAAGTATATAGCTCCACCTGAATCTAATGAAGAGAGGAAAAAATATGATGAAAACAACCAATTCCAAGTGGTAACTCACAGTCCTTCCTTAGATTTAGACAATATATAGGAGAACATAAAGAATAATGTTGATTTTTTTGGTCTCACAGATACTGAGTTTGACAAACTTGGAAAAGCTAAGATGAACCAATTAGAATGTTGGAATTACAATAAGCAAAGTAAATTTTGAGAGGGCGGGGGGAGGTGGGGTGAACCAGTGCTTTAAACTTCAACCCATAAAACATTCACCATACATCCATCTCACAATTCAATAAGTAAAATAAAATACCATGTAAAGAACATACATCTAAAGTATGTAAACAAGTAAGCATTCAAACATACGTGACACAAAATATGATTACCCATAAACCCTCCAATGAGAAGGTAAGACTAGGGTGGGGATGACACCCACAAATCTTCACTACTACAGTAATAAAGTGTATCTAATGAAGGTTACAATGTTTGATCATGAAACATGATCTACCTTGTGAAAGGTCTACCCTGTTAAAAGCTTAGAAAGACTGTTAGGTCTTACTGTTTTAAAATATTTCAAAACCCTATTACAAGTGTGTTGATTAAAGGACTTCAACTCATAATTAAGTAAGCACCTTATTAGAGGATTTTAATATAGCTTGTTAGGACTACTCTCTTAAGAGATATAACTGATTATCCTGTTAGAATGTTGTAGCAATGATCTTGTGATTAGCACTTTGTTTCCTTATATCAAACAACCTCTATACTAATGTGTACTTGATCCTTCTTGATTAGATGTCTCTCTGTTGTTCACTATTTCATTCCTCTATTCTTCTTTAACTGATTTTGCAATGTAATTTAGATCATACTACCTTGGTCATCATGAATGTCCTATTTTCACATGCAAACTCTCCTTCTCTCTCTCTGATCATTAATAAAAAGTTTAGGGTTTATCCTCCTTAAGAATACTTAGGTGATTTAGGGTTAGGTATGAATCAATGGCTATGATTCATCCATATTGCCACTTAAACCTTCCGTTTATCTAGTTGGAAGCATGTAATACATAGGGATTCCCACTTAAGATTCATCCTTATCAACAAAAGATCATAAATCAATCCTTAAGTCGGCCTAAAAATAGTTTACATAGTAGTTTGTGCCAATATAAAGAACTATGTCAAAACTGTGTTACTCAACATCTAAATTCCCTCGTGCTTGGCACTAACTATGACTTCAATGCTGTCACTTGGCAACTAAATGACTCAACATGCACTACTTTCTTGGA
Source organism: Cupressus sempervirens (assembly GCA_028749045.1). Classification (NCBI taxonomy): domain Eukaryota; kingdom Viridiplantae; phylum Streptophyta; class Pinopsida; order Cupressales; family Cupressaceae; genus Cupressus; species Cupressus sempervirens. The sequence continues at coordinate 128,488,177 of CM053786.1, read as the reverse complement.
AACTGAATCACTTGGCACATACTATCTACTCAACACTTGAATGATTTGGCATATGAGTGACTCAACACTCACTGTTTACTCTGCATGAACTAAGTAAATGACTTATGTGTATAGATACTCACTTGTTAAAACCAATCTGAGATTAATAATCTCCCCCTTTGACATGAGTGTCAAAAACACTTGGTCATGTATGAATGATCTTATCCTTATGAGCATAACATAGATGTCTATTTGACTTCTATACAAAATTTAAAAACATCAAAAAATTTCAACATGACTTATACCTCAAAATTTTATAACTCCCTCAGACTTCTTTAATATATTCTGTACCATACTCTATATCAAAATCTTTCTCCTACTAAGTAAATTTGCATCAATTGATATTCTTTCCCTGTTCCTGTCTAAACTATTTTTTGCATTTTGTTATTCTCTTACTCCCCCTTGGGTATATATACATCTTCTTGCTTGCTCCCCCATTTCTCTTAACCCCCCCCCCCTCTTTTTGACACTGATATCAATGGGTTATACACCTATAGTGTATTTGTCCAAAAAAGATTTATGAAACTTAAGTATAATTTTAAGAGTGGTATCCCAATTATAAGAAGCTACCTCCAAAGACTTAAGCCATCTAATGTAGAAAGATTGGGGTCTTTCTACATAGCATAGTTCCTTGTGTAAAATCTCCATCTAAGGAGTCAATGTCGATTGGATGCTAATCAGTTTAGCCCTGATGTTGGCTTCATCTACTTGGAATGATGCTAACTAACTTTGGGATTGAAATAGGTATCTAAAATGTTTCTCACTTTGAGCTAGAGACTTGGACAAAGTAGCACCAAACGTCTACATATGGGTCTCCAAACTCAGGATGTGATTCCTTACCTCTTATGTGAAGAATGTAGGTTTACATAGTTTGTTGTACAAAGAGAAAATGTTCTCTAGTACCTTCTTCACACTCTCTATCTTGGTCACTAGCACAACCTATGTTAGTAAAATATCACTTGATATCTTCTCATTTACCTTGTTTTGCAACTTCCTTTCAAACCATTTTAGTAATTTTACATTAGTATCCAGGTCTGTGTCACTAACTCTTTCCACTATATTGATCAATTATTCAATGATAAGATTTATTTCATCTAGAATTGGTAGACTAAATGCATCTAATAAAATCTCTTTGATATCAATCAAAGCTTGCTTCTACTTATCCTTGTATTGCATAAAATCTAACAACAGAATAAATAATAAGCAACTAATGTCTATTCCTACATATTCATGCAAACCTCAAATATGAAAGACAACATGTAAATAATGATGACATGAAATCACAAGAGCTTTAACCATTCAAAATAACACTAATGAAAACCTCATAAAATCACCAAGTTGTTGATGATTTCATTGTTGTGGGATGTGGTTGCTCACAAATCCTACAACATAACAATGGGCTAGATAGTGGTTATGAAAATGAGGAGAGGGCTCTCATTTTATAGGAAATGAGATGAAATGGATGGTTGAGATTCAATGCAAGATGAAGGGCTAGGATCTCTTAGGATCAATGAAGTGTCCATGAGGTGGAGGTCAAGTGGATTCCATGTGGATTAGGGTTTTTTACCATTCAAATGGGGAAAGATGCTCACACATTTGTGAGCAACCTTTGATGTGATGGGTCAATGACAGGTGTAAGAGGTGTGGAGGATCAAGGCTTCTCACATGTGTGTGAGACACTTTGATTCTCATGTGAAGGGGGACAAATGTGTAAGAGGTGTGAGAAGTGTGCGGAGTGTGGGAAGTGTGAGTGTTCCTCACACATGTGTAAGCACACACTTAGGATTGGAAGGGGATTAGCAAGGTGATTAGGAAAAGTAAGTGGGATTAAGTAGTGGGTAGGCTTAGAAGGATGAGTTAGGTTAGGAAAGTGAGGTTGGGTGAGGGTTAAAGTTAGGAGCCATGTGCTCAAATAGGATTAAATTTAATATTTAATTCCAAGTGGGATTAACAAAGGATTAATTAAGTAAACTAAGTAATTTACTTAATTAAAGTGAATGAGTTAGGATGTAAGTGGGATTAGGGAAATAGGCTAGGATTTAAATAAAACTAAATTTATTTAAATCAAGGAAAGAAAATATAATTAAATAAATGTAAATTTATTTAATTAAAGGTAGAGTAAGACTATAATTAAATAAATATTTAATTAGTTAGGATAAGAGTATTTGGAGAATTTTAGGTGTCTACATTTTGCCCCTATTTGATATAGCATTAGTAATGTTATATTAAAGAAAAATAAAATATAGTGGATGGAAGGATAATACTAGTAACATGATGCCCTAGTCATAAAAGGATGAGGAAGGATGATGAGGGTGGAATGGTATGCCCCCATGAGAGGACTTGCGGGTTAGGAGAACATGAATGTTCTCTCAAAATGGATGGTAGTATGGAATGGAGGTGAAAATGAAAATATTGATAAAGTTATGTTGCAATGGTGTGAACAACCTACGTTTGATATTGTATTCAACACTATACACCAAGGTATGAGAAACCAAGATGACAATGTGTCAAGTACATGATAAAAAGGGGTCTAATACAACCATATGCCTTATGAAACCATGATATGGAAGACCATGATTCCTTGGGAAAATAGGATGCAAAGACCATGATAAATGCAGAAAATACTAATGCATACAAGTAACAAACAATCATGCACAATAAACCAAAAGAAAACCAAAATTTGCCCCTAGTCAAGCTGAAAACCAATTAATGGATTGATTGAGGATGACAAAGTCAACGATAAGAACAATGAACATCTGAGGATTGGGAAGGAAACATCCCATGATGATGTTGGAATATGGTCAATGGATTAACAACTGATTGGGTCAAATTGATGAATTGAGTAAGGATTGATGAACAAGATTGCAAGATTAGATTGATTGGATTAGTATTGATTGAGATTTTTTTTTTTTTGATTTTATGGAGATTTGGATGAATAGATTGAATTGAAATGCAATTGGAAGAAGATTCAAAGAATGATGTTGATAGGATGAAGAATGATGAGAGTAGAGTATAAATTTATTTAATGTGAAAGAATTAGAAGAAGGGATAATTGATTGAAATAGAGGATAAATGAATTTGATTGAATTAAGTGGAAGAATTAAATTGAATGTGATATGAATGAATGTGGGATAGAATGGATTGGGACCAATGACAAGGGAGAGCCAAGACATGGTAAATGGAGGAAAAGCAACGTGAGTTAGTGGATGAAAGGAATGGTGAAAGGATATGAGGGGCCAAATGATATGGTATTTAAAAATGCAGAGCCGAGGACCATGTTTTGAAGGAGTCCAAATGCCCCATACCAAGGATAGGAAAATGGAAGAAAATATATTGGGAAAGGATGCATGAAAATGGAAAGATGGTACGAAGGCTAGCATATGGAGGAAGAGAAGGCATGTGCTATTCCAAAGCATGTATGAACATTTTGGTATTGTGCCTCTAATAGTGATCAAGAGCATGGGTATGAAAGTGGAATGAATAAGGGATATGGTAGGGAGGGTATGAAAAAGGGGTAATGATATGGATAAAATGTGGGATATGAAGTGGATTGGATAACCAAGATCAAGGACATATGAAAGAAGGTTGGAAGTATGTAGGAGTATGGATGGAAAATGGATGAAATGAATATGACAAGGACTATGGGAGGCAAGATATGGATAGAATGTCTAGATCAAAGATGTGAAAGGATTATGGGAGTATATAGGATAATGTATGGATAATTCACAAGGGACATGGAAAGTGCATATGGATGGATGAAAGGAAAGTGAAAGTCAAGATTAAAGATGGAAAAGGATGATGAATGGTAGATGGAAGAATGGAAGATATGTAATGTAGTGTGGTATGGTTGGAGCTTGCCCCTAGTGTAGAGTGCAAGTGGAAGAGGAAAAGTGAATGGATGGATAAGTGCAAGTGGAAGACATGATAGGAAAATGAAGAGACGACTCAAGAATCAAGATATATGGATGGTATCCCTTGATTATTTTTCTTTTTTATTTATTATTTTCAAGGAATTTTTTCTATTTTCTCATAGATGTTGGATAATGACTTATGAAAAAGTTTGGATTAAGCGGGTGGAGTGGGTGGGAGGAAGACATGGTTAATGGATGCTAGATTGGAAGGCTTGTGGATGCGTGGATGAAGGAGGTGGAAAGATCGTCATTGACACACACCTTGAAGGGTAATGGAAAGGAGGAAATTGTGGAGGATATATAGGAGAAAGTTTAGATTTTGGGATATAGGGACCCAAAATGGATGAAGGAGATGATGGATTTAGGGTGGTGGATTTGAGTATATAAGGACCCAAAATGGATATGGAAGATGGAAATTTAAGTGATTTACAAATGAGGGAAGCCTTTGGATTAGCAAAATTGGATGTCATTTTGAATCTTTCTTTGAGATTCATTGCTACATTAAGTAGCTTTGGGATCCACAAAATTTTTGCATTTTTCATTTTTAGCCTTTGTGGCCCTTTAGTTCCATTTTGGATTGTATTTTTCTTTTCTTGGACATGTCTTTTAGAGATGACATGTTTATCCTTGGATTTTTGTGGATTTTTGGCTTTATTCACTTTTTCTTTGGCATCCGATTTGCTTCCATTGGCCATGGTATGGGTGCATGAAGATAAATGGGGTGGCGAGCGTATGGATGGTGAATGTTGGAAGGAATTCAAGGATGTGTGCCTTTGTTGATCTTGATTAGGAGCATGACAGTATGATGTGGAAGAATTGGATATTGTGGATGGATGTATGTAGGGACCCGAAATGGATGGAAGGGATGAAGGGTTTAATAGTGGAACATAGGGACCTAAAATGGATGAAAGTGAGGGAGGAATGGTAATATGGTTACAGGGACCCAAAATGGACTTGGTATATGGATGACATGAATGTTTAGGTTTGGAAGGAATAATCTTGGATTTGGAAGAAGTGGAAGGTATACGAACATCTTGAGAGATTATTTCTTCAATGGGATACTTATTATTTTCAACACAAGATGCAAGTCCATGTATATGGGGTTCATGAGTGGATTGTATAGGTGTGATAGGATCATGTGGAGGATTAGGATCACAAGGGGGATTATGAGGGATAATAGTATCTTGAGATGGAGTGGGATCATGAAAGGCAAATAAAGGGGTACTTTGATCTTGACTTAAAAGAGGATCATGTGGTGGAATGAGTGGATCATGAGATGGAATAGGATCATGAGATGGAGTGATTTGATCTTGACATGGAGGAGTATTAGTGTATGAAGTGGAAGGAATTTCTTTATGAAGTGAAGGATTGACAGATGCTAAGTCTGGAGATGTAGTGGAATTGGTAATGTGTGCAGTACATGGAATGTCTTGATTTTGATGAGGAAGAGGATCATGAGATGGACTAGGAGGGATGAATGGATCTTGAGGGATAAGGGAACAATGGGATAGAGAAATTCTCAGATCTAGAGGAGAAGAGGAATCTATAATGACATGCTTTGGAGGAACATCTTGAGATGGAATTAGATGTATGGCTTTGGGTGATTGGATCACATTATTTTTAATTTTGTACTTAGACAAGAACTCGGGTGAGAAAAACCTATTATGAGGTGGGGATGATGTTTTTGGAGGATTAGGATTGTGTGAAGGTGGAAGTATGGGTAGGGGATTGGGATGATGGTTTTTGACATTAAGATCAAAGTATGGGGAATTGCATGGAGGATTTGGGCTAGATGGGACATGAGGACTATGGTCTTCAAAACATATGGCATGGAAGGTGGAATTTTTTTGTTAATTTTCTAGGCTTAAGATAGAATTCTTTAGTTCCTCAATTTCTTTGGCCATGGCATTTCTGCTTGAGGCATTGTGTGGGCTATGAAGGGAATCATATGTGGTTGAAGGATAATGAGGTGGATTTCCCTTGTCAAAGGTAGAAGAATAATGAACATGAGATGGATTAGAATTGGATATGAAGTTATGTGGATTGATTTGATACATAGGTTGAAAGGGAGGTATAACTCCATATTGCCTTTGAAGATGGTCAACCATTTGATTAAGCCAATTCTTATCCATAGATTAGATGAGGAGTGGTGAGAGATTTGATGATTAATGAAATATGAACTTCGGACTAGGAGCAATTTTGGACTTTGTGTTGACTTGATTTGAATTGGATTTGACTTAATATTGATTGGACTTGATTTGATTTGATTTGATATTAATTAGATTGAAGATTTGATATAGCTTTGATAAAAACCTTATGATATTGCAAACAAGTGAATGTGGGATTTGAATTAAAGTCCAATGTTTATGATAGTGCTCCTATGTCCAAAGTAGAAGATGTGATGCAAAGTTGAATAAGAAGAAGACATGAATGAAATTAGAAAGATTGATTATGGATGAAGATGTAAATGGATTGAATTAAGAATTGATTAGAAATGACTGAATTTGACAAGCAATTGGATTAGAAGGATGATGATGTGAAGGATTGAATTAAGGATGAATTATGAGATTGGCTGAGGAAATTGGATCTTGATTTGGATTATGAATCATGATTGGGATGAAGATTATGGATTAGATTGAATTATTAAGAAGATGAGGAAATGATTTGGATGCTTAGAGAAGATTAAGATTTTGAGGAATGGTTTGAATGATTATGAGAAGAGATGCATGATGGTGATGAATTTGATGGATAGAAGAAGTGATGTGGAATTGATGTGGACAACATGACTAAGAGGACTTGAACCAAGACTTGTTTTTTTTGTTTTTGAGATTATTATTTTTTTTGGATTTTTGAACTTTTATGATTTTTTTTTAAGATTTTTATGTTGTATGATGTTTTGGCTTTTTCAATTTTGAGATGCAAAATCAAATAATGAAATATATACAAGAAAAGTGTAGACGGTATGTCCCCTTCAACTGGGGAGGGTTTCAAATAGTCAAGAACGTCAAACACACCAACAATCCTATAAGGTTTCAACTAGGATGTACAAGGATCAACTAGAGTGTGTTCTTGATATATGCAAGGTATGTGAGGCCCAAATCTGTAGATGAAAGAAAATAATGCCACACAACTGAGGAGAGACAGTAATCCAAATCTCCTCCTTCACTTCCCAAAGGTATAAAGTTCTTTGGGGCTTAGCCAAGAGTGACAAGATTTTACTTCCAAGAGAGGTGTCTTTCGATTCACCTCCCAATTTTTATACTCCGCCAGAACACTAGAGTTGAGTTCATCCCAAGGGGTGATGAAATCCCCAAGCAGGCCTCCTAGAAAAATAAAAACAAGACCACTTATTTCTTGTGCACCCAAGATCACCCAAAGCCATGAGGGGAGAGAATACATAAGTGGCCTCAGGGTTTAAAAGACACTTGTTCTTTCCCAATGATGCTTTAGGTTGTGTAATATACTTTGAAGACACTCGTGTTTATAGCATACAATGTTCTTTCAAACCTGACAACATTTTCAACATAAAAATTGAGAGTTTGCCAACATAAGTAAATCGAGTGTCATCAAAATAAGAAAATTTGATAAGGAAAGAATCAATTCTTATGCATTCAAGATTGAGTGGGTGTTTGTTTTAAGCACCAAATTGAAATATGCATTGCAATGTTCATTGATCCTTAGACATTCAAGATTTTTCTATCATTCATTCCACTAAAGTGTTCAATTTCCTTATGGCATTCAAGATTGCATTGAAACATGCATTCCAAATCAAAGGTGTTGTTCAATTAACTGTGCATTCAAATTTGAGTTCAATTGTTTTAGCTTTAACCATGCATTTGAAGACAAATGTTTAAGCATACAAGTTCATTCAAAAATAAATTTAAGGAAACACCTGCAAGAAATATGGTTAGTGATTTCTAGAATTCTCCCACCCTCAATACATGAGTGAGAAAATATCCTTGCAAAACCACAAGTTAGGGCATCAAAAATGTATGACAAACACGAAATAACCTTGCAATGAAAATGTTAACACAAAGTTTACCATTTGACAAAAAAAGAAGGTATTTAAACAAAATTAAAATCTAATGAAACCAACACCATCATGATGGGCTTGGAATCAGCTTTTCGATGATATTTCATTTTCAAAAAAACGGAGTCCAAATGCTCAAGTTATGAGCAAAAAATTGAAGGCTACTCCTTATGGTCTAAAAGGGCATGTGGAATGCTTATGTAGTGATGATGTCAGCAACCTACACACTTAAATTTGATGGCTAGATGGATGTCACGAATTTTTTTTTTGTTTTTATTTTCTTTAAATGCTTGTCTGCTGACATGGCATCCACATGTGATGTGAGGAGGTAAATAGCCACGTAACTAGAACCCTAAGTGGGTGCCACGTGACAACACCGGAGGAGACCATATGGGGGGTGATTTAGTGGTGGTCTGTAAGTGGTGAGCCATGGATGGAGGCGAAGGGATGGGTGGAGGAAGCAGGAGGAGGCAGAGAGATTGAGCAGCGTGGGCAGGGAGGAGTAGCGATGGGAAGCAAGGTTAGCAGCGAGCAAAGATGTAGGTGCAGCCATGGACGGGGGTTGCAAGAGGTTGCACAGAGGTTGAGCAGCCCTAGGGGTCGAGTGGGAGGGGCGAGCAGTAGCACAAGCGATGAGTGAAAGACTACAGACAGAGCAGAGGGGATATAAGCGACGGTGGCAAGGGTTTTAGCAGCAGAGAGGTGGGGTTTCGGCATGAGCGATGGGACACATCGAAGGTTGTAGCAAGGCATAGGGAGGAGGGTTGAGCAGTGGGGAGCAGCGGAGGTTACGGGGGGCCACAGGAGGTTGCAGGCAATGCTAGAAGTTGTCGTTGCACAGGGGTGGCACTTATGGGCACCACCGGTGATGATGCCTGCAGGTGCCAAACATGCACAAAAAAAACAACTTGTAAAAAAAATATTATTTTTTAAAATTTTGTTTTTATTTTTTTTTTATTATTATTTTTTTATTTTTTCCCATTTGAACTTATGAAAATATTTTTTTTTAATACAATTCCTATATATATATATATATTATATAAATATATATAATAGTATATATATTTATATTGTTAATATATATATATATATATATATATATATATGATTGAAAAAAAGCATAAACAAAATTAAAACAAAACAATTTTTTTAATTTTTTTTTTGTTATCTATCTATTTATTCTTCCACAAACATACAGGTTTTTTTTTTAGTTTTCTATTTTCCTATCAACAAAGAAGTATATTCAACGTATATACACTCATATAACTTGGAAATAGGGAAATAAGAGCTATAGAGTGTTATATATCAAAAGACTTCTCTTGTGTGCTTCGAGCATGATGGTGGGCTTTTTAGCTTGCTTAGAGGCTCTTTGTAAAATTTGATCTCCAAGCCCTTCTTCAACCTACAAGCTTGAAAACTCACAAATAAACTCAAAAACACATTAGATGATTAGTTTGAAATTGTGAAGTGGGTCCCATTGTGCATGCCAAAATGTATTGCATAAAATGTAACAACGGATTAAAAAATAAGCAACTAACATCTATTCCTACATATTCATGCAAACCTTAAATATGAAAGACGACATATAAATAATGTTGACATGAAATCACAAAAGCTTTAACCATTCAAAATAACACTAATGCAAACCTCATAAAATCACCAAGTTGTTGATGATTTCATTGTTGTGGGATGTGGTTGCTCACAAATCCTACAACATAACAATGGGCAAGATAGTGCTTATGAAAATGAGAAGAGGGCTCTCCTTTTATAGGAAATGAGATGAAATAGATGGTTGAGATTCAATGAAAGATGAAGGGCTAGGATCTCTCAGGATCAATGAAGTGTTCATGAGGTGGAGGCTAAGTGGATTCCATGTGGATTAGGGTTTTTGACCATTCAAAGGGGGAAAGATACTCACACATGTGTGAGCAACCTTTGATGTGATGGGTCAATGACAGGTGTAAGAGGTGTGGAGGATCAAGGCTTCTCACACATGTGTGAGACACCTTGATTCTCATGTGAAGGGGGAAAAATGTGTAAGAGGTGTGAGAAGTGTGAGGGGTGTGGGAAGTGTGAGTGTTCCTCACATATGTGTGAGCACACACTTAGGATTAAAAGGGGATTAGCAAGGTGATTAGGAAAAGTAAGTGGGATTAAGTAGTGGGTAGGCTTAGAAGGATGAGTTAGGTTAGGAAAGTGAGGTTGAGTGAGGATTAAAGTTAGGAGCCATGTGATCAAATAGGATTAAATTTAATATTTAATTCCAAGTTGGATTAGCAAAGGATTAATTAAGTAAATGAAGTAATTTACTTAATTAAAGTGAATGGGTTAGGATGTAAGTGGGATTAGGGAAATAGGCTAGGATTTAAATAAACCTAAATTTTTTTAAATCAAGGAAAAACAAATATTATTAAATAAATATAAATTGATTTAATTAAATGTAGGGTAAGACTATAATTAAATAAATATTTAATTAGTCAGGACAAGAGTATTTGGACAATTTTAGGTGTCTACAATGCTCCCTTCTAAGTAGTTCTTGATGTTTCTTCTTTGCCAGGGCCTCTTGTAATATACCTATTTTCTCAACTGGGATTGCTGCATAATCAAATTTAGGCAATACAATCTCTTCATCTAGGCTAACATCTCCATAAGTAGTTACCTCTTCTACCTTTTATGAGATAGGACTCGGCACTAAAAATTGTAATGGAGTTGCCTCTATGCTTGGCCTTTGAAGAGCTTGACTAGAAGGAGTACTAGATTCTAGTAATCTCTCTAGTGCTTGGATTGCTATTAGCTCCTTTGGCTTGGGCATCAAACTTGTCTCTTTAGACTTGTCCTTTTTTGTCTCTATGGTTTTAGTTTCACTTTGATCTTGTGCTAGAGGTATAGGCATATCTACCTGACCTATTTGGCTTTGAGTCCCATCATTTTCTAGTGTTTCCACCTTGTCTTCTCCAACTATCTCAACCTTATCTTTTTCAGTTTCTAGTTCATTTCCTGAGACTAAAGTGTCCTACATGAGTGTAATGACAGTGAAACCTACTATCTCCTTCCTTTTATATACAACTATGGGTTGTGAAGGTTATACACTAGTGATTTGAGGAGTGATTATAGGTGTTTCTTGTATTTTCACTTCCTCCCCTATAGTTATAGTCTTTGTCTTCTAAATTTCATCCACACTTGCTAGTATAGGGTTGTCATATAATTTGGCCTAGAGAGTGGATTGGATAAGTATCCTTTTCAAATATTCCTCTATAAGGGAATTGATGTTTTGATCAATAGCATTAGAAACATCCTTTACTTTGATAATTTCATTATTTTTACTTGTCTCCTGTGGAGGGTTGGCACTCAACATTTGTGTATCTTGTACACTATTATTTTTGTTTCTATTCCTCAATTGGTGCTTGGTTATCAATATTCATATCACTGTCTCCCTCAATTGTGCCTTGTTCAATATCATCTTCTTCATCCTTTCCTACCTCAATAGGTGTTTGGTTAGCTTCTTTTGATGTTGACAATCCATATGTTATCTTCCACATTTGCTTGAACTTCTATACAACATCCTCTATATTATTTTGCAATATGCTAAATCCCCTATACTTTGGTACAAATTTTACAACATATTTCTTAATGGATTTAAACATTTCAGCCTTACTAAGTTCTAGCATAACTCGAGAAAGGGATGTCTCCCTAATTTGTCTTTCAATGTTTAAACAATAATGTCATTTCTACTCAACTCTATCATATAAACTTTTAGGTATGGAGTTGACAAGTTCTAGAGTAATCTTTTTAAATATAGCCATCATGGCATATACTACCTCTTCTACTTGGTTCTTCTCAATCTTTCCAAGATTATCAAACTCAATGTGAGAGAAACCTTATAAATCAGCATTTCTTCTAACATTCTCACATAAATTATCTAGTTTTGAGGAGGGACTATGACTCACCACTTGGAATTGGTTGTTGTTATCCAATTTAGTTTTCTATTCAACAAATTTAGCATGGGAAACATACTTCCTCCTTAGTCTCATCTATGCCCCAGCTTCATTCTCTTTAGGCTTGGCTACTTCTTTAGCCTTCTATTTAGTGCCTCTTGTACTAGCCCTTGTGGTAGGTGTTGTGGGTTTGGGTTGATTGGATTTTGCAACTTTCTTTGATTTTCTCATTGCTTGAGTCTTTTCCTTTCTTTTATTCTCATTAGTAGTTATAGGTGCTTCATTGGCTTCTTATTCCTCAGCACCTTTTGTAGTTTCTACTTCCTCCTCTTGTTGATCTTCTTCATGACCTTGTATCAATGCCAATGGTGCTTGAGCCTGAGTGTCTTCTTCTTCTTCATCATCTTCTTCTTCTTCTTCCTTGGCTCCTTCACCAAATTTTTCTTTCAATTTATTCACCAATTTGCTCTTCTTTCTCATCACTAAAGTAGTCTTGAATTCCATAGTAATCTTTGATTTGGTAAAGTCATAACCACCAAATGCTTTCGCTTCCTTATCCACTTCTTCTACAAGTAATGTTGTGATTTTTGTAGAGGCCTCATCAACATTAATTTCATAACCAAATGACCTTAGCCATCTCACCCTAGCAATCGCTAATTGTACATAAGTGAAATCAGTATCAACTAAGAAGCAAACATTCATCAAAATGTTCCTCCACTAGTGAGATTGGTATCCTTAATCTCTTCTTTGATTTCTTAAAATATTCAAAATAACTAGTCATCACTGACTCAAAGTTATCACCTAATTGCTTAATAAATTCTCCCATTTCAACTGCAATTGATCTATTCACCTTCCATGCAATCTTACGAAATGTATTCTACACATAAAAGAAAATACATACCAGAATAGATGCAAATTTACACTATGCGATCTTGGTTTCCCTTATGGCTCCCAAATTCTCAATCAATTATTGTAACTGCAACTCGGTAAGATCATAAGTATGATCCTTCTTCACAATTTTGTAGCTCATATCCACTACAATGCAAGCTATACTATTTAGTCTTCTAGACTGATAAAACTTGTGTGCTATTACCCTCACTAGAAAAGCTATTAGGGGATCTGTGATAGTATTAATGGTCATTTTTTATTGCCTCTCCCATTTGACTTTTGTAATTCATCCTGATGGATGCAACCTTGTTGATCTATTGTTGTGATGGATCATGATTATGACCGTGAGTGGTCTACACTGTAGAGGTGATTTGATGTATGTTTCTATATTAGTTGCTTTGATTATGCTCATGGATGATTTAAGAGATTATGATGTGATTTATGGTTCACTTAGGTTTGTGCTAGTGGTTACCAAGATCGATGTGGTATCATGAGGTTGTTCTGTGATTACCCTGAGATGTGTGTAGAGATTGCATTATGTACTTTTTACCTGCTACCTTGGACTAGGTTCCTATAGAAATGGTTAGTCATGTTTATGTCGATGTTTGCTTATGTTTTTTTTAGTTCCTCCATGTTGTTGTTTAAACAACCATGATTAAATGCTTAGATGATTAGAAATGGATTGTCCATGTTGGATTATTTGGTTGTGTTGCAAACATTTACCTTGTTATATTTTGATCTGAGGGGTATTTGTTACTTATGTTTTACATTTGACATGACCTGAGGGTCGGATGTTATACTTGGATTTTAGTATCATAGATGTTAGATTACTATGTTGTTCAGTTGATCATATTGCATGATGATGCCATCTATGATGATATCTAATTTTCTAGTATTTCGACATATCTCTGATTATATTATGTGATGGATTTAATGCTATGGTTATTTGCTTCATTCTTGCATTATTCTGCTTTATGCAAACATGAGTGATGTAAATAGATTATTTTGATATAATTAAATAAATGGTTAAATTAGGTTATTTAATGCATTTATTACTTCGTCTGTGTTATTATATGCAATTGCACTTGATCATGTTGTTTAGTGTGTAAGATTTACATCCTTGACAATGGCACATGGAGTTAGTGATTCAGCCATTCATATTTTACCAATGTCATCCTTGTATGGTTGACGTATCCTTATTTTAATTATTTAATTAAACCTTTTAGTGATTAGAATTGTGCACAGAGGTTCGCTTTGTCATGAAAGTTGTTAAAGAAATTTATGTGTTTTTGAGTTTTCAAGTTTTTTAATTGATTTATTTTAGTTTCTAGCAGCTTTTCCATAGAGGAATTTCTATTTATAGGAATAGCCTATTTTTGTTTGGGTCGATTCAGGGTTTAAATAGGTTGGCTAGTTGTTTGCCCTAATCAATTATTCACTCAAAAAGTGAATAAATATCCAAAAAGGAATTTAATTCCTCACTTCTCACTTATGAATTAGAAAGATGGAGAATAAAACCCAAAATCCTCTTCAAGAGGATTTACTATTTTGTTCATTGTGGGAGCTACGGGCATGGGATTTTCGTGAGGTTGAGCTCATTGGATCCAGCTCAAGAAAACCTTGGATTTCTATGAGTTTTAGTTTTTTCTACATGCTATTTATTTTATGGTTCTGATTCCCATTTGCCCTTTTGGCTGTGGGGTAGGTCTTTCCTATTGTATTGTTTTAGCTTAGTTTCTGCTTCTATTTTTGGTATTCATTTGTTTGGAGGCTAAGAACTAGTGTTCCCCTCTGTTTCTGTATGCTAGTTCTACCTGGTTGGGCAAGTACAAATATTTCCCTATTTTTCAGGATGAGGGTTTGGGGTTTTATGCCATTATGCTGGCCATTTTTGCATACAACATCTAAACTTGATTATTTTTGGATTTTTAGGGTTTTTGTGCCCAAAGGCCAATGGGTTTTAATTTTGAAGTTTCCCCAAAATTTGGGGTTTTTACCTTGTTTTGCATGCCACCCTATTTTCTTAGGTTTTCTTGGCACACTGTTGGTTGTGGATATGGATCATCCATTTGGATGTCAGTCAGACCATTGAATCACTTTTGTGTTGCATTGGGATGCATGTCACATCTGTACTCTCAACTTTTTGTTCGATTGAGTGATTTGGTACCTAGTGTTATGGTTTCTTTTGGACCTTTGCTTTTTTTATTATGGACACTAGGATTTGTGTAGAATCCATGCTCTTGGATTGAGGCTGGTTGAGTGAGTTCATGATGTTTGGTCTTGTTGGATCATTGGGATTCATGTAGAATCCATACCCCTAGTTGAGGCCAGTAGAGTGATTACATGATGATTGGTTTTATTAGCTTTGGGATTAGTGTAGAATCTATCCTCCCGAGTTGCTTTCGGTTGGGTGTTTTGTTTTGCATTGTGTTCTCATATAGTCCTTTTTTTTTTATCTTTGTGATGGTGGTGCACCACATGAGATTATGTGTTCATACATTTTTTAGGTGACTTCCGAGGTCCAATCTTTCATGGTACTTCTAGAAGTTATGATCATTATGGTTGGGATGGGAGTATGCATGCCCACAGACACTTGTTGTAGGATGAGCATGGGTAGGGTAGGGTAGCATATGGAAGGGCTTCTATCTAGCAACCTAGTGTCCATTTCCTGATTGGCAAAGGAGGTTTTATATAAGTGATAACTTAATAAAATTTGTGAATGTTAATAAAACTTAAGATAATAAAATGTTTGGGTTGTACGCCTTCTGTTGAGAAGAGTTGCTGCCCTAGGTTGTGTGCCTTCTATTGAGAAGAGTAGCTACCTATACTAGCTTGGGCTTTTGGATGCCAAGTGACTCTCCATGATGTCAACCCCTACTTAGTAGCCTATTGAGTGTCTGACCAGGACCTCTATTTATTGCATCGTCGTAGGTTCTTAGTTATAGTTATCATTACTATTTGGCATGAGTGATAGTCTTGGATGTTTGCTTTGAGTGTTTGTGGTTGGATCATTATCTCCATCAGCACAGTAGGTGTGGACCTATAGGTTCCATGTGGTTGGGAGGCATAGCTACCTTCACCATTGCTAGGGACCAGTGTACAGAGATGATCTTTTATCCTAGTGCGACCATTGCTAGATGTTTTCACTTGGTACTTCGAGTTTTGGAGTATGCTTCCTTGTGGTTTATTCTTTCATTGGAATGCTTGGATATCATGTTTAGATGAGGTTGGTTTATTTGATGCATTCCCATATTATGATGTTTACCATATGACTTGATGATGTGAATTGTTGTATTGGATTGCCTATTGCTTATTGGTTTAGCATGTTAGATTTCCCTATTACAATGATTAGCATGTGATAGGAGATGTTATCTACTTGTAGGATTATCTTATGCTTTTCTACTAGCATGTTAGATTTCCTTATGCTTATATTGTAGCATGTTTTAGTAGAGACGTCCCTATCATGATAGTACCAATGATCTAATCGATGGCTTCAGATGCTACACCTAGGGGATGGCTAGGATCCATGATGGTCTTATGATGCTATTGAAAGTTGGGAGGAACCATGTACTTAGTTTGGTTGTTCAATTATTGTGATGTTATTTTTGTATATTACAATTTTTCTTATGTTCACTACTATGTTGCTTTTAGTACGTCCTTTACTACTTTGGTTTAGATGGTTAGATGCTCCTCTTTCCTATTTCATGGCATCTTGTTGTTTATGCACTCAAGTATTCACTCCTTGATCCATGTGGATCTAGTACTCCCCAGTGTGGAGGTTTGTTTTCCCATTTCATTCCTTGTTTTGACCCTTAGAGTAGTTTTCCTACTTTCTTGGGTAACCATTTATTAGCATGGTGCAATACAATATTGTATCACACACCCATTGAAATTGTATCGTGCATCCCCTGATTCTATCGCATGCCTCTTGGAGAAATATCATGTGATACTTTCCATTATTACACCTCCTTGTAAGAACTATCATACGATACCCTTAAAGTATCACACACCTTTGAGAGAAGTATCACCCAGTCCCTGAAAGTGTCACCCTCCTTCTTTAGGAATTTCACGTGATACTTTCTAGTGCTATATTAAAGTATCACCTAGATTTTTGCAAAGACCTATGCAGGCAAGCAACAGGCACTTTTAGGTTTGATCTGAACTTTTTGGGAGTTGTTTGGGGTACCCTCTTAGGATTTCTTTAGTCTTTTGGTGTTGAAATTTATTTTAGGTTGAGTGATTTCTATAGTTAGTCCTTTGGGGTTTAAAATATATCATTTAAGTTTAATTCCTTAATTCCTTATCCTTAGCCAAATTTCAGACTTAGCCAAATTTTAAGATTTTGCATTGTACCCTAGCTTGGTGTTTTGTTGATGAGTAGTCATTTCTTTGAGCCCTCATCATGTGCATGGTCATTGTTGGCCTCTATTTGTGTGTGTCAGTTTGTTGTGGTGTTCAAAGATTCGTTGGTTGTCAAGATTGTGATGAAGTCTTCCATTGTGATCTTTGTGATCTTTGTATGATGTTGTCATGTGCATTTATACTTGTTTATATCGCATGTAATGTGATTTGATTGATGTCTTGTTTTATTTGGTTGGAGGTACTTTCCTCATGTTGGGCTAGCATTGGTTTTTTGTATTTTCCTCTCTTGGAATTGTCATCAAATTTTATTTATTGCTCTCTTTGTGACTGTTGTCACATTTGACTTATTGTTGGAATGAGCTCTTTTGTGATTTACTATTGGAATTGACTTTGCCCATTTGGGCCTTTTGTTTTGGTTCATGATGACTATTTTGAATGTGTTTTACTGTTGCCCAGTTGTGTGTTGTGACTCTACCATGTTTATCTCCAACCTCTCTGGTAGTACATATAAGGGATAATATCTTGGAGAACATGCTAGTGTTTCTTTGATATTTTTTATGTTGTTAATTTAATTGGATGGTTTAAATGGTAATTAAATGTAATGTTAATAATTGAAAGATATGTACTTGTTTTATGGTGACTCTTGAACCCTTGCTTTGAAAATCTTTCAGTTTCATTGTGCATTAGTGCTTCTGTTATGTCTAATTAATGGAATTATGAAAGATAAGTAATGATGGTTTCAATGTGTGATATACCTTTCATTCCATGTCTTATGTTGTTTTGGGCATCTGTGTTCTTGAGTGGTTTTTGACATTTTGTCTATCGCTTGTCTTGGTAACCGAGATTGTTGTTTTTGCCTATGTTTTTTTGTCTTGAGTGGTGACTCAAACTATTGATCTTAGGACTATCTAAGCTCCATCATTGTGTAGTCCTTTTCAATATCTTTTTGAAACTTTTGAATGGAGTCAATCCAAGTCTAAATGTGAAAGTTATGGCCTTCAGAGTGAAGGCAAATTATGTGTTGATTTGAAATTTCTCGCCTGGTTTTGAGAAACTTTGCGTGAGACTGTGTTAATGCCAAATTTCACCTAGGGAAATAGCAATCAACTCATTCACACTTATGGAGTTTTTGTACCCTTTTATCAAGTAGAGGCCAATTCAATCATGACATATCATATTTATGGGCATTGGAGAAGTTTAACTCTTCATGTTATTCATAATGGGAGAGTTATCTAGCCTTCATAATCTACCAGGTACTTTTTGGGGTTCGTGCTTGGGTTTGTGTGTTTCCTTTTGCATAGATCCACCTTCATGAGGTGAAGTGTAGCCTATAAGTGTACCTTTCTCAAGGTTGATGTTTCCTTGTCATTTGGGAGTGACTCAGTTCTTTGATGAGTCTAGACTCTCCTTTTTAGACATTGCCTTGGGTGCATCTTCGTATTCTTTTCTCTCTTGAGAGAGTAGGCTAGCATGGTTATGCCACTAGCTTAGTTAGTGTTTTCTAAATGAGTATGTTGATGGTTGGTGGAATTGTGAGTTCCCTAACACATCTTGGGCAGATTTAGTGTAGAGGTTGAGGGAGACTCCCTCTCAGTCCTATACTCTATAGTTTCTTTCTCCCTAAGCTTACTTCTTCAAGAGGATTATCTCAGTCGATTTTTCTCATTGACTATTCACTTGAGGTTGGAGATTGAGTTGAGTGGTAGGTTGGGTGTAGTATTCCAAACATGGTGCTGGAGGGACATGGTATCGTTGGACATAAGTTACCATCTTGTGAGTTGGTATGCAGACATTACATGATTGTGTCCATTAACAAAAGTCTTCGAACCTTGTGGAAAGGTGATATCTTGTCTAGTTGGGTTATGTAGCCCTAGTTCCTAGTGGGAGTTGAGCTTTTGTACCTTGGAGAGGCATTGTGCTCCTATGCTTGGTGGTGAATAGTCTTTTGAAGTGTGTAATTTTGTTGGTAAACCGTCATCCTCTTTGTTCAAAGGGTGAGTTTACATGGATTCAAGGATGTTCATGTGTGACATGATAGTATTCTTGGGAATTTGGGATGGTTATTCCCCATGATTCCAACTCTTTTGGGAGTGCATAGTGTGTTGACCTAGTTTTGCGATCATGTGGTAGGTGCATGTTTAGTTGGGCACCTGTTGACAAGGTAGAGTGGGTTTTTCCTTTCCTTATATTGTCGACTTTATGGCTAGATGAATTTGTTCTAGTATATAGAAGGTTCCTTGTTGCAGGACCTTGTGTCTATGTGACACCTATTCTCTTATGGTTAACCTATTTGGGGGTTAATGAGATGGTTTGAGAATGTGGGAGTGATTTGGTTGGACTTGTGAAAGAGTCAATGAGTCATCCCCATTGCTCAGTTTTGATTTTGCTTTTGGTATGTTTGGTTTCTATTCTTGGATTGTAGGCTTCCAAGAGTAAGCCTAGTCTTTTGGGGGGATGATGTAGTGCCTCTCCCATTTGGCTTCTGTAAGTCATCATGATGGATGCAACCTTATTGATCTTTTTTTGTGATGGATCATGATTGGGACTGTGAGTGGTCTACACCATAGAGGTGATTTGATGTAAGTTTCTATATAAGTTACTTTGATTATGCTTATGGCTGATTTAATAGATTATGATGTGATTTATGGTTCACTGAGGTTTGTGCCAATGGTTACCAAGATCAATGTGTTATCATTAGGTTGTTCCATGATTACCCTGAGATGTGTGCAAAGATTGCATTGTGTACATTTTACCTGCTACCTTGGACTAGGTTCCTGTAGCAATGGCTAGTCATGTTTATGTTGATGTTTTCTTATGTGTTTTTTAGTTCCTCCATGTTGTTGTTTAAACAACCATGATTAAATTCTTTGATGATTAGAAATGGATTGTCCATGTTGGATTATTTGGTTATGTGTTGCGGACATTTACGTTGTTATATTTTGATCTAAGAGATATTTGTTACTTATGTTATGTTTTACATTTGAGATGACCTAAGGGTCAAATGTTATACTTGGATTTTAGTATCATAGATGTTAGATTACTATGCTATTCAATTGATCATATTGCATGATGATGCCATTTTGAGATGACAATATGTTTTATGATGATATCTGATTTTCTAGTATTTAGACATATCTCTGATTGTATTATGTGATGAATTTAATGCTATGGTTATTTACTTCATTCCTGCATTGTTATGTTTTATGTAAACATGAGTGATGTAAATAGATTATTTTGATATAACTAAATAAATAGTTAAATTAGGTGATTTAATGCAGTTATTGCTTCAGCTATGTTATTATATGCAATTGCACTTGATCGTGTTGTTTAGTGTGCAGGATTTATATCCCTGGCAGTGGCACATGGAGTTAGTGATTTAGCCATTCATATTTTACCAATTTCATCCATGTATGGTCGAATTATCCTTATTTGAATTGTTTAATTAAACCTTTCGATGATTATTAAATTTGGAACTCATTTGTATTATGTGATTAGACTCATGAGCATGTCTATGTATTTAGAGGTTCACTTTGTCGTGAAAGTTGTCAAGGAAATTTACATGTTTTTGGATTTTTGGGCTTTTTAATTGATTTATTTTAGTTTCTAGTAGCTTTTTCATGGATGAATTCCTATTTATAGGAATCACCTATTTTTGTTTGGGTTGATTCGAGGTTTAACTAGTTTGGCTAGTTATTTGCCCTAATCAATTATTCACTCAAAAGGTGAATAAATATCCAAAAAGGAATTTAATTCCTCACTTCTCACTTTTGACTTAGAAAGTTGGAGAGTAAAATGAAAAATCCTCTTCAGGAGTATTTATTGTTTTGTTCATTGTGGGAGCTATGTGCATGGGGCACACAAATCTAGGAGACATAAGGCACAAAGATCTAGAAAAAATTTGAGATACTGATTTGGGGCACACAGATCTAGGAGATTTCCTCAAAATTTGTAACAAGCCCACTAAGAGATCAGCTCTAGTCTCCTCATTGATCTATTCTAGGTTGGTAAATGTAGCTTCACATCCTATGTTAGTACAATTAGCTGGATTAATCATAACCCTAGCACAACATTTTTTTCCTCAAGAAAGGGTCATCAAAAGCATTATAGGAGAAGTTGTGTTGGACCTCTGACCTGATAACATTGAGAGGGTCTTCCATCTCCCAAGAGAAGATCAGTTCATTAGGGTCTCATACAAAATAGCTGAGAGATGGTACAAGGAGCACTAGTAAGAGGTGTTAGACATAATACAATCTTCTTATCTTACTGAGAAGCCTCTGAAGGGAAAGATAACAGGCAAAGTGGATATGACCGAATGATACATGAAGGAGGATATTGGATACTCTATCATTCTCTTGAGCAGAGTCATGGGCTTACCCATAGTGGCTCACCTCAACACTTTCATGGTCAACTTCATTGAGACCATCGGATAGGCAAAGATACCACTGGAATGGGCCACCACACTAAGTGAGAACTTGTGTGAGCAATTGAGGATGGTAAAGGAGAAGAAGAATTTTTACATGACTTCTTACATGGTATACCTGCTTGCAGCAAGGGTTACAAACTATCCTGATTTGTACAAGAGAGGCAATATGCAAGATCCCAATGCTTGGCCCTATATAGTTTACCCTTAGTTGGTGAAGAAGAAGCTCTTAGCATAGAGTAAGGAATATAGAATTTTGAATGACATGTTCATCTTCATGATCATTCAATTCATTGAGGGAGGCTATGGGAAGAGGTTATCCGATGAAGCAAAAGCACATATTATAGTTCTTGGAGCCTACTTTATCCAATTCAAAATGTTCACCTATCTGTAGGTAGTTGGTGCATCCATCAATCCTAAGAAGCTCCCAAGATACCCAAGTGACAAAGTGGTGCTATTGGAGATTTCCTAGTAGATTGAGTCAGCATATGAGAAAATAAAGAGGCAACAGAGACCTTGCTGGACATGACCATTCATCATTGGACCATATCAGGTGAAGAGGAAGTAGGATATTTCATCCTTTGAGTGGGAGTGGGAGAACTATCGCCTTGAAGAATACAACTCTTTCCAGCCTTATGTTGATAATGTTGGGAGAGTGGAGAGTCTCACAGGAAAGGACTTCCATCATTAGGATGTTGTTGAAGATCACTGGATGAATTCCACAAATGACTACAATGTCCACATTAAGGACTATTGTAGGATGACTTTGTATCTAGCAGAAAAGGCTCTTCAATTGAACATCCCAGAGGAGATAAGGCAACAAGAAGGAGCTACTAGATCCCCTATTCAATGCAGAAAAAATTGGTGAAAGACCCATTATGAATGTTGAGATTGAGAGGGAGGAGGCTGATGATATTAATCATCAAGCAAGGCATGTTGTCAGAATGATGAAGGATTGGATCAAGAAACCTTTTCCACTTGATCCAATTCCTAATACTATAATCTTCCATGAACATGCTTGTCTAGAAAGAGGTAGAGGGAAGAAAGTAATAATTCCTACCTTCATAGCCCAGTCTCCTATCAAGCCAGAGATAGTGTACCAAATTGATCGCCTAGTTGGATATTATCACCCTTTTGAGAGGAGGGGAAAGATCCAAAGAAAGAGAAGCTCCCCTCAGAGGATTTAGATAGAATAGTCTAAAGAACAGGCACCTCCCCAGCAACAAGAAGAGAGTGCATGAGGGTCTAAAGATACTAGAGCTACTCAAGTGTGGGATGAACCTCAATTTCCTCCAATTATATCTAGCCAACTAGAAGAGAGTGAGATTCCACAGGCCTCCATTCCTCCTATGCAAGAAGAGCCAACTTCTCCTTCTACCTCCAAAAAAAAAAAAAAAGAGGATTAAGATTTAGATGAAGAAAAGGAAAATGATTAGTAGAAGATTAGTGCCTAATCCATCTATTCCTAAAAGAATTTCTAAAGGAGATGAAGAGGAGGAGGAAGAAGAATAATTAGAAGAGGAAGAGGAACAAGTGCCCCTACAGGGAAGAACTCAGCTAGCTAGAGCCACGTAGTTGTGAAGGAGAAAGAGTGCCATGGGTACCTCACCATCTACTCAAGCAAAACCCTTAGAACTCTCTTCTTTAGAAGATGAAGTATAGCAGTGAGTGGATGAGAAAAGTGAAGAGGGTGATGATGTTTTCTCAATGTTAGATTTTGATTTCATGCCTATAGGTACAGAGTTTATTGGGGATAAGATTAGGGTCACCCCTATAGGTGAACCTCAATAGGAAGACTAGAAGCAAATGCCTCTAGATACACAAGGTCCTAGTCTTACTCCTCCCTCTCCACTACAAGTTTTAGTGATAGAATAGGGCTTGCCTACTCCTCAACCTCATAGTTTAGAGGAAGAGTAGGTTCAGAAGGAACCATCATCAAAGGAGCAACCAAAACAAATTGTGACTGATGAAGTATCAAAGGACGGACAAATGGTGGAATATTCTCAACCACCTTCCCAAGACACTGAGGTTCAAGCTATAGGGTCTACTAAGACTGAGGCTATAGAAGAAGAGCCCTCCCAATAGGATACAACTCTGAGCAGGAATAATAAAGGGAAGGAAGTTGCAAAACATACTCCTTCATCATCAAGAGCCAGGTCCTCAATAGGACACATCCCTAGATGGATCCGAAAGGAAATAATGAGGAGTACTAAGCCTCAATTTTGTGCTTTAAAGGAAGACATTTGTGACATTGCAGAGATTTTGAATAAACCTAAGTCTCCATCATACGAGGCAATGTCATTGTTGTTTGTCACCAGCACAAGGAACCAAGAACTGTTTGCACAAGTGGCTCTCCCTCCTGAAGGCATAGCTACGGAAGACCTTAGCCTCAAAGATTATGAATTGAAGGATGTTATGTTAGGGAGGCCTACATGGTATTTACCTAGATTGATGATGACCCTGGGAGATAAAGAGGTCCTTAAGCATATGGAATAGGATGAGGCCAAACTCCAAGCACTTTGAAGGTAGGTTGAGATCCTAAAGGGATATATATCTGAAGTAGTTGGTCCTCTAGATCCTAAACACCCTAAGCAAACCTTGAACATTGTACTTAGAGAAGGGGGAGGTACACAACTTGATCCACTTTTGAAGGTTTCTTAGGAGTGGTGAGAAAGTTTTGAGGAGAATGGTGTTACGATCATCACAAGGAATTTGAAGTTATTGCATGCTACACAAGAGAACATGAATAAGATCATAGCAATTTTGAAGCAAGACTTTAGTATCATGGATGAGGTATGGGCTTGGAGTAAGGATTTGTAAACTCTACAAGCCATAAAGGGCCAAAGATATCAGGTTTTGATTTATGTATATATTGGAGAAGAATTAGATATGATTGATGACTGGATAGAAAAGATAGCAGATAGCAATAAGGTCATGGGAACATTACATGAGGAGATTCATCGGCTCAAGGACCAAGCCCAAGAGAAAATTTTGGAAGTAGAGAGACACTACCATGATGCTTGCTTGGATATTTTTTAAGATAAGGAACGAGAAAATTTGTTACCTATAGAGACAATAGTGGAGAATTTTAGAAAGATTTTTGTAGAGGTTGTTGCTGATGAGGACATCCGACAAGCTTTTAGGACTGAAGAAGCACTATTAGAATTGGATACCAAACTCAAGGATTTTGTTAATACTTGAATTGAGGTAAACAATTACAAATAGAAGATAAAAGATAAATATGAGGTTTTAGATCTTCTCGATGCAACTAAGATTATTGAGGTGATAGAGAAATTCAAGGGCAAACATCCAAACCTAGCTTTGGAATGAAGAAGAAAAAAATCCAGATGCTAGAATTTCAATTTTGACACTCAGTAAAAATTTTATATTTTGACCCTTTTGAGGTCCCTAGCTCCATAGGTGCACAATTCCACAGGTATGCAAGTCCACAACTTTGAAATTTAGAGGTGCACTGATAGTTAATTACTTGTTCCAAAAATAGCACTTTCCATGCATCATAAATGCATTCTAACGATAGTTTAACTTTGACACATGCCTAGTAAAGGACCAGCTTCTATTTTTGGCACTTCCAAACACTTCCACTTTGGCTCAAAGCTTTCTCATGCTCTCTCTCATATTTTCTTTTTTTTTGACATGTAAAGGGCTCACACATCCAAATAATGAATAAAATATGGATGGAGTTCCTCTAGGTACTAGATTAACTGTTAGATTGTATATATTTAGTTTGTTTTAATGTTTTGAAAGCATTTTATTACATGAAGATATCTCTCACTCTCAACACAAATTGAGGAGATGATTTTTTATAAATATCCCATTGTA
Organism: Cupressus sempervirens; assembly: GCA_028749045.1. Taxonomy (NCBI): domain Eukaryota; kingdom Viridiplantae; phylum Streptophyta; class Pinopsida; order Cupressales; family Cupressaceae; genus Cupressus; species Cupressus sempervirens. Next base: position 128,462,752 of record CM053786.1, on the reverse strand, counting down.
ATATGTAATCAAGGCCACTGTTATTATGCAATAAAATTATACTTTTGGTGCTTGCATTTGGAGTGTAGTGATTCTTTCCTGGATGTGTCATTGTTTTGTGAATTTTGTTCATGGAATTATGACTGAGCCAAAGGTTTATTGCTTTATTTCTAGTTGTTCAATCTTTTAATTCTAGTGTTTGCTACAAATTTAGGAATTCTGCTGACGTATCTAGCTTGAGAAGAGATCATCAAATTGTGCCTGCATAACTTTTCATCTTGCATGAACGCACTTTCTGTGGCCTTGCAATTTGATGAAAGTTGAAATATCATATGATTGCTAAAGTTTCTCACCGATGATTGCATCAATGGATTCTAGGAAGTGTTACTCTTATTTTCATTGGTTTCCTACTAATTTATTCGAAAGCTTAACTCGTAGTGTGTTTTTTTTTGTACCTTATGTCCGTTAGGATTTCAATTTCATGTTATTTTCTTTGAATTTAATATTATTTTCTCTTAGTTTCATTATTTACTTTGCTAACCCCTTGTTAGAATAGGAACTCATTTTAGTTGCATTGTTAGATTGCATTCATTGAAAAATACAAAATATAAAAACATTGTTCTTTTGTGTGTTATTTTGAGACAGTGAACAAATTTTAATTCATTCTAAGATCATAATAGAACCAGCAAAGGCCTCCTCATGAAAAATCACATGTATCTTCAACTGAGAAGATGTTGGTACGTCGCAAGATAAATACTGAACCTTGGAGTTGATCCCAAAAAGATTAGCTTCTCAAGAGAAAAATTGAGCAATGGATTTCTTCTTTTGACCTTGTGCAAAATGACCACCCAATGAGTCCCACATACCTCTTGATTGCTTAATTTGATGAGGTGTGATCACCTAACCCACTAGGTGAAGTGATCCCATCTACACCTGATGTGATGCAATCTTCCTTTCTCTTTCATGTCTTGTTCATCTCATCTCTGACATTTTCAATATCTACCTTGCCTTTGCCTTTGTTAAACTCACAATTTGGTGCCTTTAACCTTGTTGGACAATATCTACTAATGTGACCAGTCTTCAAATAGCTAAAACATATGATTTGACTCAACCACCTTTTTTATTCACTTTTGAAATGTGTTCTAATAAAAATTTTAGGAATATGTTCGTACTATTGACAGTAGTGACAAGTATACCTTGTATTATAATCCAAATTATAAGAGTTTCCATTGTTCTTTACCTTTGTCTACATGTTTGATGACCAATTGGATTTGCATCTACACTCAAAAGCTCTATGTCCATACTTTTGATAATTATAGTAGCATCCTTCACATATTTGAGTGTGCATGGTCTTTGTTCTACATTCATGTGCTTAATGACCTTGTTTGTTACACTTTTGGTAGTGACCCATGTTCTTTTGCTTAACATTATAACTTACAATCTTGCTCCTACAAACATTAGTAGTATGTCCTTTCTTACCACAATTATGACAAGTAGGTTTGGAGTTCTTACCATTTTTTACTTCTTTCTTCAGCACTTTTGGGTGATTCTCCTTCTTCAGTACTAGTGTGTCTTAGTCTAGATGTATCATTATTAGATCTAGGAGTTCTCATTAATTGTTCAAAGTACTTAATGGCTTCACTAGGTTTATTAAAGCATTTAGCAAACTCCTTTTCCCTTTTTAGATCATTGTTCAATTGTTCATTTTGCAACTTCAATGTTGTGATCTCAATATCCTTGGCATTCAGTTCATGATTTGCAATCATCATTTGACCCAAAGTTTCCAATTGCATGTTAGCAATCCTAGTTACCTCTAATGATCTCTCTTCTAGTCTACTGGTCAAAACTCATTTGTCAACTTCAATCATGACTTTATCTTCCATATCTTTATTTTTTTGTTTGGTCACCTCACATAGTAATATGGCTTGTGATTCTTTCTCTATCTTAAGATTTCTAATCTCTTCAGCTAGGGTTCCTTTCTTTTCAATTAGATCTACAATAGCTACATAAAATTCATTTGAGTTTCCATTTGCAAATAGTTTAGTAGTGTCCATGTCTTGGTATTATGTGTCATTCTCCTCAATAGCAATTTCCTTCCTTCTTGCCAATGATTTCTTTAGATCTTATCTTACTTCATTCAACTAATGTAGAATGAGTTGTATCTCAATCTCTTGGTTCTTAATAATCTTTCCCAACTTATAGACTTCCATTTCCAAGATCTTTCCTTAAAGTTGCAAAGCTTTACTTTTAGAGAACTTGGCCCTGATACCTATGTTGGAATTACAATAAGAAAATTAAACTCTTGGGGCAGGGGGGTGAATCAATGTTTTAAACTCCCACAAATGTTCACTACTGCAGTAATAATGTGTATCCAATGAAGGTTACAATGTTTGATCATGACACATGATCTACCTTGTGAAAGGTCTACCCTATTAAAAGCTTACAAAGACAGTTAGGTCTTACCCTGTTAAAGGATTTCAACACCCTATTAAAAGTGTGCTTGATTAAAGGACTTCAACTCACAATTAAGTAAGAACCTTGTTAGAGGATTTCAATACAACCAATTAGGACTACTCTGTTAAAAGATTTAACTGATTCACCTGTTAGATTTCTCAATAATTATCCTATGATTAGCACTTTGTTTCTTGATGTTAGATCACCTCTATACTGATGTGTACTTGATCCTTCTTGATCAAATGTCTATCTATTGTTTTCTATTTCATTCCTTTATTCTCCTTTAACTGTTTCTACAATATAATTCAAATCATACTACCTTGGTCATCATGAATTTTATGTTTGCACATGCAAAATCTCCTTCTCTCTCTCTGATCACTTATAAAAAGTTTACTGTTTGTCCTCCTTAAGAAGACTTAGGTGACTTAGAGTTAGGTATGAATCAATGGCTATGATTCATCCATCTTTTTGCTAAAACCATCCCTTTATTTGATTGAATGCATGTAATACATAGAAATTTCTTGATTTGTCATTGTCAACAAAATATCATAAATCAATCCTTAAGTCAGTCCAAAAATGGTTTATATAGTAGTTTATGCCAATACAAAGAACTATGTCAAAACTATGTTACTCAGCATCTAAAGTCCCTAGTGCTCAACACTAACTATGACTTCAATGTTGTCACTCGACAACTGAATGACTTGGCATGCACTGCTTCCTCAAAAACTAAATCACTTAGCACATACTATATGCTTGAAACTTGAATGACTTGGCATATGACTGACTTGACACTCATTGTTTACTCAACATGTTCTATCTTATATGTTTTACTCAATATATGTTACTTGTTCGGCATGAACTAAGTAAATGACTTAAGTGTATAGACACTCACTTGTCAAAAAAAATCCGAGATTAACATGGAGGATTCAATATATGCCATAATGGAAAAATTTAAACAAACTCCAATTGAGATTTCTAGCTCATTCCTAAAAGATCTATATGAAAGAGTTGAGCAGAAGTGGTTTTACAATCTCAATATAGAAAGACAAATTAGAGAGACTACACTTGCACAAGTGATTCTAGAATTAGATAGGGAAACAATGGAAAAGGCAATAAAGAAGCACACTAGAAAATTTTCACCTAAATACAAGGCTTTCAGCATATTGTAGAATAATATTGAGAATTTTTTATAGAAGACCACCCAACTATGGAAGTCATTACATGATTTGACAACACCCAAAGCAATAGAGAAAACACCTATTAAGGTAGGTGAGGACAAAAATGAACAACAATAAGTAACTTAGCTTACCATAGTTAACACTAAGATAGTTGCACATGAGGAAGGCACTGAGACACATGAAGATACACAAGCACTAGCTGAGGATGAGTAGAAGATGAAACAAAGTGTAATAGATACACTAGTTTTGAGTGCCAGTCCTCGACATGAGTTGAATAAAAACATTGACACTATAAAGATTAAGGATGTTTCTATTGCTATCACTCAGAACATCAATCCCCTTATAGAGGAAGACTTGAAGAAGATACTGGTAGAATCCAATACCCAGGCCAAACTTTGTGAAAATCTTGTACTAGTGAGTGTTGATGAGATTGAGAAGGAAGACAAGGCATCTATAGGGGATGAAGTTCAAACAAAAGAGTCCTCTACAACTCCTCCTTGATTCACCTTGATATAAGCTACATTACTTCTTGTAGTATATCAAATGAAAGATCCATCCATGACCCATAACAATAAATTGGTAAACACTGTGTATAACCCAATAGTTGCTATAGATGCACAGGAAACAAAAAGGTTCCAACAAGATAGGTAGATACTCCTACACCTACAACACAAGATCAAGATGAACTAAGAATGTAGAGAAAGAAAACAATAGGGCTGAAGAGATAGATTTAACTAAAAAACTTGAGGAGCAATTAGCAATACAAATACTGGTGACTTTGCCAAAAACTGCTACTCCTCCAAGTCAAGCTCTTCATAGGCCAAGTATAGAAGCTATACCCCTACAATCATCTAGGTTGAATCCAAGCACATTCAAGGTAGATAAAATTACATCATTTTTTAATGTGAACTTGGATGAAGTGATTGAGTTTCCCAAGTTTAATTCTACAACCATTACTATTGAACATATGAGCATACTCTAGGATGCTCTTGCAAAGAAGAAAAACCAAGAACTAGTCAAGAAGGAGCATAGGCAAAAGCAATCCTTGCTAGATATTAAGGACATTTTTCTTAATGCATTTAGTCTGCTAGCACTAGAAGTAACAAAGCCTATCATAGAGAAGTTAACCAACTTAGTTGAGAATGTTAACAAGAGTGACCTAGATTCAAATGTGAAATTACTTTAATGGTCTGAAAGAAAGTTTCAAAATAAGATCATTGAAAAGATATCAAGTGTTATTGCACTATCACAGATTGAGTTAACAACCAAAATCTACAATGTGAGGAAGGTACTAGAGAAAATTTTCTCTTTGTACACCAAATTGTGCAATCAAACAATCTTCACATAGGAAATCTAGTATAACCCTGCCAAGGTCTCGAGCCAAGAATGAAAAACATTTCAAGAATCTCCTGAACTCCCAAAGTCAGTTAGCAATGCTACATGCAAATAATAAGGCTAAACTGATCAACATCCTATCTATCCAATCTCCACATATGGAGATATTGCACAAGGAACTAGCCTTTTCTGAAACACTCATGCATAAATATACTCATCTTTCTACTCATGAAGGCTTATTCCACCTTGCTATCAAGCTAGCCATCCAAATAAAATCATTGAAGGTAGCTTGTGACAATTGGGATGTTGCTTTGAAAATTATTCTTGAGGTCCACAATTTTTTTTGGAAAAACACACTATAAGTGTATAATCCTTTGACATAAGTGTCAAAAAGGGGCAGAAATATGTATGGGGGAGAGATAATGAAGGAGATGATATTTTTGTGGGAGCTACTATTTTTTGAGAAAAGTGAAACAGAGTACACAGATTAGCTAATGCAAATCTACTCAATAGAAGGAATGATATTGGTCTAGCTACAGAACAAAACAATCAACTCAAGGGGTGTTATTGAATTTTGAGGTTTGAATGATGACTCATAAGTTTTTGCAAAACTTTGAAGTTTTGAAATTTTGTATGTAAATGGATATTGTTTGTGTTATGCTTGAAAGGCTTAAAGTTATTCATGCATGACCAAGTATTTTTGCCAATCATATCAAAGGGGGAGAATGTTAGTCTTAGATTGGTTTTGATATATGAGTGACAATATACTTAAGTCACTTACTTAGTTCATGCCAAACAAGTAATACATACTACTCATAAGTTGTCAGATAGTATATGTCGAGTGAAGGATAGTTAGTATGGTTTCAGTAACTAGTGAGTGTCAAGTCACTCAAGTGTTGAGCAGATAGTCTATGTTGAGTTATTTAGATTCCAAGTGGGATGCCGAGTCATTTAGAGGCCAAGTTACAACATTGAAATTGCAGTTGATGTTGAGCATCAGGGACTTCAAGTGCTGAGTTATACAATTTTGACATAGTTGTTTGTAAAGACACAAACTTGTATGTAAACCATTTTTGGGACTGACTTAAGGATTTTTTTATGATCTTAGATGATAAGGACAAATCTTTATTGTGAATCCCTATGCATCACATGCATCCAATTAGAAAAAAGAGAAAGATCAAGTGACAATATGGATGAATCACAATCATTGATTCATACCTAACCCTAAGTCACCTATGTCTTCTTAAGGAGGAAAAACCCTAAAAAATTTATGAATGTTGTAAGGAGAAAGGAGAGAAGTTTGCATGCACAAATAGACCAATTATGGTGACTAAGGAATTATGATTTGAGTTACATTACGTAATCAGTTAGAGGAGAATAGAGGAAATGAATTAGAAGATAGTAGAGATACATCTAATCAGAAAGGATCAAGTACACATTAGGAAAGAGGTGATCTAACATCAAGAAATAAAGTGCTAATTGAAGGATCATTATTGAGACATTCTAACAAGTGAATTAATTAGATCTCTTAACATAGTAGTACTGACAGGCTATTGTAAATCCTCTAACAAGGTGCTTACTTCCTTGTAAGTTAAAGTATTTTTACCAGATGCACTTCTAATAGGGTTTTGAAATCCTTTAACAAGGAAAGATCTAACAATATTGTAAGCCTTTGACAAGGTAGACCTTTCATAGTGTAGATCATGATTCATGATCAAAACATTGTAACCTTCAGTGGATACACTTTATGACTGTAGTAGTGAAGATTCTTGGGTGTCACCCCCACCCCAATTTTACCTTCCCCTTGGAGGGTTTCTGGGTAACCAAATATCTTGTGTCATACATGTGTTGAATTTTTTACTTTCATGCTATGGATGTACATGCTTAATTTGGTATTTCAGTTTATGTGCATATATTGTTAGATGGATGTGTGGAGAATGAATTCGAGGTTGAAAGTTTTAAGTGCTAATGTATTCAAAGTCTTTGCATGTGCAATATGTTTTTGCATTTCATCCATGTTGAGAAGGATCATGCCTTGAATTTCTACAAGTGTGGCCCTTATCCTGGCTTCTTCCCTTAACAATTCAGCCTAAATATCTATCTAATACTCAATCTTTACAAAGTGTGTAGAATTGCAACTAGGATCAAGTGACAATTGATATGCACTTGCCTTTAAATCAGCACCTATCTTTGAAAATTTATCCTTTATCTCCTTAGTGAAAATTGATGTATCACTTAACATTACAAACAAGGTAACAACACTATTTACATAAATTTGAGAAGTTGTAAAAAAAGTAGAAAATTCTACTTGATCAATGGCTATATTCTGAGCTACCTTCTCCAAAACTTTGTTCTCAAACTTCCTTTCTTCCCTCTTCAAAATTTTGTCTTTTCCATCCATTTCCTCTTTATACTTTGTGAACAATTTCAACAATTTGATCAAAAATTGGTTGTTCATCATCAACCTCAATATTCAATGTATCAACAAATGTATTCTTTATATCTACAAGAACTTGATAAATTTATTTTTCTTTTCCTCTCTAAGCTCTTTTTATTTTTTCCTCTTCTTCCATTGCTTACCAAGGATTTCCATTTTATTAGGAGCAAGATTGATAAGATCCCAATCTAGTATTACAATATTTTCCTCTAGATCAATTTCTTTAGTAAAGGCTTTGTTGATCTCAGATTGGTTTTGACAAGTGAGTGTCAACATACTTAAGACATTTACTTAGTTCATGTCAAACTAGTAATGCATGTTGAGAACAACATGTAAATATTAGACCATGCTAAGTTGCAATGAGTGTTGAGTCAATCATGTGCCAAGTCACTCAAGTGCCAAGTAGATAGACCATGTTGAGAGATTCAAGTGCTGAGTGAATAGTAGATATCGAGCAATTTAGGTGTCGAGTAAGAACAGTGTATGTCGAGCATCGGAGACTACATATGCAGAGTAATGTAGATTGGACATATTTGTTTATTATGGCACAAACAACTATGTAAACAATTTTTCAGCTGACTTAAGGATAAATTTCAATTTTTAGAGATAAGGATGAATCTATATGCAGATCCCCTATGCAATTACATGCAGCTAATCAAAAAATGGGAAGGTTTAAGTAGAAAAATGGATGAATCTCAGTCATAGATTCATACTTAACCCTAAGCCACCTTAGTCTTCTTAAGGAGGATGAAGCCCTAAACTTTAAACTTTGTTGAGAGAATTGGAAAGGGCTGAATGATCAAATTGGAGGAGCAAACAAGATAGTGTGCAAAGCATTCAAGGTGATTTAGTAGTAAGAGTGAATTGCAGAATTAGTTAAGTGAAGAACAGAGGATAGAGGATATAGAATTGAAACATCATATTGTGAAGGATTAATCAAAGATTAGATAGAGGTGATATGTTATTAGGAAAGTAAGTGTCAACTAAAAGATCTATGCTAAGACATTTTGACAGGTGATTTTGGTTAAATCTCTTAACAGGGTAGTCTCAACAGGCTGTATGAAATCCTTTAATAGGGTGCTTACTTAATTGTAAGTTGAAGTCCTCTAGCAAGGTACACTTCTAATAGGGTGTTGAAATCCTCTAAAAAGGTGGGACTTAATAGTCTTTGTAAGCCTTTAACAAGGTAGGTCTTTCACATGGAAAATCATGATTCATGGTCAAACCATTGTAAACTTAATTGGATGCACTTTATTGTTGCATTAGTGAAGATTTGTGGGTGTCATCCCCACCATAATTTTACCTTCTCATTTGGAGGGTTTCTAGGTAATCATATCTCATGTTAAGTATGTGTATTTTGATTAAATGTTTACATGATTGATGCATATGCTTTATATGTTATTTCAATATATTATGCATGTATTTATGAAAGGTGAAAGTTTATGGGTCCAAGTTTAAACTCCTGATTCACCCCCACTAGAAGTTTACTCCTTTCCCACTTGTAATTCCAACAATTGGTATTAGAGCCAAGTTCTCAGAAGGAGAAGCTTTGTAGCTTAGAGGAAAAATATTGAAATGGAAGTCTACAAACTAGGAAAGACTATTGAGAACTAGGAGATTGAAATACATCTTATACTACATCAATTGAATGAAGCTAGAGATGCTTTGAAGAGTTCCTTGAAGAGAAGGAAAGAGATTTCCATTGTAGAGAATGACATACTATACAAAGAGATAGACACCACCAAGCTATTTGTAGATGGAAACTCTAGTGAATTTGATACAAAAATTTCAAATTTAATGGAGAAGAATAGAATCAAAGCTGAAGAAATCAGAAATCTCAAGTTGGAGAAAGAATCACAAGATATACTGCTATGTGAGGTGATTGAACAAAAGAATAAATCCATGATTGAAGATAAAAGAATTCTAGCAAACAAATTGGAAGAAAAGTCAATAGAGCTAACAAGGATCTCAAACATGAAATTGGATACCTTGAGAAAAATGATGAATGCTCATCATGAATTGAATGTCAAAGATATTGAGATAACCACATTGAAGTTGCAGAATGAACAACTACAGAATGATCTAAAAAGAGAAAAAGAAATTGTTGAAAGTTTCAACAAGCCACATGAAGTCATTAAGTACTTTGAAAAATAACTAAAATCCCCAAGATCCAACAATGATGTAGCAGGATTGGGCTACACAAGCACTAAAGAAGGAGAATCATCAAAAGTTGCTGAAGAAAGGAACATCAAAGGTAAGAACTCCAAACCTACTTATCATAACTATGGAATGAAAGTACATACTCCTAATGTGTGTAGGAGAAAGAATACAAATCAAAATGTCAAGCCTAAGAACATGGTTCATTGTCATAAGTGAAACAAACAAGGTCATCAGGAACATGAATGTAGAACCTAGACCATGCATTAAAAAAATTTGAAGGATATTGCTACAACTGTCAGAAGTATGGACATAGAGCCTTTGAATGCAGATCCAAGTCCATATGGTCATCAAACAAGCCAAAAAAGGTAAGAAGCTATGGAAACTCTTATAATTGGGATTACAATACAAGATATAGTTGCCACTATTATCAAGAAGATGGACATGTTCCTGAGAATTGTATTAGGACACACTTCAGTGGTAACTACAAAAGGTGGTTGAGTCAAACCACATGATTTAGTTGTTTGAAGATTGGTCACATTAATAAGAATTTTCCAACTAGGTGAAAAGAACCAAGTTGTGAATTTGATAAAGGTAAAGGCAAGGAAAATGTTGAACACATCAGGAACAAGATGAACAAGACATGGAAGAAGCAAGATGGTTGCAATACATCAAATGGAGAAGGGATCACTTCACCCAATGGGTTCGGTGGTCACATCTCATCAAACTAAGCAAACAAGAGGTATGTGGGATAGATATTTAAAGTATTATATCATACATTAGTTCCAAAAGAAGTTAGTACTGAAAGAACTACATTAGCATGAATGAAGATGCAAGATGCTATTGAAAATTCAAGATTAAATTTTTAAGTTTTCATGTTGTTGCCGAGCATGAAAATTTTTCAATGGATCTCAAGTGGAATGCTAGTTGATGTCAAGCTATCAACATAGCTAGTTGATGTTGAGTCTATAGTAGCTACTGAGTGATAATAATATCAATGGATGCTGAATGATTCTGAAATTAAGTTAATGCTGAGTTTGCAATTGTACAAGCACAAAGCATTAAATGCAAGGGTTTTTGAAGGATATATGGTCATTTTTCACTCATTTTTCATCATTTTGTGTTTGAGCAAGAGAAAAAAAAGTAGAGGAAAACTTAGAAACTTGTTCACGACATTCGCAAAGATCTCAGTGATGATTTCATACAAGTTCTACAAGATTTTCAAGATATTTATCACAAGTTGAGCCATGCAGTTTTTGTTTACACAAAACCTAGTTTGATAGAATGACATTTAGCTCAAGAAATGTAGAAAGGAAAGAGATTTTAAATTTTTAGCTAGTTAGTAATGAGGTTAAATAGCATATTTTCAAGGCCATCCCTGACATAGCATATAAAAAAGATCCCTTTGGTGCGCTATCCATGATCTCGCCAAAATTTATTATTGTACAAGATGTTAGAAAATGGTATAATTGTAAAATAGGAGGAATAGGAGACATGGAAATCAGAGAAGCCTATGAAAAACTATGTGAAAATAGTGCTCTAAAATAAGAATTCAAAATCATCAAAAGGAAGGGTTTGACTCGTGTCCTAGACTTTCCTACTATTTTCAAGATTGAATGGATTATAAATGTCTTAAGCCGAAACATGATGGATCCTTGTGGATGGAAGGAGGACCAATAAATATTTCCAAATGAATAATCCATAGGGTTACTAGTTTCCCAACCCTAGATCAGCCCAAGACTCTATGGAGTGACTCCAAGGAGGTAATAGAGAAGAATACAAGAGCAAAATTGAATAAAAGAGGAATAACAATAGACACTATAACTGATCCTCTGATAGACTTTTTTGTTAGGATAATCTCACACAAATTCTATCAATCTAACAAATTGAATAGTGTACCCTATATTACAATAGATGTTGGCTACAAGATTGTGAAGAAAGATCATACATATGATTTGGCAGAACTCCAACTACAACAACTAATAGAGAACCTTGGAGCTATAAGGAAAACCAAAAGTATACAATGAAAATTTGGTTTGATACTTATTTGCATATTCTTCTATGTACAAAATGCATTCCCCTCTTTTGGTATAGTTGGATGGAAGACTAAAAGGTCAATTGCAGTTTAGATAAATGAGTATATTGAACTAATGGGAGAAATTTTTGAGACATAAATGACTAGCTACTTTGAAGATTTTAAGTCAATGAAGCAAAGGATGAGGATACCTGTTTCACTGGTTGAGCAACACTACAATGATATATTCTTTCTTGTTGATGATGATTATACCTTTATACAGGCCGCTACACCAAGGGTCAGATGGTTAAGACCACTTGGATATGAGATCAATGTTGATAAAGAATCAACAACAATAAATGCACTTCTAGCAAAGGAAGTAGTCAAGACTGCAAGAATCTTTGGAAATTATGATGTGATGAAGTCAAAGATTGAAATGGAGTTGAAAATTGCCTCCACACTGAAGAAGAAAGATAAACTAGTAAAGAAGCTAAAGGCCAAATTTGGTGAAGATGCAAGTGAGGAAAAAGAGGAAGAAGATGAAGAGGATGAAGAAGAAGATCAAGAACAAATACAAGGACCTCTTGCATTAACCCAAGGCATGGGAGAGGACAAGGAAGAAGAAGAAATAGAAGGTGTTGAGGGAGAATAAGCTAAGGAAGCACCAACACATGCCAAGTCAAAGAAGAGAAAGGCTAAGGCACAACCTGTGACTAAGGAAAAGAAAATTGCAAAGCCAAACCCAACCAAGACAACAGAACCCACTACCAGAGCCAACACATGTGAAAACACACAAAAGGCCAAGGAGAAGATTAAGGCTACAAAAAAAGGAGGCCAAGTGTAGAAGAAATAGAGAAGAAAGCATGTTTCACAACCTAACTTAGATGAAGAAAAGACTGAATCAGATGATTTGAGTCAATTCAAAGTGGTAAGTCAGAAAATGTGTGTGAAAATGTCAAAAATAATGTAGATTTGTCTGGATTTAAACATATTGATTTTGAAAAACTTAAGAAACAAGAACAAAGAAGATGCCCTTGCAATGATGTCTAAATTGAAGACTATGCCATTGGAATTTGCTAACTTAATACCTAAGAAATTATATGATTTAGTTGAGAAAAAATGGTATTATTGTTTAAATTTGAAAAAACAAATAAGGGAAACTACATTGCCCCAAGTAATGCCAGAACTAAAAAAAAGGTAGATTGCTAAGGATACTAAGAAATATGGAGTTAGGTTTACACCTAAGTATAGAGCCTTCAACATACTTCAAAACAACCTTGAAGATCTGGTCAAGAAATCCACCCAAATATGGAAACTAATCTATGGGTTGACCACTATAAAACAAGGAGAAGCTAACCCTTTTGAGGGTAAAAGTGATGATAAAGATCAAGATGACAAATACAAAGATGAAAATAAAGATAATATAGTTGTCAAAGAAACACAAAATCAAGATTATGACATGGCTATATTTGAATAGAAACAAGATGAACAGGGTGTGTAGGACACACAAGTGCCAAGTGTCAATCTCCCACATGACATAGTCAAGTCAATAGAAACTATTATGGTCAAGGAAGTTCTTGATTTATCATCTTAGAACATCAATCCACTGACTACAAATGACTTGAAGAAAATATTGGACCAATCTATAGTACATGCTAAGTTATGTGATAATCCAGTCTTGGTGAGTGTAGATGAACTCCAAAAGGCAGTAACTAACATCACAAGGGACAAGGTGAATCCACAAGAACCACCTTCTACCATCGCTTTAGTTATGCAAGTGTAACCTTTGATTCAAACTACAATAGATATGCCCTCTAAGGTTGATACACTTGTGAAAGTTGTTACTCTTGAGAAGAAGCGAGAAGAAGAAAAAGATAAATTTGGACAGTAGGAAGTAGGACAGATAGTTTCATCTGTACCTAAAGAACAAACACAAGGTGCAAGTCAAGTCATTGTCATAGATCAATACAAGTCTAAAGAAGGTGAACAAACACCTAAGGTAAAGGAGCAAGGAGCCATCTAGGCACTAGTAACACTACCAACATCTAGTACTTCTCCTACAAAACTTCTTCAAAAGCTAAGAACAAAAGCTATACCATTATAGATCTCAGTGCCAGGTTCAAGCTCTTCAAAAGTTGATAAGGTAACTCACTATGGTGATATCACTTTAGATGAAGAGATAGGTATTCCTAAATTTGACTATGACACAATGACAATAGATCAAATAAGCATTTTACAACAAGCTTTAGAGAAGAAGAAACATCAAGAAATGCTTAGGAAAGAATATAGGAAAAAGCAACCACTGCAAGAAATTAAAGACATCTTTTTAGATGCATTCAGCTTGCCTACCCCTAAAGAAACAAATCCACTATTAGAAGAATTATTAGACATAGTGGAAAAGGTCAACAATGAAGACATTGATACAAGTGCCAAACTTTTAGAGTGGTTAGAAAAGAAATTCTAGAGAAAGGTCAATGAGAAGATATCTAGTGACATAGCACTGACTCAAGTTACATTAGCAACAAAGGTTGAGGATTTTAAGAAGGTACTTGAGAACATATTCTCATTGTACACCAAATTGTGTGACCCTACACTCTTCACCCAAGATACCAGTCATCATATTTTGAGCCTAGAGAGAAATCTCAATATATCAGGTACAAGGTTACCTCAGAACCTAACTCAGAGTGAGAAGCATTTTAATACATTTCTTCAAACAAAAATTTAATTATTTGTATTAATATTAGAAGAGGCTAACATAAGAGCGACATTGACAAATATACAAGAATCTCTCACCCCTCACATGAAAATACTACACAAGGAGCTAGGCTATGCAAAAACTCTACTGAAGAAAGACCCCAATCTTTCTACTCTAGATGGACTAGTAAACCTTGCTTCCGAGCTTGCCATCTAACTCAAGTCACTGGATGTTGCATGTGACAAATAGGATGTAGCTCTATAAATCATAATATAGGTCCACAAATCATTTTTGGACAAACACACTATTCGTGTATAGCCCATTTGACATATGTGTGAAAAAGGGGGAGATTATCCTATGGGGAGATAGATAAAAAGGGGGAGATAGAAAAAAGGATGAGAATATCCTATGAGGAAGAATAAATAAACGGGGGGTTATACATTTTTGAGAAATACAATGCAAAGATAGAAACAGAGCAGAACAAAGTATGAAAGGGTATAATTGCATTGAAGTCAAAGAGTATCAATTAGCAGAGACAAATCTACTTAGAATGGAGAATAGATTTTGGATATAGAATTGACATATTAACTCAGGGGGAGTTATAAATTTTGAGGTATATCAGTTATTACAAAATTTTGAAAATTTTCAAGTTCTATATATAATTCAAGTCATGGATATGTTATACTCGAGAAGATTAGATTGATTATGTATACTCAAGTGTTTTTGACACTCATGTCAAAGGGGGGATTGTTGATCTCAAATTGGTTTTGACAAGTGAGAGTCAACACACTTAAGACATTTACTTAGTTCATGGTGAACTAGTAATGCATGCTAAGTACAAAATTTAAATATTAGACCATGCTAAGTTGCAATGAGTGTCAAGTCACTCATGTGTCAAGCATGCCGAGTGAATAGTAGATGCCAAGTAGTTTAGATGCCAAGTCAAAATAGTGCATGTCAAGCATCAGAGACTACATATGTCAAGTAGCATAGATTGGACTTATTTGTTTGTTATGGCACAAACAACTATGTAAACCATTTTTTAGCTAACTTAAGTGTTGAGATAATGGATGTTGCACACATTGCATAATATTGTTATATTGTATTATTTTATTTTATTATGTAATGTTTCACCTAGATGGACATGACACATGTAAAGATTCCCATAGGATAAACTTAATGAGTTGTATTGTAACATTGTGATAATATTTCATGTAATTATTTAATAGTGGGGAAAAGAATTAAATTTCCAATATTAAATGTGAGTTAAGTGGGTTAAGTAGCACATGGTTTATGTAATACCACTTAGTGGTTTTGTGGGACTTGCTACTATGTAAATAGCCACAAGGGTAGTTTTTGGTGTGAGAAGTGAGAAGATAGAAGGGAAAAAAGAGAAAGAGTCAAGTAGGACAAGGTTTGACAGGTTAGCCAACAAAGCATTTGTGAAGGTTGGAAACACGGTATGGGATGTGTGGATTCATGCTTGTTCACATAGATTGCTTGGTTGTGGCTATGGATTTAAAGGCTTCCATGGTTGTATTGCAATGGTATTTTTGCTGAATAATACATGGTGATGGATGCTTTTGGAGGCTGATTTTTTTCTCTCAATGAGGGTTTCCCAGGGTATATCTTGTGTCACATTTTTGTAGGTATGTTATCTATTCTCTTGCATGTGGATTTCAATTGCATATTTATTTTCAAGTCTATTATGGGTTATGTGGAAACACTTATATTCTTTATTGCAAGTTTTTCTTACAAGTGGTATCAGAGCTATGGTTTTATTATTGTAACCCTAGATTGAATCCATGGGAATGCATGAGAGGATAAAAGAAAGGCCAAGATATATGAGTTGTTTATTGTAGATATAAGAGTTTTGAGTTTTCTATTATGATGGGATGTTGGTAGATTTTGGGTATGTGAAATTGTTGGTCAAAATATTTGTTGGATGTTTCATTTAAATGAGGGTTTTTAGGGGGAGCTTGCAGAAATGACCTCCTCAGTAAAAATTGACCTCACCATTTGATCCGAGTTGACATTTCCATAAATTTTGATTTACAATATGCTCTAGTTTAGCCATGTTCAGAGGAAATGCAAAGATTTTTTAGTTTCAACCCATGATGGCTGTCAAATTTAATCCTGTCAAAAATTTTGTCACAAAAAAAAAATCTTAGTGAAAATGGTAAAAAGACTATCTTAGTAAAGCAGTCATAACTTTCTCTTAGGATATTAGATTTTAGACTTTTTATAGATGTTGGAAAGCTAATTCAGAGCATTACAACTCGTGTAGGTTTGGTTCTATGATTTTGACATTTTATCAAGTTTTAAGAGCCTAAAAGTTAGATGTTATTTATTTTGAGCACAGATTAGGGCATAACTTGGGCATATGGAGTCAAATTTTGGACTTCAAGTAGTCAACAAAAAGCTCTTGGAGAGCTCTGCACATTGGTTCAAATTTGGTGCAAGTTTGGCATGATTTATTTGGTGATATATTAATCTAAATAGTTTATAATATATATTGACTATGATAGCATTGCGAGTTTATGAAATTGTATGTTTAGAGATTTAAGATTTGATGTCATTGTATACTTAGTTCATATTTTTGATTGGTCTCATGATTATATGGTTATTAGTATTTATTTTGGATATGTATGATGACTTGTTGGGTCTATAAGTTGTGCAGTTTTGTAAGCGGTCTATACTTATAGGTTGTATTTATAGCTTGGTTATGGGTTGTCTTTGCCCATTGATCTTTCATTATTGATGCATATTCCAATTGGTGGCTTGTATTTGGATTGTATTTGCCCTAAGTCACATGATTTGCTAATTTTTTCTTCATGTAGAAGGGATAAGATGTTGTTATTAGGTATAGTCATGGTGGAGGATTGTGGTTGACTATTTTATGCTAACATGTTTTACATATTGAGAGTCAGATGCTCAATTCATGGATGTGATCATGGTGCCATAGATTTTGGCATGACATGATTGGATATATATGTACATCCTTGATGTTCATTGGTTTAGATTCCTGATTCGGTTATAGTGGTATACCTTCTTGGTTGAGGATCATGGTTATTTGCTTTTCTTTTGAGGAGCTCATGATGTGCACTTTGAGTTCTTTGATGGTTTGATGCCTTGGTTGATTCTTATGGTTAGAGGATGGTTTTTTTTTCATTATAATGTCATTGATAGCTTGGATACAAAGTTTAGTGGAAGCTCATGGTAGTGATGGGGTGACAGTGCAGGATTAGTTCTTAGTTTGGTTTGTATCTTCTCAATTTGGAGATCCTAGTTTGATGTGGTACAAACACTTTGGTTGTGTGAGTGTAGACATGCATGATCTTCATATAGGAGATGAATTTTATGATGCCATAGGTGACTTGGTACCATGCTTGAGTGGGACTTGTTGGAATTGATACATTTATTGAGTGTTTATAGATATTGGAGATTTGTCATAATCCTGTTGTTGCATAAGTGTCTTTGACATTTGTATGGTGCACTTGTTATCTTCATGGTGTGTGAATATGGTTAGATCTTGAGAACTCATGGGGTTCTTGGTTATCTTCATGGTGTGTGTTAATGGTTCTTCATAGTATGTGGAAATGGCTTTCTTCCTGGTGTGTGGAGATGGTTGCATCTTGAGGACTCATAGGGTTCTTGGTAAAGGTGTGGTTTATGCTTTCATTTAGCATGTTATCCTTGGTGTGAGGATGGTTTCAATTTTTATGTCATGGTATACTTTTGATATGCATTTAGAGTTGTGACATGTTATGGTGTGTTAATATGGAGCATGTTGTCATGTTCAAGTTCCTAAGGTCATGGTTGGAACTTTGACATTCATCTTGGTTTAGTTTCTTGGTATTGAGTACATTGATCATAAGCTAGATACTTCATGATATTGCTATGTTGCATTTGGAGTTGGCATGGATTGATTAGTTACAGATGCTCATGGATACTTAGAGACAGTGGTGATGCTAATTTCTCTTGGATTAGAGAAGTATTTGTTGGAATGGTTGATGGTTTCAGCAAGAAGTCCAAGGGCTCGTCACCTGATATGGACTTGAGAGGAGATTGTTCTTAGATGCATATTTTTTGGAGACTTGGGTATCTTGATGAGTGATGAGTCTAAAAATGCCTTTATTTTTTTATGTTTAAGATACTTTTTGATACTCTGTTTATCCTTGTTTTAACACTTATAAGCCTATGTTTGATAAACCTTTGATGATTTATGGGGTAGAAAAACTATGTCATCTTTTGCCTAAATTATATCTAATATGCAGTATTTCATATAAATACCCAAATGTGCATTCTTATTCTTGAACTTAGTTTGATGGATGTTTATTTGTAAATATGTCTTATATCATAACTAACTTGATGATAAGGATTAAAGGATGAGGGGAAGAATCCAGAAGTTGGTTACCGACAGCATTCAAGGAGAAACGAGCATCAAGGAACAACCACGAAAAGGAAGTTATAACCACTTCAAAAAATATGGCAGTGAATAAGGAGGAGCTTTTACGAGCCATTTCCTTCTCTGTATTTACGTTGTAACAAGCAGATGCTAAGACTTCATTGCTCCCTCCTCAATTCTGTTATCCTTCCTTTTCGCTTTTAGTTGTTCTCCTATACTCTCTCCTGCAGACTTAACTTAGGACAATTACTTTTCTATTATGTAATAAAGAGTAGATTCCCTATATATGTTGAGATCGACTCATGTGTGTGAAGTTTTGGTTTTTGATAAGTTTTATCGAGTAAGAGAGAACACTAATTCACAGTCTGTTGCAGTTGTGTTTTACAATTTTGAATCATGTAATGACTGATTAATAAAATGAATTAGTTCTCTTTAGCTTCTATCCTGCATTGGTAGATTAGAGAAGCCAACCAAGGGGGCCCACTTGGAAGGTGGATTAGATTAGGATAGAATAGATTCATTTTACTAGCATTAGCAGTATTTTAAGTAAGATGTAGCTAGTTAATTCCTTCCTGTAGCATCACACTTCATGAACGTTCTTGCAGCATCTGCGAGAATAGTCTAGTGGATGAGTCAAGATTGAATCTTTGTTATCTTGTCATTGTGTTTTCAACATTCATAGATTCGATATTTTCCTTTCCACAATAGTAGTGTAGTTTCCTTCCTTTGCATTTTTACTTTCCTACAACACAAGCATAATGACTCATTAAGGTACCTAGTGCACATACTGTGCCAACCATTTCAAGTATACGTCCTTGGGTTGACAATCTAAATGCACCTCATGATAGAGGAAAATTAGTCCTTAGCTTGAATAGATTATTCCTAAGCTAGGCCTAGTGCATGACTATGGAATACCTATTGTGAGGCGGTTCATTTTTAGCGTCATTGTCGGGGATGGTGTCAAGCTAGGAGCATTTTTTTGAGTCATAATTTTTAGATTAAGTTCTTTTTACAAGTGTGAAAATTTTAGTTGCATGCATCGAAGAAGAAGACAACAAGATGAATATGGCAGATTTCTTCCACAAGGATCTATTAATTTGAATGAAGAAGTTGAAGAAGAAGTTGAGTTGACCTTTGAAGATGCAAGTCCTGTTTTCCCCACAGTATCATCATCAAGAGCTAAATCCCTAGATATATTTGGTCTCCAACCTTTCACTGAAATAGTGACCAGTCTTCTTGATAACACTACCTTGAATCCACCAGTTGTTAATCATCCAGTGCCTAACATTCCTTTTCAGTAGCAACCTCATAATCCAGTCCCACCAGTCATGGCACAACCCACTTTTCCATTTCCACTTCTAAGTCTCATAACCAATGCCAATCTCAAGAATATACCTCCCACTGCTCTTTTGAAGTTATATGGCCTTGCAACTAAAGACCCTAATACCTTCTTGTTTGAGTTCAACATCCTTTTTCGTAGTTTCAACTACAACACTGATGCCCATAAGCTTAAATTATTTCCAGCCACATTGAAAGAATCAACTTTATAATGGTTCATGGGCTTAGGAGCCAATGTAGCTGCGAATTGGGATGAAATGCAAGCCTTATTTTTAAAAAAATATAAAGAATATTGCAAAGCATCTGGCACAAGAGGAGATGATATCTTTAGGATATCACAGAAGGAGGAAGAGACATTAGAAGACTATGTTTCTCAATTTTTATATACACTACAAAAGAACCCTCATCACACATTGTCTGAAGATTCCCAAAAACTAGTCTTTCTAAGAGGAGTGAATGAAGACTGTTCGGAAACATTGGACCTGATGGCCAGTGGAGATGTATATCAAGCTCAATGGGATGACCTCAAAAAGATATGTCAGAACTACTCAAGGTCAACCATGAAGAAAGGTCGAGGACCCTGTTCTACGATTACAAAAGGAATTAGTCAAGGCATTTCAAAACTTGAAATATCCAATTTATTGTCAAATTTCAAACAAGACATCATTAATGATGTCGCTACATAGCTGGATACAATGACTACAAAGAAGAAGCAAGTAGAGGCTGAGTTACAACTAGCTGAGTACTGTCCTCATTGTCGAAAGCAAAAGAAGGATTGCCACTGTAAATTGGTTGCAAGCATGGAGAACCAACATCTTCCAACTGGATATGTAAAGATAGATGGGGATGATGAGCAAGTATTCCTTGTTACTCAACGCCAACCATGGGCTCAACGTCAAGGTATGCCTCAAGACCCCTTGCAAAATTCAAATTCATATGTTAATCAATGGCAAAACCACAATACCCAAGGTCCTCCACAAAACCAACCCAATTGGAATAATGCTGGGCAAAATAACCCACAACAGTCTCACTAGTTTCAAAATTCTCAACAACCTTGGCCTAACCAGTAGAATAACCAGTGGCCCCAGAACTAGCAGAACCAATGGCAACCACCCCAAGGGAATTGGCAATCTCCAAACCAATGGAAGGGATCTCAACAATGGCCTAACCAAAATACTGGTGCTCCACAATTACTCCCTCTAGCTCAACAACTTGCTTTAATGCCACCACCTGCAAATAGTGGACCTCAAAAGCAAACATAGCTACCTGCACAGCCTCAACAAAATCCAAATAGTCAACCACAACAGCCCATGTATAGTGTTGATACCTAGCAGTACCCTGCTTATGCCCTAGATGTCGCAGATATACATTTGAGATCTGGAACGACCTTACCAACACCAAAGCCACCTCTTATAACTGAAGTATCAGACTCTCCTATAGCATCAGAACCTTTGGTTGATGAACCTATTGACCCAACTAATGTTACCATACCAATACCAGTTCAACAAGTATTAGAGTCTCCTTTTCCAGACCAACTAATACAAAAGCAACCTGAACACTTTGACATTGTTAATTAGTTGAAGAATATGCATGTCCAAATACCTTTGTTTCAAGCTATTAAGGACATTCCTGCTTATGGAAAAGCTATAAGGGAAGCTTGTCTAAAGAAACCTGGAAGGAAGAAGAAGAATCCTACCATAGTTCATGTTGTTGGACACTTAGCTGATATCATGTTAGGAAGAGTGATTTCACCAAAATATTCTGACCCTAGGAGTCCAGTAGTAAGTGTCAGCATAAATGGTCAATTTGTTAAAAATGCCTTAATAGATTTGGGAGCTGCTAATAGTGATGACTAAAGAAACCATGAAGAAGTTACAAATAGAAGGATTAAGGTCCACACCAACTATTCTGTAGCTTGCAAATAGTTCCACTATCATTCTTGATGGAATGATAGAAAATATTGTTGTGACCTTAGATTCACTAGAATATCCTACAGACTTCATGATTTTTTCCCCTAAAGTAAACCTATCTAGCTATCCTGTCATTCTAGGTAGACCATGGTTGGCCACAGCTGATGCAAACATAAATTGCAGATCAGGGAATATGACCATATCAAATGGCCAAGCAACCAAGCAATTTGATCTATATCCTCCTGTACAACCATTACCAGATTTGAGTACATCTTTTTGGCCAGATTTAGGAGATGAAGAAGAAGAGATAAATTCCATAGTACAACTTATGATGTTACATAGGCAATCTTTTCTAAAGTTGCAAGAAGAAGATTTAGTAATCCAGAGCATCCTTACCAACACTTGTGTGGTAGGAAAAGATGTGTCTGAAAGCTTTGTATTAGAATTGATTACATATGAGGAGTGTGATACAAGTTGTACTTTACTTAAGGAACCTGGAAATCTTCATTCACTACTTCCCTATGAATTAGAAGGAAGCCCAATCTCTGAAATTGCTATGGTAGAATCCACTATTCCTGTTGAACTGAGTAAAGGCCATAAACTGCATGTTAACCCCAAATTGACATCTGTACAGAAGGAACAATTAAAAGAATTGCTTCAGAAGCATGAGAATACTTTTGTTTGGGATTATGGTGATATGAAAGGATTAAGCCCTACACTGTGTACCCATAGGATATACATTAATGATGGTTGTCTACCACTTCGTCAACCTCAGAGGAGGATAAATCCAAGCCTCAGAGAAATAGTCAAAATAGAATTGTAGAAACTGCTTGATGTTGGCTTTATCTATCTTATATCTGATAGTAAATGGGTATCACCGGTAGTTATAGTACCTAAGAAAGGAGGAAAATGGAGAATTTGTGTAGATTATAGGGAGTTGAATAAGGCTACTAAAAAGGATCATTTTCTTTTACCCTTCATAGATCAAGTTTTGGATACACTAGCTGGAAAGAAGTACTTCTCCTTTTTAGATGGATACAGTGGCTATAATCAAATCAGTATTGCTCCTGAAGATGAAGACAAAACTACATTTACCTGTCCATGGGGTACTTTTGCATACTCTATTTTACCATTTGGTCTTTGTAACGCTCCTGCAACATTTAACCGGGCTATAATTAGTATTTTTGCTGATATATCACATGATTGTATGGAAATCTATATGGATGACTTTACAACATTTGGAGTTACTTTTGAAGAAGCAATGATAAATCTTGAAAAAAATTTGGTAAGATGTCAAGAACATAATTTGGCACTAAATAGTGAAAAGTGTTTCATGCTCATGCAAGAGGGTGTGGTACTTGGTCATTTCATATCTACTGTAGGTATACAATTAGACCCAACTAAAATTGAGGTAATTCAAACATTACCCATACCCACTAAATTAAAAGATATCTTTTCTGAGACATGCTGGATATTATAGGCATTTTATAAAAGACTTCAGTAAAATAACCAGTCCCTTGTACAAGTTTCTCACCAAAGAACTTGAATTCGATTGGACACCTGAGTGTGATAAAGCTTTCCTACAGCTTAAGCAACTTTTGACCATAGCCCCAATTTTACAAGGCCCTGATTGGAACCTACCTTTTCACATATATAAAAAATGCTTCTAATTATGCCATAGGTGCAGTTTTAGCACAGAAACACTCAATTCTTGAAAATGCCATTTATTATATCAGTAAGAGTCTTCATGGCCCAGAACTGAATTACACAGTGACTAAAAAAGAATTGTTTGCAGTGGTCTATGCTCTAAATAAATTTCAGCATTACATCACAGGTTATCCTATCTATGTTCATACTGATCATGCAGCAATCAAATATCTCATGAACAAACATGCTATAACTGGTTGGTTAGCAAGATGGTTACTATTGCTACAAGAATTTGACATAACCATAGTGGATAAGCCTGGAAAAACAAATGTCATAGCTAATTATTTGTCAAGAATCAATCATCATGATACTCATACTACTCTGGTAGATGATGCATTTCCAGATGAACATTTGTTTCATATTGCTGTTAAAGTTCCATGGTATGCAGATATTGCTAACTACATTGCAGCTAATAAGACACCAGTGCATTTTTCTTATAAGGAGATAAAGCTGCTCATACAGAAAAGCTTCCATTTCTCATGGATAGAAAATTTTCTATTCTATACTGGACCTGATCAAGTTATGCGCAGATGTGTAAGAGAAGATGAGACATATGACATTTTGCATGCATGTCATAATGAGCCCTGTGGAGGACATTTTGTAGCCAAAAGAACAGCTTTCAAAATCTTAGCCACTGGTTACTATTGGCCTACCCTTCATAAAGATGCAATCAATTATACAAGTGTGACCAATGCCAAAGAATGGGTCGCCCAACCAAAACAGATGAAATGCCTCTAAATCCTCAAGTGGTGTTAACACCATTTGACAAATGGGGAATGGACTTCATCGGTCCTGTTGATCCACCATCCAATGGGAAGTCTTATATTCTGGTTTGTACTGACTACCTAACCAAATGGGTTGAGGTTAAGGCTATGAAGCATGCCCGTGATGAAAAAGTTGTCAAATTCCTGTATGAAGAGATTTTTACATGCTATGGAGTTCCTAAAGAATTGGTTACTGATCAAGGCACATAGTTTACTTCCAACCTGATTTCAGAGTTGATGAAATAGTATAACATCAGGCATCGCAGATCCAGTCCTTATCATTCATAAGCCAATGGACAAGAAGAAGTTACCAACCATGACCTGGAAAATATTCTAACTAAAACAATCCATTTGCATCGTTAGGATCAGACCATCCGGTTACAAGAAGTTGTTTGGGCTTATAGAACAACTTGGAAAACCACTACTAGATTCACACCATTTGAGCTTTTGTATGGGAAAGTGGAAATGATTCCAATTGAATTTGAACACAAGACTTTAAGAATAGCCTTGACCTTAGATATTGATCTTCCTGTAGCAAAAAGAGAATGCCTCCTACATCTTAATTCTTTGGATGAAATGTGTAAGACCGCTTTAAAACACACTGAACTGGTGCAAAAATAGAGAAAACACTGGCATGATTCTCATATCCTCAACAAACAGTTCAAAGCTGATGACTGGGAATTATTGTATGATTCCTGCTTTAAGGATATGTCAGGGAAGCTGCAAATGTGATGGTTAGGACCATATCAAATCATCCATGTCTTTGACAATGGAACAGTTCAACTAACCACAATTGATGATGTGCCTTTCAAAATGCTGATCAATGGTCATCGACTTAAGCTATACAAACAACCTCAAACAAATGCAAAATTCATGCAACAGTTCGAACAATCGGATCCAACAACAACTCAAGCATCTCTTCCTGCAGCAGAAGGTGAAAACCTTCTGCCTACTCCTCTTCAACAATAATTCTAATTTGCATGTCCATAATAATAACTTTATGTTTGCATAAAATCCATTTTCTTTTCATGATATTTCTTTCCATTCATATCTTAATCTTCCATCCACCCACCTCACTCCATTTCTTAATCTTCCATCCACTCACTTTCTACATAATTATGTTTTTATGTTTTCAATCAAATCTGCACATGCTGATGGATGCTGCCATTTACATTATTTCCGCCACCTTTTTTTTGGAGCATGTGACAATCCACTTGGTAGGTATAAATGTTTTCAAACTATTATTCATTTATAAGTTTGCAGATTTTGTTAATTATATATAATATTGCATAGCCTCTATAATTACGCCATATTCCAGTCCCTCACCCATACTAGTCTGACAAGTGAGGACACTTGTCATAAAATTAGTAGGGGGCAGGGGAGTGTTGTACTATCCAATGACATGCCTGATTAACTATGATGATTTTCTAAAATCTTGGCATTACCCCTTATTAATGAGAACCTTTTGCCATAAGTATGCCATGTCAAGTGTTGTACTTCCATTTTTTGAATGAATTGTTTTTCCTTGTTCGTGCCAAATTTTTCGTGCTAAGCCATGATGTGACCCATTTTTAAAATTTTGGCATTTGAACCATGTTTTCGGATGATTTTCATGTAAATTCATGATTTACTTTTACCTAAAGTTTAATTATGGCACATAACAATTGGTTATGGCAATTAATGTTTCCAAAAAGAAGTGGTGAAGTGTCTGAGAAATAACGCAGAGTCTTGAAGTTTGCATTTAGAAAGGGAGAGAGAAACGGAGTAGCAAAAGAAGTATCAAGAAATGGGAGGAGGTCTATAGAGAAGAGAGCCAGTTGAGTACATTTTTTTGCTCTTTGACGTAGAAGCAGTAAGAAGATTCAATGCATGCGGGTGGTTAGGTTATTATTTGAATTTAATAGCATATGATGAAGAAGCAGCTGTAGAATTCACTAGGACATTTGATGAAGGTGAAGCTTCTGTGTGGGGTTTGACGGTAATTGCAATAGAAGAATGAATTTCAAAAGTAACAGGGTTACCTTCTGTTGGAGAGCATTATCTGAGCTCGCATGACGCTAGGTCAGCAAGGGCCCAGTTCACTACCCCACATGACCCTCAATTGGATGTTACAAAGCAGGGGTGCAAGAGATTGTCTTTGTCGCCTCCATACCCTGAGCTAGCAATGCAGGTCATTAGGTATTTTACTTGTAAAGGAAGATTTTCTCATTTACATGCACACCATTTTAAGTTTCTTAGTTGTATAAGGCACAATATTGCTGTGAATCTTCCAAATTTTCTGTATAATATGCTTTGTATTAGTGCGGAAGAGACTCAAAAAGGAAAAGATAATTATGTCACTCACCATGCCTTGATTAAGTTGTTAATAGAAAGGTCTCTTAGGGATATATCCCTTTGACATGGGATGACTTTGTGAAATTTAAAACCCTACAACCCCAAGTTGACCTTAGTGAACGTCAGGGTGAGGAAAACATAGTTCCTAGTAGTGAGCTTGCAGAACAAAATATTCAGGGAGCTGAAATAGAAAACACACAAGGGATTGAACTAGAATTTGCTTCCATTCAAGAGAATGTGCCTCCACTTGAACAAGACATCCCTAAACCCACTACTAGTAAAGCTAAAAGGAAACGGAACTCACCAGAAGAAACTGCTGCTCAACAAAAACTTAGTCCTGCAATTAAGCAACAAAAGAAAACAAAGAAGGTTCCTGCAGCAACTAATCCTGTAGCAGTGACACCAAAACAGAAAAGTAGGAAAAAGACAGTAGTACAAGAAGAGACTCCTTTGTGAACAAGCCCTAGAATGAGAGGGCAAATTTTTAAAGATCCTATATTGTCTAAAGCACCTGCTCTAGAGTCTCCTGTGCAGATAATTTCTGACCATTCTCCCCTTCACACTGAGATGACAGAAGCTTCTGGTAATCCTCCTGCAGCATGTGAGCAAGAAATTAATGAAACCTTAATGGATTTATCAGGTGTTTCAAGCCATGAGAATGAAGTAGTTCCTAAATGTCATGATTCGAATACTGCCTTAGTCCCATATAAGTTAACATGGATCAATAGTTTGGCAGAACATCTATGGCGGGAACAGAAAAAAAAAAAGGATTATGAAGAGGATAACAGTGTCGTCACCTTGCAAAAACTCCTTTTCCAATTATATGGACAACATTTATTTGCTGAAGCACTATGGAAAGAGGAGAAGAAAAGAATGAGCAAGATTATAACATCACAAAATGAGGAGATTGAAGAATTGAAAGAACAGCTAGAAAGACAGAAATAGTTCATGGAACATGCACTTAAATTAGCTGATCAAGCTCTTGCTTGATGACCACCTCCTCGAGTATATGCTTTTTTTTTTAAAGAAAAATATCTTTTATTTTAGTTGATGTTAACCCTCAGAAATGTAAATGCAGAATTCAAAACTGCGCAAGAGTTTTATGGGCTATATCAAACCTTACCACCATGGCAGCAAAATCTATTGTGTGAGTTGTATATTCATAATTTTGTCATTCCTACAAAAACTGAGTGGAATCCTTTGCTCTATATAGGAGATGTGCATTTGAAAGCTTTTATGTCATGGATGTCTAATGAGGCAAATTATGATAGACAACTGGTTAATTACAGAGATGAGGACAGATCAAAACCTTTACCCTTGAGGGTAGAAAGTAAACAACTAGAAGAAATGCTTCGAGACTGGTTTACATTAACTTATGGGAAGAGTAATCCAGAAGTTAGAAAGAAGGTATTTGCTGCTAGAGCCAAAGTGTATGCCGAATATGAAAATTTGCCCTACTTTTCATTCTGGAGAGCTATAAGTAGAGTAAGAAGTAGATGGTCACAGTTACCTAATTCTCTCAAGAAATTAGAGCCGCATAGTCCTATTAATTTGGAAGCAGCGCTATATAGAGTTCCAAAATATTTAGAATTGGGAAAGAAACTAAGGCCAGAGCTATGGTGTCCTTTGACCATGCAACCTCCAATGCTTTTATGGCCCCTATATGATATTGATGCTGACAAACTTGATAAGTTGCAGGAAAACCATAGGCGAGAAGTATGGGAAAGGACTAGAGGATTCTATTACACCTTCAAGAGCAACAAAAAGGGAAAGACAGAAGTTGGGGAGCTCATATCTTTGACAAAGAAGTGTAATGCTTGAGGACAAGCATTAGTTTAGCAGGGGGCAGATGATGAGTCTAAAAAATTCCTTTATTTTGTTATGTTTAAGATACTTTGTGATACTCCATTTATCCTTGTTTTAACACTTATAAGCCTATGTTTGATAAACCTTTGATGATTTATGGGGTAGAAAAACCATGTCATCTTTTGCCTAAATTATATCTAATATGCAATATTTCATATAAATATCCAAATGTGCGTTCTTATGCTTGAATTTAGTTTGATGGATGTTTATTTGTAAATATGTCTTATATCATAACTAACCTGATGATAAGGATTAAAGGATGAGCGGAAGAATCCAGAAGTTGGTTACCAACAGCATTCAAGGAGAAACGAGCATCAAGTAACAACCACGAAAAGGAAGTTATAACCGCTCCAGAAAACATGGAAGTGAATAAGGAGGAGCTTTTACAAGCCATTTCCTTCTCTACATTTACATTGTAACAAGCGGATGCTGAGACTTCATTGCTCCCTCCTCAATTCTGTTATCCGACCTTTTCACTTTCAGTTGTTCTCCTATATTCTCTCCTGCAGACTTAACTTAGGACAATTACTTTTCTATTATGTAATAAAGAGTAGATTCCCTATATATGTCGGGATTGACTCATGTGTGTGAAGTTTTGGTTTTTGATAAGTTTTATCGAGTAAGTGAGAAAACTAATTCACAGTCTATTGCAGTTGTGTTTTACAATTCTGAATCATGTAATGACTGATTAATGAAATGAATTAGTTCTCTTTAGCTTCTATCCTAAGTTGGTAGATTAGAGAAGCCAACCAAGGGGGCCCACTTGGAAGGTGGATTAGATTAGGATAGAATAGATTCATTTTACTAGCATTAGCGGTATTTTAAGTAAGATGTAGCTAGTTAATTCCTTCCTGTAGCATCACACTTCATGAACGTTCCTGCAGCATCTGTGAGAATAGTCTAGTGGATGAGTCAAAATGGAATCTTTTTTATCTTGTCATTGTGTTTTCAACATTCATAGATTCAGTATTTTCCTTTCCACATTAGTAGTGTAGTTTCCTTCCTTTGCATTTTTACTTTTCTATAGCACAAGCATAATGACTTATCAAGGTACCTAGTGCACATACTGTGCTGACCATTTCAAGTATATGTCCTTGGGTTGACAATCTAAATGCACCTCATGATAGGGGAAAAGTAGTCCTTAGCTTGAATAGATTATTCCTAAGCTAGGCCTAGCACATGACTATGGAACACCTATTGTGAGGTGGTTCAATGAGCATTCTCATTCCCCACTCTTGGTCTACCTAGTAATTTTTTATTTAAGAGGTATAGCCCATTGTTTTCTCTCAAGTGAATTATGTTTATGCTTTTCTTTCATAGATATGGATCATGAGATATGGTACATGGGTTAGTTTTGGAGGGTTCATTTGAGAGATGGTTTAGCATTGGTTATCTCCATGTGCATATTTTGTTATGCTAGTTGAGTTTGGGAGATGGTTTTATATTGGGCATATTCTTTGGATTAGAAATGGTTTATGAGTTTGATCTTCTTGCAAAAGGCTTACATCTATGATTAGTTATATGGTATGGTTTGGGTGTTGTTGAAGCTTCTTATTGGGGTTTTATGGAGGAGATCATACTTGCACAGTTTACATCCAGAGGTGTGTGTAGAAGGACATGATATAGGTTATGTTTTGCATGTTTTCTCTTTGGTCTTGATTATCTTCCAAGATGTTAATTTTTGCTTACATTGGATTTGAGATTGGTTAGAGATTGTGATCACTAGTTTGTGCTCATGTATGTCATGTGAGAGATGACATGGTTATTTTTTTATCTGTTTCCTTTGTTGGTTGTGGAGAACATGAGAGAGCATTGTAGACTTGTTATGAGAGTTGTTCTTGTAGCTTATTGGTATATGTGTTGTAGATGTCCTTGAGACTACATGGATTCCCTTCTTTGAGATGTTGTAAGTGGATTGGTTATAGATTTGACATTATCTTTTGTAGTGGGAGCTTTTTGGTATATATGTGGTAGGTATTGCTCTTGAGGCTTGTGATTTCCATTTATAGATTGGATATGTTGATGATGTGAGATTCACTTGGTATACCTTTGGAGGTATGGATAGTTGGATGGGTTTGGCACTTGCTATGGGTGCTATTTCAGCAATAGATATTTTGATAACTATGGATACATATGATTACCTCTAGATCAGGTTTTTGATATTGGCATTTCAATTGGTATAGGATTTTATGATCTTCTAATGGAACAAGTTGGGTGGCTTTCTCTTTTGATGACTTCTATGTATGTCTAGTGGTGGTGGTATAATAGGAGGTGTGATCATTCATGTTTGGTATGCTAGATACTTTGATTTTGTTGCAGGTACTAGGATAGAGCACTTTGTATACTTTGATCCATGATGGTGGATGTGCTAAGAGGGATTATTCCCTTATTCATTTATGTGACTACAGAATGACCCTATGCAATGTGTACAACAAATGGGAGATTGTTGAGATAATGGGTGTTGCACACATTGCATAATATTGTTATATTGTATTATTTTATTTTATTATGTAATGTTTCACCTAGATGGGCATGCACCATGTAAAGATTCCTATGGGATAAAGTGATGAGTTTTATTCTAACATTGTGATAATATTTCATGTAATTATTTAATATTGGGGAAAAGAATTAAATTTTTAATATTGAATGTGGGGTTAGTGGGTTAGGTAGCACACGGTTTATGTAATACCACTTGGTGGTTTTGTGGGACTTGCTACTATATAAGCAGCCACAAGGGTAGTTGTTGGTGTAAGAAGTGAGAAGATGGAAGGGAAAAAAGAGAAAGAGTCGAGCAGGACAAGGCTTGACAAGTTAGCCAAGGGAGCATTTGTGAAGATTGGAAACATGGCATGGGATGTGTGGATTCATGCTTGTTCACATAGATTGCTCAATTGTGGCTATGGATTTGAAGGCTTCCATGGTTTTATTGCAATGGTATTTTTGCTAAATAATACATGGTGATGGATGCTTTTGGAGACTGGGTGTTTTTCCCTCAGTGAGGATTTCCCAGGGTATATCTTATGTCACATTTTTGTGGGTATGTTGTCTATTCTTTTGCATGTGGATTTCAATTGCATATTTATTTTCAAATCTGTTATGGGTTATGTGGAAATGGTTATATTCTTTATTGCAAGTTTTCCTTACATTAAGGACAAATTTCAATTTTTAGAGATTAGGATGAATCTATATGCAGATTCCCTATGCAATTACATGCAACCAATCAAAAATGGGAAGTTTTAAGCACCAAAATGGATGAATCTCAGCCATAGACTCATACCTAACCCTAAGCCACCTCATCCTTCTTAAGGAGGATGAAGCCCTAAATTTTTAACGATGTTGAGAGCATTACAAAAGGGTGAATGATCAAATTGGATGAGCGAACAAGATAGTTTGTAGAGCATTCAAGGTGACTTAGTAGTAAGAGTGAATTACAAAATCAATTAAATAAAGAACAAAGAATAGAGGATACAGTATTGATACATCATATTGTGAATGATTAATCAAAGATTGGATAGAGGGTATTTGTTATCAGGAAAGCAAGTGTCAACCACAAGATCTATGCTAAGATATTTTGATAGGTGATTTTAGTTAAATCTCTTAACAGAGTAGTCTTAACAGGTTGTATGAAATCTTTTAATAGGATGCTTACTTAATTGTAAGTTGAAGTCCTCTAACAAGGCACACTTCTAATAGGGTGTTGAGATCCTCTAACAAGGTGGGACTTAATAGTCTTTTTAAGCCTTTAATAGTGCAAGTCTTTCACAGGGAAGATCATGATTCATGGTCAAACCATTGTAACCTTAATTGGATACACTTTATTGCTGCAGTGGTGAATATTTGTGGCTGTCATCCCCACCCCAATTTTACCTTCTCATTTGGAGGGTTTCTGGGTAATCATATCTAGTGTTAAGTGTGTGTGTTTTGATTACATGTTTACATGATTGATGCATATGCTTTATATGTTATTTCAATTTATTTTGCATGTGATGTATGAAAGGTGAAATTTTATGGGTCTAAGTTTAAACTCCTAATTCACACCCCCCCCCCCCACCCCCGCCCCGCTCCCCTCCCCCCCCTGCCAAGATGTTTACTCCTTTCCCACTTGTAATTCCAACAAACTTCTACCTCTTTACCCTTTTCCTTTTGAATAACTAAAGGAATAATTTCCTTATCTTTCTTCAAAACTTCAGTGCTTGGTTGAGGCTTGACCTCAACTATCATTGCACTCATTGTAGATGTACTCAGTAAAGAAACAATAGAGGAAGTAACAATAGTAGAAATAGTATCAACAATAGATATGATAGGAAAACTTACTGATGTTGAGATTATTTGAGCTTGTTTCATAGTAGATGAGGTGATGGAAACTTCACTCATCATTACACTTGGTAGTATTGCTCCACTGATTAGTTGGATGCTTCATGAACTATTATTTACCTCAACTAACTTGGTAGAAACCTTCTCTAAGATATATTGCACTAAGGGTTTTCTTGGAGAGAGAGGAAGAGGGGTCATTACCTTTGTTGTTATCTTTCTAGGATCTGAGTCTTCAATACTCTAAATTTTAGGAAGATCACCTCCCACTACTTCTTGATCCTCTTGATCCTCTCCATCCTCTCCTTCTATATTGTCATATCATCAATTTTATTATCATTTATTTCTTCATCATCTTTCATAACACCTTCTTCATCATCAATTTGCACAATTTGTTTACTAGGCTTGTGCAACCCATAGATATTCTTTCATGCTATAGTGTTAGATCTCACAACATATTCTATGTCCTTTGATAGGATCAGTAATGCATTAAATTTTGGCGTAAGCTTCTGCTCATTTTTCTTCAATGATTCCTTTACTTCCTTATCTAACAGATTAGGCATAAGTTGCCTCAAAGTATTTTCTCTAATGTCTTTTGTAACATTAAGTGCATTCTCCCATACAAGTGTAACTACCTTTAAAATATTGTTAGGAACTTTCTTGGTCAGTTCATCAGGAGAGTATTTCCACTTTGCCATTTTTTCCACTAGGGCATCTTCTATTTGTTTCTTCTCCTTTGTACTCCTAGTGTCATACTTAAGAGACTTAAAATATGCCATACCTTCTCCTTCTTCTAGTCTTTTCAATCTTTTTGTAAAGGTAGGGGAAGTCTTCTGAAATATGATTTTCTTAGTTTTATCTTCTTTTTCATCATCATCTAACTTCAATATCTTCCTTGATTTTGATGTTCTTTTGGTAAACACAATAGGGGAGGATTTTGCAGGTTTGGTGATCATGACTTTATGTTTCTTCTTGGGAGGTTCCTCTTCTTTAGGTTCTTCTTCATCTACATTTTTTTCCTCTCCTTTTTCTTCCTCTAGGTCGTCTTCTTTTCCTTCAGTTAGCATAAGAGGAGAACTAGATAATTTACTATCCTTAAGAATTGTCTCTGATTTTTTTCTTCCTCCTTTCCAGGTTTGAGTTAGTTTGATTTGTAATGCAATTCTAGCCTTTTCTTTCTCATATGTGCCAAAATATGGTGCTTTGGGGTCCACTAGCTCATTAATGAGAGCTCCAATTATATCCTTTGTATCATCTATGTTAACCTCATATCCTAGAGGCTTAACCCATACCACTATTGGCCTTATTGCTTAGGTATGAACCTTATCATATTTAACAAGAAAACAAATATCTTATTTATAATCTTCCACCAATTTCTTGGGGCTTTTGTATCTACTTTGCATTTTCTCTTTAAAAGAGTCAAAGTAGAACTAGTACATTTGGGGGTCATTTTCGACCAAAATTTATGATGGCAAGCCAATTTGGCTTGTCAAATTCTTTTTTTTTTTCAAAATATGATCCTAAAAACATTGAAATTTTGATGACAATTAAGTTTAGAATCAATTTTGACATTGTCGGGGATATAAACAAAAAAAAAGAAAATTAAAACTTCATATATTCATGTGGAAAAGTGTTGGCATGCGGGAGGGAGGCTTCACAGAGATTTTTAAAGTGTCATTGAAGGTAAGGGTTTTAAGAAAACAATTTTCTTAAGTGCATTCATCACATTTGTCACATTATCTAGGAGGAAATTAATATTTCATGATTCAAGCTATTTATAAGCCCAAATGGAAGGTTGAGACCATAACCAAGAATGAATGATCCACTAGCAAATGAGATAAGCCAAACAACCCAAGATGTATGAAGTTCCTTCCCCTCTATTCATCAAAGTCTATTCACATTGATCAATTAGAATATCTTTCAGTGAATAGTAAGGGTATTCTTTGACTTAATCGATTGGCCATGGATTTATAGGGGTTCAATTGATAACACTTCAATTTAATAGGTTCTACTTATTGCTTTGCTCTGTAATATGTCAGGTCTTTCATGAAACAATGGGATCTAGATATGGACCCCAGCAAAGAAGGAATGTCATGGACCCCATGGATATATAGGGTACTATTTGTAATGCAATTAGGGCACAAACCTTAAGGAATCACCAATATGATTTGTAGATATAATAAAAAGCATTTCTCTCAACAATATGAATGATAGGAATCAAGCAAAATAGACTCACCTTCAGGATTGATAATGATATTCTCAGATTTCAAAAATCCCTCATTACAACTCTCAAATTTTATAATATAAACAGACTATAAATCATACTTCACATTTGAAATCTTTGATGCATCTGTAACCTTACTA
Source organism: Cupressus sempervirens (assembly GCA_028749045.1). NCBI lineage: Eukaryota > Viridiplantae > Streptophyta > Pinopsida > Cupressales > Cupressaceae > Cupressus > Cupressus sempervirens. Next base: position 128,427,501 of record CM053786.1, on the reverse strand, counting down.
TAAAACCTTTCTTGGAAATAAGCCCATTTTGTTTTATCTCTTATGAATGACACCCATAGACTTGCATTTAAATCAATTCTAATTCTCTAAAGTACTATACTCTTAATATCTAAATTTTGAACTTAATGCTTCTTCAAAAAGATTTTACAGTATAAACACAATCAACTCACATACTCTTTTCAGACACTCATACAATCTGAACAAAAATATAAAATATCATTGCTATCATATATCTGTCTTTGTATCATTGACTCCATATACTTAAACTTTTCTCATTTGCAAAGATACATAACAAAAATATAGTAACTATCTTCCAAACTCCAGTATCTCACCCATTCTACTCTTCCAAAGGGTTCTTTAGCATCCCATGGATGACTACAACCTCCAAACACCATGCATATTATACTCGAGCCTCTACCACATTTCTTGAATGTTGATTCACTATATATTTCATGTAACAATAGATACTCATTAATTATTGGTCCATTCCTTATAGGAATCAAGTTTATGGTGTAGACCCATGAGAAGGAAATTTCACACAATAACAAAAACCTTTAAACCTTCCCTAATCTCTACACAAAGAAATCATGCAGTTGTGTGCTAAAATGTTGTCACACTTCTATGAATCATTACATGTAAGAAAACTCAAGAATGAGCCCTCACAAATTGATCCATAGCTCTCTACTCATAGAGTGCAAGGGTTTGCAATGGAGGCCCTCAGTTTGACCTATTTTTGTGCCCATGCAAGTACACCATGAGATGAGAGATTCAAAGAGGAAAAGCAAGAATGCTAGTCTTCATGATCTTCAAATATGCATGAAAATAAGATCTAATCTATGAAATCAAAATCTAATCTATAAATGCAAGATCTAAGCTAAAAGCCCATGATGGGTGCAAGAGAGAAAAAGACAAGAAAATAGAAGTTCTCCACAAAAAGCTTTTGTATTCAAACTCCTTCAAAAATTGGTCTTCAAACCTGCAACATAACGATAGCATAATCATGGGTGTCTTCAAACCTGCAGCATAACGATAGCATAATCATGGGTGTCTAACATGAGGAGAGGGCTCTCCCTTATAGAGAAAATTATGGAGGTGAGAGGCTTCTCACAACCAATACGGGATAATAGAGCTTGATCCATGTGAGAAAAAATTCCACCAATGAGAAAAGAGGAGTGGTTGAGAAGAAAGTGGTGATCCATGTGAGACAAGATTCCACCAATTAGAAAAGAGGAGTGGTTGAGGAGAAAGTGGAAAGATAAATCCCACTTAGATCACATTTTTAAGTGTAGAGAAATTAAATAAAAAGAATTTATTTTATTTCCTTTTTTCATCAAAAGAGATATTTAAGTGGGATTTTTATTTAATTAAAAGGGAGCAAGTTCTTTTTAATTAAATAGAAGATATTTAATTAAATTAAAAGAGAGTTTTTTCTCTTAATTAATTAAATGTGGATGAACTGTTTAATTAAAAGAGAGGTTTTCTTTTAATTAAATGGGGATTTTATTTTATTTAATTAAAAGAGAAGATTTTCTTTTAATTAAATAAGACTTGGAATAAAATGATCAATCTTAGAAATGAAATAAATCGAATTTGATTAAGAAAATTGATTTGAATATATTGCAAACCATTGATTCAGAAAATTTGACAAATTGATAAATTGAATAATGGGGGCCCATAGTCTAGGCGACCATTTTTGGGTGCATACATTTGCCCCTCTTTGACTAATGTGTGATCGATTTGGGAACACATGTAGTCAAAGAAAGAAATTGAAATGTGAGGTCAATTTGGGATCACAAAACAACCCAAATGTGTGGTCAACTCGGGAACACATCAGGACAAAGAATACAAATAAATTTTAACTTGAAAAAGTCGAGGATAAAATTGATAAAACTGAATCAAGGATTGAAATTGATAATTACTGCCCCCTCGTGATCGAAATCAAAATGAGATAGAGGAGAAACAACAAATTGATAAATTTGATCAAATCAAAAAAAAGATAAGGTTCTTGATGTAAGATGAAAGATATAAGAATCATAGAACCAAGGTAGATCATCAAGCATGAAATATTATGCCCCAAAGGTGATTTAGAAGAAAAGAAGTGGGGAAAAAGAAAATGGAAGATAGAAGTTTGAAAGATATGGAAAGAAATATAAATAAGAAAAGAAAATGCTCCAAAAATCAATCAACTGTTTAAGATAGCAATTTCGATTGAGATCATGAAAGAAAATAAGGAAATGAAGATCAAAATGTGACCACGATTGATAAAATGTCCACAATAAAGATGAAAGGAGAACCCTCTCAAACTCATAATGCAGCCCAAAAATGCAAACTAACATGAAGTCTAATAATGTAAACTACATGAAATGCAATGGTGTACTTGCAAAAGAGCAACTGTAACATAGGATTTTGTGTTCATCATTCATTAGAGAATGTAAAAGAACTTATTTTCATCATTGGGCCATTATTTACGGACATCGAAAAATCACACAATCATCACTAGTTACAAATGTAACTATGAAGATATGAATGTGATTTATATTGGATTGAAATGTGGAAAGATTCTAACATAAGCATCAAAGACATAAAGGTCAAGATGACTTCGATGTTAGCTTACCCAATTTAATATAGAAAAAATATGCTTGCATCAAGGCATAGATGCCAAGATGACTATAAGAATGGTTGTGCAAAAACAATCAAGGATGATGTCTCAAAACTCCTAAGTGTTTCAAGGGGACAACAAGAGACACTCTAGAGTTCAAGACCACACCCGCAAGCAAAAAAAACAAATAAAAACATGTCCCATGCCCCAAGTCCTCTAGCGATGCATCCCGAAGAGACTTATCAGACAAGGACACTCAACAAAAATCAATAACAGTCAGCACAAAAAGAAAAGATCATGACATAAGTCAAGCATTAAGTGTTGCGTTTAAAAATTTAAGTGTGTTAACTGATACTGAGTTCTGAGGACAAGGATCAAATGCTTGCAGGAAGGTAAGATCACATGATGATACTGGGTAAGACCAAACCAATAAGTGTTGAAAAACACTCGATGTCAATGGGTGTTGAAAAACACCATTTGCGAGGTGTCCTAAAGACTCACACATCTAAGAAACCAAAGCTAGCATAGTTATGCCCCCTAGACAAAGACCAATTCCAAACCAAGGTAACAAGGACAAGGCATGGTGAAGAAAGGCTAAGTGTCGAGGACATGTGCTAAGAAACAGTGGTGCCAAGGCCTCAAGTAGCGCCCGTTTCCAGGTTTTAGCCACTTGGATTTTTTTATTTTTTATTTTTTTAGGACTTTTTAGAATATATAATTTTTTTGAAGATACATCAAAGTGCCTTTTGCTAGGTTGTCACTAAGATGATCATTTTTTCAAGACATTTTTCAATTTTTAGAATTTTTACAATATATCATTTTTTTGGATTTTTTAAATATATCAATTTTTTTGAATTTTCTTTTTCAGGATCAATAAATATCTACAAAGATACCCCTAGACAGAATGGGCATTAAACTCTTAAGAAAGATCACATCATGTAGTCCCAATGTCTAACAAGGTGGAGGACATGATGAAGCAATAAGCTAATGGATATTATGGATAAGCAAGGAGTGTATAAAGCAAGTGAAAGTGATCTTCAAAGGTTGACTCCTCAAGAGTACCCAAGCTAGGGAAAATTTGTCATGTAAAGAACATTTGGACAAGAAATGAAAGGCTAGCATATGATGATTCATGAAAGCATAATGTAAAGGTGGGAAAGATGCAATCCAAAGGAGTAGACATGTCAAGAGACTTCATAGCATCATATATTAATCTATTTTATTAGATCAAGACCAAAGGGGTAAATGGGAAAAGGGTAGCGAAAGACTAGAATGAATGGAGGAAAATAGATATGAAGGTTAAACATGAAAGGAATGAAAACAAGATCATCATAAGATATCTCAAAAGATAGCCAAATGTTTGTCTATAGGTCAACATTGTCAAGATCAAAGAGAGAAGACGAAATGAATGAAAGATGTAGAAGAACTACGCATGATGCCTATCTGTTAGGTTTTCATCATGGTACCTATCCAAAGTGCCACAAGGGAGTGGTTTTCACCATAGGATGAATTTATGTCTCTTTACTTTTGCTACCAAGGTGCCTGATTACCAGGTTTTCACCAAGGCACATTTTCAAATTTTTCATTTTTTTTCTTTCTTTTTTTTTTTCAATCTTTTTCAATTTTTTTTGGAAGAAGTCAAGCTTTTGAGATAATGCCCTTTGAATGTTTAAACCATGATATACAAAGGAATTCAAATGATATGCTCAAAGATGCTAATAGGGAAAGGAAGATGGGAGACAAAAATGGAGGATTTGGCTTTATGCGAAGTGAGTGAGATTGAAAAATGGAAATTGAGGCAAGATCAACGTCAACACACACCTTGAAGGGTGGCGAAAGGATGGAGAAAATGTGAATGAAGGAATATGTGAAGGAATATGGTGAGTGGATAGAAAAGGTTGTAGTTTAGGCACATGGAATCGAAGAATGCTTTTGGAAGAAGATGAAGCAGAATTCTTTGGAAGCTTGAATGTCAAATTTAATTGTTGTTCAACATTAGACTCTCTCAAGAGAGATTTTGGAATCCATATAGCCTTAGGCTTCTTTCCATTTCTTTTTGATGATTTAGAGATAATATATTCAATGATGGATTTTGGAACCCATACTTGTCTTGTAATTTTTTTCTTAGATATCTCTTTTGACTTAATGCCCCCATGTCGATTAGAAGAGACATGGTGGTCTTCTTTTTTATATGGATTCTTGAATTGCTTCTTTTTCTTGTATTGAACATTCAAGTTACTTCCAAAAGACTTGGGACTTGTGGAAGAAGAAGGATGATATGACTGGTTTAGGGGAGTGGGTGGATGAAAAGGATTCAAGGATATGCATCTATGTTGATCTTGAGGAAAGATAGGAGAGGGAGGGACATAAGGACCCAAAATGGATGAAGAACTAGGAGAATTGGGAGAGGAAAGTGAAGGGACATAAGGACCCAAGATGGAAGGAAAATGTGAACGATTTAGTATTGGTGGGGAAGATCCAAGGATGGATGCAGAAGATGCAAAGGATAATCAATAAGTTCATTAACATCTATATGACAATCAAGGACATCAGCATCTTTAGAGTAAGCATCAGTATTTTCAATAGGAACATAAACATCTTTAATAGGAGAAACTTCTTTGATAGGATAACTTATAGCTTGAGAAGACTTAGGAAGAGTAGAAAGTGGAAGGGAACATGGAGTGGTAGAACAAGAAGATGGAAGACTTTGATCTTGACAAGGATCTTTGGATAACATAAGCATAGAATTGTTCTCTTGATTGTCAATAGGCTCAACATTGGAATTAACAACACCATTTTTAATAACCTTAATGGAATTATCATCTTTGGAAGGAGCAAGTGTACCAAGGTCATTTTTATTTTCAATTAGCTCAGTGGTGCAAACATTGTCTTGATCTTGCTTAGGAGAAGACTTAAGACATGGTGGACTGAATGAGAAAGGGTGTAAGATATAAAAAGAACCATGAAACGTATCAGAGACATCATGAAAATAATTGGATGACATTGAAGGTTCTTGATCTTGATCTTTCTTTATATTCTTTTCTTTATCATTTTTAGAGTCCTCTTGACATGAAACCACTCCTAAGGAGAAGGAAGCATGTTGGAATTGTATGGAAGACTTTGGAATAGATGATGAAGGACTAGCTGAAGTAGGCATTATAGTGCATGAAGGCTTAGGCTCTTTAGGTTTAGCATTGTCAAAGGTATTTGAAGCAAAGTGAAGGTTAGCTTGAATTTCTTTAAGAGGTAGACTTTGAAGATAACTATAGGGAACCGCATGAAAAGCATTAGAATCTTTGTTGGATGAAGGATTGGTAGAAGACTTGAGAGACTCAGAATCTTTAGGGGATGTATGGATCATGGAGGAAGTAGAAGATGGAAGAGAACCATCATGAGACAAAGGTTCAATATTAACATGATCTTGCTCAAGAGTGTAATCTTTATTTTCAACATGAGGGTTCTTAGAAGAGGAACTCTTATCCCATTGATGTTGTATTTCAGCACAAAAAAATGCTTTCTCTTCGTCAAAATATGCAGATTTATCATTTAGGTATTGTTCCCAAAATTTATCAATGTTGTTTTAAAGATTTGATTCATGTGGATTACCATCAATATCTATCTATGACTCATCCCCTTTAAGCACAAGCATAGGAGTAGGAGGACTTTTAGGAATCGTAGGAATGTAATAGTCATCATCATCATAATCATTGTCACTAGAAGAATTATAGATAGGCATATCACAATACTTTTCATGTTGTTCATTATCATATGTCTTAATAAGAGGAATAAGACTCTTGGTAGAAGTAGAAGAAGAATGATATCGTGAAAAAGAGGTAGGTGAAGACCTAGATGGATGATATCTAGAAGAGTCATGGTAAGATTTAGAAGACGAAGAATATGAAGGATATTTAGAAGAATCATGATAAGACTTGGAAGATAAGGAATTTCAACGATATTTAGAAGAATCGTGATAAGACTTGGAGGATGAAGAATCTGTATGATATTTAGAAGAATCATGATAAGACTTGGAAGATGGAAAATCTGTATGATATTTAGAAGAATCATGATAAGACTTGAAAGATGGAAAATATTTGGAAGAAGGATATTGTGATTTGATCTTGCACATGATCCTAGCAAAAGTGTCTGATTTATCCATTTTTTTAATCATTTTTGTTGCAATGTTAGCATCCATGTATCTATTGGAGTGACAACACTTTTCAAATTCAAGAAGGAGGTGGATTTCATCTGAGCTCAAATGAGGATCCCTTAAAAGATATCCAAGATCCATGGTTCTAGAAGAAGAAGAATCAAGTATGGAAGAAGAGAAAGAATGAATAGAAGAAGGTAGACTATATGATAATAGGAGGAAAAGAATCAAGAAGACATGAAGAAGAGGAAGAGTGGAAATGATAGATTAGAAAGACATGGAAGATAAAGAAGAAAGAAGACCAAGAGTCATTTTGGAAAATTTGATACCATTTGAGATCATTTGCATGTTGAGCAACATGTAATAGCACGTGTAATCAACATGAAAGAAAAGGCACTAGTTGATAGGATAACCCTAAGAAACGTTGGTACCAAACTAGGATAGTAAAAGCTCCCACTTGTCCAAAATAGATGTGATAAGATAGAATTTTGCAATAGGTGTAAACCAACACTGCCACAAAGGTGCTCACAACTTTGGGTGAATACCCTAGCACATATGGACCAGGAGGATGATTGACCCAAATTTTAATTAATTAAAATTGAATTTTGATGAAAGTGAATGGATAAGAGATTACTAAGATTCTCCAAGTGTAATATCAAAGGATCCAAGTGTATATCTTTGTCAATAAGGATGGTTTCTAACTTACTAACTCCAAACAAGGTCTCTTGTGAAATCAATGATTACTAATTCAAGAGGTCAAAGCACAATAACCCATGGTGCAAAAAAGCTTTTAACAATGAGAAAAGTAGCCTAATCCAAATAGGACCAACCTAGGGAGACTAGAAATAATGGGATAACAAAGTTATTTGATCGTAAAGTCTCAACTCAAGAACTCAGATTTTGTTCATTTTAAATATCCAACTAGATGTATCAATAGATTCTTTATCATAAACCAAGCATGCAAGATAGAAAATAGGGATTTCAAGCAAACAGTCTTCAAACAATGAACAAGGGGCAAAGTAACCTTGCGCATGAGCAATCAAGTGACTTAGTTTATGCTAATCCCTAGGAGAGCTAATTGTGTATGTTCTCAAAGAGTTTCACAATCATTGCATACATCCCTAAAAAATAAAAGTTGGCCTCTCTAAGGTTTTTAATAATGGTTTGACTCTGCAACTTTTATGATTCACAGGGGTGACCTCCAATCCCGGCGCACCGAGGTTTTGACACAGTTTGAGAACTTAATCTTCAAGAGCTGCTAGGGAGATCTGACAACCCACAATGAACCATACCCCATGGAGATTTCTTCCACGAGGACATTTATATAGCGATTGTTGCAACCACGGCAGAAGTGGCTATTACTACTTGAGGTTCCGTCCACAGTTTGCCCTGTATAGGGATTGTCTGCTATAGTTAAGTGGACCACAAGGGGACTTACCTTTCAGATCCAAGGTTTTGACACCTTTTCACTTTTAGCCCAATCAAAGCAAGCAGATTAATTTGACACGCTAACTAAGATTATCTCAAGATCTATGATATCAACCCCTAGTGATCTATCAACCTCTCTGGAGAAAGGATGCCTCAATCACCAAGTTGAAGATCCATCTATCTAAGAGATTCTCAAAGTATCCTCCCCACCTACAAGGAATCCATCTTTGAGAGGAGTTTCACTAGGAACTCACTCCCTCAAGATCCACGAATAGTATTCATGGGGCCTAATTACTATGTGTGTACAGATCTTAATTCCCCAAAAGCAAATCTATCCAAGAATAATCAAAAAGCACAAGGTGGTACACTTAATGCTTTAAATGTATGCACCCAAAAATGGTCGCCTAGACTATGGGCCCCCATTATTCAATTTATCAATTTATCAAAATTTCTGAATCAATGATTTGTAATATATTCAAATCAATTTCCTTGATCAAATTCGATTTATTTCATTTCTAAGATTGATCATTTTATTCCAAGTCTTATTTAATTAAAAGAAAATCTTCTCTTTTAATTAAATAAAATAAAATCCCCATTTAATTAAAAGAAAACCTCTCTTTTAATTAAATAGTTCATCCACATTTAATTAATTAAGAGAAAAACCTCTCTTTTAATTTAATTAAATATCTTTTATTTAATTAAAAAGAACTCGCTCCCTTTTAATTAAATAAAAATCCCACTTAAATATCTCTTTTGATGAAAAAAGGAAATAAAATAAATTCTTTTTATTTAATTTCTCTACACTTAAAAAAAGTGATCTAAGTAGGATTTAACTTTCCACTTTCTCCTCAACCACTCCTCTTTCCTAATTGGTGGAATCTTGTCTCACATGGATCACTACTTTCTTTTCAACCACTCCTCTTTTCTCATTGGTGGAATTTTGTCTCACATGGATCAAGCTCTATTATCCCATGTTGGTTGTGAGAGGCCTCTCACCTCCATAATTTCCTTTATAAGGGAGAGCTCTCTCCTCATGTTAGACACCCATGATTATGCTATCGTTATGCTGCAGGTTTGAAGACCAATTTTTGAAGGAGTTTGAATACAAAAGCTTTTTGTGGAGAACTTCTATTTTCTTGTCTTTTTCTTTCTTGCAACCATCATGGGCTTTTAGCTTAGATCTTACATTTATAGATTAGATTTTTCTTTCATAGATTAGATCTTATTTTCATGCATATTTGAAGATCATGGAGACTAGCATTCTTGCTTTTCCTCTTTGAATCTCTCATCTCATGGTGTACTTGCATGGGCACAAAAATAGGTCAAACTGAGGGCCTCCATTGCAAACCCTTGCACTCTATGAGTAGAGAGCTATGGATCAATTTGTGAGGGCTCATTCTTGATTTTTCTTACATGTAATGATTCATAGAAGTGTGACAAAATTTTAGCACACATTTTTGGTGCCCACCGTGGGGCTTGAATCAAGTTTCTAGCTCCATTTTCTTTTATTTTTCATCTCTGGTTTTTTACAGCAGCATATTGGATCTAATCAAGTGCTTTTGTAAATTTTTCACTTTGGTTTTAAGGCTAACCCATATATAGATTGGTTTGCAGGCAAAAAATCTAGTTGGTTAAAAGATTTAATCATATCTTTTAAACCACTTGGAGTTTGGTTTTTTTTGTGGGTTGGTTATGTGCCCAACATGTCCCAGTTCGATTTTTAGATCATTTTGACATGATTTGCGTGAGTTATGAATTTCTCTTTATTGTTCATAAAAAGTCATTTTTGATCGCAAATCAATGTATTTTTCGAAAAAATTTACATTTTCAGAAAGATTTTTGAATTCTAAGGGGGTTTCTTTCTTTGTGTTTTGAATTTTGAGGCCGTATTAAAGATCAAAAACTCGATTTGATGAATTTGGCCTATTTTGAAAAATTGGGTCCCTAGGGCACAAATGAAGAGATTTTTTTGAATTTGTTACATTTTTGGAAAGCTCTTTAGTTTTTGGTAGGGGTCTCTTCTTTTCATTTCTATTTTTGGGTCTGAAATCATAGTAAAAAAAAAGGTCTAATCATGTTGACTAGGTTATTCTTATTTTTTTTGCAGGGATTTTCGTGTTTTTCTGGTTTTTTCTGCTAACTGCTCACTGTTTTGGGTTTTTTTGTGTTTTCTGATTTTTTTGGAACAGCATAGCAGCAAGTTATGATTTCATTGAAAAAAAGTGCTAAAGTTGTTAAAAATAGGTAAGATCTACTAAGCGCGTTGTGAGGACTTCAGGTATTCTTCTTTGGCTGATAACACTTTGATTTAGAACCTTAAAATGAACCTCTCATGTGTCTAGCTTGTGTGTTTTGCTTATGCTTTTAGTTTTCAAACACATGCATAATTGATACTAGGTTGTAATCTCCATTGATTTTTATTTAGCAAGCTTGATTATTAGTGATAGATTTAGATAGCTATATTGGGTTATTGGACTCGTTGAATCCGCCGGCCCCTCATTCCACCCTGTGGTTGCAAAATCAGTGCCACATTAAAGGGGAGGGGTCTACAGGATAGAAGTGTTCAGTGCTCCACTTGGAAACCCTCTTGTGCTTTCTACAACTCACTAATCTTTGAGTTGTGGACTCGTTTTGGCTTGTGTGAGGTGTTAAGTGTTCCACATCTTTGGACTCACCTTGCATTAGTTAAAGCGTTAAGTGTACCACCTTGTGCTTTTTGATTATTCTTGGATAGATTTTCTTTTGGGGAATTAACATCTATACACACATAGTAATTAGGCCCCATGAATACTATTCGTGGATCTTGAGGGAGTGAGTTCCTAGTGAAACTCCTCTCAAAGACAGATTCCTTGTAGGTGGGGAGGATACTTTGAGAATCTCTTAGATAGATGGATCTTCAACTTGTTGATTGAGGCATCCTTTCTCTGGAGAGGTTGATAGATCACTAGGGGTTGATATCATAGATCTTGAGATAATCTTAGTTAGCGTGTCGAATTAATCTGCTTGCTTTGATTGGGCTAAAAGTGAAAAAGTGTCAAAACCTTGGATCTGAAAGCTAAGTCCCCTTGTGGTCCACTATTGTGAGTTAGTCACCTTTAGAGAGGGTTAACCATAGCAAACAATCCCTATACAGGGAAAACTGCAGACGGAACCTCAAGCAGTAATAGCCACTTCTGCCATGGCTGCAACAATCGCTATATAAATGTCCTCGTGGAAGAAATCTCCATGGGGTATGGTTCATTGTGGGTTGTCAGATCTCCCTAGCAGCTCTTGAAGATTAAGTTCTCAAACTGTGTCAAAACCTCGGTGCGCCGGGATTGGAGGTCACCCCTGTGAATCATAAAAGTTGCAGAGTCAAACCATTACTAAAAACCTTAGAGAGGCCAACTTTTATTTTTTAGGGATGTATACAATGATTGTGAAACTCTTTGAGAACATACACAATTAGCTCTCCTAGGGATTAGCATAAACTAAGTCACTTGATTGCTCATGCGCAAGGTTACTTTGCCCCTTGTTCATTGTTTGAAGACTGTTTGCTTGAAATCCCTATTTTCTATCTTGCGTGCTTGGTTTATGATAAAGAATCTATTGATACATCTAGTTGGATATTTAAAATGAACAAAATCTGAGTTCTTGAGTTGAGACTTTATGATCGAATAACTTTGTTATCCCATTATTTCTAGTCTCCCTAGGTTGGTCCTATTTGGATTAGGCTACTTTTCTCATTGTTAAAAGCCTTTTTGCACCATGGGTTATTGTGCTTTGACCTCTTGAATTAGTAATCATTGATTTCACAAGAGACCTTGTTTGGAGTTGGTAAGTTAGAAACCGTCCTTATTGAGAAAGATATACACTTGGATCCTTTGATATTACACTTGGAGAATCTTAGTAATCTCTTGTCCATTCACTTTCATCAAAGTTCAATTTTAATTATTTATAATTTGGGTCAATCATCCTCCTGGTCCATATGTGCTAGGGTATTCACCCAAAGTTGTGAGCACCTCTGTGGCAGTGTTGGTTTACACCTATTGCAAAATTCTATCTTATCACATCTATTTTGGACAAGTGGGAGCTTTTACTATCCTAGTTTGGTACCAACATTTCTTAGGGTTATCCTATCAACTAGTGCCTTTTCTTTCATGTTGATTACAAGTGCTATTACATGTTGCTCAACATTCAAATGATCTCAAATGGTATCAAATTTTCCAAAATGACTCTTGGTCTTCTTTCTTCTTTATCTTCCATGTCTTTCTAATCTATCATTTCCACTCTTCCTCTTCTTCATGTCTTCTTGATTCTTTTCCTCCTATTATCATATAGTCTACCTTCTTCTATTCATTCTTTCTCTTCTTCCACACTTGATTCTTCTTCTTCTAGAACCATGGATCTTGGATATCTTTTTAGGGATCCTGATTTGAGCTCAGATGAAATCCACCTCCTTCTTGAATTTGAAAAGTGTTGTCACTCCAATAGATGCATGGATGCTAACGTTGCAACAAAAATGATTAAAAAAATGGATAAATCAGACACCTTTGCTAGGATCATGTGCAAGATCAAATCACAATATCCTTCTTCCAAATATTTCCCATCCTCCAAGTCTTATCATGATTCTTCTAAATATCATACAAATTTTCCATCTTCCAAGTCTTATCATGATTCTTCTAAATATCATATAGATTCTTCATCCTCCAAGTCTTATCATGATTCGTCTAAATATCGTTCAAATTCTTTATCTTCCAAGTCTTATCATGATTCTTCTAAATATCCTTCATATTCTTCAGCTTCTAAGTCTTACGATAATTCTTCTAAATATCATTCACATACTTCATCTTCTAAATCTTACCATGACTCTTCTAGATATCATCCATCTAGGTCTTCACCTACCTCTTTTTCACAATATCATTCTTCTTCTACTTCTACCAAGAGTCTTATTCCTCTTATTAAGACATATGATAATGAACAACATGAAAAGTCTTGTGATATGTCTATCTATAATTCTTCTAGTGACAATGATTATGATGGTGATGATTATTACATTCCAACAGTTCCTAAAAGTCCTCCTAGTCCTATGCTTGTGCTTGAAGGGGATGAGTCACGAAAAGATATCGATGGTAATTCACATGAATCAAATCTTGAAAACAACATTGATAAATTTTGTGAACAATACCTAAATGATAAATCTGCATTTTTTGATGAAGAGAAAGCATTTTTTTGTGCTGAAATACAACATCAATGGGATAAGAGTTCCTCTTCTAAGAACCCTCATGTTGAAAATAAAGATTACACTCTTGAGCAAGATCATGTTAATGTTAAACCTTTGTCTTTTGATGCTCCTCTTCCATCTTCTACTTCCTCCATGATCCATACATCCCCTAAAGATTCTGAGTCTTTCAAATCTTCTACCAATCATTCATCCAACAAAGATACTAATGCTTTTCATGCAGTTCCCTATAGTTATCCTCAAGGGCTACCTCTTAAAGAAACTCAAGCTAACCTTCACTTGGCTACAAATACCTTTCACAATGCTAAACCTAAAGAGCCTAAGCCTTCATGCACTATAATGCCTACTTCAGCTAGTCCTTCATCATCTATTCCAAAGTCTTCCATACAATTCCAACATGCTTCCTTCTCCTTAGCACTAGCTTCATGTCAAGAGGACTCTAAAAATGATAAAGAAAAGAATATAAAAAAAGATCAAGATCAAGAACCTTCCATGTCATCCAATCCTTTTCACAATGTTTCTGATACATTTCATGGTTCTTTTGATCCCTTACACCCTTCCTCATTCATTCCACCATGTCTTAAGTCTTCTCCTAAGCAAGATCAAGATACTACTTACACTACTGAGCTTATTGACAATAAAAATGGCCTTAGTACACTTTCTCCTTCCAAAGATGATACTTCCATTAAGGTTATTTAAAATGATGCTATTACTTCCAAGGTTGACACTTCTATGAATCATTACATGTAAGAAAACTCAAGAATGAGCCCTCACAAATCGATCCATAGCTCTCTACTCATAGAGTGCAAGGGTTTGCAATGGAGGCCCTCAGTTTGACCTATTTTTGTGCCCATGCAAGTACACCATGAGATGAGAGATTCAAAGAGGAAAAGCAAGAATGCTAGTCTCCATGATCTTCAAATATGCATGAAAATAAGATCTAATCTATGAAATCAAAATCTAATCTATAAATGCAAGATCTAAGCTAAAAGCCCATGATGGGTGCAAGAGAGAAAAAGACAAGAAAATAGAAGTTCTCCACAAAAAGCTTTTGTATTCAAACTCCTTCAAAAATTGGTCTTCAAACCTGCAGCATAACGATAGCATAATCATGGGTGTCTTCAAACCTGCAGCATAACGATAGCATAATCATGGGTGTCTAACATGAGGAGAGGGCTCTCCCTTATAGAGAAAATTATGGAGGTGAGAGGCTTCTCACAACCAATATGGGATAATAGAGCTTGATCCATGTGAGACAAAATTCCACCAATGAGAAAAGAGGAGTGGTTGAGAAGAAAGTGGTGATCCATGTGAGACAAGATTCCACCAATTAGAAAAGAGGAGTGATTGAGGAGAAAGTGGAAAGATAAATCCCACTTAGATCACATTTTTAAGTTTAGAGAAATTAAATAAAAAGAATTTATTTTATTTCCTTTTTTCATCAAAAGAGATATTTAAGTGGGATTTTTATTTAATTAAAAGGGAGCAAGTTCTTTTTAATTAAATAGAAGATATTTAATTAAATTAAAAGAGAGTTTTTTCTCTTAATTAATTAAATGTGGATGAACTGTTTAATTAAAAGAGAGGTTTTATTTTAATTAAATGGGGATTTTATTTTATTTAATTAAAAGAGAAGATTTTCTTTTAATTAAATAAGACTTGGAATAAAATGATCAATCTTAGAAATGAAATAAATCAAATTTGATTAAGGAAATTGATTTGAATATATAGCAAACCATTGATTCAGAAAATTTGATAAATTGATAAATTGAATAATGGGGGCCCATAGTCTAGGCGACCATTTTTGGGTGCATACAGCAGTCACTATGGTACTTTTATCTGAAAGTGTGTAGAATTTATTGTTTACACAATGAGTATTGAGATTGATCTTGGTAATAACCCCATTGATACTAGGTATCCATTTAACATCAGAATTAGTTCTAGCCTCCATTTCCCTATATATGACACTTAAGAATCATCACAACCACTAGATAAGGGAGAAGATATTAGGACTGTAGTTAAATACTAGTACACAAGTAGATTTTCTAAACAAAAAAATTGACTTTTATTATGCAAAACCACACACACCATACGGTTCACATTTCTTCTCTATGTCCCATTCTCTATTTTCTTCATAAGATTCATTTCTTATGTAATAGAAGAGCTTTCAAATCCCCAAAGAGTTTGTCCAAGATGGTTGACCTTCCATTTTCTACAAAATTGTCATTTTGCAAAAAAATGTTGATAGTAACATTTTTTTGTCAACTTTACATTTTTACACAATTTTGATAATTTTCCTATTTTGCTAACTCATGCATATTTGACACCATCTATAGGTCCAAAATGCTTACAATTTACATGTTTAATTCATTTGTGACCTTGCATGATATTTTAATACCCCTCAGGGCCTTTGACAACCTATGACTAATCCTTGACCAACCTTCCATCAAAACTGTGATTGCAGAACATATTATCATTAAGACTCAGTCTAGCAAAATAGGAATTTGGATTTAAGTTAATAGGAGGAAAAGTAGGATTCACATCCTTAATTATAATTCATCCATTGTTTCTCTAGTAGTTTCTAACTTCATTCCCTAGTAAAATATTGCACTTTTCTGCGTGTTGAAAGAAGATAAGATCTTCAAAAATAGGATTATCTATAATCCAACTATCATCCCTAAACTTGATCCTCCTTCCATTACCTAGATTCCATATTTTTCCTTTCTTAACATGTTCTTATCTTTATGGATACTATTCTAGATCTGGTAACCATTAATCCAAACATCTAAATAGAGGAAATCCTCAAGATTAGGAGCTCTAAAGGCATAATTTTTCTTAATTAGACAGTTTCATTCTTTTTCCTCTTCAAATATTCTCTAAATTTGTTCAAAGAGAAGAATTTGTTAATTATTCTTATAGTGTTGATTCCAATATATCCCTTCTTAATTGGTTTGTAGGCATTTTCCTAAGACACTAACAAAAATGAACCTTCTCCTTTGTGTCCATCCAAAGAAACTTCCCCTAGATTTTTTAGTTATATTAGTATACTTAGAAAGAATAGATAAAAGGATTAATTTAGACACGTGCATATTTTGGTGAATAGACTTTAAAAGTTGGATTTTCCCAGCTTAACATAAAAGGGTTCCTTTCTAACCAGTCAACTTGCTATTAATTTTGTCAATAATGGAATTCCAAAAATAATTAAAAGGCTTGATCCTTGATGGGAGACCAAGATAGGAAAAAGGAAAAAAATATATCTCTTATAGATTATTGATAAAGAAAATGGAACTTTTGGTCCAGTTGATAAGTTGGCCCATAGAAATAAGTATAGGAAGAAACATAAATCTTAATTTTTTTGCCTCTTTGACAAAATCCATTTGCATCATGATAGTGTCATCAAAAAATTGCTTGTGGGAATAAGGAGAAAAATGAGAAAAATATTGGAGATGCTAATTACTGTTGATCTTCCATTTTGAGAAGGTTGCTTCCTTAATTACTGTTGATCTTTAATTTTTGCAAGAAAGTTTGCAAGAAAAGTTGCATGACAATTTTTTTTGCAATTTTTGCAATTTTCCAATATTTCAAAATAAATGACTTTAAATGCCTACCAAACCTTAACACAACATGCAAGAATAGTAAAAGGCATGAAAATGAAATTTTTTGGTCAACTCATAGTGTTGACCAATGTTGACCAACCTTTGACTTTCTTATATACCTTATTACATATTTAGTTTTTCTTATTCCCAACAAGAGGAACATTGTTTAACATTATTGATTTTCTTCATTATTTGTTAAACATCCAATATTTATTTATTCAATTATATGTTATGGGCCTGAATACCTTCTCTTGTTCTCTCCAATGGGTGTGAACAATGACTATACATTGGTGATGGAAGTCCCTTGTGGGTTTTTCCTTCCTTTTTCACTTGTACATTTTTTATTCACCTTCTTTCTCTTTTGGAGGGCCTTTTTTCCCCATGGTTTTTTCTCCTTTATGATTTTTGTGCAAGATTCCTTTATACATAGGTATCTCACATGGTCTTATAGCAGTGACCTATGTTTGCATGTTCTTTCATTCTCCCTTAAGTTGCACTCAAAGTGATCATAGGCTGAAGTTACTCTAGGAAGAACCTTAGAATCTCTAACCCCATTCTTAGCAACAATCTTAATGGATGCCAAGTGTTATTATATGCCTTACTGAATGGAATTTAATTGATTTTAAATGGTTTGAGAAGGGTAGATCTTACCTTATATAAATGCATGGCTTGTCTAAAAGGGCCACGGTAGTAACTGAGATGCTCAAGTTTCTCAAACTCCATTGGTAGTTTAGAAATGTAATCTGGAATTTGGAGGCATATGAGTTCCTTAAATGGTTTATGACATTTGACGTTGAATGTTATTCGTGATCCATATTTATATTTTATAATTCATTTGATTTGTTTAGATGCCATCTTTATTGAAGAGATAGTAATATTTAATTATTTAATTATTATTGATTATATACAAGATACTATGAATGCTTGTACATTTATATTTGATATAATTTTATAGCCTGAGTATTTGCTTGTGAAGAAATTCCATGCCTAACAATATGAACCTAGAACAAAATAAGGTGACAATTGCTAGATTGTGATCTTAGTTCAAAAGAAATGGTGATGGAAAATGTTATAGTCCTTGTGAAAAATGCAAGGGCTTAAAGAATTGAAGAATTTTAATCACAATAGTTCAGAGACATTGTAGGCAACATGATCACATTGAAGGGGAAAGGATTTTCATCCTTTAGTGAATGTAAATTTTTAACTGGTGGAACATGGAGGTGTGAATATCGAAGCAGAAAGTAATTCTCCCATGGAAGAAGATGATCCTAAGGCAGAGAACATAAATGAAGATGTTGATATTGGTGTAATTGATAATGTGCTAGAGAATAGGATTGAAGAAGATGTTACTAGTGCAATTAATGAAGATGATGAAGACAATGGTAGTTGTGCATCTAATGATGATGATGAAGAGAACCTTGATATACCAATAATTAAAAAGTCATACCACCACCTATGCCAAGGCTCCCAAACAAAATTTTTCTCCATTGTATTGTTGTTGGTAAACTTCAAGGTTATTAATAGTATATCCAAACTAGCAATCTCATGTATGCTAAGGTATAATGTTATTTTTGTCATCTTCTATGTTAGCGTACCATTGATGCTTTAATATTAACAATTTTGTTTCCATAGGTTGATAGGTGAGTGTTTGTTACCACCATCAAACATTCTACCTCACTCTTACCAAGAATTATCAACCATTATGAAATATATTGGAATGCAATATCAAACAATACATGCATGTCCCAATGATCATATTATATATCATAAACAACATGAATTTTCAATAGAATTCCCTAATTGTCACATTAGTAGATATTGATCAAATCAAATAATGAAAAAGGTGCCTTACAAGGTTCTTTGATACATTCTCACTATTCCATGTCTACAACAAGTATTCAGGTGTACTAGCTTGGCATAATTTATGGATTACAATGCATGCAATAGAAGTCAAGATGATATTATGTGAATAGATGTGGATGGTTCTACATTTAAGGACATAGAAGATAGGTGCCAAGTATTTAAAGAAGAACCTCATAATATAAAGCTTTCATTGGCAACAAATGGTATCAATTCATTTGGAGAGATGAGATTTGTTTACGCAGTCTAGCCTATTTTTGTTATTATCAATTACGTTCCTCCTTGGATTTCCATAAAGAGGGAGCATATAATGTTGACAATGATTGTACCACATGTTTTTTCATTTAATAGTCATCTAAATTAATTTATAAACATATTATCAAAATGGTCATAATAATTTATTTTGTTAATGTTCATTCAACTAGGTAAGTACCAAGTGAAAGATATTAATGTATATATTGAGCCCTTGATTGATAAGTTGTTGGAGTTATGGAATGAGGTTACTATGTACAACATTTCTAGACCAATTGGTGAAAGGAAATTTCAATTCTATATAATGCTTGTATAGATAATACATGATGCTCCTAGACTAACACATTTTTGTGGTAAGTAAAATTTATAATGTATATTTCTGGTATGTAATAGTGCTAATACATTTTAGTTTTATATTTAAGTTACATATGATAATTGTAAATATGAATCTTATAGTACACATGTCATCCAATTATACATGATCTTTTAGGTCTTTAGACAAAGGGAAAATTTTCCTATCCAATTTGTAGTCCAAAGATGAAATCTCATCATTCAAAAAGTTTAGGAAAGAAGGTGTTCGATTAGCATAGATACTTTCTCCAAAAAATGCATAAGTATTAAATTGCCAAAATTTATCTTTTCAATGGGAAAGAAGAGACAACATCAAAGCCACAAAGAATGACACCTCACATGTGGAAATTGGAATACAATAGAATGAATCGTCAAGGTAATGTCATTCCATCTAATGCAGGCTTTGTATTAAATTTAAATTTGGATACTATCTTTTGTTTACTAATTATATAGTTTATGTTTATGAAGGTTGTCAAGGCATCGATGAGAAACTTTCAAAAGGAATTAAAAGCTATCCTATGCAATTTAGTAGGCTACTATACTACGAGCACCTCCCAATTATGCATTTGTTTGATGCTATGCATATTGAGAAGAATGTAATAGAGCCACTATGGAAAATATTGGATGGAAGGCATGACAAAGAAAAATTGGTCAAAATTTGCAATGACATTGATGAATCAAATCATGTGCTGAATTTTTTCCTTGAATCAAATAGAAATTGAAACTAGATTAATACGAACGTCATTCCTTAGTTATTAACGCAACAACAAACTGATGCCATATATGAAGCCATAAAAAACTAAATTTCCCATAGGATTTGCTGCAAACATAAGTAGTGTCATATCAAGGAAAGGTGATTTTGGGTCAGGGTTAAAGACACATGATTGGCACACCTTTGTCAAGTCAAGTAATGTTCTTCTCTATTTACAATAAATTTGTAAAGCATCATGTACTTTTGATTGTTTTATTTTATAATATATTGAAAAGATCATTTTATTCTTACTGTAGTACATTCTATCTCTATCTCTTTGACACAACTTTGACAACATGAGTGTCAAATGTGTTATATATGATCTTGGGAAATACATGAGGTTAGAATTGTTATTTGTTAGATTTTTTGTATAGAATTGTTATTAGTCTCATTAATATATTTTTGCATGATGAATATCTTCTAGGTGGTTATCATCTAAAGAAATTGATAAAAAAAAGACATAAAGCAACGGAAGAGAAAAATTCCTCAGCTTTTGTAAGAGATGCAAAAGTGTCTACCTTTAGCTTTTTTCAATGCACAAGAACACTACCTCATAAATCTAGTTGAGCAGATCAAATTGTGTGGACCTATACTAACTAGGTCAATGTTGATGGTTGAGAGGCACTTAAAATTTTTGAAGGGCTTGGTTCAATAGAGAGCACGTCCTAAGGGTTCCATGGTTGAGGGATATATGGTTAAGGGATATATGGTCTACCAGACGATGCTATATATTAGTGAATATCTTCCCAAGTTTGCATCAAAGATTCATGTAGATCATATTTGGGATCCCAACTCTATGAACAGATTCAAAGGGGAGTACTTAATGGGGAAAGGTAGATTGAGGAAAGTGAGAGGTAATTATAAGATGTTATTGTAGTTAATTAATTCTTATCCATCATCAATAAAAGTTGTTTCTAATTGGTCTATTTATTTTATATAGTTGATCATGAGTAGGATGCACTTCATTTATATATTGTAAAAAATATTTATTGGATGATGATATGGATTGAATGATCTCAATAAAATGGTTTCTCATTAACATGGGAAGGTTTTTTCTCATTGGTTAAAGAAACTCATCGTAATGGATATCCTAATGTTACACCAATGGTAACTGATCTAGTAGATGGTTTAAGAGGTGGAAAGGTATGTACAAGTTAATCTATCTTGACCCATTTATTTAATATCAAGTCAAGGATGGATGCATAATTTTGACATTTTTGAAAAACAATAGGTCAAGCACTACAAAGCTATGTACTACAATGACTGTAAATTTTGCATTAAAAAGGTAGATGAGACTAAGAGAACTTATAATGTTGGGATAACTATAGTATTTGAGGTCACCAATATTTCATCTAGAAATGACATGCATCCTCAATAATATGAAAATAGATACTATGGTATTTTGGATGATATAATTGAGTGCAACTTTAATTCCTTCAAACAATTTCTATTCAATGTCAAATGGTACAAGCTACAACTAAATCAAAATAATCATGATATAACTATTATTGAACATGATAATGGATTTACAATGATTAATCCAAGCTCATTTGAGGCAATTGGAAATGAGCCCTATGTTCTTCAAAGCCAATGTGAGTAATTATTTTACTTTGATGTTCCACATAAAATAGGTTGGTCATTTGTTGTTGGACACAATCCAAGAGGAAGACTAGTAAAGTATAATGTGATTGAAGAAGAAGTAGATGATAATGATGGCAAAGATGAAGAAGGAGATGATGATGCTCATGATGGAAAAGATGAAGAAGGAGATGATGATGATGATGAAAAAAATGTTCATGATGATGTTGATGGCATTGATGATGATGGTGGTGATGGTGGTGGTGGCAAAGATGATGTGGTGGTAATGGTGATGGTGATGATGATGATGACAATGATGATGACGATAATGGTCATAGTGACGATCATGATGTTGACGATGTTCATTTTGACGATTTGGATGTGATGACAAAAATTATGATTTGCATGATGATGAGATGGACAAAGAAGATGATCAATGACATGATCAATGGAAATGTATTAGGTGATGATTACTTATAATATGGCTTTTGTAGAGGTAACCAATTAAAAAATATACAATATTATATTTTCTATGATGTATGTATTGTAGACACCTAAATTTGATTATACCGCTTTGGTAATCCTATTTAGTTATCTCTAAAGGCATCATTAATTAAATTCCTATTTAATTAATCCTTTGCCATCCCCTAGCTGATTAATTTAATTAATCATCTATAGTCCTAATTGATAAATCAAATAACCTATCATTTATCAATTAAATCCTATTCTTCTATCTAATTCAAAAATCCTCATTTATTAAATAAATCTATTTGATAAATAAAGCCCTCAAATCTAATAACCCCTAACCTATTCCTTAACTCTTCATTTAGCCTATTCCACCCCATCCACCCATACTAACCAAGCTTAGCCACTAACTCACCCACCCTCATGAATGCCATCCACTTGCAAATCTCTAACATCTCTAATCTAATCCTAAAACCAAGCCTAATCCACCCCCTAATGTTGTCACATTCCCTAAGAAAGCTTAAGACTTTCCTAAGCCAAGGAAAGTCAACAATCTCAACTCCCTCCAAAATATCCCATCCACCCAACAATGAATGCTCTTACAAAAGCCATAAAGACTCTTACAAGCTCTTACAAGTCATAATGACGGGTCTTTATGAATATATTATCCCTTGAGCCTCCTTTGTTGACTCATCCATCCCCTTGCCTCCATCCACTCACCCTATGACATGTGTCACTCCTTGATTGGTACTAAACAAGCACAATCCATGTGCTCCCCTTTGAGTGCATCCTAGCCCTCCTTAAGCTTTCATCTTTCCTTGCATCTTATCCCTCCATCCCTTAAGCCCTTAGCCTATAAATTGAATCCCCTCCCAAGCCATTTCATCACAACCTTTTGAGCTAAAGTTATAATGCTAGTTTTGAGAAGCAAATGCCTTAACCATACCCTTATAATGCCAAATTGAGAGCTCACAAAGCTACCAATTTGCCATTTTCATCTCCATTGAAGCTATTTTGAGAACCTTGAGCATACATTCCACATCCACATAATAGACTTATCTCTAAATCAAGTGACCATTCTCATTGGGAGAGCCATTTCATGGCTCATATTCTCATTTGAGGGTTTTCACTTTGTCTCTCATATATGTTATGGTTTTTATGCTAGTTAATGCTTTGTTCTCTCAATAGATTAGTATTTCTTGCTAACATATTTCTCATATACATGTATATTATTCATGTTATGTTCTATGTAATTTGTAGCATAAGTATCATGTAATTTGTAACTAACTTAAGACAAATGATTTATATATGTAGAAAATTATACCCCTTTAATGAGGATCGTACAAAGTGACATGGATTAGGAGGTATAAGTTGATTACATGCTTCCTTTCTCTTTACCTTCAACATTAACTTTAGGCAAACTTCATCAATATTAGCCTCATTTTATAGAAAAATATTTTGCTCCTACAACTATATCTCTCATTTGATGGGCTCCAGGTACCACCAAATAGTTATCTATCAAATTTGTCTTCCTCAAGTGAGGGAAATTTAGGAATAGAAGATGATAGTGAGACATGTAGTAGGTCTACGAAAGAGAGACAAACTAGAGGGCAAAAGATTATAAGAAAAATCAATAAAAGCATGAAATTTTTCCTTACTCAAGGGGGGTCATGTTCTTATGATGATGAGAAAAAGGGTGACATCAAGGTTCCCTTGAGGTACACATATCTTGAGAAAGAATGGGTACCCAAGGAATTACCTCTAGCTAACACTAACTTTTGTGTTAACGAGAGGATATATCATATAGCTCCATCATCATTACATGGTTTGGGCCTATTTTCCATGGATGACATAAAGGTCAGTTATAAAAAAGTTGTTGAATTGATGGAGCGTGTAGGACCTTGTTACAATTACAAAAACTAGATGCTGATAGTTTAATAATAAAAAAAGTATGTGTAGGTATGCACTGTCAGCAAATTATCTACAATAGAAAGAAAATGATTAAAGTAAAATACTTGCTATGTACATTGATGGAAGGCAAAAAGCAACATGGAACATTGTAGGTCTTATAAATAGTACGTGTCCTGGGTCAACTAATAAGAGACCCAATTGTCTTTTCGAGGTGTGTGAGGGAAATCATGTTTTTGTATGTGCAATAAAATCATTAAGTTCTGGGCAAGAGTTGCTAATAGATTACAATTTGAATCACATAGATAAAAAGAAAGTTAGTACCATGGGACTTGTAAGTACTTTGTATCTAATATTTAGTACCATGGGACTTGTAAGTACTCTGTATGTAATATTTAAACTAATTACTTACAATTAGAACTCCAATATACAATATACTATTTTAATAATAAGTTTTTTTGCTACATTGACTATTCCTTTTATTATGCTATTTTTTTATATA
The DNA here is from genome assembly GCA_028749045.1 of Cupressus sempervirens. Taxonomy (NCBI): domain Eukaryota; kingdom Viridiplantae; phylum Streptophyta; class Pinopsida; order Cupressales; family Cupressaceae; genus Cupressus; species Cupressus sempervirens. The sequence continues at coordinate 128,402,843 of CM053786.1, read as the reverse complement.
TATTCATTGTCACGGGGTGACATGGATGATCAATTAAATGGAAAAGGTAAGGATGTTACTCCCACCCCTTATGTAGTGTAGGTAAACCTTCTATATAAAAATTTATGCAATTGTAATTTTACAAAATGTCATATAATTATGTTACTTTCATTAAGGTTTTGGACTTACTAATATTTTTTGTCACAATTTGATTCATAGGGAAAGGGAAAATAAAATATTACATGGGAGCAATTAATTGCTAATATGGTGGTCATAGTATTATGTGATGATGGCATCACGTATAGCAGTGACCCTATAACCCTATGTAAAAAGACCCTCAAGACCATCAATCTACAAATTCTTGGGCTTGTGATGGATCTAAATCCAAGAGAAGAGAAATAGGCCACAAGAAATAAATTGTGTCATAGAGAACACTATCTAGAAGTAAGAAGTAATGAGTCATTTTCTAGGACAATAGTTTAATGAAGCTTTATGTTTTATACTAATTTATTGATCATGAACCACAATAGGTATGTTTTGTGACAATATTTTTTGAGACCACACGAACTTGTTCCTCATGATGAGGGTACCAGTAGGTCCTACAGGTATGTGATTTAAATTCTCAATCATCAGAAAGAACATTATTTTCTTCATGATTATTATTGACAGTTTATATTACTCTTGTCATGTTTTTGCAATCTATATTTTAAAAGGACAATACATTGTCTATATATGATTTTTTGGGGGTGTTGATGATTTCCATAAACCTAATTCCACAAGTCTAGCCAACACTCCAAGATGGTTGACTGTAGGATCAACAATAAAGAGCATGTAACATCCACACTTGCTACAACTAGAGCTAGTAAATCCTTGTTTTGCTACATTTTTTTATTCATTAAACATGATTTGATTTGTAATTTCTTGTTCATTTGAGTATAGTATGACATTGATTAACTTTGTGCAAGGACATGTACACCTTCTCATGGTGATAAAACTGATACTAGTATTAGTGATAATTTACTAGCCTATCTTGGAGAAGCCCATGCTACTTGTATTGGATCATTGGAGGCATCATTTTTTATGACCAAGAAAGATATGATTCCCTTAAAATTGCCTAAGCTTTTGGGAACTTTAAAATTGCAATTATTTAGAGTGTAATTGTAGTTTACTTATTCATAACTCATTTTCAACTAATGATCTCATGATGATTTTGCAGGAAATGATATTTTTTATGAAACTTTTTATGATTTAACATTGAAGATATTTGGGCCCACATTACATAAAAAGTGCATAGATTGATATAATTGGTTGCTACATTTTTTTGTTCATCCATTTGTTGTAATGTATTCAACATACATAGCTTGAACTAATTTTTTATCTAACAATTTTAATTTGTTAAAAAGTGGAATGAGCAAGCCCCTGAATTAAAAGATCAACTCATAAAAACTATGGAGGTGTTCTTTGGTCAAAATATTTTGAACAGAGTCCAAATTCTTAAAAAAGCTTACAAACATCTAAAGACTATGAGAGGCCAGTATATAAGGGCTCTAAAGCTCAACCCAAAGTACAAGCATCCTCCAATGGTGCCATAGCTAGAGTGGAATGAAATCATTGAAGATGCAAAAGAGATGAGACTAAGAGATAAAAGAATTAACCCACCACCTAGAAAAAATAGGTATGTCATAGTATTAATATAACTATGCACAAATTAATGATCTCTAGTTAGGAGGCTGATGAATTTGCTACTTTTACCATTGATTGCGATTTGTTTATAGATTTCCTTGTATGCTTTAGATAGATCTAAGTAATTTATTGATTAAATATCTTATAATAATTTGTATACCAAAATCCTTTCCCCGTTTCTATGGCACCATCCCAAAAACATGGGGAGATTATGGAGTGTAAGTTTACCATTTATAATCATTTCTGAGTCATACACTTTCTACCCTTGATTGGAACTTAGGTTCATACTTTTCACAACCATGACCTAGTTTGTACTTGGAAGGATTAAAGTTGGACTACAACTACATTAAGTAATGCCACTAGGATCTACCATTTTAATCCATCCTCAAAAATTTGAAACTAATACAACTTTAAGGGTTTTAACCCTAAGGAATCATCAAGACCCTCTCTTCTTAACATCATCAACTCTTTCATAATGTAAGCCACCACTTACCAAAACCTAGCATTAACTCCTCAACCTTATTAAAGAACCAACCCAAGTAAACTTAAAAAGCACTATTTGAGCACAAACCACATTACAATCTGAGCATCAACTTAGTTACATTACAATTTATTTGAGTCAATTTGAGCTCCTAGAAGTGCTTTTTGTGCATGTGTATCTAACTATCTTTTTGAGGCCTATGAAGTGTTTAATGTTTCTAAAAATTTTCATTCAGTATCTCCATGTGTCCTACATTGGTAAATTTCCATTCTAATTCATTCTGCAAAGTTTCATTTTGAGAAATGTTCAAATTTGCATTTTTGTCTAAGTGTCAAATAGCAACAGGAAGCCTAGTTTGCATTTGAATATCTTGCACTTGGTTATGTTTCATGACTTGTTGCTTTGGGATTGTTCATTACATACATTAAAGAACATATATTTTAATTTTTAAGTCATTTTGATATGTTCTGAATAGGTTTTGAATCCCCCAAAGTTGGTCATTTACTGTTGTCATGTTGATGCATAGTGTTCTAAAATCCCAAAAGCCCTATTTGACTAGTTGTAATTTTGACCCAATTGACCAAAATGAGAAAAATTCATTTTGTGTTGATTTATAGAGGTTAGACACTAGCTATTTTCCAAATTTGAGCCTATGATGAATCCTTTTGGCTAGTTTTCAAACGTGATTGCAGATGCAAATTGTGAACTTTTACTAGTGTCAAATGGTGTAGATTGATCATTGCCCTTGTTTGGGATGTCATAAATATAAATCCATGATAGATGAGACAAAATGGATTATACCACTACATTTTACCCTAAAATAACTTCAAGTGTGCCAGTTTTCAAACCTTGATGAATCAGTTTGCACACTTTCCCAGGTCCATTCCGTCTGTGAAAATCAAAATCCTACTAGTGTTTCTAGTTCTGCAAATCCAACTACCTAACTTCACACACTTTCCAAATGTTCTCTATTATTTTTCATGAGCCCTAATCACAAATTTATGTTTTCCTCATGATAGTGAACTAGTGCCCCAATTTTCAAGTCCCCAAGTTTTCATTTGACCTGTTTCCAAAGCCAAAATCGAATGTGATTTATTGTTTCCTAACATGTTGATTTGTAAGTAGTTAAGAGGGAAACTTTAATGGTCAGTATCTTTTGACCTAGGTGTTTTTGTGGGATGAGATTTTACATGGTGAGAGAATGTGGAACAAAGAGTTGGTATACCAAATCTCATGGCCCAAATATTATTTCAATCAGTCTTTAAGGCCAGTCAGTGGACCTCTTGGCAAAAAAATCATAATTTTCAAAAGGTCCTAAAGTGATTTTATAGTTTTTAGGAAATGGTCAAATTTGATTTTAATTGGTTCCAAGTGGTTCATTTGATCAGTTTGAAGGGTTAAGCATTCTAGTTTGAAAAAAAAAATAGCCAGACCCACTTTGGGGCCAAACTGATTACACTAGAACCAGCAAGACAATGTGAGGTTTGATTTTATTCAAAGACAATCTTAACCATCATTACTATAATTTGATATGCATGCATATCCATTTATGTGGTATCAAATTTTGTAAATATGAACAAGGAGGTCATTCTAGATTGTGTCACTTGTGATAAGCATCTAAAGTTGAGATTAGTACATGAGGTATAAGAGGTAAAATGCTTCATCTTTTCAAGATGATTCTTGAGTGTCTAAATTCAAAGTAATTGGTTTCCTCTTCACCAATAAGTGCTTGATACTTGGGTGATATGTTATAAATTGTGTGAAAAATTATGTTGTAGAGAAAGTATGTTTGGGGAATATGTGATGATGGCATTTGGACAAGATTATTGCAATGCCTTAGCTCAAAGATAAAATAGCTAGTCCATCTCCTTTTATATAAATTATAGGAGGATTTAATTACCCAAATAAAGCATATAATTTTCCCAAGTGAATCTTTTTCTTAGAAGATAGCCACATTTTCTTTGTCCATTAATCATAATGTGCTCAATCCTACATTATATATGTTGAACAAAGGGGGATCAAAATAGTGGTTACAAGAGAAAATGGATGAAAGCATTTTCCCCATGCTTAGTTTTTTATAAGCCTACATTTAAGACATCTTCCCACAAAAAAAGGAGGAAACATAGACTCATGCATAGATGTTGACCAAGCTAAACTTGCACAAGCATCATCCAACCAAACTATATAAGCAGCAAAGACACCCTACCATGAATTAGATGCCCAAAATGAATAGGCATGTGTGGGGGCTCAATGTAGAAGGTTTTTTTAGAGTAGAGTACTCATTGAGGCCCACTTAAGAACATTATGAAAAAAAGAAGATGAATATAGCTTGACACAAGGGGGAAGGTTTATGGAGAAGGTTCCTACTATCACTGCAAAGAAGCCACCATATTCATAAACTCAACTATTATTCTTCTCATTGCATAGCATTCTAAGAAGATCAGTCAAACATTGGCTTTTATTTGTCAAATTCCTTTCTAGTGAGTTACCTACTCCATTGATTCTTCTTTTTGATTTGGATAATCATCATTTCCATAGTTCAGATATATAATCCGAATGTCCATTATTTCATCATTCATCACTGATCATAGTCATGTGTGGAAGCGTGCAATTTCAAAAGAGGGAAATGTGGGATTGTTATCCCACATTGGTCCTAAGACGTATTTCTTTTTGTTTAAATACACCATCACTCAATAGGCTATGTGTCTTTAAGGCACAAGTTCTTTTGAGCCAGCCATGTGTATGTGTGGGGCCCTTATCTAGAAAAGTGGTTGGTGACAACAGTAAGCATAATTTTGATGGTCAATGCAAAGGAAGAATGTGATGATGTGGTATCTTTGAGAATCAATTGTAGGATTGAGAGGCTTCAACTAGAAAGTTGTGATAATATGTTGAAGACAGAGAGTTGTGATGACACAACCAAATCACAAGTTTGAGAATCATTCAAATGAGAGTTGCGATCTTATGAGGGCTCTTATGATCATGAGGTAAAAGATGTGAAACCTCAATGCTAAAATTCGTATGGTTGTGAGTTGAAGTTTGAGGACTTAAGATGCTTTAGGAGAGGAGAAATTGTGAGAACACGAAAGGAAAAATTTAGAGTTGTGATCATACAATCAACATAGGATCTGGAGGGGAAGATTTATAAGATTTAAAAAATCAAATGTTGCATAAGTGATGTGGGTCCCACCTGGGCACTTTGACGAATGACAAATGGAAAGGTGGTACCCTATGACAGGAGGACAGGGTAGAATGTAAATTATATAATATTTAAAGTCAAATAATTTCAAAATGAATGCATGTTTAAGGTTGAAGTTGAAGATTTTAATGCATTTGATGATATTAAATAGTTTTGACTATATAGTTTTTTTTAATTTTCAATTTTAATATCAGTTTATGGCCCAAGCCTTGGTTTTTCAAATGCACACTAGAGGCACTCTTTTTATCTAAAATATGCACTATAATATACTATGGGAACTGGGAGAGGATATTTTTTTCTTTTCTATAGTCATATTTCACATAGGTCTTCAATGGAAGGAGTTACTAGTAGTTTTATGATTTTGGGGCATTCTCAGTATTTATGTAGATTTGATGTTTATAGATGGAATAGGATCAGATTTAGATCATATTTTCCTAAGATCAAATGTGTTGACCACCATAAAAGATGAAATGAATGCTTTGAGAGGAAGTTACAGGTGATAAAGTTTTGTTGGTTGAGGTAGCTAAAGAGTCATGGCTAAGGGAAATCAAGGACAAACAAAATTAGATTATAAACTTCTACACATCTTATTAGATATTTGACATCCCATGAAAAGGGGGGTTTTCTAATTACTCTAAGGGGATATTTCTACAAGTTAGTTGTCCATAGTGATCAGATTTTGATTCTTGGTAGAGGAAGGAAGAGACAGTTTCTGTAGTAGTAGAGGAAAGATTCTGATGTGGACACTTGGCAAGATCAGATTTAGATATGAGAGTCTTCTCCTTGTCTATATATTCCTCTTTTTCTCTCATTGTAAGGGTTCTATTTGTGGACATTTTTTACTACTATGTGACCACTTTGTTGGTTCCAGTTAGGTTGAAATCTTCTTTCATGAATGTGATACCATTCTTAGTAGTTTCCCTATTATGAACAATAGTTGTATTTTATTTTGAGTAGTTAGCTAATACAGTCATCTATTGTGTATCCTCTAAATTCTTGCATACACCATGATGTATTGATTTGAAGGAATTTAATAAAAATATTTATTGAAGGTATCATTCTGAAATTTGTCTCCTTTTTGTGGGTCTATAGTTTTCTATGATATATGCCCAAAGTTCTTATTGTCTATTTGCAGCTTATTTTTCGAGTTGTATTTTATTATGTATCTTGATGGTGGGTTAAGGACTCAAGTAAAGTGCTTGATATGCATTGAAAAAATTAAAATGATCATAGGAAGATGTGATAAGTATGAGTTTCATTTTGAAGATAGATGTATGTTTGCAAGAGGAATAGATAGATCAAATATCTATGTATATGAGTATACTCTAGGTATCCTATTGTATGTTTCTAGCTTAGTTTATGCTGAATGGATAAGGGACTGGTAATCTTGGATAATGCATATTCTTGTTGTTGCATACCTAGGTTATGTTGATTCAAATCTTTAAGTGAATATATATTTTCCCTTTCTGTTTAGGAGCGGAAATGAGTTGCCCTCACTTAGTTTATCAAGTTCATAGGTCATGGTACTAGCTATCTCACGTCTATGTTGTTTGCATAAGTACAAAAGATTCAAGAGTTTTTATCTATTATATAGATTTAGTTATATGCTTTGACGTTGGTACCATATAAAGAATCTGAGGTCCACCCACCTAGGTCTCGTAGAGCCTAAAGAAGAAGGAGATTAAATAGCCTTATAGTTGGCCCTAGTGTCTGAATAGGTGCATTGAGTATGGGAATTAGCTGCCCCTAGGTGTATGTTTTCTTATCACTAGGTTATTCAAAAACTATTAATTTAGAAGTCAACACTACGGTTAACCTAGATTCAAAAATTACCAAGATAGTCAATCGTACAATTTTGTAAAATATTGGGAGCTATCGATCTGCAACTTTGATTTTAAGACTAAAAGTTCTTTACAACTGTAAGTCATATCCATTCTCAGTTGGTATAAGAAACAAAATCATCAAAATACATTGATAAAGAAATACCTCTTCCCTAAAGTCAAAACCAAAAGGAGTGGTGATATGTGGGATGCATCAAGAAAGAGTCTTGATTGCACCTAACCCTCGAACTAACACAACTTGTAAAGAAAATACACAACTAAAAGAAAACACACCTGTAGAAAATACTTTTTTTTTTTTTAGAGCACTACTTTCAAGCCTTGAAATAATGTTTCAAAAGTTGGCCATTGACTAGCAATGGACAAAATTCCCCTTGTAGAGAACCCAGCCTAAAAGTATTATCTCCCAAAATCTCTACAATTTGATATGGGCCAATCCACAAATGTTGAAACTTAGTGTGACTAGCCAACTTTTCTTTCACCTTGTTCCATAGAAGAACAAGGTCAGATATTCTAAAAGATTTGATTATGGCCCGCTTGTCAAATCACCTTTTGATGGTAGTCTAATGTTTAACCATATGCTCTAAAGCTACTATTCTTTTCTCATCTAATTCCAAGAGATTCATTAATCAAATCTAAACTCTATCAGCATCCTCAACATATCCCTTCATAAGTTTCAATATTGGAATCCTAAGATTAACTGGGAACATTGATTCTTGTGTGTAGATGAGTAAATATGGAGATGTCCCCAATGCATTTTTAATCCTGACTTTGTCCTTCCACAACACATATTTTAGCTGAGTGTGCCAATCCTTGGGGTTCTCCTTTAACAATTTGTTTATCATTTTAATCAAGTTCTTATTGGTGGACTCAACCACACCATTCCCTTAGGGATGGTAATTAGATGAAAACTTAATTATAACTTGATTGTCTAATTCCCATTGAGTAAGGAATATTGATGCAAAAGATGAACCATTATCCCATACAAGGAAGAATGGAATCCCAAACCTAGTAACAATATGCTCTTCAAAGAAATCAGTAACCACTTTTGTTGTGCAATTCCAAAAAAAATCAGCTCCCATCCAGCAGGTATAGTAATTTATAGTTGTGAGGACATACATATGTCTAATTGATGATGGTGGGTTGATTGCACCAATAAAGTCCAACCCCCACTTAGAAAAATGGTGTATCTCAAACACTAGTTGTAGAGGCATGGGTGAATGTCTCTCTCTATTGGCACTTGTCTAATAAATGTAGCAAGAATGTACATGTTCAAATGTATCCTTAAAGATGGTAGACCAAAAGTAGCCTGATCTTAAAATCATATGGGTCGTAGCCTCTGTTGATCCATGTCATGTGCCATACTTATCATGAAACTATTCCAAAGCCTCATTTGCTTCTTGACACCCCAAACACTTAAAATAAATTCCCTTGTAGTTTCTTTTATATAGTTTCCTATCTTGAAGCATATAAGATTCACATTTCATCTTGAGTCCTCTTCATTGGGAACTATTCATCTAGTTAGGGCATTAGTTCTATAAAATATAGTAAACAATATCTTGATACCAAACATTTGTGATTATTCCTTGATCAATATCCACTTGAGACACTATGATCTTTCATTGATTATTAGTACTAATTTTGTCATCAAATCCAATTTCATTTCTAGTACCGATCTCATTATCTGCTATCATCTTTGTCAACCTTTGTGATGTAGGAGCATTTTGGGTGTAAGAGAAATCTTGCATCATCCAAAAATATTTTCATTTCAGTCATTTCTATTTTAATAAGGACTAGTAGACAAGGTGGTTACTATTTCTGGGAGCTTACTTTTTTTAGTAAGTTTGTCGTACAAACTCAAAATATTCTTATTTTCTACATGAGGTTTATTTTAGAGATATAAGACGACCATAAAAATCTCATTTCTCTAGCTTAAGTATTGGACAAGTTATTGCAGATTTTTGGTGGAAACTTTAGGAGAAAAATCTTCTAGCTCATAGTTGGAGACCTTGGAGTGCTTGGATGAGGTCCAAAACTCAATGGAAGGGTACTTGCACCATTTTGAGCCTATAGATCAGCATTTGGCATTTCTAAAAAGTGGTTATAATAGCCAATTGGAGCAACGGTTTGAGAGTTATGGCCTTCCAAATTTGGGCTACCCAAAAATTTTAAAATAATTGTCAAAGACGTATTTGGTCAACTCTATATTATTGTTTGGGTCTGCTAGCCTTAGATATTAATTTTTAATATCTAGAATGTTCTTGAGTGGCATAAAATTACCTATTTAGGAAAGGCTCAAATATTTCTAGAGTAGCTCTAGGTGATAGTTCGTAGTTTTCCTTGCAGATTATTGTAATGAAGGTGCCCATGTGGGTTAGCATATTATACTTGAGAATTCTATAATTTTTCATTTGTGATGATAATAAGAAGTCCATTTTTTTCTCACATTTTCTATTATTTCTTTTTTTCTATGAAAATTTTATGGTGCTAAGGGGGAGCATCCTTCATCAAATGGTATTAGAGCTAGAGTTCTTGAGTGTGTAGATAGATTGCCAACTATGAAGCAATTCACACCAAGACCTTGGATTGGGATGAGCATGTAGATAGATTACCAATTGTGAGACAATTTGCAGTAGGGTTTCAGCAGAAGTGCGAAAGTGCCTCCACAAAGAGAGTGTAGCAGAAGAGTTGTAGGTATTACACTTGAGGGTTTTAGAGCCCTCCAAAGACAAATGCAAGCATTGGATGAATAAATGTGTAGAGGAATAAATCTTCCCGTAAGAGATGAAAGTGAGGATGAGGAAGAAGTAGAAGAAAATGTTGAAGTAAAGGTAGTTCTAAATCTAGAGGAAGAGAGGATTTTTAAGGCCATCTCTAAGATTGGAAAAGACCTAAGTTTGAAGTTCCCACATTTTTGGGAAATCTTAACCCAAAGGAGCTAATCGATTGGATCAATGAACTAGAGGAGTACTTTGAGTATGAAGATATTGATGATCCTAATAGGGTCAAGTTTACAAAGGCAAAACTTAAGGAACAAGCAAAGATCTAGTGGCAGGAGGTTCAGTTGGAGTGAAATAGAAAGGAAAAGGACAAAATCACCAGATGAGATCAGATGATAGCTAACTAAAGTGACATTTCATTCCTTTGGATTATGAGCTTGATTTTTTGAATAAAATGCAAGGGTTGAAGCAAGTGGAAAAATATATTCAAGAGTCAACCAAAGAGTTCTACCAAGTTCTCATTAGAGTTGGCCATGCAGAACTTCATAAGGAGAAAGTGGCCCATTATCTTAATGGGTTAAGGCCAAGTATTTAGAATGATATAAGTCTAGCATGAATGAAAAATATTGAGGAGGCATATGAGTTAGTCCTAAGAGTTGACAAGAAACTGAGCAAGAAGTTTGACAACAAGAATAGTGGCAAAGGTCATAGTGGAAGATCTGGCAGACAATCTTATGGTGTTTATAATGATGATAAGAAGAACAAGGATAAGGTTGGAAGTAAAGTTAGAACCAAAGGGGAAATAATTGCAATTTTTTCCATGATCAAAAAAATTGGGATCAAAGAGGAAGAAGCAGAGGAAAATAATTTGGAAGAGGAGACTTCTGCGGGAAATGTTTTCACTGTGGAGAAGAAGGGCATAAAGCATTTGAATGTTTCCAGTGCCAAAGAAGGATAGAAGGCCAAGCTAGAGTTGCACATGTCGATGAAGATGCCAGATCATCACATTTAGAAGATGCTAAAAGAGAAGTCCTAGTTAATAGAAGAGTCATGCTAAGTGGTGAGATTGAACCCGATCAAAGAAGGAGCTTGTTTCACACAAGGTGCAGATGTGAACATAAGTGTTGTGATGTGATCATTGATGGTGGAAGCACTGACAATCTAATGTCAAAAATGATGGTCACCAAGTTGAAGTTGAAGAGATAGAAACACCTATGTCCATACCATATTGCTTAGGTGCATGATAACCACAAGGTCATGGTCAACAATTAGTGCTTAGTGAAGTCAAAGATTTGAAGCTAGTAGAATGAGGTACTATGTGATATCATACCTATGGGCATATGGCATATGTTGTTTGGTAGATCATGGTAGTTTGATAGGCATGTTGTACATGATGGGAGAGAAAATACCTACACTCTGACCAAGGATGGAATGAAGCATAAGTTGAAGGGGAAAGAAGAAAAGGTATGTAGTGTGCCAAAATATGTTTTGTTGATGGAAAATAGTTTCTCAAAGGTATGAAGTGTGAGCATATTATTTTTCTATAATTCCAAAAGATAGTAAAGAAGAAGTAGAGGAAGTGTTTGTAGAAGTTGCAGATATGTTGGGATAGTTTCCTGCATTGTATTAGATAATGTACCTAATGGATTGCCCCCAATGAGGAAGATTAGTCACCAAATGGATATAGTTCCAGGAGCCAATTTTCCAAACAAGGAAGCACACAAAATGACACTAGTAGAAAGTGAAGAGTTGAACATGCAAGTTCACGAGTTGTTGTAGAAAGGGTTGATTCAAGAGAGTCTGAGTCCATGTGTTGTACTAGCTATATTAGCACCAAAGAATAATGGAGAATAGAGGATGTGCACAGATGCTTGTACTATCAACAAGATCACAATCAAGTATAGATTTCCATTGCCAAGGATGGATGATATTATGGACTACTTGAGTGGAGCTAAGTATTTCAAAAAGATAGATCTAAAGAGTGGGTATCATTAGATTCATATTAGAGAAGGTAATGAGTGGAAGATTTATTTCAAGACAAAAGAAGGATTGTACGAGTGGTTAGTCATGCTTTTTGGGCTAGCCAATGCACCAAGCACTTTCAAGCGGCTCATGAATGAGGTACTGAAGGATTTTCTAGGTAAGTTTGTTATTGTTTACCTAGATGATATTTTGATCTTCAGTAAGACATTGGAGAAGCAGTTGATCCATATTCACAAGGTGTTTGATAAATTGAGAGAAGAAAAGTTGTTGGTAAACCTGAAGAAGTGCAATTTTGTAAAGAAGGAGTTGGTGTACCTAGGATTTGTAATCTCAGAAAAAGGTCTAAAAATAGACCCAAAGAAAGTGAAGGCTATCCTTGAATGGCCTAATCCAAGAAGTCTAGTAGAGGTAAGATCTTTTCATGTACTAGTTAGTTTTTATAGAAAGTTCATAAGAGGTTTTAGTAGTATTTGTAGACCCTTGACTAAAACAATGAGAGGGGATAAGAAATAATTTAAGTGGACTATAGAAGCATATAAGAGTTATAATTTTTTGAAATAGAAAGTTACTAAGCAACTTTTTTTAGCACTTCCTAGTTTTAACAAGGTGTTTCAAGTAGACTATGATGCTAATGTTGCTACAATAGGAGCTATTTTGAGCCAATAAGGTTGACCTATTGCTTATTTTAGTGAGAAGGTAAATGATGCAAAAATAAAATATCTTGTTTATGATTAGGAATTTTATGCTATAGTTCAAGCATTGAAGAATTGGTGAAACTAACTTCTTCCTAAGGAGTTTGTTTTGTATACTAATCATCAAGCTTTGCAATATTTGAATAGTCAAGGAAAATTGAACCAAAAGAATTTGAAGTGGGTTGAGTTCTTACAGAGTTATAGATTTGTTTTGAAACACGGGAGTGGGAAGTCTAACAAAGTTGTAGATGCTCTTAGTAGAAGACAATTTTTGTTGATAGAAATGCAAATAGAGGTGGTTGGGTTCAAGGAACTCAATACTTTGTATCCAAATGATCCTAATTTTGGTGAAGCATGGAAGGCTTGTATAAAACTTGTTACACTTGACAAGACAAACTTTTTGGATTTCATGATCTAGGATAGTATGTTGTTTAAAGGAAGCTAGTTCTACATTCCCAAGAGTACAATGAGAGAGAATCTCATCAAGAAGAAGCATAGTAGAGGATTGGTTGGACATCTTGGTAGAGATAAGACCATTTCTTTAGTTGCTGAGAATTATTACTGGCCACAGTTGCAAAAAGATATGAAGAAGTTTGTATAGAGTTGTAGAGTATGTCAGATGGCAAAAGGAGTGAAGCAGAATACAAGATTGTATCAGCCATTACCTATACTAGAGAATCCATGGGAGAATGTTAGCATGGATTTTTTTCTTAGATTACCTAGGACTCAATGTGGGCATGATTCTATTTTTGTGGTGGTTGATAAGTTCTCAAAGATGGCACATTTTATTCCTTGCAAGAAGACTAGTAATGATGATCATGTAGCAGAGTTATTTTTAGAGAAGTTCTAAGACTACATGGTCTACCAAGGAGTATTGTTTCAGATTGAGATACTAAATTTGTTGGGTATTTCTAGCATACATTGTGGAAGAAGTTGAAGATTGATTTGAAGTTCAATTCATTGCATCATCCATAGACTGATGGACAAGTAGAAGTGGTGAATAGGAGTTTGGGAAATTTACTGAGATGTTTGGTTGGAGACAAGCCAAAGGGATGGGATATGATTTTATCATAGGCATAATTTTCATATAATAATTTATCCAATAGGAGTACTAGTAAATCACCATTCCAGATTGTATATGGAGTATTCCCAGAAATGCTTCTAAATAGAGGCAGTTAGATAAAGGAGAGATAAGTAGTGATAAAGTAGAATAACTTGCTAAACATTTGAAGAACATCCATGAGGAGGTGAGAAAGCACATCATAAAGATGAATACATAGTACAAGGCTAAAGGAGATGTGGAAAGGAGGTATAAAGAATTTCATATTAGAGATGAAGTCATGGTTCATTTGTGAAAGGAGCATTTTCCAGTGGGTACACATAATAAGTTGCAGATCAAGAATTTTGGACCATGCAAGATAATGAAAAGGCATGATAATTGAATATTTCACCAATATTTAATATTTTAGATTTGACAAAGTATTATGAAGGAGGTGATGGAGATAAAGTTGTAGAAGTGTAGTGGAGTATTCCAGTAGCTAGTTTGACTACAAAGGAGATTAAGGAGATACTAGATAGTCATGTTGGCAAAAGTACAAGGAACAAAACTTATGAGGAATACCTAGTCAAATGGAAAGGGAGGCCAGTAGAGGATTCATCATGGCTAGCAAGGGTAGAGGTTTACCATCTTGGTTTTTCTCTAAACACCTGAGACATGATAGTCACTTATCAAATTACCCGAGTGTTTGATGCAGGAGCATCCTAGGTGTAAGAGCAATCTTGCAGCACCCAAAATATTTTGATTTTAGTCTTTTCTATTTTAATAAGGACTAGTAGATAGGGTGGTTATTATTTTTGGGATTTTTTAATAAGTTTATCATATGAGCTTACAATGTTCTCATTTTCTGCATGAAGGTTCATTTTAGAGTTATAAGCGTACCATAAAAATATCATTGCTCCAGCTTAAGTATCAGAGAAGTTATTACAAATTTTTGGTGGAAACTTTAGGAGAAAAATCTTTTAGCTCACCATTGGAGGCCTTAGAGTGCCCAGATGAGGTCCAAAAACTTGATGAAAGGGTGCTTGCACAATTCCATGCCTATAGATCAAGATCTAGCATTTCTAAAAAGTGGCTATAATAGCCAATTGGAGCAACAATTTGAGAGTTATGGCCTTCCAATGTTGGGCTACTTGAAATTTATAAAATAATTGTCAAAGATGTATTTGGCCAACTCTATATGTATTGTTAGGGTTTGTTGGCCCTAGGTATTAAGTTTCAATATCTAGAACCTTCTCGAGTGGTATAAAATTTCCTATTGAAGAAAGGCCCAAACATTTCTAGAGTAGCTCTAGGTGATAGTTTGCAACTTGTCTTAAAGATTATTGTAATGAAGGTGCCCATGTTGGTTAGCATATTTTACTTAAGAATTATGTAATTTTACATTTGCATCAATAATAAGAAGTCCATGTTTTGTTCTCGTATTTGTTGTTGTTTCTTTATTTCTATGATGTTTTTATGGTATTAAGGGGATCACCCTTCATCACCTTGTCCTCTTACCAACTTCATTGGTTGAATCTCTAGATTGAATTCTTGTAATATAGCCATCCATTTTCCCTGTCTCTCACCTAATTCATTCTACATCAGCCATTTTTTAACTACAAGGTCAAACACAATAGCATATACCTTACTCTTGAGTATGTAATGACAAAATTTCTTGACTGCTTCTATTAGGGAAAAAGATTGTTTATCAATACTAGAGTAATTAAATTCAGCATTGTTTAGTGGACAACTCATGAATGTGATGGATCTCTCATATTCTTTATCTTTCTTCTAAGTGATAATTCTAGCACATGAGTGTTGAAGCAAAAGAGTAGATTTTGAATGGCAGATCGTAATCTGGACTCACGGGTACTAGAGCCATGGAGATAGCTACTTTGATGTCTTTGAAAGAATTCTTTATTTTGGCCCCCATTCAATTTTCTCTCCATTTTTCAGCAAGTCATTAAGGGGTATACTATCTCAACAAACCCACTAACAAACTTGCACACAAAATCAATCTTCCCAAAGAAAGATTTGAGTTCTTTATGACTATGAGGAGGTGATAAGTTGAGAATTGCTTCTATTCACTCAAGATCAATGGATATCGCTACTTCAGAAATGATGTGACCCAAAATCTTTCCCTTAGTAACCCCAAATGAACACTTCTTAAGATTGAGCGATATGCTATATCTCTGGCATTGATTGAACACTTGTTTCAAATCAATAATGTGCATATTCCTATCATTCAAAAAGATAGTTAGGTCATCCATATAGCTAATTATACATTTTTTTATCATTCCCTTGAATACTTTCTCCATCCCTCTTTGGAAGGTAGGTCCTACATTGATCAATCCAAAAGGCATTCTTCTATATGCAAAGGTTCCCCATTCTATTGTGTATTTCATTTTTAACCTATCTTCCTCATCGACCATCATGTGGTTGTATCCTAAATATCCACCCATAAAAGGCATCATTTTGGATCCATTCACAATTTGCAATACTTCATCCAATGTAGGCATAGGGTAGTTATCCTTTTGGGATGCTTGATTTAGATTACAAAAGTCCATGCCAAGGAAAAGTTCACTAGTCTTTTTCCTTACTAGAACTAAATTAGCTACCCATGTAGAATGTTAGATTGGGAAGATAATTTTAGCATCAAGAAACTTCTAGGCCTCTTTCATGATTAATGGTTCAATGATGGGATTCACTAGCCTCTATCATTGATGAAAAAGTTTAGCATCAACCTTCAATAGAATGTCATGTGTGATGATTTCAAGATCGTACATTTTGAGTTCTTCATAACTCCATGTTATGCCATCTCTATATTCCATAAGCAACTGAAACATACTTTCTCACTCTTGGGGAGTACAAGCCTTTCCTATTCTTATCATCTTGGGATCTTCTTCCATGCCTAGATTGTATAAATCACACTCTTTGATCCCTTTCTCTTCAACAATTCTTTTGCTATGTGTTGATTCATCTCGGTCAAAAATGCATTCCAACTCTACCATCCCCTTAGGAATAGTATTGGTTTTCAAATTTTTAATCTGATCCTCATCTTCTAACCCATCATCCTTAGGCCTATTGTTAGGAATATCATGAATCTCTTGTCCTTTAAAAAGGCTATTACATATAATGAACTCAAGAATATGTTGGTCATCCTAGAAGAATTGGAATTTTGTAATGTTGTCTAGAATAGATAGGGCAGCAACCAATTCTACTAAGAATATTTTAATTATGTTCTTTCAATGGGATATAATGCACTAGCTAAAATTGCAAGAGCATCAGATACCATTTTTCTCCTTTTAGGAATGGATCTTATGTTTAATGCCTCAAAACCTTCCATCAAATCCCAAAATTTCTTCCATTATGGAAGCAATCTTCTATCATTGCAACAGTAGATTGATTTGACTTGTATAATCACCAATCAAAAGTCTTCTTCTATTATGAGTACTTTGACATCCTTTTCTAATGTGAAGAGAGGTTCATGAATCAAAGCTTTATATTCTGCAACATTGTTAGTACATCTAAATTATAAATAATATGCAACATAAAAAGACCTAACTTTGGGATTAATTAATCCATTGCTTGCACCAGCTCCTAATTTTCATTTAGAGCCATCAAACTTGAGTGTCCAAATTGGTTGTTCTTTGGGCCTTCTGGACTTGTGTTTATTGGTATGCAACTTTTCCTTCACTTGAGTTTTAAAAGATTGTTTATTTGGGATCCATTGAAATATTTCATGTGGTGGACTTAGTGAGTTTCCATAGTTTATCTTTGATATAGGGGTAGTTTGTTTCTCTTTCTAATCTTGAATATCCCCAATCAATTTTGTAATCTTGTCAATTTGTGGTTTCAAAAAAACTACAATTGAGGTCCAACCTTGACCTTTTATAAGATGTCTCCTTCTCAGGACTTTAATCATTCCTAGTAGAGGATTGGACAAACCACCACCGTCTAAAGAAGTCTCACTATATGACACATTAGGATCTTCATTTTCTTCTTCATTAATCTCCACATATTCAAATATGCATATGGGATTCAAACTTTCCTTTTGTACCTCATTTGGAGTTTGGTTGTCTTTGAATTGCATTATCTGAGTTAGTACCTTAGCAACTGCTTGTTTAATGTGTGGACACTCAAATATTGAGTGACTAACTTTATGTAACCTACAAAACTCAAGGACCAGAAAAACATTTGGGTCCACCTCTTTGCATAAGCATTGAAAATTATAAACCATGTTGTCTATAAATTGATTCATGACTTCTTCTTTTGGAGTAGGGATCATAGGTTCCTTATTTAGATTGTCTAGTTGCTTGGATAATGTTATATCAAGATCTATCATCTTGTAAGAGCCTAAGTTTGATTGAAAAAATACTACCTCATTCAATGCACTATATTCTATAATCATTGTCTTTAGTTTTTGCTCAATATCTATCTTGATCTGATTATTCAATCCTTTCCAAGGTAACCATAGTTGAGTAAAATAAGTTGAGAACCATCCTCTCAAGAATTTTGTCTATTCTCTACTCAGTAACATTCCATAAGTTTCTAAGATTTACACCACATTTATTTCTATAATGTATTGAATTTTGGGGTCTACAGTTAACTATATTCTAACATATTTCAATACCCCAATAGCTTTTACTTTTGTTGTGTCAAGTTGTATCACTATTCGATTTGAGGGTTGAGGAGTAACTCCCAACCATTGAGCTATCAAAAGTGGTATGATGTTATAAGAATCTCCTAAATCTATAAGACAATTGTGTAAGTTTCTTCCAAAAAAATTGAGATTGAGCAAAAATGGAGTTACTTCAACCTTGTCTTTATACATGGTTGACATAGCCTCAAAAGTGTTGACTTGTTTTGATGTTGCCTTTTGAGGGACTATGAACTTGCACTAGGCATTGTCTTTTTATGTGATCAAGAGTCTTTAGAAGTTATTCCCTTTGATTAGGAAAATTTTGTAGCATATCAAACATAGACATATTAGCCTTGGTTCTCTTTATATATTCCACTGCACTATACTTTTCAATTGTCCATGCAGGATTCTTCAGGATTGTAGGCACATTTCCTTTATTTGTATTTTTTTGTCCAATGTAGGATGTTCTAGTAGGTACTAGATTTTTATTAGCTCTTGGATTAGGGGGCATTGGCTACAAGGCAGGAGGAATCTCATTGGTCATGGGTTCGCTTCGTTTGTGTAAATTGTAAGTATTTTGATTGTCATTTCAAAAGCTAGCATCTCTTTTGGTTAAGGATCCAATTCTTAACTAAATGGAAAAGTGAATTATTCTTTATTTGGTTTCTCCATTTCAATATTCTGTGGAGAATCATAAGATTCTAACATCATATTGTTGTATTGTACAAAAGACTCATTATTACTACCTTGTAAATTTTGGTTCACTTCTTGATTTCTATTGAAATATGAGCCACCATGGTTAGGTACATTTTTATTACCATCATATTGGTTGATGACCACAAATGAGCATTTTTGTTATTATCAACAGGGATGCCTTCACTATTTGGATGGGTATTCCATTGTCAATTCTTCATTTAGAAACCATTTTTGTGATCTATAGAATTATAATTATTCCCTGCATTTTTATTCCCACTAAAGTTCTTATTGTAGTTCTAACCATAATTGTTATTGTAAGGACCTATATTTAATCTTTGAAATTTATTATTCTATCTTGATGACTACCTCAAACAAGTTAACTTTTTGGTAATTTGAGAGATGGTCTTTTTTATTTGGTCAATCTCAAATGCAATATATGTTTCAACAGATGTTGAAGCCTCTTTCTCAAAGAAAGTAACTTTTGGAGGTTCATATCTTGAATAAGTTATGGATGTGACTAGTATAGTTGGTTCCTATTGTAGTGGAATTGGATTCATTGGAATAAACTGACAAGGCATCACTAGTGTTCCAGTGGGATATTGTGAAATTTTTTTAGTAGCTTGAGCTAGAACCATCAGTCATCATCCATTGGGATTCACTTTCCTAGTAAAATTAATTTCTTCTTCAAAGACTTTTTCTAGTGTGTCGATATTTGTAGCATGTAGACTTTGTAGAAAGATAGTAGTCAGATGGTCCATAGAATTAAGATAAATCTGGATTGCAACTTCAACTAGTATAGTATAAGGTGTTTCCAACTAGTGGTAATCCATGTGAAAGCAATGATTGAAATGTGAAATGGTTTCCACGGGATCCCTCTTGATTGATATGAATTGATGATGTATCACAGATGGATTGATGAATGTTTTAAACTCCTCTAAGAACAACTTTTTGAAGGCAACCCAATCCTGGATGTAGCATAGTGGAAAGTTCATGTACTAATTAAAGGAAACTTCTCCAAATGAGTATGGGAATAAACAAAGGACCACATTCTCTTGTTGAATCTGCTTTCAATTGTAAATTTCTTTGAAGACTTTGATATGATCCTTAGTTGTTCATGTTTCTCCATAGATGAACCTAGGGCATAATTTCTCATGATTCTTAGGAAGTTCATTAAGTGCACCTTGCAAATTGATCAGTAAATCTACTACATTTACAAAGAAAGCCATTAGTGGAGGATTTTGTGGAATTATTGGTGGAGGTTGATTTTGAGGTGAGGTTAGAGATGATAAAATTTGGAATGGAAGTGGCAGAATTCTTGGTAGTCCTTTATCACTACGAGGCTTGCAAAAATGACTAAGTTTTAGGAACTTATGTCAACTATCTGTAGATCTTAAAGCTCATTGAAATGGAGATGGTGGATTAGGATCTTCTAGTTTGCATCAATTCTAGAAAAGTACACCTCTAAAGAAATGCACTCTTTCAAAAAAATGCACTTTTGCACCTTCTAATAGCTCACAAACTTAGAGTTTTTTGAACATCTAAAAACTATAGAATTTTTGAACAACAAGTTTTTTTCATTTGAATGGTTTGTGACCCTTCTTCTAACGTCACTTATGTTGAGCTTCCATTTTATGTGATGCTAAATGACATGAATCCTTTTGAATTCCTCTTTGAAAAGCTAATCAAGGATCAACTCCAAGGTTCTAGGAATTCTTACAACCTACTCAAAATTGCTCAATTGGAGATAAATGAGTATGTTCACGAGGAGGCCTTTGCTAGTTCAAACCAATTTTGGATAAGATGTTTTATTTGTTGTTGTTTGAAAAATTAACCACAAAAGACATATTTTTGGTATTTTATGCTTTATGATGAATGCAGTCTATCGATGCAACTATATGAATTCCTATCTTAACCACATGTTAGAAAATAAAATATCAAAGATAGGGTAACAAGAGATTAAAGAAAATCACTTGAAAGATTAATTCCTAACTGACATAAACCATAGCAGAAACACATCTACAAGTTAAATCCTTGGAAAGATTGGGTAGGAAACTAATGAAAATAGGAGTAGCACTTTTTTAATTCTGTTGATATAATTGTTGATGAGAACTTAATATAAACTGAAAGATGTTTCATGTCTCATCAAATCGCAAGGCCATAGAAAGTGCACTCAAAAGAGATAGGATGTTATTAGGAACAATAGGTGATCATTTCTCCAATTCATCACATCAATGGAATTCATTAATAGGCAGCAAACACTAGAATTAAAAGGTCACACAATCATAACAACACAATAAAACCATTGGCTCCATTATTATTCATGGAGATACATTCACAAAAATAACACACTTCGGCAAGAATAACTACACTCAGAATGAGAGCACTAATAACATATATTATTACATTACATATTGCATCCATGTATTTATAAGAAATCATCTCCTCTTTTTATGTTGAGAGTGAGAGCTCTTAAATGCAAAATCATGCTAAAAACTAATAAAATAAATCTAATTATATACAAATTGAATCTCTAAATGGTGCTAAGTAGGTCTCCACCCTTGTTTATATCTATTAATGGGTGCATGGGCCTTTACATGACATAGAAGAATAAAAGAATGAGAAGACAAGAAGAGGGAAGCTACAAGATGACCTAAAAGTCTATAGGAGCTCCAAAAATGGAAGCTTAGCCTTCTCTAGGTATTTTTGGGGGTTGAACTACCATCAAAATATGTTTTTGGTGCATGGAAAGCTCTAAATTAAGAGTTGGTAGTTAACTATCAGTACACTGCTTCTTCAAAACTATCAGTGCACCTATGCACCTACATGATAAGTTCCAAAATATCTAAAAAATTCCTAAGTGTCAAAACTAAATTTCCAGCATCTGGGTTTTGTTTCCCTTTATACCAAAATGATGCCTAGAAGATTGCTCTTAAATTTCTCTATTATTTTAGCCACTTAAGTAGCTTGCAATAAAGGATGACCCCCATACTTATTTTTCACTACTTGTTGATAATTGCTCACTTCAATCCTTGTTTTTGCAAAATCTTCAAGCTTGGTGTCCAACTCCAATAGTGCTTCCTTTTAGCATGAATTCTAATGATACTACATTGGGGGAGTATCCTAAGCATTGGAGAGTATTGATATGTTTCATTCATGACTAGATTTGTCATTGATGTCAATATAGAAGTAATTATTTTAAGACTAGAAGAATAACAGTTAGTAATCTTAAGATGTATAGAAGCTAAGGAAGTTTTAGATGGTGCACAATGGAGGAAATGCTCCTGAGGTTATCCTAATGACATGCTTAAGAGGACTAAGTTTGAGTCAATGTTGTACAAAAGTTAAACTTGATTTACTGGAAGCAATGTAGAAACAGAGCATTGGAAAATGTATTTATGATGATCTATTTATATATTTCATCTGATATGTAATGAAGAGATGTGAAGTTACACATTTATAGAGGACACTCGTGTAGTGATGCCAACATGTGTGGAAGATGTTGTTTCACACATGTGAAGTTTTGTATAGACTATGAACCGACAGTGATATTGTAATTGTGAATTAATTAACTATCTTATTTTAATTAATTGGGAAAGCCTTAAGGCTAACTGAAGGAATTATTATGAAGATACAGTATAAAGGAAATTTGTTTTCCTTATTTATATAGAGATCTTGATTGAGAGTATCAAGTGTAATGCAACGTATTAGTGCATAGTGCGAGAAGAAGAAAAATGCTTATTGAATGCATGTAAGTGATCCAAGGGATCATTGGATGCACAATATGATATTTGGTTACAAGATCTAAAGGAGAAGAAGTTTGGTTAATGGGAAATAGATAGAGGAAGAAGTACATTTCAGCTCTATTATTGTGCAAGGAATAAATTTAGAGATCATTTGGATAGTGGGTTGTTTGATCTTAACTTTGAAGTTTCTTGGGTAGTGGATCCGGTTGTCTTACACAACTTCGAATAGGGTTGGAATCTCCTAACAGGGATTCAAAGTCTCCTAATAGGGACTCATATGTACTGAATGTTGTGATATAGTTCTAAAAGGGTCTGTCCTCTAACAAGGAATATTTATATTAGTACATCATCTTGTGGGTACCATCCCCACCAGGGTTTTCCCTCTGATCAAGGGTTCCCCTAATTAACATATTTGGTTTTAATTGTGTATGAATATCTTTTTGTGGTTTCAATTAACATTACTCATTTGGTTAATATTGTTTAGAGTCAAAGATTGTGATAATAGTTGGATAACTAATTAACCCCTCACCCCCTCCCCCTAGTTATATCAGTTGACTATATATTCTATCAATTGGTATTAAAACATCAAGTCCTTGAAGATGAGGCTTAACATCTTTGGGAGATCAATGAGAAATATGTTCAAGAAAGATAGTCCAAGATTTAATGGGGCCAACTATGATAGTCCAAGATTTGATGGGGCCAACTATGATAGTTGGAAGGAAAAGATGAAGACTCATTTGCTATCCATGGGTGAAGGATATTGGCTTTTGATAAAAGTTAAGAAGGCAATGGTTGAAGAATCAAAGCTAGAGGAATGCAGTGAAGGAGAAAGAGACTTGTTCATGTGTAACATGAGAGCCAGAGAAGCCCTACAATTAGCTCTTCTAGAGAATGAATACAATCAGGTAAAGATATTTCAAACTTCTCATGAAATTTGGAAAGCATAAGAAGTTACTTTTGAAGGTGATGGTCATGTAAAAAAAATAAAATTACAAAATTGGATTTGTGCATTTCAAGATGCTAAGATGATGAAAGATGAATCTATAAGAAGTTATGTTGGTAGAATATCAAAAAACTTTGCAGATATTCAATCTCTTGGTAGAACCAAAAAAGATGATGAGGTTATATGGAAGATCTTGAAAAGTTTATCACCACCATTGAATAAAATAACTTAGATGATTTAGCTAGTAATTCCTTGCACCAAATATTTCACAAAGAAATCATTGCTTGGAAGATTAAAATTTATAGAAGCAAAAATGAGACAATATCGAGAATCAGCCAGAGTTGAGACAACTTTCAGTACTCTGAGTATTCGACCTAATCTATCAAGAAGCATAAGAACAAGAGGAGACTTTGCCAATAGTAGTAGATTAGAAGAAGACAAAAAGATTAAAGAAGGAATAACCATTTTGGTAAGAAGAGAGAAAGATGGTAAAAAAATCTTTAAGTGTTGGACTTGTGATGAATATGGTCATTATGCATCTAAATGTCCGAAAAGAGAGAAAATGTTTAGAGGAAAATTTAAGCCTAGAAGAGATAAGGATAGAAATTGTTTATATGCTAATGAGGATGAAGAATCTAATGAAAAAGATCAAAGTGAAAGTGATGATGAATTAGGATTTTTGGTTATTAAGGAAGATAATCTTGATAGAGAAATTAGAGAAGAGAGAGCTCTAGTTACCCAAGTTGAGAAGAAATTAGATTGGATAATTGATAGTGGATGTTCACATCACATGACCAGTGATATGAACAAGTTTGTCAAGTTCAAAAATCATGATGGAGGTATTGTTAGAGTTGGTAACAATGCAGCCTATCATATTACAAGGATTGGATCTATTACTCTTGATGGTAAAATTTACACTGATGATGTTTACTTTGTTGATAGTTTGAAACATAATTTGTTAAGTGTTTTCTAGTTGGTTGACAAGGGATATATGTTGGAGTTCACAGACAAGACTTTTATTATCAAAGACAAAGATGGTAAATTGATTGGTACTAGAACCAGATCTAGAGGTAATGTATTTTAGTTGAATCCTACTTAAATAACATGCTTGGTTACAAAGGTTGATAACTGTTGGTTATGGAATAGAAGGTTTTGTCATATAAACTTTGATAATTTTGTGAAAGTTAGCAGTACTTAATTTGCAGTGAGAGATTTGTCTAAGATTATTAAGCCTACTAATGTTATCTGTTGTAGACACCTAAAATTGTCCAAATCCCTTATCCTAACCAATTAAATAAATATTTATTATTTATTTATTTCCCTTACCTTTAATTAAATAAATTTTACATTTATTTAATTATGTTCATCCTTTCTTGATTTAAATAAACTAAGGTTTATTTAAATCCTAACCTATTCCCCTTGCATGCTAACCCATTCACTTTAATTAAGTACTTCGTTTGCTTAATTAATCCCTTTCCTAATTCCACTTGGAATTAAATATTAAATTTAATCCTATTTGAGCACATGGTTCCTAACTTTAACCCTCACCTAACCTCACTTCCCTAACCTAACCCATCCTTCTAAACTAGGTCAATCCACTTATCCACTAATTAATCCTAGTTCCTCATCTAATCACATCACTAATCATTTGTACAATCCTAATCAAAGGATTAGAAAACCCTAGTCACATGTGACATGTGACTCTTACATCTCTTACAACTTTTTCCCCCTTCACATGTGAACCAAAGGTGTCTCACACATGTGTGAGAAACCTTGAGCCTCCAACCCTCTTTCACATGTCATTGACCCATCACTTTCAAAGGTGTCTCACACATGTGTGAGAAACCTTGAGCCTCCAACCCTCTTACACATGTCATAGACATGTCACATCAAAGGTTGCTCACAAATGTGAGCATCTTTCCCCCTTTAAATGGTCAAAACCCTAATCCACATGGAGTCTACTTGACCTCCACCTCATGGACACCTCATCAATCTTGAGAGATCCTAGCCCTTCATCTTGCATTGAATCTCAACCGTCCATTTCATCTCACTTCCTATAAAAGGAGAGCCCTCTCCTCATTTCCAAGAAGCACTATCTACCTCATTGTTATGCTGCAGGAATAGTGAGCAACCACATCCCACAACAATGAAATCATCTAAACTTGATGATTTCATGAGGTTTGCATATGTGCTATTTTGAATAGTTTATACTCTTTTGATTTCATGTTATGTTTATTTACATGTTTATCTTGCATATTTTGAGGTTTGCATAATCATGTAGGAATAGATGTTAGTGGCTTAATGTTTATTCCTCTTATTACATTTTCATGCAATACATCTGCAAGGAATATATTTTAGCTAAGTAGAGGAAAGTGTCTTCTCCTAGAAAGAAGTTCTCTACTATAGAGAAATTGGAGATTGCTCACACAAATCTAAGTGGTCCTGCAAGAACTAGAGGATTCTATGGTGAAAGGTGCTTTATGATTTTTGTTGATGATTTCACTAGGATGTCATGGGTAGAATTTCTTAAAGAGAAGTCTAAAGCTCTTGAGAAATTCAAGATATTTAAGAATAGAGTTGAAAATGAATCTGGTGTCAATATTAAGTGTTTGAGATTAGATAGAGGAGGAGATTTCACCTCTAGAGAGTTCAACATGTTCTATGAAGAGAATGGAATCAAAAAATAGTTATCTTCACCTAAAACACTTGAATAGAATGGGATTGCTAAAAGAAGTAACAAGTTAGTAGAAGAAGAAAAAAGAGTGATGTTATTTGAGAATGATGTCTCAAAGACATTTTGGAGAGAAGCAGTTAATATTGCAGTATATACTCTGAATAGAGTACAAATCAGGAAACGTATGAGAAAGACACCCTATGAGTTATGGTTTGGTTACTCACCATTAGTCAAGTATTTTTGAATATTTTGAAGTAAGTGTTACATTAAAAGAGTTGATGATATTAGTAAGTTTGATCCTAGAAGTAATGAAGGTATGTTTCTTGGTTACTCATTGAAAAGTAAAGCATATAGATGTTTCAACTATAGAACTAAGACAATAGTTGAGTGTGCAAATGCAAGGATTGATGAAAAGTTTGGTACTAAAGAGAAGATGGTAGATTATAATTCTAGTGAAGAAGAGGATACTCTTGGAATTGTTAGACAAAATGTTGAAGTTCTTTTTGAGACTAACAATGACTCGCATAATGATGTATCTATTAAGCATAGAGAAGAACAAATATCTAAACCTAGAGAAGATATAAGAGTTTAGATGTCAACTCCTACTTCCAATAGAAACATGACAAAGAATCACTCTCTAGAGTAGATAATTGGAAGGATAAAGGTGTGATGACAAGGAATGGAGTAAATACAGAATTATGTTTGATTTCTCAAGTGGAATTTAAGAGCATAGATGAGGCATATAAAGATGATCACTGGATGAAAGAAATGAAAGAAAAACTAGATTATATTGTGAAGAATGAGACATGTGAATTAGTTCCTAGACCTAAAGAAAAGAATGTTATAGGAATCAAGTGGGTATTTTGAAATAAGATGAATGAGAAAAGAGAAGTCATGAGAAACAAGGTCAGACTTGTTTGCAAAGGTTACTCACAACAAGAAGGCATAGATTATGAAGAAACATATGCACCTGTGGCAAGAATGGAAGCCATGAGGATGTTCTTGGCTTTGAAGCAAGCAAGAATTTCAAGGTTTATTAGATGGATGTCAAGTCAGATTTTCTAAATGGAGAACTTGAAGAAGAAGTCTACATTGAGCAACCTAATGGATTCCCTCTAATAGAAAATAAAGATTTCGTATGCAAACTAAAGAAAGCACTATATGGTCTAAAGCAAGCACCTAGAACCTGGCATGCAAGGTTGGAAAGGTATTTGTCTAAGCTTGGATTTATCAAAGGTACAAGAGATGTTAATTTGAATTTGAAAAAAATTAATGATTGTTTATTCATCATTGTAATATTTGTGGATGACATAATATTTGGAATAAATGATAAAGAAAGTGATAAGTTTGTTGAAGAGATGAAAAATGAATTTGAAATGAGCATGATAAGAGAAATTAAGTTTTTCCTAGGATTGTAGATTGCACAGAATAAAATGGGATATTTATTTCAAAAACTAAGTATCTAAAAGATTTGGTTTGGAAATTTGCACACCTATTGGTACACCCATGATAATTGGTCACAAGTTATCTAGTAAAGATGAAACACCTACAGTTGAGCATAAAAAATATAGATCTATGTTTGGAGGATTGCAATATCTAACTCACACCAGGCCAAATATAGAAAATTTAGTTGGGATTGTGGCAATATTCCAAGCTAATCCAAAAGAGTATCATTATGCAACGAAAAAAAGGGTATTGAGATATTTGAAGGGTACATCTGATTTTGTAATTTGGTATGATAGATCAAGTGACTTCACTTTGTGTACATATACTAATGCAGATTGGGTAGGTAGTATGGAGTATAGAAAGAGCACCAGTGGTGAAGCATTCTTTCTTGGAGGAAGATTGGTTTCTTGGTTGGGTAAGAAACAGGACTGTATATCTCATAGTATGACTAAGGTAGAGTATGTTGTAGTAGCAAATAACTGTAATCAAGTTATGTGGATAAAAAAAATCTTAAAGGATATTGGGATTGGGTTTACAAAACTTGTTATCATTTACTATGATAACACAAGTATAGTAAGTGTCTCTAAGAATTTAGTATTGCATTCTAAGATGAAGCACATATCCATTAAGTATCATGTTCTAAGAGAGAAGGTAGCTAAAAAGGAAATAAGGTTGGAATATGTAAGTACTAAAGATCAAGTTGCAGATATCTTTACAAAACCTTTTCCTAAAGATACTTTTGAGTACCTAAGAGGTATGTTAGGGGTTATGCCCCTACCTACTTCAGAGTAGATGATGAAAGGAGTGCATCAATCTAGTGGTATAGAGCACTATGGTTAGACTGGAATGAATGTTGATGCTTCCTAAACATTTATCTGATATATACCAAGTCATGAACAACTCTTGGTAATTGGTATTTGGTATTGACCAATGTCTTTGGACATTAGAGTTGGTCGATGATTTAAGCAGCTAATTAGTAATTGGTATTGTGATTAACACCTTTGACATTGATGTCAATGGGGGAGAGAATGTACATGAAAAGATATTGAGAGAATTTAAACAATCAATGGGAAGATAAGAACCTATTGAGATGGCAATGGGAGAAAGTTATCTCTTCTGGGAGATTTAGAAAGATTCATGTAAGCACACAGAAGGAAGTGTAAGTGCATAGATGTAGCCAAAAATTATTGTAAGTTGTTTACTATGAACAACTATTTCTAATCCTAAAGAAGAAGAAAACCAATACAATGTTTTAGAGGATTTTAGATTTTATTAATGAAGAGGATTTAAGAAGATGTGTAGCAGCAGCAACAGAATATAGTTTGGTATTCTTGGAACTCAAATGTTTTTCATCTATGTTGTCATCAATGCCAAAGGGGGGTATTGTTAGCATGAATTCTAATAATAATACATTGGGGGAGTATCTTAAATATTAAAGAGTATTGATATGTTGCATTCATGACTAGATTTGTCATTGATGTCAACATAGCATTAATTCTATTAAGACTAGAAGAATACAAGCCAGTAATCTTAAGATGCACAAAAGCTAAGGAATTTTTAGATGATGCATAGTGGAGGACATGTTCCTAAAGTTGTCTTGATGACATGGTTAAGAGGACTAAGTCTGAGATAATGTTGTATGGAAGTTACACTTGATTTACTGGAAGCAGTGCAGAAACAAAGCATTGGAAAATAAAGTTTTGATTATCTATTGCTAACTTTCATCTTAGATGTAATGAAGAGATGTATAGTTACATAGTGATAGAGAACATTCATGTGGTGACACAAGCATGTGTGCAAGACGTGGTTTCACATGTGTGAAATTTTGTATAGACTATGAGCCAACAATGATATTATAATTGTGAATTAATTAACTATCTTATTTTAATTAACTGGGAAATCCTTAAGGCTAACTCAAGGAATTATTATGAAGATAAAGTATAAAGGAAAGTTTTTTTTTCTTTACTTATGTAGAGATCTTGGTTGAGAGGATCAAGTGGAATGTGAAGTATTAGTGCATAGTATGACAAGGAGTAGAATGCTTACTGAATGTGTGTAAGTGATCCAAGGGATCATTGGATGTATAGTATGAGATCTGGTTACAAGATATGAAGGAGTAGAAGTCCAATTGAAAGGATAGAGATATTAGAAGAAGTAAATTTTAGTTCTATTATTCTACAAGGAATAATATAGAGATCATTTGGATAGTGGATTCTTTGATCTTAACCTTGAAGCTATTTGGGTAGTGGGTCCATGTATCTTACACAACTCCTAATAGGGATTCAAAGTCACTTAATAAGGATTCATATGTACCAAATGTTGCAACAAACTCCTGATAGGGTCTATCCTCTAATAAGGAATATTTATATTAGTACATCATCTTGTGGGTATCTAATGCAGGAGCATCCAGAGGTATAAGGGCAATCCTGTGTCACCCAAAAAAATGTACTTAGACTTAGTTTTTGTTTCATGTGTTTTCATTTTTGGACACCCATTTGGGTCAAATAAAGGTTCCAACTCTCATAGTTCCACTATCAGTGTGCTAGAAAATCCCAAAAAAATAGGAGCATGTAATTGGGCCATCATTTTGGTAAACTAGAAGGCGTGAATTGGCTAGATGAATGTAATTGTGATTTAGAACATTCTAGAAAAAGAATTAGGTCAAAAGGCCCCACGGTTTGAAATTTATTACATTTTTTTGGGTTTTGGAGACCTCCTAAGAATGCTTCAAAGTCAAGTTAGGGGCATTAAATGACCTCAAAAAGGGCTAAAAAATGGGGAGATGAGAAAAGCTAGTCCATAGGGCTATAGAGCACTTCAAGAGCTTTTTGAAAATGTAAATGGTTCGTCAATCGGAGCTACGCTTCAAAAGTTATGCCTCTCAGAAGTTCGATTACCATTTCTGGATTCTTCTAGATTTGTGCCGACTTCTAACGCAGCTTCTGGAGCCTTCCATTTGGTCGGTGGATGCCTACTAGCACTTTCTAGACTATATTCCTAGTCCTTAACCCTCAGGGCTCTATTTAAGGAGATTTTTGGCATTGTAAAAGGCAGTTCGGAGTGGAGTTTGAGAGGAGGTACTGAAAGGAGAAATTATCTCCACATTTATGCTATTGTAAGCCCTTAGGGCATGTTTTGAAGTTTATTTTTTCTGTACTGAATGTACTAGCTTATTTTTTAGTTAATACAATTTCCCTTTTCTGTTGTGTCCATTCTGTTCTTGGGTTGTGTCCCCATCAAGTGGTATCAGAGCTGGTTTTCCTAAGTGTGTAGACAGAGCACCAACTGTGAGGCAATTTTCACTAGGACTGTGTGGTTGTGGGTTCGAGTTAGAAGATGCCTCCATGAAGAGAGCGTGGCAGAAGGGCCAGAGCTATTAATCTTGAGGAGGTTAGAGCCCTCCAAAGGCAGGTACAGGCATTGCAAGAGGAGCTCCGTAGAGGGGCAAATGTTGCCACAGGTGACGACAGTGAGGATGACAATGAAGAAGAAGAAATGGGACCAGAAGGGGAATTTGATGGGGAAGTTCTAAATCATGTGGAGGAAAGGCTTTTTAGGGCCATCACTAAGTTTGGGAAAAAACCCACAATTGAAGTGGTTGTATTTTTAGGAAATCTGAAACCAGATGAGTTGATCGATTGGATCAATGAACTGGAAGAATACTTTGAGTATGAGGATATCAGGGACCTAGATAGGCTTAAGTTTGCAAAGGCCAAACTGAAATGCCATGCCAAAATCTAGTGGAAAGAGGTTCAATTGGAAAGAAATAGAAGAGGAAAGGAGAAGATCACAAGATGGGATCGCATGGTGGACAAATTGAAGAAGTAGTCCATTCCTATGGACTACAAGCTTGATTTGTTTAAGAAGATGCTTGGGTTAAAGCAAGAAGGAAGATCAGTCCAAGAATATATAGAGGAATTTTATTGACTCTTGATTAGAGCGGGGCATGCAGAAGAAAATAAGGAGAAGGTTGCTCGTTATATCAGTGGGTTGCGACCTAGCATCCAGGAGGAATTAAGTCTGGTAAGAATGACCAGCATTGAAGAGGCATACCAGTTTGCCATACGAGTTGAAGAGAAGCTAAATAAAAGGTTTGAAGGAAGACAAAGAGGGCGCAGTCAAGGAGGAAGGGGAAGCGGTAGATCATCTGGAAGCCGCAATGAAACCCAAAAGAAAAATGAAGATGTGGGTACTAGCAGGAACCAGAGGAATGAGGGTTTCAACCGCTCTCATGATCAAGACTTTGGAAATCAAAGAGGAAGAGGTAGAGGACATGGACAAGGAAGAGGAGGCTTCTGTGGTACCTATTTCCATTGCAATGAAGAAGGTCATCGTGCCTTTGAATGCCCTCAACAACAAGGAAGGACAGATAGGAGAGCTGAGGGTCAAGCTAGGGTTGCTCATGTGGATGACGATGCAAAATCATCACATTCAAAGGATGTAGAAAGAGGAGAGACCTTGGTAAATGCAAGAGTCCTACTAAGTGGTGAGATTGAACTAGGACAATGGAGGAGTTTGTTCCGTACCAGATGCAAGTGTGAGGATAAATGTTGTGACGTGATCATTGATGGTGGTAGCACTAATAACTTGGTATCAGAAGAGATGGTCTCTAAGTTGAAGCTCAAGAGGGAGAAACATCCCCAACCCTATCGGATTGCTTGGGTAAAAGATGATCATAAGGTCCTGGTAAGTGAACAATGTTTAGTGAAATTCAAAATTGGGAGTTACCATGATGAAGTCCTATGTGATGTTATTTCGATGGATGTTTACCATCTATTGTTGGGTAGATCATGGTAGTTTGATAGACATGTAGTACATGATGGGCATGCAAACACATACTCTCTGACAAAGGATGGAGTTTGCCACAAATTGAAGCCCATGAAAAAGGAAGGTGAAAAGGTATGTAGCAGTGCTAGGATTTGTCTTGTTGATAGAAGGAAGTTTTTAGATGGCATGAAACATCAGCATATGTGCTATGCTTTGATTCCTAGGAAAGATAAAGAAGGTAGTAGTGAAATACCACTTGAAGTTTCAAATTTATTAGGGGAATTTGGAGATATTATCTCTGATAATGTTCCAGATGGATTGCCACCAGTAAGGCAAATCAGTTATCAGATAGATCTGATTCTAGGAGCTAGTTTGCCTAACAAGGCTGCTCACAGGATGACTCCTACGGAAAAAAAGGAGCTAAATAGACAGGTTCAAGAGCTGTTGATGAAGGGATTGATTTGAGAGAGCCTCAGTCCATGTGCAGTACCTATAGTACTCGCACTAAAGAAGGATGGAGAGTGGAGGATGTGTATAGATTCTCGAGCTATAAATAGGATAACCATCAAGTACCAGTTTCCTTTGCCAAGGATGGATGATCTTATGGACTGCTTGAGTGGAGCTCAGTACTTCACAAAGATAGATCTCAAGAGTGGCTATCATCAAATATAGATTCGAGAAGGAGATGAGTGGAAAATAGCCTTCAAGACCAAGGAGGGTCTTTATGAGTGGTTAGTCATGCCCTTTGGATTGACAAATGCCCCAAGCACCTTCATGCGGCTCATGAATGAGGTACTTAAGAAGTTCTTTGGAAAATTTGTTATTGTCGATTTGGATGATATTTTAATTTTCAGCAAGACTTTGGAAGAACATTTACTGCATATTCGTAGTGTCCTTGAAAGGCTAAGGGAAGAGAAACTGTTAATTAATCTGAAGAAGTGTATCTTTGCAAAAAGGGAGTTAGTCTATTTGGGGTTTGTTATATGACCCAAAGGTCTCAAAATGGATCCAGAGAAGGTAAAATCTATCTTTGAATGGCCTACTCCAAGGTCTGCTACTGAGGTAAGATCATTTCATGGTCTTGTTAGTTTTTACAAGAAGCTTATTAAGAATTTCAGTGGCATATGTGCACCCCTAACTGATACAATAAGAGGGGATAGAAAAGAGTTCAAATGGACTGTAGCAGCTGTGAGAAGTTTTGAATTGTTGAAGAAGAAGGTAACAGCACAACCTGTATTGGCACTTCTAGATTTTAGAAAGGTTTTCTAGGTGAATTTTGATGCTAGTGGCAGCACTATTGGGGTTGTATTAAGCCAAGAAGGTAAGCATATTGCATATTTTAGTGAAAAATTGAATGATGCAAAGAAGAAGTATTATGTTTATGATCAAGAGTTATATGCAATAGTTCAGGCCTTAAAGAAATGGAGGCATTATTTATTGCCAAAAGAATTTTTTTTGTATACTGATCATCAAGCATTACAATACCTAAATAGCCAAGGTAAATTGAATCAGATGCATATGAAGTGGGTAGAGTTATTGCAAAGTTATACATTTGTTTTGAAGCATAGAAGTGGAAAATCTAATAGGGTTGCAGATGCACTAAGTAGGAGATAGTTGTTGCTTACAGTAATCCAGGTTGAAGTAGTTGGGTTTGATGAACTCAAGAATTTGTACCCTGAGGATCCTGATTTTGCTGAAGCATGGAAAGCTTGTAGAGAACCTGTTGCTATAGATAGAACCAAGTGGTTAGACTATTTGATTTAGGATGGCATGTTGTTCAAAGGTAGTCAATTGTGCATTCCAAGGAGTTCCATGAGGAAAAGTCTAATTAAGGAGAAACACAGTTGAGGGATGGCAAGACATTTTGGTCGAGATAAGACCATTGCCATTCTTAGAGAACATTATTTTTGGCCTCAAATTTCACAAGATGTGAAGAAGTTTGTATAGAGTTGCCAGGTTTGTCAAGTTGCCAAGGGGTTTAGTCACAATACTAGCCTATATCAGCCATTGCCTGTTCCATCAAGGCCATGGGAGGACATAAGTATGGATTTTTTTCTTGGATTGCCAAGGACACAAAGGGGTAATGACTCAGTATTCGTGGTGGTTGATAGGTTCTCCAAAATGGCACATTTCATTCCATGCCACAAAACTCATGATGTTGTCCATATTGCAGACTTGTTTTTCAAAGAGGTGGTAAGACTACATGGTCTTCCAAGGAGTATAGTTTCTGATAGAGATACTAAATTTGTGGGGTATTTCTGGAGGACATTGTGGAAGAAGTTGAGAACAGACCTAAAATTCAGTTCCATGCATCACCCGCAAACTAACGGCCAAACAGAAGTGGTAAATAGAAGTCTGGGCAATTTGCTGAGATGTTTAGTTGGGGATAAGCCCAAGGGATGGGATTTGATTCTACCACAAGCAGAGTTTTCTTACAATAACTCTATAAATAGGAGTACTGGAAAATCACCATTCCAAATTGTATATGGGAATAGCCCAAGGACTGCACTAGAATCGAGGAAGATAGAGCAAGGGGAGAGGACAAGTGCTGAAACGAAAGAATTTGTTGAACATATCAAGCATCTACATGAGGAGGTTTAGGCACACATTACCAAGATGAATCAAGAGTATAAAGCTAGGGCTGATCAAAGGAGAAGACATAAGGAATTCCAAGTAGGGGATCTAGTCATGGTGCACTTACGAAAAGAAAGATTTCCAATCGGTACTTACAACAAGCTAAAAATGAAGAAATTTGGCCCCTACAAAATTTTGAAGAAACATGACTCAGGAAATGCATATGAAGTGGAGCTGCCATATGGTATTCACATTTCTCCCATTTTCAACATTGCAGATTTAACAGAGTATCATGATGATGGTGCAGATGAGGAGCTAGTGTTAGAGCCATGTCCAATTCTTACTTCTAAGAAGGAGGAGATAGAAGACATTCTATATCATCATGTGGGGAGGAGTACTAGAAATAGGCAGTATGAAGAGTATTTGGTCAAATTGAAAGGACGATCGATCGAGGACTCAACTTGGATTTCAGCAGCTGAGGTTTCCCATTAGGGATTTCCTCTACCATTCATAAAGTGACAGGGTCATTTTTCAATCTACCCTGGGTGTTTGATGCAGAAGCATCCAGAGGTATAAGGGCAATCATGTGTCACCCAAAAAAATGTACTTATACTTAGTTTCTATTTCATGTGTTTTCATTTTTGGACACCCATTTGGGTCAAATAAAGGTTGCAACTCTCACAGTTCCACTATCAGTGTGCTAGAAAATCCCAAAAAAATAGGAGCATGTAAGTGGGCCATCATTTTGGTAAACTAGAAGGTGTGAATTGGCTAGATGAATTTAATTGTGATTTAGAACATTCT
Source organism: Cupressus sempervirens (assembly GCA_028749045.1). Classification (NCBI taxonomy): domain Eukaryota; kingdom Viridiplantae; phylum Streptophyta; class Pinopsida; order Cupressales; family Cupressaceae; genus Cupressus; species Cupressus sempervirens. Next base: position 128,366,940 of record CM053786.1, on the reverse strand, counting down.
AAAAAAAGAATCAGGTCAAAAGGACCCACAGTTTGAAAGTTATTGCAGTTTTTCGAGTTTTGGAGACCTCCTAAGAATGCTTCAAAGTCAAGTTAGGGGCATTAAATGACCTCAAAAAGGGCCAAAAAATGGGGGATGAGTGAAGCTGGTCCATAGGGCTATAGAGCACTTTGAGAGCTTTCCATAAATGTAAATGGTTCATCAATCGGAGCTACGATTCAAAAGTTATGCCTCTCGAAAGTTCGGTTACCGTTTCTGGATTCTCCTAGATTTGCGCCGACTTCTAATGCAGCTTCTGGAGCCTTCCATTTGGTCGATGGATGCCTACTAGCACTTTCTAGAATGTATTCCTAGTCCTTAACCCTTCAGGGTCTATTTAAGGAGATTTTTGGCATTGTAAAAGGCAGTTCGGAGTGGAGTTTGAGAGGAGGTACTAAAAGGAGAAATTATCTCCACATTTATGCTATTGTAAGCCCTTAGGGCATGTTTTGAAGTTTATTTTCTCTGTACTGAATGTACAAGCTTATTTTTTAGTTAATACAATTTCCCTTTTCTATTGTGTCCATTCTGTTCTTGGGCTATGTCCCCATCAGTATCATCCCCACCAGGGTTTTCCCTCTGATCAAGGGTTTCCCTAGTTAACATATCTAGTGTTAATTGTGTATGAGTATATTGTTGTGGTTTTAGTTAACATTACTCATTCGGTTAAGATTGTTTAAAGTCAATGATTGTAATAATAGTTTAATAATTGATTCACCCCCCCACCCCCCCCCACCCTCTTAGTTATATTAGTGGATTATATATTCCTAACACTTCCTTAGTCTTGAAGGCTCCTCTGATTTTATCTTCTGATGAAGCTACTTCAAATGTACATCTAAACCATTGAACAATGGATTGCACTGTAAAAATATTGGTCTTCGACTCATCCTCAAAAATCTCAATGCTAGTGGCATTGTAGTACCTCTTCACTTCCAAAAATTTCTCTTGAGCCTTATCTTTAATCTTCTAGATTTCTGAGTGCAATCCCTCCGTAATCTTATTGTCTGTCGATATCTTCTCTATCCAGTCATCTAACTTATCAAGTTCCTCAACCACATATACCTCCATTAATATTTGATACCTTTGACCTTTTATTGATTTAATACCTTGTAGGTCATTTACCCAGGTATGAACTTCATCCATTAACCCAAAATCTTGGTTCACTATGGACACCAACTTGTCAACACTCAATTGAATATGGTGTAACAAACCTAAATTTCCTTGTGTAATTTACACACTTCTTTCTTTAAAATTGTCATGTCATTGCTGACATACTTCCAAAAATGGGTCTAATAGTGTCATTATCATTCCTTTCTTCTCTAGTGCTTATGAAAGAGTGATCAATGGATTTTCTAGGTCTATAAGGTGCATAATTTCATGCAGATAGCCTCTTAATATCTCATTTTTCTCCTTGAGTTCTATCAAGTCGGACTCATCCCAGTCCATATGCTTCAACACCTCCTTCATGACTATAGTGATCATCACTTTTGTTGTGTCTACCATGGGCCTTCCTAACATGATCTCTTTGATTTGATAATCTTAAGGAGTCAGTTCCTTGGTGTTAGCCCATGGAGGATGAATGGCTATATGTGCAAGTAAGTCCTAATTTTGGTTCTTCATTATGAAGGCCAATGTTTCTGCATCACCCATAAGTTGCTTAGAATTCTTGATAGCTTTCAATAATTCCTTCATTCCCTCCTCAGGTATCAAGCCTGGCTATCTTTTTTAGAGAAACATTACCTCCCTCTTGTACATGGGAGACATGTATTTCACTAAAGAAGTTGTTTCTACTATAGGCCTTTCCCCCTTATCAATCCTTTCTAGAGTCTTTTTGTTGAGAAAGATTTGTAGCTGGAGTCTCTATATTTGTTTGGGCTAAGGTCCTATCCTCTATATCATGAGGAGTTTGTTGAGGCTATTAAATTATTTATCCTTCCTCTGATACTTCATCATCATGTAGTTGTTGGCAATCTTATTCCTCTGTCACTTATTCCTCTTGTTCTATAGCCAAAGGAAGTGGAGTCACTAAACCTTTATCCAAATATACCAAATCTTCAGATGGTGCTAGATTAATGCCCAAAGTTCCTTGAGGTAGAGGTGATAATTGATTCCAATCCTCTCTTATGGATTGACTTATTGAAGTATCTCTTATTTTCTCTCCCACCATCTTAGTTCCCACCGACATGAAGTCAAAAGTAGAGAGGTCAAAGACATCAATTTCTTGACTCTCCATATCATCTATATGTCTTTTTGTTTATCTTCTAAAGTCAAAACTTGGATAGGCTCTCTTGGAGTAGATAGGGGTGTACAGTGGACCTTCTTCTCCTCTCTTCCTCTATTGCCCTTGCCAAGCAAGTTCTTTGGCTTAAGGGGAAAAATTTAATTTTCTCCTCTTCTTCTTCTACAACCTATGGCATAGTGTGAGACACTTGTGGTGATAGAGTGCTTTTCTTCTTCAATTTCCTTCTTCATGTCCCTACCATAGTTGAATCAGTCCTTTCTTATTAAGGATCCAAGGGGTAGGCTTCTTCCTCTTGTGTAGCCACTGGTGGTATGCTCTAATTCTCTAGTTGTTCTTCCTCTATCTACTCTTCTTGTACCTGTTGTGGTTGGGGAGGGGCTTGTGGCTCTTGTGTGAGCTTTTGAGCTTCAAGCTTGACTTGAGACTCTACTTGTTCAGGTTATACATATTCTTGTTGAGGTACTTGGACTTGAGCCATCTTCTTCCTTGCCTTATAATGTACTATTTTCCTTTTCATTCCCATGTTAGCTTCAAAGTACTCAGTCTCTCACTCATGTTGTTGTACCATTTATGGCCTTACTAGGGATTGAGTGAGGAATGTTGGTACTATGAATTTTACACCTTTACCTTTAATTGGTCATGTTGTAGCCTAAAGAGGAATATCCCAAGGAACTATATCAAGTCTAAAAGGTTTCTTGATCCATTCCTTCATTAATTGGAGTATATGTCTAGCTCAATGATTCATATCTACATTCTCATCCCTCCCTATTTCTACATTCATTATGGGCCAATCATAGATCTTTTCCCTATTATATAAAGGATCCATAATATCTTTAGTATCCTTTTCCATATCCTTTAGATGGATTTTGATATTTAGCACATGTACTGCTAAATATAGAGTCATCCTACAATAGTCCCTTATACGAACATCATAGTCATCTACTACATTCATCCAATGATCTTCTAATGCATCTTCATGTACAAAATCTTTCCGTACCAAGTGTTGTAACATACCAATATTGTCAAAGTACGGGCGAGGGGAGTAGTACTTTTCCAAGGGATATTGATCCTACTCAAAATCAAAAGTGACAATTTCTTGCTTTATCTTGACCTTAAAAGTGTTGATTGTGATTGGCCATAGCCATGTCTTCTTGTGCTATCTCCTCACTCTATCGTATGCACAAGTGAGTTGGTGTGCAATCTCTAGAAGAATAAGCCTATTTGATAGGTATCTTAGGAGATTCTTTGGATTTTCAAGAGTACCAACTACCCTAAGATAGGTGAAGGTTTTGAATTGAATTTAGTATGCACCAATATTTGTAATCCTAACCACTTCCTCTACTAACATATTCTTTTCATAATCACCCTCAATGAACCTAATGATTTCAAAGATGAATCCATCATTCATCACCCTATATTTCACACTTTGCAATGAGAGTTTCTTCTTCACTAATTGTGGATATACAACATAGGGCCAAGCATTAGGATCTTGCATGTTTTCCTTCTCATAAAGGCATGGGTAGTCTGTAGTTCTATCCACCAATAATTACACCAAATATGATGTCATATAGAATAGTGAATCAACTTTGATGGCTACAATTATCTCTTCTAAGTTGTCACTTGGGGTAGTAGCCTAGTCAATTGACATCCTTTCCATTCTAATGGTTTCTATAAAATGGACCATCCAAGTTTGGAGGTTTCCTATTTTAGGAAGTCCCATAGCTCTTCTCAAAATCAAAATTGCATATTTGATGTCATCCTTCATATACCCATTCGTCATATCCAGTTTACCAACTCTATAGCCCACTAGTGTTCTATCAATTAAGAAGGAGGATTGCACTATTTCTTTGGCCTCTTTTCCATTTTCCCTATACCATCTTTTAGCTCCTTTGTAAGGAATATGTAAGTACTAATATGCCCTCAGGAGATGAAACACTTTCTCAATGTTTTGGGGTCAGAGGTCGAGGACTATCTCTCCTATGACACTCTTGACAATCTTTTATTTTGATACATAGTGTTCTGCCAAGGTCATTATCAGTGCTGAGGATTGACCTGATATTAGGTAGGATGCTACATTCACAAGGATTTAGCGCATAAGTGTTGATATTTTGGTAGACCTTTCTTTAGGATTGTTGCAAATCATAAGGAATGCATTCCAATCTATATGCCTGAGTTCTCCATCTTTAATCTCAACATGCCCATCTTCAAACTTGGATTTCCTTGGTTCCCCTTGGTACTTGAATTCTATTGGTTTAGGGGCTATCTTTTCCCCCATTGAAGAGGATTAGGATGCCATCTTATCTACCTAAGAAAGGAAAACATTAGTCAAAAAGATAAAATTAGACATAAAACAAAATATAATTTACTCCAACACTAGTCAAAATCAAGTAAAATATAACAAAAAATGATAAATCCCCTCCAAATCTCATGTTGTGTAGTTCAGTGCACCTAGGACACCCTTACAAGTGCACAAGTGCACTAATTTGGCCCCTATTTGGCCTTTTGTGTGTAATTGTGCACCTATGCACATGCACATCCTGGTAAGGTATGCATATGTACATGTGTGCAACTATGCACATGTGTAGCATGGCAACTAGGTGGACTTAAGCTTATGTTTTTATTTCTTTAACTTAGCTTTTAAAAGCATAGAAGTGTGCATGTGCACACCTCTAATGCTTTAGGTTTTGCATTTGTTTTGTTTTACTTGTTTAAGTTTGTAAGGGAAGATGCACACATGCACACCTTGGAGAGGTGCACATGTGTGTACCTCATTTGAGGGCTAACCTTAGTTTGTTATTGTAGGAGGTCAAGAGCTAGGAGGATCGCATGTTGAAGGGTGTGAAGGTGTGTAGAAGTCTGGGAGAAAGGAGAAAGTGATTGAAAAGTGGGGGTATGGGGTCTTGTGAAGACCCTAGGTCCCTAGTGCACATCTTTGTGAATGCACACCTTTGTAGGTGTGCACATGCACATGTTTTCATCTTTGAAAGGAGATGTAATGTGCATTAGAAATAATAGTCCACCAAAATAATTGGGGGGGGGGAGGGGGGTGAATCACTTATCCAACAATTAACTACTTATCTTCTTTAAACAAACTTAACCATTCAACCAAAGTAAACAACAACCATAATAAGATGCACATAGACAATTAAACCATATATGTTAACTAGGGAAACCCTTGATCAAAGGGAAAACCCCCGTGGGAATAGTGCTCACAAGATGATTTACTAATATAAATATTTATTATTAGAGGATGGACCCTATTAGGAGTCTATTAAAATATTCTGTACATGTGAGTCCTTGTTAGGAGACTTTGAATCCCTATTAGGAGATTCCAACCCTGTTAGGAGTTGTAGTACAATGTATTCAAGATGAGTCCACTGCCCAAACATACAATTTCAACTACAAGAAGAGCTCAATGCTCAAACATGCAATTCACTATTATGTTCTTCTTTCCTTTATTCTATCAACTAAACCAATCATGTCAAGCCTTGTAGACCAAGTCACAAACCTCGGATCCAAATATCAAACCTTGGATCACTCACCACAACCTCGGCAATGAAGTTTCCTTCACTTCTACTCTCCTCTACTCAACTTCACATTCTGCTCTTGTGCTGCATCAACATAATTCTATACAATCTCATACATATCTTGATAAAGGAAAATTTCCTTCCTTTATACCAAGTCCTCAAAACAATTCCCTGAGTCGGCTGTTAGACCTTCTCAATTAATCATTATAGGACCACATTAAGAACATGTTGTACTTAGCAATAACATTAATCTTCCACCTTACAACTTGAATATCTTTTCATACACACAATATTATGATGAGTGAACTTAGCCACATCATCACCAGCATGTCTTCTTCACATCCTCAAACTTGATTCTCAGAATAAAAAATCTGCTAAGAGATATAACAAGTTTACCAGAACATGCCTCTATAAACTCTATGTCAAAACAAAAATCACCAAAACTTGCATAACTTCTTCTAGAATTATCATTTCTTCTTCCAATATTAACTACATATATTAGATACTCAAAAATATCTCCCATAACCTCAGATAGTGAGAATACTCAACTAGTCATCCATACCAACTTGATCTTATCATTGCTCTTCTATCAGATACCATAGAAAATTGCTATGTTGACATCAATAAAAAACTTAATCATGAATGTAACATATCATCATAGTAAGATATCTACAATACTCCCCCATAAGAATATCATCACCATTCATGATTCCAATAATCTCTCAACAATCTCCCCCTTTGGCATTGATGGCAACATAGATGAAAAAATCTAGTTCCAAGAATAACAACAAAAGATTGTTCATCTTTCTTTTCAAATTATCTTCATCAATCATTCTTCCCCACCAATATACCTCAATGTTCTTTCTATCAAACTATCATTCCATGTTGTACTTCTTCCAAACATGATGTTCTTCCTCATGATGTTTTGTTTTGCTTCTCCCCCATGTGTTTTTTTCATGCAATACTTCTCCCCCATTGACATCAATGTCAAAGGTTTCAACAACCAACTTTACTCAATCAAACTCTGTAACAACTGATTCTTACTAGCTCAAGTGTCTAAAAATATTGTTTAAAACAACATCCATTAAGAATCCTAGATGACTATTTCTATCATATAGATTCTCCCCTATATAGGAAGCATCAACATTCAATCCAAACAACAATGGTGTTCTATTACACTGGACTGATGCACTCTTCCATTTTCTACTCTGATGTAGGAAGGGGCATAACCCCAAGCATACCTCACAAATACTCAAAAGTCTCTTTGAGAAGAGTCTTAGTGAATATATCTAAAATCTGTGCTTTAGTGCTCACATACTCCAATATGATTTCCTTTTTTTGCAACTTTCTCTCTCAACATGTGATACTTAATAGAAATGTGCTTAGTCCTAAAATGCAACACTAGATTCTTAGACATATTTAATATGCTTTTGTTGTCACAATGTATAACAACAGGTTCACTAATTTCTATCCTTATATCCTTCAACATCTGCTTCATCCAAATAACTTGATTGCAATTGTTTGTTGCTGCAAGATACTCTACTTCTACTGTACATTGTGATGTACAATCCTGCTTCTTTCTTAACCAAGAAACCAATCTTCCTCCAAGAAAGAAGGCTCCACCACTAGTGTTTTTCATGTCATCCATACTGCCTACCCAATCAGCATCAATATAAGCACTTAGAGTAAAATTATTAGATCTGTCATACCACTATCGAAACTCAGATTTTCCTTTTAGATATCTAAATATCTTGGATCTACTTATGAAAAGAGTAGATCAATACCTTCTTTGATCTCCGTATCTTCGGATCTCAAGATATCTTTACTTGTGCCTCTATCTTGAAGCTCACAATGCTCAATTCTATACACAATTATGATCTTTCACCATCAAGATCCATCTTCTAGGTGTTGAAATTTCCTCCATCAGATTTAGGACTATTTCTTTTTAAATAACTTGCCATTGATCTTTCAAAGCTGTTAAGCTTTATCTTCTAGGACTTGATGCTCTGACACCAATTGTTAGAAACAATAGTCCACCAAGATAAGTGAGAGGGGGGGTGAATCAGTTATCCAACAATTAAAACATTTATCTTCTTTAAAAAATCTTAACCATTCAACCAAAGTAAATAAAAACCATTATAGGATGCACATAGACAATTCCATCAAATATTTTAACTAAGGAAACCCTTGATCAAAGGGAAAACCCCGGTGGGAATGATGCCCACAAGATGATATACTAATATAAATATTCCTTGTTAGAGGATGGACCCTAATAAGAGTCAATTACAACATTTAGTACATGTGAGTCCCTATTAGGAGATTCCAACTCTATTAGGAGTTCTGTCAACCTTGTTATGAGTTGTAGGACAATGTATGCAAGATGAGCCCACTGCCCAAACATGCAATGTCAACTACAAGAAGAGCTCACTGCTCAAACATGAAATTTACTCTTATGTTCTTCTTTCCTTTGTTCTATCAATAGAACTTATCACTGTCAAACCTTGTAGACTAGGTCACAAACCATGGATCAAATATCAAACATTGAATCACTCAAAAAGATCTCATCAATGAAGTTTCCTTCACTTTTTCTCTGCTCTGCTAAACTTTGAATTCCACCCTTGTACTACATCAAAAAAAATCCATACAATCTCATACATATATTGATAAATAAAAAATTCCCTTCCTTTATACTGAGTCCTCAAAAAAATTCCATGAGTCAGTTGTTAGACCTTCTCAATTAATCATTATAGGACCACATTAAGAGCATGTTACACTTAGTGATAACATTAATCTTCAGCCTTACAACTTGAATATCTTTGTGTACACACAATATTATGATGAGTGAACTTAGCCACATCATCACTACCATGTCTTCTTCATAATCTCAACCTTGATTCTTAGAATAACAACTATACTAAGAGATGTAACAAGTTTACCAAAACATGCCTCTATAAACTCTATATCAGAATAGACATCACCAAAACTTGCATAACTTCTTCTATACTTATCATTTCATCTTTTGACATTAATTACATATACTAAATATTTAGAAGTATCTCCTATAACCTCAAATAGTGAGAATACTCAACTAGTTGTTCCTACCAACTTGATCTTACCATTGTTCTTCTATCAGATACCACAGAAAACTGCTATGTTGACATCAATGAAAAACCTAGTCATGAATGTAACATATCTACAACACTCCCCCATAGGAATATCATTAGCATTCATGCTTCCATGCACATGTGCTCTAGTGCACATGCACATGTGCTCTAGTGCACACTTGAGAACATGAGTATAAAAAACTTAATCTTTACATCAGACTTTTGATCCTCTAAACTTCCTAGTTAGATACTAGGGCTTGACCTAGACTCCCAGGGGAGTCTAAAAATGACCTAGAATCTAGAATAGGAGTATGGTAGACAAAAAAAATTACTAGGGTATCCCCATTTCTAGGAGAAATAGGGTGTGTATTGTGGGACCACAAAAAGATCCCACATCAACTTGAAAATGAAGAAGTTTGGACCTTGTAAAATCCTAAGACAATTTGACAGTGAAAATTCTTTTGAAGTAGAGTTACCTAAAGATATGGATGTTTCACCCATATTCAACATTGTTGATATCTTAAAGTACCATGAGCCTTAAAGTGAGTTGACTAATAATTATGGTTATCTCAAGAATAAAGAGGAAGGAATTGAAAAGATCTTGAATACCAAAATAAGCAAAAGCATCAAAGGGAGGGATTACATGGAATACCTTGTTTAGTGCAAAGGAAAACTAGTTGAAGATAGTTCATGGATATCATAAGTTGAGCTAGATCTATATGATTTAGTTCAACATGTTATTCAATCTTGATGTGGACATTAGTTATCTTCTTATCTCATGTGTCTAATGTAGGAGCATCTAGGGTCTTAAGCAATCTTGTGTCAACCAAAAAAACTCGTCTTGTCTTTTGTACATATCTATTGTTCATGAAGTAGTCATTGCTTCTTTTAGTTTCATGGTGTGCACAATTGATATCATGAAAATGACCCATCCTAGATCCATTTCCTAAGTGTGTGACTTCTTATGTTTCATATCTCTCAAGTTTTTTATCATTCTTTGTAGTCTCATTTTCTTTTTGTTTTAATTGATGCGGTTTTCTATGCTTACATGGCATCTAGCATAGTTGGGAGTTGATTCCTAATGCACATGTGGACCCATTTCTATGTGTGCATGGTTTAATATTGTCCTTTTCATGGATTTTGGTTTAACTTACAAGACTTTACCTATATTATAATTAAATGCTTGACTAGCCAGCTTGTGGCATAGCTAGCTATAATAGAAGCTTGGTTAGATGTAGGAAAGTAGAATTCTTAGAGGATAGAAGATAAAAGATGTGAGCTTGGACTCTGAATTATGGTTCTTGATTCTGTATAAGGCTGTGACTCATAAGGCCTCATAGTTGAGCATGGTTTTATTTTGTATGTGAAGTTAAATAATTATACCTAATAATATGTTGCATCTGGTTGTGTGTTCTTTGTTGATTATTTGAACTTTGTATAATCATTTCATCCGTGACTCTAAAAGGGGGATATTTGAAGGCTTGAAGTTGATTTTATTCTACACATTTTGTAGTGCCTAGAACTAGTTTACTTTTTAGTTATTATTGTCGAACTCTTTTAGGCCATCTTTATGTTTATGCTTAATGATTAGTTACATTGTTTTCCAGATTATTGGATATTGTTTCATACTCATTTGACTATATGATAAGATTACTTTGGTACTAGGTATTTCATGTATGCATGATTATACTTTGATGATGATTGTTTACAATGATTCAAGTTATTTAATGATGTTAGTTAGATGGATTATTTATACTTACCCCATACTTGCATGTGTATGGTGTGCATGTATATTTTCTTTATGTTTGATGTTTCTGATGTAGTTAAGGAAGGGAGTCATAGTCACCTGCTAGTCGAGATCTACATGATGCACCACTTCTTGCCATTGCCTATTTAGTTTAGAATATATGTGTTTGTACATGTGTGGATTTTATGCAGACTGCAGGCACTGGGTATTGGCTTCCCTGAATTGCCAGGATGAGCGTACCCTATCACAATATCTTAATGGTAAGATAGGGGAGATAAATTCTTGAGTCCAAATCCTAACCTTAAACCAATTGTTCTAGAAATTAAGACAAGTATCTGATATGATTACCCTTCTGAATTCATCATATGACATAAATTCATGATTATAACCCTTGAGTTTGATCTTGTATGTTGTATTTTATGATGGGTTTTCATGGTTCATCTTGTCAGTCTATGGTGATTTTTATGTTAATTAAAACAAATTTAAAGAATATTTAAATGATTTAATTTAATGAAAAATTATTAAATTAATTTCAATATTTAATTATATTTAATCAATTGAGAAATTAAATTTAAAGATAAAATTATAGTGCTAATAAAGAGTGTAATAATATTTATTTAATTTAACAATAATATATTTAGGAGATCATTTTTAAATAAATGCTAAATATTATTATTACTTAATAAAAGAATTTGTCAAAAAATGTTTCGAAAACTAATTAAAGAGAGAAAGAGAAATTAATTTAATAAAGATATTTTAAACTGCAAAAAGTGTGCATGAATATTCAAAAAGTAATAAAATATTAAAAAGAATTGTGATCAACGAGTATCCTCTCGTGACTGGACAATTTAGTGCCCAAATTTAGGGGAGAACTCTTTATTGCAAGGATAGGGATTTTGAAGGAGGGATTTTCAGAAAGAAGGGTTTCAGAAGAAAGAGGATTTCTTGCATTCTTCGTGTGGTTGCATATTAGCATCAGATTCAAGTAGAATCTTGTGGTTTATTCACATAGTGATTTGTGTTCTTCGAAATTCATGTCTTCATTGTGTTTGTTAAATCTATTTTTAGAGTTTTATTTAAGATGAATCTTTTCATTTTATTGATATTGAATTTATCTATATATGAGAATTGAGAATTAGAAATCCTCATTCTGTAAATTAAATAGTTGGATATTTTAATCAAAAAGGGTTTTGGGAAGAAATTGAATTGTAAGAATACAAAAAATCAATTTGCTTATTGGATTTTCCCCATCGGAGTATTATTAACATTTTCATAAATGTATATATATTGGGGGCATTGTTTTGTTTTTTATTAAAAACAATTATTTAAAAATATATATAATAATTTTTTTAAAAAACTGATTGGGGGTAGGGCCACCAAACCTCCCAACCCTCACCACAACCCCACCATGACAGTGAGAGGGCTACTGGTGGCCATTAAAGGTTGCATGGAAAACCCTGCTGCCATGATAGCAGAAGTGCTATTGCGGCAGTACTCTGCTATCATGATAGCAGAGCTGCCACGGCAACAATTAGCCTACGAGCTTTAAAATGATCACACGACGAGTTTTTTTAGTTTTTTTAGTTTTTTTAATTTTATTTTGTTAAATTAAATTAAATTAATAATATTGTATTAAAATATTAATTTTTAATAAATGTTAATTATTAAAAAATATTATTGATAGTTTTTTATTAATTATTAATTAATTAATAATTATTATTTTATTAATATAGTTTCTTCATTGTTAATTATTAATTAAAATTAATTAAATGAAATTTAATTAAATTTTAATTAATGATAAATATTATTTAATAGTGCTTAAATTAATTTTTTTTTTATTTAGTGATTTTGATTATTAACAAAATTGTAATTATTTTATCTAACGATTGATCATTATTATTTTAATAATTTTATAAATAATTATTTTTAAGTAATTTTATGATATTTAATTGTGATCTTTGTATTTTCGCAAGTTAAGGGTAATTGTGCGATTTGTTTTAAAATGGGACATGGGTCAAGTTGTAAAGGGAAAATAGTAAACTTTATCAAACCAAAAACCTACAACAAATGGAAACTTAAACCTTACTATAAACTCAAATTGTGTGTTTTCAAAATCAAACAAAACTATGAAACTACAATGTTTTGGGGTTGACTTAGAGTATTGACCAGTTCTAGGATGTTTATCAAAGGTCGGGAAGTATTGTTTTGTTGATTACATATGATGTTATGATTTGGTTTATTTGTACTTTCTTGGATCAGTTCTATTAGGATGATTGTATTAGTGATGCTTTTATTTTGACCAAAGTGATTTTGGTACTTGTCAGTTGCATGTTTAGAGAACTAATGTATGGTTTTTGGTCTTTTGAGATCTTTTTTCTTTGCTGAGCTTAGGGTAGGTTATTTGTATGTTAAGTTGGGAAGAGGCTTGCAAAGGAGGTTGAGGCCCTTAAGAGGCTGGCAGGTAACCCATTGTAGGTTATGTTAATAAGTGAAAACACTACTCTAAATGAGAGTAAAATGAACTTATAAGAGTCCTTGTCTTTCCTCACCCATGCTTTGAGTGCTAGTACAGACTAGGATACAAGTAGAGAGGACGCTTGGTTGCAAACATGCATCATTGGTATGCCTTGTTAGTATGAAAGGATACTAGTGCTGCATAGAGTCACTAGGGAGCTGAAGGATTAAAAGACTAGCCAGGTGACCTTAGAGTTGCCTCGTGTGATGACATTTTCCCACTAGCATTATTGATTCCCTATGTGTCTTGTAGCCTCTGGGTTTAGATGTCATTTTCGCTTGGTACCTTTGAGTTAGATTGCTTTTTAGCTTTTCCTTGACTTAATTGTTGGATTTGAATTTTGAGTATGTTATCCTATTTGGGACTTGAGACTATCTCCTTAGTGTGATGGGAGTGAACCTTTTTGGGTTACCATGAGGTTGGGTGATAGTGCTTTTTACTTTTACCATTGAGATCCATCAATTGATGCTATGGCTAGAGTTCCTTGTTCTTCATTTTCTTTCATCCTATCTTTGTGTATTATGATGGATGGTTATACTTATTGTATTATTTTTTTTATAATGTATCTTAAAGAGATGATGTAATCTATTTTATGATGTATATTCTTTCAGCCTTTCATACCTTGTGACATGTATAGTGGATGATTGTGCATTCTGATTATTGCCAAGTGGCATTCAGGACAAATATATATTATTTAAATGGATTTGAACTTGTAGTTAATCTTTAATGTGGATGTGTTGTAAAACGGATTTAGTATTATTTAAATTTAAATGTGATTCAATGTCTTGGGATCCTTAAAGAATGTAATCTATTTATGTGTTGCTTATGTATGAATGTATGTCATTGCTTCCATTGTTTTATAATTGTTTTTTTATGTTATCTTTAAAAAAAAATGTTTGGCAAAACTTAGTAAAACTTTAGGGTAGTGCTTTTGGATCCCTTGGTCAGGCATTACATCTAGTATCATAGCCCAAGTTTCTACATTGGGAGCTTTAGGTATATTGAAATGCCACTAATTGTTAACTAGTTGAACTAAAACAAAACTTAAATTGTTATGTATATCTATTAAAAACTAAAAACTTGAACTAGTTGAACTAAAATAGAACTTAAACTATTATTTGTATATTCTCAAACTTAAACACTTGAACTTCAAAACTAAAATATACCTAAACCTAAAATAGGAAAAACTGAGAATTGATTTTGTAGTGTTTTCAAAACATGTGTCTTTTATGTATGCCTTATAGTAGTATATTTCATGGTTATTATAGCATCTTATTATCTTGGATATTATTGTAGGATGGTATCTGGAATGAGATCTTCAGTTAGAGGTCATAGCTTAGGCTGTGGTAGAGGCCGTGGATGAGGTAGAAACATCAGTGTACATGAGTCTGTCCATGAAGACCCTAATTAGGAAGAGAATAGGGAAGAGCATGTCAGTGAGCATCAAGAAGAGAACCATAGATAGCAACAAACCAACTCAAAGGAGGTTGACCTAAGGAAAATAATGAAGACCGTTATGGATCACCTACCTCCTCTTTAGGGTGTTGGTCAAGATGGAGCACACTAGACAGGGAATGAGAAGAGACCTAGGTCTAGGAGCCCTTGGAGGGACTAATAGAGATCAGTTGTAGCTACTTAGATGAAGGATCTTCATAGGTCCAAGGTCAAACCCTTCAATGGGTTGGGTTTAGGTTATGTGGTCGAGTAATGGCTTATTGCTCTAGACAAGATTTTTGATATATAGGACTTTGAATCTAATTTCAAATTGAGGATTGCTATCACCAACCTGGAACTCTTTGGAGCCACATGGTGGACTATAAAAGAGAAGAAACTAGGTATAAACATGAACAATGTCACATGGAAGTTATTTTTGGAGAACTTTTGTGAGCTATTCCTACCAGAGAAATGGAATCAATAGAGAGCAGATGAATTCCACAACCTGAGATAGTTCACTATGACTATAATAAAGTATGAGCATAAATTATATGAGCTCATGCCTTATGTGAGAATTAGTGATAACCTAGCATAGTTGGCACAACATTTCATCAAAGGTTTGAACAACTATCTAGTTGGGGGTGTTAAGGTATTTTAACCTAAAACCCTCAAAGATGTAGTAAATCAAGCCATACTTGTAGAGCAGAGTGTTAATCTAGGACATGGTGACTTTGTGGGAGCACCAACAACATTAGGATCCAAGGGTAACCACAACTCAGGTGGGAGCAGGAAACCCCCTTTTCCTAAGGGAAATTAGAACCAATGGCAACCTTAGCAACAACAAAAATAGAAGGGATCATACCCTCTGGCACAGAGTGGTGTTAGTGGTTCCAATGGTAGGAACTATCGTAAAACTCAACACAACAGGCAAAATCAGAACACTCAGCCTGTGCAAAGAAACCAATCTTTTTCTAGTACGGAGGGGATCTAGTAGAGGCATAAGATATTATTCTTATGGATAGTTTGGACACATTGTAGCCCACTACCCACAATGTACATCTCACTATTTAGATTCTAGCCTAGCTACATATGAGCCCATAGTTAGAGATGTAGGTAGAGCTCATAGAGTATTTGTGGTGATGGATCACCATCAAGCAGATCATCAAGGGACCATGGTGGAGACTATGGGAGCTATCTGAGTTACACCTCTCTCCATCTTGTTTGATTTAGGTACTACAAACTCTTTTACTTCACCATCTTTAGTTGCCAAATGTAAGTTGGAGGTAGTAAAGTAGGATTTGGGTTGGCAAGTGGAACTAGCCTCAGGCACTAGGTTTTTCATAGACTTTACAGTGAAGTAGTGTGAACTAAGCCTAGGAGGGTTTGTGACATCAATTGACCTTTGGGTCATTCCTCTTGGCTCTTATGATGTGGTCTTAGGTATGGATTGGTTGATCTCATAAAGCTAGTATAGATTTAAGAAAGAAGACCATTTTGTGTAAGGATGATTAAGGGAAGGACTCGGAGATTGTGGGTAGCTAGACACCTATATCTCTATAGATAATATCCTTTATGAAATTAAAGTGGAGCTTTTGTAAGGGATGTTAGGTGTTTTCCATTATGGTAAGCAAGCTAGAAGAAGAAGACCCTGTAGGAAAGACTTTAGACAACCCTATTCTATAGGAATATGCGGACGTCTTTCCTAGAAAGATTTTGGGTATGCCTCCAAAGAGGGATATTGATTTCAACATTGATCTTATTCCAGGAGTGAAGCCTATTTCTAGAGCTCCTTATCATATGACCACTTAGGAATTGAGTGAGTTGCACCTACAGCTTGAGGACTTTTTGGCCAAGGGTAGTATCTAACCAAGTGTATCTCCATGGAGAGCACTAGTGCTCTTTGTGAAGAAGAAGGATGGTCTGTTGCACTTGTGTATTGATTATAGACAGCTAAATAAGGTGATGATAAAGAAAAAGTATCCTTTACCAAGGATTGACAATTTATTTGATCAAATCAAGGGAGCCACAATGTTCTCCAAAATTGATCTAAAGTCAAGATACCACCAACTTCGCATTCAAGATGTTGACATTCATAAGACCACCTTTTGAACTCACTATGGGCACTACAAGTTCACAGTAGTTCCTTTTGGGTTGATGAACACTCCATCAGTTTTCATGTGTCTAATGAATGGAGTGTTTCATTCCTATCTTGATCAATTTGTACTTATTTTCTTAGATTATTTTTTGATATTTTCTAGATCCTAGAAGGAGCATGAGGAACATCTGCATTTGGTTTTGTAGTGCTTGAGAGATAATCAACTTTATTCCAGCTTAGTGAAGTGTGATTTTTTTCAATTAGAGATACAGTATTTAGGGCATATCATATCAGGTGATGGTATCTCTGTAGACCCTACAAAGATTCAGACAATGGTATATTGGCCTACACCCACTACTATGTCAGAAATTCATAGCTTCATGGGTATAGTTGGTTATTATCATAGGTTCATCAAGAACTTTTCCAGAGTAGCACATCCTATCACTTCCCTTCAAAGGAAAGGAATGATTTTTATATGGATGAAGAAATTCAAGAAACCATTTCAAAAGCCCAAGGATCTTTTGACCAGTGCACCAATATTATCAGTACTTGATCTAGCAGGTGACTTCATGGTGTGTGCAGATGCTTCCCTAGAGGGGATTGGAGCAATATTGATGTAGGATGATGGGTGATTTCTTATGAATCATGCAAACTCAAGGATCATTATTTGAATCACCCTATGCATGATCTTGATTTAGCTATGGTAGTTCATGCCCTACTAAGATGGAGACACTTCTTGCTGGGACACAGATTTAAACTTCATAGTGATCATCACAGTCTACAATACATATTCACGCAACCTAATCTGGATGCTAGGCAAAGGCATTGGATGGAGTTTTGTTGTTAGTATGACTTCGAGGTGAAGTATATTTAGGGAAAGGAGAACATAGTAGCTAACACTTTGAGTCATAGGAGACATGTGACACTATCTTTGACTCTTAGTGTGGATTTGAGTTGTATACTTCAGGCACTTCCTAAAAATACTTGGTATCAGGAGGTGAGCAAGGAGATAGATTTAGGAAAACCATTGGAGGGTAGGTTTTTAGGTTATTTTTAGAGTCAAATGGCCTTTTGCAATATTCAGGAAGGACCTATGTACCACTATTGGATGAGCTTTGTACATTAATTATATTAGAGGCTCATCGTGCACCTTACTCGACACATCTAGGTGTCAAGAAGATGCATGTAGATTTGAGACATCTATACTATTAGACAAGGATGAAGCATGATATTACTAATTTTGTGGCTAGGTGTCTTGAGTGCCAGAGAGTCAAGGTAGAGCACCAACATCTAGTAGGACTTTTACAGTCTAATCTCATTCCTTCATGGAAATGGGATATCAGAGGATTTCCTATGACTTCTCATCAACATGACACTATCATGTTCACCATTGATTAGTTGACTAAAATGGCACACTTTTCACTGATGAGGTCATCCTACACAACAACTTCAGTAGCTAATGTCTTCATGCATGATATCATGAGATTGCATGGTATTCCCCGAAAGATCATTTCAAATAGGGATCCTTTATTCACATCCACATTTTGGACATCATTACAACATGGTCTTGGAGCATAGTTGAACTTTAGCTTAGCTTATCACCCATAACAGATGGTCTTACTAAGAGATTGAATCAAGTTCTAGAGGATATGTTGAGGATGTATGTGATGGACAGATGGACTCTTTGGGAGGATTATCTATACCTAGTGGAGTTTGCTTATAATAATGGGTATCACAATTCTATTGCAATGGCACCTTTTCAGGCCTTGTCTATTCATCCTTGTCGTACACCTTTGAGTTGGGGTAGTCTTGACAATCACATCCTGTTGGGCCTTGAGATGCTTCGAGATATGGAGCAACAAGTAGTGTGTATCCATGAGCACGTGTCTACAGCACAGGATAGATAGAGGAAGTATGCCAATGCTCATAGGACAAATAAGCATTTTGCAGTGGGTGAGAAAGTTTTCTTGAGAGTGCATTTGTGCAAGAGTCTGATCCATTATGGAAAGGGTTCAAAGCTAGCACCTCGCTTTGTGGGACCATTTGAGATTCTTAAGAGGATAGGTCCAATTGCCTATCATCTTACATTATCGCCCAGCCTAGCTTGTGTTCATGATGTTTTTAATGTTTCTGTACTTAAACAATATATTCCCGATATGATACATGTTCTTGGTTGGAATGCATTACAAGTAGAGGATGGGCATCTAGCTTTGGAGCTGGTTCATATTCTATAGTAGCGAGATTTGACCCTTAGGGGTCAAACCATAAAGTAGGTAAGGGTCCAATGGGACCCTACTAATGAGTCATCAACTACATGGGAGGATGCATCTAGTTTATGGGATTTATACCCCTACTTTTTTATAGGCTTCCAAGAGTAAGCCTAAGTCTAGGGGGGTGGATGTAGTGTCTACCCCTAGTTTACTTTTTAGTTATTATTATCAAACTCTTTTAAGCCAGCTTTATGTTTATGCTTGATGATTACTGACACTATTTTCCAGATTATCAGATATTGTTCCATACTCAGTTGACTATATGATGAGATTATTTTGGTACTAGTTATTTCATGTATGCATGGCTATACTTTGATGATGATTGTTTATAGTGATTCTAGTTATTTAATGATGTTAGTTAGATGTATTATTTATATGTGTTTTCTATGGATACTTACCCCATACTTGCATGTGTATGGTGTACATGTATGTTTTCTTTATGTTTGAGGTTTCTAATGTTGTTAAGGAAGGGAGTTGTAGTCACTTGCTAGTCAGGATCTACACGATGCACCACTTCCTGCCATTAGTTGTTTAGTTTAGAATATATGTGTTTGTACATGTGTGAATTTT
This sequence comes from Cupressus sempervirens, assembly GCA_028749045.1. NCBI lineage: Eukaryota > Viridiplantae > Streptophyta > Pinopsida > Cupressales > Cupressaceae > Cupressus > Cupressus sempervirens. Next base: position 128,347,397 of record CM053786.1, on the reverse strand, counting down.
ATGCAGATTATAGGTACAGGGTATTAACTTCCCAGAATTGCCTGGATGAGTGTACCCTATCGCAATATCTCAATGGTAAGAGAGGAGAAATAAATTCTTGAGTCCAAATCCTAACCTAAAACCAATTGTCCTAGAAATTAGGACAAGTATCTGAGATGATTACCCTACTAAATTCGTCATATGACATAAATTCATGATTATAACCCTTGAGTTTGATCTTGTATGTTGTATTTTATGATGGATTTTCATAGTTCGTCTTGTGGGTCTATGGTGATTTTTCTATTAATTAAATCAAATTAAAAGAATATTTAAATGATTTAATTTAATGGAAAATTATTAAGATAACTTCAATATTTAATTATATTTAATTAATTAAGAAATTAATTAACTAAAAGAATTAAATTTAAAGATAAAATTATAGTGCTGATTTTAGAGCATAATAATACTTATTTAATTTAATAATAATATATTTAGGAGATATTTTTAAATAAATCCTAAATATTATTATTACTTAAGTTAATAAATATTTTTATCAAAAAATAATTTGAAAATTGATTAAAGAGAGAAAAAATAATAATTTAATAAAGATATTTTAAATTGCAAAAAGTGTGCATGAATATTCAAAAAGTAATAAAATATTAAAAAGAATTGTGATCAATGAGTTCCCTCACGTGATTGCACAATTTAGTGCTCAATTTTAGGGGACAACTCTTTATCAGAGATGGGGAATTCATTTCGTAGGGACGAGGATTTTGAAGGAGGGATTTTCAGAAAGAAGGGTTTCAAAAGAAAGAGGATTGCTCACATTCTTCGTGCGATTGCATATTAGCATCAGATTTAGGTAAAATCTTGTGGTTTATTCGTACAGTGATTTATGTTCTTCAAATTTCTTGTCTTCATCGTGTCTATTAAATTTATTTTCATAGTTTTATTTAAGATGAATCTTTTCGTTGTGAATTTTATTGATATTCGTATTGAATTTATCTATATATGAGAATTGAGAAATTAGAAACCCTTATTCTATAAATTAAATAGTTGAATATTTTAATCAAAAAGGGTTTTGGGAAGAAATTAAATTGTTAGAATGTAAAAAATCAATTAGTTTATTGAATTTTCCGTATTAGAGTATTGTTAGAATTTTTATAATATATATATAAACAATTATATTGGGGGCCTATTTTGCTTTTTATTAAACAAAATTTATTGAAATATATATATATATATATATATATAATAATTTTTTTTAAAAAAATTGATTGGGGGTGGAGCCACCAAATCCCCAACCCCCACCACAACCCCACGAGGGCAGCGAGAGGGCTGCTAACAGCCATTAAAGGCTACATGGTAGACCCTCCTGCCATGACAGCAAAAGTACTGTTGTGGCAGTATCACGACAACAAAGCTGTTGCAATAACAATTAGCCAATGGGCTTTAAAATGATCGCACAATAATATTTTTTTTAGTTTTTTTTTTAATTTTATTTTATTATATTAAAAAAATTAATAATTTTGTATTAAAATATTAATTTTTAATAAATGTTAGTTATTAAAAACATTATAAATAGTTTTTGATTAATTATTAATTATTAATTTATTAATATAGTTTCTTCATTGTTAATTATTAATTGAAATTAATTATATTAATTAATGATAAATATTATTTAATAATGCTTAAACTTATTTATTGTTATTATTATTTAATGATTTTGATGATTACTAAATTGTAATTATTTTATTTAATGATTGATAATTATTTTTTTAATAATTTAATAAATAATTTTTCAGTCATTTTATGACATTTAATTTTGATCTTTGTATTTTTGCAAGTTAAGGGTAATTGTGCGATTTGTTTTAAAATGGGAAATGGGTCAAGTTGCAAAAGAAAAATAGTAAACTTTATCAAACCAAAAACGTACAATGAAATGGAAACTTAAACATTACTATAAACTCAAATTGTGTGTTTTCAAAATCAAACAAAACTATGAAACTACACTGTTAAATGTATGTTGTCTTATGTTTTCGGTTTGGGGTTGACTTAGAGTGTTGACCAGTTCTAGGATGTTTACCAAAGGCCAGAAAGTATTGTTTTGGTGATTACATATGATGTTATGATTTGGTTTATGTATACTTTCTTGGATTGGTCTTGTTAGGATGATTGTATTAGTGATGTTTGTATTTTGACCAAAGTGATTTCAGTACTTGTTAGTTGCTTGTTTAGAGAACTGATGTATGGTTTTTGGTCTTTTGAGATCTTTTTGTTGTGTTGAGTTTAGAGTAGGTTATTTGTATTTTAAGTTGGGAAGTGGCTTGCAATGGAGGTCGAGGCCCTAAAGAGGTTGATGGGTAACCCATTGTAGGTTGTTTTAATAAGTAAAAACACTACACTAAATGAGAGTAAAATGAACTTATAAGAGTCTTTGTCTTTTCTCACCCATGCCTCGAGTGCTAGTACAGACTAGGATGGGAGTAGAGAGGATGCTTGGTTGTGACCATGCATCGTTAGTACGCCTTATTAGTATGAAAGGACACTAGTGCCACATAGAATCACTAGGGAGCCTAAGGATTAAAAGACTAGCCAGGTAACCTTAGAGTTGGCTCGTGCGATGACACTTTTCCACTCACATTATAGATTCTTTACATTCTTGTAGCCTTTGGGTTTAGATGTTGTTTTATCTTGGTACCTTTGAGTTAGATTTCTTTTAGGTTTTGCTTGACTTAGTTGTTGGATTTGACTTTTTGAGTTTGTTATCATGTTTGGGACTTGAGATTATCTCCTCAGCATGGTGGGAGTGGACCTTTTTGGGTTACTATGAGGGTGGGTGGTAGTGCTTTTTACTTTTACCATTGAGATCCATCAATTGATGTCATGGCTAGAGTTCCTTATTTTTCATTTTCGTTCATTATATCTTTGTGTATTATGATGGATGGTTATATTTATTGTATTGTATTTTAATTTCATGGATCTTAAAGAGATGATGTAATATATTTTATGATGTATATTCTTTCAGCCTTTCACAACTTGTGACATATACAGTAGATGATTGTGTATTCTGATTATTGCCAAGCGGCATTCGAGACAAATGTATATTATTTAAATGGATTTGAACTTGTAGTTAATCTTTAATGTGGATGTGTTATATATTGGATTTAGTATTATTTAAATTTAAATGTAATTCAACGTCTTGGGATCCTTAAGGAATGTAATTTATTTATGTGTTGCTTATGTATGAATGTATGTTATTGATTTCGCTATTTTATAATTGTTGTTATATGTTATCTTTTGAAAAAAAATGTTTGGCAAACTTAGTAAAAATTTAGGGTAGTCCTTTTGGATCCCTTGGCAGAGTGTGGCATGTTTTATCATCTTCCTTTTCCTTTTGTTCTCAAAATTATAAACCAAATCAAGGTCTCATCAGTAGGGGTATCTAACCACATTAAGTTGAGATTAGATTCAATCTTTCTACACAAGCGATTTCATCACTTAATATCAATTTTTTGGGGTAGGTGCTTAATCTAAGCAGGAAAATATCACTTTCATTGTATCACATCAGTATAATAATCTCTAAGCAATCAAAATCAATTCTAATGTTCAGTTTTACTGCTTTACATTGTTGCCCATTTTTTAGTTCATCTCATTTATCTTTTGGTTGTAGTCAAGTCAATGTGTCAACATTTTGGTCTATGTCTAGAGTTCCCCTAGGATGATCTCTCTTCTCATCAACCCCTTTCAAGCTAACCTATGCGGGAATTCATGTGAATACTTCACTAGTCAACGGCTAGGTGATTTAGGGTTTGGTCAGTTAGTTATAAGCATTTCATTGATAAGAAGAAGGTCTATGAATTCCAATGATTCATCATCTAAATATTCAAAAGAATTCTGAGTGCCAAGATCTACAACGGTTTGCATTTCAATGGAAGATATCATAGGTAATTGAGCTTAGAATATAGGGAAACTAGATGTTTCAGTAGAAAACCAAGTTAAAATCCTTAGATATATTGAAATATAAAGGCGAGAAAACATGCATCATTGATCTATCACATGAACGGTCCATGTGTGATCTTAATAGCTACATAGCTGGTTGGAAAAGTCAATCAACAAAAGGAATGCATGTCAATGATTTGTTGAAAATTCATGCCCTTAACTATTATAAGTTGTGATGATGTGAGGGATAACCATCACAGTTAGATCAAAAGTTTGGAACATCGCAAGCAATTAAAGGTAACCATGAGTTAAGGCAGCGAAGCTACGAAAGCTAAAGATTGCATCATCACAGGTGGTTAAAGTTAACTTGAGGTTAGTGTTGTAACTAAGTGAAAGCATGCATTCACGGCTTTGTAAGGTTAAGAGATGAGTCAAGGTTTTAGGTTGCGAGGTTGTGATGGATGGTAGTAGTAAATTTCACATGGTTATTGCATCATCACATGGTTTTAGTGGAAATTAAATTCTTAGGTCACGAAGCTGCAAAACAAGATAACAACCTTCTATGCAGCCATCGCAACGTCACAGATGTTAAGGCTAACTTTAAAATTTGGATTGTGAAGCTATGAAAGGTGATCTAGGTAGTTAAGTGTGAAGTGATAGAAACATCATATGTAGTAATATAGTTAAAGGGATTTTAAGTGGTAAAGCTGTGAAAAGTAACCCAAGGCATTCAAATTTTGAACCATTGCACCATCGCAAAAGTTTAGCCATGAGTTAAAAATTAAGATTGCAAAATTATGAGATAAAATAATAGCCAATGATCACATCATCGTAGATAGTAAAGCATTCAAGACATTTCAAGTTGTGAAACGATGATAAAGAGGAAAAAATGACAAAAGTTAACAAATCACACTGTTGTACGATTAAGCCATAAGAAAAGATTATGAGTTGCAAAACTGCAAAGAGTACATGATAGTTAAGATTAAGGCTATCGCATCTTTGCAAACAATTAAGGTCAACCTTGAGTTAAGACAATTAAGCAGCCAAGGCCTATCATCGCATCATCGCAAGTAGTTAAAGGTGACCTGAGGTTAAGGTGATGAAACAGTGAAATGCTTTGATTGCGGGTTTGCATAATTAAGAAATGAGTTAAGAATTCAAGTTGCAAGTTTGTGATGAAGGGAAATCGTTATATTCAAACAGTTATCACAAGGTCACAGGCTAGAAGGCATTCAAAACATTTCAAGTTGTGAAGTGGCGATAAAGAGCCAAAATAGTTCAAATTAACAGATCACATCATCACACGAGTTAAAAGTATTGTATGATGGACAATTGTGAAGAATTGTGAAGCATATGAACTTATGGTTTTTATGTATATGTTATATATTTGTGTGTGTCTGTGTGTCTGTGTGCTCTATCTCCCACTCAATAACTACTACTAAAAAATCTCCATTATAGGATGATGATATTAAATACATATTTATGGATGCTTTAATTGTTATCTTTAAAGTCGTCTTATTTCATGTTCATTCATTTTTAGATTTAAATACTACTTTATGTAAGTGTGAATACTAATAGCACTTCCTCTATTTTCTTATAAGAAAAAGTATTTTTCTACTCGTGCCATAAGAAAGATTGTAGAGGGTTTATATGTTATCTTTAAAAGCTATTTTCATTCTTCTTCATTCATTTTTAGAGTCATAACATACTTTATGTAAGTGTGAATACTTATGACACTCCTTTCTTTTTTCATGAGTAAAGCTATACTTGACAAAGTTCAGAATTATCACAATACAATTTTAAATACATGACTATCAAACTTATAAACAAAATAATAAACATCTTTTAACCATCAAAATTAATTAAGTATATATAATTTTTATTAGTTTCAAGTTTTACTTTTTATTTTAAAATTTATTTCCACTCTTAATTTAATTAATTAATAATTATCATACATATCTAAATTTGGTAAAGATTTATAAATGATTAGAACAAACTCAGTTTTTAAATATCAAAATAAACAATATCATTAGTTTAGTATGCTCTAGATGTCTTTTAGTGAGGATGTTAGCAATTAACAAATGGAGGATATTATTGGGCACCTTTTGTTTTTCCCTTGCCACTCAAGGATATTAATTCGCATATGACAAGTGAATAATCTTCATGTGATGGGAATGTATTAATTTAAGTATGTGCTTACATAAAAAAAAAATTATAGACGAGTTTAGAGTTTTAAAGTCACTTCACGTTAGAGTTTGGTAAGCCAAATGCATTTTATTTAATTAATTGATTAATATTAAAGGGGCCACTCCTTCCCTTTTGTATACTTTTATATTGATGCCAAAAAAATTGTTTGTTAAAAACACATATATATATATTGATGCCCAAAATAATTGTTTGTTAAAATACATTACTTATAGTTAACATTCATCAATCAACTTCGAAAGAAAATTAAAGGAAATATTTAATCGAGGCGTGCTCTTGCTTTTTAATATAGGTAATGAGGGACTATATGAAAAACCACGACACAAACGCATTGATTAAGAAAGCTCACCTAATATAGTTAGTGAATTTGGTGCTCTTGAAATAGACATCAACATTATCAAGTAAAGTCAATGGCGAAATATGATAGCAATGTTTAATATAAAAATATAAAAATAATTTTATTCACGAGTTAATTGAGTTATTTAACTCCATATTATAGAATAATAATTTTCTACTAGTGAGGTGCCATGTGGAGTCATGATTGTATCTATTTACAACTTTGTAATTTATTATTTGTTATGAAATTTTGTTGTTTTAATTGAATGTTATAAGTAGTTGACAAGCTTTTCCATGTGGAGAAATGGTCTATTAGAGAACTGTCTATGTGGGAAAAAATTTCAAATCAGACATTTTTTCAATGCTCTTTGTCAAGGTAGGTTGCATTGTGAATCATTTATTGTTGTGTATTCTTTCTTGCGGCCACATTTAAGAAACAACACAGCTATTCCCCATCCCCCAAAAAAAAAAATGCTACAACCACTATTTAGTTGGTAGCTAAACTACATCCTCCATGTACTAAATTGAACTATGGCCTCTAAAGCTTTGTATGACTCTACCAATTTTTCCTATTCTTAATACACCAAAGATTATTGTGCTATTGATTTGCAAGTCACCATTTGAGAAAAACTATTAGGACTCCTTCCTATAATCATATATACCAATTTGTTTCTTTGCTCATCTAATTTGTAGTCGATAGTCAAATGAAGTGATTTTTACTTTCTCTCCCTTCGTTGATTCTGTGCATGCATCTCCTAAAACCCCTTATAATGATTATTATTTAAAAAGCTAAGACCCTAGACAAATGGACTTGAGATAATATTTTGGCGTACCTAGTTATGTGGTATCTACAGTTGGCCCTTTCAATTCACACCCATTCTAATGCTATTCATTTTATCACTTTCATCTTTAGTGCATATTTTGAACTTACATTGAGTCACCCATGATTCTAGATTTTGAAGTTTTGTAGGTAGTAAATAAATTTTGAGCTTTGGTTATCCTCGATCTATTACAATATGCCCACATAATCAAACTTAAATTAGTTGTTCTTATTGATAGAAATAAGTGAGAACACAATAGGGGGGATGTTGCAATAACCACCAACATTCTCCTTCAGGATTCGTGGCATGGCTTAACTGCCTCTTGTGTTCTATAAGTCTAGTGGTTCTATTGGGCATTGACAGGTCGATCTTTTGGTGCAACAACAATTGTAGCTTGTAACAAGTGGTATCAAAGCTTGGTCATAGGTTTGAATCTCCTCAACTAATGCTAGGGGGGGGGGGGGGGATTTTAGGACTAACCACCAATGTTCCCCTTCGAGATTCGTGACATGGCTTAACCGCCTCCTATGTTCTATAAGTCTAGTGGTTGTATCAGGCATTGACAAGTTGATCTTTTGGTGCAATAGCAACTCTAGCTTGTAATAGGGGAGGGGATGTGAATCAATTGTGACCAAAACTTCAAACCACTTACGAAAATTTAATCATAAAATTTAAATATAATAAATGAAGTAAGCATAAATCTACAACATGTATTGTCTCCCATGTTTGCATTATGTCTACATGATTATTTTGATCGGTGATATACTCGTGTTTGTTATATGTGATTATCTACATGATGAGATGCATTGATGACATTATTTTGGTTGTCAATATCTTGGTTGTGATAGATGGATAGATTATGTTATTGTTTTAATTTGATCATATATGCACGATGATGCTAGTGATGTGAGATGATGCTTTATGATGATATCTAGTTTGTTTTGTATTCAAGACTATTAATTTATCAATATCAATGTTATTAGACTACTTGATTTATTGTGTCTTTACGTTCTAGATATATCAGTTAATTGCCTTCAATGATTTATGTTCAAAATAATGTAAAATGACTTAATTAAATATTTTAGTTAAAATGCAATATTAATGTAATGATATCATGTGTACAACCTTCATAATTACAATACAATTTTCCCTTTGTATCTATATGAAGTGAGATGGATTTGTAATCTATCATTTGTGAAATATACACAATGTACTACTTTCCTTCATTATTGATTATCATATATTATATGCTATTTGGCTATTTGTACATTGAGCATCTACACTTGATGTTTCCTTGCTTTTGTGAATGGGTAGGTCAAACACATTATGTCTAAGCTACAAGATCTAAGTCCCTAGTAGTGGCACATGAGATAGTAGCTTTGAGCTTACATATGGATTCATTTACATCCCTAAATGGACAACGTATCATATTATTAGATAATTCCCTCTAGTATCTATTGGTAAATTCGGATTCACATTACACATTTTGTTAGACCCGTGAGCATGTATGTCCATATAGAGCTTCATAGTTTTTGCAAAAGATTTTGAAATTAAAATATTAATTTTAATGTATTTCAAGGATTTCTAATATTTGATTCTTTTGTCAACTAATTTTCCATAGTTGGATTCCAAAAAAGTAGGATCAATTTATCTATTTTGGAAAAGGCCACTCCAATTATTTAATTATCTAAATAATATAATTCATAAATAACTTTTGGAAAACTAGTTATAATGTTGGAAAAGCATGAGTTTTCTCTCAAATCTTACTTTTTTATGAGAAATTGTCAATTTTCTCCCACGCACTCTTGGAGAAGATTGTTATTTTGTTTGTTGTATTTGATTTGGATGTCAAATCTTTGGGAGTCGGAGAGGCCTTTTGGTTTCCTATCAAGATTCCTCAACTTTGTCAAAGATTTCATCTCATTTGGTGGATAAATTATTTTCTTCCTCACATTTTGTGTTCATTCATGAGAGGTAGAGCTTTTTAGATCTCCCATTTTACTTCATTATTTCAAGTGAAATTAATAGAAATAGATTTGTGGATTGAGAATTAGAATTTGCATACACTTTTGCTTGATTTCATCACTTTATTAGATGGGTGGTGTAGAGAACCTAAAAGTTCCATAGGGCATCAAATACAAAAATGATAAGTTTTGAGTCCTTCTGGTGTAATAAGCTTTCTTGAGACCTAAAATGATGTAATAAGGCTATTGAAATCAATTTGATGTAATAGTTAGGTTGTTAGGTCCAAAAACGTGGATATTATGTCTTATAAAGAGAAATTCATAAGTTGAGAATTATAGGAGGATCGGAAGATGAAGAGGATAAGATAGCAAGGTATTTAAAAAGGATTAGATACAATTTGTATGATGAGGTTCAGTTGAGTGTCCTCAAAATAGTTGGAGAATGTTTTCAATTGTAAAGAGAAGTAAGTGAGGAAGAAAGAGAGAAAAGGAGGAGGTGGTAGAGGTAATACAAATAGAGGAAGAGGATCTAGATTAGAAAGTGAAGGCCTAGAGTCAAGAAGTAATGACGAGGGGAAGGAATTCATTTCTAGGATGATAGAAAGGTGGAGGTAGGTTTGGATCAGGAAGAGGAATGTTGGTATCCATAGGTAGGTCCTACACATGAGATGAGGTAGGGAACATACCATTCAAGTTTCCTAAAAGGAATGCAAGTTATGAGAGGAAGACTAAAAAGAGGGTGCAACTAGTAAAAGAAGAAGAGGAAGAAAGTATTGGAAGGGTGTATCTAGAGGTGGGGAAAAGAGTTATTTTTTAGAGGATGTCATTGGATACACCAAATATTTCTATTTTTAGAACCAATTTTATGAGTGGAGGAAATGTGTGCAAGATGGAGACATATTTGGGTCACATGACAACGTAATCTCACAAGAAATGGTGGACAACTTGTAGTTATGAAGAAGATGCAATATCCACAACCCTACAAGCCTTCATGGGTAAGTAGAAATTATTTTCTTTTGGTTCAATAAAATGTGTGGGTTGAGTTTTCATTTGGTGAATATTGTGACAAGGTTTTTTTGTGACATTATTCCTATGGATTATTGCCACATTAAACTAGGAAGGCCTTAGAAGTACTATTAGAATGATAGAATAATTGAGAGGGGGGGGGGGATCAATCATTCTCAGGTATGATGTACCAATTCAACTTTTAACAACTTCAAATAACTTATATGAACTCATAAAACCACTCGGCCAATATAAAAAATCATTAGCATTTTAACTTATTCATTCATCACTTAACTCTTTATTCTATATATGTCAACTAACCAAAAAATAGTAAATAACATGCATCACACATATAATATTCACACATTTATGACATTAGGATTTAACATAGAAACCCAATTTGGGAAAAACCACCAAGTAACATGCTACCACTTTTCACTCTTTTGAATTGAGCTTAGTTAAGAGCCAACCCTATTAAAGTTTATAAAACATATTGTTAGGTGTGATGATGTTAAAATATTTGATCACACTATTAGGAGTTGCCTAGTTATAGATCTTTATATCATTCCATTAGAATATCACCTTGATTAAAAGATTTACAAATGACCATTAGGTCAACCTTGATTAAAGGATTTTACTATCACAATGGTTAGAAAGTAACAGCTAGGTTTGATCTATCAAGATACAACTCACTTTAAAAATTTATATCTCCATTCATCTCATTTTTTGGTTCATTAACTGGACTTCATTATAATCTCCATCTCTGATCTTCTTAGCAACCCTTCAAGAAATCACACTTCTTCAATCTTATTAGTTTTCCTTTTCTACTCTATTCTTTGTAGGTTCTCCACAAAATCGCCAATCAACAATGAACCAAGCTTACAAAACATCCCTTGTGCCTCTTTAAATATTTAGCTTTGATCTTTTACCACTTATACATCACCATAGATCTTAGGTTTTGATCTACTTCATTGAATCTATCAATCATTTTGTCCTTCTACACCTGTCTTAATACTTCTAAAAACTTCTCTTTAAATACTTTCCTTTGATCGCATAAAAAAATAAATTTGTGCATTAAATACACCATCTCATCAATCCTTATCTTCCATATATTTTGACCAATCCAAAGATTCAACTATGTTGATTTCAAAACTCAAATTTTTCACAAACTGTAATTTTGCTAACATTCAGTCAACACTGTGTAGCTTGGTCTCTATTGTTCTTGTATATGAGCAATGTTAGTATGCTAATAGAAACCAAATTTAAATAAAGCTTCTACAAACTAAACAAAATTCATAAACTTCAAGATAGACTAAGATGAGCTCTCAATTGAAAATATGAGCCATTAATGGGCTCTCTCAATGAGAAGCTCTCTTGTTGAGTAGCTTTGTCTAAAAAGATAGGATGTATGCTCAATATGCTTCCAAAGGCTTCAATGGATGATTGTGGATTTTTGGTGTGGATAGATGGCTTTAGTATGGATTTGGCTCTCAAAATAGCATTATAACTTTACTTCATGGATTGTGTTATTTTGTAAAGGGGAAGGATCCAATTTATAGGCAAGAGGCTTGAGGGATTGAAGGCTAAGATGCAAGGATGGGAAAAAGCTCATGGAAGGCTCAGATTGCATGAGAGGAGAGCACATGGATTGTGCTTCCTTATAGCCAATCAAGGAGTGACACATGTCACATGGTGAGAGGATGGAGGAAAGGGCAAGGATGAGTCAACAAAGGAGGCTCAAGAGATAAAATCTTCATAAAGACCCTCATAATGACTTGTAAGAGCAATAAAAGGGCTTGTAAGAGTCATTTATGACCTAGTGGACTTCATAAAGTTTTATGGTTGAGATATTTTGAGGGTGATGAGAGCAATTTCGACTTGGGCTTGATTAGGAAGGTTCTAAGCTTGCTTAGGCTTGTGCAAATGATTAGAGGATGGATTAGGATGGTTTAGGATTAGCTTAAGGATAGGCAAGTGGATGGCATTTAATGAGGGTGGGTGAAGGAAGAGATATTTGTTAACTTTGGCTTGGGTTAGTAAGTTTTAACCCATGTTTAGGGAATGTGACAAGGTTAGGAGGGGATTAGGATTAGGTTTAAAGACATCTTCTAGAAGAGTCTAGATTTTGGATGAGGATAAAGACTTTCTAGAATAGTCTAGAATTTCCTAGGATGAGGATGAAGACTTTCTAGAAGAGTCTAGAACTTCTTAGGGTGAGGATAAATTAGATTTTTAGGAAATAAATAAAGTTTTATTTATTTCAAGGGTTTGGGTTGAGGATATATTTATTAAAACTTTTTTAATAAACATGAGGATTAATATTTAATTTTAATTAAATATTTTGAGTTGGGGTTAGGGGTAGGAAATGATGAGATTAGCCTTTAATCGAAATTAAAGAAGGATTAGAATATTTTGGAAGAGGTTATTGGTCATAAGGAAATTGGCCAAGTTTTTGAGCAAAAAATAAATTTTTTATTTATTTTAGGATTTTTGGTCAATTTATTAATTAAATAATTAATAAATAAGGAAATAATGTTTAAATAAGATTTAAACATTTTTGGGAGGGATTCCTTAATTAAATATTTTTAATTAAGATAAAGGGATTTAATGGCATAAAAATTAATTAATTAATTAAATAATTAATTAATTAATAAATGATGATGTCATCAGGACTTTTTCAGAAAATAAAAATACTTTATTTTCTAAAGGATTTTTAGGTGTCTACAGTTCTATCTTGCTCAACTTTCACTGGCTTGCTCAATCTTCATTACTCTCAGTTTCTACTACATTTTCTCCTTCACCTTTCTTGGTCATAACTATCATTCGAATGATACTATTTTCTTGACTAACTCATAAGTTCCTTAATCTTCTACTTCATTGACCTAGTAAAACAATCACTTAGTTAAGCTTGTATTTTACTCAACTTTTTGTCTTCTTCACTTCATATAAATATTAAACAACACATTATGTTGTTAGAGACTAATTGATCAAGTTCTCATTGTAACTCCAACACAATTGTTCCTCTTTACTCAACAACTACATTACTTCATCTAGTTATTGCTCTTTTCAAACCCTCTTTATCAATCAAATGATATGACACTCTACATTGTTAGAAAATGTCTTACCAGTAAAGTTTGATATCAATGAAAACATAAAAATTGTTCCAATTGCAGTTTCCAACAATCTCCCTCTTTGGAATTGATGACAACACCTCTAGTTACCATGCAAATGTAAAAGACTTTTTCATGATTTATCATTAACAACTCCCTCTATGATTTGATAAAGATCTTCATTAATATTCTTAGTTTCATTCTCATTCTCATCCATGCATTCTCTTAAGCTTTTCCCTTTATGATACCAACTGTAGATTCACCAATTTGACACCAATTGTATTAGCACTTGTAATGACTCCCTCTTAACATCTCTTTTGGTAACTTAGCATATTTTCCCTCTTATATCTACAGATATTAGATGGTAACTTCATTAATATTCCCCCTCTTTGACAACAATTCCAAAGAAATCATACATATCATCTTCTTGTCACTATTCTAACTAATCTTGAAATATCAATCCCTTTTTCATCTTTGACTTGACTCCTTGTAGTCTTATCTACTCATGCTTCTTGTAGATATTTTTATAACTTTAGAAAGCTCCTAAAGTGTGACCTCTTACATCAATGTGTAAGATATTATAATCATAAAAATTGATGCAATGTTGAATCTCTTCTCAATTTTCTTTAGATAGGTGAATGGACCCTAATTTACCTCGTAAATACTCAAAAGTATTTTTAGGCAATGCCTTTATGGATATATCAGCTATCAACTCCTTTTCTTTCACATACTCCAGTCCCACTTATTTTTCTTATACTAACTCTCTCAAGTAATGATACTTGATTGAAATGTGCTTCATCATTTTATGCATCACAAGATTCTTTGATATGTTTATAACACTTGTATTATCACAATATATCACAATAAGTTTAGTAATCTCTTCCTTCATAGCTTTCAACAATTGCTTGATCCACACAATATTAGAAAAATAAATTATTGCAACAACATACTCAACCTCTGATGTGGATTGAGAAATATGGTTTTGCTTCTTGCTTGTCCATGAAACTAGTCTTCTTCCTAGAAAGAAAGCTCCTCCACTTGTACTCTTTCTATCATCAATGTTTCCAGCCCAATAAACGTCTATGTTAATCTTTAGGTCAAACTTTATTCTTGTATCATAATCCATTGTGTTTTTTACATTTCATATATCTCAATATTATTTTCACAACCATCATGTAATTTTCTCTAGGATTAGCAGAAAATATAGCAACAATACCAATTGTTAATGCAATGTCAAGTTTGATATATACAACATATTGCAATATGTCAATCATTGACCTGCACAATGTTCGATTCACTTCAGCAAAATCATCATTCTTTGAAATTTTGTGACTAGTGACCATTAGGTGTTCTAATTGTTCTTGAGTCTTTAATTCTAAAGTTCTTCAATAGCTCCTTGATATAATTTTATTGTGTAATGTGTATACCTCTCTTCATCTGATAAACTTGCAAACCAACAAAAAACTTGAGATCTTCAAATATTGACATCTCAAATTCTTTCTTCATCTCATTAGAAAATGATTTGCACAAAAAATCATGTCCTCCAAATATGATATCATCAACAAATATTTCAGCTAGCAATATCTTTTTCTCATATTCACTTTTAAATTATAGATTTATATTATCATTAGTTCTTGCAAAATCAATTTTCACCAAATATGTGTATAACCTTTCATACCATGGTCTAGGGGCTTGCTTCAAACCATATAATATTTTCTCACTAAGATCAACAAATCCTTTACGTTGTTCAATATAGACTTATCTTCTAAGATTCCATTTAGAAATGTAGATTTGACATTTATTTAGTATACCTTAAAACCTTTGTAAGAAGCATATGCAAGAAAAGTTCTTACTCCATGCAACCTTGCAACTAGATAAAATGTCTCTTCATAGTCAATTCCTTCCTCTTTTACATATCCCTTACAAACTATACTTGCTTTGTTCCTTATGACTTTACCTTTCTCATTGAGTTTGTTTTTAAATACCCACTTTGTTCCAATCACATTCTTGTCCTTTGGTCTTGATACCAATTTTCATGTCTTGTTTTTTTTTATTTGATCCATTTCTTCATTCATTTCTTTAATTAAATATTCATTTTTCAAAGCATCTTTAACTAATTTAGGCTCAAATTCACATACTAAATGTGTATCATTCTTCAACTTACTTCTTGTCATAACTCCTAAATCTTTATCTACAATAATTTGATTACGTGTATGGTTCCTTCTTACATATTTTTCTAAGACATGTTCAGGTCTTCTTTCTTCTTCTTGTAATTTACTTGGTCTAGATTGATCATCTTCTTTAGGTATCTCTAGTTGCAACTCAACATGGTATGTTTGATGTTCATTTTCCTCTATCTAGACATTTGACTTCTTCTCTCTGTGACTCAGCTCCTACAACCTAATGCTTGATAGCATGTTGATGCTCAACAAATCTTTTCTACTGAACATCAAAAAATAGTTCCTTCATGTTGATGCTTGGTACCCTCTTCCTTTGGTTCAAGTAATGTACTTGGTCCTCCTTCATAGATGTAGACAAAGTTTCTATAATCTTCAGGCTCTTTCTTGCATTCTTCTTGATTCATTTCTACAAATTCATCAACTCTAACATTTTTACTTTCCATAATTTGGTTAGTGTTAGAATTCAAACACTTGTATACCTTACTTTTAGTGGAATATACTAGGAATGTACCTTCATAAATATTTGCATAAAGTTTTTCTTTCTTTGCACCTTTCAATATGTAACACTTGCTTCCAAAAACTTTGAAATAATTCACATTAGGTGCATAGCCATACCAAAGTTCAAAAGAGGTTCTATTTGTACCTTTCCAAACTTGAACTTAGTTCAGAGTATAGACTATAGAACTCACTGCTTCTCTCCAATACTTTTGTGAAAAAATATTTTCCATCATGAATGTCCTAGCATAGATAATGATCAATCTATTCCTTCTTTTAGGTATCACATTCTATGGCGGAGTCCTTGGTACACTCATTTTGTCTCTTGATTCCTTTGTCATTGTAGAATATGTTCAACTTATCTTATATGAATTCACCTCCTCTATTTGATCTTAAACACTTAAAACACTTTCCTCTTTCCTTCTCAACCCTAGATAAATACCACTTAAACATTTTAAAAGCATCAAATTTTTCTTTAAGAAACATAACTGTCATCATTCTAAACAAATCATCAACAAATAGAATAAAGTATTTTTCACCATAGTAACTTTGCACTCCAATAAGACCACATAAATCAATATGAACCAACTCCAAAATATAATCAGAACAATAGATCTTTGCTCTTGAAACTAGACTTTGTCATTTTTCCCATTTGACATTGTTTGCACATCATTTTATCAGGTTTTCTCAATCTTGGTAACCCTCTTACTCTTTTCATCTTACTAATGTTTACGAAATTATCAAAGTTCATATAACATAACCTCTTATATCATAATCAAATATCTTCAAGTTGTGCAAATAAACAAGTATCTTCAGATAGGTCTAGATAGAACAAGTTACCTCTTGTTTGATCTCCACTTCCGATTAGTTCACTAATAGTATCATATATATCCACCTTCTTATTTTGGAATTCAACTCAATAGCCTAAACTATTCAACTGTTTCATAGTCTACAATTTATATTTCAATCCAACAACCCAATATTCATTGCCACGTCTAATATTTTCATTCAATATAACTAATCCTTTAAGTTTCACATAACATGGTGCATTATTTCCAAACTTTACACTACTTCCATTATAATGTTCCAGCTTTTCAAACTTACTTGTAACACCAATCATATGATGTGAGCAACCACTATCAATTATCCATTTGTCATTCTTATTCACATGTGAGATTAATATAGTTTTCTCATCTTCATCAAATTCATCTTTCAATGAAACATAAACAACTTCTTCATCATTTTCATCGGAATCACTATCAAAACCATCTTCTTAGGAAATGTAACAAGATTTTGTACCTTTTCCTTTATAGTCTTTGTTACCCGAGTTCTCTTTGTTGTCTCTCCTTCCTTTTTATTTTTTATGTTTCCTTTCTTACTTCTCATCTTTGTCAGGACATCTTACAATAATATTACCAACTTTTTTATATGTAAAATAGATAATAGGGAGTTTTCCTTTGTATTTGCCTTTTCCTCTTGGTAGCCTTCATGTCAATAATGCTTCTAACTCATCAAGATCATCATATGATTCACTGTCACTATCCACATGCTTACTCTTCTTCTTTCTTTTAGATCCATCAAGGGTTAGTTGAGACCTGAAAGTGCATTCATTGTCACATCTGATCTTTTCATTCAATATAACTAATCCTTTAAGTTTCACATAACATGGTGCATTATTTCCAAACTTAACACTACTTCCATTATAATGTGTTCCAGCTTTTCAAACTTACTTGTAACACCAGTCATATGATGTGAGCAACCACTATCAATTATCCATCTATCATTCTTATTCACATGTGAGATCAATATAGTTTTCTCATCTTCATCAAATTCATCTTTCAATGCAACATAAACAACTTCTTCATTATTTTCATCAGAATCACTATCAAAATCATCTTCTTCTAAAATGTAACAAGATTTCTTACCTTTTCCTTTATAGTCTTTATTACCTTAGTTCTCTTTGTTGTCTCTCCTTCCTTTTTATTTTTTATGTTTCCTTTCTTACTTCTCATCTTTATCAAGACATCTTGCAGTAATATTACCAACTTTGTTATTTGTAAAATAGATAATAGGGAGTTTTCCTTTGTATTTGTCTTTTCCTCTTGGTAGCCTTCATGTCAATAATGCTTCTAACTCATCAAAATCATCATATGATTCACTATCACTATCCACATGCTTACTCTTCTTCTTTCTTTTAGATCCATCAAGGGTTAGTTGAGACCTAAAAGTGTGTTCAACACTAGAAGGTGTGTTCTTATCAAAATTTGACAATTCAAATGTAGTGAGTTTGCCAATTAGACTAGCCAAGGTAAGATCATTACCAAGTGTACATATTAGTTCTTGAATTAAAGATACTCTAATTGCATAGATAGGAAGTAAAGGCCTCAATACCTTTTGTTCTATCCCAAAATTGTTGGTTGAATTCCTACGAGTCTTATCCACTTGATGCTAGGAATCAGAAAACAATCTTGGTCAACATTGGACACTAAAACTCGATAATTCAATCTCCACTCTTTAGGCTCTATGGACCTAGGGTGGTGTACCTTCATCTTAACACTTGAAATGAGTTAAAGCTTGCTAATGAAAACTTTATGAATGATACTCTTGAGTTGGCAAGTATCTTCTTAAGAAGAAATCAAATGTGTTAATATTTTGAGTGTGTATAAAATATTAAA
Organism: Cupressus sempervirens; assembly: GCA_028749045.1. Classification (NCBI taxonomy): domain Eukaryota; kingdom Viridiplantae; phylum Streptophyta; class Pinopsida; order Cupressales; family Cupressaceae; genus Cupressus; species Cupressus sempervirens. The sequence continues at coordinate 128,328,685 of CM053786.1, read as the reverse complement.
GATGAACTTGTGAATAGAACTTCACTAATCTATAGCTATATATATCAACTTACAAGAAGTATTTAAAGACTAGTCCTTAATCCAATTAGGAAAATAGAGTCAACCCCCACATGATCTTATCATCAAACCCTTAGAGACAGTATGCGCCCCATCAACTATTGCACGTAGAAAATAAAAATGCAATCCCTAGTCTAAATGAATTTAACCTCAACCAAAGGAGACTAATTCGACAAATACCATAGTGCAATATGAGAATATCTAATAATCGAGATCATGCATTACTTTAATACATCAAAGAATAGAATAGATCCAAAGGGACAATGAAGAACATGAGTAATTAGAAAACCATATGCAAAAAAATATATAACGAAAGTATCATTGTATTAATTTCATTAATAAGGAAATATGGTAAAGTAGTTTAGTTGCATATTCAAGAAAGTAATTGCATAGAAATAGAATTTACTTCATAATGTAAAGAAATATACTATATTGTATCATATTACATATTAAAATCTAAATTTTTATTCTCTTTACATTTTAAATCACACACACACACACACAAATGCGCATGGCGCATGTGTGTGTGTGTGTGTGTGTGTGTGTGTGTGTGTGTGTGTGTGTGTGTGTGTGTGTGTGTGTGTGTGTGTGTGTGTCTGTCTGTCTGTCTGTCTGTCTGTCTGTCTGTCTGTCTGTTTGTGTGTCTATGTATGGTTGAATGGATTTCATATCCCTTTAGGGTAACAAGACACTACCCTTTTAAATAAATAATTTTGAATCCCAGAATTAGCTTAGTTTAGGCCATTAACTACAATTTTACAAGTTATTTAGACATATTAGAGTTAATTTAAGGCTACTTAGGGGTATATAATAGATAAATGATCCAAAAATTATGTAAATACCCTTTCTAGTGCTTTATAGTCCATTATTTATGTCCATAACTATATCCACATTCTTGTTTAATATTGTTCCACATGGGTAACACATATTACTTATCCCTATTACTCTTGAATTCATGTTATCTTAATTCACCTCTATTCATCTTTTACTTCTCATCTACGACTTCAAAAAAAATTCATAAGAGGTCACTTTTCTACATACTTTAAGAAAACAAATTAAGGGTTTTGCCTTTTAAAATCCCAAAAATAAATTTATTCCTTTTTGCACATCATATTCAAAATCCTCTCTAAAATTGTGAATTTTTAGAATCACACAAGGTGCCTTCAAATGCTTTTTCTGAAATCACGATTTTGGAGCTCATCTTTCTAGTCATTAGAAAAATTGTGATTTTGCAAACCTTCAAAAAGTTACAATCTGAAATAGCAAAGTTATCATCTTTTTGCAAGCCCTATATTTTGAACTCTCTGAAGTGTTGATTTATTTTTTTTTGCTAAAACCTTAATTTCTCTTCTACAAAATGGAAGAAATGTATCAAATCACTATATATTGGACAAGTATTTTTTCTAGGGCTCATCACCTTTCTTATTGCATTCTCATCAAATATGTCTACTCTAGCTCTAATAATAGAATTCACAACCTCCTTGATTTGGCCACAATACGATGCAATAGTTTCTCCTTATTTTATTCTCATGTCATCAAAATTGCCTATCAAACTTTATACTTTCTTCCTTAACACATTTTTGTCTCCTCCATAGATTTAAGCCAACTTATCCCACATTTTTTTTTCATTAGTCCACTCATTTACATCATTAAATTTAGCACAAGTCAAGGAAGATGCTAGATCTATCATCATTTGATTATGCTCCTACTTTTCCTTTATTTTATCAACTACCATAGGTCTAGTAACTTCAATATATTCATTTTCCAGGTAGTACAATGTAGAATCTCCAACTCCAGGTAGATATAATTTCATCAAGCATTGCCATGCTGAGAAGTTCTTGATGTAATGACAAGTCTTTTTCCTAAATCCTAACTTCTCTTAGGGTCTCCTCTAGGCCACTTCTCTAGCCTACTAGGGTTCTATAACCAACCCTAACATAGAAGGATCTCACTCCCAATCCTCTCTTCTTTCAATTTGTCCACACCAATATAGAATTTAGCTCCATCCAATCAAAACTCCTTGGATGCTTTACTGGCTCGTCCACACATGAACATAACTCACCCAAAATAGAGGGAGAGGATTTTTTCTAAGGTTTAGGGGTCATTCCCATCCTCATCCACCAATGATCCACAAAAATCTCTATCAATTTCAAGAAATTACTCCAAATTAGGCCTACTAGGGCTACAAAGAATTAGGCCTCCAAACTTACCTTTTGGCTCCCAACTTTTAAAAAATATTAATACTTGGTGGAAAATAAACTTCATATCCTGATACCCTAGTTTTGGGAGACCTTTGAGATTCACCTGGTCTCACTTCTCTAACCTATCTGTATAGTGGGATGTTGATTTTAAGCCTAAAATCAAGGGTTTACCAATTTGTTAATAGAAATCATAACAATTTGTTGAAATCCCCATTAAAAAATGTCACTAGGACTTCACCTTGGGAATAGGACCTCTCCACCCTCATATCCTTCTCTTCATCTACTTGGACTAAAGAATTTATTGAACTCAATCCCATTAAATGTTGTTTCAACATCTGTGATCCCTAACCATGCTCACTTGGCTTGCCTAAGGCATCACAACAAAAAGGAAAAAGAAATTCTAAGGCCCAAGAAATTGAATTTCTATAGTACAAGGATTATTCTCACACATTCCAAGAGACCATACAAATGTCATGGTGGAAGGGTTAGTTAAGACTCCATCTTCAAAAACTACCTGATTTAGGCCAATAACTATGAAAAAACCAAAATATTTACAAAATGCAAAAGAAATAAAATCAAAAACCTATCTGATCACACATATAACTTAGAAATGTCACCTACTAACACAAACATAGGAAAAAAATACATATTTCAATACATAAAATGATCCAACAAAGTAAAAATGCTCAGACTATGGTAAAACTGATCAACAAACTGCTTGTTCATTAGTTTAACTTCCAAAAAAATAACATCAAACCCATTGCATAGAATAAAGGAGGCCTTATATAGGTCTAATACACATTATCTAACCACTTTGAGGTGTTTATTCGACCCCATGCTCAAAATTGCACTTTTTGCAATAAAAGTTGTAATGACAATTTTGCAATTTCGCAAAGTTGTCATGCAACTTGACAACTTTTTGTCTAATTAGACCAAGCTTGGTAAATACCTTTTGAAACTCAACTAAATTATTGAACATGTAACTTAGGGCATGAAACTACCATTCCACCTTTTCTTTTTCCAATCTATCCCTCCAAATGCACACATGCCACTTTTAACAAGAATGACAATAATTGCATCACACTTAGCAACATTGGAAAACTAAGTAATATTTCATGTTCCTAAGTACCTAATTATACCTCCTAATGGAAAATACATACTCTAGGACTCATTTTCCCCTTTATTACACTAGTGGTTTGGATGAGGCCACTACAAGCCAAAACTCAACTAGGAACCCTAGGTTACCGTTTAGCCTCACCTAGGTGCTCCTGCACCATGCTCCCCACAAGATTAAATCATTTCACTCTTGTACACAAGATTTTCTTAGTGATTCCCAACTTCTTGAAATTTGAGGTTGCCACCCTATGTGTTACCTCTGACTCTAGTTTAGCTTTCCACTTGATGAGGTGTTCCATGTACACCTTATGTCTAGTAGTCTTCTTGATTCTTGAATCCAAGACTCTCTCTGCCTCCAGTTCTAACTTAGGAGGTAAGACATTATATCCTAAATCTTTTCCAATCTCATGTTTATTTATATCCACTTTAGTTAGAGGTCCCTCAAACCTAGTTAGATATGCCACATTGAAGATAGGTGAGATGTTCAAATAACTAAGCAGGTCCACCTTATATGAATTAGCCCCATATTTAGCTTGGATATTACAATGTCCCACTCTCTTCATTTTTAGTTTAGTAGTCACTCCTTTCTACCCCTAGACTTGTTCAAGTGTACCATGGCATAGTCACCTACTACAAACTAAACATATTTCCTCTTCTCGTCCACTTTAGCCTTCAACCTTTGTGTAGTTTCCTATATAGTCTTCTTCACCTATTCTTCAATCTCCTTCATGGTTTGAGTGAAGTCTTCTACCTGACCACTCCTATACTACAGAGCTCCAAGGTCTCTAATTTCACACACACCCCTTGGATGCATCCCATAAATAATCTCAAATTGGCCTCTACCTATTGTTCCTTTCCACGCTGTCATTATATGCATACTCTTCTTTAGGAATAATTAAATCCCATGTGTGGCCATACTATTTAGTTAGTCACCTTAATAAGTTACCCAACACCCTATTAACCATCTCAGTCTAGCCATCAGTTAGAGGATGGTAAGGTAATCCAAAAACATAGGTTAGTTCCCAACCTGCTCCATAAGGTTTTCCAAAAATGACTCATAAATTTGACATCCCTATCTGATAAAATGCTTAGAGGTAGTCCATGGATCCTAACAATATATTTTAAAAATAGAAATGCAATATGGCTAGCATCATGGGTAGTTTTGCAAGGTATAAAATGACCCATTTTACTAAATCTATCCACTACAACATAGATGTTGTCATATACTTGTTTTGTCTTAGGTAACCCTACAATGAAGTCCATTCTAACACACTCCCATGGCCTATTAGGGACTAGTAAAGGTTGGTAGAAATTTGCATTTGTAGCTCCTCCTTTTGCCTTCATGCACACTACACACTATAGTTGAAAACAATTGTTTAATTGTGTATTGTCTTTGATGTTACACAAAATGTCATATCCTTTCCAGTCAGTGTATGTCGAGATCACTTGAGTGATGAAGATAGTTTCCTATGTATGCCAAGTTCAGAAGTCAATGACTACAGAGTTCACTCAGGTGTCAAAGAGAAATTTGTAGAATTTGAGTGTTAATCGAGCTCACTCAGTTAATGAAGGAAAATTTGGATGGAACCAATGTTAACCAAGATCACTTAATTACCAAAGAAAGTTTGTAAAGATGTAGTTTTAACCAAGTTCACTAGGTTAACATAGGAAAATCATTTATGAGTTAGTGCCTACTAAGTAGAGTTGCCTAACAAAGGATTTTCTTATTTTGGCATATCAATCTTAATGGATTTTTTTGTTGGTTCTATCTGATTGAGGAGATGAATATTAATTATTCTAAGATGTATTCAATATGACTTTAAAATGCATAAGGTATAAGTATAAGTTCAAGTTGAGGATTGAATGTGTGAAAGTGAATGGAAGAATAGAAGATTCTTAGAGGAAGTGAATTAGAAGGATAAGCAGATTATCCTTGTGGAGCTGCAAAGATACATTTAATTAGGAAGGATCAAGTATATAAGCCATAAATGAGATTTATAATCAGCAATTTAGTTTCATCAGAAATCAAGTCATCTCATTGTTACTCTCTAACCATTGTAGTAGTGATCTAAATATCTTAACCAAGTTGGTTTAACAACTATTTGTAAATCCTCTAACAAGGTGGCATTTTTATTGAAGTGTTAAAGACCTCTAACAAGGCCACTCCTAACAGAATGATTAAATCCTCTAAAATGGTCACGCATAACAAATTGTGTTGTAACCTTTAATAAGGTTGGCTCCTAATAGGGCTCACTTCAGAAGAGTAAAAATTAGTAACTAGTTGTAATTGGTGGGTTTTTCCAAATTAGGTTTCCACGTTAAATCTTGGTGTCACTTGTGTTCATGCTATTTCTTTTATGTGTGTGCAACTAAGTTAAGTAAGGTTAATCACATATACTATCTTAAGATTTTCATGTTAAGCATTTTTTGATTTACGACAAATTATCAACATTAACCGAGTGCTTGAATGTTTTTCGGGCATCATTATTTTTAGTAGATATTATGTTTTGTACTAACATCTAAGGGATCTGGGATTTATTTTTGTGGTAACTAATTCACCCATCTCCTCTCAGTTACTCCTCTTATATTTTCATCAATTGGTATCAAGGCTTCTTGGTGCTTGTAGAGAAGGTTTCACAAACCTAAGGTAAAGATCAGGATGTCTTATAGAAGAGAGATTCCCAAGTTGAATAAAGATAACTTCAAAGCATGGCAAAGACTTCTGAAGTTGCTCTTGGAAACCATCAATAATTCAAGCTTGAAATATTTGGAAAATTCTTACAAAGATCCTATGAGAACATTGACTATGGAACATATTGCTGAAAAGAAAAATCATAACATTGTGATGATTGACATAGAACTAGATCTTAAATATGTTGAATTTGATGAGGTCAAAGGATGTGTTACTGCTCAAGATATGTGGACCAAACTGAAGGATATCTATGGAGGTGATGATAACGTGAAAAGAGCCAAGGTAAAAATCTTGAGAGGTCATCTTGATTAGATGAAGATGAGAGAGGATGAAAATATTGTAAAATATGTTGAGAGAATCAAAGCCAGTGTTAGTGCTATCAAAGCCTCTAGAGGAACAATTGATGTTGTGACAGTGGTAAGCAAGGTACTCAAAACCCTTCTTCCTATCTATGTAATCAGAGTGTCTTCTATTCAAGAAATAAGATGTGATCGAAATACCAAGATAAATTTGGATTCTCTAGTTGGAAGATTGACTACATTTGAACTAGATAACTATGATAATTATAATCCTAGTTCTAGAAAACTTGAGCCTGCATTTGAATCCAAGGTATCACTCAAAAAGAAAGCAAAAAGGTCAAATAAAAAAAAATTTGAAAGTGAAGAGGAAGATAGTTTTGATAGTGATCTTGAAGCCATTGAAGCATTACTTGTAAGAAGGTATCCCAAAGGCAAAGGAAAGAAGTACAAAGGTAAAATCCCTTTGATTTATTTCTCTTGTGAAGAAGTTGGACACATTGTTACAAGATGTCCAAATAGAAAAGACAAAGATGGAAAGAAGCACAAAAAATACAAAGGCAAGAAGGATTTCAAGAACTACAAGGACTTCAAGGAAAAAGGTAAGAAATATTATTTTATGGATAAAGAGTCAAATAGTAGTGAAGATGATGAACTGGTCTATATTGTTGTAAATGATGAATCTAATGATGAAGAATATAAAATGACACTTATCTCTCATGTTAACAAAAATGATACATGGATTATTGATAGTGGTTGCTCATGTCATATGACTGGTGAAAAAAAATAAAGTTTGAACATATGGAATATTATGATGGTGGAAGCATGAGATTTGGAAATAATGAACCATGTTGCATAAAGGGAAAAGGTTGTATCTAGCTAACCAATGAACTTAGATGTGATAATTCTTATTGGATTGGAGGTCTAAAGAATAATGTACTAAGTGTGGCACAGTTGAATAACATTGGATTCAAGGTAGAATTCATGAATGGAAAGACCAAGCTACGAGATGGAAAAGGAAATCTAGTTGGGTCTGGTAAAAAAACCAAAGGTAACCTATTCTACCTAGATCTTAGTGAAAGTTTATATTTCATTGCCCAAGAAGAAACTTGGTTATGGCATAAAATATTATGTCATGTAAACTTTGATAATCTGATCAAGATAAGAAAACATAAAAGAGTGAGAGGTATTCCTAGCTTAAGGAAATCTGATATGGGCCTATCCAAAAATTATCAAATTGGTAAGATGGGCAAGACAAGTTTCAAAAGAAAGAATTATCATTCTGAAGAAGTCTTTGAGCTAGTTCATACAAATCTATGTGGATCTAATGGAATAGAAAGCTATAGTGGAGAGAAGTATTTTTGTTGATGATTATTCTAGAATGATGACTGTAATGTATTTGAAAGAGAAATCAGAAGCTTTCCAAAAGTTTAAATGGTATCTGACAAGAGTAGAAAAGGAAACTGGAAAGAAACTAAAATGTTTGAGATCAAATAGAGGTGGTGAATTCATCTCTAATAAATTTAACGAATTATGCACTAAAAGAGGAATTAAAAGAAAAGTATCAGCCTTTGGTACACCTCAATAGAATGGTATAGCTAAAAGAAGGAACAGATCCATCATGGATTGTGCAAGAATGTTGATGATAGAAAAAAATGTTGTAATAAAATATTGGAAGGAAGAAATCAGCACTGCAGTACATACCTTGAACAAAGTACAACAAAAGAAACACTTAAATCAAACTAGTTATGAAATATGGCATGGCTACAAACCTAATGTAAGTTACTTAAAAGTATTTGGTAGCAAATGTTATATTCTAAAAGAGACTAGGAAAGGTAAGTTTGATGTCAAAGGTGATGAAGGTATATTCCTAGGATACTCCAGCAGAATTCAAGCTTATAAATGTTTGAATTTATTGATTCATAGGATCAGAGAAAGTGCACATGTGAGAATTGATGAGTTTGTAGAAAAAATTGAAGAAGAGAGCAACAAAGAACCTAAAGATTATAGAATATTTATTTACTATGAACTTGATACATTGCAAAATCTAATTGAAATTCAAGATGCCTCACCCCATAAGTACCCAAAATCTCTAGAAGCACCGGAGTTGCAACTAGTGCAACCCGAGTCACAGTCTGAAGGACCCAAGTCAAAGACAATATGAAGATAGTTAGGGGAAAATTTTGTCACTTCCAAGTCAGTTAAATGGAGGTTTTATTAGCATTTCATAATGCACTTCAGATATTTTGGCAACACAAGGGTTTTCATCATTGAAGAAGAGATATTTTGGATTTGTTACAAAATAATGATGAAAATCATATCAAATTTCATGGGTAGAAAGATGAGAGATGTTTTACAACAACAAAGAATGAAGATTCAAGTGGACACATGTCACTTCCAGATTAGCTCTGAGATTTCATTCTTTGCCTATATCTCTCTCTCTTTGTGATTCATTGTATGGGTTCCAATCTTGAGTTTTCTTAGATTTGTGAGACTAGGGTTCCAATTTTGATGTGTTTTCATCACTGTGATACCATTCTTTAGCAATTTCCCTTGTAATGAACAAAAAGAAATAAGAATACAAATAGTTATGATCTATTAAGCAATTTTACATTTTAATTTCATGCATCTTACTGTATTTTTTTCAAAGAAATGAATGAAAATGCAGCAACAAGTTAATCTTCATTCTGATATCTTGTCTCCCATTCATGTTGTTTGTGATCTTTTTTGTTTTGTAAACAATGAGTATGAAACTCAGTTGCAATATGTTGGTTATATATGTTGATTTATTTTGCTTATGGATTAAGGAATCATGTAAATTCTTGATTTATCATCATAGGATTTTGGATATCATGAAGGGATAGGTTGAGTATGAGATTCAGAAAGATGCAAATGTCTAATTCATAAGGTGAATAGATAGATCAGTAAGTTCTAATGTATGGGATATGTCAATGACTTTCAGGGGTGTGTGTTAAGGGTTTGTGAGATTACCCAATAGATAAGGCACTGATGAGCTACAGGAACAAAGTGTTATGTTGTTCGTATCATGTTTTTTCTAAAATCAACATCATTAATCAAATATCTTTCCCTTTAATGTTGAATAAACTGAAAAATATGTCCTCACTTAGCTTATCAATTTATTAGGCCATGTTATTAGCTATTTCATGTCTGTAATCTTTGCATAAGTGTTAGAAGATTAAGGGTTTTATCTACTTTGTTAGATTCAAGTGTATGTTTTAGCATTGGTACCATATAAGTGAATCTAAGGTCCACTCACCTAGGTTTTTTAGAGCCTAAAATAGAACAAGGGTCTAGCCTTATAGTTGGCCTAGTGTTTGAAAGGTTATGTTGAAGATGGGAAGTAGCTAGCCCTAGATGTATCTTGTTCTCATCAAGGCAATTTGAAAGATGTTTCAAAACACCAACAATTGGACAGTTGGTGGATAAAAGATATCAATTGCAATTTGCAAAAAAGACTTGCATTATCAAGGATAAAGATGGTAAGATGATTGGAACTAGAACTAGGTCCAAAGGTAATGTATTTTAGTTAAATCCAACTAAAATGACTTGTTTGGTTACTAAAGTGGATAATAGTTGGTTATGGCATAGGAGATTTTGTCATAAAAACTTTGCAAATATTTTAAATGTCAGTAGCATGCTTGCAGTCAGAGATCTGACTAAGATAATTAAGCCTACTAATGTCATTTGTAAAGAATATATTTTGGCTAAGTAGAAGAAGGTATCTTTTCCAAGCAAGAAGTTTACTACCATAGAGAAGCTAGAGGTTGTTAACATATATTTGAGTGGTCCCTCTAGAACAAGAGAATTGCATGGTGAAAGGTATTTCATGATTTTCGTTGGTGATTTCACTAGAATGATGTGGGTAGCATTTCTTAAAGAGAAGTCTGAAGCTTTTAAGAAGTTTAAGCTATTTAAATATAGAGTTGAGAATGAATCTAGTGTTAAGATAAAATGTTTGAGATCAAATAGAGGAGAATTCACTTCTAGAGAGTTTAACATATTTTATGAAGAGAATTGGATCAAAAGGCAGTTATCTTCATTGAGAACACCTAGATAGAATGTGATTGGAGAAAGAAGAAACATATCAATAGCAGAGGCAGCAAGAGTGATATTGTTTGAGAATGATGTATCCAAGGCATTTTGGAGAGAAGCAATCAATACATCAATGTATAATATGAATAGAGTATAGATCAGAAAAGGTATGAGCAAGACACCCTATGAACTATGGTTTGGTCAATCATTGTCAATTAAGTATTTCAGAATTTTTTGAAGTAAGTGTTATATCAAGAGAGATGATGATGTTGGCAAGTTTGATCCAAGAAGTGATGAAGGTATGTTTCTTGGCTATTCATTGAAAATCAAGGTATACAGATGTTTTCATCATACAGATAAGACAATAGTTGAATGCACAAATGTTAAGATTGATGAAAAGTTTGGAACCAAGGAAAAGATGGTAGATTACAATTTAGATGAAGAAGAAGAGAATTTTGGAATTGTTAGACAAAATGCAGAAGTTTTCTTTGAGACTAACAATGACTTGTAGAATGGTGTGTTAATTGTTGAGCAAAGAGGAGAGAAGAGATCTAAACATAGAGATGAGATAAGAGTTGAGATGTCAACTCATACCCCTAATAGGAATCTTACAAAGAATCACACTCCAAAGTAGATAATTGGAAGTAAAGACAAAGGTGTGATGACAAGAAATAGAGTTAATGAAGAGATATGCTTGATTTTTCAAGTTGAACCTAAGAGTGTAGAGGAGCATGTAAAGATGATCACTAGATTCAAGAAATGAAGGAATAATTAGATTAGATTGTAAAGAATGAAACATGGGAGTTAGTTCCTAGACCTAAAGATAAGAATGTGATAGGAACCAAATGGGTATTCAGAAACAAGGTAAATGAGCAAGGCAAAGTTGTGAGGAACAAGGATAGACTTGTATGCAAGGGATATTCACGACAAGAAGAGATAGAATATGAGGAGACATATGCACCTGTAGCTAGAATGGAAGTAGTAAGAATGTTCTTGGCTTATGCAGTGAATAAGAAGTTCAAGGTATATCAAATGGATATTAAATCAACCTTCCTGAATGGAGAACTTGAAGAAGAGGTATATATTGAGCAGCCTAAATGTTTTCCTCTAACAGAAGACAAAGACATGGTATGTAGACTAAAGAAAGCTCTATATGGTCTAAAGCAAGCACCAAGAACCTGGTATTCAAGGTTGGACAGCTATTTGGCAAAACTTGGATTTGCTAAAGGTGTGACATATAGTAACTTGTATTTAAAAGAAATTGAGAATGGTTTGCTAATAATAGTAATATTTGTTGATGACATCATATTTGGAGGAAATGATGAATCAAGTGATAATTTTTTTGAAGAAATGAAGAATGAGTTTGAAATGGGCATGATAGAAGAAATGAAGTTTTTCCTAGGATAGCAGATTATGCAAAATAGTGATGGAATTTTCATTTCACAAGCTAAGTACTTGAAGGATTTATTGAAGAGATTTGGATTGGAAAGTTGTAAGCCTATTGGTATACTTATGATAATTGGTCACAAGTTATCTAACAAGGATGAGACACCCACAATTGAGAAGAAGTATAGATCCATGATTGGAGGTTTGCAATATCTAACTCACACCAAACTAGATATAGAAAATGCAGTTGGGGTTGTAGCTAGATTTCAATTTGATCCTAAGGAATATCATTATGTAGTAGCAAAGAGGATATTTAGATACTTGAAAGGATCATCTAACTATGGAATTTGGTATGATAAATCAATTGATTTCATTCTATGTGCATATACTGATGTAGATTGGGTAGGCAGTATGGATGATAGAAAGAGCACTAATGGTGGAGAATTTTTTCTCGGAGGAATATTAGTTTCTTGGTTAAGCAAGAAACAAGATTGTATTTCTCAAAGTACAGATGAGGCATAGTATGTTGTAGCAGAAAATAACTATAACCAAGTGATGTGGATGAAATAGATACTGAAGGATATCAAGATTGAATTTACACAACTTGGTATCATTTACTATGATAGCACAATTATAGTGAGTATGTCTAAGAGCCATGTAGTTCATTCTAACACTAAGCATATATCTATTAAGTATCATGTGTTGAAAGAGAAGGCAGTAGAAAAAGAGATCACATTAGAGTATGTGAGCACTAAAGATCATATTGCAAATATCTTTACAAAGTCTTTATCGAAAGATAGATTTTAGTACCTTAGAGGTATGATTAGGGTTATGCCCCTACCTACTTCTGAGTAGATGATGTAGTAAGTTCATCAGTCTAGAAGTACAGAGAACTATTGTTAGACTGGATTGAATGTTGATGCTTCTTGTATGGGGGAGTATTTGTGATGAGTTGATTCATTGAGGAATCTTTGGACACTTGAGTTGGTTGAAGATCTAGAGAAGTAAATTTACATAATGAGGACTTTGTCATGTATTTCAATGGGAGAGAGAATATGCATGAAAAAAATCTCCTAAGAAATGGGGGAGAAGAAAACATCTCCTAAGTATGTATGGGGAGAATGCATGGAAATCTCTACTTTATTAGGGAGATTTAGAAAGATTCATGTAAGAAAGAAGTTATATCTCTATAGGGGAGATATGTATTGCATGTTGTTTACTATGAACAACTGTTGTCGATCCTAAAGAAGAAGAAGAATAGAGCAATGTTTCAGAGGATTTCAAATTTGATTAATGAAGAGGATTTGAGAAGATGAGAACAACCGTAGCAATAGAGCAATGTTTTGGTATTCTAGGAACTTAGATGTTTTTTTATTTATGTTGCCATCAATGCCAAAGGGTGATATTGTTAGCATGAATGTTGATGATACTACTTTGGGGGAGTATCCTAAGCATTTGAGAGTATTGACATGTTGCATTCATGACTATCTTTATCATTGATGTCAACATAGCAGTAAGTCTATGAAGACCGACAGAGTAATAGAGAGAGATTGTAGTTATACAGACAAGTATTTTCTTGTTTGGTAATGCATGATCATAGACATGTTTAGTATAGTGTCCTAATGATGTGGTTCAATGCACAACATGTAAGTTGAATATGTACAAAATTTGTACCTAATTTACAGAGAGTAGTTCAAAAATAGAGTATTAGGAAAGTAGTTCCTGATGTTTGTTTGCTATCTTACATCTAAGATGCAATGAATAGATTTGCAGTTAGCTAGTGATATAGGACAGACTATTGGTGATGTCAAAAAGTGCACAAGCCCTAGTATCACATGTGTGAAGTTTTGTATAGACTGTGAGCCGATAGTGCTATTGTAATTTTAATTAATTAATTAGGAAAGCCTCAAGACTGACCCAATAAATTATTTAGAAGATATGGAATAAAGAAAAGATGTTTTCCTTGTTTGTAATGTGTTGTGTCTAAAGAATCCATTATTGTATGAAGTAAAAAGTGTGCAAAGGAGTAGAGTGTTTAGTGAATGTGAGTAAGTAATCCAAGGGTTTATTAGATGCAAGACTTGTTATCTAGTTACAAGAGAAGGAGTAAAGGTCTGGTTGACAAGATAGAAGAAGGAAGTACTATTCAATTCTATTATTTTCCAAGAAATAATACATAGATCATTTGGATAGTAGGCTCATTGGTCTTTCCCTTGAATTTTTTTGGGTAGTGGGTCCAACTATCTTCCACAACTCCTAACAGTGATTCAAAGTCTCCTAACAAGGACTAATATATACTGAATATTTTTATAGACTCCTAATAGGGTCAATCTTCTAACAAGGAATATTTATATTAGTACATCATCTTGTGGGTACCATCCCTACTAGGGTTTTCCCTCTAATGAAGGGTTTCCCTAATTAACATATCTAGTGTTATTGTATATGAGTATCTTTTTGTGGTTTCTAATTATATTGCTCATATGGTAAAAGTTTAATAAGGTTGATAATTGTGATATTAGTTAGATAACTAGTTCACCCCCCTCCCTTCCAGTTATATTGGTGGACTATATATTCTAACAGTTGAGTGGTTGTATCAAGCATTACCAGATCAATTTTTTGGTGCAATGGAAACCCCATTCTAACAAGTTTTCTAACAAGTAGTATCAGAGCTTGGTCATAGTTTGAAATCTTGCTGGTCATGGCGAGTGACACTAGGAGAGGGATTGTTGGTAGTGGGCCAGTATCCCTTGCATAATTTGTGACATGGTTTAATTGCCTCTTGTGGTTTTATAAGACTATTGGTTGTATCAAGCATTGACAGGCCAATCTTTTGGTCCAACAAAAACCCTAGCCTTTCTAATACGACTACCAAGAAACATATGACATATGTACATAAGTATGATATCACATAGCACCTCACCCTGGTAGCTTCCAATCTTGAACTTCACTAAGCATTTCTCATTAACCTATTAAAGTTGATGAAAGATCAACCCTACAGCTCCCAAGAATCACCTACATGCAAACACCTATCACAGAAAGAGAGAAGCAAAAGATTTGGAGGCTAGAATTCCCAGATCCATAGATGAGACATTCTTGATGAGAAAAAAGATATTTCTATTATCAAAAGTGAGCTAATAAATTACAAAGAGATCACTCCTTATAAAATGAGATCAAAACCTTAATAGGAATCTAACCTAGGTTGCATGATAATAATTAATAAAAGAATTAATTCTTATATGTCCAAAGTTTAGCTTAAGTAAACTAGAGATAATAAGTGACTTAATAATTAAATCAATATGATTTAATTAATAAGTAAATACCTTATTACTCTAAGACCCCCCACCCCCACCCCCCCCCCCCCCCCTCAAAGATAAACTTAGGGAATAGCTAAAAACCTAGAAACTACTATTGAAAGAAGAATTGGATCCTGGCAACAAGGCCTAATGAGGTACTCAAGCAGAACCAAATCTTTAAAAAGAGGAGAAATTGATCAAACCACATGGGAAAAACCCTACTGCAAAAAGAGATGGAAATAATGCTTAAAAGAACTAGTGAAGGATTGAAGAAGCCTCCAAACTAGGGAATTTCCCAAAACATAGGAACAAAAGATGATCATTAAGAAGACCACTGAAACATGAAGTCACAAACACTGCCAAATTGTTGATTTGAAGAGCCTCCACTATATAAGACATGACCAGGTAGAGAAGACTAAGTCTAAAGAGTTGATCAATTAAATATGGAAGGTATCTTCATGGCATCCAAAAATAGGAATGAAGGAATGTCTATATGGAAAATGATCCATCTCACCAAAATGCATAGGTATCCATCCAATGCAATGGTCTAGTACAAAGAATCAAATATTGAATACATAGCTCACTCCATCGAATCAAGAAAGAAATAGAACCAACATAGCCCCCCTATAATGCTAAGAGGTAAGACATAAACATTGAAACTAAATGCAATATTTCTTGCAAAAAGAAGAACTAGGAACATTGAGAGTGCAAAATAAGTACAAACACCTATAATGGTACATGTCATCGACACATCATGAGGCTAATGTCATGGAAGGAACACTCACTTGACAAAGGAAGATGGTGAATATGGCCAACTTGAAACACCCCAAGACACTTCATAATGTAGTGTGAGTACAACAAAACACAAAGATGTGCAAAATCTTGAAATGCAATAGAGTGGCACGTTATCTTAGTGTGTTTGTAAAAATACTACAAAAAGATGTCAACAATGCTCAAAAGAGACATAAGGGAGATGTGAGAGATAGTACAACCAATGAAAAATCATCTGAAGAAAAAAAATTGATCTCCAAACCTAAAACAACCAAGATATCCACCCGAATGCAAAAAAGAAAATAATTGAATGGATGTGCTTGGAGCAAAATCTAGAAAATAGAATGTCTCAAGATATGTCTCCCAAAGTCAAAAAATAGAACACCTAACTTTGATAGTATAAATGAGAAATTAAACATCATCAAAATTCCAAATAAATGGCACCATCATGACGGGCTTGGAATAATCTTTCTAGTGATATCTCATTTGTGAAAAATGGAGTCCGGATGAGGAAGTTATGGCCAAAAAACCACACATGGGTCAAAAAGAGCATTCAAAGGGCAAAAAAATCACTACCCCAGGATCCATGCCAAAATGCTTCGTGAATCATGCCCAACAGTACTAGAAATTACCTTGATATTTGTGCTAAAATATTTTAATTTCACACCAAAATGTCTTGATTTGTGTGCAAAAATATTGATTTTCGCACTAAAAATATTGATTTGTGTGCCCAAATATCTTTATTTTCATGCCCAAAAATCTTAATTTTTTATACCAAAAAATCTCAATATGCCAAAAAATCTCAATATGCGTGCCAAGAAATCTTGATTTTCGTTCTGAAAAGTAGAAAATCACCACCTAGGGAAACATCCCCAATCTAGAAGTTGTATATTTTTTCCTCGAATTTCAATTGTGTCCAAATTGGACAAATTTCATATGAAAATAGGGTTTCTTGGGCACTCTAAGCTCAACGATGATGTTCATTTTTGCCAAAAGTGCATCGAAAATCAGTGATCCCCCAAATCCAGTACAAAAATCCTCTAAAAAATGAAAACCTTTGAAAGAAAAAACACAAATCTAAAAGCCAAGCCAAACATCTCATAAATAGAATAGGGGAATGAAGATTTGGATCTTTGATACCATGTTGGAGTTGATGAAAGATCAACCCCACAACTCCCAAGAATCATCTGCATGCAAACACCTATCACAAAAAGAGAGAAGCAAAAGGTATGGAGGTTGGAATCCCTAGATCCATAGATGAGACATTCTTGATGAGTAAAAAAGAGACTGCTGTTATCAAATTTAGATTAATAAATTACAAAGAGATCACTCCTTATAAAAGGACATCAAAACCCTAATAGGAATCTAACCCAAGTTGCATGATCATAATTAATAAAAGAATTAATTATTATATGCCCAAAGTTTAGCTTAAGTAAACTAGAGATCATAAGTGACTTAATAATTAAATCAATATGATTTAATTAATAAGTAAATAATTTATTACTCTAACATGACCATGATCTTGTGTTCATCCTGCACCTAGACAATACAATATGGGTGATGGGACTCCAAAAGGCCATCTTTCTTAATTCTTTCTATCCTTCTTTCAAATAGTATTTTGCAAGTAGACATGAATTTATGGTTTTCAAGCATATGAACTTATGAAATATATATGTATATGGAAGGTTGTGTGTACATTGATTATTTTGCAGGTATTTACCATGGGCATTCAAGGACCAACATTATGGTGTTGGAATTGTCAAAGCCAACCATGGATTGCAAGACCTTTGCAAGCAGGGCAAATCAATTATTACTTTCTATTGCATGTAACACGCAGACGTAGTTCCCTCAACTTGCTATTGATGTGAGGGATATTTTCACCAAAAATTGAAGTATCTCCAAAAATCCAATAATCAGCATCAGTTTAAAGTCCTCGAAATTATGCACCCAATGCAACTCGAGCGGGCAGAAAAGGAGTTTGTATGCTTGAGATATGGCCAATCAAATTTGGGTCAAACCTTGGGCTAGAGGTTGTCAAAAAGGAAAAATTTCAAATTCTCCAAAATTGGTTGAAATTAGCACCAAATTGAAGGTCTCGTCAAGAACTTTCTAATGATGTTCATTTCGTCAAAATTGGACTCCATACACAAAAGATATGCCTAATCAAAGTCAGTTGACCAAAATGATTGATGATGTGGCCTATCCATACAAGTGATGTCAGCATGTTGACGTGGCAGACTATGGAGGTGACATATGTCATCGACATGGCATTACACAGCAAAATTTTTGAGGTGCCACACATATGGCGAGGAAGCCATGTGGCACCTTCAGGATGGTTACAAGCTGATATGTCATCTTCCACATCGCAGGGTGAAGGAAAGTCCATGTCAACTAATTGGTGAGTGGTGGCCCAAAGGGGATTTGAACCCCTGACCATTGGCCTCCAAAAGGCATTTGGTGGCCGTTAGGCCATCACATGCATTCAAATCTATATAGCACAATATTCTATTTAAGGTTTAATAGCCGCTAATTTGAGTTAAAAGCTGGTGTGGAGGTTGGAACCCCCGACCTCTTATCTTTGCAAAAGACCTTACTGCCACCATGCCACGCAAGTGGGTTTATCTATATTCGGCATGGATATTATTTATGTTTTAAAATAGAGCTGATCGCCTTTGCCTAATTAAGGGCATTTGTTGAAAACTAACCCTCAAAAGTGTATGAGGAAAAAAAATTTAATTCAACCAAAAGTCTTATTTCAAAGGGGGGATTGTTATAGGGCCTATTATTGAATATTTTTGTTTTTCCCTATTTTAAGGCATTTTTTTGTATAAAAGAGGGTTAGGGGCCATTTTGAAGGCATGGAAATTGAGGAGAAATTATGCAGATGATGAGAGAGAGTTTGTGAATATGGAGACTAGGTGATTTTTCCTATACATAGAGGAATTTTGATGTGTGTGCTTGAAGGGAATTGTCACAAATCACTTGTATTGATTTATTAGAGTTAATCGGATTGGTCCCCCTATTCGAGCTAGACTCAAAGATGTAGTCCTTCCCAAATGAACTCTGAAATCAAATGTGTTGTGTTTCCATCTCTCTTTCTATCATTTCATTCTTCATTTTTCTTATTTGTAATTACGTTAATTTTCTTTATTAAAGTTTTAAAAATTAACTTTATGTAATTGGTTAACATTCTTTGTAATAGTCCTAGATCCTAGAAATCAAATCAAATTTGGTTTCAAAGCTTTTGTTGGACTAGTATTGCAAATTTGAATGTTAACAAGATCTAGGTTGAATCAAGGCGAAGGTAATCTTGAAGAATATAATCTTGAGATTGGAAAACAAAGAGCTAATCCACCATTCCAGATGGAAGATAACAATGGTGGACAAGGTTCAGAAGATCAAAATATCTAGAAGACTCTCTAGAATTTGCAGTCAATGGTAGAAGTCTTGTTACAGGAAAGAGAAGAGAAGATGCGAAGGCATGCAGCTCATGATGGCAAAGGGAAAAAGAAAGGGACTGATCATGATCCTGATCATGAGCCTCCATCTCCTCCCTCTTCTCCCTCTTCTCCATCTCCTCCCTCTTCTCCCTCTTCTACACATTCTGAGTCTTCTAATATTTTTAAGGGTGGACATAACCCTCGAATAAATTTGGATGTAAAGTTTGACTTGCCAAAATATTGTGGGGAGTAAAATACCAAGAAATTAGATGACTGGATTTAGCAAGTAGAAGTCTACTATAGAGTTCAAAACCTTGTAGATGATGTTCATAGAATTCAGTTAGCCACTCTTTAGTTAGGTAGTGTAGCTCTAACCTAGTGGGAGAGTAGGACTTGGCATGAAACTTCACAACATGGTAAGTTTAATATGTCTTGGTTAGAATTTGTCAGTGCTTTAAAGAAGCAATTCTACCCCCTAGGCCATATGCAATAGTTAATGATGAGCTGGCAACATTTTAGGTAAGGGAAAGGTCAAACTATCTAGGACCACACCCATGAGTTCCGTAAAAGGGCTATTTCATTAAATGTCCCATTGTATACCCAGGACACTTTACTTAAGTATATAGGTGGTCTTCATTCTTACCTAAGGCACTCTATTCTTGTCTTGAATCTTTGAAATTTGGATGGAGTATGTGTCCAGGCAACACATTTAGTGTCAAAAGGTAAGGGTACTTTCATTGATAAGTCTGATAAAAGACCATCTAAGTCTGAGGAAAAGTCCAAAGGCAAAGGGAAGGGTAAAAAAATAGCTATAGTAAAGAAAGAGGGTGAGAAACCCACATGCTAAAATTGCAAGAAAGAAGGGCATGATGATTCTAAGTGCTGGAAGTTACATCCTTAAAAGAGGCTGAAGCAATTTGTTGGAAATAAAAGCAAACAAAAGACTGATGTTGTAATTCAACAAGATCTTGGATCTGACTCTGGAGATGAAACACAAATTGTTGCCACTAGGATCCAAGGTAAAGGAAAGGTATTTCTCTTTCATTAGCCACTAGTTCTTCTAGCATAAGTGCAAGTACGAGTAAAGATTCTTCTCTTAAGAATAATAAGAAAAGGAATGAATTATTTCACATTTGAGTTGTCATCAAGCAAAATAAGGTTGATACATTATTTGATACAGGTTCTCAAGTTAATTTGATATTTGAGGAAGTTGTTAAGAAGCTTAATCTGACTACAACACCTCATCCGAAGCCATGTCCTCTTGGATTGGTTTGCAATGATGCACAATTACAGGTAACCAAGAAATGTAAATTAAGATTTGCTATCACTATAAACTTTGTAGATGAGGTAGAAGCTGATGTAGTCCCTCTAGATATTTGTGGTCTTGTACTTAGGAGTCCCTATTTATATGATCAATAGGCTATCTTCTATAGGGGGAAATAAGTATCATATGTTTAAAGATAAAATTGAATACATTGTATGGGCGCATAAGGTTAAGACTAATCTGGCACTAGTTAATGCTAGTCAGATGAAAAGGTTAGTCAACTCTAGTAAGAACTTTGTGTTGATGATTGTAAAAGCCAAAGAAGATGAAACATCTGAGGCATTTAAGGGATGTGATCCAAAATATAAAGCTGAAATGGTCAAAATTGTTTCTGCCTATGATGACTTGTTTCAGGAACAAAAGGGACTGCCTCCTAAAAGAGAGATACAACATGAAATTTAGATGCAGCCAGAAGCACCACTTCCTAATAATGGCATGTACCATTTATCAGTCTTGTAGAATGAAGAAATCAAGAAGCAAGTTTAAGAGCTTGTTGAGAAAGGAGTTATCCATCCTAGTACTTCTCCTTGTGGTTCTCCTATTGTGTTGGTTCCAAAGAAAGATGGGACTTGGAGAATGTGCATTGACTACAGGGCTTTGAACAAGATAACAGTAAAGAATAGGTACCCTCTTCTTAGAATTGATGATTTACTTGATCAGTTGAAACATGCAACTTACTTCACTAAGTTGGACTTACATAGTGGATATCATCAAATAAGAATTGCAGAAAGTGATATTTGGAAAATTGCTTTTAAGACAAAACAGGGACTTTATGAGTAGTTGGTCATGCCTTTTGGCCTTTGTAATGCACCAGCTACAATCATGAGAGTCATGAATGATGTCTTTCATCCTTTTATTGATTACTTTTTCATTGTCTATTTAGATGATATTCTTGTATTCAGTAAGTCTTGGGATGATCATGTAATTCATGTAAAGAAAGTACTTGATGTATTGAGAAAAGAAAAACTCTATGTAAAGATGTCAAAATGCGAATTTGCAAAGAAATCCTTAGTGTACTTAGGCTATGTCATAGGGAATGGTCAATTAAAACTAGACCCTGTGAAGGTTGAATGTATTGGAAAATGGCCTAAGCCAAGTACAGTCACAAAAGTCGGGAGCTTTTTAGGTGCAGTCCAGTACTGGAGAAAGTTCATTGCAAACTTCTATTATATTGCATCACCATTGCATGCATTAACTAGTACCAAGGCAACTTTTCAGTGGGGAGGTCCACAACAAAAGGCTTTCGACACTTTGAAGGAAAAGTTGAGTATTGCACTAGTGTTAGCTCTAGTTGATTTACATCAACCATTTGAGGTTGAGATAGACGCGAGCGAGTTTGCCATGGGAGCTGTACTCATGCAAGGAGGTAAACCAACCTGCTACCACTCTGAAACTTTTTCAGGAGTAGTAAGTAACTATCCTACTTATGATAAGGAACTTTATACTTTAGTTTAGAGTGTTAAAAAATGGAAGCACTACTTAATGGGAAAGGAAACTATAATCCACACTGATCACCAGCCGCTACAATATATGCACTCACAATCTAAGTTGCAACAAATTAGACACTTTAGGTGGATTGGTTTTCTACAACAGTTTCATTTGGTAATTAAGTATAAGAAGGGTTCACATAACAAAGTAGTAGATATGCTCTCTAGGCCTCCTGTTAAGAATACATTGATAATCCTTCAAAATAGTTTCATGGTTCATGAAAGCTTTTAGGAACAATATGCTAATGATGAGAACTTTAAGGATATCTATGCAGCTTTAATCTAGGGTAAACAAGTGGAAGAGAAAGATTACTATGTGCAGGATAATTTATTATATCACTTAGGAAAATTATGCATTCCTAAAGATGAGCAAGCACATATAATCCATGAAGAACACACCTCTTTAATTGCAGGACATTTCAAGGTAAGTAAGACATTAGCTCAATTGTAGAAATATTGCTACTAGCCTTGTATGTAGGAAACTATCACCAAGTATATAAAAGGGTGTGTAATGTGTGCAACCAGCAAACTAAGTAATAGGAAATTGGGTTTCTACACACCATTACCTACACCATCTCGTCCATGGAAAAATGTATCTATGGACTTTGTGGGAGGTTTGCCTATGTCTAGGAAGGGTCATGATTATTTGTATGTAGTAGTTGATTGGTTCAACAAAATGTGTATTTTAATGCCTTGTAAAAAAAAATTTATTGTTAAACTGACTGCTCATTTGTACTTTCAAAATGTATGGATTCATTTTGGGTTACCTGCTTCTATTGTATTGGATCAAGATTCTCGATTCTTAAGGGAATTTTGGTCATCTTTGTGGGGAGTCATGGACACCAAGTTGAAGAAGAGTACAGCCTTCCATCCTCAAACTGATGGATAGACAGAGGTAGTTAATAGGACAGTTGTGCATCTGCTTAGAGGTTATTGTAGCAAACATCTTAAATTGTGGGAGAAATTATTCATTATCTACAGCATGCTTACAACCATGCGACACACTCTTCTATAAAGAGGTCTCCTTTTAAGACTTGCTTCGGTTACTTGCCAAAAACACCAATGGATTTTGCTTTTGGAAAGGATGACATTATGGATGGACACCATGATGTAGAAAGCACTTTTAAGTTCATCCAAAAGGTCCAAGCAATCCATTAGGCAGTAGAAGCATAGTTGGAGTAGAGCCAAGCAAAATACAAGGCTCACCATGATAAGCATCACATTGATCATCAATTCCAAGTTGGTGATAGAGTTTGGTTACATATCAACAAGGAAAGAATGCAAGATGAAGGAAGGAAGCTCAAGCCTATCAAGTATGGTCCTTTTGAAATCTTTGAAAAGATTGGTACCAATGTCTTTCGCCTTAATCTTCCTCCATACATGCAAATTTACTCAGTTATCAATGTTGAGAATTTGAAGCTGTATGAGCCTCCAATGATCTTGGATGAAGACATCAGTGTTTAGGTTCCTTTCGTTGATGATCTTTCAGCAGAGTACGTGTTAAAATTGCCAAAAGATGTCATCCTTGATAGGAATATCAAAACTTCATGAAGAGGACCAGTTGAATACCTCCAAGTGGGATTGAAGGGGATGCATCCAAGCAAGGAAAGATGGATGGAGATTGGTAAAGTGAGGGAACTATATCCTCACCTATTTTCTGAGTAATCAAACTTTTGGTGGTCCAAAAGCTTCTCAGTGGGAGGCTTGATTCGAGGGATATTTTCAACAAAAATTGAAGTATCTCCAAAACTCCAACAATCAACATCAATTTAAAGTCCTCAAAATTTTGTACCCAATGCAACTTGAATGGGCAAAAAAGGAGTTTGTATGCTTGAGATATGGCTAGTCAAAGTTGGGTCAAACCTTGGGCCAAAGGTTGTCAAAAAGGTGAAATTTCAAATTCTCCAAAATTGGTCAAATTTGGTGCCAAATTGAAGGTCTCGTCAAGAGCTTTCTGACGACGTTTGTTTTGTCAAAATTGGACTCCATACACAAAAGATATGCCCAATCAAAGTTAGTTGACCAAAAAGATTGATGATGTGGCCTATCTGTACATGTGATGTTAGCATGGTGATGTGGCAGACTATGTAGGTGACACATGTCACCAACATGGCATTGCACGACAAAATTTTTGAGGTGCCACGCGTATGGCAAGGAAGCCACATGGCACCTTCAGGATGGTTACAAGCTGATATGTCATCTTCCACGTGGCGGGGTGAAGGAAAGTCCACATCAACTGATTGGCAGGTGGTGGTCGGAAGGGGATTCGAACCCTTGACCATCAGCCTCTAAAAGGAAATTGGTGGCCATTAGGCCACCGCATGCATTCAAATCTATATAGTGCATTATTCTATTTAAGGTTTAACAGCCACTAATTTGAGTTAAAGGCTGGCGCAAAGCTTGGAACCCTCGACCTCCTATCTTTGCAAAAGACCTTACTGCCATTGCGCCATGTGAGTGGCTTTAACTATATTCAGCATGGATATTATTTATGTTTTAAAATAGAGTCAATCCCCCTTGCCTAATTAAGGGCATTTGTTAAAAACTAACCCTCAAAAGGGTATGAGGACATTTTTTTTAATTCAACCAAAAGCCTTATTTTTAAGTGGGGATTTTTATAGGGCCTATTATTGAATATTTTTGTTTTTCCCTATTTTAAGGCATTTTTTTGTATAAAAGAGGGTTAGGGGCCATTTTGAAGGCATAGAAATTGAGGAGAAATTATGCTGATGATGAGAGAGAATTTGTGAATATGGAGACTAGGTGATTTTCCCTATACATAGAGGAATTTTGTTGCATGTACTTGAAGGGAATTATCACAAATGACTTGTATTGATTTATTGGAGTTAATCAAATCAATCCCCCTATTGGAGCTGGACTCGGAGACATAGTCCTTCCCAGACAAACTCCGAAATCAAATGTGTTGTGTTTCTATCTCTCTTTCTGTCATTTCATTCTGTGTTTTTCTTATTTGCAATTACATTAATTTTCTTTATTAAATTTTTAAAAATTAACTTTATGTAATTGGTTAACATTCTTTGTAATAGTCCTAGATCCTAGAAATCAGATCAGCTATATTCCTGGAGGATTTATTCATGTTTAATGGTCTTTCAATTCTAAAACAATATGAGTCTATAACTGATCCTCATTTATGGAGTGATCTTAGATTTAGGAGGTAGTTGTAAGTTTTCCTTCAAATAAATGACTGTTGTAGCTTTTTAGATATGAAGTTGAATGAGTTGGTTTTTGTAACAGAACTATTGTGATATTGTTTGTCAATCAAATGTAATCTTTCTCCATGAATGAATAGAATGCATAGTTCAAGTTTATATCTCTTATCTTGATTGTATTTTATATTCACTCATCCAAGGGGGGCCACTTGGTGAGTGAAATTTTCTATTAGAGTATAATTTATTGTTCTAATCATTTCTAAATAAGGTAGAAGTTTATTGCTCTTGCAACCACTAATAACAAAATTCATAGATTGTTCTTGCAGCATAGGGGGTTAGAGTAACTTCTACCCATGATTACATACTTTGTCAGAGTAATTTCATTTAATGATTTTATCTTAGTTTTCTTAAAGCTCAAGCATTTAAATTTTGTAGGTTCGTTTTAAGATTGAGAGTATTTAAAGCATATACTTTGTGAATGACATTCCAAGTCTATGTCCCGGGTCGATAATTAAAAGAGACTGGATAATTCACTTAGAAACCAATTAGGGTGTCCAATCATGAATAGATAGTCCATTGTTGTAGGTTTCTGATACCATTATTTGGCCAAGAATTTTTGGCATTGTTTCCAAGGATGGTATTAATTTAAACTTGTATTAGTAGTTATATTTCCAATTCTAATAATCTAGAGCTTAGTCTTAAGTAATCATTTTATCTATAGAAGGAGAGACCTCCTTGGGAGATTTCTTCTTTGTAATAATTAGGAAGAACTATTAGATATTTTTAATCTTGAGCCTAAAGAACCTCACAATGAGAACAAAAAAGAAGAACCCTTTGAAAATCCATTTTTTGATGCTCAAGAATGAATACCCTCATCCTCTAAAGAATCATTGCATTTGAATGACCCTTTTGCTAAACCTAAATACCAAGACAACCCACTTGACCTTGTTATCTATCAACCACCACCACCAAGTCCTCCTTTAAGAATGGCTTAGCTTCAGCCTCAGCCTACATTTCCTTTCCCTATTCCCACTCAGCAAGGTAACCAAAATTTGAAGAACATACATCTCACTGCATTACTTAGATTCTATAGCCTCATCAGAGAAGACCCTGAGACATTCCTCTTTGAGTTTTACATCCTTTGCAGGAGTTACAATTATACAACTAATGCCCATAAGCTGAAGTTTTTTCCATCCACACTAAAGGAAGCTTCTCTTAGATGGTTCATGGGGTTCGGTGCCAATGTTGTAGCAAATTGGCCTACAATGAGAGATATGTTCCTTTCAAAATATAAAGAGTAAAGTAGGGGAAGAGATTTGAAAAGAGACAACATTTTCAAAATGTCCCAAAATGAAGAACAAACCTTGGAGGGTTATGTCTCAAAGTTCATGTTCAACTGGTAGTATAATACATAGCACTAGCTGAATGAGGAATGACAAAAACACCTTTTTCTGAAAGGTGTATGACTAATGGAAGTATTGAGGCCCAAGAGCTTATGACGGGAGGAGGAATTACTTAGAAAAACTAGGCTGACATAAAGAATATGTGTCTGAATTATTCAAGGGATTCTATGAAGAAAGGTAGGGGACTTAGGGACCTACCACATAAGTCCAATGGTGATTCAGGAGTATCTAAGATGGAGCTATACAATCTTCTATCTAACTTCAAGCACGACATCATTAATAATGTTGCCACTCAATTGGATAGTATGCAAGCTAGAAGAAATAAGTAGGAGGCAAATTCTATGTTGGCTAAATTCTGCTCTCATTGCAGAGAAAAGAATAGAAATTGTAGGTGCAAGATAGTTGTATCTATAGATGCTAATCCAATGCCCACTAAGTTTAAAGCCATAGATGAGGAGAATGGAGAATTTTTCTATGTTTCTTAAAGGTGTCCATGGGCATGAAGACAAGGTATTTCTAAAGACCCCTTGAATACCTTTGGTTATAATAATAACTGTAGTCAATGGCCAAGCCATAACCCTCAAAATTCTACCCCTCAAGGATAGAATTGGAATTGTAACTAATCTAATCAATAGTCACATTATAACCAAGCCTACCGGTAACCACCAGCATTTAACCCATACCAACAGTAGTTTAACTCCTATTAGTAGCCACAATAGAATAACCAATCGCAACTGCATTGTAACTAGTAGCAACAACCTTAGTGGGGACCTAACCAACCTAGTCAATAGCAAGCTCTCATTCCTCCACCTCTTGTAGCCAATAGCAACCCTCAAAATCTAATACAACTTCCTACAAAATCAACTCCAAATCCTAATAACAAGCAACAAGTGTATTCCCTACAAGTAAATGATATCCATCTCAAATCAGGAACTACGTTGCCTACACCCAAAGAGCCTATAATAGCTTAAGTTTGTTATACTAAGGACATACCTATGAACCAACCTATTGATTTTCCACCTATTCCTCAATCCGCACCAATATTTATAAATGCCCTTTATCCACAAATATTATCTCAATCAACTCCACCTAAAGAAAATCATATAGCAGGGGATCTAATATATCAAGTCAAGCAAATAATATTGCAAATTCCCTTGTTGGATACCCTTAAAGAAGTCCTAATTTATAACAAAGCTATAAAAGAAACCTGGATTAAGTAGTCTGGAAGGAAGAAAAAAGATCCTAATACGGTCCATGTTTCCGGACAACATTCTGATCTCATGCTAAGAAAAGTCTTAATGCCCAAGTACTCTAATCCAAGGAGTCTAGTAGCCACTATTCATATTAATGGCATCCAAATACAAAATGTCTTGATTGACCTAGGGGCATCAATCAATGTGATGACTAGGGAAGTTTTGTTGAGACTTAGCATTATTGGTTTGCAAGATACACCTACAATACTGTACTTAGTTGATAATTCCATTGTTAAGCCAGATGGAATGGTTGAAGATGTTTTTGTAACACTGGATTCATTAGATTACCCTTTAGATTTCATAGTCCTATCACCCAAAGCCACTCTAAGAGGATATCCATCAATCCTTGGACAACCTTGGTTAGCTAGAATTAATACTTGCATTGCATGTCACTTGGGAAAAATGACCATATCAGATGGGATAAATACCAAGAAGTTAACTCTATATTCTCCAGCAAAACCCCAAGTAGAACTTAACCAAGGTGTCTGGCCAGATTTAGGTGATGTTGCCCTTGAAGAAAAATCAGTGCAACAACTCATGGTCATTGAAAGAAACCTATTTTTTTTGTCCCAAGAAAAAGATGATATACTAGAAACAATCCTCACCAACCAATATGGTTCTAAAGAATCTTCTCATGATGTCCCTAATTGCTGCCTCCAAATAATATTTCCCAAGTGACCCTCACCTTAGTCTCATGCGTCCTTTGATTATCTCCACACCTTGTTGCCTCAAGAAATAAAGCCACCATCACTCGCAAAAATCTAGATGTTGGATAAGGTCAAAAGAGTTGAGATTTCCTTAGGGAAGGTGTTGAATGTTAATACGAATGGCACTACATCTCAGATGTCCAGTCTTCTCAAACTTTTGCAAGAAAGACAGAAAGCCTTTGCATGGGACTACACTAATATGAAGGGGTTAAAGCCTAAAATTTTCACCCATAGAATCTATATAAGCCCTAAGTGCAAGCCTGTAAGACAAGCCCAAAGGAAAATTAATCCTACCTTGAGAGATATAGTAAAGACAAAGTTGCAGAAGCTCCTTAGTGCAGGTTTCATTTATCCTATTTCTGACAGCCAATGGGTTTCACCTCTAGTAATTATCCCAAAGAAAGGGGGGAAATGATGAGTTGTGTGGACTATAGGGAGCTTTATAAAGCAACTAAAAAGGATCACTTTCCACTACCTTTCATTGACCAAGTGCTTGATAATCTTGCTGGTAAAAAGTCTTTTTCATTTCTAGATGGCTTTAGTAGATATAACCAGATCCAAATATCACTAGAAGATCAGGATAAGACAACATTCACCTATCAATGGAGAAAATTTTCTTACTCGGTCTTACCATTTGGATTGTGCAATGCACCTGCTACTTTCTAGAGAGCAGTGCTTGGTATTTTCTCTGACATTATTGTTGACTTTGTTGAAATATACATGGATGACTTCACTACTCATGGAACCACATTTGAGGAGGCACAAGCTAACTTGGAGAAGGTTCTTAAAAGATGCCAAGAATATAAACTCTCCCTTAATAGTGAGAAGTGTTATATGATGATGGAAGGAGTTGTCTTAGAACACTACCTTCAATCTTTTGGAATCCAAGTAGACCCTATAAAAATTGTAGTCATTAATACACTCCCCACACCGATCAAGTAGAAAGATGATAGGAGTTTCCTTGGTCATTGATGGGTGTGCAAATGTTCTTTGTCACAATCAAAGTAGATTTCAATTCCTAATTGGGCAAAACTTTGTAATAGCATTCATAAAGAACATTGTGCTTAAGATGTTTAGAGAGAATCCAAACTTTAGATTAAAACCCATTTATCGTAGTAATTTGAATAAGTTTAATTTATTAGCAAGTAGTAATTTGCATTCATAAACCTCTTGATTTATCATTTTCACCCCTTGAGCAAACAACCATTATATCTCTCACAAGTTTACGAATCCCAGATTAACACTCTTAGGGTATTCTTTTGATTCAATCACATCCATAAATTTACTATCAAATTGAACCTCAATTTTACCCAAAATTTTATGTCACTATACTTGATAAGCATAGTCGAGAAAATGTGGTTACAAATTTCTTGTCTCAGTTACACTAGTCTAATAATGAATTTCTTGTTGATGACTCGTTCCCTGATGAACAACTCTTTGCGATTTTTGCCAAAAGTCCATGATATGCTAAAATTGCCAACTATTTGGTTACATGCAAGTTTCCACCACACTTCTCTCCTCATGAGCATTGAAAGTTGGTGGGCCTCAATGGACAGTATACTTGGATCAATGGTCTTCTATTTTGTACCGACATTGATAACATTATGCAGAGATGTATTCCTAAGGAAGATGTCTTTGATATTCTCCCTACCTATCATACTGAACTTTATGGAGGACACTTTGTTGCTCAACAGACTACTCAAAAGATTCTGACTACAGGTTATTACTAGCCTATGCTCCATAAGGATTGCAAGTGTTATGTTCAACATTGTGACCAGTGCCAGCGCATGGGTCATCCTACACGATCAGATGAGATGCCACTTCACCCTCAGACCTTTTGAAAAATGGGGTCTCGACTTTGTTGGACCTATCAACCCACCTTCCAAAAATAAGGAATATATTCTTATTTGTACAGATAATGTCACAAAGTGGGTTGAGGTGGTTGCACTTAAGCATGCTTGAGATACCAAAGTTGTTGAATTCCTATATTCTAAGATCTTCACTTGCTTTGGTGTTCCATGTGAGATCACTACTAATCAAGGACCTCAGTTCACTTTAGACCTCTTTGCTGCATTAATTAAAGAATATGAAATTCACCAAAGAAAATCATCACCTTATTATCCTCAAGCCAATGGACAAGTCAAGGTAACTAATTGAGAACTGGAGAATATTCTTACTAAAACTATTGCACTTCATAAGTTTGATTGGGACACGTGACTTCCCAAAGCTGTGTGGGCCTATCTACCATGTGGAAGACCACCACTGGTTTGACCCCTTATGAGTTGGTTTATGGTAAGAAGGTTGTACTTCCTATTGAGTTCAAGATTAAGACTCTTTGAACTGCCCTCAAACTTGGATTAAGTCTCTCTGATGCTTAAAAGGAATGCATAACATAGCTCCACTCCCTTGATGAGTTACATCAAGAAGCACTTCTTCATACTAAACTTGTTCAAAATCAATGAGCACTATGGCATGACAAATACATTCATCAGCATTCTTTCCAGCCTGGTGATTGGGCATTTATGTACGACTCCCAATTCCAAGATTTTAAAGGTAAGTTTCATACAAGATGGCTTGGACCTTACAAAATTGAGCATGTATATGATAATGGTGCAGTTCAGCTCAGCATTATGGACTCTAAACATTGCAAGCTCCTCGTTAATGGTCATCAATTGAAGCTATCTAAGAATCCTCTCTTGAATGAAGCTTTCTTTCTGGAACTTGCTAAGAAACTCACCATGGTTCCCTTTGGTCACCTTCAACATTGCTAGAATATATATATATATATATATATAAAGATCCAATGATGAAAACTAGTCTCTGGAATTGTTGGCCAACTAATTGTTGAAAATTTGGTAATCCAGCAACTTGTAGTTGTCAGACTCTCTGTTAGTGAAAACTAGTTCACTAGCACTTCCAGGTGGCACTTGATTGAAAACTTATATATATATATATATATATATAAAGATCCAACGATGAAAACTAGTCTCTGGAATTGTTGGCCAACTACTTTTTAAAAATTTGGTAATCTAGCAACTTGTAGTTGTTAGACTCTCTGTTAGTGAAAACTAGTTCACTAACACTTCCAGGTGGCACTTGATTGAAAACTAATTTCTCGATGATCTAGTGTCATACATAAATAAATAAATTTTAAAAAACCAAACAAGAGAATAGCAACCATCTCTTATAGATGCAACAAGAGGTCTCTTTGTTCCTGTCACCCTTCTTTTGGCATCCCTTACTTGTGGGCCTCCTATTGCTTTGCGTCTTCTAGTGGACTATACTGCCACTTGTCTCTATTCCTTGATGAGCATTTCTTTGTAAATATTTTTATGACAGATATTATTTACTCCTCACATGCCTGCTATCTCTTTCCTTGGGGTTGGCAACACTTTCCTTGATGGGTGATCTTCTTGGATTTGCTAGCATCTTTAGATCTTCCTTCCTTGCTATCACCATGTCAAGAAGTATTCTCTTACCTTATGCTTTATTTCATGTATTTTATTTATTTGATGATTACTTGGCATGATTGGGATGGATCAGCCACTTAAGTTGGGGGAGGGAGGGTTTATGTGCTAGGTCATCATTTCCACAATATTAATTACACACTCCATTCTATTATTAAGTGTTTGTGGGTTCTACGCCAAGTCACTTCTTACATGAGTCCTTTTTGTCCTAAAAATTAATTAAGCTTACCTTGCCATTATTGCCAATTTTGATGGTATCGTCCTCATTTATTCTATTCTCTATTGCTAAAACCATTTCATACTTCCTGTCATTTTTGCCATTTATTTTTACTTGTTTCCTAATATGTTAAATTTTTTCAAACTCTATCACTTGTCATCATGGGGGGAAAACATTTGCGCTTTGAACCAGAGTCCTTGGATAAGTTAAATGCTGATGAGGAAGTCTTGAAAATTTTTGCTCATGCTGGATGGACAAATTTCTTTGAATGTTTGTGTGGATTTGATGTGACCATAGCTGTAGAGTTTGCCACGAGATTTTAGGGAACCCATGCTATGATCTAGGGACTACAATTTCCTATGAATTTGCAGACTATTGATAAGGTCATTGGTCTACTCCAAATTGGTGACCATTTCTTTCCTAATCCATCATCAAGGGTTACAGATTTAAAGCCTCATAAGAAGTAGTTTCTTCAACAAGGTGAATCGGTTGAGAATGTCCAAGGGCAAGGAGTAGCGCAAAAATCTCTACTGGAGCCATGGCATTTTGTTGCAAAAAAATTTATTGATTATATCACTTGTGAAGGACGCTACAAGTATGTATTTGCCCACTATTTCTGTCTCATGTCACATTTACAATATGGTGTTCCTATTAATCTTCCATATTACCTATTCTACTCCCTAAAGTTGTCCTGTGACCAGTATAATCAGGGTCATGTTGATTCCTTGGCTCACCATGGGTTAATTAAGCTCATTATTGACCATAACCTTCATTTTGAAAAACTTGTTCTAGAATGAGATGCATTTGTTAACCAAACCCATATAGAAGACCCTCAACTTCATGCTGCTAATAATACCTTCAAAGATGGCCCTTCTAAGAAGTGGCATTTGAAACCTCTAAGCCTACTGAAAGAAAAAGCCCTAAAACCCAAAAGGAAAATGGGAAGTGAAACCTAAAAACCTAGCCCACATCCTATGGTTACTTGGAAGAAGCAGCATACCCTTGATAGGCTACAAGGATTAGTTGAAATAGTAGGGTCTGTATGTGACATGGAAATTTTGGGTGCAAAAGAACCAAAGATAAAGAATGCCCAGCTTTTAAGGAAATTGAGAAGCCAGTAGTGTAGGAACAAAAAGCAAAAACAACAAAAGGAAAACTTTACTGAGCATCTAATTTTACAAGAAGAGACACCTGAACAAAGAGATGAGGAAGAAATAGAAGACCATGAGAATATTACTCAATTGGGTGAAGGAATTGGTGAAGAGATTGGGGAAGAGACCCCACCATGTAACATGAATATTTAGATTAATGAAGAAGAGGGCATTACAGAAAATTAGCAAGAGAATCCTGAGATTGAAAAATTACAGGAAGATTTTCATCAAACAATTGAAGAGGTATGCCATGTTTCTCATGAGGGAAGTACTCAACAAGATAAGGATGTAATGAAGGAACATCCAACCACTAATATTGACATGGTTCTTTACCAAGATACACAAAGTGAGCATCCTCTTCATGAATCTGCCCTTGCAATGGTTAATGTCAGTAGTAATACACCCCCTATCTCTCTTATAGTTCAGAATGATTTCAATCCAATTGCTATAGGAATGAGTGGACTTCATAAAGTTCCCAACGTAGAACAGGCTATGCCACTTTTCTCTAATGCACAATTATGGTAGATTGTTACTCAACTCCAACAATCCAATTAGCAGCTACGGTTGCAATTGCAAGCACTTGTTTCTCAAGAAAAGGGAGCCACTGATATGACTAGAGTTGGAGAGAACATAGAGATAATGAATGTCAAGCCTATTAGATCCAATCAATCACCTCATTTTCATGAGGACATGCAAATTTTTAAGCTGGGGGGAATGATGGGTGTGCAAATGTGCTTTTTTTTGTACATTATTTATACATTTTTGCCTTGTCTTAAGCTTGTCCTAACCCCTATTATGTCATTAATCACTAAAGAGTATAATGCATTTAATAAAGTCTTAAGGTTTGAAATATTTCTTGAAGAGTTGATGGTTAATGTAGAAGTATTGATACATCTTGAATCATTCTGCTATAGGAACTAAGGATTGCGAGAGTATGGAGCTAGTCATTTAGTTGGAGGAGTAGTTTGGAAGCTGTAATTTTGCTATGTTATTTTGGGCAAGTAGTTATGAATGTTTAAATAGATCAGTTTTTGGCCATATGTTATCTTGGCCAAATTGTTTTGTAATTTGTTATGTGTGGCTAGTGGCCAAAACAAATCATTATATATATTTAGGGAGTAGGCCATCAGCCATTCTAGTTTAGTTATTAATATTGTTAAACATTTTAAGCCTATATAAGCAAATGTTAATCGAAAGACAACATAGACATGATATATGAAAAAATTTGTTTGAACTATCTCGAAAGTTTGTGATATTAAGAGTGTGGTGTTTCTGTAGCAGCTGGTTTTAGAGCATCTCTCACCTTGTGAACTAGAGGAGGGCCCCCTCTCGGGAAACTTGGTGAGATTACTTTAGTTTATTTTGTGAGTATTTCAGTATTGATTGATTTCATGTGTTCTTTATAGATTAAATTGACTATGAGCATTTATAGGAAATTTATTGCATATATCTTTGTTAATTAAATCTATACATTGCTTGTTGTTGTCAAGGATTTAATTATCTAATGAAGTAATTGGTTGTGACATTCTTATCTGTTCAAACTTGATATACATCATTATTCCACTGTTGCATAAAACTATGACAGAATATTGTCCGTTGCATTCTTCCTACCGCATCCATCCATTTATTGAACCACTTCCTGTCGATGTTTATAATACTCTCTATCTCCATTTATCATACTTCATGTCGCACTTTGCACGAAGAGCTAGACTGTTGTAAATAACCTCCTGCTACCATTAAATCTCCTATTGCAATCAAAGTAGATTTCAATTCCTAATTGGGCAAAACTTTGTAATAGCATTCATAAAGAACATTGTGCTTAAGATGTTTAGAAT
Source organism: Cupressus sempervirens (assembly GCA_028749045.1). Taxonomy (NCBI): domain Eukaryota; kingdom Viridiplantae; phylum Streptophyta; class Pinopsida; order Cupressales; family Cupressaceae; genus Cupressus; species Cupressus sempervirens. The sequence continues at coordinate 128,293,366 of CM053786.1, read as the reverse complement.
TGTGTTAATGAGAATCCAAACTTTAGATTAAAACCCATTTGTCATAGTAATTTTAGATGTGTGGTAATTTGAATAAGTTTAATTTATTAGCAAGTAGTAATTTGCATTCATAAACCTCTTGATTTATTATTTTCACCCCTTGAGCAAACAACCATTATATCTCTCAACAGTTTATGAATCTTGGATTGACACTCTTAGGGTACTCTTTTGATTCAATCACATCCGTAAATTTACCATCAAATTGAACCTTAGTTTTACCCAAAAATCATGTTGGTTACTACAAAAGATTCATAAGGGATTTCAGCCAACTTGTTGCACCTTTGTACAACTTACTAAAAAAGGAGGCCAAATTTGAATGGATAGAAGACTGTGAAGACACATTTCAATAGCTAAAAGATGTTTTGACAAAAACACCTATTCTTAGAGGACTTGATTGGAAGCTTCCATTCCACATCCACACTGATGCATCTAACTATGCCATTGGAGCATTCCTAGGAAAAAAGGAAGGTATTTTTGAACATTTTATTTACTATATTAGTAAAAACCTACAAGGTGTTGAGCTAAATTATATTGTTACTGGAAAAAAGTTGTTAGCAGTCATCTATGCACTAAACAAATTTAGGCACTACATCACAAGTTATGAAGTATTTGCTTACATTGATCATTCTAGCATCAAATACTTGATGAACAAACATGCCATTAGTGGTAGATTAGAATGTTGGTTATTCCTCATACAGGAATTTGATGTGAAGATAATTGACAAACCAGGAAAAGATAATGTGGTGGCTGATTTTTTTATCAAGATTGCAAGTGCCATATGATCCTCTAGTAGTTGATGACAGCTTCCCTGATGAGCACTTGTTTTCTATTGGATCTTTCAATCATGGTATCCAGACATAGCCACTTACCTTGCTACAAGAATAACACTGCCTCACTTCTCACCTAAGTAACACTGACTTTTGGTTGAGAAGTGTTTTAACTTCTCATGGATCTTAGGATTTATGTTCTATATGGGTCCAGACTAGGTCACATGAAGATGTGTTCAAGAGGAAGAGACTTATGAAATTTTACAGGCATGTCATAATGAGTTGTGTGGAGGCCATTTTGTAGTGAATAGGACAGCCTATAAAATTTTGGCAACTAGATACTACTAGCCTACTTTGCATAAAGATGTTGCAAAATATACTAGGCAGTATGATAGATGCTAGCAAATGGGCACCCAACAAAGTCTAATGAAAAGCCCTTGCAGCCTCAAATAGTGGTCACATACAAGTGGGGTATCGAATTTGTTGGACCCATTGAACCATCTTCTCATGGGAAGTCATATATCTTAGTATGTACTAACTATGCCACAAAGTTGTATGAACCTAAAGCAATGAGGCATGCTAGGGATCATAAAGTTGTTGAATTTCTCTATGAATGTATATTCACTAGATTTGGAGTACCATAGGAGATAGTCACAGGTCAAGGAGTATAGTTTACCCCAAATCTTATCTTAGAGTTGATGAGAGAATACATGGTGCATCATGGTAAATCTTCACCATACACCCTCAAGCAAATGGTCAAGTTGAGATAACTAACCAAGAGATAGAATCCATTTTAATCAAGATAGTTGTTGTTCCCAAAAAAGACTAGGCTAGCCATCTTCCTAAAGCCATTTGGGCTTATTGTACAACATTGAAAAACATAATTGGGTTTACCTCTTTTGAGCTGGTGTATGGAAAATCAGCATCCATGCCTATTGAGTTTCAACATAAGATGCTTAGAACATCCTGGGACCTGGACATTGATCTTACTAGAGCTCAAGAAGACTAGTTATTACAATTGAATGGGCAGGATGAATACAAGAAATCTACACTCCACAACACTGAATTGATCCAACACTAGAGAAAAAGATGTTATGACAAATTCATGTGAGAAAAGAATTTTTTTTGTGGGAGATTGGGTATTTGTTGTATGATTCATGATACTAGCACACACTAGGGAAATTTCAAACTAGATGGCTCAGGCCCTATGAGATAATCTTAGTATTTGATAATGGTATAGTTCAACTTTCAACCTTTGATCTTGTACAATTCAAGCTACTTGTCAATGGGCATAGACTAAAACTCTACAACAAACCAGTTAGTCACAAGGAGTTCTTGTAGCATTTCTAGGATAGTAAAGACACATTCATTCATGTAGCTGAAGCATCTAGGTCTCCTACCTAGATTTCTATTGATTCTTGATTCCATTAAAGATCTCCTTAATAAATATTTCACCTTTTGTGAAATTATTTCTCCATAATACACTCCACCTCACCTTTTCTCCCAAACATCTTTCCATACCATCACATCACTCCATCAATGCAAGTGATATTTTTTAGAGCACTCTTCGTGCAGCACTTTCCATGTGCCATATACCCTTGTACATATTTTATTTTATTTATTTATTATTAGGAATTCATCTCATTTTAATTTTCTACTCTTGCATTTCCTAGCCTAGTGGAACCCATGCTCTTACTTAGTTGGGGGGATAGTATATTTCCAAAAATTTCAAATTTGCATGTAAACATTGAGTTTCTTATTTTTATGAGATGATTGTCATCATGTGCTTGTTGATCTATCTTTCTGTAATTGCATCATAATTTTTGTAAGGAAATTAAAGATATCAAAATTTGAAGTTTACCTTTTAATGATATGTTAGCGACATGTTTGGGGTGGCAGGCCTTGACATGAGTAAACTATTATGAGGTTTGATGCAAGTGAAGATATTATTAGATTTTGTGCACTAAACTCTTTTAATTCCATGAAGCAAGTAGCATTTGGTATGTTGTTTTTTGTCTGCAATGTCCTGTGTCATAACATTATGAATTCTATAGATCTACCATTGTTGTTCTATGTGAAAATACAAAGTTTTTACAAAAATTTAAATTTTATGTTCAACTTGGGAAGGAGTATGCACAACTATTGGCTTCCATTAAGGTTTTAGCCTCTTGTATTCTTGTAGCCATTGCTAGCAATGAATGAAAATGCAAAAGATCATGATATGTCTACAAAAGTTTGGCAATGAAAAAGGCTTAGAGAAAATCATGGGTATTTTGATTATGTTAAGGATGAGTCTATGGAAAAGACAGCTAATGATTGGAGATTCCGTGCCAGAATCTAGAATTTCATGGTTGCTAGGGACTAGCAATAGTTTAGTTGGGAGGAATGATGGGCCTCCAAAAGATCATCTTTCTTAGTTCTTTTTATCCTCCTTTCAAACTATTATTTCACAAGCAGGCATGAATGTATGGTTTTCAAGCATATGAACTTATGGTTTGTGTGTGTGTGTGTGTGTGTGTGTGTGTGTGTGTGTGTGTGTGTGTGTGTGTGTGTGTGTGTGTGTTTGTGTGAAGACATGAAGTAGAAATATAGAAGTTTAAAGATATGATATTTTCTTGAACTCATGAATAGGAATGGTATAATGTAGTAGTTATACATGTTGATAAATGTTTCCCGACCTATGCCACGTTTTGGGCAGTTTTCGTCAAGTCATCATAGGACTCACAAGAGTGTTAATTGGAACTTTACACCTTTTTCCTAATATTGATGATAAGAATATATATATATATGGAAGGTTGTGTGAGCATTGATTATTTTGCAAGTATTTACCGTGGGCACTCAAGGACCAACATTGCATTGTTGGATTAGTTAAAGCTAACCATAGATTGCAAGACCTTTGCAAGTGAGGCAAATCAATTATTATTTTCTATTGTATGCAATGCATAGATGTAGTTCCCTCAACATGTTATATTCCTAGAGAACTTATTCATGTTTAATGTTGTTTCTATTCTGAAACTTTATGAGTCTGTAACCGATCCTCATTTATGGAGTGATCTTAGATTTAGGAGGTAACTATAAGTTTTCCTTCAAATAAATGATTTTTGTAACTTTTTAGAAGTGAAGTCAAAAGAGTTGAATGATTTGGTTTTCATAACAAAACTATTGTGATACTATGTTTCAATCAAGTGCAATATTTCTCCATGAATGAATAGAATGCACAATTCAAGTTTATGTCTCTTATCTTAATTATATTTTTTATTCACTCATCCAAGGGGGGCCACTTGGTGAGTGAATTGTTTTATTAGAGTAGAATTTATTTTCCTATTCATTTCTAAGTAACCTAGAACTCTATTGCTCCTACAGCCACTGATAATAGAATTGGTAGACTATTTTTGTAGCATAGGCAGTTAGAGTAACTCCTACCCATGATTACATGCTTTGTTAGAGTAACTTCATTTATTGATTTTAGCTTAGTTTTCCTAAAGCTCAAGAATTTGAATTCCGTAGGTTAGTTTTAAGATTGAGAGAGTTTGAAGCATATACTTTGTGAATGCATTCCAAGTTTACATCCCTGGTCGATAATTAAATGAGACTGAATAATTCATTTAGAAACCAAATAGGGTGTCCAATCTTGAATAGGAAAACCATTGTTGTAGGTTTCTAATACCATTATTTGGCCAAGTAATGGGCGTAAATTTTTTTTCCTCTTGAGATTTAACTTTGTGACCATATTTTGTAACACAAGATTGTCAGTAATTCCACCATCAATGATCACATCACATCACTTATCTTCACATTTACACCTTGCGTGAAATAAACTCCTTTGATCAAGTTCATTCTCACCACTCAACAAGACACTTCTATTGGCAAGGACTTCTCCTCTTTCAACATCTTTAGAATGTGATGATTTGGCATCTTCAACAACATGCACTACTTTGGCCTAGCCTTTAGTTCTTCTATCATTCCTTCCTTGGTGTTGGGAACACTCAAATTCTCTATGTCCTTCTCTATAAGGAAAATATTTTCCATGAAAACCTCCTCTTCTAGATCCTTTCCCTCTACCTCTTCCAATCTCTATTATTATGATCATGGAAATGATTGGAGGTGTTTCCCCTCTAGTTTTGACTACTACTATTGTCCTCATTCTTGTTCTTCTGATCATCATTTTGACCTCCATAAGACCATCCACCTAATCTTCCATCACAACCTCTTCCATTATTTTTGTTATCAAACTTCTTGTCCAGCTATTCCTCAACTCTTAGGGAAAATTGGTATGCCTATTCAATACTATTTTTTTGTGCCAGACTCAAATCCTCTTGAATACTTGGCCTCAACCTATTAAGGTAATGGGAAACTTTCTCCTTGTCATCTTTTGCATGGCCTATTTTGATGAGAACTCAATAGAACTCTTCATTGTACTCCTCAACAAATCTTCCCACTTGCTTCAACCCTTGCATTTTCTTCAATAGATCAAGCTCATAATCCACAAGATTGAATTGTTACTTCAATTTATCTATAATTTGGTCCCACCTTGTGATTTTATCCTTCACTCTTCTATTTTGCTCCAACTGAATCTCTTGCCACTAGATTTTCACATGACCCTTTATTTTGGCCTTTGCAAATTTCATGCTATCGAGATCTTCAATGTCTTCATACTCAAAGTATTTCTCCAATTCATTTCTCCAATTGATCAATTCCTCTGGGTTAAGATTTCCCAAAAATGTGGTAACCTCAAACTTAGGTCTTTTTCTAACCTTGAAAATAGCCCTAAAATCCCTCTCTTCTTCTAGGTTCAAAATGACCTCTTCTTTGACATTTCCTTCTTCTTTATCCTCACTTCCATCTCTTATGATAATATTTTGTCCTCTACACATTTTTTATTCTAATGGTTACATCTATCTCTAGAGGGTTCTAAAACCCTCAAGTGTAACACCTATGGCTCTTCTAGCACGCTCTCTTTGTGGAGGCATTTTTATGCTTCTATTTAAACACTAGTGAAAAATGCCTCACAATCAATGATCTATCCACACACTCAACCCAAACTATGGTCTTGTTGCAATAGCCTCTCAATCGATGATCTATTTACACACTCAAGAACTCCCACTCTAATACTACTTGATGAAGGGTGATCCCCTTAATACCACAATAAAAAATATAAATAGAGGACAACACAAATTGAGAGAACAAAACATGGGCTTCTTATTATTGTCACAGATGTGGAATTGTATAATTATAATATGAAAACCCACATAGGTGCCTTCCTTACAACAATCTACAAGACAGAGTTGTGACTATTATCTCAAACTTCCCTAGATAACCTATGGGCCTTCCTTATATAGGAACCTTTTTACTACCTAGGAAGGTTCTAGACACTAAGCCCTAACCCTTGAGGTTGACCAACCTCATATTATATTATTCCATTACACTTTATTACATATGATCGACTCAAGACAATTTTCAAAATATATTTTCAGATGGTCAACTTCTAGAGACTGTAACTAGCAAACAATTGACCCAATGGGCTATTATAACCCAATTATGGAGTCCTCGGCTAGTGATCTACAACAAATACTTGTGCAAGCATACATTAGGAAAGGTTTCTCCTAGATTTAGAGCCATTTAGGCTTTCATCGTTGGACCTAAAGTTTGGATAGCCAAAATTCATACCAAAAATATGTAATAACTGCATTAATACATAACAATAACAATAAAACTAATCCAATAGGATTATATGTCAAAGATGAACCTCCATAAATCTGAGCACATAATGCCAACTTACTAATATTAGCAAGCTCCCTTGAATAGCAACTCTATACAAGAAAAACCCTTATTAAAACATAAAAATTGGAAAACTAGAATTAGAAATATTTTTGGGTGACGCAAGATTGCCCTTACACCTAGGATACTTCTACATCAATATGATAACCTCCCTATATTCTATGTAGAGACATAACATTTCATCCCTTTCTTGGTCATTGCATGTTTCCCAATCTTGACCATTTTGGGATCATCTTTAGTGCCTAAGTTGTAAGAGTCACACTTATCACTTCCTTCCTCCTTGGGAATCTCTTTGTTAGCATGAATGATGATGGTATTCCTTTGGGGGGGTATCCTAATCATTGGAGAGAATGTGGTAGTAATTGCATGTTGTATCCATGAATATGTTTGTCATTGATGTCAACATAGCAGTAATTTTTTGAAGACTGGATGAGTACTAGATAGAGAACATGATCATACAGATAGAGTTTTGATTGTTAGTTAATGCTCAATTAAGGACATGTTTCATAATGAGGTGAAGTGCACGTAACATAAGTCAAAGACATGCACAGAGAGAAGTCCATAAATAGAGTACCTAAGAAGCAGTTTCTGATGATCATATTATATCTTCTAACAAAGATATATTCTAGAGATGTGAAGTTAGATAGTAATAGAAGATAGTCTAGTGATGACATTAGCAAGTGTGGAAGCCCTAAGGTCGCACGTATGAGAATTTTTATAGATTGTGAGCTAACAGTGCTATGTAATTATGAAATAATTAATTATCTTATTGTGGTCCTATTATAATTAATTAGGAAAGCCTCAAGGCTAACTCAAGTAATTGTTTTGAGGAATTGATATAAAGGAAAGCATTTTCCTTATTGATAATTATGGATGAGAGTGTGAAGTGTTCAAGGAAGTTTGAACAAGGGTAGAGTATTTTGTAAATGTGAGTAAGTGATCCAAGGAATTATTGGATGTGAAGTTCATGATCTAGTATCAAGATCAGAAGGAGTAGAAGTATGGTTGATAGGACAAAGAAAGAGGAAGGAGCAGTATAGTTCAATTCTATTATTCTGCAAAGAATAATACAAAGATCATTTGGACAATGGGTTCATTTGTCTTGCCCCTAAAGTTGTTTGGATAGTGGGTATATCTGCCTTCTACTACTCCTAATAGGATTGGTACAACTCCTAACAAGGTTGGAATCTCCTAACAGGGATTTAAAGTCTCCTAATAGGGACTGATATGTACTAAATGTATTTTATAGACTCCTAATAGGGTCCATCCTCTAACAAGGAATATTTATATTAGTACATCATCTTGTGGGTAGCATCCCCACCAGGGTTTTTTCTCTGATCAAGGGTTTCTCTAGTTAACATATATTGTGCATGAGTATCTTGTTCTAATTTTTTGTTATATTGCTCATATGGTTAAGATTTAATAAGGTTGTTAATTATGATAATAGTTGTATAATTGATTCATAGTGCCCCCCCCCCCCTCACCCTCTCAATTATATTGTGTGTTGATTCATCTTGGTCAAAAATGTGCTCTTTCTCTACCACCCCTTTAGGAATAGTGTTGGTTTTTAGGTTTATGATGTTGTTTGATCTTCATCTTCCTCTTCCTATTCATTTTTGAATTTATTGTTGATTATCTTCCCTTCAAAGAAACCATCACACCTGATTAATTCTAGAATGTCCTGGTTGTCCTGGACGACTTGAAAATTAGTGATATTATCCAAGATGGATAGGGAAACCACCAATTCAATGGAGAACTTTTTAATCTTTTTCTTCTCAATAGATTGCAATGGACTAGCAAAAATGGTGAGTACATCTGCAACTGCATTTCTCCTTATCAGGATGGATTAGATATGCAGTTCCTTAGAGTCATTAATCAAATCCTATTATTAGAATTAAAAGTTGGAAGAGAGTAAACTTCTGAGGGGGGGGTGAATCAAGAGTTTAAACTTGGACCCATAAAACTTTCACCATTCATACATCAGATGCATTAATAAAATGAAATAACATGTGAAGCATATGCATCAATCATGTAAACATGTAATCAGACACACACATAATACCAAATATGATTACCTAGAAACCCTCCAAGTGCGTAGGTAAAATTGGGGTGGGGATGACACCCACAAATCTTCACTACTGCAGTAGTAAAGTGTATCAAATGAAGGTTACAATGGTTTGACCATGAATCATGGTCTGCCCTGTGAAAGACCTGCCCTATTAAAGGCTTACAAATACTATTAAGTCTCACCTTGTTAGAGGATTTCAATACCTTATTAGAAGTGTGCCTGGTTAGAGGACTTCAACTTACAATTAAGTAAGCACCTTGTTAAAGGATTTCATATAGCCTATTAGGACTACTCTATTAAGAGATTTATCTAAAATGACCTATTAAAATGTCTTAGCATAGATCCTGCAGTTTGCACTTTCTTGCCTGATAATAGATCACCTCTACAAAATCACTAATTGATCCTTCATGATTAGATGTATCAATGTTGTATCCTTCTCTATCCTTTGTTCTTCTCTAACTGATTCTACAATTCACTCTTACTACTAAGTCACCTTGAATGCTCTGCAAACTTTCTTGTTTGCTCTTCTAATTTGATCATTCACCCCTTGTACACTGTCTGCTCATCGTAAAGAATTTAGGGCTTCATCCTCCTTAAGAATACTTTGGTGGCTTTGGGTTAGGTATGAATCTATGACTGAGATTCATTCATTTTGCAACTTAAACCTTCCCATTTTCTAATTGGTTGCATGTAATTACATAGGGAATCTGCATATAGATTCATCCTTATCTCCAAAAACTTGAAATCTATCCTTAAGTCAGCTTGAAAATAGTTTACATAGTTGTTTGTGCCATTCCAAACAAATATGTTCAAACTGTGTTACTCAGCATATGAAGTCTCTAATGCTGAACATACATTGTATTTATGCTTCTGACTCGACACCTATACTGCTCAGCATCCATTGTTTACTTGGCACTTGAATCACTCGGCATGGTCTATCTGCTTGGCACTAGAGTGACTCGGCACATGAGTGACTCGACACTCATTGCAAATCAGCATGGTCTAAAATTTACATGTGCTCGGCATGTATTACTAGTTCAGCATGAACTAAGTAAATGGCTTAAGTGTGTTGACACTCACTTGCCAAAACCAATCTAAGATCAACAATCCTAGACTCACTTGCAGTAAGTCATCAACCTTTTTTCATTACAAGAATAAATTGCTTTCACTTGTCAAATTATCAGTTGTAAATCTCTTTCTACCATAAGCACTTTGACATTCTTTTTAAGTGCAAAAATAAGACCTCACATGAGGATCTCATATTCTGCTACATTATTAGTGCATATAAACTACAGGTAGTAGGTGGTATAGTAGGATTTAGCTCTAGGGTTGGTCAACTCAATCCTTGCACTAACTCCTTGTTTGCATTTGGAACCATCAAATTGCAGAGTCTAGATCCCCTCTTTCTTAGGTATTTTGGATTTGTGTTTGTTTTTCTTGAATTTCTCCTTTACTTGATTCTTGAAAGACCTTTTCTTGGGACCCATTCTATTTTTCCTTAGACTGGACCAGGTGTGCCACTTGCACTGGCTTAGATATAAGGATAGCTTATTCACCTTCTTTATCCTAGATTTACTTAATCAATTTAGTGATCTTGGAAGTCTAGTGCTTAAGATGCACCACCACAAAAACCTAGCCTCATCCTTTTATAAAACATTACCTCCTATGAATAGTGATTAGTCCCTTAGGGGAAGAGGACAAGGCCCCACCATCTGAAGACATACCATTGTAGGATGCATTAAGATTATCTTCAATTTTTTCCTCTACTAAGACATTATTTTTCGTATCTAACTCTTCCTAGGGAATAAAAAAAAAATTCATTACTTTAGTCTGTCATGGTATCTCTAGAAGTGTCTTCTCTTGGGGGTTAATTAGATACATATATTGTTTCATTATCCACCATTGAGAGGCCATCAGGTTTTATGCCTTTTTATTGTGTCAATTGGATTAGTACTATGGTGATGACACCTTGACAACTTGAGCATTTGAATTCTAAATGTCTAGTATAGTGTAGTCAGAAAATATAGGGAGTAGAAGGATATTTGGGTCCACTAGCTCTCCTAGATACTATAAATAAGTAACCATATTATTTATGAATTAAGTAAAAAAACTCATCCCATGGGGAGAATTCTTGCAACCCTGTAGTGGTGTTATTGTCAAATGTTTCAGTCTTAAGCACATCAAGTGCTAAAACTCTATAGGAGCAAAGGTTAGATCGAAGAAATAACTACTTCATTAGAAGTATTATATTTTGTAATAATTTTCTTTAACTTAGGCTTGGCATAAATCTTGATTTGGTTGTTGAGTCCTTTCCAGGGAAACCACAATTGGGTGAAGCTAGTAGAGAACCATCCTCTTCAACATCTGGTCCATTCCCTACCAAGGAGCCTGTCATAGGTTTCGAGGATGTCTACCACATGAATATAAATAGCATCATGATTCTTGGGATCTGTAGTCATGTAGATGCACATATATTTCACTACACCAATTACTTTTACCTCAATTTTCTTGACTTGTATCACCACCCGATTGGTAGGTTCTGGAGTGACCCCTAGCCTTTAAGATATTGAAAGCAACAAGACATTAAATGAAGCATCAAAATTAATAAGGCAATTATGGATAATTTTTTCCAAATATCCTAATGCTTAATATGAAGGGAAACACTTTCATATTATCTTTGAATATGGTGGGTATATCTTCAATGGCATTGACCTGAGGGGCTGGTGCCTTTTAGGTGATTGTGTTGATGACTTCCCAAGTGTGATTCAATGTCTTCAACAAGGATTCCCTTTGGTTGGATATCTTTGTAACATGTCATACATCGATATATTTTTCTTATTCTTTTTAAACTCTTCTATTGTACTTCTTGAAAAATCATGTTGGATTCTTCATCATATTGGGAGTATTGCCAAGCATTTGGGAGTGTTATGTTGGCACGGGCCCATGTGAGGGTGTAGGATTGTTACTAAGTTGTGGATTGAAAGGAGTAGGTTGTAATCTTGGGGGAATTCCATCTATCAAAGGTTCTCTCTAACTACACATATTGTGGGTGTTTCAATTGTCATTGCAGAAGGAAAACATTTTGGCTAGTTTGACATTTGTTTCTTAGAACAAAAATACAAATTCCTCATTTAATGAGTCTTTTCTCTTTACATTCGGTATGGTATCATAAGAATCTAGTAATATCATGCTAAATTAGAGGGGAGGCATGTCATAGCATCTTGAGAATTTTGTCTTGGGTCTTAATTACCCCCAAAGAAAATGTTTTCACTATTGTTTGAGACATTTCAGTTTACATCTATCTAATTAATTTGAGAAAATTGAATATTATCGCTAGTATTAGTAGTGATTCTCCTATTTTTTGGGTGAGTATTCCATTATCGATTCTCTCATAGAGGTCTATTTTTTATTAAGGAAAATAAGCTTTAAAAGGGCCCTGAAACTCAAACAAAAAAAGATCACTCTACAACAGAATACATAAGGCTACAAACAGAGCCAAAAAGAAAAAAGAAAGAACATCTCCCTAAAAAAATACAAACAAAAATAAAGCTAGGGAGAGATGCCAAAAAACTAGAGTAGCCCACAAAATGCCAGGGCGCTTAGATGATGTCTCTTAGCATTTTAGCTACATTGATCTCTAACTCCAACAGCTTACCTGCTACCTCCTTCATCTTAGAAAGCTCCCATTCTAGGGCCAAGGTATCCTTTTTCCTAGTGTTTGATCTAGTTTTCTTCCTTGTGCCTTCATCCAAAGTCCTATCCTTTAAGTTGTGGTTGTCAGGGTCCTACTCCTTGTTGATGCTTTGGTCGTCCACATAGTGAATGAACTTCTTGATTTTCTCATTGTCCTTGAGGATGCTAGAGCTCTGCTCAACTATACCTTGCATTATCCTATCCATTGCATGAGTTATATTGTTGACTTCCAACACTCTTCTATCCATACTTTGTTCATCCTTATTGACCTTATTCTTTAAGCTATAGGTCTCCCTTTCCAGAGTACCCATTCTATGTTTGAGGTCAAGGATTTCATGGAAAAGCCACTTAGTGGTATAAAAGCTATCCACCACGTTGTTTTTTGCATTTTTAAGGACATCCATGTCTGGGTTCTCCTTAGAAATGTCACTAAGGATGACTAGAGTAGGATCAATCAACTCCTCTATATGGATTATGCCCTCTTAATTTTCTTTGACCTAAGTTATGATTAGCTCCTATTTAATGCCCATATTAGTCGAAGCAGAGTCAAAATTCTGCCACACCACCTTCCTATCCTTCCCCATAATTGAGCATCTATAAGTGCTAGTGCCAAAATCCTCGAAGCCTTGTTTTGGTCCCTCTCTATCGATGGGTTCCCCTTCCACCTTCTCACTCTCCTCCCCCTATTTGTCCTTGTTGTCATTTAGGGTTTTCCTTTTCAGATTCATTGACACTATGGCCTCCTCTTTGCTTGCCAGCACTTTGATAGTGATGGTTCTCTTACTCTTCTTTCATTTCTTACCATCCCCTTCCCTAATTTTCTCCACTGCCTCTACACTATCTTCTCCCGTGTCCATCCCTTTTGCCCATTCATTATAACCCCTATCTGAAGAAGTGTCAATGTCCTGTATGGGCTCGAGGAGTACATTTTTCTCCTTGCTATCATTTTTGAGAGTTTTCTTCCCTGAGCCACACTGTAAGGTCTCAAAGTCCTCCAAATCCATGTGCATCTCAAGATTTTCCTCTGTATCTGAAGGTGAATAAATCTCATCAGATTTATCAAAATCTCCTTTTATTTTCTTGCCCTCTTTCCTGTCTTTGATTTGTTTATTAATAGTCCTAGCTCTGAAGTATTCATAGATTAACAGCAATAGCCCCTCATGGAGCACTAGATTCCTAGTTTTCTTTTCTTGATACTTATTAATATTATCATTCATGGAAGAGTAAAGGTAGAAGGGGATAGATATTTTTGCCCCATACCTGAAATGGTTGAGTAGCATGAAGTGGTAAGTGCATATGCGATCAAACCTGGTATCGAGAGTAATATATTTGATAATGGCATAGAGCATGAACCTCCATAGAGTCTTGATGGAGCTTGAGAGATAATGGTTACCTCCATTCACTAGCACCTATTTCTCCTCTTGGTTCTTTGTAAACTCCACCACCACTTGCCCTGATACTTTCCGGTCTCTATAAAATTTCTTACCAATAATAGGGATGCTAGTAATCAAGGAGATAATTTCTTCCATAATAGAGAACTCCACCCCATCAATTTTGACCATGCCCTCATTCTAGTTTCTAAACATACTTTTGGTTATAGAGGGTTTCCATCCATGGAGGTGTTCAATATAATTCATAATTTCTCCTTTCTTCAGGATGTTCCATACCTTGGATCTTCTTCTCCACTTCTGGGCTTCATCCTTTGGTTTCCTCTTGTGTCTTTCCCCAACCATGGTGTTCTTCTCAATGCAATCTTTGTAGTCAGTATCAGAACCCTTCAAAACCTACAAGCCTTCAGCTCTCCTAATTTTCTTACACCTTTTTTTCACCTTGTGAATTCGCTTCCCACAAGTAGTACTTGACATAGGTTGATGGATATTGTAGATATGAGAAGTACGAAAAATGTCATACTTCCACCTCACAACTCTACATATTCCCCATAAGTCATTGATTATCATAATAAATCCATACATGTTATTACTAACCGCGGCCCACAACTTACTATCTTTCATTATGGCATTTAATTATACCCAATCTATCCAGGATATGATCCCTTTCGATGACCTCATTAAAATCTAATAGGATATCATGTCCATCCTGTTGGTGTTTGAAAACAATGGAAGGTTTTCAATTATCTTGATGTCTAAAATGATGTGTTGATAATGGGAGTTAGCTGCCCCCAACACATCCATCCACTTAGCCACCTCATTATACTTGACTACCCAATTTGCCCACCTGTCTGCCACATTGTTGGCCTCACGGTACTCATGTGCCACATAGGTTTTTTCAAAATTTTGAAGGTTTTGGATGCATTCATCAATAATATTTGTAGTAGTCCAAGTAGGCTTGTTCCTCCCATTAAGGCAATTAATTATTTTTTTAGAGTCTCCTTCTAGCCAAAGGAATTTCACTCCAATTTCTTTTACTAACTTGATTGTTTGGTGCACCACAATGGCCTCTATATAATGATTAGTTTGAATCCCAAGGGGAGCAGCAAATATATCAATCCCTTTCCCATGCACATTTCTTATGATGCCACTAACCTCGGCCTTTCTCGGGTTGCCTTTGCCTACCCCATCAAAATTGGCCTTAAGCCAGCCCTCAGGCAGGAAAGAAGAGCTATAACCCTCCCTTTTGTCTTTGACCCTTGTATTAAGAGGGGGGTGGGACCTTTAGTGTTGGTGTAATTTTCCAACAAAGCATTGAGACATTTGTGAAAAACCACTTTGGCATTAGACTCCTTGTCCTTGAAGATTTGATTGTTCCACTCTTTCCAAACCCCCCAACACACATGAGGTAATGCCCATATCCATAAAGTCTTGGATTCCTTGTCAGCCATCCCAAATTTCCATTGAACAAAGAGCTCTAGAATATTGGACAAAAAACACCAGGACAGGTTGAAATAAGACAAGAAAAGAGACCAGATAGAATTAATAAAAGGATAGTTTATAAACATATGCTCAACACTCTCACTATTATTTTTGCATAAGATACATCTATTGGGCATCATGTTACCTCTTTTGGTGAGGTTATCCACTATGAGAATGCGATTTTGGAGCAAGATCCAAAAGAATATGTTGATCTTTGGAATAAGGCCCAGATACCAGGCTTTGGCCCACACAAGGGCTCAGCCCTGTAATTGCAAAGTCTCATACCCAGAGGCCATAGTATAAAAACCATGCACAATCTCCCCCCAAACAATGGCATCTTTATTGTGGGATAAAGGAATAGGTCTAACCATGTTCATTAGCGGCTTCAACTCCTCAGATACCTCTACCAGGTCAATCCACCCATTGTAAATTCTATAGTCACTCACTCTGCTCCCAAATCTTTCAATGCAAACATTAGCCCATCTATTGAAAGCCTCATTTTCCCAGAGAGGACTTGAACTGAGCTAGTCATCAAGCCAAAATTTAATATCTTCCCCATTTCCCACATGCCATTTGTCTTTCTCAAAGTCTAGATCCTTTTTTCTCATAAGACCATTCTAGATGGAAGAGCCTCTAGGGTCAGAATCCCTATTAATGAATTGTTTAAGATTGATAATGTTAGCATATTTGGACATCAAAATATCTCTCCATTCACCTTTGTTGTTGAAAATTCTCCAAATTTGTTTTGCTTGAAGAGCTAAGTTGAATTGTTTCAGCTTATGAATCCCCAAACCCCCTTGCTTCTTAGATTTGCAAATGGAATCCCAGGACACCAATAGGTATTTCTTGCTCTCATCAGTGTCTGACCACATAAAGTTCCTTTGGATAGCTTCAAGGTGGTCAGCCACCTTGGAAGGAATAGAAAAAAGACTAATAGCATAAGTAGGTAAATTTTGTAAAGTAGATTTAATCAGTATCACTTTACCCGCATGGCTCAAAGTAATACCTTTCCAACCAACAAGCTTCCTATTGAATCCATCCACAAGATTATCCCAAAAAGTGTCTGGAGGTTTAAACCCCAAGGGAAGCCTTAAGTAATTGGATGGAAGAGATCTAGCCTTACACGCCAAAATATCTACTATTTTCTTCTCTCTTCTAACTAGGCTATTGAAGAAAAACACCGAGCTCTTGTCCTAGTTAATGAGCTACCCAGAGGCCCTGGAGTAAGTTTTTAGAATATTTTTAATAGATCTAGCTTCCCTCACCAAGGACTCACCCCCCATAATAGTATCATCAACAAACTACTAGTGTGTAAACACAGAAGGACCAGAAGACAGTTTCAAACCCAGCAAAACCCTTATGTCCCTACTGGAGTAAATGAGCCTACTTAGGCCTTCAGCCAGAATGATGATGAGGATAGGGGATAAAAGGTCACCCTGGTGAAGACCCCTGGATGGTTTTAAAAAATCAAAGGGGGGCCCATTCACAAGGACTGCAAAGGTGGGAGTGGAAACCAGTTGGGAAAACAACTTCCTCACTTTAGCATTGAAACCAAAAGCTTGAAGAATTCTATCCAAAAAACCCCAGTCCACCTTGTTGTAAGCCTTAGAAAGATCCAGCTTGAGAAAAAATTCTTCCTGCTTCCCCACCTCCAAAGAATGGATAACTTCATGGACTTCCATGATAGAATCTAGAATTTGCCTACCTGGAACA
This sequence comes from Cupressus sempervirens, assembly GCA_028749045.1. Lineage (NCBI taxonomy): Eukaryota > Viridiplantae > Streptophyta > Pinopsida > Cupressales > Cupressaceae > Cupressus > Cupressus sempervirens. Next base: position 128,276,438 of record CM053786.1, on the reverse strand, counting down.
AAGCCCCACTATTTGGGTGAGATAATCTCCAGAAGAATATTGATAAGTCTATTAGCAAGAACTTTCACAAATATCTTATAAAAAGAGTTGCAAAGACTAATAGGCCTAAAATAACCAAAGGTATCTGCCCCAACAAGTTTAGGAATCAGAACCAAAAAAGTAGCATTAACTTCTTTTAGCAAGTCTCTAGCACTGAAGAAATCCTGAAAAGCTTTAACAATATTGGCATGAATAATATCCCAGTACAACTAAAAGAAGAAAGTGGGGAAACCATCAGGGCCAGGGGCCTTCTCAGCTGGAATATCAAAAACTGCCTTTTTAATTTCATCATACTTAGGGATAGCCAGTAAGGCCCAGTTCTGAGCATTACCAATGATTTTGGGAATGGAGTTAACAACCTCATTCTGATCCTCAACATCCAAGTTGAGATCTTTCATAAGAATCAATGAGAAATACCTGATAGCCTCCTCTACTATCTCATTATCTTCTTTTAAAGTATCATTACCCTTTTTTATCTCACTAATTATGTTGGTTGCCCAATGTTTCATAGTGGACAGATGGAAAAATCTGGAATTTTTGTCCCCTTCCTTAAGCCATACCGACCTCGACCTCTGCCTCTAGAACATTTGCTCTTTCCTAACAATGTTGTGAAGCTCAACTAGGATTTCCTTCTCGGAGTTAAGAAAGTTATCATCATAACACCAAGTATGGATATTATTCTACACCTCTACCAGGTTCCCCAAAATCCTCTCCTTGTCTTGAAAAATATTACCGAAGTCAGATTTGTTCTATTTGCAAATCTTTGATTTAATGAACCTAAGTTTCTTTCCAACCTTATACATAGCAATCCCATCCATCTCAATATCCCACCACTCTTAGAGAAGTCTATTGTTGTGATCTGGGGTGTTGAAATTATTTCCAATAGTGTTGTTCCCATAGGAATTTAAAAAATTAGTGTGATTTTGTCCATAATTGTTGTTATTTGGGGCTGCATTGGAGTGTTGAAAATTTTTATTTTGTCCCTATGACAGTCATATGTGGATGAGATTATTTTTTATTTGAGACAAAGTCTTCTTCATCTACTCAAATTTAGTCGTCATGTTGTTATATATTTCAATGAGTAGTATAATTTTTTGCTCAAAAAATTATGCTTTTGGAGGCTCATATCCTAGATATGTTATGGCAGGGGTAGGGACAACAACCACCTATTGCATTGGTATGGGATTCAATAGGGGAAATTGATTTGGCATTACTTGTGCCCCCATAGGATAAGGTGGGATTGTTGTTGCAGCATTGGTAGAGATTACCATGCTTCCCCCACCATTGAGATTAGTCTACTTTGTGAAGGTAACCACCTCTTCAAAGACCTTATCCAACATGTCACTATTTGTGGTGGGAAGCCTTCTTAGGAAAATAGATGTGAGCTAATACATGGAACTCATGTATATATTTGTATTGTATCTTCAAGAGGTACTATATAAGGGGATTCCCACCTCTCACACATCATGTGAAAATAGTGATTGAACTAGGAGATGGTTTCTAAGGAGTCCCTCTTGGTGGATAAAAATTAGTGGTGTAAGATAGCTGGATTGATAAATTCTTTAGACTGGTCCAAGAGCAATTTCTTGAAAGCTACCCAATCTACAATGGAGGCCGGTGGTAAATTTGCATGCTAGTTGAATGTTATTTCTCCCAGAGTGTATGGGAATAAATGGACCATGTCTTTATATTAAATTTGTTTCCTACTATATATTTCCTTAAAACCCTTAATGTGGTCTTCTATTGTTTGTGTTTCTTCATAAATGGATTTTGGGTAGAAATTTTTAGGATTTTAAGGTAGGTCATGGAGCTAACACTACAAGTTGATTGGTAATTATTGATCATTAGAAAACAAAGCCATGGTAAAAGTGGTGGTAGATGGCTTTTTTTTTGTGAGTGTTGAGTGAAATAGTGTGTAGAGAGGTAGTGGACTGTGGGGTAGATAGTGATGGAACATGTGGTGTGAACAAACCGAATTTGGGGATCCCTTTTCACTACAAGGCTTAAAAAAATGGTTGAGTTCTAACAACTTGTGTTTGTTGGATGGAGACCTTAACACTAACTAAAAGGGAGATGGTGGATTAGGATTTTCTAGTTTGTGAACCTATGAAGTTGCACACCTATGAATTTGTGGACCTATGTAGCTGTGGGTCTAAGAAACTACAGACCTACAAAATTGTGCACCTGCAAAGTTGTGAAAATGAACAGATATTTGGTCCTCCTTCTAGCACCACTTTTGGTTATTTTATTTTACATGATAACAATGAAAAAAATTCTTATAGATCTCTTTCTTGAAAAGCTAATAAAATAACCAACTCATAGGTTTCAGATGGTTATTTTTCAATCGACTAGATAAGTCAATTGAAGATAAATGTATTTTTTCACAAGGAGGCATTTTTTGGTTTTGTAACATCTGCACTCTTATATGTGATCTCCTAGCACTCATCAATGATAGGTAGATGAAATACTTTCTCTATTTTGTCTTCCTAATATGCAAGATAATATCTCTATTAACACTCTTCACAACTTTCTCATTAGGGATGTAATGTTGTGCCAAATTCATGATCAACTCTAGAGACTATACCAATACTAGATGTAATGTGACATTAACCAATATACTCTAAATGAGTACATAGATCATCTGTGATCTCCCATGGGGCTTGTTGTAGAGCACCAAGAACTCATTCATGTGGATGTGTCCCAATTTTGTATCCCTCATCTCTAAGTGCAAGTCTATGGAGCGTGACTTATTTGGTACCACTTGGAACTTGAAAGTTCTTGGCTTCGGTGAAATCTTGGCTATAGATGATGATAAGGAAGCTATGTTAAATCTACACAATATGATAAACATAAGTAAACTTGGTTACTTAGAAGGTTAAAAGAGGTCGATGACTTGAAAAGAAAGCAAGCAAACAAACTGACTAGCTAAAACACTAAGAAAAAAGAAAAATTATGCACTAGCACACCTGCAAAAGTGTGCACTATGTGTAGGATTAGCAAGAAAAAAGCCTAAAAAAGAGGACATGCAAATTTTGCACAATTGTGCACCTACGCAAGGTGTGCAACTATGCAAGGTGCACAACTACACATGATGGAGTTGGCACAAAAGAGCATGGAAGCTGAGGTATATGGGTCTTTGTTGAGTGAAGGTGCAAATGTTTCACACCCGCAGAGGTGCATAAGGTGAACACATGTGCATCATGTGTTTACCTTGGTTATGTCAGTTTACACTACAGAGGTCTTGAAGGGGTTGATATGTGCAAATTTTCACTCAAGGAGATCATAGAGAAGAATAAGTAGACCTTGGGTGGTCACATCTATTTATAGGTGGGGGGTAGAAGTTTGCAAACATTGGGGAGTTGTGCACCTATGCAAGTGTGTACCTATGCACTACCTTAGTGAAGGGGACTAAGGAATTCATGCACCTTACACATGTGTTCAAGTGCACAAGGTGTGCACTTGCCTTGATTGCATTTAAATTTCCCTTTTAGCTACCAGATTCTAACAATGCCTTCTTCTCCCAACTTCTGGATCTAGGTCACAATACTTCCACTCTCTAAGGCACCTCGAAAGACACCATGTTCTGAGCACAGATTCCTATGACTAGAAATAAAATAAGGGGTCCGCATTTTTAAAGTAAAAAATGGAGCGTGTGTTGTGAAATCACAATAGACATAAGTATGTATTTTGATCTTAGTTTGTCAAGGATGCAAAGGGGAAATGATTCAATATTTATGGTGGTTTACATGTTTTTAAATATGTATCATTTCATTCCTTTCTACAAGACTCATGATGTGGTTCACATTGTAGACTTGTTGAAGTGGTGAGGCTACATGATCTTTCAAAGAGTATAGGTCTAGATCATGATACCAAGTTTGATGGGTATTGTTAGAGAACCTTATGGAAGACATTAAAGACAGAGTTAAAGTTTAGTTCCACACATCACCCACAAACTGATAGGCAGACTAAAGTGGTGAACAAAAGTCTAGGTAACCTAGTAAGGTGCTTAGTAGATGATAAGCTCAAGGGATGTGACTTGATTTTATCAAAAATTTAATTTTCTTACAATAATTTAGCAAGCATAAGTACTGGTAGGTTAACATTGTAGATTTTGTATGGGGATAGTCTAAGGACTACACTAGAATTGAGAAAGATGGATCGAGGAGATAGAACTAGTGTTGGGGCGTAGAACTTTGTTGAACATATCAATGACCTACATGAGGATGTGCAACAACATATCACTAGAATGAACATGTAATATAATGCTAAGGAAAATCAAAAGAGGATATGTGAGTTCCAAATTGGGGATCAAGATATGGCATACTTAAGAGAAGAACAATTTTCAGTGGGCACTTACAACAAGCTAAATATGAACAGATCTGATCCCTATGAGATTTTGAAGGAACACAATTTAGGGAATGCATATGACGTAGAGTTGCAAGATGGAATCTACATTTCTCCTATTTTCAACATTGCAGATTTAGAAAAGTATCAATAATTTATTATAGAGGAGGTATCAATACTTGAGCAATGTCCAATTCCTACCTCTAAGAAAGAGGAGATTGAATAAATCTTGGATAGCCATGTGGGAAGGTGTACTAGAAATATATAGTATGAGTAGTACCTAGTGAAGCGTAAAGGATGACCTATGGAGACTCAACCAGGTTATCTAAGGTGGACATCATTTGTTTACGTTTCCTCAACCATCTAAGATATGACATGGTCACTTCTCAAATTACCCTAGGTATCTGATGCAAGAGCATCCAACAATGTTAGGGAAGTCCTATATTACCCAAAAATATATCTAGTGAAAGTTTCCATTTGATGTGTTTGCATTTCTAGATACCCATTTGGGAAAATTAGAGATTGCAACTCTCATATTTTCATTGTTACTTTACTGGGTCAAAATATTTGGCATGCATGAAGATTTTTGGCACACGTGACGATGTAGGAAAATGAACAATTTTTTTGGAGGACCATAATTATGAATAATTGGAGGGTGTGAGTTCAAGGGAAGGTTGTAATTGATATTTTCAACACTCTAGAAAACAAATCAAGTCAAAATTCACTATTTGAAAGTCATTGCAATCTTAAGTTGCTCGAAGTCCTCCTAGAAACCCTTCAAAGTCAGATTGTTAAAAATAGATAATATTGAGGGAGGGTGAATCAGTACTGAAAAAAAAAATTCCAATAGCTAGATCATATCATTAATCACTTTGAAACATGCATATGAAAGTAAACCAATAATGATGAATAGTAAATACAACCACACAAAAAGAGAACTTATAACACCATATTTTTTTAACTAGGGAAACCTTGACCAAGGGAAAACCCTGATGGGGATGGTACCCACAAAATGATCCACTAAACAAAAGAATCTTGTAAAGGATATTGACCTTATTAAAAGCCTCAACCCTATTAGGAGTTACTTCAACCCTGTTAGGAGTTGGTAATACAATTACAACTATATGCAAGAAGATCCCACTACCCTAACATGCAATTATACAATATAATGCCTTTATACAAAATGAGATAGATACAAAAACCTCTTTATTGTTGATTGATGTACTTCACATAAATCTAACCTGACATTAGAATTTGCATCATAGATCTCTCATACAAGTTTGCATGCCATAAACATAGTTTGCATACTCATCATAAACTTTGCATTCACATTACATCACATATGTCATATCATCATACTTCACATGGAATAACCCTTTACTTATACTCTTTTCTTTCACAAAAACTCTTGTGTAGTTAACTTGATGTAATCACATGTTATACTAACTTAGGTTAAACATCTAGGATTTCATACCTATATAAATAAGTAATTATTTCATGGACGAAATAATTCCTTAACACTTTATTCCCCTATTTCTATTGTACTTTGTTCTGATGTGCATATTACCTTTACTAGTATTTGACCTATAACTTTGTATGTATTGTTTGTACTAGTCTTCACACTTAGGTATGTCATCATGAAACTCTAATACATATCCTTAACTTCACACATGCCAAATATCTTTATATCTTCTGCAATACCAAAAACTATCTTTGTATAGCTAGTGAAATTGTCTAACACTTAGATAATTTTTTGTCTCTTACTGTAGAATCTTCAATAGTATATTCTATCATCTTATCCTGATATATATGTTTCCATTAATTATAAACCTAACTTATCCTACTTAGCCATATTTCCAACAATCTCCCCCTTTCACATTGATGGCAACATATCGAAAAATCGGCTAAGTCCCAAAATGTTATAACAATAAAAAAAACTTTTCAAAACTAACCATCAAAATATTACAAATTTACAAAATTATGTGGATCATTACACTCATAACCATCTTCCTTATATCTACTAATACAATATAATACAAAGTAACATTTCTCCCCCTTAGTATATAGCTATTTACTCTCTATACATACTGCGACTTTAGACAATTTTCCTTCTTCTCCCCATTTGACATCAATGACAAAGGTGTCAAAATTTATTTACATGTCAAATTGTGTTTCATTACCTCTTCTTAGGCTGACAAGAGAGAAATATAGTCACAAAAATTGACTACAAGACTCTTCATGTTCTTCTCCCATGAGTCTTTGACTCCTTCTAAAATGTTGAGAAGAGCGCACAATCCATAAGATGCTATCACTACTGCATTTAAATCTAAGTACACAAAATTGTCAAAATATGTCTTGATTGATAGACATTCCTCCAAATGATGCTCAATTGTGCTTAATTTTATAGATAGGTGTTCTCTTAGAAGTGAGAACCTCTTTGTTATCCTTGTTTTCTTGTCTTTTAGCAGACTTATCTCATCATAAGTCTTGCTATCCTATGCTTCAATTACTTCAATCTACACACTAGGTTGACTTAACTAACTAGCTAATGCTTCTACCTCTACGCACTTTCCTTTACGCTCATTATCAATGTATTTTGTGAAGGTAAAAGACATTGCACACTTTGCATACAGAGCTTTTCCTTCAAGATTTCACTTCCTTAATGTCTTGATGCATGTATTAAGAGTCAATAAATCATTTCTGATGTTGTGAAAGATAGTATCAAACATCTGTGCATCATGCTTGCCTTGAGCTTGAGCTATTATAACCTCTAACAAACTTGTGAATTCAGCATTAAATTCTTGAATCACAACTTTGGCTCTATCCTCAAGGTTAGGATCAAGTTACTTCATAGTCATGACTCCCTGCAACTTGTCAGTTACCTCCATGAGAGTTTTTTGCAAACTCTTGACATGTTTATTCTTTTTGATAATCTTGTGGAGGTATGATATCAATTCGGATTGATCATCATCATCTAAACTAGTAAGTGTAGCTAGGGTGGGAGATGTGTTGGGTGCACTTGGCTTCACATCCTCCTCTACTTTCTTCTTCCTCTCTTCTCTTTTCCTCATTCTATTTCTTCTTCTCATCTTCCTTTCTTCTAATTTCTTTGTCCTTTTTTCTTCCTCTTCTTCTTCCTTCTTCTTCATTTCTTCTACTTCTTTCTTCTTCTTCTCTTCTTCTTCTCTTCTTCTTTTTTTCTCTTCTTTCCTTCTTCATCCTTCTTCCTCTTCTCTTCTTCTTATTTCCTCTTCTTGTCTTCTTCTTTCTTCCTTCTATCATCTTCTTCTTCTTTCCTCTTCTTGTTCTCTTCTTTCTCTTTCTTCTTTTTCTCCTCTTCTTCTTTCTATTTATTTTCATCTTTTGCTCTTTGCTTCTTCTTCCTTTCTTCTTCTCTCTTTTCATATGCTTTTCTTATCTTTTCTTCTTTTTCTTCATTCTTTCTCTTCTCCTCCTTCTCATCTAAGATGGAGTAATCAATGATATTGCCAACAATGTTTGGCCCAAGATCCTTGAAAGGTTAACTGTCACACTTGTAGCACCAACTTGCATATTATTTGTAAGAATTTTCCTTAGTCAAAAATCACCCAAGACCAAGAAGCTCAACAACTAGCATAAAATAGACCAATAGAGTATGATCAGAATAACAATATGAAATTCAATTGATGTACAAATACACTAAAAGTGCTTGTATACAAAGGCCTCTAGACGGACTAGGAGTTAGCAACATGATAAGCCTCACAACTAAGCACATGTCCACCAAGAGTGGATTATCCTCCATTGAGCACAAGAGTTAGTGCGATGATGAGAGGATAAGCCTACATAGGTGTGTCATGTAAAATTATGTTGTTGACACCATGTGCTTAATTAAGAGTGTGAACAACTATGTTATCTACATGACAACTTAGTTAATTATGTAAACTCTAGTGTTCTAGACACCATGTGATAAAATAGAATTTCTTACTCATGTGTTGTCAACATGACAACTCATATGAGTACTCAAACTCCTAGGTGTCTAACCTAATAAGTAATAAAATAATGCATTTATCCTAAGTAAACTTAAGTAAAGTGTCAATAATGATTATTTAAACTAATACCCCCCCTAAGTGCAACTTAGGGGAATTCACTTAAGCTCACAAAATCTATGATGCATAATTCATAATGGATCTTAGCTACTAGGCCATGTTAAGTACCCATGTACAAATGCAGTGCTAAAATGCAATCTCTCTAAAAATGGAGAAAGAGGGAAAACCTCATGGGAAAAACCCTCCCCCAAAAAGAGAGATATGTACAATATAGAAGATAAAAGTCATGTGACCCCCTTGGTAAAAAATCCCTCACCCCCAAGAGATCTTGCAAATGAAGATACTTGACCTCCGTGAAGGGCTTGGTGAAGATGTCGGCAATCTACTACTCTATAGGACAATATTGCAATGCAATGACCTGCTCATGAATCAACTCTCTGATGTAGTGCATATGAACCTCAATGTGTTTGGTGCACTGATGTTGCACTAGACATTTTGAGAATTTAATAGCACTCTAATTATCACAATGGATGACTGTGGGTCTGGGTAGATCAAAACCAAACTCCTTTAGGATCTATTGCAACCAAATAGCTTCTATCATTGCAGTCACAACTCCTTGATACTCAACCTTAGTTGATGAAAGAGCAATAGTGTTTTGCATTTTACTCTTCCAACAAATGGGGCTAGAACCACAATGAAACATATATCCTAAAGTAGACTTGCGAGAATAAAGATCCCCTACATAGTCTGAGTCTATATATCCCACTAACTATAGTCTAGTACCAGCTACATAGCATATCCCATGTGTATGTGTACCTTGGATATAGTGCAAGATTCATTTGGCTGCCTTCCAATGAAGTTCATGTGGCTCTTGCATGAAGTGAGAAACCATGCCAACTAAAAATGAGATTTCAAGGCATGTATGTGTCAAGTAGATGAGGCTTCCAACCAATTTTCTATACAAAGTCACATCAACAAGTGGAGTGGAACATTTTGTTTCTAACTTAACACCTAAAAGAAATGGGGTAGATGTAACCTTGTAGTCACTCATGTGAAACCAAGCAAGTAGATCAAGAGCATACTTGGGTTGTGATAATGTGATCCCTGATGAAGACTGGTTTATCTCAATACCAAGGAAATAATGAAGTAGACCCAAGTATTTCATCGAAAACCTATCCTACAAAGTAGCCTTCACACTATCAATTATGGAATTTATGCTTCCTATAATGATCAAGTCATTAACATAAACTACAAGTAGCAAATGAGAATCATCACTCTGAAGAATGTAGACATTCAGATTAGAATGACATCTAGTGAACCCTGTTGAGAGAAGAAAAAAATCCATCTTGGCATACCAAGCTCTTGGAGCTTGCTTAAGTCCATACATAGATTTCTTCAACTTTCAAACCAAGGAACAATCCTATATGAACCCCTATGGTTGCTCCATATAAATCTCCTCATGAAGATCACCATTCAAGAATGCACTTTTCACATCCATCTGATGAACAACCCATCTCTGAGTTGTTGCTATAGCTAGTGTCAAACAAATGGAATTTATTTTTGCAACTGGTGTAAAGGTCTCAATATAATCAATGCTAGGTACCTAAGAAAAACCTTTTGCAACAAGTTAGGCCTTATGTTTATCAACACTTCCATCCGCTGCAAACTTGGTCCAATAGATCCACTTACACCGAACCAATTTTCTTCCCTTAGGAAGAGAGACTAAGTCCCATGTATCATTTCTCATAAGAGAGTTATATTCTTCCTCCATTGCTATATCTTATTCTAGAACACCTGGTGCTTCTTTGAATGATTATGGATCAGAAGCAACTGCAATATAAGCATGTGGGAGTGAATTATGTTGTGATCTTGTCCTCCTAGTATCTGAAGGATTCCTGGCCAATGGTCCTGTTGCATCCAGTGTCTGCTTTGCCCATCTAGGTCTAGTGGAAGGAGATGTAGAAGAAATATCCTCAACCTTAACTGGTTGATGCCTGTGTTTGGGTCAAGGACATACATCTTCCAAGCCATTGTTATCACTATCACTCTCTTCAATGAAGGAGGAAGAAAGAGGAGTTGAAGAAGTAAAGCTTGGACAACTTTCTTCAAAATGTACACCCCTCTCATAGAATATGTCATGTGTCTCTAGATCCATCAACTTGTAGGCTTTATGTGAGTCCACATATCCAACAAATATGCAAGGTTTTCTTTGAGCTTTCAATTCCTTACATTTCTATGGAGGTATTTGTGCCCATGCTAGACAACCAAAGACTCTAAAGTGCTTAACGGAAGGTTTCCTTCTAGCCCATGCTTCAAAAGGAGTTATACCATCCAAAGCTTTATGAGGACTCCTATTCTAGATATAGTTAGCACAATTCATTGCTTCAGCCCAAAAGACTTGATCAAGAGACTTGTTTAGTAGCATGCAAGTGGTCATCTCCCTAAGAGTTCTATTTTTCTTTCAGCAACACCATTCTTTTGTGGTGTGTATGGTACTGAATGTTGAAGGTCAATTTTCTCTTGAGTACAAAAGTCTATTAGTCTTGAGTTCACATACTCCCCCCCATTATCTATTCAAAGAACTCGGATTGCTCTTTCTGACTGCTTTTCCACTTGAGCCTTGAAGCTAAGAAATTTTTTGAACACTTCACTCTTATTGAGCCATGAAGAAAACCCAAGTAAAGCGAGAGTAGTCATCTATGAAGGTGAGTGCATAGCGAGACTTTCCAAATGATGGCACTAGAAATGGGCCCGCCACATCACTATGAACCAATTCAAAAACACATTGTGCTCTCCAAGACTTCCCCTTGTCGAACATTTTTCTGGATGTTTCCCAAGTGAGTAACCTAAACAAACACCTTCTAAAAATTGGACTTGAGGTAGACCATGAACCATTTTCTTACTGCTAAGCTACTGAAGATATCTATAGTTGTGATGTCCAAATCTCTCATGCCATAGTTTGCTTTATGTATTTGAATGTAGTAACAAGGCTTGTTCATTAGATTTTGGCACAAAGGAAGAGAAAGTGTAAAGCCTTGAATCATAATTGGCTTCACCTATTGCAATCATAGATTCATCCTTAATGCTTTTCACTACCACTGAATCTGGAAGAAATTCAACCTTATTTCCACCTCCATAGTGAGTCATTTGGTAGACTAAAAGAAGGTTGGAGGTAAGATTGGGAACATATAGAACATCCTTGAACACTCCATTGTTCATCTCAACTTCACCTTTACCTTCAACTTCCACTTTAGTATCATCTCCTGCAAAGATGTGTGGTACCTCTAAATGTGTCATGGAAGAAAAATCTCTCTTTGACACACCCCTATGATGTGTGGCACCTGAGTCAATGATCTATTCTCCCTGACTAATAATGTTTGTGAGTAAAGCATATCCTTTGCCCTTAGAATCTGAAGATGAAGATCCTTTCTCTTTATAAGCATTAGGTAGTGGAACATTGTGTTTCTTCGTGATGTTCTTCAAATCATCAATCTACTTGTGATAACACTGATGTACATCATGACCCATCTTCTTACAATAGGCACACTTTTTCTTCTCCTGATGTGTCCCGCTTTTTTTTGGTATTAGGAGAAGATTTTCCCTGTTGTTGATTTGATTGTGGTGTTGACTTTTCTATGTCCTCTTGTTTGTTATTCTTCCACTTCTTCTTTTTGCCCTTTCCTTTGTTTGAACTTTGGCCAACTAAATTTTGAGAACCCCCATTATTAGCCACCAATGCCTTAGACTTTGAAGACTTGAGAATCCCCATTGTTGTCAACTTAGTTTGTTCATCCTCTAACAGCTGAGCATAATCATCAAAAGTGATTTTCTTATAGGAAGCTCCGAAGGTAGTCTTTGTGGTGTTGAAAGAAGAGACAAATGTGGAGTACTCAGATGGAAACTTATTGTGAGTTAGATAAATCAACCTGTCATCTTTGATGGGAGTACCACAATCATCAAGTTTTGTTCTCAACTCATTCACCTTAATGATAAAATCCTGTATAGAATCAAAGCTCTTAGGATCTAGGGAGACAAGCTCATCTTAAATCTTGTAGACATCCTCCTCAATAATTTTACCATATAGGTTTTTGAGGGCATCCCAAGTTTCCTTGGATGTATCATACTTCATGATCTAATAGAGGATCTTGTCTTCAACCCCTAACCTAAGAGTACTTAGGGCTTTCCTATCTGCTTGATTCTAAGCATCGATATCACTTTTAGATACTTGATCACCTATTGGTTTAGGAAAAAAACCATCTACATATTGAGAAACTTCATCATGCATCAATTCACACCATTTTTTAATAGACCATGTGGCATAGTTATGTGGTATTAATTTTGGAATCTTAAGATTTCCTATGATGTAAAGAAATGAAAGATAATGGTAAGAAAAGAGGAACACAACACCAAGAGAAACCCCCCTAATTCACTCAATAACACCCCCCCCCAAAAAAAATGAAAGATTTTGGCACTTTATACTTAGTGCAATTACAATAGCCACTTGCCAACTTTGGCCTTAGTGGTCTTCTAATTTGTTTTTTATTATGGAAAACAGGCTTTAAAAGGGCCCTGAAACCTTACCAAAACAAAGTATAGCAAAAAATAGAATGCTTAAGGCCTAGAACAGAGCCAGAAAGTAGAAAAAAAAACATCTCCCTAAACAAAGATAGAAAAATAAGTAAAGCCAGGGAGAGACGCTAAAAAACCAAGACTACACAAAAAAAGACAGGGCACTCAGACAATATCTATTAGCATTTGTGCTAGTCCTCTAATTTTTTGTTTACAACCTCCTCTTGGAGTTCAAATTTGGAACTTTACAATGTAGCTCAGAAATACAACAATTCTAAAGTTTTATCCAAGCATTACAATGTGAAAAAGGACCTATTTCTGAATGTGGTATTTTTGTCCACACAAGCCTATAATTTGATTACAAATCTAGAAGTAGACAAAATATTATTCACTTTCTCAAAAAATGGAACCTGATTTAAAGTCCAAATGAGCTCGTACAGAGTGTTTGAAGTTGCAAAATGCAAGATTAGATAGGTACAGTTACCAAAAACTAAACTTTCTAACAAATTCATGCACCAAAACAAGAAAATAATAGCTGCACTAAAAAATTCATGAAATTCTAGCCAAAATCAAAAAAATTGCACCTGATTTAGAGTTCGGATGACTGAGATATGGCCTCCCAAAGTTAGACTGTCAAATGAAAATTGAATTTGGAGAGGGGTCTGATAAGAAAACTACAAAGTTAAGCTTAACATATAACATATAGACAAGTGTTGTGGTAGTGAAATCTAGCTTGTTGGTGATGGTCAAACAGACATCAAATTTAATCACATGACTAGTTGATGTGAGCAAAAAAGGCCTCCCTGGGTGACCTGGTAGTGACATCAACATATAGATCGAGTGATGTGGTAGTGCCACATGGAAAACACATGTCATCTATGTTTTCTACTGAGTCGCCCTGTGATGTGGTGGTTACTACATACGTGCCAAATGATGTTGTGCAAGAGGCTATCATGTCTTACTGACTAGACTGGGTGTTTGCATGGCTTTGTAGACAACATGGCAGGGGTCACAACAGACATGGAGCTTTGGCTCAATGGAGATGGGTTTCCAACATGGTGCCAAAGGTCTAGTCATGGCACCAATGATTGTTTTCTGCAGTGCCAAAATTGTTTTCTGTGGTGTCGTTGGCCAGACTGTAAGCGAAGCCAAAGTTTTGAAAGTCTGGCTGGGAGAATCATTGTCGATGCTGGCAGGTGGAGATCTCTGGGGGGACTTTAGTCCCACATGCATCTGGTTGGAGATCTTTAAGGTGTATTAAAACAAAGAACCACTGAGTTTAAAATAAATCAAGGCCATCGCTAGTAGAAGTGTAAGTCGTTATCTTCGCCAGTTGTTGCATAATGTGGTCGGTGGTTTGTAAATGTCGACAGGTGATGTGGGAATAAACACCAAAAAATTTTGCCAAGGAATATGCCAGCAATTGCAAAGAATATTTCACCATAGGGGCCGAGATTTGATCACTTGGTTCCTACAAAAAAAATTCTCTACAAGCCTGATAGGCCAAAATTTCTTTTTCAAAAATATAATAATTACAGAGAAAATAAAATGATAGATCTGAAAAAATAAATTCGTAGATCTAATAGATCATACCAATTCTACAAATTGGGCCTTTGGGTGTCAGTTTGCAAAAACAATTTGCCTCAATTTTGACTATGGCCTAGGGTAGGTGAATTTATAGTCAAAATTCACCAAATCGACACTCCAAACGCAATGGTTAGGTCCACTTTGGCTCTAGATGCTCCTAATGACTATAGATTCACCAGATCTAAATCGATGGCCCTCTGAGAGGTGAAGCAAGAATGGTCTCCAATGGCTATGATACCATGTAAGAATTTGCCTTAGGGAAAAATCACCCAAGACCAAGAAGCTCAACAACTAGCACAAAATAGAACAATAGAGTATGATCTGAATAACAATATGAAATTCAATTGATGTACAAGTACACTAAAAGTGCCTATATATAAAGGCCTCTAGATTGATTAGGAGTTAGCAATATACTAAGCCTCACAACTAAGCACATGTCCACCAAGAGTGGATTATCCTCCATTGAGCACAGGAGTTAGTGTGATGATGAGAGGGTAAGCCTACATAGGTGTGTCACATAAAATTATGTTGTAGACACCATGTGCTTAATTAAGAGTGCAAACACCTCTATTGTCTACATGACAACTAAGTTAATTATGCAAAATCTAGTGTTGTAGACACCATGTGCCAAAATAGAGTTGCTTGCTCATGTGTTGTCAACATGAAAACTCATATGAGTATGCAAACTCCTAGGTGTCTAACATAATAAATAATAAAATAATGCATTTATCCTAAGTAAACTTAAGTAAAATGTAAATAATAATTATTTACACTAATAGTATTAGTTCTAATGGAGATCTGCAGAGATAGGTCTACCATATGAGTGTCCTTAGCTTTCACTGATGTAGTTGTTGGAGTACTCTGCTCAACGGACATAGAGATTCCTCCCCCTAACTTCACACTTACTTCTTTGGGTAAAAAAGTCATGTATTTAACAATGGCTTCGTCTATCTCCGTGTTTACCTCTTCATAATTGCCTCCCATCAAAAGAATGGCTCTTCTTTTATTTCTCAATAAGGGCTCAATTCCCTTTGTTATATCTTGCAAGTCTTCATCATTGTTGACTTCACAAAACTTCTTGATCATTTTTTTCTTATTTTTTTATCTTCACCAATGACTCTTCTTCTCCTATTTATCAACCTATTATATATGTACTCTAATATATGTCTTTGTACATCCTCAAATCTATTATTCTTCAAAATCATATTTCTTACTACTGCATTCGCTAACTGAATTCTCTAACTGAATTCTATCCATATTGCTATACATACTATAAAACTTATTCAATTGAATGGCATTATTGTCATTAATGATTTTCATATTCAAGTTATCTACCTTTGGCTTCTAAGGCTTCTTCCTAGTGGTTGTCCTTGCTTTTCCAACTAACTTTTATGTAGGTTTATCCTCTTCTTTTTCAGATTTATCTTATTCATTTGATTCAACCATCTATAATATCTTTCTTCTCTTTCCAGGGTCACTTGACAGTTACTTGGTCCTTTTCTTGCTAGGTGACTTAGCCTCTTGTTTCACCTTTGTGAATCTCTTTGATTTCCTTTTGGTTGGAGGAATAGAGTATTTACCTTCTACTATATGTACCTCCTCTTCATCAATCTTCTTCAGCAATTTTACAATAATGGGTTGCACTTGGGCTACTGCGGCATAGGGAACAATAGGTTTTTGCAAAGTAGATCCTGCTACTATTACTCCCTCTAAAGCTCCTACTATTGAAATAAGAGTAGCTATCAATAGCTCAGTTTGACCAATAGCCTTCATCTCCAAGGCTATACCCTTTATCTCATTAAATTCTTCTCTGGTCATTCCTAATTCTTTAAGAATTGATTTAATTTTCTTTTCAACATTCTTCTTTATTCCTTTACTATAGAGCTTGCTCTCTACTTCTATGATTTTCTCTACACAAGTTCCCTATCTAGGAGTATCTTTATCCTCTTCAGTCTCAAGTATGATCTTTGCATACCCTTCAATTATTTCTTCACTTAATTCATATCCCATAGGGTCTATGAACTTAACTCTCAGCACAACTGCCTCCATGCATGTTCCATATATTTCAACCATGAAACATATGTCCTTTTAGGACTTCTCCACAAGTGAGGTTGTTATCCTATATCTATGTTTCATTGTAGTTTGAAAACCTTTCATCGTTTTGTTGATGTCTTCAACAATATTTTCCTCGGACTGTCTTCTATAATGATATGTCACCAAGCTCATGGTGCATTGATTCTTGTTATCCCATTCTCTATCAAGCATACTAAGGAATTGTCTAATCACTTGGAAGACTAGATCTATCAATAATGACTCAAACCTGAACACTTCACTTCTTTTCTTCTTGAGTTTCTCTATGTTTTTGAGCAATTGATTCCTCAAAATATCACACAAATTTACCTTTTCTTTCTTAGCTATCATCATGTAAGTTGCATGTAGGAAACCGGTAGGTACTAAGTTTAATCTTGAGCTATGATTAATTTTATAGCCAATGATCTTATTGATCACTCTCACATATTTCTTCTTCATGAGGTCAATCCTCATATTCCTACAATCTGATTTAGTCTTTAGATTGGTCTCCACCATATTATTCACGTTCTTTTCATTAACTTGGTTTCTTCTCTCATTGCATAAACCAGTTAACCTATGTATCATATCATTTTCAATCATGACAAGCACATCTCCAACCCAAAACATTCCTTCATAAATGCGGCTTAGAATGATTCTGCTCCATTCATGGTTCTCGAAGTCTATATAGAACATATGATTCACAATGTTCACTTCCTTTAGGTGTGAAAATTCTTGTTTCAATGATAAGTCTGCTTGGCACACTAGGTCTAGGTCTTTATGAATGTCATTGTCTCCAATGCTCTCAATTTTGCAATGAATGTATGACCTAATATCCTCTATGTGAAGAACATTCTTTGGAACTTGCAAAAATGCTCCTAAGGGAACATCAACTTAAGATATGAATGAGTTCTTCTTAAACACATATCTTTGCCTCTCACTAACATCACTGACAGTAGGCTACTCCCTTTTAGCTAACTCAAACACTTTAGAAACTTCATAAAATACTTGAATTTCACCAAACTAGGGCTTTTCCACTCTGTATTGTGATCACTTTAAATTTACTTTTACTTGCTACCAAATCACTCTAAATTGCTCCTTAACTCTTCACACAATTGAATGATACTCAAAATCTTGTTCACATCCTTCAAATCTTTCAAATTGAATTCACATTAATTATACATCTACCAAAATCCATAAAATTGTTACTCTTTTAACCAATAAACTTATTTGTCTTCATTCTCCCTCTTTTGATTAGCAAATGACTTGTGCTCTTAACCAGTGATTACTTATAATATTTACTACCTCATGTCAACTTTTCAACTCTCAACTCAACTTCTAACTTTTGTTTCATCTTATTGATTCTCTATCTTCGATAAAAAAGTGTTTAATTCAAGTAAGTTGAATCACACACTATAGTTGATTTCATTCTTTCTTCAAGTGCATCAAAAAATTGTTCTTCCAAAATTGTATGTGAACTTTCTAGATCATTTACTCTCACAAATACTTCCTTGAACCCTTCAACATGCTCTTTAAGTGCTTCCTTCTAACTGTTAGTGCTACCATTATCATTTCTTTTGTCATTTTTGTTATTGTTCCTTTTGTAGTTAGGATTCCTATTAAGTTTCTTCTATCCATTCTAAAAAATCTCGCTATGTGTCTAAAGTTATTTCATAACTAACATATAGGTGCATCTCTTCTCTGATGGTTCCATTTTAATTATCTAGTTCTCTATAATTCCTTGCAATATGTCCAAGGTTGTTACATTTGTAACATAGAATCTGGTTCCTTACTTCATTAGGTCTTTCTCCATCATTAAATCTACTTTGTGATCTCCTTCTTTCATTACCTAAAGGGTTAGTATCCCTAAACTTTCTAGTATTTCCATTATTTCTATCAAACTTAGGTTTCTTATAATCTATTGCTTTATGCCCAAAAACCATGACAATTATAACAATAGAAATTAGTGATAGGTGTAAAAGACTTACCTTTGCAATCTCTCTTCATATGACGAACTTAATTGCATGTAAAACATCTACCTCTGAATTCATATCTAGCCTACTTAGGTGGTTCAACTTGCTCTTTTTTTTTGGTTCATCATGCATCTCAAATAGATTAACTTGCTCAACTTCTTTAGATACTTCTATAGAAATGCTTGGTTCAATCCCATTCTAGTCAATTTCTTTAGGCTTGGGGGTTTCAGCAACTAGATCTAGTTTTTTTCCTAAATTTAGTTTTCTTTTTTGATTTCTCTCCAATAAGATATCCAAGACCTGTCTTATCATAAGAAGATCTTTGATAGAATAGTTGTTCATCAATTTTTTCACTAATAGAATAAAGCGTCTCTAACTATTGCTTAGCTTGAGTTAACTCTATTGGAAATGTAAGAGGAGTGACTGAGAGGGGAGGGGTGAATCAGTTACTACAAAAATAAATCCTAATCCCTTAGATGTCAATACAAAACATAAACTCTATTGAAACTATTGTTACTCAGTTAACACACAGGCACTTGGTTAGCACTAACAAAATGTTGTAACTCGAAAAATATTAAACATACAAATCTTAAGATGGTTATTGTGATTAATCTTAATTAACTTAGTTTCATACACATGAAAGAAATAGCATTAACTCAAGTGACACCAATATTTAATGTGGAAACCCAATTTGGGAAAAACCAACAATTACAACTAGTTACTAATTTTCACTCTTCTGAAGTGAGCCCTTTTAGAAGCCAACCTTGTTAAAGGTTACAAAACACACTATTAGGTGTGATCCTATTAGAGGATTTAATCACCTTGTTAGGAGTGACCTTGTTAGAGGTCTTTCAAAACTTCAATCTAGAAATGCCACCTTGTTAGAGGATTTACAAATAGTTGTTAAGCCAACTCTATTAAGAGATTTGATACACTACTACAATGGTTAGAAAGTAACAATGATATGACATGATTGTTGATGCACACTTATCTTTGCTAATTTCATATCTCAATTATGGCTTCATTACTTGACCCTTCTTGATTGACTATATCTTTGTAGCTCCTCAAGGATATTATGCTTATCCTTCTAATTCACTTCTTCTAAGCATCTTCTTATCTTCCACACATTCTCACACACTTTCAATCCTCAACTTGACCTTATACTTATATTAATATAGTATCAAGTCAGCTTTAATACACCTTAGAATAATTAATATTCATCTCTTCAATCGGCTAGAACCAACAAACAAATCTATTAAACTTAATATGCCAAAACAAGAAAATCCTTCATTAGCCAACCCAACTCGGTAGACACTAACACTAAAATGATTTTCTTGCATTAATCAAGTAAACTTAGTTAAAACCGCATCTTTGCAAACTTCTTTTGGTAACTAAGTGAGTTCAATCAACACTGATTTGATCCAACTTTCCTTAGTTAATCAAGTGAGCCTGGTAAACACTCAAATTCTGCAAACTTCTCTTTGATGCCTGAGTGAACTCGGTAGACATTAGCTTCCAAACTTGGAAAACACTAGAATTCTCGACAGACATAGGAAACTATCTTCATCACCTAAGTGAGCTCGACATACACTAATTGGTAAAGATATTAAATTTTGTATAACATCAAAGACAATATAGAATTGATCAATTATTTTCAACAATCTCCCTCTTTGGCATTGATGGCAACACAACATGTCATAATACAATTAAATTTCAGAGAAAAATAATAGTAAGGATAATATCATTAGTTTCATTCTTATTCTCATCCATGAGAAAAACTCCCTCTATCTTCAGTTTCTCCCTTTGTCAGCAAACTCTCCAAAGTTTACACTGTCTTCAACACCTTCTTCTGATAGAAAAAATTTCTTCTTTGATATTAGACCAAGTTTTCCTTCATATATTCAAACAATTTTTTTGTAAATATGATAACCAAACTCTCCTTCTTTAACATCTTATGCCAAAGACAATATTTAGTGAATTTTAATATACCTGAAATACTGATTCATATGCAATCTACTCTCTTTACCACATCAACTTGTCTGATCTTCAACATGCTCTAATTGATGCATCACTAAACTTCATTTAGTGAGCTTCAGATAGGGGAATAACCCCTAGCTTACCTCTTAGATACAAAAATGCATCCTTAGGTAATGGCTTGGAAAATATGTCTACAATTTGTTCTTTAGTATTCACATATTCCAATCTCACCTCTTTGTCTTGCACCAATTCTCTAAAAAAATGATATTTTATTGCAATGTGCTTGGTCTTGGTATGCATCACAAGATTCTTTGATATATTAATTACACTGGTGTTATCACAGAAGATAACCACTGGATCCTTGATTTCTACCTTCATACCTACCAACAGTTGCTTGAACCAAACAATATTGGAATAATTAACTATTGCTACACCATACTTTGCCTCTATTGTAGACTAAGTAATGCAATTATGCATCTTACTTGTCTAAGACACTAGTCTTTTACCAAGAAAGAATGATCCACCACTGGTGCTCTTCCTATCATCAACACTTCCTACCCAATCAACATTAGTGAAGGCTTTTAGATCAAAATTGTCTCCTTTTTTATACCATAATCCATAATCTTCAATATCCTTTAGATACCTCATGATTCTCTTTATTGCCATCATATGATTTTCTTTAGGATTAGCTTAAAATCTTGCCATCATACCAACTACAAGAGAAATATCAAGCCTACTATGTACTACATACTACAATTTTCCAATCATTGATTTGTATGTATTATAATCTACATCCTTGGAATAATCATTTTTGGAAAGCTTATGTCAAGTAGACATAAGTATTTCAATAGTTCTTGAATCCTCCATTCCAAAC
This sequence comes from Cupressus sempervirens, assembly GCA_028749045.1. Lineage (NCBI taxonomy): Eukaryota > Viridiplantae > Streptophyta > Pinopsida > Cupressales > Cupressaceae > Cupressus > Cupressus sempervirens. Next base: position 128,254,983 of record CM053786.1, on the reverse strand, counting down.
TTCTTTAGTATCTCCTTGATATACTTAGATTGAATAATGTAGATACCATCTTTCTTCTATTAAATTTGCAAGCCAAAAAAGAATTCGATCTCTCCAAACATTGACATCTCAAATTCCTTACTCATTTCCTTTGAAAAATATTTGCACAAAATCATTTCTAGCAAACAATGTATCATCCACAAAGATTTCTTCCAACACAATCTTCTTGCCTGGTCCTTCTTTTATGTATAGGTTGTTGTTATCATTTGTCCTTCAAAAACCAATCTTCATCAAATAATTATGAAGTCTTTCACACCAAGCTTTGGGAGCTTATTTGAGATGATACAATGCTTTGTGCAGTTTACAAACCATATCCCTTATGCTAGGATCTACAAAACTTTCAGGTTGCTCTATGTAGACTTACTCTTTTAGAATTCCATTCAAGAATGTAGATTTCACATCCATCTAATATATTTTAAATCCTTTATATGTAGCATAAGAAAGTAAAGTCATAACACCTTATATCTTTCAACATGAGAAAAATTTTCACCATAATCAATACCTTCCTCTTAAGAATAACCTTTGCATACTAACCTTACTTTGTTTCTTGAAACTTCTCCATCTGCATTTAGCTTATTCTTGAAAACTCACTTTTTGCCAATTACATTTTTATCCTTGGGTCTAGGAACAAGAGTCCATGTCTTATTCCTTTCTATCTATTCTATCTCCTCATTCATTTCTTCAATCTAGTTTTCATTATTCAAAGCATCTTTAACTGATCTAGGTTCAAATTCAATAAGAAAACATGTACTTTTCAATTTGTTCCTTGTCATTGTTCCATATGACTTGTCCTCAATGATATGCTCAAGTGCACGGTGCCTTCTAACATATCTTGTTAATACAGGCACTTTGGATTTAGAACTTATTCCACTTGCCTCACCATTATCTTCTGCATCATGCTCAGGTCCCATTGTCTATGACTCGAGTCCTTAAGATTGAGACTTGGGTTGCACTAGCTACAACTCGATAGCTTCTAACTATGACTTGTGTCCTTTAGACTGTGACTCAAGTTTGGAGACTCAAGAGGCAAAGTCTGCTAACTTCCAATTGGATTTGGCAATGTATCAGGTTCAAAGTAGATGAACTTTATGTAGTCCTCAGGTTCTTTGTTGTTCTCTTCTTCACTCTTTTCTGCAAACTCATCAATCTTCACATGTGCATTTTCTATGATCTTATGAATAGTTAGATTCAAACATTTATATGTTTTACTTCCACTGGAGTATCCTAGGAATATGCCTTCATCACTTTTGACATCAAATTTACCTTTCCTAGTGTCCTTCAAGATATAACATTTTCTACCAAATACTTTAAAGTAACTTACATTAGGGTTGTAGCCATACCATAGTTCGTAAGGAGTCTGATTTGAGTCTTTTTTTAGCTATACTCCATTTAAGGTATGAACTATTGTACTGATTGCTTCCTTCTAGTATTTGATTTCAACACTCTTTTCTATCATCAGGGTTCTTGTACAATCCATGATTGATATGTTTCTTCTTTCTACTATACCATTCCATTGTGGTGCACTAAGGGTTGATACTTGTCTTTTGATTACTTTCTTAGTGAAAAATTCATTGAATTCATTAGAAATTAATTCATTGAATTCATTAGAAATGAATTCACCTCCTCTATCTGACCCCAAACACTTCAACTTCTTTCATGTTTCCTTCTCTACTCTAACTAGAGACCACTTAAAATTTTGAAAAGCTTTAGAATTTTCTTTTAGATACATTAATGTCTTCATTCTAGAATAATCATCAACAAATAAAATAAAGCATTTATCTCCACTGTAGCTCTCTATGCTAATAGGTCCACAAAGGTTTTTATGAACTAGCTCCATCACTTCTTCATAATGATAGTTCTTGTTCTTGAAACTTGTCTTACCCATCTTTACCAATTTGACAATTTTTGCATAGGCCCATATCAGGTTTCCTCGAACTATGAATACCACTCACTCTTTTGTTTTTTCTTATCTTGATCAAGTTATCAAAGTTCACATGACATAGCCTTTTATGCCATAACTAGCTTTCTTCTACTTGAGAAATGAAACATGAACTTTCACTAAGATCTAGGTAGAATAGGTTACCTTTTGTTTGGTTACTAGACCCAACTAGATTTACTTTTCCATCTAGAAGACTAGCCTTCCCATTCACGAATTCTACCTTGAATCCAATGTTATTTAGTTGTGCCACACTTAGTAGATTATGCTTCAGCCCTTCAACCCAATAAGCATTATCACATCTAAGTTCATTGGTTAGTGAGATACAACCTTTCCCTTTTATGCAACATGTTTCATTGTTTCCAAATATTACACTTCCACCATCATAGTGTTTCATATGTTCAAACTTTATTTTATCACCAATCATATGATGAGAACAACCACTATCAATAATCCATGTATCATTTTTGCTAACATGAGAGATAAGTGCCATTTTATCTTCTTCATCATCATATTCATCTTTTACAACAATATAGACCATTTCATCATCATCACTACTATCTAAATCTTTAGCCATGAAATGAGACTTCTTACCTTTATCCTTGTATCTTTTGAAATCCTTCTTGGCTTTGTACTTGTTGTTCTTCTTTTCATCTTTGTCTTCTCTATTTGGACACCTTGCATCAATGGGACCAACTTCTTCACAAGAAAAATAGATTAGAGGAATTTTACCTTTGTACTTTCCTTTGCCTTTGGGATATCTTCTTGCAAGTAGAGCTTCAATGGCTTCAAGATCACTATCAAATTGTATTTCTCTTCACTTTTAGATTGTTTACCTTTAGACTTTGTAGTTTTCTTCCTAAGTGACAACTTGGCATGAAATGCACATTCAAGATTGCTAAAACTAGGAACATAATTATCATAGTTATCTAGCTCAAATGTTGTGAATATTCCTACTAGAGCATCCTAGGTTATCTTATTATTTTGATCACATCTCATCTCTTGAACAGTAGACACTCTAATTTCATAGATAGGAAGAAGGGTTTTGAGTACCTTGCTTACCATTATGACATCATCAATTTTTCCTCCAGAGGTTTTGCTTGCACTAACACTAGCTTTGATTCTTTCAACATACTTTGTAATGTTTTTATCCTCTCTCATCTTCATCTAATCAAACTAACCTCTCTAGCTTTCTACCTTTGCTCTTTTCATATTATCATCACCTCCATAGATATCCTTTAGTTTGGTCCACATCTCATGAGCAGTAGCACACCTTTTGACCTCATTAAATTTAGCATAGTTAAGAGTAGATGTTATGTCAATCATCATAATGTTATGATTCTTCTTTTGAACAATCTCCTCCACATTTATGGTTTCAGCTAGAACTTTATACTAGGTATTCAAATATTTTAGACTTGAATCACTAATGGTCACTAGATGTAGCTTCATAAGTTCTTTTCATTCCTCTAAGTTATCTATGTTCAACTTGGGAATCTCTCTTATGTAAGGCATTCTAATCTTTAGCTTAGGTCCTCGAAACCTTCTCTACAACCAAGCGCTTTGATACCAATTGTTGGAAATATAAGAGGAGTAATTGAGAGGGAAGGGGTGAATCAATTACTAAAAAAATAAATCCCTAATCCCTTATATGTTAATACAAAACATAAACTCTATTGAAACTATTGTTACTAGGTTAACACATAGGCACTTGGTTAACACTAACAATATGTTGTAACTCGGAAAATATTGAACATGCAGATCTTTAATTTTGATTAACCTTAATTAATTTATTTGCATACACATGAAAGAAATAGCATGAACACAAGTGACACCAAGATTTAACATGGAAACCCAATTTAGGAAAAATCACCAATTGCAACTAGTTACTATTTTTCACTCTTCTGAAGTGAGCCCTATTAGGGGCCAACCCTATTAAAGATTATAGAACACATTTTTAGGTGTGACCCTATTAGAGGATTTAATTAACCTATTAGGAGTGGCCTTGTTAGAGGTCTTTAGACACTTCAATCTAGAAATGCCACCTTGTTAGAGGATTTACAAATAGTTGTTAAGCCAACTCTATTAAGAGATTTGATACAATCCTACAATGGTTAGAGAGTAACAATGATATGACCTGATTTCTGATGCAAACTTATCTTTTTCAATTTCATATCTCAATTCTATCTTTAGTATTTAATCCTTCTTGATTGAATGTATCTTTGCAGCTCCTCAAGGATTCTTCTTATCCTTCCATTCCACTTCTTCTAAGCATCTTCTTATCTTCCACACATTCTCACACACTTTCAATCCTCAACTTGACCTTATGCTTATATCAAATATATTGTCAAGTCGGCTTAAATACACCTTAGAATAATTAATATTCATCTCTTCAGTCGGCTAGAACTGACAAACAAATTTATTAACTCAATATGCCAAAACAAGAAAATCCTTCGTTAGCCGACCTAGCTTAGTAGATACTAACACTAAAATGATTTTCCTGTGTTAACCAAGTGAACTTGGTTAACATTGCATCTTTGCAAAATTCCTTTGGTAACCGAGTGAGCTTGGTTAGCACTGGTTCTATCCAAATTTCCTTCGTTAACTAAGTGAGCTTGGTTAACACATAACTTTTGTGAACTTCTCTTCGACGCTCAAGAGAACTTGGTAGACACTGTCTTGCAAACTTGGAAAACACTAGAATGCTTGATAGACACAAGGAACTATCTCCATCACCTAATTGAGCTCAGCATACACTGACTAGTAAAGATATGACATTTTGTGTAACTTCAAAGACAATATTCAATTGATCAATTGTTTTCAACAAACTCTCCTTTCACAGTGGTATTGTACTTCTCTAATTCTGCATGCTCTATTTTGATTGAATCTAATTCATATGTTACTTGAGTTAGATGGGATCTTAGATCTTCATTCTTAGATTTCACATCTGGTTCAATCTTACTATAATCCTTCTTCAGACTCAACTTAAGTTCAATAATTTTCAACTCATGTTTCAAGATCTAGTTTTCTTTCTTAAGGGTTACTACTTCATCACTATCATTAGTTTGCTCTCTTGATTCTTATATATATTTTAGGTAATAAATATTATCTTTTAGTTTACCAATGTAATCTTTTACATCTTCATACCTTTCTTTCAAGTTGTCTCTTTCTTCTATAAGAAGATCAATTTTCTCTAGGACTTCGTCTAGATTCCTCTTTAATTGTTCCATATCCATAGGGATCTTATTGAAGTTGTTAAACTTCTTCTAAGTAACTGTGCTCTGACAATTATTAGAAATAGATATTATTGGGGAGGGGGGGGGGGGAGGGGGTGAATCAATATTCTACAGGAAAACCTCAGTGGGGATGGTACCCACAAATTGATCTACTAAACAAAATAATCATGTTAAGGATATTGACCCTATTAGGAGTCTATGAAGTACATATAGTGTCTCTGTCCTTGTTAGAGGACTAGGCCCTATTAAAAGCCTCAACCTTGTTAGGAGTTGCTTCAACCTTGTTAGGAGTTTCTTCAACCCTGTTAAGAGTTGGTAATACAATTACAATTGTATGCAAGAAGAGTCCACTACCCTAACTTGCAAATATTCAATATGGTACCTTCATACAAAATGAGATAGATACAAAAACCTCTTTACTACTGACTAATGTACTTCACATAGCTCTAATTTGACATCAAAATTCACATCATAGATCTCTCATACAAGTTTTCATGTCATATACATAGTTTGCATACTCATCATAAACTTCACATTCACATTACAATACATATGTCATATCATCATACTTCACATGTAATAACTCTTTACTTATACTCTTTTCTTTCACAAAAAATCTTGAGCAAATGGCTTGATGTAATCACACATTATGCTAAATTAGGGTAAACATCCAAGATGTCATCCCTACATTAATAAGTAATTATTTCATGACCAAAATAATTCCTTAGCACTTTATTCCCCTTTTTTTTATGTACTATGTTCTGTTGTGCAGACTGCCTTTATTGGTATTTGAACTATAACTTTGTTTGTACTATTTTTACTGATCTATGCACTTAGGTACATCATCATGACACTTTGTTATACCAATCCATGACTTCACACATTTCAAATATCTTTGTAGCTTTTGCAATACCAAAAACTATCATTGTACTACTAGTGAAACTATCAAACACTTAGACAATTTTCTATCTCTGGCTGTAGAATCTTCAACGGTATATTATGCCATCTCATTCTGAGATATATGTTGTCATAAATGACAACCCTAACTCATCCTACCTAGCCATATTTCCAACACATATTTGAGGCACTAAATGACATCGTAAGACACAAAACAATGGGGGACAACCATAGGTAGTCCATATGGTTGTAGAGCTCTTAGAGAGCTTTTCAATGATGTAAATAATTTATCAATCAAAGTCCCAAATCAAAATTTATGCTTCCCAAAAGTTGGACCACTTTTTCTAGAACCTTCTACTTTCCAACCTACATCTAATTTGAATTCTAGAGCTTATATTTTGGTGCCCCACTACCAAATTTCATAATACAAATTTTACACTTGGACTTAACACTAAAATAGGCTACTTAAGACCCATCCTTGTAGTGAACTAGCATTTTTTTGGGAGGTCCTGGAGGAGGGTTTTTCTCTATAATCTGATAACATTGTAGCCCACAAGACATGTAGTTGGGTCTATTTCATGTAATAACTTCTTATTTCAGATAATAGTAATTTTCTTTTCGGTTGTATTCATTTTTTGTCTTGAGTTATGCTCACATAAAAGTGACATTGTTGTATTTTTTTTCATCTTACTTAATTATTGTAGTCTATTATTCTCTTGGCCTGTGCTTTGTAAGTGACATTTTTCTATTCCTTATACATCATGCTATATTATAATTTTATATTTTATTATTTTGTTATTAATGAACCTTTTCCAAAAAATGATTATACATGGAATATTGATGATCTAAGAAAAATAAACCACCCAATATATGTATAAGAAACAAGATCGTTATGAGGCCTAAAGGAAACATAATCATTTGTGGAAGAGCCTCACTAGTTGATATATGCATAATATATGAGATTATCATTTAAAACCTAGATGAAATACAACATTTAGGAACATAACTTCTGTTGGAATTACAATAAGAAAGGTAAACTTCTGAGAGGGAGGGTGAATCAATGCTTTAAACTTTGACCCATAAAATATTCACCACACATCTATCTCATACATTCAATAAGTAAATTGAAATACAATGTAAATCATATACATCTAAATCATGTAAGCAAGTAAGCATTCACACATATATGACACCATATATGATTACCCAAAAACCCTCGAATGAGAAGGTAAAACTGGAGTGGGGATGGCACCCACAAATCTTCACTACTTGTAGTAATAAAGTGTATCTAATGAAGGTTAGAATGTTTGATCATGAGACATGATCTACCCTATGAAAGGTTTTCCCTATTAAAGGCTTACAAAGAATATTAGGTCTTACCATGTTAAAGGATTTCAACACCCCATTAAAAGTATTCCTTGTTAAAGGACTTTAACTCACAATAAAGTAATCCTTGTTAGAGTATTTCAATAAAGCCTATTAGGACTACTTTGTTAAGAGATTTAACTGATTCACCTATTAGAATGTCTCAGCATTGATCCTGCGCTTAGCACTTTGTTTCTTGATGACAGATCACCTCTAGACTGATGTACTCTTGATCCTTGATCGGATCTCTCTCTATTGTTCACTATTTCATTCCTCTATTCTCCTTTAACTGATTTTGCAATGCAATTTCAATTCATAATTCCTTAGTCACCATGAATACTCTATTTGCACATGCAAACTTCTCTCTTCGCTCCTTCCACATACATAAGAAGTTTAGGGTTTGTCCTTCTTAAGAAGACATAGGTGACTTAGGCTTAGGTATGAATCAATGGCTCTAATTCATCCATTTTTCCACTTAAACCTTCCCTTTACCTGATTGGATGCATGCACTTCATAGGGATTCCAACTTAAGATTTGTCCTTATCACCAAAATATCGTAATTCAATCTGTAAGTTGGCTCAAAAATGGTTTACATAGTAGTTTGTGCCAATACAAACAACTATGACAAAACTACATTACTAGGCATCTGAAGTCTTTGATGCTTGGTATTTACTGATTTCTATACTATGACTCAATATCTGAATGACTTGGCATGCACTACTTACTTGACTCTTAAATCACTTGGCATATACTATCTGCTCAGCACATGAGTGACTTGGCACTCACTATTGACTTGGCATGCACTATGTTGTGCTCAACATATACTACTTGTTCTACATGAACTAAGTAAATGACTTAAGTGTATAGACACTCACTATCAACAATCTCCCCCTTTGACATGAGTGTCAAAAACACTTGTTCATGCATTAATATCCTTATTCTTACGAGCATAACATATCTCTTATTCGACTTATGTACAAAATTTTAAAATATCAAAATTTTATACCTCAAAGTCTTATAACTCCCCCTTTGACATGAGTGTCAAAAACACTTGGTCATGCATTAATGTCCTTATTCTTATGAGCATAACATATCTCTTATTTAGCTTATGTAAAAAAATTTAAAATATCAAAATTTTATAACTCAAAGTCTTATAACTCCCCCTGAGTTGTTAGATCTGATTTTGTACTTTTGTACTCAAAATGTTACTCCTACTAAGTATATGTGCCTCAACTAATACTCTTTCACTTCCTTGTTATTCTTTGTTAACTGATACTCTTTCATTTAATACTTGTTCCCCCATGCTCTTACTCTCTCTTAGCTTAGCTCTCTTTCTCCCCCTTTGCTTAAGCTTTTACTTTATCCCCCTTTTTTGACACTGATGTCAATGGGCTATACACTTGTTTTTCCAAGAAATATTTATGGACCTCAAGGATAATCTTAAGAGTGGCATCCCAATTGTCACAAGCTACCTCCAAAGACTTAATTCAGATGGCAATTTCGATAGCAAGATGAACTAGGCCATCTAATGTAGAAAGATTGGGGTCTTTCTTCATAAGAGTTTTTGCATAGCCTAACACCTTGTGCAAAATCTCCATGTGAGGAGTTAATGTAGTTTGGATGATGGTCAGTTTGGCCCTTATGTTGGCTTCTTCTGTAGATAATGTTGCTAATTGACTCTGGGTTTGCAATAGAGTCCTAAAATGCTTCTCACTTTGAGCTGGAGTCATGGGAAATTTTGCCCCTAATGAATTAATTTGACTTTCCAAGCTCAAAATGTGACTCGGTGTCTCTTGTGTGAAGAGTGTAGGATTACATAGTTAGGTGTATAGAGAGAAAATATTTTCAAGTACCTTCTTCACACTTTCTATCTTAGTTGCCAACACAACTTGTGTAAGTGTTATATCACCAGATATTTTCTCATTCACTTTACTTTGAAATTTCTTTTCAAACCATTCCAATAATTTTGCATTAGTATCAAGGTCTGCATCACTTACCTTTTCCACTATATTTGTCAATCGTTCAATAAGTGGCTTTGTTTCATCTGGAGTAGGCATACTGAATGCATCTAGGAAGATTTCTTTAATATCAAGCAAAGCTTGCTTCTATCTATGCTCCCTTCTAAGTAGTTCTTGATGTTTCTTTCTAGCTAGGGCTTCTTGAAGAATACCCATCTACTCTATTGTCATTGTGGCATAATCATATTTCGGCAAAACAATTTCTTCATCTAGGCTTACATCTCCATATGCTATTACCTATTTTGCCTTTGATGAACTTGGACTCGACACTAAGAATTGCAAAGTTGTTGCATCTGCGCTTGGCCTCTGAAGAGTGTGACTAGAAGGAGTACCAAATTCTGGTAAAGTTACAAGTGCTTAAATTACTGCTAGCTCCTTCGACTTTGGTGTTAACTCAGTCTCTTCAAGCTTGTCCAATTCTACCACATTACCTTAAATTGCACCTTGAACTTGTGTTGGAGGTGTAGATGAATCTATTTGACCTGTCTGACTCTTTGTTTCAGTAGCTTTTTTTGGTGTACCTTCTGGTACTTTATCTAAAGGTTTCACAATAGTGACTTGAGCGGTGATGGTAGGTGGTTCTTATGTTTTCACCTCCTCCCTTGTAGTGTTAGTCACTAATTTTTGAAGTTCATCTACACTCACCAATATAGGGTTTTCACACAATTTAGCCTATAGTGTAAATCGATCAAGTATCTTTTTCAAGTCTTCCTCTATTAGGGGGTTGATGTTCTGAGTAGTGAGATTAGAAACATCCTTTACTATAACTGTTTCAATATTTACACTTGTTATTTGTTGAGGGATGACATTTGGCAATTATGTATCTTGTACACTATGTTCTTGTTGCTACTCTTTCTCGGTTGTTGCATGATCATCTATATTCATTTCAGTACCTCCCTCAACTTCTCTTCATTATTGTCATCTTCTTCATCATCTTTAACCTCAATGGGTTCTTTTTCTCCTTCTTTGACTATAGCTAGCCCATTTGTAATTTTCCACATTTGTGTGGTCTACTTGACAACATCTTTTATGTTATTCTGCAATATGTTGAAGGTTCTATATTTAGGGACAAATCTAACAACATATTTCCTTATGGCTTTATCAATTTGTACCTTACTGATTTTAGGCATAACTTGAATGAGGGATGTCTCCCTAATTTTCCTCTCTAAGTTCAAACAATAATGCCATTTTTGTTCAACTCTTTCATATAAACTTTTAGGCATAAAGTTGGCAATCTCTAGAGATGCTTTCTTAAAATTTGTCATCATGGCATATATTGCCTCCTCCACTTGATTCTTTTCAACTTTTCCTAGGTTTTCAAAATCAATGTGAGAAAATCCTCATAAATTTGCATTATTTCTAACATTCTCACATAGGTTGTCTAGATCTAAGGATGGATTATGACTCACCACTTGAAATTGGCTATTATCATCAAATTTAGTTCTTTCCTCATCAAATTTAGCCTGAGCAATGTATTTTCTCCTTGGTCTTTTCTATACTCCTCCTTCTTGTCCTATAGGTTTGGCTTTCTCTTTAGCCTTTTATACAATGACACATGCACTAGCCCTTGTGTTAGGTGTAGTAGCTTTGGGCTGGCTAGGTTTAGAAACCTTCTTGGGTCTTGTCATAGCTAGTACCTTAGCCTTTCTCTTCTTTTGATCAGTAGGAATAGGTTCTTCCTCGGCTTCTTCTTCCTCAGCACCTTCTGCAATTTCTATTTCTTCCTCTTGCTAATATTTACCCTTTCCTTGTGTCAATGCAAGTGGTGCTTGAATTTGAGTGTCTTCTTCATCTTCATCCTCTTCCTCTTCCTCTTCATCCTCTTGCTGCTCGACACCTTCACCAAATTTAGCTTTCAATTTCTTTACTAATTTCTCCTTCTTGATGACAGAGGTAGTCTTTAGTTCCATGGTAATCTTAGAATTGGCCATCTCATAATTACCAAAAGCTTTGGCATCTTTTTCTATCTCTTCTACAAGTAATGGTGTTATTGTTGTAGAGGACTCATCTACATTAATTTCATAGCCTAATGGCCTTAGCCATCTTACTCTTGGAGTTGTTGCTTGAACAAATGTATAATCAACATCAACTAGAAAACAACCATCATCATAATTTTTTTCCACTAATGATACTGGAATCTTCAATCTCTTCTTCATAGATTGCTTCAAGTCCTCAAATAACTAGTCATTACTAACTCAAAATTTTCACCTAACTGTTCAATGAACTCTCCTATTTGAACTACAATAGACCTATTTTTCTTCCATGCCCATTACCAAATGTAGGAAATGTGTTTTGAGCATAAAAGAAGATACATATCAAAATAGATCTAAATTTGCACTGAGCACTCTTTGATTCCCTTATTGCTCCTAGGTTTTCAATCAACTATTGTAGTTGTAGCTCGACAAGATCATATGTATGATCCTTCTTCACAACCTTGTAACCCATATCCACTACAATACAGGGTACACTATTCAATCTACTTGATTAATGAAACTTATGTGCAATTACCCTTATTGCAAAGTAAATTAGAGGATTTGTAATGGTGTCTATGGTCATTCCCCTCTTATTCCACACAGCCCCTGTGTTCTTTTCAATAACTTCTTTGGATTCAATCCTCATAGTCTTTGGCCAATCTAGGGTTGGATACCCTACTAACCTATGGATTATTATCTTTGTGATTTTGATTGGCCCATTGTCTAACCATAGTGAACTATCATGAATCCTACTCAAACCAATCCTAATACATTCAGTTTTAAAAATATTAGGGAAATCTAGGGCATGCGTTAACCCTTTCTTTTCTACAATCTTATATTCTTCCCTTAACACACCATTTTCACAAATTTTTCCATATGTTTCTCTTATCTCCATGTCACCAATACTCCCAATTTTACAATTGTAACACTTTTTGACATCCTGAATCATTAGAACTTCCAGTGGTATCATGGATAATGCACAAGAGGGATCTTGTTTGTATGCAATGTCTGGTATGAATTTGAAAATAGGTTGTTTTAATTTGTTGCTAACCAACTAAAAATTCAAAACCTCTTTACCCTGTGCACCCTTTGAACTAGATGCCATTTTATAAAACTAAGGTTTTCAAAAATTTAAACAGCGTAGCTTGGCACACGATAAATACCTTGCAAAATTTGATGGAATGATGTCAAATAGCTATTTAAATCTCTTGCAATTGCTTCAAATGAATTTCCAAATTGCCTCTAGCTCTTCTTGCTCTTTCTCAATTTTGAAATGATGTAAAATGGGTTGAAATCGATCAAATACACCTTTGAAATACTGAAATTAATGTTGAGTGCTTACACAGCTGCATGCTCGACATTAACTAATTTCAAGCTCACTCAACATCTACTAGTATTTTCATTTTCTCGGCAACCATTACAAGCTTAGCATCAACTAGCCAATTTGTTAGCTTGACATCCTCTAGTCTTTTCACTCGGCAATCATAGGAAACTTTTCATGCTTAGTAATAACATGAAAATCTTAAAGATTTTTCTTTGATTCCTAATAACATCTTGCATCTTTGTTCATGCTTTGTAAACTTTTCATAACTAAATTCTTTAGAATTGATGTATGATATAACTTTTGAATATCAGTCCCACATACCTCTTGATTACTTAGTTTGATGAGATGTAATCACCTAACCCATTGGGTGAAGTGATCCATTCTCCACTTGATGTGCTGCAATCCTCCTTTTTCTTCCATGTCTTATTCATTTCATTTCTAACATTTTTAATATCTGTCTTGCCTTTGTCTTTATTGAACTCACAACTTGGTGCCTTTGACCTTGTTGGACAATATTGACTAATGTGACCAGTCTTTAAACAACTAAAACATTTGGTTTGACTCAACCACCTTTTGTAGTCACTTCTGAAGTGTGTTCTAATACAATTCTCAGAAACATGTCCATACTCTTGACAATAGTGACAACTACACCTTATATTATAATCCCAGTTATAAGAGTTGCCATTGTTTTTTACCTTTGTTTGTCTGTTTGATGACCACATCGGTTTGGATCTGCACTCAAAAGATCTATGTCCATACTTTTGACAATTATAACAATATCCTTGAAATCTTTGAGTGTGCATGGTCTTAGTTCTGCATTTATGTGCTTGATGACCTTGTTTGTTGCACTTATGGCAATGAACCATGCTCTTATGATTAACATTCTAATTTACAGTCTTGCTCCTACACACATTAGCAATATGTCCTTTCTTACCACAATTATGACAAGTAGGTTTGGAATTCTTACCTTTGTTGCTCCTTTCTTCATCACTTTTGGATGACTCTCCTTCTTCAGTACTTGTGTATCCTAGTCCAATTGTATCATTATTGGATCCAGGGGATCTTAATAATTGGTCAAAGTATTTTATGGCTTCATTAGGTTTATTAAAACTTTCAAAAAATTCCTATTCCCTTTCTAGGTCATTTAATTGCTTATTATGCAACTTCAATGTTGTCATCTCAATGTCATTAACATTTAATTCATAGTTGGCATTCATCATTTGAATCAAAGTATCCAATTGCATGTTAGCAATCTTAGTTAGCTCTAATAATTTCTCTTCCAGTCTATTGGTCAAAACTCTTTTGTCATCTTCAATCATGTCTTTTTCTTCCATAGATTTCTTTTTTCATTTAGTCACCTTGCATAGTAGTATGGCTTGTGATTCTTGCTCTAACTTGAGATTTTTGATTTCTTCAGCTTGGGCTCTGTTCTTTTTCATTAAATCTGCAACTGCTACATCAAATTCATTGGAGTCTCCATTAGCAAATAGCTTAGTAGTGCTCATCTCTCTATATTGTGTGTCATTCTCCTCAATAGCAATTTCCTTCCTTCTCTTTAAAGATTTCTTTAAATATTCTCTTGTTTCATTTAGTTGATGTAGAATGAGTTGTATTTCAATTCCCTAATTCTCAATGATCTTTCCCAACTTGTAGACTTCTATTTTAAAGATCCTTTTGCAAAGCTACAAAGCTTCTCTTTTAGAGAACTTAGCTCTGATACCAATTGTTGGAATTACAATAGGAAAGGTAAACTTCTGAGAAGTGGTGGGGGGGGGGGGGGGGGGGGGTGTGAATCAGTGCTTTAAACTTTGACCCATAAAACATTCACCACTCATCCATCTCATACATTCAATAAGTAAAGTGAAATACCATGTAAATCATATACATATAAATAATGTAAGAAAGTAACCATTCACACATATATGACACTAGATATGATTACCTAGAAACCCTCTGATATGAGAAGGTAAAGTTGGGGTGGGGATGACACCCACAAATCTTCACTACTATAGTAATAAAGTGTATCTAATGAAGGTTACAATGTTTGATCATGAGACATGATCTACCCTATGAAAGGTCTACCTTGTTAAAGGCTTACAAAGATTGTTAGATCTTACCATCTTAAAGGATTTCAAAACCTTGTTAAAAGTGTGCATTGTTAAAGGAATTTAACTCACAATGAAGCAAGCACCTTGTTAGAGGATTTCAATATAGCCTGTTAGGACTACTCTGTTAAGAGATTTAACTGATTCACCTATTAGAATTTTTCAGCATTGATCCTACTGTTAACACTTTTTTACTTGATGACATATCATCTCTAGACTGATATATTCTTGATCCTATTTCATTCCTCTATTCTCCTTTAACTGATTCTGCAATGCAATTTCAATTCACAATTCCTTAGCCACCATGAATACTTTGTTTGTGCATGCAAACTTCTCTCTTCGCTCCTTCCACATACATAAGAAGTTTAGGGTTTTTCCTCCTTAAGAAGACCTAGGTGACTTAGGGTTAGGTATGAATCAATGGCTGTGATTTATCCATTTTTCCACTTAAACCTTCCCTTTACCTGATTGGATGCATGCAATTCATAGGGATTCCAACTTAAGATTCATCCTTGTCACCAAAATATTGTAATGCAATCTATAATTCGGCTCAAAAATGGTTTACATAGTAGTTTGTGCCAATACAAACAACTATGACAAAACTGTGTTACTCGGCATCTGAAGTCTATGATGCTCAACATATACTGATTTCTATACTGTGACTCAACATCTGAATGACTTGGCATGCACTACTTACTCAACTCTTGAATCACTCAGCATACACTGTCTGCTCTACACTTGAGTGACTTGGCACTCACTATTGACTCAACATGCACTATGTTGTGCTCAACATATACTACTTGTTCAGCATGAACTAAGTAAATGACTTAAGTGTATAGACACTCACTTGTCAAAACCAATCTGAGATCAACAACTTCATCTTCCAAGAACTCTTTGGCCTCATCCATCTAAGGCCCAAAAAATATGCTATTAATAAATTACTCTATCTTTAAAGTTGAATTGAGTTATGTGAGACCTAAGGATTGGAGAAGTTCATCCTTTATTGTTAGGTTTTTTAAGCTCTAGATTCATCCCTTGCTAATCAAGAGTGTAAATAATGTTATATCAATGTTCCATTCTTGTGTGATTTTTTCCCATCTTTTTTCTATTAAATAGTTTTTCCCCAAAAACAATTATAGTGTAAATTGATGATCTAAAAAAGTAAACCACACAATATATGTATAAGGGGCGAGATCATTATAAAGACCTATAGGAAATGATCATGTTGAAGAACCTCACCATATCATATATGTATAAGGGATGTGATCACCATTTAAGACCCAGAGGGAATGTTAGGCCCAGTTAATAATGTTGATTAATGTATGTGAAAGAGTCATATCAATTTTTATGTTGTCATTGATGCCAACCCTTAATTGGTGAGACGTTATGCTAATTCAGTAGAGTGCCATATCATTTGATCGATGAAGAGAATTTGAAGAAAGTATAATGATTATGTAAGTGTTGATAAGTGTATGGTATTCAATGGGCACTTGAATGAGTTAGACTATCATAGTATAATGTTGGTTTGATTATTGTACATGATTTGATTAAGTGTTAAGGTCATGTATAAGAAAGAAAATTTGGTTGGTGAGTGAAGAATCCTAGTATTAACTAAGCCATTATAGTTGTCATTGAGCACCTGATGAAGAAGTAAAGAATATATCGTATTGACTAAGCAAGAATAATGTTAACCGAGCCTAGTATTAACTGAGCAAGTGTAATGTTAACTGAGTAATAAAAAGGAAAAATAGTTTGGAAAAAAATTAATTTAAGGTTGACATTTGATAAATTAAAGATTGTTCGAGAAGTTTTGAAGATAAGGTTGAAGTTAGTTATGAGATCTATGGATGGAGAAACTCAAAGAAGATCTAATGAAGGAGATTTAATGATTTTGGTTGCAGCACAAAGTTTAAGGTGAGGGCGTGATACTCAAGTGTCTAGATTCAATGAATCTTAATTGGATGAAGATCTGATGATTGTGATTATTCAGTAGAAAAACATGGAAGAATCTAATGAAGTGGCAAAAGGTTTTCTATTTAAGGGATGAGTGAATTGTTCATTGTTGGTAATTAACTTGAAGAAGGATGGTGATAGCCAGAGGATAATTAAGCATGACTGTATTGTGAAGATCAAGTAAGAGAAGTGTTGAATTGATGTGTTAGTGAGTGGATCAGCTAGAAGGAAGCAAAAGAAAGAATTAGGATGTACAAAGGAAAGTGATTGAGAGAAATAGAGACATGAACAAGCAAAGGTAGTGCTAAACCTAAATAAATTATTTTATTGTTTTAGATTATGGTAAAAGAAAGTTTTGAAGGGACTCAAAACCTTTTACAAAAAACTAAAGATAAATATTAAGCACAACCAGGTTTTACAAGGACCTAAAACCTAAAGTTTTAAACAAAGAAACTAGGTTTTACAGGGACCTAAAACCAAAAGTTTAAACCATAAAAAATGACTACATTTTACAAGGACCTAGAACCTAAAGTTTTAAACAAGCTAGAAAATAGAAAGCAAAAAACTAGAAAAATCACTCAAACCAACACCCAGCACACCCGCTCCAAAACCAATAGCTACAACAACTCTTTGATGATATTCGTCACCTCTTTACCTACTTCTGTAGTACCCTAGATAATGTCTGCTGAAGCTAAAACAAGAGCCTCAAGAGCCTTAGTAGCCTTTTTCCTTGTGCTCTAACTAGTTCTCTTACTAGGACCACCTGGACTCCCCAACCTCACATTACCAAGAGACATTATCTCCTCATTACTCTTCTTACCTAGACTAGTTGTCGTAGCACATAGACTAGATGTGACTTGTTCCATTCTTTGACCACTTTCCTTAATAAGGTAACAGAGCTCCTACTCATATTCTTTGAGCTTTTCAGGGATGTTACCAATTTGTACTTCCATCTAAACTCTCATAGTTTGTTCGTAGTCCAGCTCTTTCTGCATAACCTCCATTTTCTTCTTGAGAACCATAATTTCATTGTAAAGCCAGGAATCACCTTAGAGGGATGCCTCCACTTTAAGCTTAGTAGTGTAAAGAAAGGAAAGTTTTGCCTCATGAGAATCTTCCCTACCATCACCAACAACCCTAATCTTAGAGTCAATGGAAGTAGTAGGAGTATTGATCTAGATATTAGAACTGATATCCTGCTTAACCATTGATCTGAATAAATTATTTTATTGTTACTCTTTAACCATTGTAGCAGAAAATATTTTAAGTGAGTGGACCTAACAACCTATTTGTAAATTCATCATATGTTGACATTCAATTGAATGTTTTGTAAGTTCTTTAAAGCACCACTCTATAGATATTTCAAGAGTGATAAGGTCTAGATGATCTTTGGTGAAAGCCCTCTAACAAGGTCACATTAACAATGTGTTTTTAACATTTAAAAAGGTTGGCTCCTAACTAAGCTCACTTCAAAAGAGTGAAATTTTTGGGTTTCTGGTTCCTAGATGGTTTTCCCTTAACATGGTTTCTATTTTAAATACTTGTGTCAAAATTGTGTGGATGCTTATTGTGTTGTATTATATTTTCAAGTTTACTATTTATTGTTGTAACTCAATATAAGTTGAAAGTTTGCTTTGATACTCAGTATATGAAGTTAACTATTTATTGAATGATTAAGTTGAAAGTTAGATCTAGTTACCAAGCTAGTGATCTGAAAGTTTAAAATGTTTAAAATTGTAGAAATGTGTTTAAAGACCTGTAGGATAATTGGTTATAACTAATTCACCCCCTAGTTATCTAATAATTGGTATAAGATCTAAGTGCTTGAAGGAGAAAGTTTGAAGGGACTTGAGCTAAAGATCTAAAGATGTATAAGAGGGGAGTTCCTAAGTTGAATAAGGAGAACTTTGCATTGTGGAAAAGCAGAATGAGACTGTACTTTTCAAGCATTGGAGATGATGTATTACATTATCTGGATAATTAGTAGGTACCTCCTACCCCACTTATGACTTTTCATCAGATGAGGGGAAAAAAGAGATCACAATAGCCTAATGATAAAGATTGTTTCTTCTCTTTTTGATGTTGATTTTGATGCTATCAAAGACTCTGACACTACAAAAGAAATGTGGGATAAGATTACACTTGTGCATGATGGAGATTTGAATGTGTTGAGAGCCAAAGCTAAAATCCTTAGAGGAAAGCATGATGACATGAGGATGAAAGAAGGAGAATATGTTGTTCAATATAGTAATCAAATCAAGGAAGTTGTTAGTGCCATCAAAGATGTTGTAGGAGTCATCTATAATGAAGAAATTGCAAGTGAAGTATTGAGAACCTTATTTCTTATCTATGCTATTAGAGAACATCTTATTTAGTAATTCAGAGGCATTCTTGGTAATATCATAAATCTTGATAGTTTGGTTAGATTGATTGCATTTGAGTTGAGTAACTTTGATAATAGTATACCTAAAATTGAGAATGCTTTCAAGACATCACTAACTATTGGAAGTTCAAAGAAAGATAAGTGTTAAAAGAATGAGAGTGATTCTGATTCAAATGACAAAGAGATGGATGAGCTTGAAGCATTGCTGGCTAGAAGGCTACCAAAAGGTAAATGAAAATTCAATGGTAAACTACCCTTGATATGTTTCAAATGCAATGAAGTTGATCATATTGCTACTAGATCTCCTAACAAGAGTGGGAGTGACAATAATGACAAGGAGAACAATAACCAAAGGAACAAGGATTACAAACACAAAAGAAAGAAGTCATGCTACATTGCTAAGGAAGAGCACACCAAGTTAGGATCAGATGATGAGAATCAAGGTGAGTTGTTTGCATTATGTTATATTTGTCATTAGTGACAACACTTATACAATTTTGTATTTTTACTGAGCTCATCACTTAGTCTACATTTTATACCAAGCATTCAGTGGTTGCCAAGTATGTTCATCAGTTAAGCAGTTCACACCGAGCATTCCTGAAGCCACCGAGTGAGTGTGCAGTCCAGTAGTGTTTACCAAGCAGACAAAGTTCACTGAGCAGATAGTGGTCACCGAGCTTCACAGTGTCTACTAAGTCATCAATTTGTGTGATGAGAAGCCAGTGTCTATTGAGTGATGGATGTGTAGTGTTTACCAAGTGAAAACAAGGTAAACGAAGGATTCAGTATCTATCGAGTAACACTATATCTACCAAGTCTCCAATGGTCACCGAGTCGAAGCTACATTGTGTGATTAGTATGGACCGAGCTTCTTCTTCTACCAAGTGCATGATGATGCCGAGTAATGTAGTGGACATCGAGTATCAGAAGGTCACCAAGTCAACTATTCAGAACCTGAGTTTCTACTATTTGGCTGACTCGGTAATATTTTTTTTACTTGTATTTTAGCCAACCTTGTAATTGTAAATATTGGAATGGTATATATGTAATTTATTATATCATTTGCAATATATGCACAAGAGTATCAAGGAATGGATTTCTAATATTTTGAGAAGAGTGAATGCAAATTAGTAGCAGAGAAAAGTATTCAGCAAGGTCTACAAGGAGTAGTAAGGTTATATCAATCACAAGAGGTGATCTGTACTTCAAGGATCTAATCAGCAATCAAGTTGTAAGTCAAATTTACTATTTCATCCTAACAAGTGAATCAGTTTTATAAATCCTTTAACAGGTTAGACTTAACAGTCTTCTTCTAAATCTCTTAACAGAGTGCATACTTCATTGTATGTTTTTAGAACCTCTAACAAGGTGGATCTAGTAGTCCGAATTGCTCTTAACATGGCAGATCATTATAAGTGGTCAATGTAAGCCCTAAGAAGCCAACTTTATACTGCAGTAGTGAAGTTTTGTGGGTATCATCCCTACCCCAGTTTTACTTTCTATTTGGAAGGTTTTTGGGTTACCGAAATTCTGTGTTCATGTGTTATGAATGTTTATCTTTTCTCATGCATGCAGTAGATTAGATGAATGAATGATGAAGTGTTGAATTAATTTAAAGTTTTCGAGGTTACTGATTCACCCCTCCCCTCTCAGTAACCTAGCTAGTCTTGATTATTTCCAAAAATTGGTATCAGAGCTTTGTGGTTCTCAGGATAAAGTTTGACAGCTTGAACAAAGATCAAGGACAATGGAGATATTCAAACTTGACAAAGCCATTGACAATGAGAAGCTAGATCTAGAGATAGCCATAGCTCAACTCAAGGAAGCAAAAGAGCATCTTTCTCAATCCCTAAAAAGAAGGAAGGAACTTGCAAAAGAAATGAATGACCACTAGTATGTTCAAGAAAAGATTGAAGACCTTTTTCCTTCAAGTATTTTAGATGAAGCAAATGAGGCAATCAAAGAACTCATAGAAAAGAATGGCTCCCTACAAGAGGAGGTAAAAAAAATTTGAAAAGAGAACAATAAATTCAGTCAATAAGAATGTGTGAAATCTTGGAACAAAGGAATAAGGCAAGAAGACTTGGAGATAAGAAATAATGAAACTCAAAGTCAATCCCTTCAGCAAGAAAGTCTTGTCAATCATCTCTCCAATGCAAATGAGGAAATCATGAGTCTGAGATCTAATACTGAAAGTTTAAGGAATGATTTAATCACTAAAAGACAAATCAATGAAAGACTGAAAGTTGATATAATTTCTGAAAAGCAACTCAATGAAAGGATGATGAAATCTCAAGCAGACATGGATCAATTGAATTAGGAAAGTGAGCAGAATATTCATAGACAAAAAGGTAAAGCAAGACTTGGATACAAAGAAGAAGGTGAATCTTCCAAGCAAGGTGCCCAAAGGAATCAAAGACCTACTTGCAATCACTATGGTAAGTTAGGTCATACATCAAACAAATGTTGGAGCAATGGAAAGGCAAAATTCAATGGAAAATGTTATAATTGCAGTCAACATGGTCATAAAGCTAATGAATGCAAGGAGAAACCAAAATTTGAAGGTAAATGTCACAAATGCAAGAAACAAGGTCACAAGGCATCTAAATGTAGATGTAAACCATTCAATCCAGTTGAACAACTTCTAAAGGCAATATTTGGTTGGGACTACAATACTTTGTGTGGATGTCACTATTGTGGAGAATATGGACACATTGGCTTAAACTATGCAAGGCATCACTTGAGAAAGAAGGATACAACAGTAAGATGTTATACATGCACTGAACCTGGTCACATAGCTAAGAATTGCATGAATATAGGAAAGGTTGAAGATGAAAAGAAAGCTAAAGTTGATAATATTAGGAAGTAGATGAGATAGCAGTGGATTCCCAAATCTATTGAGCAGAATAGTTCAAATGATGGTCATGTCACTCAAGAAGTGGGTGACTCCACCATTTCCAATTAGATTCTTAAAGGAAGGACTATAACTGTATCTTCAAGTAAAATCTCGAGCAGTTCCAAATGAAAGAAAGAAAAAGATCCAAATCAATATTTCAAATACAGAGGGATCACAAGAAGTCAAGTCATACTGAGCAAGGTTGGTTATAGACTCAACTGAGCTAGGTTGGGAATGATAAAAATTGTGTTTGATTGTCGAGTTACAACTTCTATCGAGCAAGTGAGTGGATGACAGTCTATCATGCACTACGTCATTATGGTACCAAACATTAATGGAGAAATTTTCATCAAAAAGGGCAAAATTTGACTTCATTTTCACCATGAATTCAGAATACACAAAGCAAAGTGATTTCCTGATGCATCCAAGCAATTTTGAGCAAATTTGTAGTGAAGAATTGGTTCGAATAATTTCTCTCATTTACTAAGTAACTGTGGTATCCAAGAGTAGCAGTAGCAGCAAGGAAAAAAGAGGATTTGAGATGTTGGTAAAAGGTGTGGAGTGGAAAGCACCAAACTTCAAGTTAGTACCAACAGTTGCGGAGTAACTGGACCCTAATGGAGCTCAATCACAAATTCCTCCCAAGGCACTCCTAATCAATGACATTTGCACTCATTTTAAGTGTCCTATTCAAGAAATTGGAAACCTAAAAATGGATAATTCCCTAGGAGAAATGTGTGTTGATGGTTCATTGAAACCCAAGCATAAGCATCTAGAAACCAAAAGATTAACCCATATCTCACATATGCCAAGGAGCTTTCAGATTAAGTGGATTAGGTACATTCTCATTCATGTGCATAATGGTCAATTGTGGTTAGAGCAGCCTGTATTGATCACCAAGAAAATGATTCATAAGATTACGGGTCTTCCTATGCTGAGCAAGGCCAAAACTACCAAAACCCTAGGTTGGGATGAACTTCAAAAGAAAACCCTAGCATAGTGGGACGATAGAGGTCTGAAGATTAGCATTGTTTCTGACATTGAATTGAGGTTTGGTATTCACATCATTGCTCACAAGATTTATAGCTCTAGTCATTTGAACAACATTCCGTGTGAGGCAGTGGATTTGGCATATAACATTATAAAGAAGAATTTGGAATTTGATCTATCAGAGTTATTGTTGAAGTAGTTGAATAAAAACATGGGCAGTATCAGGACTTCAAAGAACAACCCTTGTAAATTTGGTTCTTTGTTAACATGTCTTTTCTTTTATGTTCAAAAGTTTTTCCCATCAAAAGGTTCAGTAGTATGGAAGAAAGATACTCCAATTCTGTATCAGATTAATGATTTCATTGCTAAAATGGGTATAAATTTTGATAGCATTATGGATAATTACTTTGAAGATTTCAAGGAGAAGATGAACAACAGGTTTAGGATTCCTCCCAAAATTGTTGAAGATTACAAAGATAATGTATGTTTAATGGTTGATTGTGATAGAGTGTATATCCGGGCAACTAGGCCTAGAATTGCATGGGTGAAACCTCTTCCATATGAGGTTAACATTGATGAAACCAAAGATATCATTGAAGCACTGGTGAATGAGCCAACAGATCCTAAGCAGCCTATATTTGGAACTTATGAAGAGGCCAAAGCTAGAATTGAGCTTGAAATCAAGCTACCCCAAGCAATTAGCAAAGGCAAGAGGAAGGTTGCCAAGTTGAAAACTGCAAGTGCCCCTCTCATGCTTACCGAGGGAAAAGGAGAGGATGAAGAAGAATCTAAAGCAAAAGAGCAAGAATCTAAGAAGGAGGAAGAGCCAGTGAAAAGAAGGGTAGGATAATCATTACCAAGCCACCCAAGACCTCCATAGTTGTATTCACAAGGAGATCTCAAAGCAAAGGAGATTAGTGGAGTTGTGCTTGTTAAGCCTCCTCTCGCATTTCAAGAAAGACTCAATCAATTGAGAGTAGGTGTTGGAATTAATAACTTCAAAGCACTCAAGTATGAATCCAAAACTCTAGTAGAACAAAAAGAAGTTGAAGATCTGATCATGGACAAGCTAGGAAGATGGAAATTCTCTCCTGATCAGTTTGCTTCACAAATCTTTGTAGTCTTATTAGACAAAGTCAAGGTTAGGTGGTAAGCAACTGAACAAATAGCTAAAGACATATTTGAGCAATCCTTGAGAAAATTGCTACCAAATCTTTCAAATGCAGAAGTTAAGGCAGCTATTAAAAAGAATGAAGAGAAAATGATGATGAGATTTCATACTTGTCTGATTTTGGTAAAAGAAATTGAGCATGTATTCAAGGATGCCACATCTATGTGGGAAAATCTCTATCATATGAACAAGCCTAGTAAAGATCCAGTAGAGATCAAGGATGACAGTGACAATAATGAAGATGATAACACTCCATGTGTCACTTTTGATGTTGAAGATTATCGGCCATTAAAGGATGATGATGAAGAGAAAGAGGAAGAAGCTAAAGAGGAAGAAAAGGAAGGAGATGAAGAAAGTGATCCAGTGAGAATTGTAGCACAAGTTATAGCCTCCCTTCCTCATTCTCCACCTAAGACTACTACATCATCAGGGTTGGAGACAACTTCAACAAATGTGATAGCAACTACAATAGACACATCATCTGTTCAGTCACTATTTGCTACCTCACAACTCTAGGTATCTGCAATGGAAGTGTCTACCACTTCATCTACCAAGCTACAACCCTCTTCATCAGCTCTTGAATCAGCAACATCAATAGCATCTAGTTCTACAATTGTTCCAACTTCATCAGCAGCATGTACAGTAAGTTTACCATCATGTTCTATAGTTTTGTCTACTACAACTTTGATAGCACCAACTTTTGTTCTAGTTAGTTCTTCTACTCTAGTTTGTGCTCCACCTATTGTCACTTCAATTTTGGATAGCACATCAGTTTTGGATTCAATTAGCACTTCTTTCAATTTTTCTTTAGTTGGACCTATTCAAGTTTTTACTGAGAGTCGAGCTATCTCTACAATTGTTTCTATTCCTAAGTCTAAGGAAGTAAGGTCAAAAGTAGAACCAAAGACACCCCTAAAACTTCTACTTACTGGTAAGGAAAATAATGAAGACATTGATTTGGACAAGGACATTGTAATTCCCAAGTTGGATCTGGATACTACTACAGTTGATGAAATGATACTGGTCAGTCAGCTTTTGGAGCAGAAGGCAAGGCAGAAGTAGTTAAGAGCTGAAAGATGTAGACACCTAAATTTGATTAAACTGCTTTAGTAATCTAATTTAGCCATCTCTAAAGGCATCATTAATTAAATTCTTATTTAATTAATCCTTTGCCATCCCTAGCTGATTAATTTAATTAATCATCTATAGTCCTAATTGATAAATCAAATAACCTATTATTTATCAATTAAATCCTATTCTTCTATCTAATTCCAAAAATCCCCATTTATTCCAAAAATCCCCATTTATTAAATAAATCTATTTGATAAATAAAATCCTCAAATCTAAAAACCCCTAACTTATCCCTAATCCTCCATTTAGCCTAATCCACCCCATCCACCCATACTAACCAAGCTTAGCCACTAACTCACCCACCCTCATTAATGCCATCCACTTGCACATCTCTAACATCTCTAATCAAATCCTAAACCCAAGCCTAATCCACCCCCTAATGTTGTCACATTTCCTAAGCAAGTTTAAGACTTTCCTAAACCAAACCAAAGTCTCCCCTCGAAAATCCCAACCACCAAGTCATGAGTGCTCTTACAAGCCCACTCATGACTCTTACATCCATCTTCCACACTCTTCCCTCTTCCACACTCATTCCTCTTACCTAGCTTTGCCTCAACCTAGGAAATCATTTGCATAGAGAAGCCTTCCCCCTTTGCATCCATCAACATTGTTGCATCTCATCCCTAGGAACATTCTGCATCTTCATGCCACCCGTCACTCGCTTAGCCAAGAAGAAAGAAACAATGGAGCCCTATCATTTGGATCGAACAACATCATCCCCCTTGAGCACTCAGCCATCCTTCAGCCTAGAGAAAGCTATGCCATCACCTACTGACATTGAAGCTTTCATGAACCAACCAAGAAATGCAGTATTGGTAAACGCCATTATAGACAAGAATAAAGAGACAATAATGGCTAATTTTCGAAGGGACAATGTAGGAACCTTTGACTTTGGAAGACCCCCTCCATTATCAGATCCATCTCACCCATTGTTTGGGCAGCTGCCACCACCCATAGGCTCATATGATCCAAATTATCCTCAATATGTGCCAAAAGAAGAGCCTCAAGCCAATCCTTTTGATCCAACAGACTCAAACATACCATCCTCCACCCAAGTCAAAATCTCCATTCCGCAAGCCAATCCAGCCACTACCACGCCATCCTTGGTTCATACCTCTCCACTCCAAACCCCCTTTACCCAAAACACCTCACCGGTCACTCCCTTCGCTATTGCTTCTACTGCTCCCCATCCCAGCCTTCCAAATCCACCCATCTCCCAAATCAGTGCTAGCATCTTTGGCCAACCTCAGCAATATACAATAGGGATGCCACCCATGGGGCTAAGTAATCAACCCTTCATCACCCCCAACTTGTTCACCACAGCCCAAAGCACAATCCCATCATTTCCATTAGGTCCTTGGAGCTCAGTGCCATCAGCCACAAATCCACAAGCTACTACCCTCACTCCAAAAAGCTATCAAACCCCACAAGCTACCACCAATGTTCTGCCAAGCTCTCAAGTGGCCCAAGCTCCTGCCACCACTCTACCAAGCTTTCAAATCTAGCCACCAAGCTATCAAACCCCATCAGTTCCATTCCCAAGATTTCAATTCCCACCACCTCCACCACCAACTAATCCATTACCTCCTATTACCAACTACTTTTCAATGCCACTTCTAGGAGGTAATCCACCACCCCAGCCAACCACCAATTATTTGCAGATACCATCCCAAATGGGGGTACAACCCACATATATTGGTCAAACCCCACAAGCCCCTCGATCCTTTCCCCAAGCTTCACAACCATCTTATACCTTACCTCCACAAAGCAATCCATTTATCACATAGCCATCTTATGTTCCTCAATCCCAACCTCAAATCCCATATCAACAGCAAGCCTCGCAACACATGCAGCAATATGTGCCACCTCCACCTCAGCAACCTGTCATCCACCATGCAGTTGCCCAAACAATGTACAATCCCTATCAGCAAATCCCTCATAGCCATCCATATTCAGTGGCCCCATCTAGCGCATACCTACCTCAAGGCACTCCTACATTGGGGGCACCCCAACCATTGCCTATCAATTCAGAATGGGAGCAAATGAAGACAACTCTGAAAGCCATCCAAGAAGGGAATGATCCGAAGACATTCAAGTTTGAGACTGTGTGTCCTTATCCATTTGATAGAGCCATTACTATGACTCCATTCCCCAAGCATTTTGAGGTACCTAAATTTGACAAATTTAGAGGAAAAGGAGACCCAGTCACCCACATCAAAGAATTTTAATGCACTGCCAAGAAGTGGCATACAGTGACGTCTTCCTCTTATGCCTCTTTCCCAAAAGCTTGGCTAGGCCAGCTCTTGAATGGTTTTATAGAATCCCATATGGCACAATTAAAAACTTCGCTGAATTGTTTGAGGCATTTGTAGCCCAATATGCCCATCTTGTTGAAACAGAGTTATTAATAGTTGACCTTGTCCACACTAAGCAAAAAGGTGGAGAAAGCCTTGCTGAGTACCTGCAAAGATGGCAAACCCTTACCACCCGCATATCCTGCACCTTGCCAGAGCACCATGTGGTGAAAATGTTTATTGATAATACTCATTCTAGCTTGGCTCACCACATGACCATGAAATGTTTGCAGACCTATAAAGATATCAAAGAAAAAGGAATGATCCTTGAGCAAGGACTCATTAAAGATGGTGTGGTCAAGATTTACAAGGAAACCAACCAAAATCAATCACATTCCAATGACAAGTCTAGGTATTGGAACAAAAACAAGCACGTTGCAATAGATGGCATCACTGACACCAGACATGTGAATATTGTTGGTCCTTCCCAAAATCAGTCTAACCCACCATATCAAACAAACAATCAACAAGCTATCAACTACCAACAGCAGAGTAATCAAAGCTATCAAAACCACAATCCAAGACCCAACTTCCAAGGATCTAGCAATCAAGCTAATGCCATCAATGTAGCTACAGGGCAAAAGCCCAGATTCCAACCTGCACCTAGAAACTATACACCCCTTGGTGAGCCATTGGATGTCATTTTTGAGAAATTAGTTAAGGAAAACCTCATCCAATTTCCTCCTACCCAGCAAATTGACCCAAGCCAATCCAAAGCTGCATGGTACAAAGACAATGAGTACTACAAATTTCATAGGGTAAAAGGTCACACCACCCTCAGATGCATGAAACTGAAAGATTATGTGCACGACCTCATTGATCAAAAAGAAATCACAGTTGGAGCACAAACCTCTCCCAATGCAGGCTTGTAGATCTATCAAAATGTGTTTCCTCCTCACAATAACCAAAATCCTGGAAAAGCACCTATCCAAAACAACAACAACACCAACAACCGCCAGCCAAACCAACAGCATGGGAAGAACAATAACCACACTTCATCCTATATAGACTATGGTAGCCTTATAGGTTGTATATTCGAGAAAGAGCCTTCTGTCAATGTTATCAATATTCGAGGACCAGACAATGAGTGTACAGTCACCACTCGAAGAGCGCGATTTAACATCGAAGGCCCACCAGTTTCATCAGCTCCATCAAAAAGCCGGTACAATATCTTGGAACACCTGGGGAACATGCCAGCCCAAATCTCCATTTTAGACCTTCTCCGCACTAGTCCTGTGTACAAAGACATCCTTGACAGTGCTCTCATAGAATCTCATGTCCCTTCAGATATCAACGCTATTGATTTTCGTAATCTCGTTGGACACCTATCCTCCTCATGTGCCCTATCATTCAAACCCACCGACATACCCTTGGTCGAGCCAGATCACACCCTCCTGCTTCGCATAGCCATCATGGTATCCAATTTTGTCGTAAAAAGAGTAATGATAGATAATGGATCAGCCTTGAATATTTGCACCATAAAATTCATAAAACAAGCTGGGTAAACTGAGGCAAATATGATCAGTGAGGTTATCACCATCAAAGCTTATGACAACTTGGAAAGAACCACAGAAGGAACTATTTTGTTGCCAATCAAGGTTGCCGGTCATCCAAGAGACGGTTTGCCATGTTATTGATCTAAACCTACCATTTAACATCCTCCTTGACCGCTCATGGATTCATGCCATGAAATTCATTCCATCCATGTACCATCAGTGCATCAAATTTCCGCATCAGGGCACTGAGGTAACCATCCATGCCGACCCAGAACCCTTTGCTTATTGCAATGCAGTTGAAGCCTCCTATATAAATCATTTCCCTGGAATTGATATCGGCACAGCCATCGCCAGCTCATCCCACACTTGTAATGACCCAGGAACCATCTTCACCTCCATCCTATCTACCGTGAAGATCAATAACAAAGGTTGTGGAGAATATAGTCTGTCAGATGCATTTGTTGTCGGAGCAATCCCACTTGATCCACATACCCATGGATGGCTAACATATCACAAAGCTAAGGAGATTCCACCTCCTCGATACAAACAGTTTGGTCCAACCACCTTTGTATCCTCAAAAATCCCTCTTCATGAAGAGCTCACTCCAGATATCAACAATTGGTTACATAAGGATGCACCTTCAAGAAATCAAGAACACCTTGACCACTTCAGCCAGAAGTATCCCCAAGAACATAAGCTCATCACTAAAAAATGGAACTATCAAGGAGGTGGACTAGGACCAGAAGAAAGGGGCATGCAATGTCCCATCGAAGCACATAAGTGGGAAACGAAGTCAGGTCTTGGCTTTGGCATACCCACAACTAGGGGCACCAACGAGAACGGTCACACTTTTTTGAACATCCACCATGACCTTGTCAAAATCGAAGACATTCCTGAGGAAGTTGAAAAGAGAGCCTACGATGATATCCCAGACCAAATCTTCCTAGGAGACTCTGTTCTCCGAGAACTATCCATCCATCTCATTGACCTACCACTCGCTCACCCACAACTCATAGATTGGGACCAACAAGCATCATACACATTGATGAGTTCGCATCAGAGGAAGCACTTATGAGATTCATGGGAGCCGAAACTCCTCATAAGCAAACAAAGCCAGATTCTGCCTACATCTACAAGCTAGATCCCAAGGGGTATTTTGGAGAAAATCCCCAACCTAGTTTTGATACACCCAAAACTGGAACTAAGGTGAATCCGAGACTAGCTAAGGCAGCGAAGAGAACCCCTCAGCAAGAAAATCTAGAGCCACAAACAGAACATGAGGATTTAGTATTACCTCCTCAAGATAATCGACCAGAGGTGTCTTCTATTCTAATTGAGGATACTAGAGAAGTCAACATCGGTTCTTTAGAGATCCCCAGACTTGTTCATATTGCTGCATCCCTATCACAAGACCAAGCTGATCTCCTCTTTGAGGTCTTAAGAGAGAACATTGGCCAATTTGCATGGTCATGTCAGGACATGCCAGGGTTGGATCCAAAGCTTGTAGTTCATCATCTTGCAGTCGATCCAAAGATCAAGCCCGTCAGAAAAAAGCTTAGAAAAATGCACCCTAAGGTGGCATTACTGGTCAAAGCTGAATTAGAAAGAATGTTAGTTGCTAAGGTTATCCGACCTATCGACTACTCAGAGTGGATCTCCAACATGGTCCCTGTCACTAAGCCTTCTGGTGACATCAGAATCTGCACTGATTTCAGAGATCTTAACAAAGCTTGTCCAAATGATGATTTTCCCTTTCCCAACATAGATATGATTGTAGATCTTACAGCTGGACATAAAATTTTGTCCCTTATGGATGGATTTTTCGGGTATAATCAGATCAAGATTGCAGAAGAGGATCAGCACAAGACAGCATTCACTACCCCTTGGGGAACCTTTTGCTACATCATGATGCCTTTTGGCCTAAAGAATGCTGGGGCTACCTATCAGAGAGCTATGACAGCCATTTTCCATGATCTTATCCATAGCATTTTGGAAGATTATGTGGACGATATCCTAGTCAAATCTCACACCTTCATGGATCATTTTGCTGACCTGGAGAAAGTCTTTGATAGGTTAGCCCAATATCATCTCATGCTAAATCCCAAGAAGTGTGTCTTTGGGGTCACATTTGGTAAGCTTCTAGGCTTCATAGTTTCTAAATGAGGTATAGAGATCGACCCCAAGAAGGTCAAGGCTATCTTAGATATGCCTCCTCCCTAGACACTGTGACAGCTTTGCTCTCTTCAGGGAAAGCTTCAAGCCGTCCGACGCTTCATCTCCCAGCTTGCAGATAACTGTACACCATTTTCACATTTACTAAAGAAGGATGAGAACTTCAAGTGGGATCCTTTATGTTAGCGCAGCTTCGATCAGCTCAAGCAGTATCTAGCCAATCCCCCTATCTTGGTCCCACCAGTTCCTGGTCGTCCCTTGATCTTGTACATATCAGCAACACCTACTACTCTAGGGGCGCTTCTAGCACAACATGATGATTATAGCAGAGAAAGAGTCATCTACTATATCAGTAGAACCCTAGTTGGTTATGAACTCAATTACACTCCTATGGAAAAAGCTTGTTTGGCAGTTGTTTTCTCAACTCAAAAGCTTTGCCACTACATGCTAAGTCATACCATCCAACTAGTATCCAAAATTGATCCTCTCAAGTATATGCTCTCTAGAACAACACTCACAAGTCGGCTAGCAAAGTGGGTTATGCTACTAAGTGAGTTTGACATCCAGTATGTGGACAGAAAGGCAATCAAAGGGCAAGCTATAGTAGATCACCTAGCTGATGCACCTCTAATAGATGCATATCCTTTGATCACAGAATTTACAGATGAGCATATATGTCTAATTGAAGAACAACCCCCATGGAAACTTTATTTTGATGGCTCATACACCTCTCATGGATCAGGGGTAGGAATATTGTTGGTTACACCTCAAGGAGATTACATTCCAAAAGCCTTCAAGCTACAATTCCCTAGCACCGACAATATAGCAGAATATGAAGCTCTTATAGCAGGATTAAAGATAGTTGCAAAATGGAATATCACCGAGTTACAAGTCTTTGGCGATTCTCAGCTCATCATCAAGCAAGTCCTAAATGAATATCAAACCAAAGATGAAAATCTATTACCCTACAAAGAGCTAGTTGATCAGCTAACCCAGCATTTTACAAAGCTTCATTTTACACAAGTACCTCAAATACAGAACAAAGCAGCAGATGATATGGCTACTATCGGCTCGCTCTTGGAAATTCCCCAAGCAGCTACACAGTATGAGTTTTTAGTCGAGCAGCTCCTCACACCCGCCTATGTGAATGAGGATTCAAACCATGTTTGTATCTTGGTTGGTCCCTAATCCCCTTAGTACCATGAAATTCACGCTTACCTTAACGATGGTATCATATCCCCTCACCTCACACGTACCCAATGCCAGAACCTCATCCGAAAATCATCCCACTATGTTATCATAGCCAATACCCTATATCGTCGGGGTTATCACAATACTCTCTCTCGATGTTTAGATGAAAATGAGGCCGCGATGGCGTTAAAAGAAGTACACTCTGGACTTTGCGGTGCCCACACGAGTGGTATTGTCCTAGCATGACAAATCCTTAGAGTAGGCTACTATTGGCCTACCATTGAAGAAGACTTCTGTGACTTTATCAGAAAGTGTCTCCCATGTCAGCAGCATGCAAATCTTGTGCACGCTCCAGCACAGGATCTACAGCCTATTGGACCACCTTGGCCTTTCGCTTGTTGGGGTCTTGATCTAGTTGGAACCATCACACCTCTCACATCTGATGGACATAAATGGATAATAACAGCTATAGACTATTTCACTAAGTGGGTGGAAGCAGTCCCCCTAGTCTCAGCTACAGGAGTTTAGGTCTCCAAGTTCATCTTGTACTACATTGTTTGCCGCTTCGGCATCCCATCCACCATCTTCACTGACCACAAAGGTAACTTTGAAAATCTCAACATGGAATAATTATGCACTTCCCTCCGCATCCATTACCACTTTTCTAGCCCATATTTCCCACAAGGTAACGGCCAGGCAGAGGCAACTAACAAAACCCTCCTCAAAATCCTAAAGAAAGTTGTCAATGATTTCAGTCATGATTGGCACCTACAAATAAATCCGGCTCTATGGGCCTATCAAACCTCCTTCTGTACATCCACAGGAACAACTCCATACTCCTTAGTCTATGGTGCCAAAGCGGTACTACCCATAGAGGTTGAACTTCCCTCATTGCGCATATCTTTGCGAGGGAAAATATCAGATGAAGAATACAGAGTAGCTCGGCTCACCCAGCTAGATCTCTTAGATGAGAAGTGACAATAAGCTTATGATCATCTCATAGTCTATCAAACTCGTCTCAAAAGGAATTTCAACAAGAAGGTGCTCCACGACACTTTCAGCCAGGTGACATGGTCCTCAAAGAAAACATGAAAGTCCAAGCAGATTGAGAAAAGAAAGGCAAGTTTGAACCTACATGGCTCGGTCCTTATGTTGTCACTGCATCTTTTGGCTCCGAAGCCTATCAGCTATCTACACCAAAAGGGGAACTCTTGAATGATCCTACTAACATCATTCATCTCAAGAAGTTCTATACGTGAAGATCCTTGGTATACCTAGCTTTTGAAAAATACAAAAAAAAATAGTAAAGAGAAATAAGCATCCAATGGTGAAAACTTGGCAATTCAAGTGCCTTGGATAGGTACTTTGGTGAAAACCTGGTAATTCAAGCACTTTGTGTACTAAGACTAATCTATTATCTATCACTATCCTATCCCTCATCCATCCATTCACCGTCCCATAACACACCTACTTGTTCCCCTGGTGTTCCAACCAAATATCCAAAATCTGATGAAGCTTGTAAATACCTCTTGTACAGCTTGTAAAATCTTGTACCTCAGCTTGTAAAATCTTGTACCAAAGCTTGTATTATACCTTGTCAATCTTGTACCATACATTGTATATCTGAATCTTGTCCAAAGCTTGTACCATATTCCAACTTGTAAATAATCTTGTATCCTAGCTTGTATCCTATCACATGCACACAAAGAACCCCATTTTCACTTAAGCTTTTCACAAACCATCTACCTATCCACCTATCAACTATTATAGACATCCCATCCTTCACAAACATTTCCATCTCACAAAAAAACTACATGAACAAACTTGTACATTTGTAACATATCTTGGTCCATTAGCTTGTACATCCTCTTTAGCTTAGTACCATTGTATCTATCCAGCGTTCATGTCAGTTCATCCTTGATCAACATCTTGCACACATCGCACATCTTGTTTAGCTATTCCAATGCATCCTTTAGCTAGATCTCCTGTCACCAAAGTGTTATCCTTCTTAGTTCAGCTTGTTAGACGCATCACTCATCCAGATCCATCAGCTTAGGTACTCTCCGATAGGTCCTTGTAGGATATAGCTTTCCTCATGTCTGATCTTGGTCCGTTAGTACCTCGTCCTACCCATCTCATTGGCAAACGGTTCTCTTTTCGATTTTCACTTTCTTTTGATTTGAAATCTTCCCTCTTGGGTCTTGAAATATCTTTTCCAA
The DNA here is from genome assembly GCA_028749045.1 of Cupressus sempervirens. Taxonomy (NCBI): domain Eukaryota; kingdom Viridiplantae; phylum Streptophyta; class Pinopsida; order Cupressales; family Cupressaceae; genus Cupressus; species Cupressus sempervirens. The sequence goes on along the minus strand of CM053786.1, from coordinate 128,220,137 downwards.
GCAATCTTTTTGTTCCCTCCTCAAGGTTGCCATGATCTTCCATATCATGGTATACTGCGAATGGGGCAATCTGAGCGTTAGGTCTTGATCATGTCTTTTGCTTGTTTTCTTTTCTGCTTGTGGGTTACCTAGTGTCATTTCCACGCTGCTTCCTCTAGGACTCATGTGTGATACTGGGGCAATCCTTGCATGTTTGTTTTGATTCAGTTCATCAGTCCTCTGGACGGTTGGTGAAAAGGCCTTGATGTTCTTGGTAACCTTGGCAATTAACCAACAGTCCTATAGCAAATCTAGTGCTCAACTACATGGTGGTACTTCTCTTTGAAGTATCCCCCCCGCTCAAAAAAGCTTCAATGGATTCCCTTCATCTCCATTATCCCCCATCCATCGCCAGCATCTGTCACTCCTCCCCCAGCTTATGCATTAGTATCTCTTTGAATCACTCCTCACGCTTAGCTTTAGGGATCCACAATCCTAGTCTTAGGGATCCACCAATCAAATCAATCCACCAAGCCTCATCTTTCGAGATCCACAATCCTAGTCCTAGGGATCTCTGAAACCCATCTTCCGTCAAATTGACTCTTTGAAATCCTGTTGCATCAGCTTTATCATTCCATCATCCATCTCCCTACCATGGATTCCTTTTATAGTGCTCTGCTCCTCCATCCTCCCCCCAATCCTAGAAAGTCGTAAGCTTGCTTTACTATTGTGCCTCTAATTTCCCTTTATCATTCTCCCATAGTGAGAGTTTGAGCTAATTCAACCCCTCCTCTTTGCCAATCTGTGTCTCTGTTCGTCTCAATTTCTTGTACTTTTCAAGAAGTCGTCGAGCCTTTTTTATCTCTTCGCTGCCTTCTTGAGGGGGCATCATCTGAGTCTAGTCTCTCCTCTTCTTATCCGAGATTGGGGCAACATTGTTGCTAAAACATCTTCCTCATGTCGTCTTCACTCGAACTTCTTTGAAATAGTGTTGTCTCAACACTATGTCAAAGAGGGGCAAAATGTAGACACCTAAATTTGATTACACCGCTTTGATAATCTAATTTAGCCATCTCTAAAGGCATCATTAATTAAATTCTTATTTAATTAATCCTTTGCCATCCCTAGCTGATTAATTTAATTAATCATCTATAGTCCTAATTGATAAATCAAATAACCTATTATTTATCAATTAAATCCTATTCTTCTATCTAATTCCAAAAATCCCCCTTTATTAAATAAATCGATTTGATAAATAAAATTCTCAAATCTAAAAACCCCTAACTTATCCCTAATCCTCCATTTAGCCTAATCCACCCCATCCACCCATACTAACCAAGCTTAGCCACTAACTCACCCACCCTCATTAATGCCATCCACTTGCACATCTCTAAAATCTCTAATCTAATTTTAAACCCAAGCCTAATCCACCCCCTAATGTTGTCACATTCCCTAAGCAAGTTTAAGACTTTCCTAAACCAAACCAAAGTCTCCCCCCAAAAATCCCAACCACCAAGTCATGAGTGCTCTTACAAACCATAAAAGACTCTTACAAGCCCACTCATGACTCTTACATTCATCTTCCACACTCTTCCCTCTTCCACACTCATTCCTCTTACATCTCTCTTACATACTCAACCCCACTCATCATGCCTTTAACCAACCCTTTACCCTACCCTCTCACACTCATCCTCCTTGTGACAAGTGTCACCTTCCCATTGGTGCTAAACAAGCACAATCCATGTGCTCTTCTTTGAGTGCATCCTAGCCCTCCTTAAGCCTTCATCTCTCCTTGCATCTTAGCCCTCCATCCCTCAAGCCCTTAGCCTATAAATTGAATCCCCTCCCAAGCCATTTCATCACAACCATTTGAGTAAAGTTATCATGCCCTTTTGAGAGCCAAAAGCCATATCCATACCCTTATAATGCCAAATTGAGAGCTCACAAGGCTACCAATTTTCCATTACCCATCTCCATTGAAGCCATTTTGAGCACTTGAGCATACATCCCCAATCCATAATTAAACACATCCCAAAAACAAGAGAACAATCTCATTGAGAGAGCCTATCCATGGCTCACATTCTCATTTGAGTTTGCCTTCTCTTTGTCTCTCTTATATGTTATGTTAGTTTAATGTGTAAATTCTTTCATTGAATTAGTATTTCTAGCATATTAGATTAGTGTATACAAAAGAGGTAGAGAGTTTAGAATAATTGAGAATGCTAAGAATATAATAATAGAAGCTATTGGTGTTGATGTGGATTCATCTCAACACATTTTGCTACAATTGGAAGAAGTAGTCAATAAGTTCAATGAGGATACATCTGGCCAAGAAAAGTTAATTGAGAAGGCAAAGAAAAAGTTTGATAACAAGGTGCTTGAGCACATTGCTATAAACCGAGTAGAACTATCTTCAATTTTGAGCAATCTTGAACAATCTTTTTCCAATGTAACACCTATTTTTGGAAAACTTTGTGATGTTATCGAGTATACCAAGGAGATCAAAGAAAAACTCAATAAGATTGATGTAGATATGAAGGCAAGTGCTCAAAGGCTATAGCTTGACCCAAGTTTAAGCTCATCACATCACATCAAAGTGAGATTTTTGTCAGATATGTAGGCAGAATTACTAAGAGAGGAAGCCAGGATGAGGTCCACATTGATAGATATCCAAAATATGATCCTTCCAGTTATGGACACAATGCAGAAACATATTGCATATTCAAAAACATTGGTCCAGGATAACAATTTTTCCATAATAGATCATATGATTGAACTTTCTGCAGAAGTTCAAGTGGCACTAGATCCACCTGCAAAATTTTGCAAGACAACTGGGATAAGACTTTAGCTCTTATTCTCAAGGTACACTCTGGATTTTTCTCACATTTTGGTGTCTCTATTTGAATATATAGCATAACTCTTTGGCACTATTGTCAAAAAGGGGGAGTAAGAGATGATAAGAGACATGTGGAGACAATAAGGGAGAAAGTAGATTGATATGTGTACAAAAAGACTATGTATATATTATGTCTTATGTATGGGGGAGATATGTGAAAATGTATATACAACAGCTTTACAAAGATCATTTTTGAAAAATCAAAAAATCAGTATGTCAGTGTACATAAGTCTTGGCTTATAAGTGTTTTTGTCACTAATGCCAAAGGGGGAGATTGTCGGCATTATGTTATATTTTTCATTAGTGACAACACTTATTCAATTCTATATTGTTATCGAGCTCATCACTCAGTCTATAGTTTATACTGAGCATTCAATGGTTGCCAAGTACGTTCATTAGTTAAGCAGTTCACACCAAGCATTCTTGAAGCTACCAAGTGAGTGTGCAATCCAGCAGTGTTTACCGAGCAGACAGTGTTCATTGAGCAGATAGTGGTCATCGAGCTTCATAGTGTCTACCGAGTCATCAGTTTGTGTGATGAGAAGCCAGTGTCTACCGAGTGATGGATGTGTAGTGTTTATCGAGTGAAAACAAGGTAAACGAAGGATTCAGTATCTACAAAATAACACTATATCTACCGAGTCTCCAATGGTCATTGGGTTTGAAGCTATGTTGTGTGATTAGTATGGACCAAGCTTCTACTTCTACCGAGTGCATGATGATGCTGAGTAATGTAGTGGACGTTGAGTATTAGAAGGTCACCAAGTCAACTATTTAGAACTCGAGTTTCTACTATTTGGTTGACTCAGTAATATTTTGTTTACTTTTGTTTTAGTTGACCTTGTAATTGTAAATATTGGAATGGTATATATGTAATGTACTGTATCATTTGCAATATACACACAAGAGTATCAAGAAATGGATTTGTAATATTTTGAGAAGAGTGAATGTGAATCAGCAGCAAAGCAAAGTATTCAACAAGGCCTACAAGGAGTAATAAGGTTATATCAATCACAAGAGGTGATTTTTACTTCAAGGATCTAATTAGCAATCAAGTTGTAAGTCAAATCTACTATTTCATCCTAACTATTAAATCAATTTTCTAAATCCTTTAACAGGTTAGACTTAACAGCCTTCTTCTAAATCTCTTAATAGAGTGCATACTACATTGTATGTTTGTAAAACCTCTAACAAGGTGGATCTAGCAGTCCAAATTGCTCTTAACAGGGCAGATCATTAGAAGTGGTCAATGTAAGCCTTAACAAGCCAACTTTATACTAGAGTAGTGAATTTTTGTGGGTATCATCCCCACCCCAGTTTTACTTTCTATTTGGAAGGTTTCTGGGTTACCAAAATTCTGTGTTCATGTATTATGAATGTTTATCTTTTCTCATGCATGCAGTAGATTAGATGAATGAATGATGAAGTGCTAAATTAATTTAAAGTTTTCGAGGTTACTGATTCACCCCTCCCCTCTCAGTAACCTAGCTAGTCTTGATTATTTCCAACATGAGGAAGTTGTATATGTTGCTATGAAAGAAGGTTTAGATGAGGAAAGACATGAGAATGAAAAAGCTCTTATTTATCATATTAGTAAAAATGATACATGAATTATTGATAGTGGATGCTCGCATCACATGACTAGTGATATTGGTAAGTTTGATAAGTAAGAAGAATATGATGGTGGAACTATTAAGCTTGGTAATGATGTTCCATGTCTAGTGAAAATTAAGGATCACTAATGATGAATGATAAGATTAGATGTTATGATGCTTATTGGGTTCAAGGACTAAAATAAATTGTTTTGATTGTTGCATAGTGATTAACATAGGTCACCGATTGGAGTTTTTGAATAAAAAAGATAAGAATCTATGATGTTGATGGAAAATTGATTGGAACAGAAGGACAAACAAGAGGTAATCTATTTTACTTGGATTCTACTATAAGTACATGCTTATTTGTTACCATTGAAGATGTTTGGTTATGGCATAAGAGAATTTGTCATGCAAACTTTAATAATATGATTAAGATGAGTAGAAAGAAGAAAGTGAGAGGTTTACTAAGTCTACATAAACTTTATAATTCTATGTGTAAACAATGTCAACTTAGTAAGATAACTAAGTCTAGTTTCTCAAGTAAGTCACATTCATTTAATGATATTATTGAGTTGGTTCATATGGATTTGTGTGGTCTTGTAAAAGTGAAGATTTATTATGGAGATGGATAATTTATTATGTTTGATGATTATTCAAGGATAATGACAGTTATGTTTCTAAAAGTTAAATCTGATGCATTTCAAATGTTCAAGTGATATAAGCCTAGAGCTGAGAAGGACACAGGTAACCAATTGAAATATTTGAGATCTAATAGAGGTGGTGAATTTATGTCTTGTGAATTCATTGACAATTGTGTTGAGCATGGAACTAAGAGATATTTGTCTACAATGAGGACACCACAACAAGATGGAATTGTAGAGAGAAGGAACAAATATATTGTTGATTGTGCTAGAACATTGTTGATTAAAAGGGAGTTACACAAATATTTTGGAAAGGAGCTATTATCATTGTTGTTTACACCCTCAACTAAGTTCAGTTGAAGAAAGGGAAAAACATGACACCATATGAATTATAGTATGGTCACACACTGATTGTAAGTTATTTGAAAGTCTTTGGAAGTAGGTGTTGTATTCATAAAGATGCAAGAATGGAATGTTTGATTCAAAAGGAGATGATGCTATATTCCTATTAGAGTGTGGTTGTCATTGCACCAAAAGATCAATCTATCAATGCCCAATAAAACCACTCAACTTATAGTACATAGCAGGTGGTTAAGCCCTTGTCACAAATCCTGATGGGAGCACTAAACAAATTTCTAACAATCTTCCCCTCATCGTTACCTGAGGGTCTGAGGATTAGAACTTATGACCAGGCTTTGATACCACTTGTTAGAGTGGGGTTTTCATTTCACCAAAAGACAATCTATCAATGCTCGATACAACCACTCAACTTATAGTACATAGGAGGCAGTTAAGCCCTTGTCACGAATCTTGAGGGGAATGCTGAAAAAAATTCTAACAATTCCTAGGTTATTCTACTATGAGTAAGGTATAAAATTGTTTGAATAAAGTAAGTAACATGATGATTGAAAGTGCAAATGTAAGAATTGATAAGTTTGCAGATAAGAACAATAAGGAGAGAAAGAAAGAACCTAGAGATTACAATCAATTTGCCTATGTTCAAGATGATGCACCTGATACTACACTTGTACACCTGACTAAGTCATTGCAATGGAACATTGAACAACAAAAAAGAGAAATCGAGTAACTATTTGCAATACTTGAGCCACAGATAGAACACCCCGAGTAGAATGTTGAGCCCCAACTAAATGATCATAATGCCATTGAATGCAGAAATGAGCCTATTTTAGAAATGTGTGCAAGAAGGCACCATTTACAAGATCAAATTATTGGAGACAAGAGTGTTGGAGTCATGACGAGAAGTAATTTGAATGATAATACATGTTTGATTGTGGAATTTGAGCCCATAACTGCGAAAGATGCACTTGAAAATGATGACTGGATAAATATTATGAATTAGTAGATAGATCAAATTGAAAATAACATGGAAAATGGTAATGAGACCCAAAGATAAGAATGTGATTGGAACTAAATGGATATTTAGGAACAAACTGAATGAGAAAAGAGAAGTTGTGAGGAAAAAAGTTAGACTTGTTTGTAAAGGTTATGCACAAGAAGAAGGAATTAAGTATGGCGAGACCTTTGTGCTTATTGCTAGATTGGAAGGAGTCTGAACACTATTGGTATATGTAGCTTACAAGAGATTGAAATTTTATCAAATGGATGTTAAGTCTTCTTTTCTAAATGGAATTCTGGAGGAAGAGGTCTATATTGAACAACATGAAGGATTTGTGGAGCCAAATCACAACCACATGGAATGCGAACTAAATAATGCTTGTATGTTTTAAAGCAAGCATTGAGAGCATGGTATGAAAGATTGCATTCATATTTGATCAAAATTTGATTTGTTAGAACAAGTAATAAAAGTAACTTGTATTTGAAAACTGAAGTTGAAGGTAGGGTACCAATTGCAAAAATATTTGTTTATGATATAATAATTGGTGGTAATGATTTCTTATACAAGTCATTTGTTGATCATATGAGTAAGGAGTTTGAAATGTCTATGTTTGGTGAGCTTAAATTCTTTATTGGTTTACAAGTTCATTAGATAGAAGGAGGAATATATGTGACTTAGTCTAAATACATAAAAGATATATTGAAAATATCTTGCATGGATGAGTCAAGGCCAGCTAGCACCCCTATGGTCACCAAATGCAAATTTACCGAAGAGGACAACACTGCTAAAGTGAATGAGACACAATATCGATCAATGATTGGAAAGTTGAAAGTATGTAGTACACAACATATCTGATAGTGCACATGTTGTTAATTTAGTTGCAAGATTCATATATTTATTTTAGGAATTGAAGACTATGGTTGTTGGTATAAGAAAGAAGGTGACTTTGAGCTAAGAGTTTATACTGATGTTGATTGGGCTAGAAATGTTGATGATAGAAAGAGTACAAGTGGTTGACCTTTCTTTTTAGGAGAAAGGTTGGTTACATGGATAAGTAAGAAACAAAGTTGTGTTTCTTGGTCTATTGCTGAAGCTGAGTATATTGTTGATGCAATTAACAGTCCAAATATTGTCTAGATCAAACAATTGTTGGAAGGTATGCATGAGGAAGTCAGTGAACCTGTTACTATCTATTGTGATGTAACACAAGTGCTATTAACATATCAAAGAACCCTATGATGCATATAAAACAAAAACACATATCTATCAAGTATCACTACTTGAGGAAGCAAGTTCAATAAAAACAAGTTAGGATAGAGTATGTGAAGGTCGAGGAGCAAATTGCAGATATATTGACAAAGGCATTGCCTAAGGATATTTTTGAGTATTTGAGAGGCAAGTTAGGGGCCCTTCTCCTATCGAAGATTCGCTGAGCAAGGGTGAGTGTTGCACCAATTTATAGATGGTCCAAATATCTTTATGGAGTTGATGCAAGAGTTCACTCTTCAAGGATAACTCCTAGGGTTGTGAAAATGTTTGTAATGAAGCATATGCATTAAGTACATGCAAGGTACAAAAGATATAAGGTTTTATAAGTTTCTCATTAAAGCTTATAGCTACCTTTGGCATCATTTTCAAAGGGAGAAAGAAGTAGAGGAAGGTTCAGATGTGAGGGAGAAAAGAGAAGATGTGTATGGAGTAAGTGTCAAAGGTGGGGATGGTATCTGAGAAGAATAAGAAGATATGAAAATGTCGTAGTTCAAGTCAGGAGAATCCCTAAAGGAGATGTCCTAGTTCCCAAATAACCACACAATAGGAACATAACACCTTTGTTTATTTGGTTGGGCCTTGTACTACTTCAAACTTTAGACTTGTTTCTTTTGTGGTTGGGCTTCTAACACTTATTTTCAGCTTGATTTGTATTAACTCTCGGGTTTCAGGATCCTTGTAAAACCTGTTTATCTAATAAAAAACACAAGATATAAGATCTGATACCAAACACAACTCTTTATTCATAAATAACTGATTACATGCAATACGTTAGACTATAAGGCCTTCCCGGTTATGACCAAATATAAAGCAAATAATAGTTTTTCAAGATCTATCAATATCCAATCTAAGCCCTAGCTAGCCCAAATATGTAGCACCACAACACTCTAGTAGAAACCTTCAAACAGGATCTAAACTTGTGTTCGCAAGCCACCAAGCAATCTCCTTGTTTCACAAGTCGTAGCTACTAGCACTTCTCAAACTTCGCTCCTCTTCCACATCCTCTTCTCCAAGTCAAATGATTATAACTTAAAGACTCCACAAGACCCCTTACTTATACCCAACTAAGCCACAAGTTAGCCTAGAAAGTTACAAATTAAGTAAACCCTTACATTACATACATGTTGAGCCACAAGTCAGCCTACAACAGTAATAAACTTACAACATTCATTAACTACACCTAGAACAAGTAACCAAGACCCAAATAGGTCCACACAAACTCCCACTATCGCTCCACATGATGATCTCACATCACACACATTAAATTCTCTAAGTCAATTGATCAAATCCGTAAGAGCTCTGTTCAACAAGCCCAAACTATCAAGCAACATAGTGTAGATGTAGAGCAAGCGTTTAGTGACCAAGCTCTTGGCCAACACTACACCTAGTAATGATCGAGCACCACTCCTTTGGTCATTGAGTCCTTAAATCCAAAGCCAAAATCCCTCCAACATGTAGGATTGCCAACTACCCTAAGATGCTCCTGCATCAGAAAAAGCTATAAAGTATAGTAAAGAGGAGCAAAATAGTTAAAGAAGCATATGTATGAAGTAGTATGAAATGAAGTTGATGTTGCATGAAGATATTTATTGCTATCAAAGGGGAGATGTTACAAGTTGTTGATGCTGTTGAAGTATAACGATCATCCTAAGGGGGAGTTTATGATGTTGCAGACCAAGCAATGATGCAGAAATCACGAAGTTGCAGAGAACCTAAATGAAGACAGAGAACTAAAGATGTTTTGGTTTTTGATAATGGATTGTTTCATAATGTCTAAATGAAATGTAACATTGTGTTGAGTGTCACCATCAATGCCAAAGGAGGACATTGTTATCCCCAACTAGAAGCTAATTATTGTATATTGAAAAGTCATATCAGTTGTTATATTGTCATTGATGTCAAGCTTTAATTGGTGAGACATTATGTTAACTCAATAGAGTGTCATGTCATTTGATTGATGAAGAGGATTTGAAGAAAGTACAATGATGATGTAAGTGTTGATAAGTGTATGGTATTCAATGGGCACTTAAATGAGTTAGACTCTGATAATATAATGTTGGTTTGATTGTTTTACATGATTTGATTAAGTGTTGAGATCATTTATAAGCAAGATAGTTTGGTTGGTGAATGAAGAATCCTAGTATTAACTGAGCTACTATAGTTGTCATCAAGCACTTGATGAAGAAGTGAAGAATGTGTTGTATTGATTGAGCAAGAGCAATGTTAAGTAGGCCTAGTATTGACTAAGTGGATGTAATGTTAATTGAGTAATGAAAAGGAAGAACAATGTCAAAAACATTTAATCTAAGGTCAATATTTGATGAAAATAAAAATTGTTCGAGAAGTTTCAAAGATAAGGACGAAGTTAGTTATGAGAACTACAGCTAGAGAAATTCAAAGAATATATCTGATGAAGGAGTTTTAATGATCTAAATTGAAGCACAAAGTTCAAGGTGAGGGCGTAATACCCAAGTGTCTAGATTTAATTAATCTTAGCTGGATGAAGATATGATGATTGTGATTAAGCGACAAAACATGAATAATCTAGTGAAGTGGCAAAAAAATTCTATTTAAGGGATGAACGCATTGTTTATTATTGCTGATCAAGTTGAAGAAGGAAGGTGATAGCTAGTGGATAACCGAGCATAACTGCATTTTGAAGATCAAGCAAGAGAAGTGCTAAGTTGGCATGTTAGTGAGTGGATCAACTAGAAGGAAGCAAGATGAAGAAAGAGGATGAACATAGGAAAGAAATCGAGTGAAACAAAGATTTGAACATGCAAAGGTAGCGCTAAACCTAAACAGATGATTTCATTGTTACTTTCTAACCATTGTAGTAGAAAATCTCTTATCCAAGTGGACCTAACAGTCTTATTTGTAAATCCATGGTATGGTGACATTCAGTTGAATGTTTTGTAAGTCCTTTAAAGCAAACCACTCTATAGATATTTCAGGAGTAATAAGGTCTAGATGATCTTTGGTGAAAACCCTCTAACAAGGTCACATTAACAATGTGTTTGTAACCTTTAACAAGGTTGTCTCCTAACATAGCTCACTTCAGAAGAGCAAAATTTTTGGGTTACTAGTTGCGAGGTGATTTTTCCTATAATAAGGTTTCCATGAGATATGCTATGATAATGAAATCCATCTTCAAGTTGAGTTGAGGTATCTAACATTTAATGATTAAAAAAGTATCTAACTTTTAAAGATTAGAAAAGAGTTCTTTATTGTTATGTTTATGAAATTCTAAAATAATCTCGATCCCTTACTAATGAGATATACAAATACTTTTATATCAATGTTCTATTATATGAACAAATCTTCTCCCTCTCTATGACATATCAATTATGTAAGTTGGTTTCTCCTTCTCTTGACTTATCTATAAGTTAATTTAAAAGAAAAAGTCCTACACCTTTCTATTGAGTGAAGTTAGAACATGTGACTTTGTTTCCTTATCCCACCCCCAAAATAGAGAAAGATTACAAAAGCATCCCTAAACCATGGCTTGAGGTTGGGAGGGGAGCAAAAAGAGGTTTGCCAAGAAAATTAAAATTAAAGAAAAAAGACTTAAAAAATAAAAAGGCTCTTGTAAGAGTTGTCAAGGCAGCTTCTCTTCTTGTCTTTTCGGACAAAGCCCTGAAAACGATGATTAAAAAAAGGGAGTCTCCACAGCTTTTCAAAAATATAATATCAGCGAAACATAATATTTAATTGATTCTGTCTTTAATTTTATTGACAAATAGAAAAATCAGCCTAATATATAGGATTACTTTTTATTAATTTCTGCCTTAATATTTTGAAAATAGAAAAAATCACCGAAGTAGGATATTTTATTAACTTCTGTCATAATTCAACTCGATTTAAGGCGGATTTGAAGTCCGGCAGGCGACGGTCAAAATAATGAAGCAGGAGCACTTTTGCATGGACGAACGTCAAATTTGTGAGACTCATTAATGTCTTCGAACGTTTGAATGTGCAGAACTAAATTCTCTGTTTGACGTTGCTTTTTCTTTTCCAGAAGGGGAATTTGATTGTGTTGTTCTTCCTTTTGGTATTTTTAGTTTGACGCTTTCGGAAGATCTGGGGTTAATTTCTTTTCCTTCGAAAAAATGAAGAAATTTGAGGGGATATGGAGATTTTTAGAAAAATATAGGGTTTGAGGTGAAAATTTAGAAATTTTCTGTTCTTAAGTTTAGGGGGCAGGATTTGGCTTGTTTTGGCGGAGCGAACGGAGGATTTAAACTGTCAGTAAAAGAAAACCGAAAGATTTTGATTGCTGCGGCAAAACAATCGAAGGATTGTGCATCTTTTGGTAATGGAACGAAGGATTTTGCTTCTTTCCTTGAAGAACGAAGCATTTTCCTTGCTTTAGTCCCCCGAAAGAAGGATTTTGGTCCTTTAAGCTGTTCTTGGGAAGAAGTTGATATTTGTGAGTAACACGGAGACTATCCGGCAAAAAATTGTAGCAATTTGTACCGCTGAGGAGGCATTTGAAAAGTTTCTGAGTTTGAGAAAAAAGGCTCTGAGATCGTGTGTTGCATTTGGTAAGAAAACGGAGGAATTTGAATATTTTGTGCTGATTTTGGGGAAGAAAACGAAGGATTTTGCAGATTTGGTGTCGCCGTTGGAAAAAAGAAAGCTTTTGGAAGCGGAATAAGATATTCCACGGAGAAAATCTAGAAATTTGAGCCGTGGTGCTGAAATTTCAGAGGATTTATTCCTTCAGAAGAAAAAGGTCAAGTCCTTAATAATAAAAGCCTAATTTTTTTTAATACCGCTTTTGTCAAGAACGAAGGTTCCAGAGGACTGTATTGATTTCTTTTAGTACGAAACTGAAGGCTTTGGATAGAGCTATAGTTTAGATCAAGGAATAGAGGGAAATGCACCGTTTTGCTTGATGTTTGTATTTGTTTTGCCAAGATTCAGAAATTGTCAAAAGTTCGAGCTGTCTTTCAGCACCCGGGGCCACTTTCTGTGAAATTTAGAGCATTTATGCAAATTTGACTGCTTTCTTCTTCTGATCGGTGAAGTCCACAAATCTACCTTCGAGCCCCTTGAATTAAGGGGCTTTATAATTTTCAAAACTGGGTAACTTTGATCTGGAAATATGGATCTTTGTATCCATTCAGACGATTTGTCTTTGAGCCGATCTACATTTCAGTATAGAATGGAGATTCCTTGAATATTTTTTTTTTCTCTTCCTGAGGAAGCTGCAGTACTGATTCTCTTCACTACTCTTTATAAATCCTTAGTACGAGGTAAAAAAAATTAATAGTGAAGTCAACATGTCTTTCAAAAGCATAGTGCGGGAGATCAAGGAGATGCGGAACGGGATCGGTAACATATCTAGAAGGCGAAGTTTTGACCTGAGGGTTTTGCAGCAGCCCAGAGCAAGGTCCAATAGCACTGTAAGCGAATCGCAGTGCCAGTTTCTTTTTGTTCAGCAGAGTAGATGGGCCAATCTACCCCCAGAAATACTCTATGATGTGATTCACCGGCTAGAGGCCAGTGAGGGAACATGGCCCTCTCGGAAGAATGTGGTTTCCTGTGCTGGAGTATGCAAATCATGGAGAGAGATCACCAAAGAAATTATTAAAACACCGGAGCAATGTGGAAAACTTACTCTACCCATATCATTGAAGCAGGTGGGCATTCATCTTATGCTTTAAATAAAGAGAAAACAACGTTTATAGATATATATTTTCCATTCATTTTCCTTGATTGCTAGGGTCTAAATTTAGGTATTGTTTAGGGTGGATATTTTAGGTCGATTTAAGCGTTTTGTTGTTGATTGCTAATAACGAGCTAATAACTAAAATTGTGTATTATTATCAGATTCCAGCTTGAGATGAATTGGTATTTTTAATATGATTAGCGCTATATATCTAATTTGTGCCGTTTCTCTCTATTAATTGGTGTTGTATAAATTTGATTTTCTGGCAGCTGTTGATCGTTCCTAATGTTCTCGTTTTTGTGTTATTTTATTACAGCCTGGGCCGCGTGATGCACCCATACAATGCTATATCAAAAGAGAAAGGGGAACTTCTACTTATCACTTGTTCCTTGGTTTAAGTCCTGGTAAATTTGTTTTTTCAACTTATTTCAAAATACTTAATTTACAATAACGGCAGTTCTTATGCCTCTGATTTTTCATAGGAGAGTTTGAAGCTCATATTAACTTGAGAGAAGAATCTCTCAGACTGTTTGGTCATTGTTGTTTGAATTTGTAGAATTCTTATTCCATCTGAATATGGTATCCCATTTTAATAGTTTGGCAGAAGATCAGAGCAACCAAACTATTTGATTTTTACGGATGCAAGTGGCCCTCCAACGGATTGCCTTCTCCATGTCACAAGACTCGTTAGATGATGCATGCTTTCTACCCTTTTATGTGTGGTTTTGTGTGTTTCATGTCAAAAATTACTGATGGCGTTCTCTCCTACATCTCTTATAGCTTTTGGATTTACTGGTTTTACTTTTGTGGCATGTCAAAAATATGCTTGGGATTTACTAAGCCTGTTTCTGAATCACGATTCATTTCACAATTCCTGACTTTATGTGTGAGGTTTGTTGACTTTATGTGTGAGGTTTGTTATTCTTGTTCAGATTTCTGTTTTATTTTGCTTCTTGCGTTTGTATTGAAGTGTATTTCCGTTGAAGCTTTATCTGCTGTGTGAATTTCTTTATGATATGGAGCAGTAGTTTCAGGGTTTCCTATAAGAATTTCAAATGTCCTATTTATTTTGTCTATCGTGTTACTTAGGCCATTAATAAGGACTTTATTCAGTTGTAAATATTTCTTCATAGATCATTGCTGCATGCTTTTAAAAGCAACATGCAAGAAACATAGAGGAGTTGTATATGTAATATCATTGTTTGCAACTGTCCTAGGTCTACTACGATGGATTTTGACAAATTCATTAGGCTCTAAAGTTGATCTTTAGTAACCCCTCATCTTTAAATTTATATTTCTTTTTCTAGTATTTGTTTGTCTTGAAGATGATTCAAGGCTTTGTTATGAGAATTTCAAATGTCCTGTGCTGTTATCTTGTCAGTTACTTAGCCCTTCCACACTGACTATGTTCATCTCCAAAAATTTCTTCGTGGAGCATAAGTAATGCTTGATAGAAGAATTGTTTTTGTAAATGCATCACATAGTTTACCGTTCCATTATGGGTACTTTTATGTTCAGTAGAAAAATTACTGGGTTCAAGTCCATATTGAATTTTTATGACCATTATTTTAATATTTTTTTCTTATATGTGATTGTCCAGCGATGATATACAACAAGAAATACTATATACAACAAGAAATACTATGAAACTATTGAGCATCCTTTGTTCTAAGCATTTTTTTTCTTGTATTTGGTTGTCTAGAGGATGATATACAGCGAGAACTGTTTGACCTTTTAACATTAGGTTATAGAAACTTCGGTGCCCAGATTACTATATATTTTGATCAGTTTCTAACCACAGCCTTGCGCTAAACTTTGCTGCACTATATATCTTGATTAGTTTCTAACCACAGCCTTGCGCTAAAGTTTGCTGCACTTGTGTTTTGGGGAAGGATTTATACTATATATATCGACTTGGCCTGCCAGTTCATCAGTTAGATCTTTCATGCCAAGTTCAACCCTAATAGTTTATCTTATCTTATCTTATCTATTATCCTCAGTTCTCGTAGCCGTTTTTAGTCCATGATGTTGCTATCACGATTCAAGTGTGCAGTTTTTGAGTCAAACTCATTGACCCATGTTTTATGAGTAGTGGTTCACACAATGGGGGGGTTGCTGCAGAGGTAGATTAGCCGAAGTGGGAGGCCCTTACCCTTACCTTACCTTATAATAGTAGGGGGGGGCCCTCCCACCCAACTAATCTACCTCTGCAGCAACCCCCTACCCCCACCCATCTCTCATGTAATGATTCATGATTGGAACACTCACTCTCATACACGCAATGGGATTATAACTATAAAAATTGGGCCAAGATAGTTTCAATTCAATCCATAAATCTGCTTCTTGTATCACAATTAACTAAACTGCATTAATTGTCCATAGGCAAAAGGAGCTTAAGGGGATTAAAATTACTAGAGTCTTCATTTTAAGTCAATTATCATGATAAATTATTCCTTCTTAAACGAGCCTTCAGTTTAAGATCAATTATGATGATACAAAGTTTATCGAATTTATTCACATATGATGGACTTTGTGAAATGACCATAAATGTGTTAATGATTCTCAATCAACTTGAGGGGTAAGTTTTGGATTCATTTTAAATGTTAATATTGGAAATTTTGTGCATTATTCAGTATCCTGATATGCTACTTTCTGTCATATCTGATGACTTTTTAAAGCAAAAATAAATATATGCAGTACTTGCCCACTAGTTGCGCCTAAGAAACATTTTAGTAGGACAAGAGTCTGGAGGCATGTTTGACATTCTGTTTGGTGTTTGTGCATGTTGCAGGTCTGATTGTTGAAAATGGCAAATTTCTCTTTGCTGCAAAAAAGGTTAGACGTCCCACAGGTGGTACAGATTATGTAATTTCAATGAATTCCGAGGACTTTTCCCGTTCAAGTAATACATATGTGGGCAAATTGAGGTGACTATGAGAGAATACCTCATGATTTCAATTCTTATTTTCCGAGTACAATTGTCTATGCTGATAATTTATGCATTGTGCATTTGCTGACACACTGCAAGGATCATGTTTACAAACTGATCTTCATTTGTTGCCTCTGAATGTTTTGTAGGTCAAACTTCTTGGGTACAAAGTTCACAATATTTGACAGTCAACCTCCTCACAGTGGTGCAGTAGTGTCAAATACTCGTTCAAGTCGAAGGTTCTATTCCAAACAAGTATCTCCAAAAGTACCTGCAGGAAACTATAACATTGCAAACATTGCCTATGAGTTTAATGTACTTGGTACTAGAGGACCAAGAAGAATGCAATGCACAATGCATTCAATTCCAGTTTCATCTATTCAGGCTGGAGGGTGTGCTCCAACACCCACAGAATTTCCTCATTCCTTGGATGATTCCTTTTCAATGTCATTTTCTTCCCATTTGAAGGAGCCACTTGTGGATTTCAGCAGCTCTAACTTATCAGAAGTTGCGATCAATGTTCTTAGCAAAGATGGACCTCTTGTCTTGAAAAACAAGGCTCCAAGATGGCATGAACAGTTACAGTGCTGGTGCCTTAATTTCAGAGGGCGGGTCACAGTAGCATCTGTGAAAAACTTTCAACTTGTTGCAGCTGTTGAACCTTCACAAACTATTACACAGGCCGATCAGGACAAAGTCATTCTTCAGTTTGGGAAGATTGGCAAAGACATATTTACTATGGACTATCGTTACCCCCTCTCAGCTTTCCAGGCCTTTGCTATATGCCTAAGCAGCTTTGATACAAAACTAGCTTGTGAATGATATAATTCGCCTGCCCTCATTCAAGGAGTTGGCTCATTCAAGGAGTTGATTGATCCAAAGAAGTATTTTAGGGTGAAAGATTGGATGAAAGGAAATCTTGTACAAGAAGTACAGCCTAGCTTCATGGTTGAAATGCTGATGAGGATTTCAGGTGTGACAAAATCCTATCTTGGATTTAGAGCATTTTGGAGCTGGTTTCATGGAACAGGAATAGCTCTCAGGCAGCTCCTATGAAATACCAGTTGGTGATTCTGCAAGTTTTGCCCTTGAAAAAATAAAGTAAATACAGAACTATTGGCTGCAATGCCTTGAATGACAAGATTGTATTTGCTTTTACCAGGGCACTGACGAGTTTGAGATACTATCAAGCAGTTTCTTTTAGTCTGCGGTATTTAATCATCTGTACTGCTTATTGCATCTATAGAGAACTATAACCGTCTTTTGATTTATTCATGGTTAAGGTGATATTGTTTCTAAACTGATTTGCATCGTTATGATCTGGAGGATAGTTTTGATGCATTATTGTATGTTGTGATTGGCTTATAATAAATAATATTGGGTAAGACAACTAAAATTTGTTTCAACAGGCAATCGATTTATCATTTTCACTTTAAAATCCCATAATTTCTAGTCTAGGATGAACTAACAAGAAAATGCGCAGGGAATTTATACAACAATTGTAAATAGCTAAAACTGTGCAGTAACTGTCAGCTTAACAATAGTTTTTTGGGTCGCTAGGAACAATCTGTTCTTGGCAATGATATTTATCACACTTGAACAAATTAGTGGCAGGCAAAAATGCCATCCTAAAAATCGATGTGTCTGGAGTTGTCCCTTATGAAAAGATGGGTTATTTGAAGGCACGGCACTGTCAGAAGAGCATGCACGGTATCCCATATATCGTATAAATGAGTCCCGCTCATGTTGCGGGTCCCTCTCACTTAGCGCCAATGGCCCCTAAAAATGGTCTGGAGCTCCATTCTTTGATGGGCCCGTCTACAGCAGCCTCATATGGTAAAGCTGTATGTAATGATGGGTTGTAAGGCAATCAATGAGCAACAAAGAGTGCAATTCCTCTGACAGCTTTCCTGGTGGGGGCTTTACATTTCTGTATTATTTGACTCGTATGTAATTATGGATGTCAATGAGCGCATGTGCTTTGCCTGTCAATGAGCAACATTCTCTTTCTTTCCACCTCATTTGTAGAAACTATTTTTTTGAGCATCATTTTGTTCGCCAAGATTTTTTCACACTATCATAGGGGCGTTGAAATGGAGTGATTAATGTGAGTTATGGTACACCAGTGGGATATTCAGCATCGTTGCTGCAGTTATATTCTAATTTCATGGGCAGATCTTTAACGCACCTTTACTCGTAGGTGTCTATTTCCTCAGTGAAAGCATTCTCCAGGGAAGACATTGCACTTAATCAAAAAAACCGGTACTCTGATGCTCTATTTGAAACCCAAAACTTTTGTCAGTTTCTTTTAGAGCTTTACGATTATGGCTGTGAATGTGCTTTAATGGATAACAGGCTTGACAAATTTGGCCTGACTGAACCCTGGAGTAGCTCTTCCCTGATAAATAATACATTTACTCATTTACTTATTATGACACTTGAATACTTCACTTTTCATCAAGCTAAATAAAATCATCTTTATATGAGCTTGGTTTCCTCTGGTAACTCCTCAAAAAGAGTAAACTGTTGGAGATTGATTATAATTTATCTATTTACTGCATAGAAAACTAAATGGGGGGATTTTTAGCGCGTAATTTGGACAGCAGGTTGCTCTGCATTGCACTGGAATGAATGTGCATTTTTTTTCCTGATTTTCCTACTGCGGAGCTTAATATATGCTAGAATAGGAACAAGAAACAATTCTTCGGATTATTTTTGGCAACGGTCAATTTGTGAAGCTTTTTTGGTTATTCTGGTCCATTATTTAGGATGGGAAAACTGTTACAACAGTACATATTAAGACAGGAGTTTGCAGAGCTATAAAGCAACAGCGGCTGTGACAGGGTAAGTTCGGTGTCTGTACGTGCGCATTTTAATGACTCCAGAATGGTTTTAGCTATTCTACTGATCTCGTTCTTTGACAGTAGTTGTACCTTTTTAATAATAATTTTTGTTTATCGGAGAGTATATAAAACAAAATGTTTTCAAATAAATTGGGAGTTGTGTTCCGTTTTTAGGCGTATATACCCAATGCAAAGGAACAAGCACAGCTAAATTTAAAAGGTCTCTGCATAATCTGTATTACAAGAGAACCGCCTGATGATCACAAATCTGGAATTGACACAGGTAAATTCCGAAAAGGTCTTCTGAATAATCTGTGTCACAAGAGAACCATCTAATGATTATAGATGCCAATATTCTTTTTTCTTGGGGTTTCTGAAAATAATATTGTCAATGTATGAATCTCTTTATAAAGATAAGTTAGCAACTAAGCTTTGTAGGTTGAATTTGGTATCGAACGACTAATCATAATATTTGGAATGGTTTACAATCAAAATATGCGAAAAGATGTTTGGTGGGTTGCGACAGCTGGTTTTTAATTTATTCCCTTGAATTTGTTATAGCTGGGTTGTGACAGCTGGTTATGTCTTTTTCAACTGTTTCTGTAAGTTGTTTCCAATATAATTTTGTTCTTTTTGTTTTCAATAATATATTTTAAAAAAGATTGTATCAAATGAAAGGGAATTTCCCAGCGGCAGAAAATTTCTGTAAGATTGTGTTTAATCCATTTTGTTCATTTTTTCTAATCATGGTTTGACTTAACATTTTCCACAAAGCTGTATCAGCTGTGCTATGAATGTGTAAAACACTATGAAAAATTTAATTAGTAGGTAAAACTCAAAGTCATTTGAATGAGTCTATGACTATGAAACATTTAAGTAATCGGTAAAATTCAAAGTCAAATTTGACTAGGCATGAGTCAGGAGCTTCTAGTGGGGGGGACATGAAGTGGGGACATTAGTGGGTACACAATTAGTTTAAGACTAGAATACACAATATATATTCTTAAAAGATTTTTCTAAATTTGGAAAAATAATCAATTATATGATGCCAATAAATATACCAATAGATCCAATTTAGTGTACAATTATGAATTGTTGTATGACAATGGGAACTTGAAACTAAATTTTTATATCAATACATATTTTTAAAAGATTTTTATAAATTTGAAAAAATAATCAGTTATATGATGCCAATAAATGTACCAATAGATCCAATTTAGTGTACAATTATGAATTGTTGTATGATAGTGTGAACTTAAACCAATAGATCCAATTTAGTGTACAATTATGAATTGTTGTATGATAGTGTGAACTTAAACCAATTTTTTAAGTGATTGTATGATAGTGTGAACTTAAACCATTTCTTTTAAGTGAAGCGTTGACTAGTATTGGTACAAAATTAAAAAGATGAAATATTTAAGACTTTGGCTGCTTCTTGTTCCTCTTCCTTTAATGTGTTATTTCTGTTATTTCCATACCTCTAGTATTACTAGAGTTTAAGATTGTAAGGAAAATTATTATTTTTAAACTAAAATTATTTATATTATTCAAATTTATATTTGAAAAAAAAATGAAAACAATGTAATACAAATAAAAGATGTCTATGTAGTGTGAGGATTTATTATAAGAGGTGTTGATAATACGTTAAATTAGGAATCTTCAAAGTATTGTGAAATGATTTTGAATGTTATCAATTCAATTTACCGTGCAATTGATTGGAAGGGAAAACATTGAGATTATACCTTCTTGATTTTTGTCAATTGGATAAATAAAATATCAATTGGATAAATGATGATGAGAAATTTGGAAAACAACATGCACATATGTTTAATTCTTTATAGATCTTTAAATACCCATGTGTGCTTCAATGTTTCTAGCATGGCATCTTCTCCTATGAATGAATTACACTTTGAATGCCCTTAAAATCCATAACAAAGTGACATGTGAAATGCATATTAAATAAGCTCCTACATGTGAAGTGCATATTAAATAAGCTCCTAATGGTGAGTAGAAGGGAGTGAGAAAGTTGGAATTTGAAATTCAAAATTTAAATAGTGGGTTTTCTTGCACACCTTGGGGTTGAACCCAATCAATCTCATAGTGCTTGGAAATGCATTTTAGAAGGATTTTGAAGAGAGATGTGTGAGATTATGCATGATTAATGATGTAATATGAATAGATAAGTAGAAAATGTATGAGAACAAATGCAAATGAGAGTGAAGAGATATGGATAGGATTAGTGAGATAATATATGTAATTATTTGTAGTAATTACTTTTCTTTTATAAAGATCACCTTTTGATTTTTATTAGAGATACAAGCTAGATAATTTTGATATTGTTGGGCATGATAATAATAATGATATAATATGTATGGAGAGTCGTAATTAATTTATGAGTTTGAATGAGTATAATGAAAATAATGAATAAATAGAGTTAATCATCATATCTATAACTCTACCACAAGGACATTTTCTACTCAATTCTCAAGAACTAATGCATTTAAAGTAATCTCAAAATGTGGAGCCATGTGGAAGCAAAGTCTTTGACAACAAATTGACAAATATGAAACATTTCTCAAAAGAAAAGAATCTATCATCTTTAATCATTGCATATCATAGTCTACCAAGAGTCATGTATCTTTAAAGAGAGTCATGTATCTTTAAAGAGAGTCATGTATCTTTAAAGAGGCCATATAATCATTCACGAGTTTCATGACAAGGAGAACATTTACTAATAAAATGATCATTATTTTTAATATTCCTTTAAAAAATCTAACAAATATCTACTTGAAAATATTTATACTTATCTTATATAATAAAAGTATAAAAATTACACTTCAAATTAATTTAACCTAAATAAACACATCCATTCTTAACATACAAATAAAACTCTCAAATTGAAAATAGATATATATTATAATATTATTGAAACTTTAATTTACACTATAAATAAACTCTATAATATCATCTCATACCCTTATCTTTGAAAAACACATCGATTAAACAAAGAGGAAAGTTTGTCTACATCAATACTAACAAAGCTCAAAGGGTTAAAAAGCTTAACGGAGTATCCAAAACAAATCCCATGTCATGTCAGTTGTATAACAAATTTAAATGCTTGATATGATCGTTTGATGTTGTTTGATTGGGAAAGATTTGGAGGTTATTTAAAGGCAATAGTTGAGGAAACTGAAAGTCATTTTAGAGAGATTACCCTTATTTCTTGTCATAGCCAAACTTTAGCTATAGTTGATTTGATTGATGGCCTCAAAACTTCATAAGCATGTTGCCTCTTAAATCTCTACAAAAACAAATGCTCTTGTCTACATTGGACATTACAATTGATTTAACATATTGTTTGGAGCTCCACCAGCAGACAAATGTCTTCACAAACATCTGGTATATGACCGATCCTTTCTTTATTACAAAATCAATGCATTGAAAATGAAACCAAAGCCATAGAAAATGGCCCTCCAAAAAAGTCACCCACAACATACTCTGCACAAAGAACATTAAAACCCAACAACAATGTGGGCTTTGTCGTCTTATGATTATGTCTATCTATTTGTTTAAAGCACATGATTCTTATTAATAAAATATGAATTTTTATTTTGGACAAATCGATGCAACCTTAGCCCAAGTAATATAGGCGTCCTCCCATGGTGTGGGATCAATGCCAATGCATGGAGCATGCTTGGTATCATGGTTTTCAAATATTTGGGTGTTTCCCTAGATTTTTCCATGGTCTACACGTGAGGTAATTGATTAACTTCAAGTATAAATTAATTAATCCAAAATAACATTTAGTTTTAAGTTGATGAGCCTAGCATTTAATCTCAATAAACTATACATGTTTTATAAGTTGATGTTTTTGATTGTATTTAACATTTTGTTTTTTTTCACATGATTGATTGCTAAGTACTATTCAAAATATCAATTCACAAAACATACATATTTATCTAAAAATGCTTGCACACTATTTAGTGAGTAGAAGTGAGTAGAAGACTCATGGCAATTAAAAATGTATATTTGGTAAGAAATGATATAAAAAAAATCATATCTAAAATACAAAGTTAGATTTTCTTGTAAATAAATTGAAATCATTGTTTTGTAAACATTGAGATTTTATGAATCTATATGAAGTTTGCATCTTCATTTTTATTGCTTACATTTTTTATTTTTAGCAAATTCTATAATTTTAAATTTTGTGTTATGTCTTAAATCCAATGTCTCCAAAACTTAAGTGCACACAATAAGAACTTGCCAATCCATGCACTTTCTTGGTGGCATTGATGAATAACATAGAAGCTTTCTAAGCTAGGACATACAAATATACTAAATTTACCATTTTTGTCTTGGCCGAACCCTTTAATTGATTTAACGATAAAAGTTGGAAGACATACCAAACATTGTATGCAATACATGTATACAAAATTGGTAATAATGATGCTTAGTTTATGTGATTTGATGCAACAAAGAATTGGAATGACTTGGTGCAAGGACTAGGGCTTTGATATTAGTTGATTCTTGAGATAATGTAACTAAAATTTGAATAATGACAACTAGGTGGTCCCTTTTGGTGGCAAATGCTAGGGAAGTGCGAGATCTAAAGAGGATTAAAATAATCTACGATTGTTGGCCTTTTATACATCCTAAGCACACAATTTGAACATTTTGGTATGGAAGTAAGAAAACAACAACTAGTTGGGATTGAATTAGCTTGAGAACTCTGTTACTATTTGAATTGGATGACATAGGTCAAAGTTGCATGTATGGTCCTAGATTGGGTCAAGGTTACACCTAGGTTGAACTTGATAGATGAAATGATGTCTTAAGATTTTGAATTGTTCTCAATAGAAATAACATATGGTTCCAAATGTAAAATCTAGAAATGGGTTAGTTAGCATGCCAAATTAGTCAAAATTATAAGTACAAAAACATTCTTAGGATAAACAAAATGATTAAGAATATAAGGGAAAGGTGTAAGAGATAAAATTTACAAACTTACAAGTATTAATAATCTTAGAAAATAAAATAGTTCATTAAAAATAAATACACTAGCACTTGCTCCAAAAAGAGGTGCAAGAGGTACGCCGATAGTTTTTTTTAGAAAAGACAAATTAAAGAGATGTAAATTTAAAGAAGATAAACTATAGTAGGGGTTATTTGGTATTGGGATTAGAGAAGGTTAAATTGTTGATTACACTTATAGCAACCACAAGAGTAAATGCATAGATATAGGAATCCATGTAGGGTTTAAAGTAAATGACAAATGAATGGCTCATATAAAGTCCAAATACTGCCATGAGTGCAACACTATCAAACCATGCCATGACTTTCTTCCATCGATGGAAGGATGATAATTCTTGTGACTTTACAAATGGAAAATGAAGTGCATACTTCATAGATCTTAATTTAGAGGTCTATAATAAAAATATGTAGTCTAGTATTGTGCATTTTCCTATCTATTTATCCTCTTTTCTATCTTTTCTCAATTTCTCCACAATGTTCCCACAACTTCTCATCGCTTTGGAAATAGTTGTTTAATTTAAGAAATAGATTAATATTTAATTTACACAGAACAACAATAAGAAAATAAATACAACCAAAATATAGAATTAATACGGTCAATTATGTGTTTCACTCTTAAATAATTTATATTACAAATATTTAAGTGTTTTACCACTAAAGATTACATCCACATAAAAGTAGGGAAATATCTTACATTCAATTATAGGAACCACAATGTATCACTAAGTTTCCCTCCATCTCTAAACTTCTTTGAAATTGATTTAACATAATTTCTATTGAGAAATACTCACTCTCTCTCTCTCTCTCACACACACACACACACACACACACACATTTGTAATTGCTAACCCCTCTCTAACCCCTAAGCTACCTTTCAGTCTCTATCTAAATCCTAACATTGTATCTCTAACCACTAATATATATATCCTAATCCCCCTCTTTGTAACCCCTAACCTCCCCTCTCTCATTGACCCCTAATCCCTGACCCCTAGCCCTTAATCCCCCCTCTATCTCCACTCTCCTCTAAAACCCCCAACCTTTCTCTCTCCTCCTCCCTCCCTAACCCCTCTCTCTAAAACCCATAACCTACCTCTCTCTCTACCTAACTCCTAACCCTATCTCTCTAACCCTTGTATGTCAAAAATGTGGACACACTTCTATAAACCCTTTTTCTCAAGAATAGCCATGAAAGAGAGCATCTCAAGGGGTAGATTATAACACTCTATCTATGATGTACAAAGGTGAAAGTGGAAGTATGGTGGCTCTCAAATGAACCTAGATATGTAGCCCTTGCAAGGTGCACCATAGTACAAGAGATTCAAAGATGAGAGAAAGAGTGCTAGTATCCAAGAATCATAATGCAATGCAAGCTATACTAAAAGGAAATATATGATACAAGTTGAGATAACAAGAATGAAGAGTTAAACTATCTATGTTGCAAGGAGAATAGTTTGCATGCATAAATAGAGCATTCATGGTGGCTAAGGAGTTATGAAGTGATATTGCATTGCTAAATCAGTTAAGAGCAGAATAGAAGAAAGGAAAAGAATACATCACAGAAACATCCGATCAAGAAGGATCGAAGATACACTAGTTTAGAGGTGATCTGTCATCAAGAAATCAAGTGCTGACCATAGGATCAATGCTGAGACATTCTAACAGGTGATTTTAGTTAAAATCTCTTAACAGAGTAGTCCTAACAGGCTATATGAAATCCTCTAACAGCCAGCTTACTTAATTGTAAGCTAAAGTCCTTTAACCAAGCACACTTCTAACATGGTGTTGAAATCCTCTAACAAGGTGAGACCTAGCAATCTTTGTAAGCCTTTAATAGGGTAGACCTTTCACAGGGTAGATCATGTTTCATGGTCAAAACATTGTAACCTTCATTGGATACACTTTATTACTGCAGTAGTGAATATTTGTGGGTGTCATCCCCAACCCAGTTTTACCTTTTCATTGGAGGGTTTCTGGGTGATCATATTTGGTGTTAAATGTGTGAATGTTTACTTGATTACATGCATTAGATAGACATGCTTTACATGGTATTTCTATTTATTTGTTAAGTGTATGAGATGGATGTGTGGTGAAATTTTTATGGGTCCTAGTGTAAACTACTGATTCCTCCTCCTAGAAGTTTACCTTTGCTATTGTAATTCCAACAATTGGTATTAGAACCTTGTTCTGTAAAAGTGAAGCTTTACAGCTCCGAGGAAAGATCTTGAACTAGAAGTCTACAAGTTGGGAAAGATTATTTAGAATCAAGGAATTGAGATACAACTCATTCTACATCAACTGGATGAAGCAAGAGAAGAGCTAAAGAAATCTTTGAAGAGAAGGAAAGAAATTACTATTGCAGAGAATGACACACAATACAAAGAGATAGACACTACTAAGTTATTTACTAATGGAGACTCTAATGAATTTGATGCAATAGTTGTAGATCTAATGGAAAAGAATAGAGTTCAAGTTGAGGAAATCAAAAATCTCAAGTTAGAGCAAGAATCACAAGCCATACTACTATGTGAGGTGACTGAACAGAAAAAGCAAGCTATGGAAGAGAAAGCCATGATTGAAGAAGACAAAAGAATTTTGAGCAACAGATTGGAAGAGAAGTCAGTAGAGCTAACCAAGATTTCCAACATGCAATTGGATACTCCAAGCCAAATGATAAATGCCAACTATAAATTTAATGTCAAGGACATGGAGATAACTACATTGAAACTGTAGAATGAGCAATTACATAATGATCTAAAAAGGGAAAAGGAATCTGCTGAAACTTTCATCAAACCAAATAAAGCCATCAAATACTTTGAGCAATTATTGAGATCTCCTGGATCCAATAATGATATAGCTAGACTGGGATACACAAGTACTAAAGAAGGAGAATCATCCAAAAATGTTGAAGAAATGAACAACAAAGGTAAGAACTCTAAACCCACTTGTCATAATTGTGAGAAAAAAGGAACAACAAAGGTAAGAACTCTAAACCCACTTGTCATAATTGTGGTAAGAAAGGACATACTACTAATGTGTGTAGGAGCAAGACTATAAATCAAAATGTCAAACCTAAGAGCATGATTCACTTTCATAAATGCATCAAGCATGGTCATCAGGCATATGAATGCAAAAACAAGACCATGCATACACAAAGATTTGAAGGATATTGTTACAACTATCAAAAGTATGGAAAAAACTTTTAAATGTAGATCGAAACCCATGTGGTCATCAAATAGGCAAGCAAAAGAGAGGAACAATGGAAACTCTTATAACTGGGATTATAATACAAAATATGGCTATAATTATTGTCAAGAATATGGACATGTTCCTGAGAATTGTATTAGAACACACTTCAGAAGTGACTACAAAAGGTGGTTGAATCAAACCACATGTTTTAATTGCTTGATGACTGGTCACATTAGTTGATATTGTCCGACAAGGTCAAAGGCACCAAGCTATGAGTTTAATAAAGGAAAATGCAAGGTACATGTTGAACACATTGGAGATGAGATGAATAAGACATGGAAGAAAAATGATGATTGTAATACATCAAATGGAGAACCGATCACTTCACCCAATGGGTCAGGTGATCACACCTCATCAAACTAGGCAATCAAGAGGTATGTGGGATTGATATTTAAAAGCTATATCATACATCAGTTCCAAGAGGTTTTAGTATTGAAAATATTACATTAGCATGAACAAAGATGCATAATATTGATAGTAATCCAAGATAAATCTTTAAGTTTTTCACGTTATTGTTGTGAAACACTTCCTATGTGTATCGAGTAAAATGCTAGAAGATGTCGAGCTAACAAATTGGCTAGTTAATGCTGAGCTCATAGTGGTTGTTGAGTGATTGAAATGATAATGGATGCTGAGAAAGCCTAAATTTTTTTTATGTTGAGCTTACAACTGTGTAAGAACTCAACATTAATTGTGGGGTTTTAGAGGATATTTGATTGATTTTTGATTCATTTTTCATCATTTCAAATTTAAGCAAGAGAGAGTAGAGTAGAAGGCAATCAGAAAACCCATCCACAATGATTGTAGAAGATTCAAGCAATGATTCAATGCCATTTTGTCTGATTTAACAAGTTATTTATCAAGAGCCGAGCTATGCAATTTTTATTTTCGTAAACCCTTGTTTCACACAATGGTATCTAGTTCAAAGACTGTAGAGGGAAAGGAAGTTTTGAATGTCCAATTAGTGAGTAATGAAGTCAAGTAACCCAGTTTCAAAGCTTTTCCTAATATTTCTTACAAGAAAGACCCTCTTGGTGTATTTTCTATCATACCACCAAACATTTTAATGGTGCAAGATGTTAGGAAATGCTATAACTATAAAATTGGTAGCATTGGGGATATGTAGATCAAGGAAGCATACAAAAGACTCTGTGATAATGGTGTACTAAAGGAAGAATTCAGAATCATAGAAAAGAAGGGATTGACATGAGCCCTAGATTTCCCAAATTTGTTTAAGACAAAATGGACAAAGATAGTGCTTAGCCGAATTCATGATAGTTCATTATGGCTGGATAATGGACCTATCAAGATAACTAAGAGAATAATCCATAGGGTTACTTGTTACCCAACCCTAGATCATCCTAAGACACTAAGAAGTGATGCTAAAGAGGTAATTGAAAAGAATACTAGAGCTCTATGGAACAAGAGAGGTATGAATATTGATACAATCATTGATCCATTGATTGAGTTTTCTATCAAGATGATTTCACACAAGTTTTATCAATCTAGTAGATTAAACAATGTATCCTATATAGCTATGGATGTGGGATATAATTTTTTAAAGAAAGATCATACATATGATCTAGTAGAGTTACAACTGCAACAGCTAGTTGAGAACCTTGGAGCCATTAGAAAGACAAAGAGTGCGCAATGTAAATTTGGTTCTATATTGATATGTATATTCTTTTATGTGCAAAACATTTTTCCTACTTTTGGAACAGTTGCATGGAAAACCAATAGGTCATTAGCAATGTAGATTGGTGAGTATATTGAGTAATTAGGAGATAATTTTGAATCTGTGATGACTAGCTACTTTGAGGACTTCAAGCAGTCAATGAAAAAGAGATTGAGAATACCAGTATCTCTAGTAGAAAAGCATTATGATGATATCTGTTTTCTAGTAGATGCTAACTATACTTTTGTATAAGCTGCTATACCAAGGGTGAGATAGTTGAGACCATTAGGTCATAAAATAAACATGGATGAAGTTTCTGCTATAATAGATTTACTGGTAGAAGAGGTTGACAAAAATGCCAAGGCATTTGGAAACTATGAGTTGGCTAAGTCCAAAATCACCATGGAATTAATGACAACCTTTGTTATAAAGCAGAAAGATAAATTGGTAAAGAAGTTGAAAGCAAAATTTGGAGAAGGTGCCAAGCATGAGGAAGAAGAAGAAGAAGAAGAAGAAGAAGATGAAGAGGAAGAAGATTCTCAAACACAAGTACCACTAGCTTTGATACAAGGTATGGGAGAAGACCAACAGGAAGAGGAGACTAAAATAGCTAAAGGTGTCGAGGGAGAAGAAGCCGAGAAAGAACCTACTCCCACTAAACAAAAGAAAAGAAAGGCCAAGGCAAAACCTTTGGTAGTGGCTAAGAAGACTGTTAAACCAAGCCAAGCCAAGCCTACTACACCTACTACAAGAGCTACTACACGTGCAACA
This sequence comes from Cupressus sempervirens, assembly GCA_028749045.1. Taxonomy (NCBI): domain Eukaryota; kingdom Viridiplantae; phylum Streptophyta; class Pinopsida; order Cupressales; family Cupressaceae; genus Cupressus; species Cupressus sempervirens. The sequence goes on along the minus strand of CM053786.1, from coordinate 128,190,231 downwards.
ACACAAAAGGCTAAAGAAAAGACCAAAGTAGTAGAGCAAGGAGGCCAAGTGTAGAAAAGGCCAAGAAGGAAATATATGGCACAAGTAGATTTTGATGAAGAGAAAATAGAGTCAGATGACAACAACCAATTTAAGGTGGTGAGTCACAATCCTCTTTCAAATCTTGAAAACCTTTGTGAAAATGTTAAGAATAGTGTAGACTTATCAAGATTTTCACATATAGATTTTGACAATCTTGGTAAAGTAGAGAAAAATCAAGTGGAGGAGGCCATATATGCCATGATGGAAAAATTCAAAACTACTCCTCCAGAGATTGCCAACTCAATGCCTAAGAGTTTATATGACAGAGTTGAGCAAAAATGACACTATCATTTGAACTTAAAGAGACAAATTAGAGAAACATCTCTAGCACAAGTGATGCCTGGACTAACTAAGGCATAGATTGCTAAGGCTATGAAGAAATATGTAGTTAGGTTTACACCTAAATACAAAGCCTTCAATATTTTGCAAAACAATATTGAGGATGTAGTTAAGAAGTCCACACAGATGTGGAAGCTCACTTATGGGTTGACTACAGTCATGGAAGGTGAACAAGAATCCATTAAAGTGAAGGATGATGAAGAAGATGATCATGATGATATTATTGATGGAGGAGCATAAATGCATATAGATGATAGGGCAACAAATGATCTAGAGCGATAGGAAGAATAGAGTGTGCAAGACGCACAATTGTCGAGTGTCAACCCTCAACATGTGACAAGTGAAAACTCTCAAACAATAATGGTTAAGGATGTTTTTGATGTCACAACTCTGAACATCAATCTCCTCACAGAGGAAAACCTTAAGAAAATACTTGATCAGACTATATTGTAGGTGCAATTATGTGCTAATCCTATGTTGATAAGTATGGATGAACTACAAAAGTCAATGACTAATACTGAAAGGGAGAAGGTGAGTACACAAGAACCACCTTCAATGCCCCCTCAAGTCACTCATGTACAACCTTGGACACCAAACCTGAAGCTACATCAAACAAGGTTGATACAATTGCAAAGGATATAGTGGAAGGCTAGGTCATAACAGAAACACAGAGTGGAATAGGACAGGTAATCTTATCTGAACCTACAACACAAGATCAAGGTGCAAGTCAAGTCATTGTGACAGAATAGGACAAGCCTAAAGAGATAGAGCAGACACCTAGAATGAAGGAACAAGCAACTATACAAGCACTGATAACCTTACCAACATTTGGTACTCCTTCCACTCCTCTTCATAAGCCAAGCACAGATGCAACTCCTTTGCAGATCTCAGTGCTGAGCTCGAGTTCATCAAAGGCTGAAGAAGTAATCCAATGTGGAGATGTGAGCCTTTATGAAGAAATCATTTTTTGCAAGTATGATTATGATACAATGACCATAGAACAAATGGGCATATTGCAACAAGCTCTAGCAAGGAAAAAGCATCAAGAAATGCTTAGAAGGGAGCACAGGCAAAAGCAAGAACTACAAGATATTAAAGAAATATTTTTAGATGCATTTAGTTTGCCAACTCTAGATAAGACCAAGACATTGATTAAACAACTTAAAAACATAGTGGAAAAGGTGAGTGATGCTAACCTAGATACAAAATGCAAAATTGCTAGAATGGTCAGAAAAGAAAATTCAGAGCAAGGTCAATGAAAAGATATCAAGTGACATAGCACTAACACAAGTTGCATTGGAAACTAAGGTTGAGGATGTGAAGAAGGTACTTAGAATATTTTTCCATTGTATACTAAATTGTGTAATCTAACACTCTTCACCCAAGAGACTAGAAGTCACATTTTGAGTCTAGAAACTCAGATAAGTTCATCAGGTGCAAAACTGCCAATGACACCAACTCAGAGTGAGAAGCACTTTAGGACACTGCTCCAAACCTAAATTTAGTTAGCTACATTGTCAGTAGAAGAGGCCAATATAAGGGCCAAATTGATTAACATTCAAAAAACCTTGACCCCCCATATGGAAATTTTGCACAAGACACTAGGTTATGCTGAAACTCTATTGAAGAAAGACCCCAATCTTTCAACACTAGATGGCCCAGTCCACCTTGCTTCCAAGTTGGCTATCCAAATAAAGTCTTTGGATGTTGCATGTGAGAATTGGGATGCCACTCTCAAGATAATTATAGATGTCCATAAATCCTTTTTGGAAAAACACACAATAAGTGTATAGCCCATTGACATAAGTGTCAAAAAGGGGGAGATATATATTTTGGGGGAGAATAAGAGAATACAAATTTTTGGGGAGATATACGGAGAGTGAGAAATGGGGGAGAACAAGAAAAGGGAGAGATAAGAAGAATGGGAGAAAGTCGAAAAAGGACAGAGTAAAGACAAAATAAGCTAAGGGAAGCGCAAGAACAAAACAACATGAAGTCAAAGTGTATCAGTTGAGGCATATTCACTCATCAAGAGTACAAAATTTTGGATACAAAACATACCTATCAACTCAGGGGGAGTTAGTAGATTTTGAGGTATCCAAGTTATTCCAAGATTTTGAAATTTTGAAGTTTTGTATATAAGCTGAGTTAGAGATATGTTATGCTCATGAGATTAAGGATATTATTGTATAGTCAAGTGTTTTTGACACTCCTGTCAAAGGGGGAGATTGTTGATCTCATATTGGTTTTGACAAGTGAGTGTCAACACACTTAAGTTATTTACTTAGTTTATGATGAACAAGTAGTACATGTTGATCACAACTTAGAGCATGCCGAGTCCATAATGAGTGTCGAGTCACTCATGTGCCGAGCCACTCAAGTACAAAGTAGACAGTGTGTGCTGAGTAATAGAAGAGCCAAGTAAAAAGTTGATGCAGAGTAATACAGATGCCGAGTCACAACATAGAGGACAATATATGCCAAGCATTAGAGACTTCAGATGCCGAGTGGAAAAGTTTTGACATATTTGTTTGTAATAGCACAAACAACTATCTAAACCATTTTTGAGCCAACTTAAGATTGAATTTTGATATTTTGGAGGTAAGGACGAATATCAAGATGGATTCCCTATGCAATTACATGGAACCAATAAGAAAAAGGGAAGGTTTAAGCGACAGAATGGATGAAACTCAACCGTCGATTCATACCTAACCCTAAGTCGCCAAAAGTCTTTTTAAGGATAAAAAACCCCAAACTATCTATTTTGCGAGGAGAATAGTTTGAATGCATAAACAGAGCATTCATGGTGGCTAAGGAGTTATGAAGTGAGATTGCATTGCTAAATCAGTTAAGAGCAAAATAGAGGAAAGGAAAAGAGTACAACAAAGAAACACCTGATCAAGAAGGATCAAAGATACATCAGTTTAGAGGTGATCTATCATCAGGAAATCAAGTGCTAACTACAGGATCAATGCTCAGACATTCTGACAGGTGATTTCAGTTAAAATCTCTTAACAGAGTAGTCCTAACAAGCTATACGAAATTCTCTAATAGGAATCTTACTTAATTGTAAGTTGAAGTCCTTTAACTAGGAACACTTCTAACAGGGTGTTGAAATCCTCTAATAGGGTGAGACCTAACAATCTTTGTAAGCCTTTAATAGGGCAGACCTTTCATAGGGTAGATCATGTTTCATGGTAAAAAACATTTTAACCTTCATTGGATACACTTTATTACTATAGTAGTGAAGATTTGTGGGTGTCATCCCCACCCCAGTTTTACCTTCTCATTGGAGGGTTTCTGGGTGATCATATCTGGTGTTAAATGTGTGAATGTTTACTTACTTACATGCATTAGATATACATGCTTTACATGGTATTTCAGTTTATTTGTTAAACGTATGAGATGGATGTGTGGTGAAAGTTTTATGGGTCCTAGTGTAAACTAGTAATTCACACCCCCCCTTATAAGTTTACCTTTCTTATTGTAATTCCGACAGAAAATCCTAAATGTGCAGTTAGTTAGCAGTAAAATTGAACATTAGGAGAGCAGTAGATAGTACCAATACCCAAGATGATCATTAATATGTCAAGCCACGTAGCCAACACAAGTAAATAGATTAAAAGAAAATGGAAAGGTCAAGCATATTCTCCTGAGAAATAGATGCAACAAAGAGAAGCATTGATAGAGTCTTCTTGCCCCCTCAAGATCGAAATCAAAATAAAGTAGAGGAGATGTAGAAATAAGCTAGATTTGATCAAACTGAGATAAAGTGAGATCCAAGATAATATATAAGCAATTAAGACTAATGAGTGGCCACCAAGAAATAAAGATATGCCTCAGTAAAAATTAGGTCCAAGCAAGAAGAATGGTGAGATAAAATGAAGTAGAATGAAAGAGAAGATAGGTGAAGAGAGTAGAAAAGAATAAATGAAGAAATGATGAATGCCTCAACAAGATTCAACCTCATAAAGATTTGAAGATTAAGCCTCAAAAGGTCAGCCAATTGCATAGAAGAAGGAAGAATGTTAAAATGCAATTTTGAGCAATTTTGACTAGCAAGATGAACTCAAATTTTGATTTTGATCCTAAAAATAGATCAAGACGTTGAAATGAGGTGATGGTATATTTTTTGTAGAAATCCAATGAGTTCAAAAATTCTATATAAGGGGTCCATAAGTGATTGTAAGAGTAACCCTTTTGACAATAGGATAACAAAGATGCAAGTGGAAGCCAAGAGGAGATGACTAGATATGATTGAGAAGAAGTGAGAGAAGGTGAACGTAGTTAGTTGAAATATACATAAAAGATAAAGAATATTCTCTCAACATTCAAATGCAAAAGTAAGCTATAATGACCTCTAAAATGCAAATTAGTATGCAAAGGTGCAATTGCAAGGGTTATATAAGTAGGTACTATTTTTTAATCATCGAGCCTTATTAGGGACATTAGAAGATTGTAAAATCATCACTAGCATAACTATGAGGATACAAATATGATCTATATCAGATAGAAATGTGGGAATCTAACTTGTGCATTAAATACATAAAGGTCAAGATGAAAATGTAGTTAGATTTCCTAGGTTTATCATAGCATGATTACACTTTCATTGAGACACCAAATGTTGAGATGACCAAATGTATGCACTTGCAATACACAACAACACAAGGATGGTACGTTGAAGACCTTTAGTGTCAAGTGGGAAAATCAATATGCTTAAGAGATCTAAGATTGACAAGGCACACCCATAGATAGAAATCAAAAGAAAATATGCCCTATGTGTGTGTGGAAGTTATCTGTTTGTCTCCTTATGACTCAAGTCTTCCAATGAGAAGTATCATGACATCCTAGACAATAGCCAAAGTATTTGATAAGTATTAAGAAACACTTGACGTCAAGGGGAAGCGTTTAATTTTTTTTAGAGCTACCAAAAGAACACCAATGCAACTAAGAGACCCAACAAGGTATACAATTTGTGCCCCTTAGATGTAGCTAGGAGTTAGTTCCAAGCTAAGCAAGGAAAATTGAATATGAGATGAATGGTTCATGAGCGTAAAGTAAGATATTGATATACATAGGTGCAAGGGTATCAAGTGGGACCCATTTCTAGGTTTTCACCACTTGGCAGGATTAACTAGCTCTCAAGAAAGATCACATCATTTCATCCTAGTACCAAGAATGGTAAAGGAGATGATGGAGTAGCAAGTTGGCGGATAAGAAAAGATAGATGGAGCAAGATGAATGCAATCCTCAAGGACTTACTCCTTAAGAGTATGGGAAATACAGGGAAAAATATCCATACAAAGAAGGTATTGGACAAGCCAAGAAAGAGAAGAAAGAAGATAACATGTAGGACAAGAAGTTAAAACCGATAAGAGAGATAGTATATAGGATAAGCAATGGAAGCCACTAAGAAAGATAACATATGGGATGAGAAATGAAAGCCAATAAGAGAGATAACATATACAATAAGAAATGGAAGCCAATAAGAAAGATAACATGGGATAAGTAGCACAAATCAATAAGCAAGATAGCATATGTGATAAGAAGTGGAAGCCAATATGAGAGATAACATAAAAGTGCATAATCTAAAAGAGTGGACATGTCAAGAGGCCTATGAGAACCATGTTTTCATCTTTATGTGATCAAGACCAAGGGGTCAATTGGATAGGATAGTGAAAGGATAGAGTAATAAGAATGAAGCTAGGGATGAAGGCTATGAGTGAATGATAATATTATGATAGGGAAGGATATGGATAAGATAGCCAATATGCAAGGATAGCTCAACATTGTCAAGATAAAAGAGAGAAAAGGGAATAGATGAATTATGGAAGAATTATAAATGATGCCTATTTGCTAAGTTTTCATCATGGTACTTATATAAGGTTCCACAAGAAATGGTTTTCACCATAGGAAGAATTTATTTCTCTTTACTTTTTCTATCAAGGTTCCTATTCCTAGGTTTCACCAAGGAACTTTTTGTTGTTGTTGAATTTTTAGAAATAGGTCAAGCTTTTTAGAGTTAGATAGTGCTCCTATTGAAAGGATATGTCATGATAATCCAAGACCATAGAAAGGTATACTCAAAGATGCTAATTGGGTGATGGAAAGGAGATGGTAGAAAAAGCATATGAAGAATAAGAGTTTGTGTCTTGCAATGAGTATAGGATATGGAAGAGTGACATCTTAAAGAAGATGAAGGGTGCTTGATCTTGATCTTTATTGACATTTGTTGCTTTAGCCTTTTGAGAATCCTCTTGACATCGAGTCACTTCTAAAGACAAGGGATAACATGAGGTTTGCGTGATAGGATCTTGAAAGGATAGTGAAATACTAGCTAAAATCTAGGCATATAATCACATGAAGGTTGAGGATTTTTAGTCTTAGTAGCATAAAAAAAGGTTTGCAACCAAATGTAGATTAGTTTGAGTTTCTTTTAGAGGTAGCCCTTGAGGGTAAGCATAGTCAATATGAAAAGCATTATGTTCTTTGTTTGATGGAGGTATATTGGAAAGCTTTTATGTTGTAGGAAGTTCATATGTGTTAGAAGAAGTGGAGGTGTTGGAAAGAAACCATCACTAGACATAGGTCCATCAACATGATATTTCTCAAGATAAATTTCCTCATCACATGAGTCATTGGGGTTTTCAATGCCAACTACCTTGTCATCAATAAGATCTTGAATCTTATGTCTCAATGCCATGCAATCTGAAGTAGTATGATCAATATGTCTATGATAAGCATAATAGATATCCAAGAATTGATTTTCATATGAGATAGACTTGGGCAATGTGATCAACTTATTATGAAGGAGCATTTGCAAAATGACAAGGGTGTAAAAGTCCCCTCAAAAGTATGTCTAGGATCCTTTTGTTGTTCATCAAGTGTATAACATGTATCCATGTCTTCATTGTTGTCTTTGTTAAAGATAGGTTTGTCATCAAATCTTGGCATAGGTTCAAAGGAGGTATCACTTGCTTGTTCTCTAGAGGGATCTTTAGATCCAATAAATGAAGTCAATTGATGTCTTGAAGAAGAATATGTAGACCTAGAAGAAGAGAATGACCTTAAAAGAGATGACTTTAAACTAGTGGGCAACATTTTTGTACCATTTGATTTGTGTGTAATAATTAATTTTGCATAAATATATGCCAACGAGTATTAGGGTTTATAATATCTGACCCTAACCAGTCAATGAAATGTTGATGCAAAAGACTTAGACAATAGGTCTGTCATATACACCATGTTTGATAAGTCTGGAAAGACTGTTATATATTCTCCCTTTGTAGAGAAAAATCAATCAAAATTCATTTATTTTAGATTTTAATACCACATTATCTTTTGGGTTTCAAGCAAGGTGAAAATGGAGAGGTTGATCTGTACTTTGATAAAATATTGAGGAATCAGTCATAATATGCAGTTTATATTGTCTCATTTGACCACCATATATTTTATGCAATTTTAATGGGTCTAATCTTCTGATTCGTAGTAGTCTCCAAAGAAGAACTCACTGTAGATGATCATGTCGTGGAAGAAATAGGGATTATATAATTAATAATCAAAGTAGTAACTATTTTCCAAAGATATTTGAATGTAGATGATTATGTCGTGAAAAGAATAAGAAGTATATAATTAATATTCAAAATTGTTAGAAATGGAAAAAGAAATCTGTAAATAAGCAATACTAGAAAAGAATCTAAGTGAGTAAATGCATAAAAAGATATTACCATAAAATAGGAGAGAGAAAGCTTCAAGCTCCAACACCATGAGACAAGATATTTGGAAAGGGGAAAGCAAAGAAAACCCCTTGTGACATTATGAATGAGGCATGAAAAGCCTAAGAAGAGAGAGAGAGAGAGATAGAGAGCAATGCTCATACAATAATTGAGAAGAGGAAGAAACCTCATTGTTAAATGAGAGAAGAGGGTCATCTCTTAAATAGAGATGAGAGAGAGGAGTTAGAATGTAACTCCCATGTCTATGAATGCCACCATTCATAAGTGTGTGAGGCCAAGTGTGAGATTTCTCTTAAGGAGGAATAATCTAAAATTAAAAATTACAATATATATTTGTCCTTACATATTCCACTAGATGACAAAATAAGATCTAGTGGAAAAAGGACAAAAAAGAAATATATTAGGATACTTTGGCTTATATCCTAATATATTACAACAATAAAGAAAGGAGATCTAACCTTGATTTATAAACACACCAAGGAAAGATTACAACTTCTAACAAAAATAGTAGCTCATTTTTAAAGAGATTGAATGTAGATAATCATGTCATGAAGATCACATATAACTGATGGCATAAATATCACATATTAAGAATATTTGTACTCGAGTTGTCGTTTACCGATACAGTGACTAACTACGTTGCTGTGAAAGGTATTGAACTTCACACGGATTCTGACAAAATAGTGCTGCTTAGTTGAGAATTTGTTGTCATACATAGTCTATATTGATGTAGAAGATGATAAATATTGCATAAGGTGAGACTTCAATCAGATCTTACATAAGTGTTTGCCATATTTAGGGGCGATGAATTGCATATTGTGCCCTCTTCAAATGATAAGGTGCGAATTCATCCAAAAAAAAACCTATAGTCATCCAAACCTTATAAGAAAAAGTGCTTAACCATTTGGAGTCCATGATAGCTTGTAACAATTTGCATGTGCATAGGATTGTAAAGATATGAATTTATGTAGAAGTTAAATATATGCAAGAAATGTCATCTTCAAGATCTATCTTTGATTGTTTGGGTAACTCTTCATTGCAGCGTTAAGTACAAGTAATGCCATTAGCTATTTTAGCAAATGGACCAGTGGCAGGAACTCAATGTACAATTAGTAAGATCGCTTGCCAATGTAACAGACATATGTTTCTTATGGAAATGATGGATTACCTGTTTTAGAGAATGATAGAGTCAGTATATTATGGCTGTATCCCACATATTCCATTTTATATTTTTTCTATCCTCCTGTCAACGTTCTTAGGCTCCATTCCTTGATGGGCCCAAAAGGAAAGAAGTGTGCAACATCTATGTACTATCTGACTTTTATGAAGTTTTAGATAAACAGATGCCAATGAGCACAAGAGTTCCTAATATCTTACCTGTCAATGAAACATCTGAGCAAAAGCTTACACAATCAATCACTCATTGGCATGTACTGATGAAACATAATGTCTTATAATCCTGAAATGCCTTTATTATTCTCGTCTTATGGAGAAAAGCTCTGTTGATCTTAATTTTTTTATATGGTAAACTTTTGGGTTTAATGCGAGGTTAAGATGGTGTGATTAATGTGTACTATGATATAATATTGAGGAGTCAGTGATAATTTTGTAGTTAATGGGTCACATTCGACCACTACATCTTTAATAGAGTTTTAATGTGTTTAATATCCCGAATCGAAACGATCCTCAGAGAAGAACCTGATGTTCAAACAATCATTCTGGTCATGGTTGTAAATGTGATTTTGTATATCACAGACTTTGCAGTTTGAGCTGATTGAATAGCTTATATGGTCGTTGTATTTTCACTATTCTTGAGTTTATAGCTAGCAGATCAAGCCAAACATTTAATGCAAAATGATTTAATGATTTGGAAATTTTTTTTCCATTGCCGTGTAAGAGGGAATTTAACGTTCGTGTTTTCGAAGGATTTCTCTTTCAATTAGTATACTATTCTTGGTAGAATGTTTATATTCTTATAAAGGATAATTGGGGATGAATCAAAATCAAAATCTTATCAGCAGCAGGGTTTAAACAGAGTCAAAATTTAAGCACTTCTATAGTTTACCATTGAATCCTACAGCTGGTTCCAATGCAGCTCAGCTTATTCAACTGGTAACCTAAGCTTACTAATAAAAGGCTTCATATTTGTTAAAAATATTTGGACTCTTTTAATGATTTGAAAACATAGAAGTTATTTTAATGTAAAATTGGGAAGGATAAAAATGTCTAGAATTTGTGATAAGTTTTTAATAAATTATATATGGCAGGTCGTGTGTGTTATTGTAAAAGTGGTGAAGAGATAACTATAGGATATAAATAAGATAAATAGAGAATGCCAAACTCAAACTATAAGTATTTATCAATAGCAGAATCTTAAATTAATATATTATAATAAAAGGATATTGAAGTCATTCTAATAAGTGTTGTTTCCACACTAAGACTAGTTTACTTACATACATGAAACGAATAATTATCTCCTTTTAATATCACATATTCTTATAGTGATTGGCTCAAGTATACATAATCTAAACACAAAGTGACTAGATCCACTTGTGTCACACAAATAGGTGATTAGATTGTATCTAAGTTTCACAATATACACAACAATTAGTTCAAGTATACATGAAATATGCATAGGGTTACTAGCTCAAGCTTTCAATGCGTATACACAATGTTAGTAACTAAAATCATCTCATAAGTGCAGTTGGAGACTGTTGGGTATGTGAAGCCCAAAGGTCATGACCATTCACCTTCTCCATTCTCCTTGGCAATTGTAAATGACTCTATAAATGGTTGTATACATGCCATAAATTGTATTATATTAGTTAAATGATAATAAGTAGTTTCCTTGGTTCAAGAGTGGATGTAGGCAAGTATGCCAAACCACTATAATTTTTTGTGTTATGTATTTGTTCTATTTTGTTATCTCTGTCTTAATATGATTGTTAAGTTTATCTTCTCAAGTAAAATTACAATTGGTATCAGAGCCTGGTTGTAAGCAAGGAGTAGATATGGAGTAGGACGAGGTTCTTAGTTTGACTTCAACAAAAGTTACAACAAATGATTGGGTGCTCAACATAGGAGCATCATTCCACACTACCCCACATATAGAGTTTTTCAAAACCTTTTGAAAGGGCGATTTCACTAAGGTATTTTTTTTCTGATGATAAATTTATGAATATCATTGGCAAAGGAGATGTTTTGTTAAAAATAGCCAATGGACATGGTTGCTACAAGATGCCAAGTATGTCCCTTAGCTCAAAAATAATTCTATTTTAGTAGGGAAATTGTTCTCTCAAGGATTTTATGTCAAGTTGGAATTTAGTAAATGGAAAGTGACAAAGGGTCCTTATTAATTGCAAAAGGAAGTAAGATAGATACTTTATATATGGTAGAGACTCTCAATGAAGTGGGAGCTATTCACCATATCAATAGAAAGTAATGGCACAAATTTCTCAAGCATCAACATCAACGAGATGTTGAGAAAGAGAAGCTAAAGTGTAAGGTAAGAAATCGAGACATATATATCAGAAACTATGATTGTAAGAAATTGAAAGTAATGTATGTTAATGAATATGTTTCTAATGAATATATAACTACACCCATAAAAAGGATTGTGCAATTCTCTAGCTCTTCTTTGCTTTGCTCGTTAATGATGGTTAATGGTTGTTCCTACATAAGAAAACCTAAACCCTCCGACCCAGGAGGTCTACCTAGACTTATGGCTAGTCATGTCAAAAGGAAAAGGCTTGGATACTGTGGGTACCTTGGGTGGCCTAGGAGTTGAAATCTTTAGCTTCATTAGATCTACCAGAGGATTTGGCCTTTCTACAATCTTCTGGGCCCAGGGCTTCTGAGATAGATACTCGCATGGTTGAGCCTAAATTGAGTTGGAAAGGTATGTAGGTAGGTAGAACAAACTCTGGATCCACCCCTAAGGTTAACTACACTATCCTATATGGGGACTATATCCAAGAATTGGTTTTCATATGAGATAGACTTAGACAATGTGATCAACTTATTATGAAGGAGCATTTGCAAAATGACATCATAAGAATCCTCCAAAGGAGTAAAAGTCCCCTCAAAAGTATGTCTAGGATCCTTTTGTTGTTCATCAAGTGTATAACATGTATCCATGTCTTCATTATTGTCTTTGTTAAAGACAGGTTTGTCATGAAATCTTGGCATAGGTTCAAAGGAGGTATCACTTGCTTGTTCTCTAGAGGGATCTTTAGTAAATGGAAAGTGACAAAGGGTCCTTATTAATTGCAAAAGGAAGTAAGATAGATATTTTATATATGGTAGAGACTCTCAATGAAGTGGGAGATATTCACCATATCAATGGAAAGTAATGGCACAAATTTCTCAAGCATCAACATCAACAAGATGTTGAGAAAGAGAAGCTAAAGTGTAAGGTAAGAAATTGAGACATATATATCAGAAACTATGATTTTAAGAAATTGAAAGTAATGTATGTCAATGAATCTATTTCTAATGAATATGTAACTACACCCATAGAAAGGATTGTGCAATTCTCTAGCTCTTCTTTGCTTTGCTCATTAATGATGGTTAATGGTTGTTCCTACATAAGAAAACCTGGACCCTCCGACCTAGGAGGTCTACCCAAACTTATGGCTGGTCATGTCAAAAGGAAAAGGCTTGGATACTGTGGGTACCTTGGGTGGCCTAGAAGTTGAAATATTTAGCTTCATTAGATCTACCAGAGGATTTGGCATTTCTACAATCTTCTAGGCCCAGGGCTTGTGAGAATTCAACTTTCGTGTTTTCGAAGGATTTCTCTTTTAATTAGTATACTATTCTTGGTAGAATATTTATATTCTTATAAAGGATAATTGGGGATGAATCAAAATCAAAATCTTATCAGTAGCAGGGTTTAAACAGAGTCAAAATTTAAGCACTTCTATAGTTTACCATTGAATCCTATAGCTGGTTCCAATGCAGCTCAACTTATTCAATTGGTAACCTAAGCTTACTAATAAAAGAATTCATATTTGTTAAAAAAAAATTGGATTTTTTTAATGATTTGAAAACATGGAAGTTATTTTAATGTAAAATTGGGAAGGATAAAAATGTCTAGAATTTGTGATAAGTTTTTAATAAATTATATATTGCAAGTCATGTGTGTTATTGTAAAAGTGGTGAAGAGATAACTATAGGATATAAATAAGATAAATAGAGAATTCAAAATTCAAACTATAAGTATTTATCAGTAGCAGGATCTTAATTTAATCTAATTATAATAAAAAGATATTGAACTCATTCTAATAAGTGTTGTTTCCACACTAAGACTAGTTTACTTACATACATGAAACAAATAATTATCTCCTTTTAATATCACATATTCTTATAGTGATTGGCTCAAGTATACATCATCTAAACACAAAGTGACTAGATCCACTTGTGTCACACAAATAGGTGATTAGATTGTATCTAAGTTTCACAATATACACAACAATTAGTTCAAGTATACATGAAATATGAATAGGGTGACTAGCTCAAGCTTTCAATGCATATACACAATGTTAGTAACTCAAATCATCTCATAAGTATAGTTAGAGACTGTTGAGTATGTGACGCCCAAAGGTCATGACCATTCACCTTCTCCATTCTCCTTGGCAATTATAAATGGCTCTATAAATGGCTATGTATATGCCATAAATTGTATTATATTGGTTAAATGATAATAAGCAATTTCCTTGGTTCAAGAGTGGATGTAGGCAAGTTTTCCAAACCACTATAATTTTTTGTGTTATTTATTTTTTCTATTTTGTTATCTCTGTCTTAATATGATTGTTAAGTTTATCTTCTCAAGTAAAATTACAATTGCTATCAGAGCTTGGTTGTAAGCAAGGAGTAGATATGGAGTACGATGAGGTTCTTAGTTTGACTTCAAAAAAAGTTACAACAAATGATTGGTTGCTCGACATAGGAGCATCATTCCACACTACCCCGCATATAGAGTTTTTCAAAACCTTTCAAAAGGGCAATTTCAGTAAGGCATTTTTTTTCTGATGATAAATTTATGAATATCATTGGTAAAGGAGATGTTTTGTTAAAAATAGCTAATGGACATGGTTGCTACAAGATTCCAAGTATGTCCCTTAGCTCAAAAATAATTCTATTTCAGTAGGGAAATTGTTCTCTCAAGGATTTTATGTCAAGTTGGAATTTAGGAAATGGAAAGTGACAGAAGGGTCCTTATTAATTGCAAAAGGAAGTAAGATAGATACTTTATATATGGTAGAGACTCTCAATGAAGTGGGAGCTATTCACCATATCAATGGAAAGTAATGGTACAAATTTCTCAAGCATCAACATCAACGAGATGTTGAGAAAGAGAAGCTAAAGTGTAAGGTAAGAAATCAAAACATATATATCAGAAACTATGATTTTAAGAAATTGAAAGTAATGTCTATTAATGAATCTGTTTCTAATGAATATGTAACTACACCAGTAGAAAGGATTATGCAATTCTCTAGCTCTTCTTTGCTCTGCTCGTTAATGATGGTTAATGGTTATTCCTACATGAGAAAACTTGGACCCTCCCACCTAGGAGGTCTGCCCAGACTTATGGCTGGTCATGTCAAAAGAAAAAGGCCTAGATACTATGGGTACCTTGGGTGGCCTAGGAGTTGGCATCTTCAGCTTCATTATATCTACTAGAGGATTTGGCATTTCTACAGTCTTTTGGGCCTAGGGCTCCTGAGATAGATACAAGCATGGTTGAGCCTAAATTGAGTTGGAAAGGTATATAGGTAGGTAGAACAAACTTTGGATCCACCCTTGAGGTTAACCCCACTATCTTGTATGAGGACACTAGCCTAAAGATATCTTTGCCAAATGTAGTTGTGGAAAATGTTTGAAGAAGCTTTTCGCTAAGCCTTTTTAGAAGGTTTCTAGGCTATAGACCTACCATAAATATGGTTAGGAAATGGGCCTCTAATAGGTGGAAGCTTAGAGGATCGATCATAGTTTCTTCAATGGTGGGGGCAATATATCTATTTAAGTTCATAAATGAAGAGGATAGAAACTAGGTTTTGGCAGGTTCTTGAAGATGGGGAAACACATGCTGGTCATAGCTAAATGGAAGCCCAGTTTCCACCCTAGTGTTGACCTGCAAAGAATGGCCCTGCTTTGGATTCATCTTCAAAGTTTTCCATTGGAATTATGGGATGATAAGGTCTTCCAATGGATCAGGGATTCATTCAGGCACTTCATTAAGGTGGACATTATTATCCAATATAGTTCCCAGTTAGGATTTACTAGACTTTTTATGAATGTAGTGTTTAATAACATGCTACCAAGTTGTATTGTTCTGAGTTCAAAATGGGGAACTTGGAGGCAAGTTATCAGTTATGAGAATGTGGAGCTATATCACCAACATTGTAGATAGTTTGGTCATGTGGTCTATGGATGAAAAATGGATCTCAAGAAAGGAATAATAAAGAGATGAAACCCATAAAACATCTGGGTGCCACAGAGGTGACTGCTGATGAATCCTCGGTGACATCCTAGGACCAACCCCTATGGTTGAGGGATCCATGGGGATGAATGAACTGAGAGGGAGCTAAGACCCATATTGGTAACAAGGACCTAAGTGGTCTCTTGGAGGAGAGCAAAATCTAGAAGGAGATGGATGAGGCGAGATTACTCTAGATCGACAAGCAAGAAGACATGGTTTGAGTGATCCCTTGTACGCTAAGGGGTTTTGCATAGAGGTTATTGTAGAAATAATGACCCCAAAGGTGTTGACACCAAAGTCTTAGAATGAAGAGTAAAAGTTGACTCTAGCCCAACCCAAGGATGGCTGGAGGAAGATGAAAGCAATAGTAGGAAATGATGAGATGAATGGTTCACTTCCATGGGGCACTCTTAGGATTAATATTCCATGTATTGAGTTCCAAATGGCCGAGTTGAGCTCAACATCCTGAACACTGGGTGCCCCTTTTTGGATGAAGGGAGGGTAGTAAGAACCCAAATGAAAGGTGCGAGGCCAAAATAAGCCAGATGTGGGCTTGGAAACAAGGCTTGGTAGACCCCCAATGAGAGTTGCATGAATAAAGGTTACCTTATGGGACACAACTAATGGGTCATAGAGGACCTTGGAGGATACAAAAAGATGTAAAAAATGAACCTAATCTCTTGGAATATTAGGGGCTTTAATAGCCCTAGGAAAATTTTTATTTTGAAATCTATGATCAAAGATCATAACATGGATATAGTTCTCATTCAGGTTCAGTTAAGATGAGTAAACTAAACTTTGATAAAATGGCAAGTTACCTATATTTAGGGGCAAAATATTCTTATAGTGAAGCAACTAGGGTTTCTGGGGGGATTGCCACTATGTGGAACCCTAATAAACTTGAAGGATTAGAGTTGCATTATCACCCCCATTTTGTGGCGGTTTCCCTTAATGAGCATAATCACAATCGGGTGTTGTTGAACATCTATGCTTCAAACACTAGAGGTGGATGAATTCAACTTTGGGATGAAGCCTCTAACTATATGAAGAACTAGAAGGGTACCTATTTCATGTGTGTAGAAGATTTCAACACCCCCATATGGGTCAATGCAAGAAGTTGGGTCTCACTTTTTGCCAAAAAGTCGAAATGCTATTCCTATTTTTGAAATATATTGTCAATTGATGCCAAAATTTGAAGCATTTAGAGATTAAATATAAAAAAACTATAGAATTAAAAATTGTAGTGCCCAGAATCTCTTTTTTGAATATGTAATTTATTTGTATACCCATATGATAGATTTTTTTTTTTGGTATGGATCTTTAAAAACCACTTTTTTAAAATGCTTGTTTCAGGACCATACCACACTCATGTACGAACACCATAATTTGACACAACTAAATGAATTTTTGTGAATCTTTTTAAAAGGAGTTACCTACCCAAATATTGATGAGAATAATTTTCTTTAATTATATAATGATTATTATTTTTTATTGACGATTAAGATAATTTATAAAACCTCTTGTGTATGGACACCATAATTTAATCAAAATTTAACCTTTTCAAAATTTTTAAAACTTCAAAAGAATAGTGTGCAGATTGATGACATGTAAATTAATTTAAGAAATACAAAAAATTTAAAAAGTTATTAAAGTTTTAGTGAATCTCACTATTTTATGTTTAAAAGATACCTTTGATTAATGAAAATGAGATTCAAATTCCAAATAACACTGAAAATAAAATGTCAATTGAAAATAACAATTATATGAATGTAGACATGGAAACACCAAGTACTGAATAAACATGTTTGAATGATACTTAAGTGTGTGAACATAATTTTTATTTTTCTAATGATGTGCTAGATAATCTTCACAGATTGGTTTCATGGAGATAGATTAGGACACATGCTAATAGATTATATAGACATTTTTTTTATAATAAGAAATTTGGGTTTCAACATCAGTTGATGTTGCAACTAATTAAAATCTCTAAAATGTGAAAATCAATGAAAAAGGTTAGGAATGTATGCAAAACCCAAGAATAAAAAAGAGTCTTTAAAACAAGTTGTATCCACTGTTGCTAATGCCTTTAATGTTATTTGGAAAGAGAAGTCACTCTAAAGATAAGAATGCAACATGACAAACAATAACAACTTTAGTTAACAAAATATTGATTAGTAACATAAGTGGATATCTCAATGTGAGTCATAGAAATTTAGAAAGAGCTGTAAAGAAAAGGGTTAACTTTGAATGTGATCCAACAAATAGTTTGTGGACTTCTAGTGGTAGACTCTCAAGATCTAATATGAAACTTACTAGTGAAGTCAAAAGTTTGGTTGAATTTTTTTGGCATGATAATATAAGAGTATCACCTAATTCAAGAGATGTTCTTAAATTGAAAGTTGGCTCAAAAATACACGATCCACATCCTAAACACCTTTTGGACATGACTGAAACTGAATTGTTTAGAAATTTTTTAGATGATAAGGTGTTAACTATTACCATTAGTCAAAGATCTTTTGAAAAGTTTAAACCATGGTATGTAAGGATTAACAAGGAAAGAATCACATGTTGTTATAAAACTCATGTTCAATTTTGTTACCATTATGATGTATTTCAATCTATACATAATACCATGCAAAGTAAAGAAATATTGTAGGAATGTGGTATAAAAATACCCCCTCAAACTATAAAGGATTTCATATTAGGTTTGTTTTGTAAGCCACCTAATGACCAATATTTTCTTTCCAATGCATGTCTTTCTGGTACATGTGATATGTGTGGCAATCTTTCTTTGTTTTTGATAAGGTAAACAGGTTTTAAGGGGTCCTGAAACCCATAAGTTTAACAACAAGAAAGGCTGAAAATAAGCGAAAAAATGCCCAGCCAAAACATAATCCTTACGGCTGAAAATAAGCCCAAAGGCCCAGCCCGAAACAGCTGCCCACTAAAAAGGCCAGAGAACCAACCAGAAAAACAGAGACCGGACAAAAAGCCAAAGCCAGGAGAAACAAAAACCAAAGGACAGAGACCAAACCTAGCAGACTACTTCTCCATCTCGAGCATGGTCTGGGCAGCTTCGGCGCACTCTTGTTGCTCTTCTACCTTATGATCCTGGGCGTTCGTCAAATCCTGCTCCATAGTGCTGTCCTTGGCTTTATCCACATCCAGCCTATCTTTGTCTCTGTTCTGTTTATCATCTTCCTCCATCTGGTTCCTGTCTTTGAGATTATCCAAGAGAGAGAGGATGTTGTCGTTGATCGAAGCGAGGAGGGAGATCATTTGACTAGCCAGGTTGTGATTATAGTTCTCAATATTTTTTACTCTCCTCTCCATCAGAGTCTCCCAGCTGTTCCGGTCGCCTTGGCTTTCAACACCTGTCTTGCTCTTGATTTTTTCCATTTGGGAAACCCTATCTATGACATCCTCAAGCTCATGGAAAAGCCATTTAATTGATCTAAAGTTGTCGATCATGCTATTGCGGGCATTGTTCAACAGATTCATACCCATTTCTCTTGCATTATCAGAAATAGCCACCATCGCCGAGTCAATTAGCTCATTGAGTCTAGGCTTCTCGAGGTCGTCCACCAGGAGTTGGGGGTTCATCGCCTCTCTGTAAATTCCCATAGTGGCCGTTCTCACATTGAAGTTCTTCCAAGCCTTCCTTCTGTTATTAACTTGCACTTCCCCCTCAATCTGTCCAGAGTTGTCATTTTCCTCCAAAGGAGGCTGAGGATGAATAGGGGAGAGGGGAATGGGCAGAGAATCCTTTCCTTGACTGCTGGAGCGTTCCATGCTCTCTCCTTCCCTCTTCTGTCTTTTTCTCAGTTTCTCCTCATCCAGCTCCTCCTTCGAAACCTTGTCAAAATCATCAGTATCCATTTCCTCCTCCTCCTCAGCAGAGCCAATTTTAGCTGGGGTATGACCTCTAGGGCTCTTTCTGCTAGGTAATTTGATAGAGGGGTAATCCTTCTTATGGCTTTTAGTCTTCTTACCAGAATGCTCAAAAACCTCATCAGAGCTGATGCTCTTGACATCGTCAGAATCTGAGGAAAAACTGGAGTTTCTCTTGTCAACATCCGCCCCCTGGATAGGGTTTTTGCTAATGGTTTGAGCATGGAAATGCTCATGAATCAGAAGCAAAAGACCCTCATGCAGTGCCGGGTTGACGGTAGCTTTCTTTTTAAAACTAGAAATGGCCTTGTTCATCGAGTTAAAAAGATAATACGGGAAGGAGATCTTACTACCATGGCGAAAATGATTCAGAATCACAAAATGGTGAGTCCTAACCCTATCAAACCTGGGGTCTAGGGTTATATATTCAATGACAGCGTAGAGAACATACCTCCAGAGCTTCTTTATAGTATCCGTTACAAAAAATGTCTCTTTCTTGCCCAGCTTGTTCAGCTCTTCAGTGTTTTTCACAAAATCCTTGATTGCATTAGAAGACATCTTCTTGTCTCTGAAGAATTTATGCCCCTCCATCGGAATCCCCGTGACTTCAGCAACCACATCCTCAGTAATTTGAAAGTAGACCCCGTTCACCTTAACCTTACCATTATTCCACAAATTCACCATGCTGTTAGTGATCTTAGGATCCGAGCCATGAAGTTTCTCGAAGAAATTAGTAACCCCACCCTTTTCCAGCTCTCTCCAAACTTTGGCCTTGTTGTTCCACTTCTGAACTTCCCCCACCGGCTCCTTTCTGCTCCTCTCACCTGTCATGTTTACCTGATCAACTTCCACAATTCTCATGAACTCTGATCTGTGCAAGTTATTTGCATTCGAAAAAATGGTGATGTTTCTTTTATGATACCCATGAATAAACCCCTTTCTGAAAATAATTGTATCGTCCTTTCGAGCATGTCGAAAAGTCAGAGGAAACCCCTTTTGCTGGTGCAAATCATGATGCCAATAATGGCACTTACCATTTATTAAGCAATCTTTATTATCCATAATTGCCTTGGATTTGAGCCGTCCTTCCCAAGATATTATCTTGGTCGATGAGCAACTTTGCCTCCGCCGAAAAATCTTTTTCGGCATGCCAGGACAGATTAATGGTGGCGTTAACCCCTTTATTAGCAAACCAATCAACGACTGGGTTTGCCTCTCTGTAAACATGAGTGACGTGGACCTTATCGAACTTTGTGAGAGTGGCGCAAGTCTCAGCAATTATGTTCGCAATCGTCCACGAGGGAGGGGAAATACCATTAATGGTATTAATAATTTTTTTGGAGTCCCCCTCAAGCCAGAGATTAGTAATCCCGGCTTCAAAAGCCAACTTGACCACCATACTCGCAACTCTAGCTTCAGCCAGATGAATAGTCTGGATTCCCAGCGGGGAAGCAAAGGCAGCTATTCCCTCCCCATAGCTATTTCTTATGATTCCACCGTAGCCTGAAGGGCCTGGGTTACCCTTGGAGGCCCCATCAAAGTTGGATTTTGACCAACCATCTGGGGGGAGAAGCCAGCTAGCATCCTGCCTTTTGAGGTTCTTGTCTTTTTCTTTAGCTATCTTTCTGTCCCCTTCTTCTTCTTCTTCCTCCTTCAGCACTTGGAGATTTTCCTTTATATTCTTCGAGACCTTCCTGCCAAGGATTATAGCTGGCTCCTCTCTGTCTCTAAATATTCTATTGTTCCTTTCCTTCCAGATTCCCCAGCAAAAATGGGGTAAAATCCAGTTCGAGTGATCCTGTCGACCAGCAATCTTACAAAGACCTTTCCACTGATGGAAAATATCCATGAGATTATTCGGTTTGCACCAGAGGGTCACATTATCATGTGTGATGACATTCCACACCTCCCTGGCATAGTCACATAAGATGAAAATGTGATTTTCGGTCTCAGCCTGATTCTTACACAAGGGACATCTACTGGGCATAACATGTCCTCGCTTCATGAGATTGTCATGAGTAAGGATTTTGTTCTGAAGAGCAATCTTTCTTTGTTAGATGAATGTTTGCATGAAAATTCTTTGACTATTTTGGACAACAATTAGTTGATGTAAAAAGATTCAAAACTATTGAATATCCATTGAAGGATGGGAAGATTGGATGAAGGTGTGATCTAGTTACAGATAAAGTTAGTTCTCATGCATTTATGGATGAGTTTAAGAGTGTGATCATACCAAAATATGTTAAACACTCTCAATATGCTAGATGGCTTGATGGACAATTTCACATATGTAAGAATAAATTTTCAATTGGTACTATACTTTCAGGTGTTGACTTTGCAAAGAACTAGACACTTGCACCCCAAGATGAGGTACAAGCACAATATTACAATTCAATGTAAGTAGCCATTTTTGTTCATATAGTTTATAGGCATGCACCTAATAGTACAAAGGAGGATCAAAAAAATATTAAGATAGTACCATTTCTATATAAGTGATAATAAACTTCATTCATCTAATTTTTTCCAATATTGTTTCAAGGTATTTTATGATAATTTAAGAGAGAGACAAATTCAAATGACACAACATTGGATATGGTCAGATAATTCTACATGACAATTCAAGAATGCTAGAATATTCTATTGGTTGAGTAGGACACATAGACAATCTAATATTCAACATATGTGGAGTTTTTTTAAGGCTAGACATGGTAAAGGAGAACATAATGGTGCCGGGGCATGTGTGAAGAGAGCCCTTTGTAGAGAGCAATTAATGAACAGGAGATTGTGGAATGATGTAACAAATATTTATACATAGGGTCAAGTTAGAACTCTACAATCAGACGTTTATTCTACCTAGTTGAAGAGAATGATATCCTTTCAATATATTATTGTGAGACAATTAGTGGGTCAGCTAAATGACATTCATTTAGGAGTTCATATTTTAACACTTGGACTATATGGACTAGGAAGCTCGCTTGTTTTTGTCAGTTTTTTCTTGGAGGTGAATGGGAAGAATGTGAGAATATAGAATGGGTTGAAGATTGGAAACACAAATCATTAGCACCTACTGACACATATTTTGAAGATGATATAGTAAATGAAGGCCCAAAAGTTACATTTGCATTAGAAAACTATGGTTGTATTTTAGACCTCATACAAACTGGTATGCACAATTTGACTAAATTTTCTTGTGATCATGCTTAAATTTATATTATTTATTTATGTACATGTCATTAATATTTAATTCAACTACATGTTATTAATATATTATTTATTTATATACACATGCGATTAAATTATTTATGTACTTTATCTTATCTTGTAGGACATGTTTATGCTGTTATTGCACCTAATGATAATGATGAACATACTTAGTATTGGCTAGCCAGATATGTGGAACCTAAGAAAAAATTGATATGTCATCAAGTAGATGATAATGGTTTTGAGTATCCAATTGGGTTTGTCATCGTAGCTAGCACTTGGCTATGTACATACGTAACAAGAAGAAATGGTTTACCAGCATTTGAAGACTACCAATCAGAAAAGAAGATTTTACACTATTCTCATTTGGTTGTGGCAACAAATATAAAATTAGAAAGATATGAAGGGAGACCCACTGATAAGGTATTATGGAAAATTTCAATGGATGACCATGATGCAATCATAAATGCATTGCAAAAGAGAGAGGATGCAGATGGTACATTGGGATGACTATAAAATACACACATGTAAGTTTTTTCTTTATTGTGCTCTTTTTATATGTGTACTTATATAATTTAAATGTATGTATGTGTTGTCAATATAAAATTAGAGAACTTATATACCTCTTATTTAGGTCTCAAGTAAAACTTATGAAAATTTAAATGTTTATGGTGGATCCAACATCAACATCTTGTGAAATTACACATAGTGAGTACATGCATTACACGTATTTACATAATACACATAGGTCTTATTAATTTATGCTTTTATTAACATTTCAAATTGTGTTTTATTTTTATTTTGTAGGACCTCATTTGAAGAAATGTGTTCAACCAATTTTTTATTTTAAAATTGAAACATGTATGACTTCACTTATTTTCAATATACAACTTCACTTTTTTAAAAAAAACATATGAGTTCAGTTGTGTAAAATATAGGAGTTAACTTCTATTTGAAATTCACTTTTACATTCAAACATGTTAAAATTAATGTTCCTATATTTAATTAAAATTATTAAAATATGTCATAACAAGAATAAAATATTCCACAATAAACAAAAGAGTTCATACTGAAAACATGATAACTTAAGAATCTATACTAGATACACTAGCATGATAAGAAGTCGTAAAAATATATAATATGGTCTAACATGTAATAGCATGATCTATGAAGTCAAAAAAAATGTATAATACATATAACTGTCCTAATACAAAGTGTATCATAATAAAAATATGTTTCATAAAAACACAATCTAAAGGTACCAAAAGACCTAATATATATCTGATTTACAGTCCTCTTTACTCCATGTGAAGAGGACTTGGATCACCCTATGTAACATGATGTGTCTCATCCTGTGTAACATGATGTGTCTCATTGTGTGGGACATCCTGTGTCACATCTTGAGAAGACAATATGCACATGCTTAATTAAAATGGGTTTCAAAATATAACTTTTAAATAAAATTAAATATTTAGTACTTATTTAAAATAATACCATGTGAGATAGGTGTCCCTTTGTAATAGGAGGAGGTGCACTCTCATAGCTACCAAATGTGGCAGTGGTTAGGTCCTGTAATAGAATACATAAATTTAAAAATTTGATAAATATCATAATGAAATGTATAAATAACAATACTGACCTAAAAGGATGATGTCTATACCTCTATTTGGCTTAGTCCCATAGTCCCACCAGCACTCATGGTGACATCATCCTAAAATTATGGATACATAAACCTTGTGTCAAAATTATATACACATGAACTACAAGCAACACAAATTAAAAAGTACATAATTTACAATACATTTTTTTTGAAATAAAAGCATATATATCATACTTGAGTATAGCTAGTGTCATAGATGTGTCTAGAGATATGCTACCATGATGATCATCGACATGTCTGAAATGGTCAAAAGATGAAGGAGTCGAAAATAGACTATACTAAGGCCTATATGGAAAAGTATGACCCATCTCCTCTTCGTAAAACCAACATATATTATTATACATGAATCAAAGTTGAAGATAAGTTAATAGCAATGTGTACATAAAAATAATAAAAACTGTTTTTCTTGAAAAGTTCATACCGTACTTATTTGAGGCTATGCCTTAGTGATGGATGGATCAAGACTTGTACAAGTATCTAACTATTTAACAGATGACAATCCCTACAAAATTAGATAAAAATAATATATGAGCACATGCTATTAAATTCAAGTTCTAATGTACATTATTTAAAGTGTAATTCAAAGTGTATATTGTATGAGGGATGCCAATGTTTGAAGGTCTCGAAAAAAGATTATACTGTCTCCTAGGAGGATAGTATCATCCATTCTCTATTAATTGAAAATCTAAATAAGTTTTAATATGGTTAATACAATTATGCATATATGTAGAAAGTAAATAATAATGTACTTTATAAATTTTAATTAAATTTTTACCTATTGCTCCTGACTATCTCCCTTCCCACAAAGAAGGTCAAAAAATGATGACACATCAATATCATCACTAACACCACCATGAGTAGTGTATGCCTCATCATCAAAATCACCACCTTCGACATCATGGCCATCCTATGCTGCATTGACATCACTTTGGGGGGCCTCTGCATATACCTCCACAATGGGTATAAAAGTGTTCAAGGGGATGAATATACATCACCTGCATCCATTGGTCTACTAAATTGCTCGAAAGGGCACTCAATGAAGTAAGAGCAGATGAAACTGCTTGATAATGGAGAGGCACTAGAGCAACTGGTGCAAGAAAAGGAACAAGAGGTTGAGGACATTGGTGATTCCTTGTATTATCACTAAGCTTTTCCCTAGGCCTATCTTGAGAAATCCCTCCATTGAACCTATGAAATGATCTAATATCAAAATAATTAGGTTTCAAACCCAATTCAAACTCCGTCCATAATTTCTTAAGAAAATACATGGATACCTTATGATTAGCATGTGGTGGATTATCAAATAGCATCCACCATCGCTCCCAAAAGTGCTCTGATATACGAGGATATGTGCACCATCTAATAGATATTCAAGGCTTCTTCTCACTTATCTCATCACCTATCTTCAGGTTTAAAAAATATATTTAAAAATATCCTTTAGTTATTTTTAGCTGATGGACCTCTCTATAAGATAGACCGTTAGAATAGAAAGCACACATGTTTTTTCTCCATGATCTAAAGCTATCCATGTGACTGTCTAAGTGCTCTATATATTGTACAATTCCTTGCATGCTATCTGCAAGGCCAATCAAGTGATGAGGGGATAGGTCTCATGCCTCATAGTTTGTATATCTCACATAAGGTCACAAAGTTTACACCTCATGCTCTCGCAGAGCTCATTTGGGGTAGGTGGTGGAGGAGGACTAGGTGGTCATGGAGGTGGGGGTGGAGATGGAGGGGGCGGAGGTCGGGGAGGGGGTGGGGGTGGGTCCATCAAATATAATTTGCATATATTTATACAACATAAAAATTCACAAAATTATGATTTAATTAAAATAAATTGAAAATATCAATATAAATACATCTTTAAAACCATATATCTACATCTAATACATCTTTAACTACTTGAATATATAAAAAACATGAGGAGAAAGATTAAATTTGCAAAATGGATTATTATTAAGGTTATGGATTATAATAGTAGGATTGTGCTTATAGTTAAATTATTGTCACACAAAGGACTAGGGTTATTGTATCCAAGTTAGGATTCAAATTATATTGAGATTAATGTCAAAATTAGGATAAGGATTAGAAATGTTTTTAAAAAAGGTTTTGGAATAATATATCTGAATTATGATACTTGAGTTAGGTAGGAGACTATGGTTTAGGAATATAGGTTAGGGTTAAGGTTAGTGTTATGATTGTGCTTATACTTTAGGGTTAGGGTATAGTTAGTGTTATGATTGTGATTAGAATTTAGGGTACTAAAGTGTTAACATTTACAAAATTAGGTTTTACTATATTGAGCATTAATATATGTTGGTTAAGATTTAGATTTAACATTTTTGATCAAAATTTTTCCATTTAGAATTAATGTTACAATAAATAGCATTTAAGATTTAAGGGTTAGTCTTAAGTCTTCATTTTTTGCATTAATTATAATTTTTTTAGGAATAAGGTTTCAAACTTAACTTATCATAATTATGCATATAACGTTTAGGGTTAGTTTTGGGATTAGGTTAAGGGTTTCAGATTATGCATTAGGGTAGACTTATATAGTTCAATGTTCTTACATTGAAGCATAATTTGTGGTTATATAGTTCAAGAATTGAATTATAGTTATGATTTAAGATTATGGTTATCTAGTTTGGTTATTTAATTGAAGGGTTAATTTATATAGGTCTATGATTTGCATTATAGCTAAATTAAGGATTAAATTTACAGAATGGATTATTATTAAGATTAAATGGATTACATTAACTAAAGACTATGCAATATAGTTAAATTTTTTGTTACAAAAAGGATTAGGGTTAGGGTATGGATTATGATTCAAATTATATTTAGATTACGATAAAGATTAGGCTAATGATTAGAAGTGTTTTTAAAAAAAGTTAGTGTTATGATTGTGCATAGACTTTACAAAAGTGTTCTAAACTATTAACATTTACAAAATTAGGTTTTAATAGATTGAGCATTAATATATGTTGGTTAAGATTTAGGATTTAAAATTTTTGATTAAAATTTTTCCATTTAGAATGAAGGTTACAATTTAGCATTTAGGATTTAAGGGTTAGGTTTAAATCTTCAATTTTTTACATTAATTATATATTTTTTTGGAATAAGGCTTGAAACTTAACTTATATTATCTAGTTATGCATATAATGTTTAGGTTTTTTTTTGGGATTATGCATTAGTTAGGGTTTAGTTAGAGTGTACATATTACGATTAGGGTTATTGTGGCTCTAGTTCTAGGATTGGATTATAGATAGGATTCAAACTAGGATAGACATATATAGTTCAATGTTCTTATGGTTGAAGCACAATTTATGGTTGACCTAAGGATAGAATAGGGATATGTACAAGTAAAGAGAAATATTGTGGTTAGAGTTAGGGTCAAGAAGTGAATTATAGTTATGATTCAAGATTATGATTATCTAGTTTGGTTATTAAATTGAAAGGTTAATTTATACATGTGATTTGCATTATACTTGGTTAGGTTTAGTGTTAGGGTATGGATATGGGCTAACATCATGGTTTACATTCACGTTTAGAATTTAGTGTCTATATTGCAGGGTTATGAATATAAGGTTTGAAACTTAACTTATTATCTAGAGCTAGGAATTTAAGGTTTAGAGTTAGTTTTAGGATTGAAATAAGGATTTTGGATTATGCATTAGGAAGGTTTCAGTTAGGATGTACATATTAAGGTCAATGTTACTATGGGTCTAGTTAAGATTGGATTAGGGAACTAACATTTAAATTAGGATAGAGTTGTATATTTGAATTGATCTTATGGTTGAAGAATAATTTTTACTAGACTTAAGGATAGAATAGGGTTATGGTTCAAGTAGAGCAAAATATGAACTAGTTATAGTTAAGGTCAAAAAGTGAATTATAGTTACATGGTTAAGGAAAGAATATTCATGATAGAATGATAAATAATATATATTATGGTTAAAGAAACATTGAATCATAAATGTACATAACTATAAAATGTAGGTTTAAGTATATGGTTTAAGTAAATTCTAACCCTTAACTTTGGTTAGTATTTAATATGTACAACATAAAATTAATTTACAATTACTATTTAGTTAAAATAAATCTAAATAGATCAATATTATTACATCTTTAAACCATATAGTTACATTTAATACATCTATAACTACTTGAATATATCAAAAATAAGAGGATAGAGATTAAATTTATGGAATGGATTATTATTAAGGTTATGGCTTACATTAACTTATGATTGCGCAATAGAGTTAAAATTATTGTTACACAAAGGACTAAGGTTAGGGTATGGATTAGGATTCAAAATATATTTCTAGATTAGGTCAAGGTTAGGCTAAGGATTAGAAGTGTTTTTAAAAAAGGTTTTGGAATTTAATATATATTTGATTTATGATACAAGTTAGGTAGGAGATTATGGTTTAGCAATATAGGGTTAGGGTTTAGGTTTACATATAAAAGAAAAATTTTAGGGGTTAAGGTTCGAGGATTACAGTTACATGGTTAAGTTTTAGAAATAACATTTTAGGGTATGAACATAAAACTTGGTTAGGTTTAGTGTTAGGGTATGGATATGGGCTAACATCATGGTTTACATTTACATTTAGAAATTAGTCTCTATATGGCAGGGTTATGAATATAAGGTTTAAAACTTAACTTATTATCTAGAGCTAGGAATTTAAGGTTTAGAGTTAGTTTTAGGATCGAAGTAAGGATTTTGGATTATGCACTAGGCAGGGTTCAATTAGGATGTACATATTAAGGTCAGTGTTACTATGGCTCTATTAAGATTGGATTATGGAACTAACATTCAAATTAGGATAGAGTTGTATATTTCAATTGATCTTATGGTTGAAGAATACTTTTTACTAGACTTAAGGATAGAATAGGGTTATGGTCCAAGTAGAGAAAAATATGAACTAGTTATAGTTAAGGTCAAAAAGTGAATTATAGTTATGGCTCAAGATTATGGTTAGAGTTTGATTATTAAATTCAAGGTCTAATATATAACTAAGATTTGGATTATATTTGAATTAGGGATACAAATAGGGTAACAAGTTAATAAATTAGAGTTAGAAAAATATTTCATAGACATGTATTTAAGTGTAAAGTTTAGGTTCAAGTATAGGGTTTATACAAATTCTAACCATAATCTTTGGTCAATATTTAATATGTACAAAAAAAAATTATAATTACTATTTATTTGAAATAAATCTAAAATATCAATCTAAATACATGTTTAAACAATCTAAACATCTAATGCATCTAGAATCATCCATCACTTTAACTTTAATTATGTGTCATATAAATTAAATACATCCAAACACCTAAAATACTAATTTTTAAATGAACATCTACCAAAAAAAAAATTAAATGAAAATCTAACTATAAAAAAAAGGAGGAGAGAAAACATACTCTAAATATAATTTGAATAATAATCCATACAAAACAATAATTTACAATGTAAATATAGAATTTCACATATATAAAGGCAATAAATTGATGAAATTGTAAAGCCAAAAACTAAAAACAATGAAATAAAATAATAATAATAAAATTAAAATACCTGGAGGAGTGAAAAATCACCTGGGGTTCAGTAGAATACTCAAATTGAGCTCCCGTTTCTAAGAACAAATTGGCTCCCATCTCCAAATAGTGATCAACAGTGAAAATGACAAAAAACCCCACAAAAAATGGGTTTTATGTTTTTACAAATAGGGTACCCAACTTTTGAATATAGATTGGGCACCCAAACCATAATGGGTACCCATTTCTTAAAAATTAGGTGACTGTCTCTAAAGAAGTCTCATTCCATGAAATGGACTTTCGTGGAATTGAGACCTAACTTCTTGAACTTACCCATATACCCTCTAGAGAAAAAGGGTGGCCTAAATGATATCTCAAAGAGCATGAAAGATCTAGAGGGATTCTTGAGTGGAAATGACCTCATGAATATTGAACTATAGGGAGTCCAATATACCTAGTCTTATAATAGGATGGGAAGTAATCTTATTTAGGTAAGGCTTAATAGAGTGATAATATCGGTGGGATTGGATATCCTTCCTTACACCTCCCTCCAAGGATTCTCAAGGTTGGTCTTTGACCACTCAATGCTCTTGGTCAATTGGAATTCCAAAAATTGCCACAGGAAGAAACCCTTATGATATGAAATCATGTGACATTCACATCCTTAGTTTAGAGACCAAATTAACCATTGACAAAACACTAGAATACAAGGATCGGCTATGTATTGTATAGAAAGAAAGCTAGGATTTATAAGAAGAGAAGTTGACAAGTCAAGTAAAAAATGCTTTGGAGATATCTTTAAATACAAGAAGGAAATTGAGTTCAAGCTAGAACAGTTACAAGGGAGGATCATGAAATGTGACCTTTCAATGGCTACTTATGAAGAAGAACATGGATGGAGAAGAAAATATAATGTTATGCTTGGAAGGGAATAATTCTTTTAGAAGCAAATATCTAGAGTTCAATGGCTTTTGGAAGGAGATAGGAACATGTGTTTTTTCCATAAGTCAGCTTCCAAGGATAAGAAGAGAAATACTATGTGAAGTTGTTCAACAATGAAAATGAAGAATTTCAAGATGAGAAGGATCTAGAGAAATGGATGAACAACTACTTTTAGGAGATTTACAACCCCCCTAGTGTTCAAGTTAATCCCTAGACCGAGTCTAACTTCTTGGAAGTTATGTATAGTCATTGATCATGGCACAAATTAGGACTTGGTTAGGAAGGTGAAAAAGGAGGAAGTTAATAGCACAAATTTTTTCCATGGGTGCCTTCAAGGCCCTTGGAATAGATGGTTTTCCCTTGAAGTTCTTCCACAAATTCTAGGAAATTATCAAGTATGATCTCATCCATGCAGTGTGGGATTTCATCATGATAGGTAGGATTCTTAGAGAACTCAATGAGACTTTCTTAATTTTCATCCCTAAAATTAATGACCTTTCCAAATTAGAAAAATTTCAACCAATAAGCCTTTGTAATACTATTTACAAGATTTTATCAAAAGCGATGGTCAATAGAATGAAACCCATTCTAAACAACATTATTAGTTTGATTTGGAATGGATTTGTTCCTGGGAGATAGATCTTGGATGCTGTCACCACTTCACATGAGGTCTTATATTCCATGGAAAAGTGTGGTAACCCTGCTGTGACATTGAAACTTGATATCTCTAAGGTTTATCACAAGTTAAGAAGAGAATTTCTTATTAAGACTCTTAAGAGACTCAGGTTTGGGGAACATTTCATCACCCTGATTGGTGTGATGACTAATATTATCCAATTTTTGGTGCTAGTGAATGGCTCACCAAGGCCTTTCTTCCATGCGAAGAGGAGGATTAAAAAGGGTGACTCATTGTTTTCGTATTTCTTCATAATGGTTGTTGGGATTCTTGGTAGGAATCTTTTGGATTTGGTGGTGCGACATGATATCAAGGGGATTAAGCCTTCTACGACTCTACCTCCCAAGGTTCTCCAACAATTTGTTGATGATACCTTTCTTTATGGAATATCATCCATAAGAGAGGAAAAGGTCTGGAAAAGGACTCTGAATGGATATGTTGAAGTGTCGGGACAACATATAATTGATAAAAAAAGTAAATTATATTTTTGCAATATGGAGAAGGATATTCAAAAAAGAATTACTAGGGAATTGGAATGTTAGGTTGCCTCTCTCCTTGACACTTATCTAGGTCCCCCCCTCATAGTCAAGGAAGTGACCGCTTAATTCTGGAATACAATGGTGGAGAGGATGTAGAGGAAGCTAGTAGGTTCAAAGGGGAAGGTCTTAAGAAATGCTAGTAAGCTTCAATTACTCATGGTTTCTTTACGAGGTATCCTAGTTTACTTCTTATCTTTATTTAATATATCTAGTAAATTTAGATATATGATTGAGAAGATACAATGTAACTTCTTATGGACAGGAGTGGAGGAAAAGAAGAAGCTAAGCTTGGTTAGTTGGGACAAATTTTGTAAGCCAAAATTCCTAGGAGATTTGAACTTGATAAGAATTGGAGATCTCAATGAATCCCTCATGATGAAGGTGGGTAAAAAAGTCCTCCCCTTGGTGCCACATTATGAGTGCTAAGTATTTGAATTCCTAACTTTTTTCCTAGACTCTTTCTAGTGAAGATCTTCCAACTAGTTTAAAGATATGTAATAACATCACAAAGATAAAGAAATATTTGAAATGGGACATACAATGGACCTTGGGAGATGGTAAACATATCAAATTTTGGAAGGAAAGATGGTTGGGGAAAAGTCCTTTAGAAGAAACAAATTTTTCCTCTTTAAAAGGAATGGTGGAGACTGAGATAGGAGAAATGGTAAAAGACCACTTCCAAAATAATCAATGGAAGACATTCAACGTAGATAACTTAGATGGGATGAGCAGAGCCTTAGCTAAAGAGCTTAATATCTAGCTGAAGGGGATTTGTATCCCTTCCTTCTTGGGGGAAGACAAAATAATATGGGAAAAAAGTCAAATAGGGAATTTAGTTTGAAATCTTCTTGTACTTCCCTAGATGGTGATATGGGAAATCTGGAGTGGAAAAATAGCTAGCACCCTCACTTTCTACCCAAAATCAATATTTTCTGGTGTTTAGTCATGCACAATAGTGTTCTCATCATTGATAACCTCAAGAGGTGTAGATTTTAGATGTATAATAGGTGTGTGTTATGCTATAAGGAGGAAGAGTCCATCCCACACCTCTTCATTCACTTCCCTTACTTTTGGCAAAGTATTTTTGGGCAGATTGGATTATCATGGGTTTTTCACCATTCAATCTCCCAATTTATTCCTTGGTGGTAGTTCCCTCTCCACCACCCCATGATAAAATGGTCTAGAAGGCTATCCCCTAATATGTATGCTAGAACTTATGGAAAGAACAAAATAATTTCATATTTAGATATAAAGATACCCCCTAGGGGTGGCCATTCACAAATGTATGGGAGGAATAAGTGAAGGGGCCATGATATGGAAGTGGAAATCTCCTTCGCACCTCCCAATCTATGTTGAGTGGGCTTGGGAAAGAGTGTGGGGCATTAATCAAATTATTGAGAGAATGGGTAATTCTTAGATAAGCCATAGGATTTAAACTAAATGGAAACCACTCCCCCCCTCCTAAATTAGTTGAAGTTGAATTTTGATGGATCTAAGTGGGAGGAGGGAGCCACTGTAGGAGGAACAGTCCAAAATTCTCTAGGTGTTGGTATCAGAGGATACTCTAGGAAATGTTGAAGTGTCTCGAGCAATGAGGCTAAGGCATTTGGGCTTCTGTGGGGGGTCAAGTTAGCTAAGAGCATGTGAAATCAAAATTTGATTATGGAGTGAGACTCTATGATTTTCATTAAAGATGCTAAGGAAAAGAATAAGATGTAATGGAATGCCACATTAATCATTAGGGATGCCCAGTATATCCTAAATAGTCTCAATGATGTTAGGATACAACACCTATACATGGAAGGGAACTAGGTGGTGGACAATTCGGTAGGATATAGACATGGAATTATTAATATGTTGGTTAACAATTTGTCTCCCTTATTTTTTGGGTTTATACCTTGACTCTTGAATTGCCCAATGGCTCATGGGGAGAAAAGAGGTTAACAATAGAATGGGTTAGTATAGTAATTATCAAAGACCCCTAAATTGGAAGGTACAACTCCCTTATAAATGCAAGATTTGCAATGAATTTTGTTTTTCAAGTTTTGGGGGTGTGCTCTTAACTTGAGAGTAGAAGAGAAAAACACAAAATTGCTTAACAAATTAAACAATCTAGGCAAGTGAAAATGAGGACTTACTCACAATATACAATCTATTCCTACTTAAATGAAAGGAATAGAAACATGCATAAACAATTACAACAAGAGGAGAAAAAGAAAGGATGGTAAAATGGGTAATTACTGGATTATAGAGTTAACTGATCTCTAAACAATACCCAAATTATCTATCTCCTAGTCACTCCATCCACCAATATCCAGCCTCCTTATGCAATGAACTATACTACACATGAAATATGGCATACAACATAAAGAACAAAAGGATGCTTATGTTGAAGAAAGTAAATCATACAATCTATTGAGTGAAGGAAATAAAGCCAAGTTCATTTGTGTTCATTCAATTTTCAACCATAGAACATTCATTCCAACCACTATACCGAAACTAAATGAACAACATAATTAAAATTGGACTCAAAGTCACACATAGTAGTCCCAGCTACATGAGTTTGCCCATAAGTAAATTTTTTCATTCTGATTAACTTCACAAAAGGCTACATATATAGGCCTTCTCAAAATAGATAGTTACAATAGATGATTGCATCACAACACATCTCTAAACAAAATAAGCTAAAAATAGGACAAGCTAGAATCATTTTCCATTACATAGACTAAAAAATTCCATGAATGGATACAAAATGAAAGAAGAGAGAGAATGCTAGATGTCTAGGAAAAGCATCAGATCATCAGATCATCATGTCTTCTTAGGAGTAACTACTTTGGTTCTATAAGATTTCATAGCATTAGTTACTTTTTCTAGTTCCTTGACATTTGGAATGATGATATTGTTAGCTTGAATCATCTAGTAGTCATGCATTTTAGTTAGTTCATCAATTCTAGCGACCCTTAACTAGAACTTCTCTGATTCTCTTCTTATGATTAAGTCTACTGCTAAGAGTTCTTGGATCTTTGACATTTGGAAATTGAGTAGATCAACTTCATCGACAGATTCCAAGAACTTTTACTTCATCCTCTCAATATCCACAAGCTTACCATTAGTAGACACAAAGGACTCTATATTTAGTATCTTTGGATATTGGAATAATTTCTCAATAACCTTCTACACCAAGTCATGCACATCCTTGAGCTCCTTTGCAAATCTTATAAAGCTCTCTATAATAAACTCCAAGGATTGTTTGCAGTGAAACAATGCCTCCTTGCCTATCATGAGGATTACAAGGGTGATGGAAACATTGGTATACATGTCAATAACCTCTTGCAGTAGGGCCAACTACTCTATTAGTCCATCTGCTACTTGTTGTATAATGGTCTTGTTAGAATATATAGTCCACTGATATAACACAGGGGGGCGAGGGGGGGGGGTGTGAATTAGTTATCCAACTATTATCACAATTATCAACCTTACTAAAACTTAACCATATGAATAATATAAACTAAAACCACAACAAGATACTGATACAAAATAACACTAGATATGTTAACTAGGGAAACCCTTGATTAGAGGGAAAACCTTAGTGGGGATGGTACCCACAAGATGATGTACTAATATAAATTCTCCTTGTTAGAGGATGGACCCTGTAGTTTATGAATACATTAAGTACTTATGAGTCCCTGTTAGGAGATTTTGAATCCATTTTAGGAGATTCCAACCCTATTAGGAGTTGTGCAAACCTTATTAGGAGTTGTGGAAGATAGATGGACCCACTACCCAAAAAACTTCAAGGGAAAGACCAATGAACCCATCTCTGTATTATTCCTTATAGAATAATAGAATTGTACCATACTGTTCCTTCCTCTTTCTTTGTCCTATCAACCAAACTTCTACTCCTTTTTATCTTGTAACCAGATCACAAATCTCACATCCAATAATCCCTTGGATCGCTTATACACACTTACTAAGCACTCCACTCCTTTTCACATTTTGCACTTTATACAATGAACACAACACTTCTACTATCATTACAAACAAGGAAAACATATTTTCTTTATACCATATCTTCATAATAATTCCTTAAGTTAGCCTTGAGGCTTTCCCAATTAATTATAATAAGATAATTAATTAATTACAATTACAATAACACTATCAGCTCACAGTCTATACAAAACTTCACACGTATGATACTAGGGCTTGTGCACTTGCTGACACCTTCAAATAACTATCCTTTTTCATTACTTGACTGCACATCTTCTCATTGCATCTCAAATGTAAGATAGAAAACAAACATCAGGAATTGCTTTCCCAATACCATGTCTGACGTAGTGCAAGGTAGGAGAATCCCCAAAGGAGATGTCCTAATCCCCATCAAATAACCACTTAGCAAAAACACAATAGAAAGAAGAAAAATGCAAGATCTAATACCAAATCACAACTCTTTATTTATAAAATATAATTGATTACATGCAATATGCCCGATGATAAGGCCTTTTGGGTTAGGGCCAAATACAAACAACAATTACAAAACAATTAGTTATGTAAGATCTAACAAGATCCAACTTACAAACGCAATCTTAGCTAATCTAGATACACAACTGGAAAAAAAACACCAAGAAGAATCACACTGTACCCTTAGGTCCACTAAGAAATCCTCTGGTTTCTAAGCCACAACCCTAGCTCTTCCAAATTTGCATTTATCTTCCTTCTCCCAAACTCTGTCCCCAAAGACTCAATAAGACCCTTATTTATACTTGCCAAAATGACTTACAAAACATTCTAGAACATACAAAATAGGAAGGCCAACCCAACAACAGTTAGGACACATCCCAAGGAAAGATCTCATCATAAATGTCACGGTTGAAATAGATCCCACAAGTTGGCTCACACCAAAAATCCAGAAATCATGTCCAAATTGCTAACACTTGGCATAAATAGGAAAAATTGACACATGGAAAGTCACTTGACACATGAAGAGTCACTTGACACACACTATGGAACTTAATACACACTACAAAATGAGATGGGATAACATGCTAACTTGACGTGGGATAACCTGAACTCAACTTAAACTACAAAATTATTGGCACTCAGCAATTGAAACAACTTGGCAATGACTAAAACTCATTAACAACTATCAGAATGAGTAGGATAACATGCCAACCCAGGATGCTCCCACATCAAACACCCCAAGTTCAAAAAGATGATCTAGACACTGGAAGAACATCTTCTAGATTCAACAAATAAATCCCAAACTGGCTCTTCACATACATGTCCTCCAAGTCTTCAACTTGCACACTCTTTCCTTTGTTTTTCTTCTTCTTCTTCACATCCACCATAGGTGTTCTATAGGTCTACTTTCCATGCTGATCTCCAACCTTCTCAAAATCTTCCAACTCAACTTGGCTGCCAATACTCAAGTTACTCTTACCAAGCTCTTCATTCTACAAAGGAATCAGGAAAAACTTCATACTACCTTTCTCAACAGTAAACACATTCTTGACATAATCATGCACAACCCTACAATCATACTGCTAAGGTCTACCAATTAACACATGACAACTATTCATATCCACAATATCAAACAACACTTGATCCTTATACTACCCAATCTGGAAATCAACAAGGCATTGCTCCCTCACTTCCAAAGCATGCTCACCTTGCAACCAGCCAATTTGATAAGGATAAGGATGTCTCACTTTCTTCAAACCAAGCTTCTGAAGCATATCTTTAGCAATAAGGTTATCAGTACTACCACCATCTACAATCACCTTGTAGATTTTGCCACTAGACTTACAGTAAGTCTTGAACAAACTAGTCCTCTAACATTAGACCAACCAATACTCGCTGAGCCAACAAACTTTCTCCTTGCTTAGGCTGATTGTCTTGGACATCAACCTCATTAACAATAGTAGCTGTCCTACCACTCAGAAATTCAAAATATCTATGCCCTTCTTTACCACATCTAAAATAATTACCTTTAAACTCACCTCTACCTATCCTTCTTTTCTAACCAATAGGTTCTGGTTCACTTTCAACACTCGGTTTAGCTTGTGCTAAGCTATCTTGTTTCTCCTTTCCTCAAGGATTTCTTTGATGTTTCCTCTTCAACTTCTCTTCTACTCTCAAAGCATACTGATAAGCATCCTCAACCAAAGGAATATTCAACATACCAACCTCATCCTGAATATTGGATCTTAAACCATTGATATACCAAGCTACCTTTTCCTTTGATAATTCTCTGTGTCTAGACCAAATAGTCAACTTGTAGAACTCCTCAGTATAATCATTCATAGACATATCTTTCTATTTCAGATTTTGAAACTTCTTAAACAACTCAAGTTCATAATCAATAGGAATGAACTTAGCCTTCAACTTAGTCACCATCAATATCCATCTAGAGATCTTCATTTCACCTTCCTCCTATCTATCTCTTTGCAATTCCTTCCACCAAAGGGCAGCATGTCCCTTCAACTTAGTTTGTACCAACCTCACTCTGAGTGGATCCTTAATATCCTCAAGCTTAGAGTAGTCTTCTAA
Source organism: Cupressus sempervirens (assembly GCA_028749045.1). Lineage (NCBI taxonomy): Eukaryota > Viridiplantae > Streptophyta > Pinopsida > Cupressales > Cupressaceae > Cupressus > Cupressus sempervirens. The sequence goes on along the minus strand of CM053786.1, from coordinate 128,151,602 downwards.
TTCTCCAATCCAATCAATTAGGTGTTTAGGATTCAAAGCACCTAAAAAATTAAAAACCTCCATCTTATGCTTCAGCTTCAAAAGAGATCCAGGTCAAGCAAATTGATGAGCTCTAATTCCAATGGGTCTCTTCACATGATTAGTTCTATCCTCACCACTTAATCCAACAACTTCAAAAGCTTTGACAACTTCTTCATAACTACCTCCAGTACCCACATGCCTAGGTACACCACCTAAAGCACTCATGATTTCAGCAATCATGTCACTCTTCATTAATGCTATCTATACTAATACATTTGGCATCGATTTTTGACGGCTATGTGTCACAATTATGATAGAAATTTGTCACCATTGTGACAGTAATAAACATCGTTGTTTTTTAGTCACAAATTACAACGTCTATCCTATATCGTCACAATTACGACACCTATCCATTGCTATGCAACCACTTTATTGTGACATCAACCTCATCACAATTCTTGTGGTTGATGTCGCAATTGCGATGGAAACCCCAAAAATTGTGATGACAATTGCCGTCGCAGCTACATCAACCCCATCCCAATTCTTGTGGAGGACATTGTAATTGCGATGGACACCCTAGCAATTGTGATGGTAGATGGCATCGCCGCTACAACAACCATGTTACAATGCTAGTAGTTGATGTCACAATTGCTATGGGTACAAAGTAAAACAAAAACAAAAATTTCCTTAGTTGAATCCTGATTGCAATATCACAAGTATCTAGTACTCCAGGTGTTGCATACCTTTGTTTTTGTATCCATTGTTTTAGAATCTTCACAAACACTTAAAGTTTCAAGAATGATCTAGGTACAACATGGTGAGACATATTTTCATATTATATATATCCTAGATCCACATAACTTCATTCCAATTGCATCATAGCATCACTTTCAGATTGAATAGGAATGCCTTAATAGTAGCTAATACATTTCCATACATATATTATTCCAAAAGTAACCTCAATGATATGTGTAGGACTATACAAGTTCTAATTTTTGAATAATTGTGCACATAGATACACCACAAACATTTATCCTGATATACAAGAGCTATTCAAATCTAAATATAATGTTGACTTCATCAAGAATATGCAACATCATATTTGTGTCATATCAAAATTAAGTCTTTAATAATTAATTGTGAACATGGCACTGAGAAAACATTGGTAACAAAGGTTTCTTCTGATGTGCAGCTATTATCCTGGACTAAAATAGGATTTTCAAATATAGCTGGAGAGATTACTTTGTCAGCAAACCTAATAATTTGGTTGACATTGATAAAACTCAACAGACAACATTTCTTTGAATTCTTCTACTACACTCACCACCTGTATTTGATATTCATCATCTTCTTTGCACTGCACGTTGGAGACATGGCATTCTCTCTTGCACTACCTAGAATTTTCCTTTTTCTTCTTGACCATTATCTCCGGTTTCTCCAGTCACAAAAAACTGTACATGTTATATATGCCAGAAAACTATCTTCAAGCATAGTACAACTGGCTATTGCAAAGCACCCAAGTAAGTATACATGCCTTATTAAACTCAATTTGTTTATGTACAAATAAAAATAGGTGGACTTTGAGTGGAAAAGATACAAATAAAACAATGTTTAGTTTCAATTTATATTTATCTTGCATAAGCACTTTTATTCACGAACCAAATCATTTTAGGGCTCACAGATTGCAAAGTAAGGAATCCATTATTTTGTGTTTCTATGAACTGAGTTATGTGCATTTATATCAGATTCTCATTCACATCGAACTATGTTATTCTAACAAAAATTTTAAGCATATTTGAAGATATTTTATACCCCCTTGAACCTTAGGAGGAGTTTGTTGGTCATTCATTTAACTTATGTTGATTATTTTCACATCATTTGACAAAAGGCTCATTCAAACATTTTAAGATAGTTTTTGAAAAGCTGTCAGAGTATTAGTATGTCTATTTTCAACTTTTGAAGTTTTTAAAGGATTTTGAGATCGTTTCTCGTCTTAATATTTTTGTTCTGTGTTAACTGTCATTACAGGTTTGTCCAATTCTTTAGGGAATAAGGTAGAGTTTCAATCTGATCTTTAATTTTTTTTTGATTATTGGGAGACCAAGGATGGTTAGGAACTTTATGATATTGTTCTATTTGAAGTTTTGATCTGCCAGTAAATGTAATCGCTAACCATAATTTACAATTTCATTTACATACCTAAAACTTATAATTTTGTATACCTTATTTATACAACATTTTATTGTCATATGCATATGAATATGAGAAGATCAACAAGTCTACTATGGAAACACAAGTTAAGTACATACAATGTAAATTAGTCAAGACACTCTTCGACTAAGCAACTTCTATACATGCAAGGCTGGTGTATAACCCTATGAGTGTTATTCTTTTGAACCTTCCTTTTATATCACGTTCAGAATGGCATCCTTTCGACATTGTTTCTACTTCAAGCATTGACTCAGACCAATTCTCTATACTAATCAAGTGCCAATGAGGATGGACCAAAAAGCTTGACAACTTCATGGAATGTATAAACTCTGTGGAGAGACCTTCACATCTTCAAGCAGCTATTGAAGGTCCTTCTGGTCAAGCTTCTAGTGACTTCTTAAGGTATCAAATTATCTGTTCAATTTTATTATTATATGGTAAGATTTTAGATTATCATGGTGAGAAAACATAAGCTAGAACATATATTATATTGTGCATATATTTGGGCATTAGTCGACTTAAATCAAGATACAAGATATGCTTAAAAGGTGCTGATACAGTTAAAAAGCCTTGATAACTCCTACAATTAGTTACTCAAGAGAAAATACTATAACTTGACCAGGGACCATTATAGTTTTTTTCAAAAATGTTGAAAATATGCCTTATTCATCCAACATAAAATGTAAAATATGTAATCTCAATTATGTTCATCTGTGCAGGTATGAAGCATTGGTACTGATCGGTGGAGGGAGTGGAATAGCCCCACTGCTGAGCATTTTATCAGAAACATTGCATTGGCATAACATTAACAATGGAAACCATGTTCCTAGGGAAGTCCTCCTCATATACTTAGTCAAAAAAGTTGAAGATCTGTGTGTCCTAAATCTAATATCTCCCTCAAGTATCTGTCCAAATTATTCTAGGCTGGTGAAAGTAGAGGTGCAAGCATATGTAACTCAGGCAAAAACCCCAGATACTGAAATGGGAAAGCTGGATGTAGAGGGAATACCTTCACCTACTGAAATATTTGTTAACAATGACCACAACAAAGGAGGAAAAATCTTCGAGGTAGATACATGTATGGGTTCTCTAAATTCTATAACAAGCACACACAATACTTTATGGCATGCAACAATAATTGCTTCTGCATTGTTAGGATATATTATATTGAGCATTGTACTAAATCACTTCTATATATACCCATTGGATAACAACACTTACACTTTGTTCCCATGGTGGGCCAGAGGACTTATAACATTTTTGTGCATGAGTTTGGGGATTCTAATCTTTGGAGGCTTAGCTTATATGGTTTGGAAAAGAGTTCAAACCAAGAAAGTCCACAAGTCAACACAAGAGATGTATGAGATGCAATCGAGAGGCAATATAGGGGAGCAACAAAGCGACACCATTTTAAGTGGATGCAATATACATTATCATCAATGACCTAATCTTCAAGGTAACTTCATTTCTTGTGTAATAAAAAAAGATTTCACCCCTTATGGATCTGCTATGGAAATCATGGAAGGATGCCACCCGATTGTTTGTTCACCATCTATAACTAAGAAAAGCAACTGGCTATGCTGAAACTTGGACTAGGGGAAATTCAAAATTTTTATACTGGGCTTACATGGGTCTAGCACTAAGCTATAAAGAATTCATGAAACACACAATATATTTTATATTTTATATTTTTTAATTTTATCTATCTAAAAATGTCAGAAAAGTGCAAAACCATACATGCTTTCTAATTTCTAGTAGAAAAGTAGGAGTTTCCATTGCAAGTCAAATTATGATATTGCTATTAGGATTCAACCATGTAGTTTTTGGGTCAAATTCAATGATCCATGTTTCATGAGTAATGGTTCACAAGAGCCCATCTCTCATGAGAATGAATGGAACACTCAACATTCATTGCACTCACTGACCCATGAATGGAACACCTAGATGCAATGAGTGTGAAGTGTTCCATTCACTCTCATGAGAGATGGGCTCTTCTAAACCACTATTCATCAAACATGGGCTAATGTGTTTGACCCAATAACTACACAATTGAATCTTGATAGCAATATCACAAGTATCTAGTACTCCAAGTGTTGCATACCTTTGTTTTTGTATCCACTATTTTATATGGCTCTATTATGAACTAAAACATTCTTGTAGTTTTCTTGACCCAAATACTTATAATTATTCTTTGTGATTGGCATGTCAAATTGGAAGACATCATTGGAAAATTTGGTTTGGAAATGGATGGAAAAACTGTGGGTGTTATAGTTTGTGGACCAGAAAGTATGCAGGAAAGTGTAGCATCAGCCTGCAGGAGTCACACTTCCTTATTGAGTTTCAAATCCTCTGTTGCACTGGATTTTCACTCTATTAGTTACACTCTCTAGTCAAGTCTTCTCACAAGATTTGAAGTCCTACCTGCTTTTCTTTCTCAAATGCACTTGTGTATGCAAAAAAAAAATTATACTTTGAACATTCACCATACTTCATAAATTTACCTATATCATGTCCAATAATTCATAGACCCCACATAGTATTTTCCTCTTTACCAAACTCTATAGTTTTCCTGAGTACTATGTAACTTTTATGTAATGAATTTAATAAGAATGATATACTTTGAGCCATTTTGGAGGTTTTCACTTTTTTCTTTGTCTAACTTTTCCTTATGGTATCAGCTGAGCATTCTCACAAATGCATCAAGAATTAAAAATAAAAAGAAATTTCAAGATTATGGAAGATTTTGGATGATGTCAAAATACTAAGAATAGGTGCCAATTATTTGGATAAATATGTAATAAATTTTTATGTACACAACATTAGAAAAAAATTAAACACATAAACGAGGGACACTGATCTCCTTTCCCTCTATACAAACATTTGATAATAACAATAATGTGTATTCCATATCTATTTTTAATTGGATTAAGAAGAAAAGTTAACAACATTGTTCCAGCAGAATCACAGTAGCTTCATGAACAAAATAACTATAGCAACAACATTACAACAGGAGGAGAAAAGCCCAAAGGAAACTAAGATCCAAGGTAAAAAGGATAAGCCTCGAATTGAAAGTACCAATAAAGGCGAGGAAGGAAGGACTACAAGTAACAAATAGGATCCTTTGAAGGATAATTTCATAGAGAGGGAATTAAGGAAGGATGGGGATCTTCTTGATAAAAAAGAAGGAAGAATTGTAGGATGCCCAAGATTGTGAATTGGATAAACATATGGTGAATTTGCCTAATGTGGACCAGAATGTTGGTGAGTTGGAAGGAAGGCTTTGATGCTATGGGGGAAAATGATTTAGTTGGGGGTCCAAAAGACACTAGGATTGGAGAAATTAATACTGAGCAGGCTAACTATGTCATTGATGTTCCTAATGATATGGGTAGGGAGGTATGAGAGAGAAATTTTGAATTTCTTCACAAAGCTAAATTGCGAGCTGATATTTCCCTAATGGTTGACAGTTGGATTTATAATGAGGTAATTTTTTTGAAAAGGATGGCTAGGAATTTGTAGGCTAGCCTAGAGAAAGAGAAAAATAAAAGGATGGAACTGGAAGCCAAGGTTGGTGACATTCTAGGTAAACTTTTGGATTATGAGACCAAACTTTGCTAGCTTATCAAAAATAGTGAGTAGAATATGAATATGGTGACTTCTATTCTCTATGCTACTACTACTAGTCTAGGTAAGAGAAGTGCAAAAGAAATTATGTCTCCTTCTAGTATCTCTTTTAGTGGTGGTCCTAGTAAGCATACTAGGTTGAGCACAAAGAAGGCAATTGAGGCAGCTCCTAGTTCAATTGTGAAGGACTCTATTGAAGAAGTGGCTAGCCTTGGGAGGAACTTGGCTAAGGCTATGAAAGAGCTAGCCTAGTGTTGTGTTGCTTCTTTTTGTCTTTTTGATCGAGGAATAGTGGATTTCTATGACCATGTGAAATGGAAGAGAGCTGGAATGGGAGTTTTAGCAATCTCACACAAGAACAAAGTCAAAAACAATTTGTTAAATATTCTTCTTCCCCCCAAAAGGGGCAACATGGGGTTGGAATGAGGAAATTCAAATAGTTCACTTGCTACCAGTCTATAGTTAAGAAGTTCCTACCTCGTCTATAGTGGCAGTAAGCATTCGCCCATACTTACCCTTACTGCCACTATAGAAATTTTAAAAAACAATATACTTTTCTACTTGGATAAGGAAAATTGAGCATGAAGATAATACTTACCTTACCCATAATATTGCATTGTCGACTTATTACCACCCATTCATAAGTTTTCCCATCAAAATAGCACACAATTTTCATACCTGCCCATATACCTTCACAAGAAAAAAAAAAAAAATGGCATTAGGACTAGATTTGTATACTGCTTAAACAATCCATGATACAAAAAAGTGGAAATCAAAGTAAGGTTTGCGATTTTTTATGAAGATTGAACTCTCCAATTTAGGCTCAGTTACAATGAGGTGAGACGCTGAGTATGATATTTTTGACCCTGATTATATTATTCATAAGCTTTCTTGTCTTTTCCACATTCCATGAGCATTCTATATTATTTGTCACAACAAATTTTATTAACTCATTATGTGAATAAAAAAATGATTATTAACTAACTATTTATCTATGTGCATTTGATGTTTTGATACAATGAACTAAATTTGATGACACTAAATACAAATTTATGTCAATTAGTATTTTATTATTTTACGAATATCCATGACTTGATATCTTGTTAGTCTAAATCTTTTCCATAGGTCCTCCTATTCGAATAATTTATAAATAAGATTGGTAAAATTGATTGTGTTTTGCAAATCATATACATGCAATATTTTAATTATTTCTATTGACTTGAATTATGATCTTTTGATTTTGACATTGTCTAACTACAATCTATTGGCATGAGGTGGATGCTAGTTAGTCTTTTTCCCCTCTCGCTTGTTGAGTTAGGCATCATTTGGAAAAGGGAGGCTGATCATGATAGTGAGGAAATTGTACTATAAATTTTAAGAACTTGTACACATGCATCAATCGTAAGTTGATTGTATGATAATGTAGGGTAGAAACACAAAGGTTTTCTCAAGTGTCATCACAAGTATCTGTACTCTCATTGCCTTTCTATCATTGCATGAGATCCAATGAAACATAGGGACTCATTGTTTCCCTAGTTAATTATGATAATCATATCATTGGTGATAACACAGTCCCAAGACAGTGTTGAGATCCAAGGATGCAATAAAAAATCTACAAGTTTAGAACTTCATGACAGTTCAAAGCATGAAGCCTTAAATGCATAGGACAACAGTCTAAACATAGGACAAAATAGAGAAAAAATTAGTATCTTATTGAGCTTCACTTTGTTTCGAGAATAGTTTAATATTCTCTACTAAACAGGGCCAACCATGTGAAGGTGGAAGCCCATTTGGCCCCACCCCCCTCCCCCTAACATCACTCTACATTCCCCGTTAACATCTAACATTCATTCATTCTTTCAACCATTAATAAAATGTAACATTCAATCAATATCACATGATAACATTCATTAACACATTAGATTCATTAACATGCAACATTCATCAATATTCTACATTAACACATAATTCATGAACATTCATTAGCACATAATTAAATTCATTGAGACATAAAATTCAGTCATTATCAATTAAGGTATGTATATGACAATCATTTCTTTTTTTTCTTTCTATTTCTTTTTTCTATGTAAGCTCTAAAAGGAGTATCAGTGTCATCATCAATTCCCACCTCATCAGTTGTTTTGTTCTCTGTTCTTGATGATCTCACATTCCTATGCTGTTGCAAAGGGGGGTCCTCTGCAATAACAAATAAAAGAGTTAAATTAAAAATAATTTATTATAATTGTTACAAGTATTTAATTATTTTAAATAACATAACTGTGGCACTCTTTACCTAATCTGACCACATCATTTTGTCTGGACTCAACATCAACACACTCATGAACATCGACCCTTTGATCCTCTACAACTACTATACAAAATGTTACGTTAATCCAAACACCAATTGCAATTATATATAAAAAATTTAATAGCAAATGTATACCTCCACCACTAGGATGCACGTCATGCGAACCTTCAGCATCCACAGATTGTGTAGAAGGATTGTCAGGCTGCATTCCAACATCCTACGCATTGTTATCATTTCTTTCTTAAAACAGATGTACTCACTTTATATTGGAACTTAACATCAAATAGACTAATTGGTAAAGTATTCAATTTGAAATAAATTTCATTTAGGTTATTTACCTGTGGCTCAGATGCATCATTATTAGAACCTTCCACATTGATTTCAACTCGTAGCCATTCAGCCATGGCTCTACAACCTTGTTGGAAGCCAATTCTCTTATCCTCTTCTGTGAGGCATCTCTTGAACTCTGAGCCCTACATTTTTACATGGTATGGTGAATTTTACTTGCATTGTTTCATCAACCAATGGAGGGTAGTTAAAATATCAAAAGGAAATGGTAAATAGTTAGCAGGGTTTCCAACCATTGTTACACCTTATTTTGGTCATGTTGGAGTTGTTCTAAACTGTCTTTGGTGTTTGGGAGTCCTAGAGGATCCAATTGCACTCTTGGTTGGGTGTGTAGAATAAAGGTCAAGTGCTGCAATCTGCCCTGTGACTGGTAACAAAAAGTTTGCCTTAGACCTGATTTGTTTTGGGTTGTGTTGATGTTTTTTTTGGTTTCCATTTATATTAGAGGGTTGGAGTTGTCCAAAACACTTGGTGTCAAGGTTGGGTGTATGAGACCTTAAATGGTACAAGGGAGAAGTAGCTAGTATGCAGCCTTATGTGATGAGTTGGGTCCATGAATTAAAGGAGCAATTGTAATAGTAGATTAGTTCCTTGTTTGAACGTGAATCAAGCCTTGAATGTTCTTGTGGAGAACAGAGGATTGGGGTGATAAGTTGAATTGCTTAGTTGTTCCAAGGTGCTAGGAGTTTGTTGGTGCTTCCAAAGCGTGTTACTCTGCATCATATATAGGTGTGGAGGAACACTAAGATCCAAGTTGAGGATCAAGAGCATAGATAAGCTAGTATATCCTAGCATTTCCCATCACATTATATAAAAATTTTGATACAATTTTTCATTTACTAATACTTACAACTCGTGCTTGAAGTTTCAAAAAACCACCAGAGCTGAGCTTGTGTGTCCCGTGCTTTTCTAGTCTTGCCTTTGTTGCCTTTGATGTGTCAGGCAATCTATGCAAAGTTTGAAATATGTTAGATAGTATAAATATAGAGGTTAATTAGTACATAATTACATTCTCAACAGTATCACATACCTTGCTGTACTCTCTACTGGTGTAATATTATTTTTCTTGTCAACTTTATACTTTCCATCCAAAATCAGAGCCTGCCACTCAGCCTCAGGAACATAAGGCAGATGCTCATACCTGGGGTTATCTCGTAAATTTTTTTTGTACTGGTCCCTAATATACTTCAAACATAAACTAGCTTTTTCAAGGATCTTGTTTCTCTCGAATGCACGAGGTCCAAAGAGTTGGGTCATGCTCTCTATAAGATCATCCTTCAATGATTTGTCTTGGTTATTCCACCTTTTAACTAAAAAAAACCATGTTAGACTCATAAATGAAGTGAAGCTACCTTTAATATAGTTCAAGAAATGGATGAAAAGGAAAACTATTCTAGCAATTATATGAAATCAAAATAGTGGTTTGGGATTTTAGTTAGGATATGATGTTCCACCAAGTATGTAGGGTGGGCCCGAATATTCGTAAACACTCATCACCAATTTTTCTCCAAAAAACATCATTCCCTACAAAACAATCATGGGATCATTAGTCGATGAAGAGTGATCAAAAACTAAATTACTATTATATCACTATAAAATAATAATAACTTTAAAGTACCTGGAACTTTGGCTAATTTTAATAAAATGCCTTCATCGTCGTTGACGATTCATATGACATCCTTCACCATTCCCGTACTAGAAACATAGGAACATCTAGGAAATGATGCTGCAATTCCTATTGTAAAAAGTTTCATAAGTCTTTGTCACAAAGTATAAAAGAACAAATGATAATTGATGTTAAAAAGTTGTAATTTTTTTTTTTTTTTGTTGCTTTCATAAGAGAGAAAAAGAGGGATTTGTGTACCAGTAGATGGTGCAACAGTCGATGCCTGTAAGCTGCGTGTTGTCGACTTAGCAGTCGAAAAGAGATTTGTGGTTGTCCTAGATGGAGGCAGCGTTGTCATAGGATACAATTGATTTGAAGCTAAAGAATAAAATTGTTAGAGCATGCATAAATATAGAATGCGTGGACTAGCATGGACAAGATTGTTAGAGCATTAAAAAAAAGGATTGTTTGAGCATGTATTGTCAATGATTATGATCATTCATATATATATTAAGTGGAAAACACAAGTGGGGAACGGAACATGCGATCTACCTGAACCACCTGCAGCACCCTCATCATGGGAACAGGGCTCGAAATCATGCAAAAAACTCTGTAAAGACAATGCATCCATATTTTAATTAATGCCATAAAAGAGCATAACATAAAAAACATTATTGAACTCTTGTTATAATTAAAAATTTCATTAATACTTACTTTTAAGGTTTCAGAGGTGTGCAACAATTCAGATCCCCTATCTTTTATTTCCTGAGTAGTAGGCTTTATGGTTTCCAAACGTATAATTTCTCTGCCAATTTTCTTTAGCACTTTTTTTATCAAACCGATCGGGTCATCGGTCTCTGCTAAATCAATATAGAAAGGGTCCTCCTCAAGGGGGGGCTACTGATTAGGGACTGCAAGTTCCTTTCCCTCCCTCCGACCACTGACCCTCTGTGACAACAATAGTATTAGTATTATCAAAATTACTCCAAAAAAATGAAGAAAAAAACATTAAAAAAATAACATTTTGCTTCTATCTAGTTTGCACAATTACAATGAGTTTTACCTGCTCATGTGTAGATAAGCTAGGAACATGGCCAGCATCCCCTCCGGGCGGTTGCTCCATATTGTGCCCCTGTGTCAAAGATCAAGTATAAAAATGTTAGCCAAAAATTTATTGACTAAATGTTATGTTGGATTCATTGATTAGGAGTTGGTTTAATAGTATGTACTACCCCCATGATAATAGCCTCATTTGTATCTATGTGGTTCAAATTGTAATCAATAAGAAGCTCTTCCCTTGCACGTATTGATTTTATCACATAGATGAATACACGATTTCCCTTGTGGGCCTCAAATATGCAATTGGGTTGCTTTATAGTTGACCCAAGTCATGTACTATTTATAAAATCCACAATATTCCCTGTTGCTTTTGGCTTTCCATCAATGTATATAGCCACACTTTTACTTTGATTATTGTCTTGCTGTTGTATATAATTTTTCGAGAGGGCATAGCTATGCATACTTTTTTTATATTGAACAATATGCATCCAAATTTTGTAATTGTAACATGGTCCAACATACTCCATCAATTCAGAAACTTTTTTGTAAGACACCTTTATGCTGTCCATAGAAAATAGGCCCAAACCATGTAATGATGATGGTGCTATGTGATATATCCTCTTGTTAACACAAAAATTAGTGTTTATTGGAGGAAGTTCCTTGGGTACCCAATGTTTTTGTAGATGTTGGTACCTCAAGGGCACCTCGATGTCGCCTTCCATCTCATCATCATAAGAACATGACCGCCCTTGAGCAAGGAAAAATTTCATGCATTTATTGAATTTCCTTCTAGCCCTTTGACCTCTAGTTAATCTCCCTATTTTAGATAATCTACATGTCTCACTTTCCTCTTCTATTCCTATATTTCCCTCACTCGAGGAAGACACTTCTGAAAAATACCTATTCGCTGGTACTTGCAAATGGGAGAGATATTAGAAGACATCAATCTTACTTTTGATAAGTGTATTAAATAGACTCTTTATAAGGATTATTGACTTATACCTGTCGATCCATGAGATTGTGCAGGATGCTCTTGAAAGGGGTTCAATTTGCTGCAAATGTAATTCAATTATCGTGAGCATAATCACATCATAATCATAATCAAATCCATCATAAGCATCAAATAAAAATTAAAAACATTAAAAGGTACATAATATAACACTTAAATCAGGCTCACATTATAAGCCTACTAGGGAAGTAGGCCTAGTGAAGGGCTAAAACTGGGTTTTTGTATCAGCTGATGAGTTGAGGGCTTAGTCACCTTGGGGACATGCTATTTGAAGTTTTTTTATGTGTGTGGAGGTGGAGGAAACACCTAGTTAAGGTGAAGTCAAGTTTGGCGCCTATTGAGGCATTGTGAGCATTTGATAGTTTGTTGATTAGATTGCTTGGATGAATCCATTGGATGGATTGAGGGACATTCATGGGATTATTCCAAAGATGTAGAACCTAAGGTGGCATAAGGATTTGGTGTGCACTCTGATAGGTTATGGAGTTTGTTTGGATCAAGGAGAGGGATCTTATGAAGATGCTTGGTTGGTGTTGTGAGAACACTATGGAAGTCACTCTTGTTATGAATGATTGCAAGTCCACCTAGGGTCTCTACATCACCTATAGAGGTAGAATTATTAACCAAAAAATTGGCTAAGCACTTATATTATGTTTTCCCTATGAATTTTATTGTAGGTACAACTCCCTTTTATAGATATTTAATGAATTCCCTTTTCTAAACTAAACACTTACAAATGCTTTTGAACTGAAAGAAAATACGGCTCAATACATTCACACATCAATATGTGTTTTAAATAGTTTTATTTAATTAATTTAGATTAATAGTTAATTTAGATTAGTAGTATTCTATTTTTAGTTGAAACTTGTAGCTTTTAAATAGATAATGGATAAACTATGTAACCATAAAAGACAAATATATTTCTATCAAGAAATGAATATTAAATAGATTAAGGATTGATGGCATACCTCTAAATTTCATCATCATCATCCTCGTCGTTGTCATCATCATCATCCTCATCATCATCATCATCATTATCATCATCCTCTCCATCATCGTTGTCATCGTCATTATCATCGTCGTCATCATCATCAACAACATCATCATCAACATCAACATCATCCTCATCATCATCATCAGTAGCAACATCATTTTCATCATCATCTTCTTCTTCTTCATGAAAATTTGTGTTAGGAACATCATCCAATAACTGTCGATCATGATCACCATCTACATCATCTTCTACTTCTTTGATATCTTCTTCTTCCATCGCATTATACTTTATTGGCCTTCCTCTTGGTTCATGTCTAACAATAAATGACCAACCCAATTTATGTGGAACCTCTGAGTAAAATACTTGCTCACATTAGCTTGGAAGAACATAGGGCTTATCCCCAACTAGCTCAAATGACCTTGTATTAATCATTGTAAATACATTATCATGTTCAATAAAAGTTCTATCAGGATAATTTGGATTAAGTGGTAGCCTGTACCATTTGACAACGAAGAGTACTAATTTGAAGGAGCTAAAGTCACACTCAAGTATATCATCCAAAATGCCATAGTATCAATTTTTAGACTCTCGAGGATGTAAGTCATTTCTAGATGAAATATTAGTCACTTGAAAGATTGCAGTTATTCCTGAATCACAAGTTTTCTTCGTGTCATCCAACACTTTGACGTGAAATTTTTGACCATTATAGAACATAGCCTTGTGGTGTTTAACCTGCTATAATTTGTGAAACATGTCAAAATTATTATATCGTGAGTTGATAAACATACATGTGATTAATAAATTTGTACATACCTAGAAATCTCTTGAACCATGTGCTAAATCTATTTCCCTTTGCGTAACATTGGAATCTCCATTACGATGAGCTTCTTTAACCAATGAAGATACACCTTCCCATGTTAATGTAAGACCAAAATGTTGACATCGTTCAATTCATACCATCATCCAATCAAGATTGTTTGCAATATACAAATGTAGTGCATCCTACTCTCGAGCACTTGTACAAAAAAAAATAGACAACTTACAACCAATTTATTTTGAAGATTAAGAAATAATTTATTACAATAACATCTTATAATTTATTACATCTCACTTTCCTCAATGTACCTTTCCCCATCAAGTACTCCCCTTCTAATTTTTTAAAAGGCTCGAGATCTCAAATGTGATCTACATGGATATTTGATGCAAACTTAGGAAGATATTCAGTAATGTACACCATAGTCTGGTATACCATATATCCCTCTACCATAGAACCCTTAGGATGTTCTCTTTGTCAAACCAAAGCCTTCAAAGATTTCAAGTGCCTCTCAACCATCCACATTGACCTACTGTGTACAGGTCCACACAATTCAATCTCCTCAACTAGGTGTATGAGGTAGTGTTGTTGTGCATTGAAAAAAGTTGGAGGTAGACACTTTTGCATTTCACACAGTAAATGAGGAATTCTTCTCTTCCAATAGTTTATATCTTCTTTATTGATTTCTTTAGATTACAACCACCTACATTAAAAGATTCAAGTCACAAAAAATATATAGATACGAGACTTTACAAACTAATATACAATAGATTATATAGCAAGAAAAACAAATCATGAATATAATAAATATATACAACAAATTGAACAGATATTACTGCTTACCTCATGTATTTTCCAAGATCATATATCACTTGTTTGATGTTATTATTGAAGTGCTCTGGGAGAGATAGAAGAATCATGTACTGCAGTAATTATAAACCAATCATTTCATTGTTTTCTAACATAACATAATGAGCAGTACACGTAGTTTATGAATATATTGTAAATATAGAAGAACATAATTTACCTTGATGAAAGTATGCCAATCATGCATTTTGAGCCTTGGCCCGAGTTCACCTTTTTTTGATATGAGATTGTTTATGTTCGCAGCAAATCCTGTGGGAAATCAAATTTTTTGTATGACTTCTTTTATGGCATCACTTTGTTGCTCCATTAATAACCAAGGAAGGGCACTTATGTTAATATGATCTTTGTTGCTATTTGAGTGAATGAAATTCTTCAATGCATGATTGGATTCATGAATGTCATTACAAATTTTGATAATTTTTTCTTTGTCACGCCTTCCATCGAATATTTTCCACAATGTCTCTGTTATATTCTTTCCAATATGCATAGTATCAAACAAATGCACAATTTGTAACTGCTTGTAGTAGGGCAACCTACTAAATTGTCTGGAATAGCTTTTTAGTCCCTTTGGAAGGTTCTCAATACTGCCTTGACGACCTTCATGATCATCAATTACACAATTAGTAAAAAAACATCACAATAGAAATATATAAATTACAAACATAAACCATTAGGTGGAACGACATTACCTCGACGATTAATTCTATTATATTTCAACTTCCATAGGGGAGGTGTCATTCTTCGTGGCTTTGATGTAGTCTCTTCTTTCCCATTGAAAAGATGTTTTTCCGTACTATGATACTTATGATTCCTATGGAGGAAGTGTCTACACTCATCAAACACCTGCTTTCCTAAACTTTTTGAATGACGAGATTTCATCTTTGGACCACAAATTGGACATGCAAATTTTCCCTTTGTTTGAAGACCTACAAGATAATGATATAATTGGATTATTAAATATGTTGATTTTTATAATTAGAATTATCATGCACAACTTGAATTCACTATAACATACCACAAAAATGTTTTAGCCCTGGGGCATCATGTATTGTCCATGCAAGTATTGCATGGAATTGAAATTGTCTTTGTCCTATTGGTCTAGACACATCATAAATAGTGACACCATTCCATAACTCCACCAACTCATCAATAAGAGGTTCAATATATACATTCATATCTTTTACTTGATATTTACCTACTTGAATGAACAGTAACGTTATATAATTATTGTGACCGTTTTACTGCAAGATTTGTAAGTACATGTAAATTAATAACTATCAAATGATAAGATACCTAGAACAATCATTTCCAACATAATGTGCTCCCTCTTTATTGACATCCATAGAGGAATGTTATTGTTGATAACAAAAACAAGCCACACCGAGTAAACAGATCTCATCTCTCCAAATGGATTGACACCGTCCGCTGCCAATGAAAGCCTGAGATTACAAGGTTCTTCTTTGAAGTGTTGCCACTTTTCCTCTATGTGCATAAATGTCAAACCATCCATAGGGATTCGAATAATGTCATCTTGACTTCTATTGCGTGCATGATAATCCATAAATTGAGCCAAGCTACTACACCTGAATAATTGTCGCATCTGTGGAATAACAGGGATGTAACGAAGAACTTTTTGAGGCACCTTTTTTGTTAGTTGATCTGTTCGATATCTACTCGTATGAAATACATGGCATTGTGTTGCAAATTCATGTTCTTTATAATATATACTATGATCATTGGGACAAGCATGTATTGCTTCATACCCCATTCCAATATCTTTCATAATAGTAGATAATTCTCGATATGAACGAGGTAGAATATTTGATGGTGGTAACAGAAACTCGCCTATCAATCTACAACAAAAAATATAATTTGTTAATATAAATAATATTAGTGGTACATTATTCACCTTTTGTTAACTATAAAGACATATGTGACATACCTTAACATACATGACATTGTAATTTTGGATAAACCATTCATAACCTTCAAGTTCAACAACAATATAGCAGAGAGAAGAGTTTTTTGGGAGTCTTTGTATAGGGGCTCATATGCCTTCTCAAGTAGAGGTACATCAAGGCTATCATCATCATCACGATCAGATACACTTGGACTAAATGTGTCATGGATCAATGTATTTATACCATCATCTTCAATTGTGTTTTCTGGCACATGATCGTCATCTTCCATGGGATCATTATCTTCACCTTGGATATTCGCACCTCCATGTTCCTCCACTTCAAAAACCATATTCTTTAGATTGTTGCGGTTCATATCATGTACTTCCCTGGGGAGATCAACCTATATAAAATTGATTAACATAAATAAACCATGATAATCAACTCATCATCAAGTGATTTCATATGTATATAAATTTTTAAAATGATATAATGAATAACTTACCAGTGGATGATAGTCATGCCCCCCTTAAATGTGACCATTCTCCCTACAATGTCTCTTAACTATTTTGATTAGCAGTCTTCTATAGTTTAAGCCCTTACAAATTTTGCAAGGACAATAACATTTTCCATCACCTTTTCTTTTGAAGTTAGACCACAATCTAGCGATTGTCTCCCTATTTTTTTCTTCACTTATATTATTTGACATGATTGTTCTTCGCAGG
This sequence comes from Cupressus sempervirens, assembly GCA_028749045.1. Classification (NCBI taxonomy): domain Eukaryota; kingdom Viridiplantae; phylum Streptophyta; class Pinopsida; order Cupressales; family Cupressaceae; genus Cupressus; species Cupressus sempervirens. The sequence continues at coordinate 128,134,118 of CM053786.1, read as the reverse complement.
AAGCAAAAATTAGGGTATGAAAACTTCGGTCTACAACTTTCACAAACTAAGAAAACTGTCAAAAGTACACAAATCTTCTTAGACCTAGCTAAATACTTTAATATTTTAAAAATACTTTCTTTGACTTTATTCCTAAGAAATTTAACCCAATCACCTTTTATAAAATTCAGTCAATTGCTTTAGGAAAATTTGTGGATAAGATTATTTGTAAAACTTTGACCAACTGCCTGAAGGTCTTATTTCAAGAGGCCTTACAACATTAAGCCACTAAAATTTCAAAACATATAAGCTAAAAGTCTAGTTAAAATATATAGTAGATTAAAAATATACAAATTTCATACCCGAGCGCATGGCTATAACTCGTGCAACAATCTTCTTGCTTAGCTGTAGAAGCTCTCCAACAATAAAATTATACAAGCTACAAGGCCTAACAACAATCTCAAAACATATAAGCGACAAGGAAAGACATATTACATGACATGGAAAAAGGAACAAAATTTACAAGCCTTAGCAAGACATATTAAATGACATCATAGTGCTAGAGAGATCACAGTTATATGAGTCAAACATAGTCATGCAAAATCACATAAATTAGTTATTATATGCAATTAAAAGATATATAGTTAGATAGGGACATCCATAGGGTATATTGAAAATGGAGCAATGAGATCTGGTGGGGGTGAAATAGGTGGCCAAACACAAAGGAACAACACAACAGTGACAGATGCAGATGGAGATGCAGACGAGATGGATCGATAGTGGGCAGTCTCAGTAGGGTTGTGTTTTGGAGTTGGATTTGCCAACATGATTGCAATGTTGTGCTTTCACCTAAATCCAAGGTACAAGTGTTTTAGTTTGATGGATAGTTTTATCCAATATCTTTTTGAATGCTGAATTCATGAAGGTTTTATGTTGGTCCTGATGTATTTGAATTTTTATATTTAACTTCTTACATACAGTTAGAAGTCCCACGAAGTAGTTGTTATATGGGTTGAACTGATTCTTCCTCTCCTTTATTTTATTGACCAAATTTCTCAAAATTAACTATTCACACATTGCATTTGATTCTAGTTTTCCCTAAATGCTTGCAATTGAATATTAAAGATATAACATTTTGTTAACAATCAAGATAATTTTGTGCAATTAGATTTTATTCAAGAAGTAACTTCTTATCACTTTGAAAGGTGACCAATATTTGGTGGATCTACACAATAAAATATATAATTCTTGCATAATTTTGATAATGAGTAGAATGTATGTGAGAATTTCAAAATACATTTCAATTGCCCCAGATACATATTCTTGATAGAATCTTCTTAATAGTTTAGTTATTTGGACATCTTGCAACAAAAAAAAAGTTTAGTTTACATAAGATGACTTTTGTTCAATGGATTGATATGCATTTAGATTATTGGTATATGATTTATTTGCTAAGGAGAGATCAAGGGTTTTTCTATTCATCATTTTATGGCAATCCTAAATAAGGATAACTATGACCCTTGACAAAACAGTTGTTGACACATCTTAAGTTTCTTTATCTTGTGTATTATCTTTATAGACTTATACCAGAACCAACTATACCTAGGACACAATTAACATGGTTAACTAATATCAACCATTTTTTAAGACTAATTAATTCCAATGTTGATTCAGATATTGTGTGCTATATTAGACCTTCATTACCCATTCATGCTTGGACCATAAATCTCTCCATTCCCAAATAATCTTGTTACAAATTGCCTCAATCCCCTTGATTGTTAATGTTTTGCCTAGAAGTAAGGATAAACAACAACAAAGAACACAAAAAAGGTACAAAAGACACAAGACATTTATTTTGGGAGAACACTTTGGCTTGAAGGGAAAGACCCAATCACACTAGGAAAATATATCTTTCATTGATATAAAAATGTTCAAGTACAATGCTTTCAACTTGATACGTTATCTCAACACACAAAGCAATCACATATATATAATTGAGAGACTCTTCATATCACAACCAATGTTCTCTTCAATTTCAAATACAAGTCTTTTCATATTTCCAAATGCATAAACATGCCACTTCATATAATATTATCTCAAATATCCAACTATAAACAGAATCCATAGGTATTATCTCAATTTCAATACATAGAGAAAAATTAGAGATAAATATTTCTATCATAGCTAAAATCTTTAACATTGCTAATTCAAGAGTTCATTACAAGAAAAAACAAGTGTGTGATACAATGTTTTTAAGGTCAGGTGCATTAATAAGTACAAAAAATTACAATAAAAAAGCCAAGAGATTGCAATAAATTGGGAGGAAGAAGAAACTAATGAATGTGTACAACTTTATTTGTGAGAATTTACAATAGGTTGCTAGGAGTAACTTAAACCTCACCATTCGTCTCTATTGGGATTATGCAAATGCCTATTAATTTCAACAACACCTCTTAATCTCTACCTGCAATAATATTCTTCCTTATGGAGAAACTTGGTTTCTTGTAAATCAATGTGGTATTTTGTATTGAAACAATGCTTAAAAGTGCATATTAGTTTATGTATTCATGTGTAATGTCAGCATTATGTTCTTTATTCCTAAGAGCAATAAAGTGGATAGTTTCTCCAATATTAAGGGAACCATATGAACAATCAATTCTATAGACAATTAAATTGAAAATTCACAAGTGGTTCTCTCTAGACTCTAATCTTGCATAGAAAATATCACATTCCTAATCATCTAGTGAATTAGGCATTATATTGATGTTTTTTCTTAGTCCAATTCTCTAAACCCTACATTGTGACTGTCAGGGATATGTTATTGTTATTATATAATCTTGTGATGGTGTCTGTTAAATCACAGGAAAAATCAAAAGACTTATACTACATTGACTAGTGCTATTGTATTTGTAGGAATCTAATTCTCCTTTGCAATCAGAGATTACCTCTAATGGGGCAAACAATCAAGGTTTTAAAATGATGGCTCACCTTCCCGATCAAACACAACTTGCTATTGTACCTCCATTTTTTATTCCTGTGTGACCATCTTGTACAAATACTCCAATCAAACATTTTCAAGAATATTCCCATGGGATTCCAATAGTTAAATAGTTTGTACCTCAAACCATTAATAGTATAGAATCTAATATTCAAGGTTCTCCAATTCGAGAAGAAGGCGAAGTTCCTAAATCAGAATTGGATCCTGATACAAGAAGGTGACTTTTGATACTGCAACATGGCCAAGATACTAGGAAACATAATTTAGCTGATCCTCCTATACCTATTAGACCATTGCAAATTTTAGTACCTCCAAATTAAGTGCTTGGTGGATGGCTTGGATCAGAAGAAGAGACGAGTCCCAAGCAACTTACAAGGCCAACTCAAGGACTAATTGTTCAGTCCGATTCTCTTTAGAAAAACAAATTCAACAGCCTTCTTTCAATCATGGTGTGGAGAATTCTCTTGCAATTGATAGGTGTCTAGGCGAGGCTAAAAGATGACTTTTTGAGGAGGTGGGCATTTTAATTGTTGCTACATTCATGTATTGACTAGTATGAATTTTCAATTTATCTAAAAGTGAATTTTTATGTAAGGGACTTGCTTATTAAAATTTCCTTTCCAGTAGGGAATTTTTGGAGATGCTAGAGTAAAAAGTAATCATATGGTTCCAAATTCATTTTCCCATTCAGGTATTTATTTGTTAGGAAAGATTTTAATATTTGCCCAAATATAGAAAAATTCTTCTTCTAATAACTATCATTTTGATTGCTATGATTTAGTAACTTTATTCTTTACATTTATATTTTTATTCCCATGTATCCATGCATGTATATTGGATGTGAAGCATGTGGCTAATTTTGACATCCTCTAATAACTTGGCTCAACCTTTAAATTAATATTTTTGAGAGCTTGGTAACATAATTACTCTTAAGAAGAAAAATATCTATGTTGATCAAGCAGTGCAAGAATATGCACACCCTCTTTACTAGAGATCTTTGGTTTGAGTCTAGATTGGGTTAAGGTTGTACAACATGGTGAACAATAGATAAATGAAATATCCCCTTGTGGACTCCTGCAGAGGGGGTCTCTCCCCCAAATTGGTGTTTCACGATGCAATGACCATAAAATGCTACACAAAATCAATTGGTACCAAGCTTGACATAAATTAGGTGTCAGAAATAGAAAAAATGTCAGATGAAATGTGAAGCAAAAATTCAGTGGAATTGCAATTTTTGTAAAATTTATCTGTTATTTTCAGAGAGAGATTTGACAAGCTTAAGTTAATGTATATGCAATTATAATGCAAATTCTAGTTCTGACTTGTATATGGAAATGCTGGTGGATTTTTTAAACTAAAGGTCTTATTTTGATTGAGCTAATAAGAAGATGAAGAATCTTCCATGAACAAAGTGCCAACTAATAGCAATCCAGGAGGAGGTAACATACTCAATGCTTCAAATGCTATGGGAGTTTTACAAGAAATTGCAATGAAATGTGGAACAAAGGTATTCAGCTGGGATTTGTCACACTATCATTTTCTTTGTATCATGATTGTCTTTGTATCTTGTTAGCTACTAGATTATTGATTAGCTATTTCTCAGGTGGAATGTAATTCTCTTTTGGATAAGACAATGAAGCTCCAATTTAATGTGGAGGTTAGTTTGCTAGGTTGTTGGCCTTTATAGAAGGAAAATAGTGCATAATAAATGAATTGGTTCTAATTACATCCCCATGGAAGTTATATTAAGTTTAATTTAAAGATAATGTGTTCAATACTGCAAATTGATTAAATTAGTGCTGACATTATTTATATTTTTTATTACAATTCTTATTGAGTTCAGGTCTTGTTTAGTAGAGAAAAAGTAGGAGTAGGTATAGGTAGAACAAAGAAGGAAGCACAACACCAAGCATCTGAGGAGGCTCTTAGGTACATGGCAAGTAAGTAGCAAAGTTCCAAAGCATCTAAATAAAGAAGCACACACTGAACATCTGGAGATGCAAGTCAATGTAGTTTGGAAATTCTGGAAATCTTTTCTCTATATATTTACAATATTCATAGCATGTGCTGAATGGTTCTTGTAAACTCAGTCCAAGCTTTTGAAGAATAAGGGATAGCCACATTATTTTATTTTAGATTTGTTAATTTAGCAAGCAGCTGTCAAAATTGCAAGGTGATTGTCTCCTATGATGTTGCTAAATTAATATACCTTAGGTAATAATATTTCAAAAAAAAATAGTATTTTTATCTGCAAGTAATCTATATCCTGATCAAGGATCAGTTTTCAGATCGAGTGCAACCTTTCCTAATAATAAGGAATAACCACATATTTCATTTTAGATTTAGTAAATAAACAAGGATTTGTTGCAATTGTCAAGCTGCAGGCCTTAACATATTCTATTTTTTGGTTAAAAAATTCATACCTTATAATTTTTAAAATTTAAAATAGTTTTCTTATCTGAAATGCAATCCATATCTTGATCATGTTTTAGTTTTCACATCTATTGAAGCTTTTCTAGGAAAAGGAATAGCCTTATTATCTCATTCTATATTTGTTAAATAAATAAGGATAAAATAGTATTCTCATCTAGAGAAGGAATTTATATTTTGATCATGGGTCAGTTTTCATATTTTTTTATGCAGGAGGTTACTCAAAGCTCTCAACTTGGCTACATAGACTTAAATTTAAATTTAGTTGTATATTATTCTTTGGTGGTTAGTTTCCTAGTATTGGTGCTTGAAGCCCTTTCACAAAGTGATATAGTTGTATTTATAAGGTTCGATCAATGTCTTTCCAGCAAAATGTTCTGTTCTCTCTTTCTGGTCAATATTTGTGTGGGGAGCTTTTGACATGGATTTAAATCAACTTAAAAAATATGTTGAATTCTCTTATAGACTTGAAGCAACCTTAGAATTCTATTGTTTGAGACAGTGCTATGATCTTTCCAACAAAATGTTCTATTCTCTCTTTCTGGTCAATATTTGTGTGGTGAAGCTTTTGACATGGATTTAAATCAACTAAAAAAATATGTCGAATTCTCTTACAGACTTGAAGCAACCTTAGAATTTTGTTGTTTGAGACAGTGCTTGACTAACTAGTCAAAGGACAATAGTACAAGGAAAAACCATAATAAATGAAGTTTTCCTTGTAAAAGTGAAAATTCTTTTGTATGAATTATGACAAGGGAAGTGTGGATACTCACAAAATAATACAAGACCTACAGAGAAAAATTGAGCAAAACCTATGGGGGGTTGGTTTGAGAGGCTTTCCACTCTGTCTACTTCTTTAGCAGCTCCATTGCTCCCCTTCACCAGCAAAACCAAAGCCACCTCAATCTAAAAATGGCCTCACCTCAAAACCAAAGCCACCTTGCCTCAAACTCGCCTTTGCCTCCATCCATCGACATTGCGTTTGGTAATGGAACGGGTTCATGTTGTATAACAAACGAGAAACATTTTCCTTTTTTTTTTTTTTCTCTTGTATCCTATTAGCATCGCAATTGCGATGTCATTGAGCTATAATTGAAAAAAAAAGCCCAAAAACACATTAGATTTGCCTGCCGTCACAAATTAATGTCGCAAATTGACCCCTAATGTATTAGTAGCTAAGATCTGGAATTAGCTTTAAACTCCTCCATCTTAGATCTAAAATTTTCTTTAACCTTCTTTGAGATTCGTTCTTCTATAGCATCAATAAGATCATCAATCACCCTAGGGTCCAATATTCTTGGAGGCATCTTCCAAGTTTTCAAAAACCCTAAACAATAGATCTACAAAACCAAAAAATCAATCGGCTCCACTAAATCAACCTTCTTCAACCCATGATCTTTGTGCAAACTACCTTAGCTTTGGTGATCTATCTACATGTTCAGGAACAACCTTTTCTCTAATACCACTTGATGCAGTGCAAGGCAGGAGAATCGCCAATCCTAGCCCCCAAAAAATAACCACACAACAAAAAAACAACAAGAAGAAGAAAAATTCAAGATTTGATACCAAATCACAACTCTTTATTTATAAAATATAACTAATAATATGCAATATTAGGGAAAAATATAAATAGGAATTACAAAACAATCAGTTCTGCAAGATCCAACAAGATCCAACTTACAAAGCCAATCTCAGCTAGTCCAGATACATAACTAGAAAAGAACTCTAGGAAGAATCACACTTGTACCGTTAGGTCCACCAAGCAATCCTCTGGTTTCTAAGCCATAGTCCTAGCTCTTCCAAATTTGCATCTATCTTCCTTCTCCCAAAATTTGTCCCAAAAGACTCAGCAAGACCCTTATTTATACTTGCAAAAATGGCTTACAAAATATTCTAGAACATACAAAATAGGAAGGTCGACCCAAAAATAGTCAAGACACATCCCAAGGCAAGATCTCATCATAAATGTTGTAGTCAAAATAAATCCTGCAAGTCATCTTGCACCAAAAACACAGAAATCATATCCAAAATGTTGACACTTGACATAAATAGGAAAACTCAACACATGAAGAGTCACTCGACACACTATATGGAATTCAACACACACTATAGAGATAGATGGGATAACACACTAACCCAAGTGTTTACATGATGTAGGATAACCTAAAATTGATTTAAACTACAAAATTACTAGCACTCCACAATTGCAACAACTTGGCAACGATTGAAACTCGACAATAACTGTCAGAATGAGTAGGATAACATGCTAACCTAGGATGCTCCTACATCAATGTCTCTAAATTACTCTTTGTAAATTAGGCACATCTTCCATATGTCTTCAACTAAGACTCTACAAATTAACTACATCATTAAGACACTGTGCCAAATATGTCCATAACTATGCATCACTAAACAATCAAACCATTATCTATACCATTAAGATTTTTTCCTTCTACTTAGCTAGTCTTTATAGAAACCATGCTATGTTGAGCTCAATGAAAAACATAGTAATGAATGCAACATCTCAATACTCTCCAATGCTTAGGATACTCCCTGAAAGTAGTATCATCAAAATTCGTGTTAACAATCACCCCCTTTGGCATTGATGAAAACATAGATGAAATAACCATATAAGTTCCAAGAATACCAAATAGTGTTCTACTAGTATTGCTGACCAACATCAGTTGTCCACACACTAAAAATAATATCAATACATAGGTGCACAATAAGTGTATACTCTTGCTCCTTAGACATCAATTGTTTACTTCATACTAAAAAATTCATAATACATCAGATGCATATTCTTGCTTCCTTAGATGAATCTTGCTAAATCTTTCTAAAGAGATATGTCTCCTTCAAGCATATTTTCTCCCCCATACTTAGGAGTTATTCTTTCTCCCATACTTAGGAGATGTGTTTCTTTCATGCATACTCTCCCCCATTAACATCAATGTCAAAGACCTCAATCTCAATGTTACAACATACTAATTGCTAATATGCTGCAACAATTCTTCAACTAGCTCGAGTGTCTAAAGACACTATTCAATACCAAATACCAAGAGTCCTTATTACTTAGATCATAAAAAATACTCCCCCATATGGGAAGCATCAACATTCAATCCATGCTAACAATAATGCTCTGTACCACTAGACTGACACACTCTTTGCACCACCTACTTAGAAGTAGGCATGCGTATAACCCCAAACATACCTCTCAAGTACTCAAATGTATCTTTTAGGCAAAGACAAGTCATAAAGATATCTATAATCTAATCTTTAGTACTCACATACTCTAATATGATCTCCTTCTTTGCTACTTTCTCTCTCAACACATGATACTTATTAGATATATGCTTAGTCTTAGAATGTAATACAAGATTCTTATACATACTCACTGTACTTGTGTTATCATAGTAAATGTTAATAGGTTCTTCAAAATCAATTATGATACCCTTCAACATCTTCTTTGAATACACATAACTTGATTATAGTTATTTGTTGCTGCAACATACTTTTCCTCAACAATACTCTATGAAATACAATCTTTCTTCTTTCTTAACTAAGAAACCAATCTTTCTCCAAGAAAGAATGCTCCACCACTGATGCTTTCTTTGTCATCCATACTACCTACCCAATCTACATCAGTATATGCACATAGAGTGAAATTAATCGATCTGTCATACCAAATTCCATAGTCAGATGTCCCTTTCAAATATCTAAATATTCTCTTCATTGTTGCAAAATGATATTCCTTAGGATCATCTTGAAATCTAGCTACAATCTTAACTGCATTTTCTATATTTGGTTTGGCATGAGTGAAATACTGCAAACCTCCAATCATGGATCTGTAATTCTTCTTCTCTACTATAGGTGTCTCATCTTTGATGGATAACTTGTGGCCAATTATCATAGGTGTACCAATAGGTTTACAACTTTCCAAACCAAACCTTTTCAAAAAATCATTCAAGTACTTAGCTTGACAAATAAAAATCCTTCACTATTATGTACAATCTGCAATCCTAGGAAAAACTTCATTTCTCCTATCATGCTCATCTCAAACTCATTCTTCATCTCTTCAAAAAACTTATCACTTTATTTATCATTACCTCCAAAAATGATGTCATAAAAAATTATTACAATAATCAACAAACCATTTTCAACTTCTTTCAAATACAAGTTACTGTCTGCCATACCTTTAGCAAGTCCAGGCTTTGTCAAATAACTATCCAACCCTACATACCAGGTTCTAGGTGCTTGCTTCAGACCACATAGAGCTTTCTTTAGTCTACATACTATGTCTTTATCTTCTGATAAAGGAAAACCTTCAAGCTCCTCAATATATAATTCTTCTTAAAGTTCACCATTTAGAAAGGCTGATTTAACATCCATCTGATAAACCTTGAACTTCTTATTTTTTGAATAAGCCAAGAACATCCTTAGTGCTTCCATTTTGGCTATAGGTACATATGTCTCTTCATAGTCTATGCCTTCTTGCTATGAATATCCCTTCCATACAAGTCTAGCCCTATTTCTCACAACTTCTTGCTCATTCATCTTATTTGTGAATACCCATTTGGTTCCTATCACATTCTTATCTTTAGGTCTAGGAACTAACTCCCATGTATCATTCTTCACAATCTGATCTAATTCTTCCTTCATCACTTGAATCCAATGATCATCTTTACATGCTTCATCTATGCTCTTAGGCTCAACTTGAGATATCAAACATATCTCCTCATTTACTCTATTTCTTGTCATCACACCTTTGTCTTTGCTACCAATTATCTACTCAGGAGGTGATTCTTTGTCAGATTCTTGTTAGAACTAGGAGTTGACATCTCCACTCTTATCTCTTCTCTAGGTTCATATATATGCTCTACTCTTTTCTCAACAATTAGCACATCAATTTTCAAATCATTGTTAGTCTCAAAGGAAACTTCAAAATTCTATCTAATAATTCCAAATTATCTTCTACTTCATTTGAAAATTATAATCTACCATCTTTTCCTTAGTTCCAAACTTTTTATCAATCCTTACATTTGCACATTCAACTATTGTCTTAGTTCTATAGTTAAAACATTTGTATGCCTTGCTTTTCAATGAATAATGGAGAAACACACCTTCATCACTTCTTGGATCGAATTTACCAATATCGTCATCTCTCTTAATGTAACATTTGTTCCCAAACATTCTAAAATACTTAACTAATGGTGAATTACCAAACCATAGTTCATAAGGTTTCTTGTTCATACCTTTTCTAATCTATACTTTGTTTAGAGTGTATATTTTTGTATTGATTTCTTCTCTCCAAAATGTCTTAGAAACATCATTCTCAAACAACATCTCTCTTGCTTCTTCTACTACTAACTTATTCCTTCTTTCAAAAATCCCATTTTGCTTAGGTGTTCTAGGTGAAGATAGTTGTCTTTTGATTCCATTCTCTTCACTAAATATGTTAAACTCTCTAGAGGTGAATTCTTCTCCTCTATCTAATCTCAAACACATTATCTTAACACCAATTTCATTCTCAACTCTACTCTTAAATATCTTAAAATTCTTAAAAGATTCATATTTATCTTTATGAAATGCTACCCACATCATTCTAGTGAAATCATCAACAAAAATCATAAAGTATCTTTAACCATATAATCCTCTTGTTCTAGAGGGACCACTCAAATATGTGTGAACAATCTCCAACTTCTTTGTGGTAATGAACTTCTTGCTAGGAAATGATATTTTCTTTTTCTTAGCCAAAATAAATTCTTTACACACAACAATAGTAGGCTTTGTAATCTTAGGAAAGTCTTTGATTGCAAAAGTGCTACTAACCTTCACAACATTATCAAATTTTATGTGATAGAATCTTCTACGCCACAACCAATTGTTATCCACTTTAGCTATCAAACATGTCATTTTAGTAGGATTCAACTAAAATACATTACCTCTAGATCTAGTGCTAGTTCCAATCAACTTACCAACTCTGTCTTTGATAATGTAGGTCCTCTTAGTGAACTGCAATTGATAACCCTTGTCCACCAATTGTCCAACACTCAATGAGTTATGCTTCAATCTATCAACAAAATAAACATCATCACTATTAGTTTTACCATCAAGAGCAATGGATCTAATACCTATTATATGATAGGCTACATTGTTACCAACTCTAACAATGCCTCCATCATGATTCTTGAACTTAACAAACTTATTTATATCACCAATCATGTGATGTGAACAACCACTATCAATTATCCAATCAGATTTCTTTTCCACTTAGGAAATTAGAGCTCTTTCTTCTCTAATTTCTCTATCAAGATCATCTTCCTTGATAACCACAAATCCTAATTCCTCATCACTTTCACTTTGACCTTTCTCATTAGATTCTTCATCTTCATTTGAATACAAACAATTTCTATCTCTATCTCTTCTAGGCTTAAACTTTCCCTTATACTTTTTCTCTCTTTTAGGATAATTAGATGCATAATGACCAAATTCATCACAAGTCCAACATTTATAGATTTTATTACTATCTTTTTCTCTTTTCATGAGAAAGGATATTCCTTCCTCAATCTTCTTCTCTTCATCAGATCTATTGCTACTAGAAAAAACTCCACTTGTGCTTGCACTGCTTGTCAGATTAGGTCAAATGTTTAGGGTGCTAAAAGCTATTTTGACTCTAGTTAGATCTCTAGACTATCTTAGATCTACTTCTATAGATTCTAATCTTCCAAGAAACATTTCTATATAATTTTCAAGATCTTCCATATAATTTCATCTTCTTCCTCAATTCCACAATGAGACAAAATTCTTGCAATGATTTTTGATATTCTACCAATATAACTTCTTATAGATTCATCTTCCATCATTTTAGCATCTTGAAATGCACATATAAAATTCTGTAATCTCATTCTCTTTGCATGTTTATCACCTTCAAAAGTAGACTCTAATGCTTTCTAAATTTTATAATATGTTTCAAGTGACTTTACTTGATCGTATTCATTCTCTAGAAGAGCTGTTAGTAGAGCTTCTCTTGCGGTCATGTTACACATGAATAGATCTGTTTCATGTTCACTACATCCTTCTAGCTTTTCTTCTTCAATGATTGACTTCTTACTCTCTGTCAAGATCCAATATCTAAGACCCATGCATAATAGATGAGTCTTCATCTTCTCCTTCCAACTATGATAGTTGCCCCATCAAATCTAGGACTATCCTTTCTAAAAATATTCACAATCTATCTCCCAAAGTTGTTAAGCTTATCCTTCAAGGACATGATTCTTTGATACCAATTGTTAGAATATATAGTCCACTAATATAACCAAGAGAGGGGGGGGGGGGGGGGGGGTGAATAAGTTATCCACACCACTTCTACTATAATTAAAAACAAGGAAAACATCTTTCCTTTATACCATATATTCAGAATAATTCCTTGAGTTGGTCTTGAGGCTTTCCCAATTATTTATAATAAGATAATTAACTAATTACAATTACAATAGCACTGTCGGGTCACAGTCTATATAAAACTTCACGTGTGCAATACTAGGGTTATGTACTTGTTGAAATCATCAACTGACTATCCTTTGTCACTTCTTGACTACACATCTTCTCATCACATATTATATGTAAGATAGAAAAAAAACATCAAGAACTGCTTTCCCAATACTGTCTCTATATTTTTCTCTATAATTAAGGTACATCTTTCATACATCTTGGACTCAGACTTTGTACACTTAACCATGTCATTAGGAAACTGTGCCAAATATGTCTATAATTGCGCATCACCAAAAAATAAAACCATCATCTATACCATTAAGATCTCTATCTACTACTCAACCAGTCTTTATAGAAACCATGCTATGTTGAAATCAATGACAAACATTGTCATGAATGAAAAATGTCAATAATCTCCAATGCTTAGGATACTCCCTCAAATTAGTATCATAAGCATTCATGTTAATAGGTTTGATGATTGGAAGTTGCATCTCTTAGCTTGTGAGCATCTAACACTCCCAAGTTTTTAACTAAAGGGGGACCTTTAGCCTTTATCTGGTCTACCCATGTTCGATTGGCCTACCCAAACTGCCAATCTTGTTCCAACTTTAGGAGTAGTTTTTTTTTCTCCTCAATATTTGTGCCAAACTATCTTGATGAAGTACTCCCAAGTGTAGACGTAATGTATTCCATCAATTCTCTATCCATGGCCTTCAAAATATTCTTTTATGCTCTAAGATCTTCCAACTTATTTTTGATCTTCTCAATGGTGGACTTGCATATGTTCACCATGGAGTTGTGGATAGGGATGCCAAGATCCACCATTCTTATATGGAATTCATCTTTGGAAAGATCATGGAATTTACCTTCCTTTTGTGGCTTGACAATCTCTAATAGCATGTGGCCAGTAGTTGAATGAATGGCAAATGTAGCAATTATTTTCTACTTCTTCACTTTCGTGGATGGCTCAGAACAAGTGGCTTGTGTGATAAAGTATTTTGATGTAGCTACTTATTCATATCTCCTTTTCTTCCTATCAATGGTCTCTTTGAGCCATGACTTAGTAGAGAGCACATTGATCATGGATTGCAAGGTAGTAGGATTGAATAGCTTCCTCTATATCAGGGGAGTTTTCTTGCTCTAGGAAGCAATAGGGAAGGAAATGACTTTAGTCATTAAGAGGGAGATGCATCTTGTTCTTAGCCATCAATAGGGTTGGTATCACCATCCAAATTAATAATTTAGATAGGAGAAGTAGGCTTGGCCACTGACTTCTCTTATTCTTTCTCCTTGTCCTTGTCTTCTTCCTTCTCCCCAACCTTTTTGGTATTTGGAAGAGAGCCACCTCTATAGGTAGGTAGGAGTGATTGGCACATTATTTTCTAGAGGCTATTGTCTATGCTAACCATTATATTGTGATGATCCTATAGATGTTGAAGTACTAGCTATGGTGGTAACTGCTACATTTGACTAGGCATCTCTAGAAGATACTCCCCTTGTTGAACCAATGCTCCTAGTCATCTTCTTCCTTGCTTAGGTCCAATCTACCTACTTATTTGTTATTTTAATTGTTCCATGCATGAGGACCTCCATGGTGTCTACGATAGGACCTCCAAGTGGGGTAGAAAAAATTGGGGTGCCCTTGATCTTCTTATAGGATGTAGGGTGCACGTAGTCTCCATCATTTGCAAGGTCAGAAACATCAACATAATCATTATACAATTTAATCTCATCAATTGTTAGTCATGACCAAAATTTATCCTGGGTTTGGTATCCATTAAGACACCCGACCTAGTAGTCCTCAATATCTAGAACATGCCTATAGGTATATCCCAACTTTAAGTGCTCTCTTACAAAGTTGACTAGATCATATTGAGGCCCAAGTATGTCATAGTCCACCAACTAAATTTTTTTCTCAAAAATCTTCACCAAATTATGTGCATTGGATCTGGAAGCATAGGAATAGGGTCCAACCACTATGGGGAAGGAAATCCCAACTATTTTTTTTACATTTGAACACAAGGTGTTCACTTCAAGGATTTGTCAACATAACTCAACTAGAACCACCTTGTCCTCTGGGTACTTGGGAAACCTCTTGGGAAAACCATAAAAGGCACCTATCCCTAGATATGAGAAGCTTAGATATTGGATGAATGAGCATCCAAATTGGCTAATAGCCAAGATTTCTTTTGGTCAGAATCTCCTTTTAGGGAGTCCTTGCAATTCCCAACATAGCCTCATTGTGAAGGCATCATTTACTACTACATGCTCCTCAAAACTTCTTTGTAGTTGTAGATATGGGTATAACTCATATACCTTTGTGTGCTTGTCATAGTTTTGGAAGTAGGGAAGGTTCAACTACATGTGGTGAGTACCCAAGGCAAAAATTAACTAGGAGGACATATATAATTGTTTGAATCCTCTAGCCAAATTCATCATGAGGAAAGCTCATCACAAATGATCCATGCCCAATCAATTTGCATACCTTCAATGTAGATAGCTTGCACGAAGAAGAATTGATGCTTGATGAGCTCTAAGATTTCCTCCTATCCTTTGAGTTTGTGTAGCACAACTAGAATATCTACTATCTCTCTCTTCAAATTTGTGCTGAATAGGGTCTTGGGAATTTTGGTCTTCTTCGAGTGAGGAGTATGGAACCATGTTCTCTCCATGTCTTCTATGGTCTTCTTCTCATTGAACATAGAAATAGAAGAGCTGAAATCAACATCACAATACTCCCCCCTTACAAGAATATCGAATGCAAACTGCATTAGTCTTCTTTCTTTAAGCTTTTGAGTGATTGGGTGAATAGGTTGAGAATTGAGTCTCCTATATAGATCACCAAAATTGTTGAATTTAAATGATGTATCTATTAATTCCTTCGCCTCACTCTCTAGGCCTATTAACTTATCATAACCAACAACTTTGATTTCCATTTTCTATGATCACACAGGATGTAGTTCTTGATAAATAGCCATTTTTAAATACTTGAAGAAATCAATTTCAAGAAATTTTGATGAAATAGTTATATGAATATGAATGTTAGTGCCACATGAATGAAATTAAGCTCAGCCAATGATTATAACAACACGATTTACATTTAATTCCATGATCAATGGTTATTTAAACTCTCTATTCACTTGCACTCAAAAACTTAAATTCCCAAAGGCTCTATTACTTTACTTATATTAAAGTCATGTTACTAAAAATAATCACTTAACAAAACTAGTGTTTTAGTTCTACGTGAAGTGCCCTTTTTCACTTCAAAATTCTAGATGTAGATATACTTGATAATATAAACATAGGTGGGAAGAGAGAGAAACTTATCTTTTTTGGAAACCCATTTGCCTTCCATTTGGGATCATAATGTGGGTGGTGATCCTTTGATAGCATGCACACTTGATTTTTGTACTTTCTACCTTAAGAATCTAAAAATTCCTTCCCTTTATATTAGGGTCACATTCTGACTATTGACTTTTATAGAGGTATCTTTTGAGCATCTATAAAGAATATTCACACTTTAAGGTGATGTTTTTCTATTTTCAAAGCTTTTGAAGAAGTAGCCTTTTTGGTTACTTGGGGATGAAAATACCCCTTTCTCGAAAACATTTCTTGGGATGAAGTAAAGCTAACAACACTTTATCATTTAACCTCAATCTGGTGGCTTCAAAGCTAAATCTTGAGCATGCCTCATTGATTAAGAGCTCAAAATGTTTCATTCGACATCACACTTTTACTGCTTGTACATAGAGGCTTAGATTTCACATAGATCATTATAGCTTTGGAATAATAAAAAAACACCTTCACTTCTATTACTACACAATGGAAAACTCATAAAGCAATTTACCTCTACAATATGTATGGCCTTCTTCCTGAATTTGATCCACAATTTTGTGGGTCCTTCCATCATGACATAATAGTATACAAAACTTCTAAATCATAGTCATGGCTTCATCCTTTAGATACACACTTAATTAAGTTCATCAATTAGAAAAACCAATTCGATTGCTTGGAATCTGTAGGAAAAAAGATGTTAAGGCAAGATAATAAATGGTGAAACATAGATAACTTACTTCTCATTGGGGGGGATTCCAAAACACTTCCCAATCATACCTAGATCACCTTGACCCCTTGCACACTAGAGAAATAGAAAAGCCATACAAAATGACTAGGTAAAGGAAATGAAAGGATACCAAAAAATATAGGAAGTGAGATACCTAGGAAATATGAGAAGTAAGTAACCTAAAGGATACTTGGACATCACACTTCAACACAAACTCACTTAGCACCAATGACTTGAAGTTTTATAAAAGTAGGACTAAAACTTGGCAACAAATGGCTCGAACTGGGGACTTAGGCATTACCAATGTTTGAGAAGGGACCCAGGATCTATGGTTTCCCATAGACAAAATGGAAAACTACAATGGGAAACTAAAATATGCACAAAATAGAAAGGAAAACTAACCTAGGAAAGAAAGACAACAAAACAAAGAAAGAAATAGTACCAAACCTACCTAGATTAACACTAACTACAGGTGCTACCTGCTTTCAATTATGAACTTGATACAACTTTAGATCCTAGCCATTATAGGACAATGGAAGAATCTATTTAGAGGGATATGCCAGAATGAAAGAATTATTCTAGTTTACTTGCATAATCTTGAAAGGACCCTTCCAAAGGGAGTCAAACTTATGGTGCATACCTTTGGGTTCATGCCTTCTATCCCATAATAGGACCATGTTGCCCTCCATAAATCTCCTTGGTCTAGCCTTCTTATCAAAGAATGTCTTCGCACACATTTGATGCTTAGTAATATGATCAACTATGCTCTTGCATTCTTCTTCCATCTTAGATAGGTACATGATCTGCTTCTCCATGCCATTTTAGAAAATTGGATCCTCGATCACTTGCCAAAGTCTACAAATAGATAGTTCTAATGGGAAAGGAAGGCTAGCCTCAACTCTATATACCATCTCAAATAGAGAAATCCCAATTTCCTTCTTGGTGTCACTCTATCTTCCCAGAGAGCTTCATGCAATCTCTTGTGCCTACCCTTCTAGTTCTCAGAAACCAACTTCTTCATGATATTGATCAAGTTCTAATTACCTGATTCTGCTTAACCATTCCCTTGTAGGAAGTAATTTGATGAATGAATAAGGTGTATGTTGTGGTCATAACAGAATTCAATAATCACCCCAAAAGTAAAGTAAGTAGCATTTTCCATGAAAAACTTCAATGGCACCACAAACTTTACCAAAATGTTCTCCTTGATGAACTCGCATATAACTTCAAAAGTAGTTTTCTTAGTAGGCTTGGCTTCCACTAATTTGGTGAAGTATTCTATAGTAGTGATGATATATAAATGAATCATAGAAGAGGGAGGATTGATTGGTCTAATAAAGTCAAGTCCCCACTACTAAAAGGGGCCTTCTATTACAATTGGTTTTAGAGGTAGACTAGCTTGCAAGAGAACATCCTACATTTTTTGCACTTGGCTACATTAAACATGCTAGGCCAGTAGTAGCATTGCGTCAATATCTTGTATGTTGTAATTGTAGGTGAAAAATGGCCACCATAAGCCTCATTGTGGAAAGTTTGAAGCAATCTATCTTGTTGGGGCTTGTTCACACATCTTAAGAAGGTTCCATCTATTGCTTTCTTGTAGATTTTTTCATCATATATTACATACTTGGATTGTTTAATCCTAAGGTCTCTTTTCTATTTGTACGTCAGTCCATCTGGGAAACCCCCACAAGTGAGAAAATAGGCAATATTTGAGAACTAGGGGTCTTCGAGATTGACCAATAGTGCTATTGAAGATTCATCATCTAATCTTGAATCCTGATTTTATGCAATTATCTTGGACAACCCATTACCTTGCACCAACTTTTTTGGCTTCAACTCAATACTATATTCTTGCACTTTTTCTATCCATGCACCTCTAGTATTACAACCTATCTCTTGTTGGCTTAATATAATTTTAATAGCTAAGTCAGGTATGTAAACCACAACATGCAAGTGTAAGACATACAATCTTAAATTATTGAGTGCTCTCACGACTACATAGGCCTACTTTTTCATTTTAGAGCATCTTAACTCATGCTCTTTAAGAGGATTACTCATGAAAGTGATTGGTGCTTCATACCTTCCTAATTCTCCTACATGAGTAAATTAGATAGCATGTGGGATGAGGTGTAGCAATTAAAAATGAACTCCCTAGTGTAGTCTGGGTGGACTAGAATGGGTGCTTTGACTATTGTGTCCTTGATTTGATCAAAAGCCCTTATCCCAAAATCATTCCATTTGATCAAGCTTTGACTTCCCTTCATCATATCAACTAGTGGTTTTAGAAAAATAAGGGATGAAGCATCTCATAAAGTTTACCTATCCAAAGAAAGATTTGACTCTAGATTTGTTTCCTAACAAATTCAACTGCTAGATAGCTCTAATACATTCTTGGTCAATCTTGATTCCTTAGAAACTATATGACCTAGAAATTTTCCTTTTGTAACATAGAAGACCAACTTCTTGGGATTGAGTGAAATCCCATGCTCCCTGCATCTTCTCAACACTTTCTCTAGGTCCATTAGGTGATTTTCTCTTTTATTGGAGAAGATTGTCAGATCGTCTAAGTATATGATGATGATTTTATCCTTGAGGTCAACAAAGGAGGAGTTCATGGCCCTTTGAAAGGTTTTTCCAACATTAATGAGCTCAAAGGGCATCCTATTATATGCAAACATTCCCCAAGGGGTGGTGAATGCTGTCTTGAATTGATCTTCTAGATCTACCTCAATTCGGTTGAAACCCGAAAAGCCATCTAACATGGACATCATTTTGGAGCTAGCCACTATTTGTAGTAGATGTTCCATGTTGGGAAAGGCATAGTTTTCCTTCAGAGATGCCCGATTCAAATTTATGAAGTCCACACAAATTCTAATCTCCCCATTCTTTTTTTGGATAAGGACAATTTATTGGTTATCCAAGTTTAATGGTGAATGGGCTAGATGATTCTTGCTTCCAACATCTTGTGGACTTCTCTAAAGATAGTGTCTAAGACCATAGGGTTGTAATTATGCTGCTTCTATCTGAAAGGGGTGACTTTGGATTTAAGGGGGGTTTTGTGCTTGAATTCACCATTTCTAAAGGTCTTTAGGTCTTCATATCCCTAAGAAGATAAATCTTGGTATTCTGAAAATAATCCCTTAGCTTTAACCCTTTCTTCTACCAATATTAACCATTTTGGGTTTATATTCAGTGCCATGTTCAATCCTTCATATTCTCTAGATCTTCCACCTTTCCTTCCTCTTTCCCTTCTAATAAATGCATTGTGCCTATCAAAGAAATTTTCAAGGGAAATAAGATGTCTGGGAATCTTATTAACTTTGAGTTGGTCATCTCCAAGCTCCAATTCTTTCTTGGTGTCAAGGGAGAAATTCTTGCAGGTATTTTTGCCTCCTTATAAGTGCTATTCAGTGAAAGGTTCAGAGCTTCCCAAAAAAGACTGAATCTATTTGTCATTGTTGAAGATCTACCATGTCTCAACAATGTCAAGAACATTAGGTCTAAATAAGACTTCAACTTTTTACTAATTATCTATAAAATCCAGATGTGGATGTAAAAGTCAAGATGAGGAAGTTAATAAATCTTCCCTTGCATTTTATTCCCTTGGAACAACTTGTATCAAGAATGCGTCTAGGTCCTCGATCTCACCCTAGATCTTGTTTCTATAATTCCTAAACCTTGATTCTTTACAATATATTGAGATCAAACTTGTTTCACTATAAGCTCTATATCTCCTTGACCTCTTAAGACTTTCACTCCTCTCTTTTTTGTGGCAGTAATACCTAACAATAAGGCCTCATACTCTATTGTGTTGTTAGTGTTTTTGAATTGTAGCTTGTATGCAAGTTGGGTTATATCTTCATTCGAGGATACAAGCACCACACCATGTCTAGAACTAATTGTAGCACAACTTCCATCAAACTCAAGGATCCAAATTTTTGAGTTAGTAGAAGGTGTTGATTGTTCTTCTATATGACTAAATTCAAAGAAAATCATGTAGTTTCCAAACTCCATCTCTTAATATAAGATTTGTGCCTTAGGATCATTAGACTTCAAGACCATGAATTTTTCCTTCTCTTTAGGTTCCAACTTGATATTCTTATTACCTATGGGGATTATGGAATAAGACCAATCCATTTTGATTCCCTACCCCATGTCCCTGCAAAAGCTTCTACTCAAGAGAATACTATAGCTAGTCGAGATATCTGCCACCAGGATAGTTAACTTCATTCCTTTTGTAGGGTGTGTGACCAATACTACTTGTGCATCTTTCACTTTTCCTAAGAGGGAAACTTGTTTAGCATCCATGGAATAACAATTTCCAATCATCTTGGTTAGAGTCAAACCTAGAGCACAGGCAATGAAAGAGGGCATGACATTATTAGAGGCCCCAAAATTGATTATGTAGTTACTAAACTAATGGCCATTTATGTATACCTGCACATAAAATGGATCAAGTTTCTAACCAAGGGAGGTAGTCAAGATTGATGCTTCTTCCTCTTTGAAGAGTGAAGGCAAGACATGCTCTTCATTTGGTAGTGGACTACTATCCAGTTGAGGTTGGTCATTGCTAATGGTAGAATTGACATTAGGTTGAGTTTTAGCATTAGCATCACCTTTACTTTTTTAATTCAATAGGATGGGTTTTTAGATAATCAAGAGGACACCCCTAGATACGAGCATATTTACAATATTGTATTATGTCAAATGAAGAGTGAGACTTACCATTTTTCTTGAACTTTGAATGTTCTTTCCTCCAAGATGAGGAAGTGGATGCTCCAACTACAATTGGAGAAGAACCAACCATTGTATTCTGGGTGGGAATGAAGTTCATTGGATTCTTCTTTCTTTTTATTTTCATTACCATGATCATCTATATTCCATCCAAGATGGAAAAGAAGTCACCCCCAACTTCCAAATCTGATTCATACTCATAAAAGAATGTTCCAGAGTTGCCATGGGGAGTAGAAACATCTTCACTTTTAGGGTACTCAATGGTTAACTCATTAATAGCAATGAGTTGCTTGTATCTATTCATTTTTGGGTAGGAATCACCATGATGATCTAATCTTGGGTGAAATATGTACATATTTTTCTTCTTGGGAGGAGCCTCAATAGCAAGCTTTTGTTGAGTGGATGGCAAATACAATGGTTTGCCTTCATGTTTCCTTCGGGGAATATCTTCCAGTATGGTTGCTAGAAGGAGGGAACAAACTTTCCCATTTGTTTATTCATGGCTATCATTTCGTTAGATAGATTTTGAAGCATCACTTTAGTGTTATTACTTGTACCAGTGACACTAGAGCTTGTTGAGGCTCCACTTTGAATCTCTCTTTTCCATTTCTTGACTACTATTAGATCACCCTCTAATCTAATTGCCAGGGTCTGAGAAGCCATCAGATTAGCCACATGCACACATCTAATTTGAAACCTTATGTCAAGGGGTATGGAGCTAATGAAGACCATCTTCTGGTTATCAATAGTAGGCCTGCTTGCAACAGGAATCCTATTGACCAAATTGTTAAACTTTGCAATGAAGTCTCTCATAGCAAGACTGGGTTCCTTCTTAATATGGGTAAGTTGAGTCAACAGAGTGTGTTCATCTTTTGTACTCTTGTAGCATGCTTCAAATTGATTCCACACATCATCCTAGATTGTGATACATCCTACTAGAAGATGCTAAAACTAGTAACCCATGTTCTCAACTAAGGTTTCCAAAAACATGCTCACTAGTATATCTTCATGTTGAGGATAGAAAAAATTGCATGCAACAAAGAAAGCCATGATGTGCTCATCAACAGAGACCCTCCCATCACCATTGAATTTGGGAAAATTATTTTAGGAAGCTCTAGGTAGGTCATTATTGGAGCAAGATGCAGAGGATCAATGACATTACCCCAGGGAACAACCATTGAGATTGGTAGGATTACTAGTATGGGCTGAAAAGTAAAAATGATAGGGGAAACTACTCTATGAAGATGAGGGCATGACATAATGATGGGAGTTGGGTGTATAAAATAGGAGTGGAATGAATGTGTATCTAAGAAATAGGATGGGGTGGGGGGAAAGAGCTCTATGAATACCTTGAATCACTAAATCCTACGAATAGGTTCTCCCGCTTCTTAGAGGATCTAATATAGGGAACTCAACTTTCTACAATTCTTAGAACATAGGGTTGACTTGCCCTATGCCATGAGCACTATAGGTATATATAGGATACAAGGCAAACTATCTTAGCTCATAATGGGCACCCTTCTTTTAATCTTATTTCTTGTAAAATTCCTCCCACTATTCAAAATTGGCCTCTTCTCTTTAGAGGGCAAAGAATACTCTTCTATATTGTCAAGGAACTTTCAAATTTTCCAGGCAAGGCATTCAACTGATTTATTATGTCCCCCTTCTCATCTTGGAAACCAAGGTTAGGTTTCCTTATTAGGATTTCTCCCTTATGAGGCAACACCATTTCTCCTTATGAGTTGTTATACATGGCTCAATGAATTGAGTTCCACAAAGATAAGGTCTAAGTTAGTTATAGTGGTCTGATGATTGGAAGCTTCCCCTCTTAGCTTGTGAGCATCTAATACTAGATTTCTCAAGTTTTCAACTAAAGGGGGACCTTGAGTCTTCATCTGGTCTACCCATGTATGACTAACTTGCCTGAATTGCCTCTCTTGTTGCAGCTTTAGGAGTAGTTTTTTGTTCTCCTCTAAATTTGGGTCAAACTAGCTTGATGAAGTGCTACCAAGTGTAGACCTAATGTATTACATCAATTCTCTATTTGAAGCCTTCAGAATCTCTTTTTATGCTCTAAGCTCTTCCAACTTATCTTTGATCTTCTCATTGGTGGACTTCCATATGTTCACCATGGAGTCGTGGGCATGGATGCCAAGATCCACCATTTTGATATCAAATTCATCTTTGGAAAGCTCATGGAAATTACCTTCCTTTTGTGGCTTGATAATCTCTACTAGCATGTGGCTAGTAGTTGAATTAGTGGCCAATGTAGGAATTTTTTGCTTCTTTTCTTTCTTGGATGGCTAGAAAGAAGTGATTTTTTTGATCAAGTCTTTTGATGGATTTTCTTCTTCATATCTCCTTTTCTTCCTATCAATGGTCTCTTTGAGCCATGAATTAGTAGAGAGCACATTGATTGCAGACTGCAGGGTAGTAGGATTGAATAACTTGCTCAATATCAGGGGAGTTTTCTTGCTTCGGGAAGCAACAAGGAAGGCCACAACCTTAGTCACTGAGAGGGCCAAGGTATCCCCTTGATAAGATGCATCTTGTTCTTGGCCATCCATAGGGTTGGTGTCACCATCCAAGTTGATGACTTGGATAGGAGAAGTAGGCTTGGCCACTAAATTCTACTATCCTTTTTGCTTGTCCTTGTCTTTTTCCTTCTCCCCAACCCTTTCGATGTCTAGAAGAGAACCACCTCTGCAAGTAGTAGTGATTGACACACTCTTTACTAGAGGCTAGTATCCACCCTAACTAGTAGATTGTAATGGGCGTACAGATTTTGAAGTAGTAGCTATGGTGGTAACTACTACAGTTGATTGGATGACTTCAAAAGATACTCCTCCCATTAAACTAGTGCTCCCGGTCCTCTTCTTCCTTGCTTGGGTTCACTCTACCCACTTATCTTTTTTTAAAATTATTCCATGCATGACAACCTCCATGGTGTCTATGACATGACTCGTAGGTGGGGTAGGCAAAATTGGGATGCCCTTGATCTTCTCATAGGATGTGAGGTACATGTAGGCTCCATCACCTACAAGGTCAGAAACATCAACAAAATTGTTATACAATTTAATCTCATCAATTGTTAGTCATGAAAAAAATTTCTCCTAGGTATGGTATTCATTGAGACACTCAACCCAATAGTCCTCGATATCTAGAACATGCCGATGGGTACATCTCAAATTCAAGTGTTCTCTTACAAAGTTGACTAGATCATATTGAGGCCTAAGTACCTCATAGTCCACCAACTTGACCTTGTTCTCAAAACTCTTCACCAAATTTTGAGAATTAGATCTGGAAGCACATGAATAGGGTCCAATCACTACAAGGAAGGGAATCCCAACTATTTTCTTCGCATTTAAAGTCAAGGTGTTAACTTCAAGGATTTGTCAACATAACTCGACTAGAACTACCTTGTCCTCTGGGTACTTGGGAAACTTCTTGGTAAAACCATCAAAGGCACCTATCTGCAAATATGAGAATCTTGGATATTGGATGAATGAGCATCCAAATTGGCAAATAGCTAAGATTTCTTCTAGTGAGAATCTCCTTTTAGGGCATCCTTACAATTCCTGACATAGCCTCATTATGAAAGCATCATTTACTGACACATACTCCTTAAAAATTCTTTGCAGTTGTAGCTGTGGGTATAACTCATATACCTTCATGCACTCTCCATAGTTCTAGATGCTAGGAAGGCCATGCCACATGTGGTGAGTAGCTAGGGTGTAAATTAAATAGGACATGTAGAATTTTTTGAATCCTTTGGCCAAATTCATCCATGAGGAAAGCTCACCACAAATGATTTGTGCCCAATCAATTTGTATACCCTCAATGTAGATAACTTACATCAAGAAGAAATGGTGCTTGATGAGCTCTAAGATTTCCTTTTTTCCTTTGAGTTTGAGCAATAGAGAAAGAATATCTACTTTCTCTCTCTTCAAATTTTTGTCAAACAAGGTCTTGGGCATTTTGTTCTTCTTTGAGTGAGAAGTCCAGAACCATGTTCTGTACATGTCTTCCCATCTGAGGGTCTTCTTCTCATTGAACATAGATGCAGAAGAGTCGATGTCAACATCACAATACTCTTCCCTTATGGGAATACTGAATGCAAACTGCATTAGTGCCTTGTTGATTGAGATGAGAATAGATTGGTTAGGAAACAAAATTTTCTTTGTTTCCAAGTCGTATCTCTTGATACATTCCCTTACAATATTTGATGCATGCATTGCCATTGGAAAAAAAACTTCCATAACTAGTCCACTCTCTTTAAGCTTTTAAGTGATTGGGTGAATAGGTTGAGAATTAAGTCTCCTATGGAGATCACCCAAATCATAGAACTTAAATAATGTATCTGTTAATTGGACTTCAACTCACTCTCTAGGCCTATTAACTTACCATAACCAATAGCTCTGATTTCCATTTTCTATGATTGCATAGGATGTAGTTCTTGATAAATAACCATATTTAAATACATGAAGAAATCAATTTTGAGCAATTTTGATAAAATAGGTATAGGAATCTG
The DNA here is from genome assembly GCA_028749045.1 of Cupressus sempervirens. Classification (NCBI taxonomy): domain Eukaryota; kingdom Viridiplantae; phylum Streptophyta; class Pinopsida; order Cupressales; family Cupressaceae; genus Cupressus; species Cupressus sempervirens. The sequence goes on along the minus strand of CM053786.1, from coordinate 128,107,892 downwards.
AACGTTGGCGCCACATAAATGAAATTAAGTTAGGCCAACAATTGTAATGGAAGGATTTGCATTTAATTCCATGATAAAAGACTATTTAAACTTTCCATTTACTTGCACACAAAAACTTAAATTTGTAGAGGCTCTATTACTTTACTTAGAGTAAAGTCATGTTACTAAAAATAATCACTTAACAAAACAAGTGCTTTAGTTCTACATGAAGTGCCCTTTTGTGCTTCAAAATTGGGGATGCAGATATACTTGATAATATAAACATATGTGGGAAGAGAGGGAGAAACTTAGATTTTTCACAAACCCATTTTCCTTTTGTTCAGGATCACATTGCAGGGAGTGATCCTTTGATAGCCTGCGCACTTGATTTTTGCACTTTTTGCCTTAAGCATCTAACACTTCCTTCCTTTTATATCAAGGTTGCATTCTCACTACTTATTTTCTTGGAGGTACCTTTTGAGCATCTCTGGAGAATATTTTCACTTTAAGGTGTCTTTCTTTTCTATTTTCAATGCTTTTGGAGAAGTAGCCTTTTTTGTTACTTGGGGACAGAAGACCCCTTTCTCATCAACATTTCCCAGGATGAAGTTGTTGGTGTTTTTACACTACCAAGAAAATAAACACTTAGATGGTAAAGATCAAAGTAACCTAAGGATTAGCTATTTCACATGATTAGCTAGATGGTCTTTGGATTTGGACCCAACTTCAACAAAATAATAAAAGATTTTCTATTCTTTTAGCTCTGCAAAACCAAGGTAGGTGTACCTAAGGGATAAAAAGATTCAAAACTTGATACTACTTTCACATTTCATTCATTCAATGCCATTTTATTAAAATGTTCATCCCCTATAATAGATTGGTCACAATTATTCTCAAATCTACAAGTAATTCTGGGTAACAACAACTAACTAAAACACATAGATTAAATATAAACAAGTATTGACCAGCTATGACATTCTTCATACATTTAAAGTAAAATTGATTTTGATTTTAAGATTGTGCTTGATGTCTATCTATGGTCTCTTCATATGCAAACTAAAATAATTGATCAGTGCCTCATCCATTAGGATTCAGAGTCTATCCAATTTCTTGACCTAATTGACTACATTACAATCAATATCATCAACAATTTTCCCTAAAACTCATTCTTACATAAATCCTTCTTACTACCTAGAGATCCTATCATATTCATTGAAGAATTTACTTAATCCATTGAATTAAAAGCATTAGTGAATTGATATATGACCTATCCTAGTTGTATTCAATTGAGAGAGGCTTTACCCATACAACCTCAAAATAACTAGTCAATAAAAATGGAGACAAGATTTAGAGAGAAAAGATATGGTGACAGTTTATCTTTGTATTAATTCTCTTTGAAAATTATGTAACATTGAAATAGAACTCAAAAAAACTCAAGGCAAGACACCATGATCCTTGAAAATTAATGTATTCTTAGATTTGTAGAGAAAATACGTCATAAAACTTCCATCAAGGGTTGGACCAAATAAAACTTAGCAAAACTAAAAGTTATACAATGATTCAGGCCCTTTCTCTAGCCTTGGAATCTCACTCATATAGTGTAAGATGCAACAAGCTTCAGGCATAGAGAATACTAGCAGTTGTCCTTAAGACAAAAATATATTTACAAAGTTACTGTCATAAAGGACAAAAAATGGTGCAAATGAATGTTTTTGATGATGAATATTCTCTTGTGGGGACCACTTTTGTTGCACTTTTTTTTGCTAAGGAGTTCTTGATTGGCTTTAATGCTATTGTTGTTCCTTGAAAGATGTAACCAATGAACTTTCTTATGATGGACCTGATTCTAATGTTTGTAGACTTACTTCAATTCAAAGCTCTCCATTCACATCATCATGCATTGACAAAACAATGGTTACATCAGATCCTCCTACTACCATGTCATCAATTTGGACCTCTCTATTTATCTTTATAGTTAGTTATGTTTCTCTATCTTCTTCTACTTTTACCAATGTGTAAAGTATTTGCACATCATCATGTTCTATTTCATCATCATTGGTTTCATCAAGCTCCCAGTGCTTTGTATGAACAAAATCTACCATTGACTTGTCAAAAAGTGTGTCATCTAGCCAATTGAAATTCAGAATATGATGCTATTTTTTCATCACATAATCTCCCAATTTGTCTATTTCAATGAAATATTCTCTCAAGGAATCATAACATAATTTCACTTTTACAAATTCTTCAGTTGTACTTGTCCATGATGCATTTCCCTTTTCATTTATGAATCTATTCATCCTAAGACATAATAGGTCATCCAATTCCTGAAAGTCAATAATCTCATGGTAATCTGTAATTGGATCCAACCCAAAAACCTCTCAAATCTCTTCTAAATTAATTCTTATTAGACACTCCCCATCTACTCTCCTCACTATCTTGGCTACTGGGTTCTAATTTAGGGCTATGGTAGTGATAAGATTTGAATCCATGAAAATCCCATGGACTACAAGCTTTCCTAAACCAAAGTTCCAAATATTCCCATGGGGGGGCAAAAAATTTCCTCTCTAAGAACCATTTCTTGAACAATTGGAACCCTATTTTAGAGGTAATGGCATCTCTAGTCCAATTCACCTTATCATACAAACCATCTGCAATCTAGAGTCTAAGGTTCATAGGAATTAATTTTTTCATTTGGGCTGACTTGTTTGTGAATTTAGTCAATTGTTCCAAGAAATCATCATGTATATTCCTACTAGCATACACTATTTTCCTTGAGAAACCTTTCTTTGGAGGCATGTTTGATAGAAATAAAGAATACCATAATGCTTTAAATTAATGCATGGACTGAGATACTTACTTGGCTCTCTATTTTCTTCTTTTCAAATTCTGTTGTGAATCGATAGTATAGAAAATTCTTCATGATTTGATTAGGCAAAAAATAGCTCTTCAACAGGTTCTTGGCTCTTAGAAAATTAGAATTTTTTTTACGTGAAGAAAATCTCTGAATCTTGCGCTACATCCTTGGTTTTACTTCACACAGGGAGCCTTAATTCTCATAAATTGATCATATAGAAATAGAGTGGCACCACCTTTCAATTTTGGAAATAAGCCATCGATTTTTGAAAAATATGATGATTGAAGAATAAAACTTTTAATGACTCAACTTCAACCCTCCAAGTTTGTGGTCAATCTAATTAAATCCTTCCACATAAGCTTCTTCTTTCATGGCTAGTGACTTACATTGGACCCACTTGTGCCTTTGGACACGTGTCATGCTCTCACTATGTCGCCAAGGGTAAAAATTGAGAAACTCCTATTAGCGTCATATCGACCATTGTTGATGTCCCTTGCATTAGATGGTTAGAACTTTATGATTATTCCATTGTAAATATGGTGGCCCTGCAATATTTACTCTTGGTCTCTATGTCACCAAGGATAAAGTTCATGCAACTTCCATGGAAACAAAAAGACCACTGTCGATCTTGAGGAGATTTGATGATTCAAATCAATAGTACATTTCCTTCAATGTGAATCCTTAGGGACATTTGACATCATACCATCCTGACATACTAAAAAGGATATTAATGATATGTAACTTTATGATGCCATCTTTAGGTTTGGTGCTGCAGTATTTCCTTTTGTGGGTGGTCACTATGTCACCAAAGATAAAAACCTTGCAGTTTCTCATGGCGATAAAGCAACCATCGTTGATCATAGGAAGATCTGACAGTATGGGTCACTTTCCTTAAAACCTTATTTCTTTATTAACTGAGTCTCATGGCTTGGTTGCCATGTTGCTAGCAGTAAATGACATGCGATTTCTTATGGTGACAAAGCGACAACCCTTGATCTTGAAAAGTTCAAGTGTTATCATTACTCGATTACTTTTTCAAATAGAAACATGAAGCTGCAAAAAATTAGAGATAAAATCTTGGGTTAAAAATATTTCGGTAACTTTAGAAAATTTTTGAACAATGTGAATTTTTTTTTAAAAGGTTCCTAGAAATAGAAAGAGGGAATTTAAAATGATTTCTCCTACTCAATTTAATTTGAAAAGGAGCACAACCCATAAGCTTTTCTAGGGTGATATTTAGTGAAACAAAGATTAGGGCTATTCTAGGGTTAACAAAATTAAAACCACCAAACCCTAATTCTCACTAAAGGAACTTGGAACATTCGTTTAGAAAAATATTCAGATAGACCTAAAGTGAAATCAAGATTAACAGAAGTAAAGCTAACAATACTTTACCATTTAACCTCAATCTTGTTAGGAATAAGGTGTCTCAACCTTGGATAATTCCTATTCTTATTATTTGTTTCGTAAATGTCTTTTTTGCAAATAATGTAATTAAGTGTGAGCATACATGTCTAGTTGGCATGTTGATGCATCACTCCACTTGCATGTGTTAGCATCTTGAATAGTGTGTAAGGAGATCATGACTCAAATGGTTATGATGGATTCCTATGATGTGTAAGAGCTATTTAGAAGATATGATGATGGGTGAAGATGTAAAGAAATGTGGCAATTGATCATTGAGTACTGCACACTCGAGCCTCCATCTAGTGCATGGGGTTTGGCCCAATTTTTTTTTTGGGTTCCTACTTTTTTGGAGAATGGTAAAACCCTAATATGGTTCTTCTTTGGAAGTTGCCCTAAAATGGAAAGCACATGATATAAGCGACTTTAGGGTTGTAGATAGGGCAGAGTGAAAGTGTATTGTTGTGATTGGATTTTTGTTTTGTGTCCTAAAAGAACTTGGATTGCAAGTGTTTGTAACCTTTGTGTTGAAGATAATACATTGTGCAGGTTTTGGAGGGGTGGGGTTGTTTTACCAAAAGATTTTCCCCCACTGGCATATCTTTGTGTTTGTGTTTTCTTTCTCTATCTATTTTATATATTCATGGTTGACTAAAATATTGTTGTTTACATAACATTGATTATGAAATTGTAAGGATTTAAATAGAGTTTGCACAATACTTTCCTTAAGGGATTAGTGTAGGAAGTTGTTTTCGCACTTGAGTTTCCTTACAAATCTGATGGTTTCAAAGCTAAATCTTGAGCATGCCTCATTGATTAAGAGCTCTAAATGGTTCATTTGACATCATGCTTTTACTACTTATGTAGAGGCCTGGATTTCACATTGATCATTGTAGCTTCAAAGTTAGAACAAAACACCTTTGCTTCCATTAGTGTATAGTGGAAAAATCATAGACCAATTTACCTATACAATATGAATGGCCTTCTTCTTGACTTTGATCCATAGTTTTTTGGGCCTTTCCATCATGACATAATAATATACACAACTTCTAAATCATTGTCTTGGCTTTGTCCTTCAGATACACACTTGATTATGTTCATCAATTAGGAAAACTAGTTCGATTTCTTGGAGTCTGCTAGAAAAAAGATACTGAGGCAAGATAAGAGATGGTGAAACATAGGTAACTTACTTCTCATCATGTAGATGCCAAAACATGTCCCAAGCATACCTAGATCACCTAGATCCCTTGTGCATCAAAAAAATAGAAAACCCACACAAAATGATTAGGTAAAGGAAATGCAAGGGTACTCGAAAAATATGAAAACTGAGATATCCAGGAAAGATGAAACGTAGGTAACCTAAAGGATAATTAGAAATCACACTCTAACACAAACTCACTTAACACCAATGACTTGAAGTTTTATAAAGGTAGGACTAAAACTTGGCAACATAATGATCAAGTTTGGTAGGACGAGAAGGATCTCCCAGCAGCGATCAAATCACTTGTTCATATAGAGTCATTTATAAAATGATGTACAACCTAGCATACGAAAAGGGTTGTACTTCCATGATGGGTTTAGTTAAGATTATTAACTATCCTACTATTTTAGTTAGGTGTTCTATAATGGTGATGATTTTAGAAGAGGCCTTTATTTATGGTACTATTTCTAGCAAAGAGATGAGAATCATTGTTCATAATGAGAAGAGGAAAGTTGACAATCCAAACAAATTTTGGGGAGATTTTTCCCATCACTCAAGATGGGTTTCAAAATCTCAAGACTTAGAGTCAGTGAGATGTCATAAAGATTTGGTGATCTCACCACTTAAGATTAACTAAATTGCTACAATTCCCAAAAGGCCTTTATACTTTTGGGGGTCTCTTAGTTGTAAAAGCTATTGCATGATTTGAAAGGGTTTTTGCCAAAAAATTGATTAGTCATGTGGAGAAAATGATGACCAAGCTTAATGACAAAGACAAGGAGTTGGTTGTAGAACTAGATGACATGATGAGGTAATGGAAGGGAAAATTCAAGATTTGAACTATTGAGAATTGAGAAGACTGTTAGGGATGAAAATGTGGCATGGTCCTATCTAAAAGATGACATATTAACTCTATTTATGGAAAGCATTAATGGCCATGATGAGATGGTCATTGGCAATTTTTTGACTCTTGGAAGAAATACTAGGTCACCATCGATGGGGTCACTTTTGAGGTTACCAAAAAATTGATAGCCAATGCCACTAGCCTCTCATTGGAAGGGAGGTTGTGGAGGACACAGAGTAGAGTTAAAGATGAAGTGAGCCTCAATAGTTTCTTCCACTCTAATGAAGCCCCAATATGCTTTCAAGGTGGCTTTTCTCACATAAAGCTTCTAAAACCACGAAATAAGGTCTTCTATGTTATCATGCGCCATGCTACCCTGGAGGACATAGTTAAGGTTTGCTATTACTACCATTTCCATATTCTAAACCATTTCCAAAACAAAGAATGCATTTCTTTTCCTTTTCTCCTATTACACTCTATGGAGGATTGTGTTTGGAATATAAGGAAAAAATGTGAGGAGGGAAAAATTACACAATCTACCATCAAACCTTTTAATGTTCCATCTTTTTAAATTTTATAAAGGCCCCCACCCTCAAATTATTAGAATTAGCCCTCCTCTTCTAAAAATAACTGCTCAAATATTTTCTTCCCCTACTAAAACCATTGCCAAAGAGGACCCCATGACCACAACCAAGAAAATTAAGGAAGATAAAATTGAAGTCCTAGATGTTGAAAAAATTGGAACCATAAGTAAGGGTAAAAACTGGTTGAGAAAGAGGTTGAGAGATAAAATACCCTCGACCAACCAGACCATACTTAAACTAGACAACTTTGGGAAAAAATCTAGACCTCATCCCAAGTGTAAGGCCACTAGAAGGAACAATGGGGAATAGGAAGAAGAAGAAACAAAAAGTGAGGATAAAATCATAGATATGGAGGAAGCCAACCCTTTGCCCTCCAAGGTTTAAGATATACTTAAAAATCTTATTCCAAATTTAAGAAAGTCTTAGAATGTCGAGCATGGCATGATCACCTCACCGGTTAAGATGGGTACTTTGGGTAGCCAAGCCTAGGTGGAAAGCACTAGGGGAGAACGTGCAGTTAATGATGCAGTGCAGGTAGGGACATATTTAGTTTATTATGCTACTTAGTTATCTTCTGAGCCTTTGATCCCCATTTGATTTTTATCTCTGGACTGATAGTAGGGTCAATATTTATTGGATGGCCATGTTTTTGTATATTGTTAAGACTCTTGATGCTTATGGTAGTATTTACTTCACTATGATGGTTATGGGTGCTTTTTCAAAATTCTAAAAGGGGGTGGGGTAATCCTGTGGTAGTAAATAGCAACTAATCTTTAGGCAGTTGTTCTTTTCCATTATGGGCTAGCATCCAGTTTGACTGCTTCTTAATTTCAAAAACTACACCCATAGAAATAGAAAAGGTTATTGATGAATACTTCATCACTAAAATAGATGAAATGGAAATAGATGATCTAGAGCTAATTTAGAGAGAGAGAATAGAGAAATTTATGCCCAAGAGTCTATAGAATATGAAGAGTCTACCAAAGAGTCTATACAATGGGAAGAGTCAAAACTCATCATGAATGAGCACTATGGTGGAAAAAATAATAGAAACACAATATTGAGTTGGAGAATAGATATAGATACTTCCATTATTTTCTTTCAAGTAGAGAAAATTAGCAAGGAAGTTACCATGGACGACAACCTGGGCAAGTACATAGGTCCAAAAATTAACTTTGGTGAAGAGTTTGATGGAGAAAAAGGTGAGCGAGTGCATAAGCACGAGGATGAGGAAGAGGGTGGCCATTAGGGTGATGTCAAAGAGGCTTGGTCGGGTGGTCTTATCTCTTTTTAGCATGTGAATGGGGATGACTAAGGGATTTGAAGACGGGCATGGAAAGGTTAATCGTTCTTGTCGAAGACAAGAAACTTAAACCTTCTATAGAAGAAGTATTTGGCCATAGTGTGGAAATTTTATTGATGGAAGGGTGTGCTCAGATGTTGGAGCAATACGACATCAAGTCCATCAAAAATGTGTTGGAGTGGGCAAGGGTGCAAAGATATGGCACCACTATTGTAAACGATGGACTATCATTTGCTATCATGTTGAATTGTGTGAACAACTAGAAGTCTACATAGGGTGTGCTCAGATGTTGGAGCAATACGACATCAAGTCCATCAAAAATGTGTTGGAGCGGGCAAGGGTGCAAAGATATGGCACCACTATTGTAAACGATGGACTATCATTTGCTATCATGTTGAATTGTGTGAACAACTAGAAGTCTACATAGGAAATGCATGCTAAGGATTAGCATACCATGCCAAAGAAAGCCACAAGTTTGGATTGCATAGAAAATATCCCTTCTCACAAGTCTCATGTTGATGTTGATCACTACCCTGGCATTTTATTTGGAAAGGAACATGGTATTTTGCATGACAAAGTCAAGTTGAGAGAATTGATGTCTATAGAATGCTTCATTCTAGTAGGTAATGGATCTTGGATGGAGCCTTTGGAGTATGGGGTCTTGATCTCCATATCAATCACCTATGGAACCAACATCTAGAAGAGTTCCTTAAGAGTCAAGGGTTCATTAGAATTTTAAATGCTTAGATTAGTTTGGAGACTCAAGCAGTCAGCTATCACCAACATGAGGTTGAGAGGCTGAAATGTGAAAGGGAAAATAAAATTGCAAAAATAAGAGCTGATAGAAAAATTTGTAGGATGATTTATAAAAAGAAAAATGCTTTGATCTATGTCATGGCTGAAGGTCTCAATTATCTATAAGGTCAATGGTCTCCACAAACAAGTTATGGTGTTAGTTTATCTTCTGGTGGAGATAATAATTCGAAAAATGTGTCTATTGGAATTTCTTCTTGGGATGTAGGGTATACCAAGAGTAGCACTAGTCAGGTTGTTGGTGGATCAATAGGTGTCTATGCTTTATAGTTCATGGATTTGATTATTTAAAGTATCTATCTAGTGGCACAACTACTATTTATGGGAATGTTAAAGTTAATAATTATGACTCCTTATCACCACATGGATACACTTAGAAAGCTAGTCAATTTGCTGGTATTCCAAAATATAAATTTATTAGTGACTTTGTAAAAAGTCATAAGGGAATATATCTATTGTTAGGTTGTATTCAATCTGATAGAAGTGGGAGAAGGTTAATTTGTAGTGTTCAGGAACAATGTTTGGTGAAACTAAAATCTTCTCAAGGTTTTAGTATAATTATCATTTAAAGAAAAAAGTAGGGATTTTATTGATCGTGGTTGTACTAGTTGGACTTAAAGTGAGAGATTATGGGATATGTTAAGCCCAACAATCATGATCATTCACCTTCTCCATTCTCCTTGGTGATTGTATAAGACTCTATAAATGGCTGTATATATGCTATGAATTGTATTGTATTGGTTAAATGATAATAACTCTATAAATGGATATATGCCATGAATTGTATTGTATTGGTTAAATGATAATAAGAGATTTCCCTACTTCAAGAGTGGACATAAATTTTCTATGTTATGTGTTTGTTCCCTTTTGTTATCACTGAATTTAAAGGATTGTTAAGTTTATCTTCTCGAGTCAACTTACAGAGACTAAGTAATTGCATCATTATTTCCTCCTCTTGTTACACATGAGTACTAGAGGAAATCTTTTCTTATCTCGTGCTATATTAGTTGAGATGATGAACAAACATTCTATTCTACTAGTCACCGTCACCAAATAATGCATAAGTATACTAGAGTACATCAACTAAGTTGTAACGCCCCACCAAGGGACCCAAAAGAAATGACCTAAAGTTTTACTAAGTTTGCCAACATTTTTTTTTGAAGTAAGAAAGCATAACATGCTCATCAAACACATAGTAGTGGAAGAAATAACATACAATCAACTAAAACATACATAACAAGTTACATTTCTTAAGGATCCCATGACATTGAATTACATTTAAATTAATCTAATACTAAGTCTAACAACTACCACATCCACATGAAAGAATAATTAGAAAGTCCAATATCCATTTAAATAATATACATTTGTTTCAAATCCCTCTTGTCAAATTAATTGGGAATGCTCAATCATCCATTGTACATGTCATAGGGTATGAAAGGCTAATATAATATACATATGAAGAAATATAATTACAACATCCTCCTCGGATCCATGATACAAAGTGCAGTAAATTAAATGAAACCAATAACATACATGATACATCCATCCATCATAAAAAATATGAACATCCATCCATCAAAAAACACAACTAACTAAGTGCGCGATTCCTCCCAACCATAAATAGCATCATCAGACCATCGTGGGCCCTAGCTATCCCCCACGTGTAACATCCCAAATTGCCAAATAGATTGTCAGTACTATAGTAATAGGGACATCACTCCTAAACATACTACAACATAAGTATAAGGAAATATAACATGCTAATCAAATATAAGTAAATGCATCAATAAATAACATCACCTAAATATGATAAACAAGCATCCCAAGAAGCTCCAGCCATAGTGACTATGAATGGATCTCAATGGTAAGAATGAAAAAGCATTACCACCCGACCATGTGGAACCTAAATGGTCCACTCCCACTGCACTAAGGAGATAGTCTCAAGTCCCAAATAGGATATTAAATCACATAACACAAGTAATCTCTAAGTCTCAAAAATCCTAAAAGCATCTAACTCAAAGGGTTCTAAGATAGATTGACATCTAATTCCCAGAGGCATACAAAGACACGTAGGAAACCTACTATGTAAGTGGGCAAGTGTCATCGCATGAATCATGTAGAAGTTACCCTGCTAGTTTGCTTAGGACTCTAGGGTCCCTAGTGATCCCCATGCAACCACTAGTATCCTTTCGTACTAATAAGGCATACTATGGAATGCAAGGTCGCAACCATGTGCTCTCTCTACTCTCATCCTAGTCTATACTAGCACTTGAGGCATGAGCGAGAACATACAATTATCTTATTAAGTTCATTTTAATCCCCATTTAGTGTAATGTTTTCACTTATTAAAACAAATAATAATGGGTTACCCCTAGGACTACTTAGGGTCCTCGACCCCCATTGCAAGCCACTTCTCGACACTACAAGTAGATAACCTACCCTAGGCTTATAAAAGCACAAATCCATAATCACATAAAAATATCTCAGTCCTGTAAAAGTGAATGGAAAGCATCAAAGATAATCCACAATAATCATACCAGTTCTCCATGAGCAATTGGAAAGCACCAAAAGATAATTATAATGATCACAAGAGTTCTCTATGAGAAACTGAAAGGCATCAAATGATAAATCACAATATCCATCAATTCTCATCGAGCAACCATAAAGTATCCCAAAATAATACTTATCAAAGACTCCAAAATGGTCAAGTCAAACATGTCACAACATGACATCATCAAGAACAAACCATTAAAAACACCTCAGTCCTCTCAAAGTGACTGGAAAGCAAATCAAATATAACTGATCAATGACTCAAAAATGGTTAAGTCAAGTATCTCATATACATACACCTTAGCTTTATACAAGAAGACTAGAAAGCAATAACAAACAGTAAATACAAGCATGTCATAGAGCATATCATCACATTACCATGGTTGGGTTAAAAAGATCGAGATCAAACAACATAGCATTACAATCACAAAACTCCCAAGCCTCTGATCACATCCTAGGATTGGTCAAAGCTAGGACAAACCCCAACACCCCAACACATAAACAACACATAGAAAACATCAAAGTCTCTCAGTTGGTTTGATTTGAAAACACATAGTTTTAAGTTAAACAATAAGGTTTCAGTTTCTAGTGTTTGTGTTCAAGTAAATAGTCTTATAGTTCATGTTAGAGTAATTATTTGTTCACACTTATTAATTAAATCACTTTGATTTAATTAATTAAGTTGCCTATTACTCTAGTTTTCTTAAGCTATCTTGTAGGTGCATATAATTAATATTTTATTAATTATATTGTGCAACCTAGCTTTTTTAGGCTTTAGGGCTTTCGTTCACCTTTAAGGTTGAACTCTTGTAATTCTTTTTTCAAGCATTCATTCAATCAATCTGGGAATACAGTTTTTTTTCATCTTGTTGAGTTCTTCCAAGCTCTACTTTTTCTTTCTTTTTTGATTTCTCTTCAACAGGTTATTTGCATGCAGGTGATCTTGGCAATTTGTGAAGTTGGTTTTCACAACTTCTACATGGTATCAGAGCCTCCCTCCTGCTTCTCTGTTGAAGGATTTTTGAAGCTGCAATTCGGAGTTAGAAACCCCAGCTTTTTTGAGGTTTTTTCTTCAATCGGGAGGAAGAGTGATTTTTTAGAGCACTTTGGGCCCAAACCGACACTGCCATTGGATCTAGAAGGCCATTTATAGTTAGGATCCATATAAAATTTGTCTTTTTTGGCTTTCGTAGTGTCAGGAAATTTTTTTTTGCCCCTAGGGAGGCCGTACGGACAAGATTTTGCATTTATTGCACACAATTTAAAAAAAAAAAAATTTTAGGCACTTTGCCAGTGCATCACCTGGTGGCCACCACCTCGCCACCATGCATCCTGCGCCCTGCCGCAGCCGGCCGTGCCTCCTTCTGGCCAGTGTATCACCTGGTGGCCACCACCGCACCACCATGCATCTTGTGCCCTGCCGCAGCTGGCTGTGCCTCCTTCTGACCATCGTGGCTCGACCGCCGGTGGCAGACCACCCACCGCCCACCATAGCCATGGCGCCGCTCGCGTCTGCCAGCACTGTGGCCACCGCTGCCCACTTCCATCACCCTCTTGTGGCCCCACCACCTATCCGCCTGCATGGACACTTCAGCACGTCAGCACCCAGTTTGTGTGGGACACGTGACAGGGATGCCATGTGGCACTATGCCACGTGGCCCCTACCACGTTAGCCTTTTGCCATGTGGTGTGCCATGTGGCACCTTTTTTGTGGCGAGGCCATGTGGCCATCAAATATTTTCTCGTGAAATGCTGACATCAGCATGATGTCAATACTGCATCAGCACCTTCCTACCTCTCCTTCAGGTCCTTTTTTGACCTACTCGCAATTTTTTGGCCATATCTTGAGCATAAGGAGGTATTTTTTCGATCCGAAAGAAGCACTGGAAAGCTGGTTCCGAGATGGAGATAGTGGTGTAAGAGTTTTTTTAGTTTTGATGTAGTTTAGCTTCCTATTTTTGTAGTTGAAGTCTAAAATTATGTTTTTGACTCCGACGAGCGTTTCTTGTGAGTCCCATCTCCGTTTTTAAAAAAACATGATATTTTTGGAAAGCTGGTTCTGTCTACTTTTCAAAAATGATGTAATTTCTTCTAGATTCTGCCCCATGCTCTTTCTATCATATTTTTGGCCTTTTTTCTCTATGATGGATATCTTGGGTATTTTAGGTCCGGGGATTGTTTTCTTAGCATGAGATATCTTCTTTTGGGCTGTACTATCTTTTGTATCAGCTTTTTTTCTATTTTGATCATTGTTGATATTCATTGTAAGCATCTTTATGCAAAAACACTGAGATAAAGTGCCACTTTTGCGTTTTGGGATCCTTTTCATCATTGTGGTTTGTTGCACTCGCACTATTTTATAAAGTGCCATGGGGGGGATACTTGTTTGCCGATTTTGTGCCCTCTTCCTCTTTTTGCCTCATGCAGTGTCGGTGACACGTGCCTTTATAGGTGTCTGTACCTCACTCTCGATGTGTTTGGTTCATGTGTTGTAGGAGATTTTTGGCCCATCTTTTTAGTTGCCTGTCACCTCACCTTGTCTGCATTAAGGGGGGGTTATATTGTTGGTTCTAATGCTTCCTTGGTTTGATGGTTCATTGGAGTGAGCTATGTATTTAGTATTTGATCCTATATACTAGGCAATTGTAGTGGCTGGCTACCTATGCATTTTGGTGAGATGGATCACCTACCATATCGACACTCTTGGTTTGTGCCTTCTATTTTCGTGGAGGATCTTCAAATCAGCAGTTTCTTTCTGACAGAGTTTGTGGCTTCTTCTGCTTCAGTGGTTTTCTTCATCATCTTCTCTTTGTTCCTATCTTCTGGAACATTCTTTGCTATCTCTTTTTGGAGAGGGGTTTTTCCCACTGGGTTTTCTCCTTTGTCTCCGATTTATAGAGATTTTCTTGTTGTGATTGGGTACCTGATTAGGCCTTGTTGCGAGGACCCATCTTTTCTTGCTTTCTTAGTTGTGCTAGGTTAGCTTACCTCCTGAGCTTCGCTTAAGGGGGGGTGTTAGAGTAATTATTTTTTTGCACTTTTTAATTAAATCACTTTGATTTAATTAATTAAGTTGCCTATTACTCTAGTTTTCTTAAGCTATCTTGTAGGTGCATATAATTAATATTTTATTAATTATACTGTGCAACCTAGCTTTTTTAGGCTTTAGGGCTTTCGTTCACCTTTAAGGTTGAACTCTTGTAATTTTTTTTTCAAGCATTCATTCAATCAATTTGGGAATACAGTTTTTTCTCATCTTGTTGAGTTTTTCCAAGCTCTGCTTTTTCCTTCTTTCTCGGTTTCTCTTCAATAGGTTATTTGCATGCAGGTGATTTTGGCAATCTGTGAAGTTGGTTTTCACAACTTCTACAGTTTACCTTACCATTAACCCAATTTTGTTTTTAAATAACTCACAAAGTTACCCCTATTTGACTTAGGTCAATTTCCTAAATTGATCTAAAGGCAAGTTATTTATTTTAACTTATTAAGATAAATAAGTGATTCCAATCCAAACAATATTATTACAAATAATATTAAAATAAATCCTCAATTTTTGTTTAACTTTACTCATCATTAATTAAATTTAATTAAACTAATTTTAATTAAATTAATTAATAATTAACTAACTATACACATATATTAATATTTCATTAATTATCAATTTATTAATATTTAACATAACTATTAATAAATTAATAATTACAAATAACTATATTTAAATATATTTAATAATTTTAAATTAATTATTCTTAAACTTCATAACATTAATAATTAACAACTTAAATACAATTTAATTTTAATTGAATTAATATTAAATAAATTAAATTAAATTTTTAAAATAATAATAAAGTTACTAATAAAAAATTATTAATAATTAATAAATTAAAACAAACTAAATTTAATTTAATTATATTAAAAACAATTAATAATTAAAAAACCATTTGCAAAGTATATTACTCATGTGATTTAATAATTGTAGTCCCTTTTAAAGGGATAGCCGCTTAGCGGCTTGCTACCCAATGGCGGCCGCTACCTTGGTAGCTGTCGGCAGTTGCTCCCTTGGCAGTTGCACAAGGGTGGGGTAAAACCCCCCTCCAAAATTTATTTTATTTTATATTTTTTTAAAATTATTTTTAATATAAATTTTAAAAAACAAGACTCCCTCCAGATTTTTTTAAATATATATTTTTAAACATTATTTTCAACATTAATATGGTAGAGTAAATATCATTGACCATTCGAATTCTCAAATTAGATTTTCTTTTCTTTCAAATCTCAACCCTCCTCGGTTTAATCAGTTAAATAAAATTTGTTTTCTTTTCAACCGAAAACCCAATTTTATTTACATTTTTTACATCTACTAAAAGATGGGTTTTTAATGATATATTAATCCTCACGTATATAGAAGAATCCCCACAAGCATTCTAGTAAATCCAAAATATAATACTGAAAGATTCACCACAAAGAAGTATGCACAAACAATTCATAGTCACTAAGAAGATAGAAAGAATAGAAAATGTAATTTACTATACGAATTAAAACACAAGAATCTACCTAGATTCTGATGCTAACAATGCAACGCCTAAAATATTTGTGAGAGAAGTTTCTTCTCTCAAAACCTTCTCCCTTTTGAAAATCTTCTTCCTTCTCCAAAATTTGCTTCCAAATTTGCGTCCAAATTTCTCTCTCTCAAAAATGAACCCCAAAATTGAGATAAAGAGTTCTCTCCTCAAATCAGGGCACTAATTGTGTGTTCACCCGGAGAACTCCTTGCTCACAACCCTTGACTCAATATTAACTTTTCTTAATCTTTCTTTATCTTGCATTAATCTTTTTTTCATGCACATTTATGAATTATTAAATTACTTTATTTAATTTTTACTTAACTTCACTTTTAATTAATTAATTAAGTTTTAAACTCATGCGCACTTAATGCAATTAAAATATCTTTATTAAATTCACTTGTTTTATCTTTTTAATTAATGTCTTATATTTTAATCTCATGCATACATCATGCAAGCTTAAAACTTTTAATATATTAATATCTTTTCAATTTTTATTATATTTTCAAAACTTAATTGATGAAATATTTATTAATTAAATTAATAATAATATTTAGCATTTATTTGAAAGTGAACTCTAAATATATTATTATTAAATTAAATAAATATTATCACGTTCTAAATTTATTCTTATAACTTTTATCCTCAAATTTAATTCTTTTTATTTAATTAATTAAATATAATTAAATATTAAAATATCATAATATTTTTCATTAAATTAAATCATTAATTTAATATTTTTAATTAGACTTAATTAATAGAAAATACACCAAAGACTCATAAAGCAGCATACAAAAACTCATCAAAGAAAAACACATACAAAATAAAACTAAAGGGTTATAATCATGAATTAATATCATTCAACATATTTGGAGGATACTTGACTCAGATACTTGTTCTAATTTTCAATTAGAACAAATGGCTTAAAGGTTTAGGATTTGGACTTAAGAATCTATCTCCCCTCTCTTACCATTGAGATAATGTGATAGGGTACGCTCATCCTGGCAATTGAGGGAAGTCGATACCCAGTACCTGCAACCTACATAAAATTCACACATGTACAAACACAATATTCTAAGCTAAACATGCAATGGTAGGAAGTGGTGCATCGTGTAGATCCCGACTAGCAGGTGACTATGACTCCCTTCCTTAACCACATCAGAAATGCCATACATAAAGAAAACAAACACACACACCATACACATGCAGTATGGGGTAAGTATCCATATGAAAACACATACGATCATAAACCATCTAACTAATCATCATTAATAATTGAAAACACTGCAATAATCATCATGCATACATGAAATATAGAGTACTAAGTAATGCCATCATATAATCAACTAAATGTAAAACAATATCTAATGATCTCAAAACAATACTACTAGTAATCAAGCATAAATCTAGCCTAAAAGAGTTTGGCACTGATAATAGAAATGTGAACTAGAGGCAGGCACTACGTAAGCTAGTAATAAGATTTTTATAACTTGTTAGACATTTGTGTCTCCTATACTAATTGAAGTTACATAATTACAATTTCTTATTGAGTTATTGCAAACCTCTTATTAATCACCTAGACCAAATCAAGAGGGAAAATTATGAAACCAAACAACTCTTCCAATATATTAAAGCCAACACTAAAAGCTCTTGAGACAAGTAGACCATGGCACACATTGCTTTGTATTGGTGAAAGATAATATTTGACATATAATAGAAAAATAGTAATAATTAGGACCCATTATTACACTATAATCATCAATAGTCAAATTCTAATTCCTAAAAGTTTGATTGTTCTACCATCAAGAAGAAGATTTTGTTATTTTACAATGATTTTACAAAAAGCTACAAGATGACTTATTTATCAAAAAAATTGTATTCTACAAGCTTATTTCCATACTATCATTTATACAATTTAAGCACAAAAACACATATAATATTCTAAATTAGCAAAATTATAAAAGCTGTCTTAGAAAGTACATATAGCTTTATAGTATTATAGTTCTAAAAACTTACGTATTAATAATATTGTATTTATGATCTGTTTCATTCAACGTTCTTTTGATTACTTTTAATTTTTTCAATATTTTTCTTTTATTTTAAAATAATCTGATTTGCATTAAATATACTTATTTTAATTCTTGATAATCTAATCGAATTATTGCATTATAAAAAACCTAATACACAATCTCTTAACACATTTTAATTAAATATTATTTTTAGAAGAGATTTAATGATTCATCAAATCATATTAGTTTGGTTCACATACCTTTATGGAGTTCTATATAATTACTAATAACCATTTTTCAAAGATTATGGAATTTAGAGGGTCATGCCATTGATTGGCTTGGTTCACATACCTTTATGAAGTTCTATATAATTACTAATAATCATTTTTCAATGATTTTGGAATTTAGAAGGTCATGCCATTGAGTTATTGGTATCATATATATTATACTAAGCAATCTTATGAAACATATCTACCTGAATTGTTTTTACCCACGCGGAGGCAAACTATGGAATCAGTATTAAACTAGGGCGATGACATCTTTGTACTGTTTTATTTGCTGCTAGTTTGAGAATTTGTTATCTTTCATATCATATCATGATAAATATTGGATAAGGTGAGACTTCAATCGGATCAAACAAAGTGTTTGTCATATTTAGGGACAAGGAGTTACATTTTGTGTCACTTCAAATGATAATGACTCTCAACAAGGTTTATACCTATATTCATCCAATCCTTATAAGAAAAAGTGCTTAACCATTGTAGTCCATGATAACTCGTAACAATTTACATGTACATAGGATTGTAAAGATAATATTTATGTAGAAGCTAAATATGTGCAAGAACTGTCATTTCCAAAATCTATCTTTGATTGTTTGGGTAACTGTTAATTGCAACATTAATGAGAAGTAATGCTATTCGCTGCTTTAGCAAATGGACGAGTGGCCGGAAGTGTGAATGTACAACTAGTAAGATTGATTGTCAATGTAGCAGAGACATGTTTCTTGTTGAAATGATGGATTTTACCCATCTTAGAGAAATGATAGATTCAGTATATTATGACTGTATTCAAAAAAAAAACTTTTTATTCCCATCCTCCTGTCATTTCTCTTGGGCTACTTTCTTTGATGGGCCCAAAAGGAAATAAGTGTGAAACATTTATGTACTATCAGAATTTGATGCAGTTGTGGATAAACAGATGCCGACGAGCACAAGAGTTCTTATATCTAAACTGTAATGAAACATCGGAGCAAAAAGCTTACAATCAATCACTCACTGGCATTACTGAGGAAACATAATGCCTCGCAGTTCTGAAATGTCTGTAATGTAAATGTGATTTTGTGTCATTGAACACCTTATATGGCTGTTGTACTTTCTCAACTCTTTGAGTCTGCAGGTAGAAGATTAAGCCACCCATTTAACGCAAAGTGGATTTGATGATGAAAAAAGTTGCAATCCTTTTCTATTTGTATTATGGATTTTAAAGTTCTTGTTGTCTGAAGATCTCTCTCTTAATTAGATACTATTCTTCTAAGAAGATTTTTCTTTTAATTAGTATACTATTCTTCTAAGAATATTGGATATGTTTATAAATAGTTATGGATTATACTATTCTTCTAAGAATATTGGATATGTTTATAAATAGTTATGGATTAATCTGTTGGTTATTAGTGATGTTAACTCGTAACCAGATCATCAGTGAGATCTTCTGCACTTTTGGATCTGCAATGCCAAGGTGGATACACTGATTGTGAACAAAAATATGAATGCAACAAACGTTTCCTAAATGGTAAGAAATATAGAAAACTTTCAATTCGCATAAAAATGTGAAAATCGCTGAAATAATGACAACATTCAATGACGACTTCAGAAAATAAAAGCTTCAAACTTGTTTTCAAAGGAAAGACATGAAATAATTGCCATGTATAGATTATGAATCACAAGCATTATAAAGACAAGTGCCAAAATTTAAAGGGCAATAGAGTCCACGTACAACTTTATAAAATTTTATGCACTTCAACTATAAACAATTTAATAATCAAAATGACAGATAAATATATTTATGCAATTTTAAACACTCTAGATTGCACTTTAACTCCTTAAATATGGACACAAACCAGTCACAAAGATAAAAACAATTTTTACATCTCAAAATGGCATACCAATCTTTACCAAATGAAGGAATAATGTATAGGAGTGCACATATAATCTTAATATGTAAAATTTTGTAGGAATATATGTGAATTGTATGAAGTGTTTTCCTCTTGTGTTTTACATCTCATACTTATACACAAATGAAAAGTTGTTATCGAACAAGCATACCCCTTCACGGTACCTAATTACACCTGTTTTGCTAACAAAACTGTGAGTTTGATTACTTTAATAAATCATAAGATAACTCAAAACTACCCGAGACCATATATTTGCCTTGCAAAATACATTGATTGGGCCGAACAAACGCTCTTGAATTGAGAAAGCCTTCCTGCGGCACGAAGGATGCAAATATTTGTACCAATATGGTAATTGATTGCTTATAACTTTGTCTACAGGATCCCCCAACATATGTTTTCTGCCGCACATGTTTTACTGGCATAGTCTTCTACTAGTTTCGAATATAATCTGACATTCTTGCACAAATCTTAACCTTCAGTGCGCTTCAATATAATGAAATAGAAACTTTCATATGTGCATTCCCTCAATCTAGTATATACATCATTGAAAATTCCATATCTAATATGATTAGATAACTGCTTCCCTGTCATCATAATATTTTCAGCATATTTATAATCATTATTCATGAGAATCTTGTCTTAGCTCTTGACATCAATGCTATAAATATAACAAAGAATATCTCCTTTAATTTTTTAATGCAATTCCATAAATGGAGGCCCTGAAAACCAAAATTGAAATTTTATGAGCAGCAGGTCCAAACAGATAAAACTACATTGGCTTTAAGGTATCACATTTTTGTTACGGTTGCTCTAGAGATTTTTAAGCACGTTTCTAGTTAAGCATTGAATCTTACAACAGGTTCTCATAAAGCTTAGCTTACTAAACTGACAACCTCAGCTTATTAAAATTATAAATAAAAAATTTCCTTGATTCTCATAACCCAATGGAGTTCTATAAAATTATAAAAAAAAAATTATTAATTAATAATCAAAGCATTAACTCTATTTCAAATAAATTGAATGTAGATGATCATGTCATGAAGGGAGTAAGAATTAAATAATTAATAATCAAAATAATAACTTTTTTTCAAAGATATTGATTATAGACGATCATGTCATGGAGACCACGTACAAGGTTTGTGCAATTCTATAGAATATTTGTACTCGAATTGTCTTTTACCCATGCAATGACAAACTGCCTTTGTGCGAGAAATCATGAAGTTCACATGGATTCTGACAAAATAGTATTCCTTGTTTGGCAATTTGTTATACATAGTCTATAAAGACGAATTTCATAAGGTGAGACTTCATTAAGATATATTTAGGGACGATGAGTTGCATATTGTGCCAACTTCAAATGATAATGATTCTCTACTAAGCTATAAATTCCTGGTCATCTAATCCTTGTAAGAAGAAAAATTGCTTAACCATTGGAGTCGATGGTGACAACTTGTAAAAATTTACATGTACATAAGATTTGAAAGATAGAAATTTAAACAGAAGCTAAATATGTGCCAGAACTGGCATCTTCAAAATCTATCATTGTTTGTTTGGGAAACTGTTCATTACCGCTCTTACAAGTAATACTATTAATTTCTTAAGCATACGGAACTGAATGTGTACAAGTTTCATTATCAATGTAACAGAATTGTATCTTGTGGAAATGATGGATTACCCATTTAAGAGAAATGACAGAGTCAGTGTATTGTGCACTGTATCCCACATATGCCATTTCAAGGGTTCTTACATTGAAACATTGGTACAAAGACGTTAATTTCAATTAACAAATTTAATATCTAATAAATTCAAGATATAAGACAAATACAGTATTTGCTAATGCTAGCAGTCAAACAGATCCATAATGTCTGTATTATTCTCTTCCTGTGGAAAAAAAAACTCTGTTGAACAATTCTTAAATGTTTGATTATACTACCTTCTAAAAAGGGGATTTTGTATTTTATAATATCTTTAAAAAATCTATTAGATTGCTTATTCCCTAAAAAGTAAATGTATTCTACAAGCTCATGTTCATCTTCATATATATAAAACCTAAAATATAAAAAATATATAACATTCTCAAAAATTAAAATAATAAACATAATCTTTGAAAAAGTAGATATAAGTTTATAGTATTTTAGTTTTTAATTTCAAAAATTATATAGCTCAATAATATTTTATTTTTGATATGCCCCATTCAACATTCTTTTAATTGTTCATTTAAAAAAAAATATATTTCTTTTATTTTAAAAATAATTCTCATTTAATTCTTTAAAAATCTAATCATGTTGTTTTGTTGTAAAAGCCTAATACACAATTTTATAACAGATCTAAATCTAATATTTATTTATTCTAATTGTATTGGTTTGGTTCACATATCTTTTTAGAATTCTATATAAATATTAATTATAAAATCTCAAATTATTGAATCTAGATGTTCATGTCATAGAATTATGGATATTATTCATATTATAATTACGATCACATATATAAATGTTCAAGCTATCTTATAAAATATTTATACGCGAATAGTCTTTTTTACTCATGCTGAGGCAAACTATGGCCAAAGGATTGTCTAAAGTTCAAATGAATTCTCTTGAACAATATTATTATTCATTGAACATCAGTTTAGATAATCCATTGTATAAATGATGAAGATTTCATAACTAGTGTCTGTCATATTTAAGAACTGATGAATTACATCATGTGCCCAGTTTAAATGAAAATGTAAATAATTATTAATGCTTTTCAGAGAAATTCTTCTTCTTAATCATTGCAAATGGGGAATGCATTGCTATCACAAATAATGCTGTAAGTTTCTGTAGTAAATGGATCAGTGGCAGACAATAAATGTACAAATTGCAAGTTTGATTATCAATTTGACAGTGAATAGTTTCTTTGATGGATTATCAATAAAGTATGCACATGTTTCATTTCTGGTTCCCTTCCTCCTGCCATTTCTAAGCTTTATTCTTTGATGGGCCCAGAATACAACAACCTCTATCAATCAGTATTAAAGTTGGGGGGCAACATTTCTATACTATTTGAATTGTTTCTAATATCTAATCTATTGGAAAATGAAACATTGATGCGAGGAGGGCCAGTAGAAGTGGAGAAGCTACATGGAGGTACAAATGAGTTGCAATGAAGAATTGTAAATGTAGAATGAAAAATTGAATAGAGAAAGAAGTAATTTGCAAGAGAATACGATACTAGTATTTATTGTTGTGGTTTATCATAATTATGACTACGTCTACATTGGGCAGAGGAATTGAATTAAATAAATAAAAAGTGAGTTTACGCTGATACAACAGAAGCTTATAGAAATATAATCCATTACATGTAACTTAAGAGACATCAATTATTGAGGGAAAAGGAAGTGTCCATTGACCTTCAATTCAACAAGAATAAGATGTTGGGGGGCATGAAAATGGGACTCCTTGTCAACATAGGATGTATTTGAATCAAGCTATAAGATATTTTTATTTTATTTAAGAAAATATGTTTTTATTTGAGTTAAAGCTAGAATTCTTTATAAACAAGAGGCTTTTAATTTATTTCAATTAAAATAGAGATAAAAGAAAGATTTGAAAAGTCTACAAAGATAAGAGATACATTTATTTAATTAAATACAAATAAATCAAAAGTTTCTTCTCTATTTCTATTCGATTTGGCTTGAACTATCTTACAAAATTATAGTTGATGAACTTGACATAAAATTGAATATAAAATCATATACAGATTTAAATTTTTTTTACTTAAGATTAACACTTGATGGAGGGAAAAAAAGCATTAATAATTGTACAATAAAACTAGTATTTATTTGAAAGAAATAAGATGATTGAATTGAAAAAATAATATTTAATATTTCCCTATACAATTAAAAATTCCTTACCATATAATATTCATATATATAAATATGTAGAACTTTCCAATACAATAACAAATCCCTTACTTTACCATATAAATGTACATTTATATAAATATGTAGTATTTTCTTACGTAGTATTGCATCACTTGCTTTACCATATAATAATTATTTATATAAATAACTACATTAAAAATAATTTTTTCTATCTTATACTAATTATTAAAAAGATAAATATAAATGTTTTCATGAGCTACCTCCCTCGGCAGGCACTGCTTCGGTTGTCTGATTGCTTTATTTGTTTTTTCATGAATAGTTAATGTTTCCGGCTTCGACCGTGTGAACTCTCTCACCGGGTGATCTTGTATCCCCCGGTCTTTTTTGTGAATTGTAATCTTAGTACATTATTTATTAATAGAAAGAGGCTATTCATCAAATTTTTTTTTTTTAAAAATATGTATAAAAATTAAAAGAATTAAATTTTTTTAAAAATATTCTAATAAATTTATGTAGTTTCATACGATTATTAAATGATGAAAATAAATATCTATCTAGCAATGGGAAGTTAAGACTATGGATGACTGATTAGTTGTGGTAACTTGATATTTTACCATGTCCAGAATTTCAAATGTTAAGTTAAATGAATAAAAAGAAATTCAAAATCACAACTACTTACTCTCTTTCCCCAAACCAACTTTTACCCTTGGGTATATCAAAATACAGTTCTAAAAGCTAGCCTTCTCTTGCAATGATCCAATGAACAATTAACAATCCATGTATGTGTGCCATACAAAGGGGCTAGTATAACATATATTCACCTGCTCAAAAGAAAAATTAATGAGTGTTGTCTATCACGTAGTTCAAGTGAAGCATGAGGAACATATGCAAAATATGAATGAAAGCATCAATGAAGGCATGTGAGCAGGTTTAACAATGGCCTCACCAAAATTATAATTGGTGTCCCAATTGGCAGTGTTATCCTTGTTCTTTTATATTTGCCAGTGGAGTAATGAAATGTGTGCATAGATGGAGAAGAAAAGCATCAATGTGTTTGATCAAATTCCTGATTTGATGCTCTTTAAATAGTTTGAACTCAATCACCCTAGAGTCGGATGAAATCAGGAAGAGCCATCATCTATGCAAGCTGAAAATGCAAAGTTTAGTCATCATAAAAATAAGACTTTGGAACAGAAAATCAAATCATTCATAAAAAAATGATTCAACTATTCACAACACCTCCAAATCAGAGAGTAGGCACAAGAGATATCAATGATCACAATTGAAGTTAAAACTAGGAATGTCTAAAGTTGTCTTCAATGATTTGTTTGTATATTTTGTAAGAGGTCAACTTTAAGACTAATTTTGGAACTAGTCATTGCCTTAACTTTTTCTAAGTTATGGTTAAGCATTGAAAGTTGGTGTTTGTAAAGAGTTGGAATTGGTTATAAAGTAGTCTCAAAATTTTTTAAAACTGTAACTTTTTGATTAGTTAAGAAACTGACATGTTGGTTATGTTAGAATGCAAATGGAATTAGGGACTTTACGGACTTTGGAATTAGAATTTTGTTGAT
Source organism: Cupressus sempervirens (assembly GCA_028749045.1). Classification (NCBI taxonomy): domain Eukaryota; kingdom Viridiplantae; phylum Streptophyta; class Pinopsida; order Cupressales; family Cupressaceae; genus Cupressus; species Cupressus sempervirens. The sequence continues at coordinate 128,082,180 of CM053786.1, read as the reverse complement.
AAGACAATTTTTGGAAAGCATGTAATGATTTTGTCTTTCCAATCAAAATTCTGTTAGAAATAGAGAATAAATTTGGCGGGGGGGGGGGGGGGGGGGGGGGCACGGGGTGGGGGGTGAATGAGTATTCTACAAACTTTAACTCAAAACTAGATATTATTAATTCCTTTATAACTTGAATATAAAAGTAAACTAACAATGTTGAATAGTAAAAATAACCATACACAAAGAGAACTCATAACACTATATTTTTTTAACCAGGAAAACCTAACCAAGGGGTGGTACCCACAAAATGATCCACTAAAGAAAAGTATCTAGTTGAGGATGTTGACCATGTTAGGAGTCTATTGCATGCATATAGTGTCTTGGTCCTTTTTAGAGGACTAGTCCTTGTTAAAAGTCTCAAATCTTGTTAGGAGATGTTATGTACAATTACAAATTGTATGCAAGATGAGCCCATTTCCCAAACATATAATATACAATGTAGTTCCTTAGTACAAAAGAAATAGATACAAAAACCTCCTTACAGTGTTGATATCTTCAATATCTGATCTTTCCTTTGCTGCACTTCACATACCTTTGATCATCATCAAACTTCACATCATATATAGTTCATATATCATACATATATATTTCACATAAGTTTGCATATCAATTACAACTTACAATTTTGCATATTGCATTCTTTCCTTTATACCTTTACAAAAACTGTCCAGTTAGCCTTCAAGCTTTCACATGCTTGGCAAAATATAATATCAAACTCTTTCTCTCTTAGGGTTAACATCTAGGATGTAATCCCTAATTAGTTTAGTATTTATATCATAAACAAAATAATTCCTTAACTCATGATTGCCTTTTTACTATGCACTGTGTTTTGCCTGTATATTGTCACAACTGGTAAAGCTGTCATAACTTCTTCCTTATTGTTTGTACTAAATTGAGCACTTACATGCATCACCCTAACACTCTCTACTATCTGTACCCAACTACACATCTTCAAATAATATCTTTGTCATTCGTAAACATCAAAACTATTTTTATTCAGCTAGATAGCAAACTCATACTTAGATAATTTTCTATGTCTAATTGTAGAATCATCATTTGTACATGGTGTCTTTCTTTATACAAAGTATGTATTTCCATAAATGACAACTCTAACATGATTCCAACTTATCTTATTTAGCCAAATTTCTAAAAATTCCCCCTTTTGGCATTGATGACAACATATGGAAAAATTGGCTAAGTCCCAAAATATTTGTTCAATTTTTTTTACAAAAACTTGGTATGTATATATATAAATCAATGCATCATACTATTACTCCTATTTATATTATGCTTTATACGATTTTTCTATACTAATTCCCCTTTTACATCAATGGCAAAGGTGTCAAAATTTTATATACAAGTCAAAATAATAGATCTTTACCTCTACATTTAGGTAGATGGGCTTGAAATGCAGTCTTGAAAACTTTCCTTTAGATTCTTTAAGCTCTTCTCCCATGTGTCCTTTACTTCACAGAGACACTGAGTAGATCATACAATCCATATGATGCTATTTTCATAGCATTCAAATATGAATAAATAAAATTATCAAAAGATTTCCTTTCTTTCAAATATTCTTCCAATTATTTCTCAAGTGTGCTAATCTTCAAGTATAATTGTTCTCTTAGAAGTGAGAACCTCTTTTTTGTTCTTTCTCTAATCATCTCTATAAGGCTTATCTCATCATAAGTCTTCCCAATCTGTACCTCAAAGTCTTCAATCTTCATACCTAGTTGTTGAAGCTTATCTTTTAGTGTTTGTACCTCATCATGCGTCCTCTTTAGTTTATTTTCACTATCCTTGGTGTATTAGAATGACATTGCACATTTGGCATACAATTCCTTACCTTCTTGTTCACACCTTATCATCTCCTTGATACATGCATTAAGAGCTCCTAGACCATTTATGATATTCTAACATAGAGTGTCAAACATATGAGTATCATGCCTTGTTTGAGATTGAATTGCTGCTATATCAGATAGACTAGTGAATTCAACATCAAAATCTTGAATCACAACCTTTGCTCCATCCTTTGGATTAGAGAAATGTCACATCCATTAGGGATTCCTGAATGATTTTTTACCAAAATGTTCTTATCAATTATCTTTCTCAGAGATGTGATCAAATCAGTTTGACCATTATCATCTGATCATGTCATTGTTGCAAGAGTCAAGGGTGTCATAGATGAGCTAGGTACATTGACCTTCTTCTCTTTTTCCTTCTTTTTCTTCTTCTCCTCTTCTCCTCTTCTTCTCTTCTCTTCATCTCCTTTTATTTTCTTTTCTTCTCCTTCTTTCTTTTTCTTTTCTTCTTCTTCTTCCCTATTCTACTTTTCTTCTTCTTCCTTTTTCTTCCTCCTCCTTCTTCTTCTTCTCTTCATCTTCTTTTCTAATCTTTTCTTCTTCTTCCTTCTTTTTCTTCTCTTCTTCTTCCTTCTTCTTCCTCTCTTCCTTCTTCTTATTCTACTCATCATCATTTCTCTTCCTCTTCCTCTTCCTCTTTCTTTTCTTATTCTTCCTTTCTATCTTCTTCTTCTTTTATCCTTTTCTCTTCCTCTTTCTTCTTATTTACCTCATCATCTTCTTCTCCATTATTAGAGCTATTGTAGTCGACCAAATTTTCAACAATAATTATGCCATATTCCTTAAAAGGATCTTCCTTATTACCAATCATTATATGTGTAGTATCCACTTGCATGGTATCAATACCAATCATTATCTATGGTATTGATGAACTATCATTACAATGTCATTTGTTGATCTTGTCACTGATGTGTCTATTGGAAAATTCTCAATAGTCTTTTCTTTAGTTATTGCGGACTCAACTAGTACACTCTTCTCCTTTGTCATATGGATTTCTCCCCCTAAGTCCTTGCTGTTCTTTTCGACAATGGATGTAGAGGTCATAAATTTGACAATAGCCAATTCACTTTCTTTATTCACCTCTTCATAGTTGCCACCCATCAACAAAATTCTTCTTCTTTTATTTCTCAACAAGGGTTCAATACTCTTCATTATTCTTTTCATGTCTTCATCACTATTCACCTCACAAAGTTTTATTGTCTGATTTTTTCTTATTCCTTTATCCTTATCCACCACTTTTCTTTTTCTATTAGTCATCCTATTTTACAAGTCTCGTGTAATGTCTTTCTCAATATATTCAAATCTCTTATTTGTCAAAATTTATATGTCCAGCTACTTCTTTTTCTAACTACATTATGTCCATATTACATAGATACAAATGGTAAAACTTATTTAATTGTACAAAATTGTTGTTATCAATAATCTAAACATTCAAGTTTTCAACTTTTGATTTCTAGGGCTTCTTACCAAAATTGTCTTTATTTTAGTCACAACCTTCTCAATTGGTATATCCCTATATTTCTTCGATTCTTCCTCAGATTCTTCTGAATCAATGATGTGCAATGTTTTCCTCCTTTTCCCTAGATCACTAGATAATTTCTTTATTCTCTTCTTTCAAGGTGATTCTGCTACTTCTTGTTTCACCTTGGTGAGTCTTTCTGATTTCCTTGTGCTAAGAGGAGTAATTGTTTATCCCTCATCTTTATCCTCCTCCTTTAGAATAGGCTATAAAATAGTAGGTTGTACCTATTCTACTATGACATATTTCCTTGTCCATGCCTTGAGTGCTTATATAGACTAAGGATGAGATGGAGATGATACCTTGAGAGATATGACTAGTTTCCTCATCTTCATGAGAGGGTATCCTAGTTCTGCATAGAGTCACTAGGAGGCTAGGTTCCTGAAAGATTGCCAGGGTAACCTTAGAGTTGGTTCATGTGATGACACTCTATAGTATGTAGCCCGAGTCTCCTTCATGATTTTTTTTTAAATATTTGCCTCTAGTGGTGTACTTGTTGGATATTACTTTTGATGGTGTATTTATTGTGAATTGTTACTCATTGATTGGATGCCATTTATTGTTGACAATTGACTTTTATTAATGAATGATTAGTTATTCATTAGTGGTGTTTTTATTGTTAGAGTTAGTGATTGGTGGTTTACTTTTATTGATGGTAGTTTTTATGTGTTGGTCATTGTGCTTGTGACACTTGACATTGTTTTGGAGGTGGTTGTGTCTTTTTGGATTTTGATACTTAATTTATATTTGGTATTTGGATCTTGACTTGGTATGTGGTGTTGGTATTGGATGAGTGTTATTTCAACTTTGGTTATCTTTTCTTCTAGAGTAGTTTGTGTTATCCTTGAGGTAGTTCGGGTTATTAGGATTCCTTGCCTAGGATCATTTTATGATTTGATTATTTGTGTGTGGATCGTACATTATCTCTCCTGCACGATGGGAGTGGGAGCTTGATTAGGTGATCACACGATCGGGAGGTAGTGTATTCTTACCATTTGGGTCACCCTCAGATTGACAGATTATGGATTTTTTTGATACAATGGTTCTATTATCATTCTTCCTCTTATCTTGAAGACTTCTATTCATTTGATGTATCTATATATCATGCATTTTGAGATCCTATGAGATATTGTATTGTATATTGATATACTTGTATCTATTTTCACATACCCTATGACATGTGTAGTGAATGTTGTTTATTAGATGTGCTTTCATATCATTAGTTGTACTTATACATATGCTTATATGACTATGTATGTGTTTATTCATATTATGATTATGGACATTGTAATTGAGACTTAAACTTATTAATAAAACTTTCTTAAATGTGACTCAACGTGAAAGAACCTTCGAAAACTATATTTGTAATTGATTATGTGTTCTTGATGTGTATGCATATATTGCTTCCGCATTATTATTACTTTGGTATTGTTTAAACTTTAAAAAAAATAGTTCAGTAAATTTTGTAAAATTTTTGTAACATATTAGATTTATTTCTTTTTCCATTAGTTCTTCATCCTCAAGCTCAACCACCAAATCATCCACAACTTCCTTCATCTCCATAGCTATACTACCAACAAGCTCAAGCAATATGCCCACACAGAAACTAGAGACAAGCCTTTTCTTTTTTGATAGCACTTGTTAATAAAATGGTCTATGATTTTATTGATTACACTTGGGATTTCTGTAAGTGAAAGTGGAATAAAATTTATTCATCTCATGCCACCTCGTCACTTTTCTATAACCTTTCCCTAAAAGCAGTCATGCATATTTGGAAAGGTCCATCCCTTAGGATTTCAAAATAGTCAACAAGTTATGGGATCATCTGGCCATAGTTCAAACTTCCAAGAGGGATGTGAGATCATCCCACTAGTTTAAAGATTTCAATAAGGTAGAGTAGAGAAAAACTCTAATTCTCAAATGAAGAATTTGTAGAGAAAGAGAGGTTTGAAGTGGGATGTAAAAAATTGCCTTCGACATATTTCTTAGATTCCAAGTTTTGTTGACGAAGATGGTTAGTGGAATTTAGTCTCTATAGTTTTTTTAAAAAGAAATTATATTTTTGCCTGCAAGATTAATATGGTTTAAATAGCTTAATGTATTGAAAATTCCCTGTAAGTTTGTTTGGTTTGATAAAAGATCAGATCTGCAGCAATTAACAACCCTTGAGGTTTTTAGTTATTGATCTACAACAGAGAGATTAAAGTCCTTAGAGATGACATTTTGTAGAAGCATGTACAGAGGATTGTGAAAATAAGAATTCATGCATGACAATTGTAAGAGGCTAAACATGTGCAAGAACTATTGTGTTTGAGTAAATGTCCACTTCAAATGGCCGGTACGTTGCTCTCACAAGTAATGCTAAATGATTTAGTGGCTGAAGTGGCTGACCATTGGGGTAAAAATTTCAAATTCAATTATAAATGTGATGGGGAATTGTTGCTTTGAAAAAATGATGGATGCCTTATGTAGAAACATGGCATTGTCATATCATAGTATGTACAACATCCTACGTATGGCATTTCTCATCCCCATCCGAGAGCTCCTCCACAAGCCAGATGCAACACTCTCAGCTAACCAACAATTTATCAGCGTGAAAAATTATTTTCAATTAATTATGGATGCTGCTGTTTATGAGGCGACCAGATTGCACCTTCTTATAGTAGTTTTTAATTTAATTTGCTATCCATAAACAATGAGAGTTGCACTCTGGCAGCCCCATAGACTAGCACCTAAATAAAGAGAGTGTCACAAATTTTTAACGTCTTTCCTGTCAAGGGTAACATGTAATTTTTTTTTTACGATGCTTTATTCTATCATTATTTTGGTTATATGTTATGAAGATAATAACCAGCAGAAGTTATATGGATTAGCTCTGAAAATAATTGCATCAATAATATGTAACAATTAAAGTGATAAAATCTAAATATCAACTATTTTTCAATGTAATAATGAAACTTCAATTCCCCAGTCACTAATTTAGAATTTTCATAATAGAACATATAGATGGTGAAGAAAAAATGCTGAAAATTTGAACAAAATCTATTGTGTTTCTATTTTTCAATTTTGGTCAAAGTGCATTTTGGGTGAAAATAGTGGCATCCCTAATAATTATCCCCATCTAAACAGTTAAATAAAGAAAACATGGGCAATGGGCGAATGTTGAGTTGTTTTTTTGCTGATTTTCATAATAGAACATATAGATGGTGAAGAAAAAATGCTGAAAATTTGAACAAAATCTATTGTGTTTCTATTTTTCAATTTTGGTCAAAGTGCATTTTGGGTGAAAATAGTGGCATCCCTAATAATTATCCCCATCTAAACAGTTAAATAAAGAAAACATGGGCAATGGGCGAATGTTGAGTTGTTTACTGCCTAGAAATTTAGATGTGGATATATACTGAACTACATTATACACTACAAAAAATATGTGGATTTGCCCCAGTGAAGGTTATGGTTACATCTTTTGCCCACTTCAAATATTAATGAATTTCTGCAAGGTATAAATTTATGGTGTCTATAGTCATCCAATCCTTATAAGAAGGAAAATGTTTTAATGGATGGATTGGATGGAGGCTGTCCTTAACCATCACACACTTAGGAAGAAATTAAGCTTGAAAAAATAAGTGAACTTCAATTATTTAACACTTTTAGCTAAGGAATCAAGTCTTAGTGTGTGATGTTTGAGCCATCTGTTGGATGATAGCTTGTACAAATTTAAATGTATATAAGACCATAAAAATAGAGATTTATGAAAAAGATAAATATATAAAAGAACAATCAATGAAAAAGATAAAGATAAATTCTAGTCATCGTTGTAAATGTGATTTTATGTATACTACTGAAGACCTTATATGATCATTGTACTTTTACTATTGTTTGAGTTTATAGCTAGTATATTAAGCAAACCCTTTAATGCACAATGGATTTAATGATTTGAAAAGAAAATTGTTGTGCTATGTAAGAGGGATTTTAACATTTTTGTTGTCCAACGATTTCTCTTTTATTTAGTATATTCTTCTAGGCAGAATATTGGATATTCTTATAAAGAATTAGGGATGAATCATAATCAAAATTTCATGAGCAGCACGGTTTGAACAGAGTAAACTAACTTGAAATTAAGGTATCACTTTTTCGTTAAGGTATCAAAATTTAAGCACATTTATTGTCTACCAATCTTACAGCAGGTCCCCGTGCAACTCTGATTATTCAACTCGTAACCTATGCTTATTAAATTTAAGATTTAATAATTTTAGAGAAAAAGTAGATTTTTTTAATGGTTTGAAAACGAAGTAATTTCCCAACATAAAATTTAGAAGGATAAAAATGTGTAGTTAAATTTGTGATAGGTTTTCAATAAACAATATTTGATAGTAGGTCTTGTTTGTTATTGTAAAAGAGGTTAGTAGTATGGTATAGGATATTAAAAAAAGAGTAGATAAAAGATTATATTTTCTAAATTATATTTATTCATAAATCTTAAAATGTTAATTTATTCTAATTATAAAATGAAAGATATTGAACACATTCTAATAAAGTTTAGTTTCTATGCTAAGATTAGTTTATTAACATATACCGAGACACAATAATTATTTCCTTTCAATGTGACATATTGATATGGTGATTGGCTCAAGTATGCATCATCATTTAATAAAATGTGACTAAATCACTTGTGTTACGCACAAATGAGTGATTAGTTTGTATATAAGTTTCACAATATACATATGGGTTAGCTCAAGTATACATCAAATATACATAGGGTGGCTAGCTCAAGCTTTTAATGCATACATACAATACAAGTAACTTAACCACCTCACAAGTGCACTTAGTGACTAATTAATTTCATCATCATTTCTTCTTCTTCTTATTGCACACAATCATGAGAAAGAATGATAGTGCATCTCATGTTACATTAGTTGAGATAATGATCAAGAAAGATGTTCTACTAGTTGTAAGAAAACTTGACAACAAATAAAGAATATAACCATTTCCACATAACCCATAATAGATCTGAAATAAACACGGAATTAAAATTCTCATGCAAGAGAATAGACAACATACCCACAAAATTGTGACACAAGATATACCCTGGGAAACCCTCATTGAGGGAAAAAAACCCAGCCTCCAAAAGCATCCATCACCAGGTATTATTCAGCAAAAAATACCATTGCCATACAACCATGGAAGCCTTCATGGCCATAGCCACAATCGAGCAAACTATGTGAACAAGCATGAATCCACACATCCCATGCCATGCTTTCAACTTTCACAAATGCTCCCTTGGCTAACCTGTCAAGCCTTGTCCCGCTCGACTCTTGCCTTTTGTCTTCTCCTTGTCACTCTCTCTATCTACAACAACTACCCTTGTGGCTGCTTATATAGCAGCAAGTCCCACAAAACTACCAAGTGGTATTACATAAACCATGTGCTACCTAACCCACTGACCCCACATTTAATATTGGGCATTTAATTCTTTTTTCCCAATATTAAATAATTACATAAAATGTTATCACAATGTTACAATACAACTCATCAAGAATATTCTATGAGAATATTTACATGTTGCACGTCCATCTAGGCACAACATTACATAATAAAAATAAAATAATAAAATAATAATATTATGCAATGTGTGCAACACCCATTATCAACAATCTCCCACTTGTTGTATACATTGCATAGGGTCAATCCGTAGCCACATAAATGAACAAGGGAACAATCCCTCCTAGCACATCCACCATCATGGATCAAAATACACCAAGTGCTCCATCTTGGTACCCGCAAAAAAATCAAAGTATCTAGCATCTCGAACATGAATGATCTCACCTCCTATTATGCCACTCCCACTGGACATACATAGAAGCCATCCAAAGAGAAAACCACCCAACCTATCGCATTAGAAGATCATAAAATCCTGTACCAATTGAAATTCCAAGCACAAAAAGCCTGATCCAAAGGTAATCACATGTATCCATAGTTGTCAAAATATCCATAGCTGAAATAGCACCCACAGCAAGTGCCAAACCCATCCAACTATCCATACCTCAAAGGTATAACAAGTGAATCTTATATCATCGACATATCCAATCTATAACCTGTAATCACAAGTCTCAAGAGCAATTCCTGCCACATATATACCAAGAAGCTCCCACTGCAAAAGATAATATCAAATCTATAACCAATCCACTCACAACGTCTCAAAGAAGTGAATCCATGTAGCATCAAGGACATCCACAATACATAAACTAATATCCTGCAAGAACAACTCTCATAACAAGTCTCCAACAATCTCCCAAATTCTCCACAACCAACAGAGGAAAGAGAAAGAAATAACCATGTCATCTCTCACATGACATGCATGAGCACAAACTAGTGATCACAATCTCTAACCAATCTCAAATCCAATGTAAGCAAAACTGAACATCCAGGAAGATAACCAAGACCAGAGAAACCATGCAAATCATAACTTGTATCATGTCCTTCTACACACATCTCTAGATGTAAACTGTGCAAGTATGATCTCCTCCATAAAACCCCAACAAGAAGCCTCAACAACACCCAAACCATACCATATAACTAATCATAGATGTAAGCCTCTCACAAGAAGATCAAACTCAATAAAACCATTCCTAAACCAAGGAATAACCATTCCTAATCCAAGGAATATGCCCAATATAAAACCATCTCCCAAACTAACCTAGCATAACAACATATGCACATGGAGATAACCAATGCTAAACCATCTCTCAAATGAAGCCTCCAGAACTAACTCATGTACCATAGCTCAAGATCCATATCCATGAAAGACAAGCATAAATATAATGCAACTAAGAGAAATAATGGGCTATACCTCTCAAGTAGCAAACCGCCGAGTAGACCAAGAGTGGGGAATGAGAATGCTTATCAAGATACCCAAGTCTCCAACCAAGACTCATCTAAGAACAATCTCCTCTCAAGTCCATATCAGGTGACTCCCCCTCGGACTTCCTGCTGAAATCATCAACCATCCCAACAAATACTTCTCTAATCCAAGAGAAATCAGCGTCACCACCATCTCTAAGTATCCATGAGCACCTGTAACCAATCAATCCATGCCAACTCCAAATGCAACATAGTAATATCATGAAGTATTCAGCTTATGATCAGTGTACTCAATACCAAGAAACTAAACCAAGATCAATGTCAAAGTTCCAACCATGGCCTCAGGAACATAAATATGACAACATGATCTTACCATCTCAATTAAAAGAGATAACATGCTCCATATGAACATACCATAACATGTCACAACTCTAAACGTGTATCAAGAGTATACCATGACATAATAATGAAACCATCCTCACACCAAGGATAACATGTCAAATAAAAGCATAAACCACACCTTTGCCAAGAACCTTGTGAGTCCTCAAGATGCAACCATCCCCACACACCATGAAGAAAACCATCTCCACATACCAGGAAGAACCATCTCCATACACCATGAAGATAACCAAGAACTCCATGAGTCCTCAAGATCTAACCATCTTCAAACACCATGAAGATAACAAGTGCACCATGCAAATGTCAAAGACGCTTCTACAGCAACAAGATCTAAGACAAACCTCCAACATCTGCAAACACTCAATAAATATATCAATGCCAACAACTCCCACTCAACCATGGTACCAAGTCACCTATGGCATCATAAAATCCATCTCCTATATGAAGATCCAAATCAAACCAGGAACTAATCCTGCACTGTCACCCCATCACTGTCGCAAGCTCCCACTAAACTGTGTATCCAAGCTATCCATGACATCATGATGAAAACCCATCCTCTAACCATGAGAATCAACCAAGGCATCAAACTATCAAAGTGCGCATCATGAGTTCCTCAAAAGAAACCAAATAACCATGATCCTCAACCAAGAAGATATACCACCATAACTGAATCAGAATTCCAAGCTAATGAACATCAAGGATGTACCTATATATCCAATCATGTCATGTCAAAATCCATGACACCATGATCAAATTCGTGAACCGAGCATCTGTCTCTCAAAGTGTCCAACTTGTTAGCATAAAATAGTCAACCACAATCCTCCACCATGACTGTCCCTGGTAACAACATCTCATCCCTTCTACATGAAGAATAAAATCAGAAAATCATGTGACTCAGGGCATAGACAACCCAAATCCAAGCCACCAATCTGAATATGCATCAACAATGAAAGATCAATGGGCAAAGACAACCCATAACTAAGCTATAAATGCAACCTGTAAGTATAGACCGCTTACAACACTACACAACTTGTAGACCCAACAAGTCATCATACATATCCAAATCCAAACACTGATAACCATATCATCATGAGACCAATCTAAAATATGAACTGAGTATACAATGACATCAACTCTTAAATCTCCAATGCCATAAACTCATAATGTTACCATAGTCAAAATATATCTATAAACTGTTCAGATCAATATATCAACAAATAAATTATGCCAAACCTGCATCAAATTTGAACCAATGTGTAGAGCTCTCCAAGAGCTTTCTGTTGACTACTCGAAGTCCAAAATCCGACTCCGTGTGCCCAAGTTATGCCCTAATCCGTGCTCAAAATAAATAACATCTGACTTTAGGGCTCTTAAAATCTAACAAAATCTCAAAATCACAAAACCAAACCTATACCATCTTGTAGTGCTCTGAATTAGCTTTCCAACGCCTATAAGAACTCTAAAATCCGATATTCTGAGAGAAAGTTATGGCCATTTTACTAAGACAGTCTTTTTACCATTTTCAGTACGATTTTTCATTTTTTTTTTTTAGTGATGAAAATTTCGACGGGATTAAATTTGACGGCCATCATGGGCTGAAACTAAAAAACTCTTTCATTTCCTCTGAACATGGCCAAACTAGGGCATATTATTTATCAAAATTTATGGAAATGTCGACCCAAATCCAATGGTGAGGTTTGTTTTTACCCAGGAGGTCATTTCTGCAAGCTACCCCCCAAAACCCTCATTTAAATGAAACATCCGAAAAAAAAATTTTGTCCAACAATTTCACATGCCCAATTCTTTTAACATCCCATCATAACAGCAAACCCAAAACCCTCAGATCTGCAATAAATCATTCATATATCTTGCCCTTTTCTTTTATCCTCTGATGCATTCCCATGGACTCAATCTAGGGTTACAATAATAAAACCATAGCTCTGATACCACTTGTAAGAAAACTTGGCAACAAATAAAGAATATAACCATTTCTACATAACCCATAATAGATCTGATATAAACACGGAATTAAAATTCTCATGCAATAGAATAGACAACATACCCACAAAATTGTGACACAAGATATACCCTGGGAAACCCTCATTGAGGGAAAAAAACCCAGCCTCCAAAAGCATCCATCACCAGGTATTATTCAACAAAAAATACCATTGCCATACAACCATGGAAGCCTTCATGGGTATAGCCACAACCGAGCAAACTATGTGAACAAACATGAATCCACACATCCCATGCCATGCTTTCAACCTTCACAAATGCTCCCTTGGCTAACCTGTCAAGCTTTGTCCCGCTCAACTCTTGCCTTTTGTCTTCTCCTTGTCACTCTCTCTATCTACAACAATTACCCTTGTGGCTGCTTATATAGTAGCAAGTCCCACAAAACCACCAAGTGGTATTACATAAACCATGTGCTACCTAACCCACTGACCCCACATTTAATATTGGGCATTTAATTCTTTTTCCCCAATATTAAATAATTACATAAAATATTATCACAATGTTACAATACAACTCATCAAGAATATTTCATGGGAATCTTTACATGTTGCACGTCCATCTAGGCACAACATTACATAATAAAAATAAAATAATAAAATAACAATATTATGCAATGTGTGCAACACCCATTATCAACACTAGTGATGGTCACCAAATAATGCATAATTATATCTAAGTACATCAAGTAGAGCTAGTAATAACATTTCTATCTGGACTTATTGTAAACCTCTTGAGACACATATATGGTGGCATGTATTGTTCGGTATCCGTGAAAAATATATTTGAGATATAATAGAAAAAATATTAATAACTAAGGCTCACTATTACACCCTAATCATCGGTAGTCAAATTCTAATTCCTAAATATTAGATTGTTCCACATTAAAAAGATGATTTTGAATGTTATAATGGTTTTACAAAAATCTATAAAATTGCTTGTTTATCTAAAAAAATTAAATGTATTCTACAAGTCCACATTGATGTCCTTATGTATAAAATCTAAAGAACAAAAAATACATAATATTCTAAAAAATAAAATTATAAAAATAATCTATTTCATTCAAAATTCTTTTAATTATTAATTTAATTTATAAAATATTTTTAATTTTATTTTCTAAATTATTTGATTTACATTATTTATTCTTATTTGATTCTTAAAAATCTAATCTAATTGTTTTATTAAAATTTAAATCTAATATATAAATTTTTAACACATCTAAATTTAATATGTATCTTTTCTGATTGTGTTGGCTTGATTCATATATCCTTATAGAATTCCTTATAATTATTAATCATATTTTTTTCAAATATATTAAATCTAGATGATCATGTCATTGAGTTAATCGTATCACACATATTACAATCACATATAATGTTTGAGTAATCTTATAGAATATTTATAAGTCAACTATGTTTTATTCATATTGAGGCAAACAATGGCCAAAGGCTTGTCTTAGGTTCAAATAGATTCTCACAAAATAATATTTTTATTCATTGATAATAGGTTTAGATATAGAGTATGTAAATGATGAATATTTCATAAGTGCCTGTGATATTTAAGAAGTGATGAAGAACTTATAAATTTATGTCAATAGATATATTCATTAAAAGAACCTATAAATTTATGTAACTAGATATAATGATTTAATTTATTGGTTGAAAAACAACATTTGTCCTTAACCAATACATTTTGTTAAAACATACAAACATAGAGAATTACAAAAATACAAATGCCGTATGTAACTAACATGTGCAAAACTTATCGTGAATGGAACAGAGCTGCTGATTGTTTGGCCAAATGGACTTTCGGTCATGCTCCGGGCTAGAATATTATGGATAAGGGGCATCTTCCCTCTGAGATGGTGCAAGAATTCGGTGAACTTGTTTCTCAACATTGTCATGCCCATAATTTCATACCCAAAATAAAACATAGATTCTTTTAAAGGAAAGCACTATTTTCTACTACAAATTTTAGATCTACACTATAAGGAAACAAAACTTTGATTAACTAAATTATCTCAACTTGAAAGAGCATTACATTTGGATTTCCATTTTAAAGTCTTTCAAATATAAATCTTAATAAGACACAAAACTTTTTGTTTTTTTGTTTTCTTGTATTCAAATAGGAAACCTTTCATACATCACAAATATAAGATCACAAACTTCTCTTTTGCATAGAGTCATATACACAAGCTTGAATCAAATAACAAGACTTAGCTTTTATAAGTTGCAAAGAAAACTACAAATACTCAAACAATGCTCGTTTTCCACCCTACCAATTAATGGCATCATGAGGCCTCTTGTGCCCTAGCCATACCCCCGAGCAAGAACTCACTGCATCTAAGGATCATAGATGTTATCATGTGAGTGAGTTCCTAATTCAAGAACAATATTTTAAACTACACTTGTTGCACATTTCAAACTTACATGAATTCGACTCAAGGAGAAATACTACAAAAGAAAAGGGATAGAAAGACTCATCTCTCTCTCAAGTTCCCTCTTGATCTTCTTCTCCTCATACTGGTTCTACCATCATCTCCCCTTCTCCATTCTCCTATCCTACATATAACTTCCCCTTTTCATCTCCAACAATGGTGAATGGTCAATCCTCCAAAATATTCCTCCTCCTTCTTCCAAAACCCTATCCTCCTTTTATGAAGACACATGTCTTTCTTATCAATGTGTCATAACCCATTGTCTCCCACTATTCATTTTCGTCATATTTGAAGTGGGGCCCTTTTGAGGTGTCATAATGTAATTTTTGACCATGATTTGACCCTCAACTAATCCCCAACCCTAGGTAGTATAAGTGGGTTAGGTTATTTTAACCCAAAATGCATTCTAGGGTCCATTTTAATGCCTCTAATGTCCAACTTTAGTTTACATCCGATTTTATGAGAATTTGCATGGAGATAGGCTTTGATTATTTTACAGGAGTTGGCATAGTATCTTCGAAGGTCTTCATAATCATCCTCTGCACAATTCAAATTAAACCTTAGTAACCCAAACCTATAAATATATAATTGTAAACATTAATAGATATATCCTTGATTGAACCATAGATCAACACATTAGACCAACATCATATTCTAACATCATTTTCTTAAGAATCATATGTCTATGAAAATTTATTTGCAAATGTGTATCATTCATTCTACCATAACTGCTTCTCTAATTACACCATTTTCAAGAATAGTAGCCACATTAATAATTCATAACATATGTATCATAACACCTTACACATACATTAAATCAAATTCTTACCATTGAGTCTAAATATATAATGAGATGGGATATTACATACTACCCTTTTTCCATTGACTATCTCCTAGAAGTCACCAATGTTTTGTGAAATCACTCCCATATTTAGATTATTATTCACATCAACGATCTTTTCATTTAAATTGATTGGCAATTTCTAAAAAAAATCATCAAGCATAGGTACTTACTTCCACTAATTATAGGATTCAACTCATAACATCTCTTAGAATAACATAACGAGTATCACTAATATTCACTGTGTTATCTACATTCTAATCATTTTTGTACTTCTTTATTTTAAATTAAATGATGAATAATTCACTTCAAAACAATAATCACATAACCCGAACTTGATTTCCATTTTCACAATCACCTTATGTAAAATGTATTCATCACAACAAAATATCTATTTAATTCAATTGGCCATAATTTCAATTACAAAAACTATTTAATTATCATGATGAGGTAAGATGAACAATATAAGGTATTTACCCATAAGGTAACTCATATTAGCTAATCAAGGTTTTAACATAAATTAGATATTCTATCATAGTGTGAATTAGGTCTAATGCTACCAATCTCATAATCTATCATGTCATATGTAAAGAGATCCAATCATTTCTATTTGTAATCAATGCCAATTGTATATACGAAATCTATAGTTTATCATAAGTTGAGTCTAACTTTGAACATTAATTAAATAAGCAAGATTCTACTATACAAAGTATCACATACACATTTGCACCTAATATTCAGATGGTTACAAAAGATAAGTCAATCTTATTTAAGAAATACTAATCATAGCAAGTCACATAAGGATCCTCCCTAATCACGTTATTACATAAGCCATATAATGTTCTCTAATGACAAAATTAATATTTACTTCTAATCAAATTATATTGCAAACAAATTAATGATCCTTCTAGTCCTTACTTGATCAGGACCTTACAAACATAGAACTCGTTATAATCCTTTCTGTCTTAATAAAATTTTACCCCATTTTCCCTGCAAAACTACAAAATCAATTGTTTGAGAGCTTTACATTGCAAATGGGGAATGCATTGCTATCTTAAATAATGCTATTAGTTTCAGTAGTAAATGGATCAGTGACAGGTAATAAATGTACAAATTGTAAGTCTGATTAGCAACGTGACAGGGAATCGTTTGTTTTGGAAATGATGGATTGTTAATATAGTATGCACATGTTGCATTTTTTATTATCTTCTGACATTTCCGAGCTCTATTCTTTGATTGTCCCACAGCACAACCACCTAATCAATCAGTATTGAAGTAGGGGGACAACATTTCTGTAGTGTTTGAATTGTGTCTTAACTATGGATAAATGTATACCAACGAGCATAAGGTTTTCTAATATCTAACTTATCGCTCAATGAAACATTGATGCAAAAGACTTAGAAATTTGTTTAGTCATTGATTTGTATTGAGAAAATATGGGATTGCTTAAATATCATATCTTGGGATTTCGTTCTTAGATTAATAATGTTAAAGAATCAAAGTTCATATAATTTTTGAGAGTCATATCTAGTAATTTTAAAAAACATGTTAGAAGAAAACTCTGTCAAACTTCATTTATTTTAATTGTTAATACAACATTATCCTCATTATCTTTTGGGTATAAATAAGGTTATAAAAATGGAGTGGTTAATTCATGCTATGATGAAAATATTGAGGAGTCGGTCATTATTTTGTAGTTAATTATTATAGTCACATTTGACCACCATAAATTTTATATAGTTTTAATGAGATCTTAATCTTCTGATTCGAAGTAGTCTCCAGAGAAGAGCTCGCTGTTGAAAGTTATTATTGAACATAATTCTTTTGAAATAGTGATTTTTGACTTTCATATTAATGGTTGTCAATGTGCTTTCATGCATCACCAACCATCATATTTTATTATCACCAGCTACGAGGTTGGAGCAATTCTATAGAATATTTGTACGTGAATTGTCATTTACCCGTGCAAAGACAAACTACGTTGTTACTGCCAAATGCTTGTCTTGAAGTTAACATGGATTCTGACAGATAGTGTTGCTTATTGATATTGGGTTATCTTAGATTATCTGTCGTGTAAGGTGAGACTTGAGATACAAATTCATGTAGACACACATAACCATCTAATCGTTATCAGAAGGAAATGTCCTTTGACCATTGGTGATGCATTTTGCAGAAACATACAAACACAGTAGGAATTTATGTACTAGAATTATAAGAAGCTAAACATGTGCAAGAACTATCATCTTTAAAACAATCCGACATTTCAATCTTGATTGTTTGAGTAACTGTTCATTACAAATGGGCATTGCATGCTATCACACGTAATACTACTAATTGCACTAGTAAATGGACCCGTAGCAGGCAGTGAGCGTACAACTTGTAAATTTGATTATCAATGTGACAGCCAATTGGTTCTTGTTGAAATGATGAATTACCTATTTTAGAGAATGACATAGTATATTATGCACTGTATTTCACATATGCATTTCTGATTCCTTTCGTCTTGTCAATGTCCCTCCATTGTTCTGGATCTCCATTCCTTGATGGGCACAGTATACAACAACCTCAATCAATCAGCAAGAAAGTAGGGTGCAAGAGTTTTGTACCTTTTTTTGTTCCATGTAGTTGTGTCATGTGGATAAACAGATGCCAACGAGCACAAGCCAAATGCAACACTCTCTGAACTTCCCAATCAATCACTAATAGTTATCCCCATCTCAACAATTAAACAAAGAAAACATACAACAATCCAAAAAAAGGAGAGTAAAAGGACAATGGATTAATTCTTAGTAGTTTACTGCTTCGAAATTTAGGTGTGGATATGTAGTGAACTATATTACACTAAAATGAAGATGATGATTTGTGTTTGTTGGTAAACAAATTTGTCACAGTAGAATTGCCCAACGGAGTGTGTGGCAAACCGTTTACAACAGTTGGATAGGCCCTTGATATCTGGCCTTCCTCTGCGTTTGGAGGGGCAGCTCCCTCGTAAGATATAATTTTTAAAAGGGGTTTTTCAATTAAAGGAATCTAAAGCTTCAAATTTCAAGAGAAAGTCATTCAGGACGAATGCACCACACGCCTTGACAACCTTCTTCGATAAACAAAATCAATAACAGAGGTGCTCAAGAGCTACGCTTGAGAGCAACCAGTATTATTAAGCACATTCATAATCTTCCGTAAACACTTGCATAGCACCATGAGAATGTCTACTACAACGTATAACAATTTGGATTTTAAAATAAGAAACCCAAAGAACATCTCATTTCATTTCCTTGCACCAAGAAAGTGGTAGAGATTTTTCAATTCAGAGATAAAAAGTGTACATACTTTCCAAAATTTATCCCTAGATCAAAATTTCAGCATAGTGTTCCCTTATTTTTCCAACCCAAAAAGTCCCTTTACAAAGCCAAAAGGTGTCCTTATATAGACATAGAGGTTAATAACTACCTCTCTGAGGTTAATAACCACCTCCGAAATACGAAATTTTGGAAGGTTAATTAACATCAAGAAAATTAACCTATGCAAGGAAACTTGTAAAAACAAAACTTTAGCTAGAGTTCCTAAAAACGTTTGCATATACAATCGCTAATTCTTCCAGCTATTAGCCCTATCTATCCAGACACAATTGATCTATCTCGGAAAGCCCTGTAAGCATCTCGGATGAGCATCATTGATTCATAGTTCGGAATGAACACGTTTTCCATCCTGAGTTTGGTTGTGAGGTATCTATCTTGGATTTCTTCTGACTCCTGCCGATAGGCTGAAATGTTACAATCTCCCAGCGTGACCGCAACAAGGCTAAGCTTCATCATAGTTTCAGCATCTGATACCCGGTTCTCTATTTCTGAATGAATCTGAACACTGAAGGAATCAAGGAGAAACTGACAATCAACATGCTGAAGATCACTTACTGGCACCCCACCTGTGATAGTAGAGATTAATTCATCTGTACTTTTTGTTTTCAGTTGCTCCAAAGAAGTTATTAACTTTTCAAACTCAGTGATCCCTTTGTTGATGTTTATCATCTTCCAACCAACACTTTTACTCCAGCTACGTATTTGGTTGTCACTTGGATCAGCAAAAATTTTCTCAAGGAGTAGGGTGCTCGTATCAGACTTGGCCATTTCTTTTAATTCATCAGCTACTTTTTGCCAGTTGGATTTATGTTCTTTGCTATTTTCTAGCTCCTTAGAAATTTTCTGTATCTGTGTGATGGCTTTCCCATATATCTCTTTTACTCTAGTTATAAGTTTTGAAGCATCTTCTATCATCCTGTTTATCCAAGCCTCGATCATCATACTATGTGACTTTTGTTGGTCGATTCTTTGGATAACAGTATGATCTAAAATACCATCAAGACCTGTTAGAACTGGCGGAGTGGCCACGACTTGGGTATTAGGAGGATTGCTGATTGAATTAATATAAGCTACCATCATCTGAACTTGTTCTTTGAGTTGCTCTTTGGCTCTTTTCTCTTTCTTCGCCCTTTGCAACATCTGAGTGGCAATCAGTTCAAAATTCTGAAACTCTCTTTCCGCATTAGAAGGACCAAGGTCAACCTTTTCTAGAATGAAATCTGATTCAGATGCTTCATAAACATTCTTTTCAACTATAGGCTTGGCTAATTCCACACATAAATTGCCTGAAGTTTTATCAATAGCTAACCTGGACATCACCTTGGTCTTTTTCACCTTAGGAGGCTTCTGAAGAATGCTAGAGATCATATCAAATGGAGGTGGAACCATTTGTACAACTTTCTTCCTCTTCTGAAGACTATCCTGGAACCACGGATGTGTAATTTTTGAAGCTTGTACATCACCTGTTACATTTTCAGCAACCATTGTTAAGTCTTCTGAATTAGATAATGGGTTATCTAACTGTGTGATGTCTATTATTGACATATCGGGAGGAAGGAGACTCAAATTAGGAATCGCTGTATCATGAGGGGATGTAACAGGGACATGCGATTCAACAATTTGAGGAGTTCTTTGATCTTTTTCACTGGACTCATTCCATTCTTGATTCATTCTACCTTTCATTCTTGTCCTTTTCCTTTTGACTGTAAACCTATCTGGCTGATTCAAATCTTCTTCCTGATCTTGAGCACCTGTATCTAGTTGTTGTGTTGACTCACTAGAAGTTGCATCTATCGCTATTCGAGACGATTCCCCTATATTATTTCTCCTCTCTTTATTTTGAGATCCACCAGTTGCTTTTTCGGCTCTGACTTTACTGATCCAGCCTCTTGTCCTTTTAAGAACATAGGAAGACCTCTCTTTCAAGCTTTTCAATTCAGGAATTGACCAATCAATAGGAGGGAGCTCTAGCAATTCAATTTTTTCATAATAATAAGGATCAACCAACGAAACCTCATCGTCATCTATGCCTGTCACATCAATGTCCAACTTGAAGTCTATTACCTGTCGTACTGTAAGCCGCATCCAATCTCTCTTCTTGACTTCGAAGTCATTTTCACAATCCTCGCAAAAGTTTTCTAGAGCCGGGAAGTGACCAAGATTGGAATTTAACTTTAATTCATTCACTGCATAGCCCTTACTATCATAAGGGAAACACATCGTGTAAGGATGCAAATTTATTGTGGCAATAGATCTTTCAATGTTCCTGGCATCTGATTCAGTGTCACAACTATAATATCCGATGCCAATAGGAAAAGTTATTTCATCTGTCCTCCTGTTCCTGCAAAGTTTATTGATTTGATTAATTTGCCTGCACATTTCAATTAAGAGTAATTTATCATCAACAAATCTAGGTAACATCAACGGACATCCATCATAGGCAGCTAGCCAGATATAAGTAAACTTCATAAATTTTATAAAAACACTTCCATATTTTTGCACTTTCATCGCTGCTTTTGGTGAAATCCTGAGCCCAATGTTCCCCTGAATTTCCCTTACAGTTAGCATGGTGAATGCGTCATTCACTCTTCTGAAATGGTGCAGGCTATTATCATATTGAATTTGAGGAAGATGATTATAAATGATGTTTGTGTCATCATAAATGCCTTGCCGGTTAAGTCCTGGCCAACTTTTGGTACTTGCAATAGCGTAGAAAAGATATGAAGTCATATAGAAGTAGTTATTCTCTTGAAGTCCCATGAGCTGTCTATGCAGTGAGTCACTGATAATTTCAGCCCAATCAATGCATTGTTTTCCTTCATAGACCATATTAATGAATAGAAACATCCAACCTTCAAACTCGTGTGAATCTCGAAGACCAACGATCCTGCTCAACAAGGTTACCATGTTCGCCACATCTTCTTTCAGTGATGATCTGTGAATGGATTTGCCTAATTGAGATTTGCCTCTTCTTGGTTGGAAGAAGCATGATCTTGCCACAGTATTTAAACATTGGGTTTGATTGGCAGTAAAATATTCCTTGGCAGTCCTTAGGTTAATGCTGGCATATTGCATCCTAGTGGGCAATCGAAAAATGATAGCAATAGAGGCAGGGTCCAGATGGACAATTGTTTCATTGTTCGATGAAAGAACTTCTCTGGTGCTGGGATGATAAGCCTTCATGCATTCCAACACTAATTCTGGGTATTGTAAGGAAATGGGATGTCCACCTGCTTGGGCCAAGCCACTTTCCAATATTTTTCCAGCTAATGGAGTCTTTTCTTCATTCACAAGAGATGACCAGAAATCTTGAAGGCAGATACTTCCTAAAATGGTATCACCAATATCTCGAAGCGTATTTCATAAAATAGGGGCATAATCCAGCCTCCAGTACTTGTACTTCATGATTTGATTTCCAATTCTTCTTTCAAATATGGTGGATGTCTTCAACCCCGCACTGCACTCTTCATTTCCAGCTAAACTTGAGTGACGTAGTGAGGCTTCCATAGTTACAGGTTATGAACGGGCATTTCATTTTGTCAAACATTTTGCGTGCTTCCCTAGCATTCTACATGTCATGTTTGTGTCCACCACCCCTTTTTTTTATCTTGGCATTACGTCAAACAAATCAGGGGCGATCTCAGGAGCTGCTTGCATCTTTTGCAACTTGTTCATGGATCTTTTATCTATAGAGAGATTGTGTCAATGAAGGACGCAGACATTTTCCATCTCTCACGTATGGAGATAATAGGAAATATTTGATAAAGAATGATTAAATATCATGCTGATCAAAGGCATCATTTAAAGCCAAAACCTGTCAAACCGGATTATCAATCTTCTACCAATTCACAATCTGGAATGTGGGAATAAAAATGAGAATTCCAGAATGGTATGATTATGGTGATGCCTTTTATAAGGTTGGCGAGTTGATTATGTATGGGCAGTATTAATGGTTCGTATTAATGGAGTGAGAAAGAAGAGCAACTTTGGGGAGCCGCGCATAGCAAACGGGCTGCTGCTGCTTCATTCCAATCTTATAAAGATCCGACGTCGTTGATTTCATTTGGAATCCGAGGCTGCATTTGTCCTTGCTCACACAGGCAGTGGTTCTATGTTTTGCATTGAAGGTTTGTTCTTCAAGTTCTCTCTGAAATGCCTTGACCAACTTATGTCATGATTCGGCTTCATACCATCTGGCTTGCCAAATCGTGAAGTATCCTGCTGCTGTAGTAGGAGAAATAACCGCCGGTTGAGCAAGCATGATATGAGGTTTAATTGCTTCCTTAAAGATGCCTTTATCCTGTACTTGGTGAAGAGGATGATCTGCACGTGGTCAGATATGTTCTAACCTATTTCCTTCATAAATCTGGACTCCCATAGTTGACGGCAAGTATTCAAACCTTAGTATCACACCCACTATATTCGAGCCAAAAGAATTTATATATGGTTTATACAATTTGGAAATTTTCAAGCATGTTAATAACCGTCTCAAAGAGGTTAGGAATTACATGTTTTTAATCACTATCATTAACCTATTGGAGAGGTTAGGAAAAATGAATTTTTGGTTGCTAACATTAACCTTTTATTTGGAGGTTAAGAAAAACACATTTTTGGTGGCTAACATCAACCTATTGAGAAGTTAAAGGTTGAGAAATACGTGTTTGGGCGGTGATCATTAACCTTTTATAACTTGAGGCTCAGAAGTTGGATTTCAATGATCTCAAGTGTTGTGTGGAACCGCTAACAAGCCCGGGACATGGGGGTTTAAAGACATTGCAAATTTTCACAGATAGAATGATTAATTTAAGGCTTAAAACCAGGAAAGTTTTAAATACAAACCATGGCTCGTAGAATTGAAAAAAAATTCTATAGTCGGGCAACAACTAAATTAACCTATACAAGGAAACTCGTAAAAACAAAACTTTAGCTAGAGTTCCTAAAAACGTTTGCATATACAATCACTAATTCTTCCAACTATTAGCCCTATCTATCCGGACACAATTGATCTATCTCGGAAAGCCCTGTAAGCATCTCGGATGAGCATCATTGATTCATAGTTCGGAATGAACACATTTTCCATCCTGATTTTGGCTGTGAGGTATCTATCTTGGATTTCTTCTGACTCCTGCCGATAGGCTAAAATGTTACAATCTCCCAACGTGACCGCAACCAGGCTAAGCTTCATCATAGTTTTAGCATCTGATACCCGATTCTCTATTTCTGAATGAATCTGAACACTGAAGGAATCAAGGAGAAACTGACAATCAACATGCTGAAGATCACTTACTGGCACCCCACCTGTGATAGTAGAGATTAATTCATCTGTACTTTTTGTTTTCAGTTGCTCCAAAGAAGTTATTAACTTTTCAAACTCAACGATCCCTTTGTTGATGTTTATCATCTTCCAACCAACACTTTTACTCCAGATACATATTTGGTTGTCACTTGGATCAGCAACAATTTTCTCAAGGAGTAGGGTGCTCGTATCCAACTTGGCCATTTCTTTTAATTCATTAGCTACTTTTTGCCAGTTGGATTTATGTTCTTTGCTATTTTCTAGCTCCTTAGAAATTTCCTGTATCTGCGTGATGGCTTTTCCATATCTCTCTTTTACTCTAGTTATAAGTTTTGAAGCATCTTCTATCATCCTGTTTATCCAAGCCTCGATCATCATACTATGTGACTTTTGTTGGTCGATTCTTTGGACAAAAGTATGATCTAAAATACCATCAAGACCTGTTAGAACCGGCGGAGTGGCCACGACTTGGGTATTAGGAGGATTGCTGATTAAATTAATATAAGCTACCATCATCTGAACTTGTTCTTTGAGTTGCTCTTTGGCTCTTTTCTCTTTCTTTGCCCTTTGCAACATCTGACTGGTAATCAGTTCAAAATTCTAAAACTCTCTTTCCACATTAGAAGGACCAAGGTCAACCTTTTCTAGAATGAAATCTCATTCAGATGCTTCATCAACATTCTTTTCAACTATAGGCTTGGCTAATTCCACACATAAATTGCCTGAAGTTTTATCAATAGCTAACTTGGACATCACCTTGGTCTTTTTCACCGTAGGAGGCTTCTGAAGAATGCTAGAGATCATATCAAATGGAGGTGGAACCATTTGTACAACTTTCTTCCTCTTCTGAAGACTATCCCGAAACCACGAATGTGTAATTTTTGAAGCTTGTACATCACCTGTTACATTTTCAGCAACCATTGTTAAGTCTTCTGAATTAGATAATGGGTTATCTAACTCTGTGATGTCTATTCTTGACATATCGGGAGGAAGGAGACTCAAATTAGGAATCACTGTATCATGAGGGGATGTAATAGGGACATGCGATTTAGCAATTTGAGGAGTTCTTTGATGTTTTTCACTGGACTCATTCCATTCTTGATTCATTCTACCTTTCATTCTTGTCCTTTTCCTTTTGACTGTAAACCTATCCGGCTGATTCAGATCTTCTTCCTGATCTTGAGCACCTGTATCTAGTTGTTGTGTCGACTCACTAGAAGTTGCATCTATCGCTATTCGAGACGATTCCCCTATATTATTTCTCCTCTCTTTATTTTGAGATCCACCAGTTGCTTTTTCGGCTCTGACTTTACTGATCTAGTCTCTTGTCCTTTTAAGAACATAGGAAGACCTCTCTTTCAAGCTTTTCAATTCAGGAATTGACCAATCAATAGGAGGGAGCTCTAGCAATTCAATTTTCTCATAATAATAAGGATCAACCAAAGAAACCTCATTGTCATCTATGCCTGTCACATCAATGTCCAACTTGAAGTCTATTACCTGTCGTACTGGAAGCCGCATCCAATCTCTCTTCCTAACTTCGAAGTCATTTTCACAATCCTCCCAAAAGTCTTCTAGAGCCGGGAAGTGACCAAGACTGGAATTTAACTTTAATTCATTCACTACATAGCCCTTACTATCATAAGGGAAACGCATCGTGTAAGGATGCAAATTTATTGTGGCAATAGATCTTTCAATGTTCCTGGCATCTGATTCAGTGTCACAACTATAATATCCGATGCCGATAGGAAAAGTTATTTCATCTGTCCTCTTGTTCCTGCAAAGTTTATTGATTTGATTAATTTGCCTGCACATTTCAATTAAGAGTAATTTATCATCAAAAAATCTAGGTAACATCAATAGACATCCATCATAGGCAGCTAGCCAAATATAAGTAAACTTCAGAAATTGTATAAAAACACTTCCATATTTTTGCACTTTCATTGCTGATTTTGGTGAAATCCTGAGCCCAATGTTCCCCTGAATTTCCCTTACAGTTAGCATGGTGAATGCATCATTCACTCTTCTAAAATGGTGCAGGCTATTATCATACTGAATTTGAGGAAGATGATTATAAATAATGGTTGTGTCATCATAAATGCCTTGCCGGTTAAATCCTGGCCAACTTTTGGTACTTGCAATAGCGTAGAAAAGATATGAAGTCATATAGAAGTAGTTATTCTCTTGAAGTCCCATGAGCTGTCTATGCAGTGAGTCACTGATAATTTTAGCCCAATCAATGTATTGTTTTCCTTCGCAGACCATATTAATGAATAGAAACATCCAACCTTCGAACTCATGTGAATCTCGAAGACCAACGATCCTGCTCAACAAGGTTACCATGTTCGCCACATTCTCTTTTAGTGATGATCTGTGAATGGATTTGCCTAATTGAGATTTGCCTCTTCTTGGTTGGAAGAACCAAGATCTTGCCATAGTATTTAAACATTGGGTTTGATTGGTAGTAAAATATTCCTTGGCAGTCCTTAGGTTAATGCTGGCATATTGCATCCTAGTGGATAATCGAAAAATGATAGCAATAGAGGCAGGGTCTAGACGGACAATTGTTTCATTGTTCGGTGAAAGAACTTCTTTGGTGCTGGGATGATAAGCCTTCATGCATTCTAACACTAATTCTGGGCATTGTATGGAAATGGGATGTCCACCTGCTTGGGCCAAGCCACTTTCCAATATTTTTCCAGCTAATAGAGTCTTTTCTTCATTCACAAGAGATGACTAGAAATCTTGAAGGTAGATACTTCCTAAAATGGTATCACCGATATATGGAAGCGTATTTCTTAAAATAGGGGCATAATTCGACCTTCGATACTTGTACTTCATGATTTGATTTCCAATTCTTCTTTCAAATATGGTGGATGTCTTCAACCCCGCACTGCACTCTTCATTTCCAGCTAAACTTGAGTGACGTAATCAGTGAGGCTTCCATAGTTATAGGTTATGAATGGGCATTTCATTTTGTCAAACATTTTGCATGCTTCCCTAGCATTCTACATGTCATGTTTGTGTCCACCTACCCTTTTTTAATCTTTGCATTACGTCAAACAATTAGGGGTGATCTCAGGAGCTGCTTGCATCTTTTTCAACTTGTTCATGGATCTTTTATCTATAGAGAGATTGTGTCAACGAAGGATGCAGACATTTTCCATCATTCATGTATGGAGATAATAGGAAATCTTTGATAAAGAATGATTAAATATCATGCTGATCAAAGGTATCATTTAAAGCCAAAACCTGTCAAACCGGATTATCAATCTTCTACCAATTCACAATCTGGAATGTGGGAATAAAACTGCGAATTCCGAAATGGTATGATTATGGTGACACCTTTTATAAGGTTGGCAAGTTGATTATGTATGGGCGGTATTAATGGTTCATATTAATGGAGTGAGAAAGAAGAGCAACTTTGGGGAGGCGCGCATAGCAAACGGGCTGCTGTTGCTTCATTCCGCTCTTATAAAGATCCGACGTCGTTGATTTTGTTTGGAATCTGAGGCTGCATTCGTCTTTGATCACACAAGCAATGGTTCTATGTTTTGTGCTGAAGGTTTGTTCTTCAAGTTCTCTCTGAAATGCCTTGACCAACTTATGTCATGATTCGACTTCATACCATTTGGCTTACCAAATCGTGAAGTATCCTGTTGCTGTAGTAGGAGAAATAACCGCTGGTTGAGAAAGCATGATATGAGGTTTAATTGCTTCCTTAAAGATGACTTTATCCTGTACTTGGTGAAGAGGATGATCTACACGTGGTCAGATATGTTCTAACCTATTTCCTTCATAAATCTGGACTCCCATAGTTGACGGCAAGTATTCAAACCTTAGTATCACACCCACTATATTCGAGCCAAGAGAATTTACATATGGTTTATACAATTTGGAAATTTTCAAGCAGGTTAATAACCGTCTCAAAGTGGTTAAGAATTACATGTTTTTAATTGCTATCATTAACCTATTGGAGAGGTTAGGAAAAATGTATTTTTGGTTGCTAACATTAACCTTTTATTTGGAGGTTAAGAAAAACACGTTCTTGGTGGCTAACATTAACCTATTGAGAAGTTAAAGGTTAAGAAATACATGTTTGGGCGGCGATCATTAACCTTTTATAACTTGAGGCTCAAAAGTTGGATTTCAATGATCTCAAGTGCTGTGCGAAACCGTTAACAAGCCCGGGACATGGAGGTTTAAAGACATTGCAAATTTTCACAGATAGAATGATCAATTTAAGGCTTAAAACCAGACAAGTTTTAAATACAAACCATGGCTTGTAGAATTGAAACAAATTCTATAGTTGGGCAACAGCTAGCTCTAACTGGGGACAAGGACTGACAAGGGACGAAGCTCAAATCCAAAATGAATAAAGTAGTGTCTTATCCATTGGGCTGTAAAATAGAGTCATTTGAGGGACCAATTTACAAAAGAGGGAACGAACGGCAAAAATAGGGCAACAGAAAGAAAGACCAAAACAACACCAACTAACAAGAGACAACCAAAAATGGGACAACCTATATACAAAAAGGTGTACAACAGCTTCTACTAATGATAATGTTTTAGGTGTTGCCCATTATAAGGTAAGGGCAACTGGGTACCACTCAGGTATGACAAAATAAAAGATTTCTTTTCGTATACCTCTTTGATTATGAATGGGGCTCTCCATAAGGAGTCAAATTTTCCATGTAATCCCTTTGGCTCTCTGCGCTTATCCCAAAGCAAGACAAGATCGCCTTCTTGAAACATCCTCTGCTTAACCTTTTTATCAAATAACTTCTTGACACGAGATTGATGTTCCTGAATTCTATCAACAACCATCTCTCTTTCTTCTTCCAACTTTGTCAAATACAACATTCGTTTCTCAAGAGCATCTTTGAATTCAAGATTCTCAATGGCACTCTGTAATTTCAAGGTGGATAGCTCCAAAGGAAGAGGAAGAGCTGGCTCAGTTCCATACAGGATCTCGAAGGGAGAAAATCCTGTTGCTCTTTTTTTAGTAGTACGATCTGCCCATAGTGCATCGTACAGGTGCTTGTGCCAGGATCTTTGATTAACATCTATCAGTTTTCGCACAATGGTCATAATATTTTTATTGCTTGATTTCACCTGACCATTTCCTTGTGCAAAATAATCAGAGGAATGAGAGAGAATAATCCCGTATTGATAGCAGAATGATGATACCTCTTGGGAAGAGAAGTTGGTAGCATTGTCAGTAACAAGTTTATTCAGGACACCAAACCTAACCAGAATGTTTTGTTTGATAAAATTGCACACCACTTCTGAAGTTGTTTGTTTGACTGGGATCGCTTCCACCCACTTGGTAAAATAGTCAGTTGCTATCAAAATGTGAGTGTGTCCAGCAGTGGATGAAGGATGAATAGGACCTATGAAATCCAAACCCCATTGTTGAAACGGTTCTTCGATCACCACTGGCTTCAAGGGCAGTGCAGCCAATTGGACTTTTCCTTTGAAGTATTGACAAGAATCACACTTCTTCACCCATTCTTCTGCATCTTTGAACATCCCGGGCCAATAAAAACAATTTCTCAAGATTTTGTAAGCCGTTACTGATGCCGAGTAATGACCTCCACATGCTTCATTATGAAATAACTGGAGCAACTCCTTTCTTTGTTCAAAATCAATACATCTCAGAAAAGTCCCATCTATCCCTTTCTTGTATAAAGCATCACCCCAGAGAATGTATTTTGCAGATTTCAATTTTAAGGTCCTCTTCTCTTTAGGTGATAAATGAGCAGGACATTCTCCATATGTCAGAAAATAGGCAATATTTGAAAACCAATCATCAACATTGCTAATGAATAAAACTAAAGGCGTTTCTTCCTCTGTCCCTTCTTCACCTTTAGAAGATCCTTCTGCAATTGCTTTACACAAACCTTTTCCCATGACAAGATTTATAGGTTTGATATCGATATCATATTCTTGTACTTTAGCTATCCAAGAGGCCCTTTTGTTCACACCAATTTCCTGTTGTTTCAGAATAGTTTTCACTGCTGAATCAGGAACAAACACCTTAGAGTGAGAGTTCAAAATATAAAACCTGAATTGTTTCACTGCTCTAACTAGAGCATAAGCATTCTTCTCGATCAAAGAGTATTTCAATTCATGTTTCTTAAGAGGTATACTCATGAATGCTATTGGGGCCTCAGTATTGTCTTCGTCAGGTTGGGTAAGTATAGCAGATAAAGTGTTCTCGGATGCATAACAATACACATGGAAATCCTTAGAGAAATCTGGATAAGAAAGGGTGGGGGCATTTGCAATCTCAGCCTTGATTTTTTCAAAAGAAGCCTTACCTTCTTTTGTCCACTTAAAATTTGTATTCCCTTTCATCATATTCACAATTGACTTTGTTATTTCAGAGAAGTCTAGTATGAACCTCCTTATAAAGTTTATCTACCCAAAGAAAGATCTGACTCTTGGTTTACTCATGGGAAGTGACAACTGTTGAATAGCTTTCACCCATTCAGGATCTATTCCAATACCCTCCCTGGAGACAATATGCCCCAGTAGTTTACCTTCTGTTACCCCAAATATAGACTTTTTTAGATTCAGTGAGATGCCTTGAGTTCGACATCGATGTAAGATGGCTTCTAGATGATGCACCTGATCTCTTCTCTGCTTTGAAAACACTGTAAGATCATCAAGATACATCACAATGATCTTATTCTTGAAATCCTCGAATGAATGATCCATGGCCCTTTGGAAGGTGGCCCCAACATTTATCAAATCAAAAGGCATACGATTGTAGGCAAACGTACCCCATGGGGTGGTAAAAGTGGTTTTATGTTGATCTTCAGGTGCGACACTGATACCAACAGCAAAATGTGATCCATGACAGGGAGTCCATAATTATCCTTAAGTGATGCCTGATTCAAATTGCGAAAGTCAACACATATTCTTATCTCACTATTCTTCTTCCTAACAGGAACAATATTAGCTACCCATGTTGAGTGGTGAATGGGATAGATAATCTTTGCTTTAAGCATCTTATCAACCTCATTGAAAATAGTGTCAGCCACCTTGGGATTGAATTGTCTTTGCTTTTGCCGAAAGGGAGTTGAACCAGGTTTCAAGGGAATCTGATGTTTAAATTTCCCATTCATGAATTCCTTTAGATCTTCATAACCCCAAGAAAAAACGTCTTGGTAGGCTCTCAATAATTTCATGAATGTTTCTTTTTCTTCTAAAGTCAAATTTTTCCCTATTAGGACCATCTTTGGATTTTCCTGATGTTAGAAAGGTTAATCTTTCCTTGGATATATTAATTGGGATATTCCAAGGGTCCCTAAATGTAGTTTGTCCTCTTGTACACATGTGGAGGACATGTCATTGTTTGTCCTTTATTCCACATGTAAGGACAACTCTTGTTTATTTCTTTATTTAGTTTATCCTCCTTAAGAGGATTGTGACACTTTGCACACACCTATTATGAATGTGGCATTCATAGAAATGGGAGTTACAAATGCAACTCGTTTCTCATCTCTATATAAGAGATGCTCCTCCTTTCTTCTTTACTCTTATCACTTTGATGTTATTGTATTGAGCTATTTTGCTCCAACACACACTCTCTCTCTTCTCTAGGCATTTGCCTTCATTCATAATACTCACAAGGGGTTTTCTTTGCTTTCCCCTTATAAATCCTTGTCTCCATTGTTGAACCATCTTGGTGTATGCTCTTGGATTTTGCTTATCTTATGGTAACATTGTTTCACACTTAACTTACTTGGATTGTTTCTCATTCCTTGCTCAATATTATCATTTATTACATGGTATCAGAGCTTGGCTATTTAATCCTTGTTTTAAGTTTTGTGTTGAAGGTTGCCATTCATTGGAGCACACCTTATTTGGAGACGTCATTGAGAGAAGAAGTTTGTGTTGCAATTTTTTGCTCATTCTAACATCTTTTGTGTGCAGGTTTTTAGAGTATCATTTTTTTTATCATTGTTTACTAACCCTCTTTGGAAGGCTTGCCGCCAAAGGTTTTTCTTATAAAATTTTAATTTTTATTCTTGTTTTGGAAGGCGTGTCGCCAAAACAAGAAGTATTACTTCAGTCCACTTATTTATATTAAATTGTGTAATTTTTTTTATATAAATACTCTTAGAACATACATGGGTTAAGTTTTCAATAAGTATATAATTTTCCTACTCTTTAAAAAAATTCTAATATATTGTTTTTTATATAATCTATATCTATTTGGAGTATGCTCTTGAAAATTTCAAACATAAAACATAGATATTTTCATAGGATTTTAATCCTTATAAATCCATATACATTGCATTTAACAGCATCCATATAAGGATTTTTGAATTTTATTTATAAGGATTTTTGAATTGTATGCTCTTGAATCCATATACATTGCATTTAATTGTTTTTAATCGCGCATTCAAATTTGTTTGGGCGGACGCGCCACCCGTGCACCACCCGTGCGCCACCAGCACCACCCACGCGCCACCTACGCCCATCCCGTGTGCCACCTGCGCGACCTTTGTGCTCAGCCCGCGTGCCACCCACGCCACTTGCGCACCATCTGTGTCTAGCTTGCACAACACCTGCGCTCTGCCGATGTCTCTCACCGCTGCCTGTGAAAATATTCATCATCCGCCGCCTGCGCGGCCAGACCCACCACACCTGCATCCGCCACTTTGGCAACTGGTTCCTTCAGTTAGGGGTTTGAAGCCAGCACTCGGCCTGTGCAGCTTCCTTCGGTGTCTCTTCCTAAAGAAGATCTAGTGCTTTGTGCGCAGCATTCACCGACCAGGTCCCGACCAACCACCTCTACCGCGGCCGTCACTTTGGCCACGCGCACCCGCCTCTGCCTGCGTGCAGACCAACCACCTCCGTCGCTTTGGCCATGTGCACTTGCCTTTTCTTGCGTGCAGACCAACCACCTCCTTCGCCTTGGCCACACGCACCCACCTCTGCCTGCGTGCAGACCAACAACCTCCGCCGCTTTGGCCACGCGTCACCCGCCACCTGCACTCCGCTCCCCCCTTATCTTCTTCTGATTGGACCGCGCATTTAAAAAAAAAAAAAAAACTTCGCTCTCTTTGCCTACCCTTTCACCGACCCTTTTTTTAAAATCTTGTTTAATTTATTAAAAAAACCTTACAACGTTTATTATATCACACAGATTTTTTTATTCATTTTTTAAAAAAAATAAAAAAAATTTCATTTTATAAATTTTTTTTTTGTTTTCTTTCAAATAAATAATTGGAAAAAATATATTATTAATTTTATATATAAAAAACAAGATTTTTTTTCTCAATTAATTTGATTTTCAAATTAAGGAATTTTTTTTAAAAAGAATTTTTTTTTTCTAATCATGTCAACCTTAATTCCAGAAATAAAACTTAATTATTCTAATTATCATTCTTGGAAAACTCATATCTCATTTATTTTTCGTTTTAAACACCTCTTCGAAATAGCCACTGATCCTTCTCTTAAACCTGGTTTAGCGGCTACCCAAGACGAGAAAGATACTTGGAAATCTAAAAATGAAGAAGCTTTAGGGTTAATTGGTATTTCTATTATTCCAGATTTATATGTGTTAATTGCTCACTGTTCTAAAGCTCATGATGCATGGTCCATCTTGCAAACCAAGTATGACAGTGGAGATGAATACTACAAAATACAGTTGCAGGATCAACTTGAAGATCTCAGGTATGCAAATTTTAAAAATATGGATGAATTTCTCTTAAAATTTGATTCTCATAAAAGCCAAATTATTGCCTTAGGTGTTCAATTAGAGGACATTCGTTTAATTCATCTTATTCTTAAAAAGTGTCTTCCTAGACAGTTTTAACAGTTTATAACTAATATTCATGCACAGCTTGCTATTCCTACTTTAACTTCTCAGTTAACTTATGTTATTTTTCAAACTTTATTAAGACAGGAAGAAGCTAAGCTAATTCAGTTTGGTACCCTCAAATCAACTGAACATGCATTTGTGTCTAGAAATTCAAATAATAATTTTCGTTCCAATAATAATAATAATAACAACAAACAATATAATACTAATTCAAATAATTCCAACAATAAATTTCATGCGAAATATAACAATAATAAAAATCATCATACTAATAATCATAATACTAATAATCAAAGGAATCATTCCAATTCCAAACCTCATTGTTCTTATTGTGGCAAAGATGGTCATATTGTCAATAACTGTTTTAAAAAGTAAAATGATAAAAAACTTATGAATAATAACAATAATCAAAACTAAAATCATAAAAAAGGTAACTCTACTGGTTCTAATTCTCGTCATGCTTTTACTTGTAGCTTTAATCTTTGTAGACCTTTAGAATGGATTGTTGACAGTGGTGCATCACAACATGTAACTTCTCATAAAGAAATTTTTGATTCTTTACAACCTGATATTGCTAACATTCCTATTCAGCTAGCTAACAATCAAACTTGTAAAGTTGAAGGATTAGGTGATGTTACTATTCCTAATGGTAAATTGCATGATGTATTATATGTACCTGACTTGAAAACTAATCTGCTTTCTATTTCACAATTATGTCAGGACTATAAAGTTGAATTCTACAAAGATACATGTTATGTCATAGATCTTCGAACTCAAAAAGAGATTGCTCATGCTAAAATGGATGATGACAATTTGTTTAAATTCCATGAATTTGCTAGTTCATGATATTCATTACATACTTATATTGATTTCAATATATGGCATGAAAGACTTGGCCATTTAAATTCTGATTATATTACTTTCATGCAAAAGCATAATATGGTTGATGGCTTGCCTCACATTATTCCTTCCAAGATTGCCTGTACAGGTTGTATGAGTGGTAAGATGCATAGGGAGCCCTTTCCAAGTGGAAAATCATGGCAGGCAACTCATAAGTTGCATCTTGTCCATAGTGACCTTTTGGGCCCCATGGAGAATAAATCCATCCAAGGTTCTTGGTATGCACTTACCTTTGTTGATGATTTTTCTAGACGAACTTGGATCTATTTTTTGCATAGCAAGTATTAAGTTCTTGATATATTTATTGAATTTTAGTTATATGTTGAAAGGCAATCTGGTTTTAAACTTAAAATTCTTAGAACTGATAATGGAAAGGAATATGTGAATAATGCTTTTCATTCTTATTTGAAATCATGTGGAATTAAACACGAGCTTACTATTCCTTATACACCACAACAAAATGGTGTGGCAGAAAGAAAGCATCGGACCATTGTTAAAATGGCTAGAAGCATGTTGCATGCTAAGAATCTGCATTATAAATTTTGGGCTGAAGCCATGTTTTGTGCAACTTATATTCTTAATCGGACTCCTACCAAAGCTCTCAAGGTTATTACTCCAGAAGAGGCTTGGTCTGGTAGGAAACCTAATTTACATCATTTACGAATTTTTTGCTCTATTGCTTATGTTCATACTCCTAAACAGAAAAGGCATAAATTATATGCTAAGTCATCTCCTTATATGTTTGTTGGTTATGATGAAAACACTAAAGGTTATCGTGTTTATGATTCCACTACTAACAAAGTTCAAGTTGATAGAGATGTTTGTATTGTAGAAAATGGAGTCCATGATTGCTCTACTACACATGATGCAGAATTCAATGGCACTAAAATTGTGCTGGTGGAGGACCAACCTCCTTCTCTTAACCCTTCAAATCAAGTACCACCTATTATTTCTACTCCTACAAGTAATGATAGTCAAGCAACTACTAATGATGCTTTTATTGCTAATGATTCTTCCTCTAGTGATAATTCCATTACAACTAAACATAAACCTAAATGGGCTCAAAACTTAATCAATGAAGGTGATGATTACATTTCTAAATTTGGTGGAATTAAACATAGAAGGATTAATTATTGTAATTATGCTTTGATGACTACTATTATGAATTCTAACGATCCTAAGTCTTCTGATCAAGCTAACTCTCAACCTCATTGGCAGAAAGCCATGCAAGAGGAATATGATTCTTTAATAGCTAATCAAACTTGGGACTTAGTCAAATTACCTCATGGCAAGAATATAGTTTCATGTAAATGGTTATACAAAACAAAATTGAATACTAATAATGAAATTAGTAAATTTAAGGCTAGACTAGTTGCTAGAGGTTTTTCACAAATTGAAGGATTAGACTATAATGAAACTTTTGCTCCTGTTGCTAAAATGCCTACTATCAAATTAGTTCTTGCTTTAGCATCTAAAATGAATTGGCCCATTCATCAAATGCATGTTAAAAGTGCCTTCTTAAATGGTGATTTACATGAAGAAATCTATATGGCTCAACCTCCTGGATTTGTTAAGAAAGGTAGTGAAAATCTGGTTTGCAAATTGAACAAATCTATTTATGGTCTTAAACAATCACCTAGAGAATGGTATTCTAAAATTAATTCTTTCTTTATTTCTCAAGGTTTTGCTAGAAGTCAGAATGATCCTAATTTGTATATTAAACATACTAACGATGACATTATTATTGTTATTGTTTATGTAGATGATCTAATACTCACTTCTAGTTCAGACGCTTTGAATTCTGATATCAAGTTTCAACTTAAACAGAAATTTTAGATGACCGATTTAGGTATCTTACATTACTTCTTAGGTATGCAAATTTGCCAAACTCCTAAGGGTATCTTTCTTTCTCAAAGCAAGTATGCTTATGATCTTTTAGAAAAATTTAAGATGAATGACTCTAACCATGTTTCAATTCCATGTGAATTAGGTACTAAATTAATGAATGATATGAATACTCCTTTTGTTGATGAAACTTTGTACAGACAGTTGGTAGGAAGTTTAAATTATTTAACTCTTACTAGACCTGATATTGCTTATAGTGTTGGTTTAGTTTCTTGATTTATGTCTAAACCTCAACAAACTCATTTTAAAGTTGCTAAACGCATCTTAAGGTACATTAAAGGTACTATTAATATGGGATTATTTTATGATGCAAATTCTGAATTTATTTTACATGGCTATATTGATTCCGATCTAGGTGGAGATCCCAATGATGGGAAATCCACTTGTGGTTATTGTTTCTTTGTTGGTTCAGGTGCAATTTCTTGGAAAAGCAAAAAAGAACACTCTATTTCCCTTTGCTCAACTGAAGTTGAATACAAAGGTTGTACCAATGCAGCTAAGGAAGCTTTATGGATTAGAAGACTTCTTGACGATTTGGGTCTCCCTCAACAATCACCTACACCTATACATTGTGACAATCAAAGTGCTATTGCCTTGGCAAAGAATCCAGTTTTTTATGCACGAACCAAACATATTTCACTTCAACATCATTTCATTCGCGAACAAGTTGAAGACAAGCAAATTACTCTTCTTTATTGTAAAGGCGAAGATCAAGTGGCTGATATTTTAACCAAACCACTTTCTAAAGAGAGATTTCAGTTCCATTGTAAAAATTTGGGCTTACAACCCGTTGATGTAAACTCCCCAAGTAAAGATTAAGGGGGGGTGTTAGAAAGGTTAATCTTTCCTTGGATATATTAATTGGGATATTCCAAGGGTCCCTAAATGTAGTTTGTCCTCTTGTACACATGTGGAGGACATGTCATTGTTTGTCCTTTATTCCACATGTAAGGACAACTCTTGTTTATTTATTTATTTAGTTTGTCCTCCTTAAGAGGATTGTGACACTTTGCACACACCTATTATGAATGTGGCATTCATAGAAATGGGAGTTACAAATGCAACTCCTTTCTCATCTCTATATAAGAGATGCTCCTCCTTCTTTCTTCTTTACTCTTATCACTTTGATGTTATTGTATTGAGCTATTTTGCTTCAACACTCTCTCCCTCTCTCTTCTCTAGGAATTTTCCTTCATTCATAATACTCACAAGGGGTTTTCTTTGCTTTCCCCTTATAAATCCTTGTCTCCATTGTTGAACCATCTTGGTGTATGCTCTTGGATTTTTCTTATCTTATGGTAACATTGTTTCACACTTAACTTACTTGGATTGTTTCTCATTCCTTGCTCAATATTATCATTTCTTACACCTGAGAACCAATATTTACTTTCTCATAACCCGAACAATTAGAAGGTTTAGTGTCCTCAACTTTCTCTTTCCTTTTGTCTTCTTTATCAAAAAGACTCTCTAGGGTGACTAATCCTCTCGGGATAACATTACCTTCCAATTGAATAACCTCAAGAGCATCTTCTTGTTTTCCATTATGATTGCGTGATCCTTCAAATTTTAGGTCTGAAAATGGAGGCCTCCCCTTGAGAAATGCAATTATTTGCCCATCATCATCAAAAACTTGCCAGTGTCAATCATTATCAGGCACACTGGGTCTATGTATCATCTCTACTGTATAAACATCTCTGTTGAACTCAGGATGAGGGATAAGTAGAGACGCAGAGACTATAAGACAATCTGCTTTATAATTTTGTTCACGAGGAATAGCAAATAAGGAAAAAGCATCGAAATGCTCAATCTCATCCCACACTCTATTCCTATACGCCTTCAATTTTGGATTCTTTGTTTGATATTGCCTACGTACCTGGTTGACAACTAATTCTGCATCTCCTGATACCTTGAGTTGTTTGATTCCTTTTTCTCTTGCATACTCGAGAACAAGTAGGAGAGCTTCATATTCCGCGGTATTATTGGTGGTCTCAAAAGCCAACTTGTAAGCTTTGGGAAATTTCTCTCCTTGTGGTGATATCAACACTATCCCAGCACCTGAACCGGAAGAAGAAGAACTTCCATCAAACTCCATTGACCATAATTCATTGGTTATATCAAGCATGAGAGGCTCAGTTACATCTCCTTTATTGGACGTCATCATGTACGTTCCATGCCCAGTATCAACATATAATATTTCAGCTCTGGGATCATCTGATTTCAACACTGTATATTCAGCTTTGGGTTCAGGATCAAGCTTAACCTTCTTATTTCCAATAGGGATAAGGGCATGAGACATGTCCATTTTGATTTCACCACCAAGATCTTTGCAAAAACTTCTGCTCAAAAGCATCCCATAACTGGCAGGAATATCAACAACCAAGATGTTTAGTTTTAACTTCTTCTCAGGATGTGCCACAAGTGCTACTTGAGCATCTTTTAACTGGCCAACTAGTGAGACTTGTTTTGCCTCCATAGAATACACTTTTCTAGAAGGTTTATTCAGAGAGAGACCCAAGGCATGTGCTACCTTTGAGGGCATGACATTATCAGATGCACCAGAATCAATGATACAATTACTTAACTTGCTTCCAGCTATATAAAGAGAAACATAGAAAGGCTCAGGTTTGTCTGACAAAGATGCCGCAACAAAAGATTCTTTCTCAGTCATGGGCCCTTCCAAATTATCTTCCACTTCTAGAGAAACTCTTGATTCATGGTTGATAGTAATTTTAGGTGAACGTTTCTCTTTGCCAACACATTGGATCAACCTTTCTAATTGATGAGGGTTGGCTTTTAGGTAATCCAATTGAGAAATTTTTACTTTGGTCTTCTTGCAATGATCAATAAAATCAAAAGAGTCTTCCATGGTGGGAGGTGTTTTACCCTTATCTGTCTCCTTCGCTTGAGAAGGCTCTTCTGGAGTATGCTTACGAGACAGAATCCTCTTAGTAGTCTCATCAAAGGCTTTTTCTTTTGCTTGTTTACTCCATTTTTCTTCCAATCTCTGCCTCCAACTTGGTGTAGCCGCATTGCAAGAATGATTATTAATATCCTTAGTTTGGTCATCATCAGATTCATACTCTAGGAAATTTATGGAAGAGGTTCCAACAGTGGGTTCTGTCACATCTTCAGGAGCCACATATTCTTCTATCTTCTTCGCAGTCAAATGCATTTGCATGAATCTAGCCATCTCAGGACAGTTTGCGCCATCATGATCTGTTGTTAGGTGAAAATCCTACATAGCAGCTTGTTTACCAGATGATGAGGGATGTTCGATGGCTAATCTTGGTGTCGATTGGGGTAGCCACTTAGTTTGTCTATTTTGTTGATATGGCAAATAATTCCTCCTTGGAATATCTTGATACAAAGGTGGAGGATTAGAGGGCAATTGCTTTTTGAGTTGTAACAGATCGTTAGCCAATTTTTGATATAAAGGATCAGTGGCAGTGATAGGAGTTTGTTGACCTTTTCCGTTTTGTAGACCACGAATCCATTTTCCTGAACTAAGCAAGTCGTCTTCCACCTCGATAGCCAAGGTTTGCGCGGCCGCTAGATTAATGGGTCTTGTCCTTCATATTTGAAAGCTTACATCAGAAGGTTGAGCACTGATGAAGAAAGTCATTTGATTTTCTTCAGTGGGTCTTTTGTTAACAGGAATCCGATTCACCGTCTGATTAAAATGAGCAATGAATTCTCGCATGGGTTCATGAATTTCCTTCTTCATTGAAGTCAACTGGGAAAGGAGCAAATGTTCATCTTTAGCAGTCTTAAATCTCCTCTCAAAAGCCTGAATCAAAGTTACGCACGAAGTAATTGATCTAGCTGGTAGCTGTCCAAACCATTTAGCTGTGGCTTCAGTGAGTGTTTCAACAAAAAGACGGACATAAACATCTTCATATTGGATTGCAAGAACACCGCTTGCTGTAAAGAATGCACTTATATGCTGATCAGTAGTGACTTTTCCGTCACCGAAAAACTTGGGAAGAATTTTTCGAGAACCAACGGGCATGTCATGTAGTTGATTCCCTAAATCTAGAGGGCCGATAGCAGCTCCCCATGGGACTGGTGGCTGCGATGCTTGACGTGCCATGGTCGGAAGAATGATATTCAAGGGTTGTAAATTTATAGCCAAAGGTACAATAGTACCTGGCAAAAGCAAAGCTTGAAAGACTGTAGGAGAAACAGTAGCCTTAGTTGGAGAAGAAGACCTACTAACAGACTTGACCTTTTTCTTCTTCTTAGGAGTAATTGGCTTAAAATCTAACTTTTGAAGGGCTTCAAAGTCTTCGTCTACCAAACCCTTTTGTCTATCAACCCGAGTGTATGGTTTATCAGCCAGCTTAGTTGTTATTATTTATTTGACCTTGAATATGACCAAGATTTTGTCTATTTCTTCTTGGAATGACCACTATTCTTTCAATAACTACAACGTTCTGACCAATAGGGGCTCTTCGCAAGATTTCTCCGAACTCCTCTTCTTCTTCAAGAACTCGATTAACTTGATGGTATTCCTGTACACTTTGTCTACACCTCTAGGCTAGAGTGTTCAAGTCTAAGATGATATCTTCCTGGGTGTCTTGAAAACTGAGGTTCGGTTGGAGAATAGGAAAAACGTTCTCATTTGGAAGCACCATTGTACTTCATCATAGGCGACTGTCAATCTTTCTGTTCAGTCTCCCCAGTAGAGTCGCCAAAAATCTGTTGGTAAACAGATTTGTCACAATAGAATTGCCCAATGGAGTGTGTGGCAAACCGTTCACAATAGTTGGATAGGCCCTTGATATCTGGCCTTCCTCTGCGTTTGGAGGGGCAACTCCCTCGTAAGATATAATTTTTAAAAGGGGTTTTTCAATTAAAGGAATCTAAAGCTTCAAATTTCAAGAGAAAGTCATTCAGGATGAATGCACCACACGCCTTGACAACCTTCTTCGATAAACAAAATCAATAATAGAGGTGCTCAAGAGCTACGCTTGAGAGCAACTAGTATTATTAAGCACATTCATAATCTTCCATAAACACTTGCATAGCACCATGAGAATGTCTACTACCGTGTATAACAATTTGGATTTTAAAATAAGAAACCCAAAGAACATCTCATTTCATTTCCTTGCACCAAGAAAGCAGTAGAGATTTTTCAATTCAGAGATAAAAAGTGTACATACTTTCCAAAATTTATCCCTAGATCAAAATTTCAGCATAGTGTTCCCTTATTTTTCCAACCCAAAAAGTCCCTTTAAAAAGCCAAAAGCTGTCCTTATATAGACATAGAGGTTAATAACTACCTCTCTGAGGTTAATAACCACCTCCAAAATACAAAATTTTGGAAGGTTAATTAACCTCAAGAAAATTAACCTATACAAGAAAACTCGTAAAAAAAAAACTTTAGCTAGAGTTCCTAACAACGTTTGCATATACAATCACTAATTCTTCCAGCTATTAGCCCTATCTATCCGGACACAATTGATCTATCTCGGAAAGCCCTGTAAGCATCTCGGATGAGCATCATTGATTCATAGTTCGGAATGAACACGTTTTCCATCTTGAGTTTGGTTGTGAGGTATCTATCTTGGATTTCTTCTGACTCCTACCGATAGGCTAAAATGTTACAATCTCCCAGCGTGACTGCAACTAGGCTAAGCTTCATCATAGTTTTAGCATCTGATACCTGGTTCTCTATTTCTGAATGGATCTGAACACTGAAGGAATCAAGGAGAAATTGACAATCAACATGCTG
Source organism: Cupressus sempervirens (assembly GCA_028749045.1). Lineage (NCBI taxonomy): Eukaryota > Viridiplantae > Streptophyta > Pinopsida > Cupressales > Cupressaceae > Cupressus > Cupressus sempervirens. Next base: position 128,039,174 of record CM053786.1, on the reverse strand, counting down.
AAGATCACTTACTGGCACCCCACCTGTGATAGTAGAGATTAATTCATTTGTACTTTTTATTTTCAGTTGCTCCAAAGAAGTTATTAACTTTTCAAACTCAGCAATCCCTTTGTTCATGTTTATCATCTTCCAACCAACACTTTTACTCCAGATACGTATTTGGTTTTTACTTGGATCAGCAAAAATTTTCTCAAGGAGTAGGGTGCTTGTATCCAACTTGGCCATTTCTTTTAATTCATCAGCTACTTTTTGCCAGTTGGATTTATGTTCTTTGCTATTTTCCAGCTCCTTAGAAATTTCCTGTATCTGCGTGATGGCTTTCCCATATATCTCTTTTACTCTAGTTATAAGTTTTGAAGCATCTTCTATCATCCTGTTTATCCAAGCCTCGATCATCATACTATGTGACTTTTGTTGGTCAATTCTTTGGACAACAGTATGATCTAAAATACCATCAAGACCTATTAGAACTGACGAAGTGGCCACGACTTGGGTATTAGGAGGATTGCTGATTGAATTAATATAAGCTACCATCATCTGAACTTGTTCTTTGAGTTGCTCTTTGGCTCTTTTCTCTTTCTTCGCCCTTTGCAATATTTGAGTGGCAATCAGTTCAAAATTTTGAAACTCTCTTTCTGCATTAGAAGGACCAAGGTCAACCTTTTCTAGAATGAAATCTGATTCAGATGCTTCATCAACATTCTTTTCAACTATAGGCTTGGCTAATTCCACACATAAATTGCCTGAAGTTTTATCAATAGCTAACCTAGACATCACCTTGGTCTTTTTCACCTTAGGAGGCTTCTGAAGAATGCTAGAGATCATATCAAATGGAGGTGGAACCATTTGTACAACTTTCTTCCTCTTCTAAAGACTATCCTGGAACCACAAATGTGTAATTTTTGAAGCTTGTACATCACCTGTTACGTTTTCAGCAACCATTGTTAAGTTTTCTGAATTAGATAATGGGTTATCTAACTGTGTGATGTCTATTATTGACATATCGGGAGGAAGGAGACTCAAATTAGGAATCACTGTATCATGAGGGGATGTAACAGGGACATGCAATTCAACAATTTGAGGAGTTCTTTGATCTTTTTCACTGGACTCATTCCATTCTTGATTCATTCTACCTTTCATTCTTGTCCTTTTCCTTTTGACTGTAAACCTATCCGACTGATTTAGATCTTCTTCCTGATCTTGAGCACCTGTATCCAGTTGTTGTGTCGACTCACTAGAAGTTGCATCTATCGCTATTCGAGACAATTCCCCTATATTATTTCTCCTCTCTTTATTTTGAGATCCACCAGTTGCTTTTTTGGCTCTGACTTTACTGATCTAGTCTCTTGTCCTTTTAAGAACATAGGAAGACCTCTCTTTCAAGCTTTTCAATTCAAGAATTGACCAATCAATAGGAGGGAGCTCTAGCAATTCAATTTTCTCATAATAATAAGGATCAACCAAAGAAACCTCATCGTCATCTATGCCTGTCACATCAATGTCCAACTTGAAGTCTATTACCTGTTGTACTGTAAGCCGCATCCAATCTCTCTTCCTGACTTCGAAGTCATTTTCACAATCCTCCCAAAAGTCTTCTAGAGCCGGGAAGTGACCAAGACTGGAATTTAACTTTAATTCATTCACTACATAGCCCTTACTATCATAAGGGAAACACATCGTGTAAGGATGCAAATTTATTGTGGCAATAGATCTTTCAATGTTCCTGGCATCTGATGCAGTGTCACAACTATAATATCCGATGCTGATAGGAAAAGTTATTTCATCTGTCCTCCTGTTCTTGCAAAGTTTATTGATTTGATTAATTTTCCTGCACGTTTCAATGAAGACTAATTTATCATCAACAAATCTAGGTAACATCAACGGACATCCATCATAGGCAGCTAGCCGGATATAAGTAAACTTCAGAAATTGTATAAAAACACTTCCATATTTTTGCACTTTCATCGCTGCTTCTGGTGAAATCCTGAGCCCAATGTTCCCCTGAATTTCCCTTACAGTTAGCATGGTGAATGCGTCATTCACTCTTCTGAAATGGTGTAGGCTATTATCATACTGAATTTGAGGAAGATGATTATAAATGATGGTTGTGTCATCATAAATGCCTTGCCGGTTAAGTCCTGGCCAACTTTTGGTACTTGCAATATCGTAGAAAAGATATGAAGTCATATAGAAGTAGTTATTCTCTTGAAGTCCCATGAGCTGTCTATGCAGTGAGTCACTAATAATTTCAGCCCAATCAATGTATTGTTTTCCTTCGCAGACTATATTAATGAATAGAAACATCCAACCTTCGAACTCGTGTGAATCTCGAAGACCAACGATTCTGCTCAACAAGGTTACCATGTTCACCACATCTTCTTTCAGTGATGATCTGTGAATGGATTTGCCTAATTGAGATTTGCCTCTTCTTGGTTGGAAGAACCACGATCTTGCCATAGTATTTAAAAATTGGGTTTTATTGGCAGTAAAATATTCCTTGGTAGTCCTTAGGTTAATGCTGGCATATTGCATCCTAGTGGGCAATCAAAAAATGATAGCAATAGAGGCAGGGTCCAGACGAACAATTTTTTCATTGTTCGGTGAAAGAACTTCTCTGGTGCTGGGATGATAAGCCTTCATGCATTCCAACACTAATTCCGGGCATTGTACGTAAATGGGATGTCCACCTGCTTGGGCCAAGCCACTTTCCAATATTTTTCCAGCTAATGGAGTCTTTTCTTCATTCACAAGAGATGACTAGAAATCTTGAAGGCAGATACTTCCTAAAATGGTATCACTGATATTTGGAAGCGTATTTCTTAAAATAGGGGCATAATCCGGCCTCCGGTACTTGTACTTCATGATTTGATTTCCAATTCTTCTTTCAAATATGGTGGATGTCTTCAACCCCACACTGCACTCTTCATTTCCAGCTGAACTTGAGTGACGTAGTGAGGCTTCCATAGTTATAGGTTATGAACGGGCATTTCATTTTGTCAAACATTTTGTGTGCTTCCCTAGCATTCTACATGTCATGTTTGTGTCCACCACCCCTTTTTTTATCTTGGTGTTACATCAAACAAATCAGGGGCGATCTCAGGAGCTGCTTGCATCTTTTGCAACTTGTTCATGGATCTTTTATCTATAGAGAGATTGTGTCAACGAAGGACACAGACATTTTCCATCTCTCATGTATGGAGATAATAGGAAATCTTTGATAAAGAACGATTAAATATCATGCTGACCAAAGGCATCATTTAAAGCCAAAACCTGTCAAACCGGATTATCAATCTTCTACCAATTCACAATCTGGAATGTGGGAATAAAACTGCGAATTCCAGAATGGTATGATTATGGTGACGCCTTTTATAAGGTTGGCGAGTTGATTATGTATGGGTGGTATTAATGGTTCGTATTAATGGAGTGAGAAAGAAGAGCAACTTTGGGGAGCCATGCATAGCGAATGGGCTGCTGCTGCTTCATTCCGCTCTTATAAAGATCTGACATCGTTGATTTCGTTTGGAATCCGAGGCTGCATTCGTCCTTGCTCACACAGGCAATGGTTCTATGTTTTGCGCTGAAGGTTTGTTCTTCAAGTTCTCTCTAAAATGCCTTGACCAACTTATGTCATGATTCGGCTTCATACCATTTGGCTTGCCAAATCGTGAAGTATCCTGCTGCTGTAGTAGGAGAAATAACCGCCGGTTGAGCAAGCATGATATGAGGTTTAATTGCTTCCTTAAAGATGACTTTATCTTGTACTTGGTGAAGAGGACGATCTGCACATGGTCAGATATGTTCTAACCTATTTCCTTCATAAATCTGGACTCCCATAGTTGACGGCAAGTATTCAAACCTCAATATCACACCCACTATATTGGAGCAAAAATAATTTACATATGGTTTATACAATTTGGAAATTTTCAAGCAGGTTAATAACCGTCTCAAAGAGGTTAAGAATTACATGTTTTTAATCGCTATCATTAACCTATTGGAGAGGTTAGGAAAAACGTATTTTTGGTTGGTAACATTAACCTTTTATTTGGAGGTTAAGAAAAACACGTTCTTGGTGGCTAACATTAACCTATTGAGACGTTAAAGGTTAAGAAATACGTGTTTGGGCGGCGATCATTAACGTTTTATAACTTGAGGCTCAGAAGTTGGATTTCAATGATCTCAAGTGCTGTGCGGAACCGCTAACAAGCCCGGGACATGGAGGTTTAAAGACATTGCAAATTTTCACAGATAGAATGATTAATTTAAGGCTTAAAACCAGGCAAGTTTTAAATACAAACCATGGCTCGTAGAATTGAAACAAATTCTATAGTCGGGCAACATTGTTCTTGATGGCCATGGTTATCATACTAATTGAAGGACATCTGGACACAAGACAACTTATTTAACTTTTTAATTTATTTTTTCTAACTGACCATCAACTCCAAGTATGCATATTAACCATATTGAGGAATGAATTAGGATTTATAGGTAAAACTTAAGAGAATATTGACCTTTAAGATCAGACACGTGAATCCACTTTTAAATAGAACATATTTAAGAGATGAAAACTGCTTTACCTATCTAGATTGAGATTTCAAAGAGATGTTAAACAACAGCAACTATGAGAATAAAACAAGGTGTTAGACTTGTGCATTTGAATGTCCACTAATCTCAATCATTACAATTTTCCTTTTTCAATTCGAGTTTACAACAAGCAGATTAAACCGAACATTTGATGCAAAATATTGTGCTTTGAGGAAAAACTTCTGCCGTTAACAGCTAATTAGTACTCTCCCGTAGTAATCGAATCTTTATAGAGATTGTTTTGCCTTGATTTTATAGATGTGATGGAATTCTATATAGTGAATAATTAAGGAATTGAATCCATCTGATCATGATCAGTGATGAGAATCCTCTTTGTTGCAATGAGCTACACGGTTTGAGCAACCCCGTAGTATATTTGTACATGAATTGTTTCTTGGCCGTGCAAAGAGAAACCACGTTGCCACCAAAGGTTCTTTTTGATGGTCACATGGATTCTGACATAAAAGTGACGCTTCTTGGTAATGTGAATTATCTTAGGTCATTTGTGGTGTAAATGATGAATATTGAATTAGCTTAGAAATCAATTAGATCATAACATGTAAGTGTTTCTCATACTTAGAGACTAATGAATTGCATATTGTGCCCATTTCAAATGATAATGATTGTCAACAAGTTGTACATTTGTGTAAATAGATAGTCATCACAAGAAAAAGTTCTTAATTAGTGGAGATGACCTTGTGCACTCAAAATTGAACTTGATTGTTTGGGTAGCTATTTATTTGAAATGAACAATGCACAACTTAGTTGCATTAGTTGAAAGAAATGTATGCACATGACAAATTTGATTGCATTAGTGGAAGGCAATGTATGTACATGAGAAATTTGATTATCAATGTGATAAGAAATTATTTCTTATGGAAATAAATGGGTAATAATGAATTACACATTTAGAGAAATGGCATAGTCAATATAGTGTTTTCCACATATGACAATCTTGATTCCACCTAGTCTTGTCATTCTCCCTCTAATGCTTTGGAGCTCGATTCTTTGATGGACCCAAATTTTAGATACAACAACCTCAATGAATAGGCAAGAAAGTAGGGTGCAACTTTTCTCTACTATCTAAGTTTTATTTAGTTTGGATAATGTTGTCTAAGTTTTATGTAATTTGGATAATGTAGACAGTCAAAAGGGTTCCTAAAATCTTGCTTTTTTATTTAAAAAATTGATGTAAGAAGCTTGTATTATCAATCACTCATTTAAACATGCCAAGGACATCTAATGACATCTAATGTCTTATAGTTCTCAAAAGATTATGTTTATAATGTATTTTCTTTATTAGGCCAGTTGTGATTGATACTTGTTTAGTCAATCCTAATATACAAGTCTTAAGAATAGGTCCATAATAACAATTTCATTTACCCTATCACATTATTAAATTTGATTTATGGATGGATGGTATAGATTCTATCCATGTTGCCTACACACCAACTATGAGCTCCCTCAAAGTATACAGGTCTAAGTCCACATCTTGAAGGCTTATAGATTATCGACCCTTACCCACTATTCTAGGATATGATCTATTAGCTTGGATTTATATGCACCCATATTTTGTAACACTGTACTCCTAAAGTTATCTTTAACACTTATGTCTAACCTTATTGTTGGGAATGTAAAGCCTAATGATCACAACCTTTCATTTTCTCCCTTCTCATTTGATAGTTGTATATATTCAAATAAATAGTTGTGTACAACCATGGATGATGGTATTGTGTTGCATTAGTTAAGAATAAATAAAGATGTTATGTGCCTTGAGAGTGGACATAGGCAATTTTACTGAACCACAATAATTTATCATGTTGTGTTTTGTCGATTTTTATCACTATCTTATTTATTTATTTTATATGCTCGATTAAAACTTACAATTAGCATAAGAGCTTGATTAAATCTAGGGAGAAGATATGGAATATGATGATGCTCTTACTTTGAATTCAATAAGAATTGCAGAAAATGATTGGGTTCTCAACATAGGAGCATCATTTCACACTACCCTACATAGGGAGTTCTTCAACATCTTTTGAACTAGAATTTTTGCAAGGTATTTCTTGTAGATGACAACTTTTTGAATATTGTTGGTAAAGGAGATACTTTTTTAAAACTAGCCAATGGAAATAGGTGGATACTAAAAGTTGCCAAGTATGTCCCTCAACTCAAAAATAATTCTATTTCAATTGGGCTATTGTTCACTCAAGGATTTTATGTTAGGTTGGAATCTAGTAAATAGAAAGTAATAAAAGGGTCCTTATTAATTACAAGAGGAAGTAAAATAGATACATTATGTCTGGTAGAGTCTCTCAATAGATTAGAAACTATTCTCAATAATAGTACAAAGTGATAACACATGTTCCTTAGGCATCTACAATAAGAAGATGCTAAAATGAGAAACTCAAGAATAAAGTGAGAAATTGGGATGTAAATAGTAATTTTAATTCTGCATATAAAAATAAGCAGAAGAAATAATGCCTTATAATGAAATGATTGTTGTCACTTCTCAATGCAAAATTATGCCCATTGAAATAGATGAAAATATAGTTGAGAGTTTCACCTCTAAATGGAAATGAATGTAGCTAATAATTTGTACCAAAATGGTAGAAAACATAATTTTTTTCGAGAAAATAACAAAAAGGAAAAATGTTTTAGCGCAATAGAGATTGGGATAACCAGATAGAGTTTAGCTTAGTCTCATGAGTTTTTTCATATACATGAAGATCTCAAGAGTAATTAGAGTTGGCTCATAGAGAAGGGTGTAGTTGAAGGAGCAATGATTCCATTACAAAATTGTGATCCTTTACACATAGCTTAGTGGGAAAGTCTATTTTAGTAGTTCATGAAAGGATAACAGTTGTAGCTGAAAAGGAAGTAGAAGCTAGCCATGGAGTAGGAAAGTTGCATAAGAGAAGGCCATTAATGCTTAGGAATGAACTTCTATGAGAGATGGTGTAAATAAAGTAGCTATAAAAAATTAGGTCGTATCATTGTTACTCTCTAACAATTGTAGTAGTGAATCAAATCTCTTAATAGAGTTAGCTTAACAACTATTTTATAAATCCTCTAACAAGGTGATATTTCTAGATCGAAGTGTCTAAAGACCTCTAATAAGGCTACTCCTAATAGGATGATCTAAATCCTTTGACAGGGTCACACCTAACAGTGCATTTTGTAACCTTTAATAGGGTTGTCTCATAACATGTCTCACTTTAGAAGAGTGAAAAATAATAACTAGTTGCAATTGGCAGTTTTCTCAAATTGGGCTTCCATGTTAAATCTCTGTGTCACTTGTGTTCATGTTATTTTCTTTATATTTCTATAACTAAGTTAATTATGGTTAATAACGCTAAAAATATTAAGCATTAATTTTTAGTGTTTGCTAAGTGACATCAATTATTATTGCTAACCAAGTTACAACAATAATAAAGTTTCAGTAGAGTTTGGTTTTTGACTTGTATTAACATTTAAGGGCTCTAGATTTTATTTTGTGGTAATTGATTCACCCCTTCCCTCTCAGTTATTCCTCTTATATTTCCACAAATTAGTATAAGAGATTTTGGTTCTTGTAGAGAAGGTTTTAAGGACCTAAGCTAAAGATCAAGATGTCTTACAGAAGGGAGATTCCTAAGTTGAACAGAGATAACTTCAAGGCATGGCAAGAACTCATGAGATTGCATTTGGAAACCATTGGAGACTTAGGCATAAAGCACCTAGACACCAAGTATGTGGCACCTACTAGAACTATGACTATTGAAGAAATTACAGAAAAGAAGAACTATAACATTATGATGATTGGTATTGCCTCAACTCTCAACTATGTTGAATTTGATGAAGTCCAAGACTGTGGTATTGCCTGTGAGATGTGGATCAAGCTGAAAGCCATCTATGGAGGAGATGAAAATATGAGGAGAGCTAAAGAAGAAAGTCTCAGAGGCCAATTTGATCAAATGAAGATGAGAGAGGATAAAAACATTGCAAAATATAGTAAAAAGATCAAAGCTAGTGTGTGTGCAATTAGAGTTTTAGGAGGAAAGATAGAAGATGAGACAGTGGTAAGAAATGTTTTTAGAATAATTCTTCCTATTTATGCTATTAGAGTTTCAACAATTCAAGAGATGAGATGCAATCCCAAAAATGATATAACCTTGGATACACTAGTGCAAAGATTGACAACATTTGAGCTAGATAATTATGATCACTATGTTCCTAACTCTAGCAACATTGAGCTTGCATTTCAAGCCAAGCTATCACTCAAGAAGAAGGCTGCAAAATCTAAGAGCAAAAAGTATGACAGTGAAGATGAAGATGGTTCTAATGATGATCTTGAAGTCATTGAAGCATTACTTGCAAGAAGATTCCCCAAAGGCAAAGGAAAGTACAAAGGAAAAATTCCTTTATTTTGCATTTCTTATGAAGAAGTGGGTCACATTGCTGCAAGGTGTCCAAACAAAGAGAGAGAAGAAGAAAATAAACATCCCAAGTACAAGGGAAAGAAATATTTCAATAGCTATGAGGACTACAAGTACAAAGGTGAGAAATCATGTTACATTGCTAAAGATTCTAATAGTAGTGATGAGGATGAAATAGTCTATATTGCCATTTAAGATGAATCAGATGATGAGAATGATAGAATGATCCTTATCTCACATGTTAGTAAGAATGACACATGGATCATAGACAATGGTTGCTCTCACCACATGACTGGTGATAAATCTAAATTTGAGAACTTGGTACATTGTGATGGTGGAAGTGTTAGATTTGGAGTTGACGAGCCATGTTATGTGAAGGGAAAAAGTTGTATTGCATTAACCAATGATCTCAGGTGTGATAATGCTTATTGGGTTGAAGGATTGAAGCATAATCTACTTAGTGTGGCTCAATTGAACAACACTGGATTCAAGGTAGAATTCATGAATGGAAAGGCCAATGCATTGGATGAGAAAGGAAATCTGGTTGGGACTGGAAATCAAACAAAACGTAACTATTCTACCTAGATCTAACTAAAAGTTCATGTTTCCTAGCTCAAGTAGAAGAAACCTGGTTATGGCATAAAAGGTTGTGTCATGTGAACTTTGATAACCCGATCAACATAAGAAAGAATAAAAGAGTGAGAGGTATTCCAAGCCTCACGAAGCCTAACATGGACATGTGCAAGAACTGTCAAATTGGTAAGATGGGAAAGACAAGCTTCAAGAGAAAGAATTACCATTCTGAAGAAGTATTGGAGCCATTTCATACAAAATTTTGAGGACCTATTAGCATAGAAAGCTATTGCAGAGATACGTACTTTATTTGATTTGTTGATGACTATTCTTGAATGATGATAGTTATGTATTTGAAGGATAAATTTGAATCTTCTCAAAAGTTCAAATGGTATCTAGCTAGAGTGGAGAAAGAAACAAGAAAGAAACAAAAATGTTTAAGATCAGATAGAGGAGGAAAATTCATCTCCAATGAATTCAATAAATTCTATAATAAAAGAGGAATCAAAAAGAAAATGTCTGCACTTGGTACGCCTTAGTAGAATGGCATAGTAGAAAGAAGGAATAGATCAACCATGGATTGTGCAAGGACCTTGATGATAGAGAAGAATGTTGCTATCAAATACTAGAAGGAAACAATCAACACTTTAGTTCATACCTTGAACTGAGTTCAATTGAAGAAAGATTCAAAGAAAACACCTTTTGAATTATGGTATGGCTATAAACCTAATGTTTGTTATTTCAAAGTATTGGGAAGTAAATGTTATATTCTGAAGAAGTCAAGAAAACAAAAAAATTATGTGAAAAGTGATGAAGGCATATTTCCAGGATACTCAAATAAGAGCAAAGCATAAAAATGTTTGAATCTATCTACTCACAAAGTTATAAAAAGTGCACATGTAAAGATTGAAGAGTTTACAGAAAAGAGTGAAGAACAAAGCAACAAGGAACTTAAAAACTACATATAAAATTTGTTTACTATGAACTTGATACTTTATCTAATACAATTAGGAGTCATTAGTCTTCACCATCTGAGTCCCCAAAATCTCAAGCTCAACCCGAGTCATCAGAGGGACTTGAGTCATAGTAAAAAAGACTCAAGTTTTAACAAGTGGAAATTGAGTTACAGTCTGAAGGACCTAAGTCATAGCTAGTGGGATCTAAGGTTGATTTAGAAGATCATGATGAACTTAGTGAATTCAAAAAGAAGGAGCCTTGACTTGCTAGATATGTCAGAAGGCATCAGGCACTCAATAAAATTATTGGAGATTAGTTAGAAGGCACAATGACAAGGAACAAATTGAAAGGTACATGTTTTCTTACTGAATTTGAACCTAGAATAGTTAAAGATGCATTAAAAAATGAAAGCTGGATCAAAGCAATGAATGAAGAGATTGATCAGATTGAAAGAAATAAGACTAAGACTCTTGTTCCTAGCCCCAAGGATAAGAATGTAATTGGCACAAAATAGGTATTCAGAAATAAGTTGAATGAAAATGGAGAAGTTCCAAGAAATAAGGAAAGGCTAATATGCAAAGGTTATGCTCATGAGGAAGGTATTGACCATGGAGAAACTTTTTCTCTTATTGCTAGACTAGAAGGCATTAGAAAACTCCTTGCATATGTAGTACATACATGATTTAATGTATATTAGATGGATGTGAAATACACATTCTTGAACATAATCTTAGAAGAGGAAATCTACATTGAGCAACCAAAATGTTTCATTGATCCTAGAAAAAAGGACATGGTTTGCAGATTACACAAAGCTTTGTATGGTCTCAAACAATCGCCCAGAGGCTGGTATGAGAGATTGCATAATTATCTCATTAAGATTGGTTTTTGAAGAAGTAATAATAACAACAACCTATACATAAAAGAAGGACGAGATAAGAAGATTGTGTTGGTAGAAATATTTGTGGATGATACATTGCTCACTGGAAATGATGTTTTGTGCAAATATTTCTTTTGTTGAAATAAGTAAGGAATTTGAAAGGTCAATATTTGGAGAGATCAAATTCTTTGTTGGCTTGTATATTCAATAGATGAAGGATGGTATCTATATTATTCAATCAAAGTACATCAAAGGAGATACTAAAGAAGTTTGGAATGGATGATTCTAGACTAGTTGGAACACCTATGTCTACTAGACATAAGCTTTCCAAAAATGATGATTCCAAAGAGGTAGATCAAACTACATACAGATCAATGATTGGAAAACTTCAATATGTGGTGCATACAAGACCTAATATAGCATTAGCAATTGGTATGGTGGAAAGATTCTCTGCTAATTCAAAAGAAAATCATATGATGGTAATAAAAAGAATCATGAGGTATCTAAAGGGTACTGAAGATTATGGTTTATGGCATAAGAAAGGAGGAAAATTTGAATTGAAAGCATTCACTGATGCAGATTGGGGAGGAAGTATTGATTATAGAAAGAGCACTAGTGGTGGAGCATTCTTTCTTGGAAAGAGGCTAGTGTCTTGGATAAGCAAGAAGCAAAATTGTATCTCTCAATCTACAACAAAAGCATAATATGTTGCAACAACAGTCAAGTGTTCAAATATTTTTTGGTTCAAACAACTGTTGATAGGTATGAAGGAAGAAATAAAGGATCTAGTAATTGTTTTCTAAGATAACACTGGTGTAATTAACATTTCCAAAAACCCTATGATGCATACCAAAACCAAGCACATTGCAATAAAATATCATTGCTTAAGAGAATTGGTGCAAGTCAAGGAAGTAAGATTGGAATATGTGAATACAAAAGAATAGATTGCAAACATATTCACCAAGCCATTACCTAAGGATACATTTTTGTATCTAAGAGGTAAGCTAGAGGTCATTCCCCTATCTAAAGCTTACTAATCATATTTTAGTGATGCATCGACCGAGCATGTTGAAGATTAGTCAAGTTGATGCAGTATTGTAAAGAGAAGATTGCATATGAATCAGTACATAAGGTACATAGAAACTACACTAAATGTTATTTTTAGCATAGGATATCAAAGAGGGAGGGTTTTCTGTCATATATCAAGAGAATTTTTTTTTAATATTTGAAGATGTCAAAGAGGGAAAAATTAGTGAATTGTCAAGCAAGAGAGTTTTCTATCAGAAGGAGAAGTTGTAGTCAAAGAAATCAGAGATTGATGACAAAGGGAGTTCACACTGATAGAGGGAGTTCTCATGGATGAGAATTAGAATGAAATTAATGATATTATCCTTCTATTATTGCACAAAATTTTTATTGTATTATGACATGTTGTGGTGCCATCGATGCCAAAGGTAGAGATTGTTGGATACAATCATTCAAGTGCATGTTTTCTTTGATGTTACACAAATGTCAAATATATGACAAGAAAATTAGTGTATGCCGAGCTCACTTAGGCATCAAAGGAAAGTCTACATGGAACGAGTATTAACTGAGCTCACTCAATTACCAAAGAGAATCTACAGAAAGATAGTGTCTATTGAGTTCACTCAACAACCAAAGGAAAGTTGAATAGAGCGAGTGTTAATTGAGCTCACTCTACTACCAAAAGAAAGTCTTTTCCAACTTAGTATTGACCAAGCTATGTTGGCTAATGAAGTATTTTCTTGTATCAACATATTGAGTCTGTTCGATTATTTTGTTAATTCTAGCTAATTCAAGGGTTGATTATTGAATGTTTATAAGTGTATTCAAGCTGACTTGACAAGGTAATTCATATAAGTATAAGGTCAAGTTAAGGATTGAAGAGATATATGTGTGGAATAGAAGAATATGAATAAAACAAGTGAATTGGAAGGATAACAGAGTATCCTGAGTTGATTGAGCTGCAAAGTTTTATCTGATCAAGGAGGATCAAGTACTCAAGCTAGAATTGAGATCTAAAATTAGAAAGGTTAAGTTTGCATTAGTAGTCAGGTCGTATCATTGTTACTCTCTAATAATTTAAGTAATAAATCAAATCTCTTAATGGAGTTAGCATAACAACTATTTTGTAAATCCTCTAACAAGATGGCATTTCTAGATTGAAGTGTCTAAATACCTCTAACAAGGCCACTCCTAACAAGGTGATCTAAATCCTCTAACATGATCACACCTAATAGTGTGTTTTGTAACCTTTAACAAGGTTGGCTCCTAATAGGGCTCACCTCAAAAGAGTGAGAAATAGTTGTACCCGTTGCAATTGGTGGTTTTCCCAAATTGGATTTCCACGTTAAATCTCTATGTCACTTGTGTTCATGTTATTTGCTTTATGTTTTTGCAACTAAGTTAATTATAGTTAACAACACTAAACATCTTAAGTAGTAATTCTTAGTGTTTCTCGAGTGACAGTAATTCTCAATGCTAACCGAGTTATAACAATAATATAGTTTCAGTAGAGTTTGGTTTTCGAATTGTATTAAAATCTAAGGGATCTAGGATTTGGGTTAAAGCACAGATTTGTGTCACCGTTTGTGATACAAAAACCTGTTTTGGTCAAATCTCATTTCTCTATCAAAACTCAATTTTTTTCAAAAACTAAAAATACCCTTTTATAGATCTTGGACTCAATATCATCATTATATAAATTTTTGAGTGTTTTGATTAGTTATAATATGTTATAATCTCAAAATATTATAAGTCAATATTTCAACATTTCAAAAGATGCTCTCTCAAAAAATGAAAAAAAATAGTAAATCATATCAAAAAAATAAAAAAATGATATTTATCACTAGAGGAGAGAATCTTCTTCACGAATATGTAATTTTTTTTCAAGAAGGTATAGATTTGATAGGGAAGTTTTGACGGGAGGAAAAAACTGTTGGATTCTGACAAGATCGAACTTGAGTACTTATAAAAAAGAAAATATACATAAAAAATAATTATTTCTTTTTTTTTTCACTAGCTATACATGTCATCTATAAAATATTTTCAAATCAGAACAAAAAAAGATGATTTGCACATACTTGTTTGACGGGAACTACATCCTATATTTTTTATAGTTAAAAAAGGGACTTCAAAATAAACTAAAATGAATAAATTCTTAGTCAAAAAAATTATAAAAAATTATAGGCATAAAATTCATACAATTCTACACATTTCATCAGTTTACATCATCTTCATATTTTAAACACAAATACCATTTTTTTTGTCATTAATGTTGAACTGTCACATTTTGATATCACGTTTCTTTATAAAAGGTGACACAGGTTTGTGCTTTTACCCATTTATTTTGTAATAATTGATTCACCCCTCCTCTCTCAATTAATCCTCTTATATTTCCAACAAGAGCAATACAACATCAAGTCTATCAAAAATGTGTTCAAGAGCTATCATGTTGAATTGTGTGAACAATTGGAAGTCCGCATAGGAAATGTATGCTAAGGATTAGCACACCATACCAAAGAAAGTCACAAGTTTGGATTGCACAGAAAATATCCCTTCTCACAAGTCTCATGTTGATGTTGACCACTACCCTGGAATTTTCTTTGGAAAGGAACATGGTCTTTTGGCCGAAAAAGTCAAGTTGAGAGAATCGACGTCTACATAATGCTTCATTCTAGTAGGTAATGGATCTTGGATGGAGCCTTGGGAGTATGGGATCTTGATTTCCATATCAATCAGCTATGGAACCAACATCTAGAAGAGTTCCTTAAGAGCCAAGGGTTTATTAGAATTTTAAATGCTTAGATTAATCTGGAGACTCAAGCAGTCAGCTATCACCAACATGGGGTTGAGAGGCCGAAGTGTGAAAGGGAAAATAAAATTGCAAAAATAAGAGATGATAGAAAACTTGGTAGGATGATTTATAAAAGGAAAAATTCTTTGATCTAGATGTCATGGCTGAAGGTCTTAATGATCTATAAGTCAATGGTCTACATAAACAAGTTATGGTGTCGGTTTATCTTTTAGTGGAGATAATAATTCTAAAAATGTGTCCATTGGAATTTCTTCTTGGGATGTAGGGTATACCAAGAGTAGCACCAGTCGGGGTGTTGGTGGATCAACAGGTGTCTATGCTTCCATAGTTCATGGATTTGATTATTTAAAGTATCTATCTAGTGGCACAACTACTATTTATGGGAATGTTAAAGTTAAATAATTACAACTCCTTATCACCACATGGATACACTCAAAAAGCTGGTCAATTTGCTAGTATTCCAAAATATAAATTTATCAGTGACTTTGTAAAAAGTCATAATGGAAGATATCTATTGTTAGGTTGTATTCAATATGATAAAAGTTGGTGAAGGTTAATTCGTAGTGTTCAGGAACAATGTTTGGTGAAACTAAAATATTCTCAGGGTTTGATTATATTTATCATTTAAAGCCAAAATTAGGGATTTTATTGATCGTGGTTGTACTGGTTGGACTTCAAGTGGAAGATTGTGGGATATGTTAAGCCCAACAGTCATGACCATTCACCTTCTCCATTCTCTCGGCTTATTATATATATATATATAAAATATATATAAGCTTGTAGCACTCGCAATGCAAATTGAAACACATTATTTTTAAAATTATAATTCGTTATAGTTAAAATATTATGAATTTTTTCAATCAATAAATATTTAATATTAATAATTTAGTAATTTGAAAGAATAAATAATAAATCTTATATATAATATTTTATGGTACATTATAGATTTTATATGCTCACTTCAAAAATATGCTTAATGAAATAGATTCCCTTTGAAAAAATAAATAAATCACCACCTATATAATTATAAATACAATCAATTTTATTTTTTATTAAACTAATTAGAATTAAAATTTGGATTGAAATTAGAGTTTTTATTTGAATTAGTGTTAGCTTAAGTTTTATTCTTAAAGCTAGATTATTATTTGCAATAGAGAAAAGGTCATAGTGGGACTTCTTTAAGGAAATACCTTATATCTTTTTACATCATGTCTCTTACTCTCTCTCACACATCTCTCTTTCCCAAACATATAATACATATATCTCCCCTCATAATTACTCTCTTTCCCTCTCTCCCCACCCTCCTCTCAACATATCTTCTCCTATTTAACCCCCCCACTCTCGTCCACCCACTTATCACTATTATCCTCTCTTCCTTCCTTCATTACCATGTCCATCTATCACATTCCCTAATTATTATATTTACCCAATCTCTCACCTATTCCCTCTACCATTCCCTCTTTCTCTTATATCCCTCCCCCTCTCACCATATATTCCTCTTGATTACCATGTAGCCCTAGCCCATCTCTCTCTCTCTCTCTCTCTCACACACACACACACACACACACACACACACACACATCATGTCTCCATCTCTTTTGGACCGTAATTTTCATCCATCCACTAATTACCACATCTCTCTCTCTCTCTCTCTCTCTCTCTCTCTCTATCTCCCCCAAACTCATCACCCCATCACCATTTCCATTCAAATTATTCTCTTTCTCTTTACCTAATCACTCCCCCCTTTGACATTATCTCTTTCTACCTCATAACTTCGTATGTTTCTCCCTTTGTCCTATTTCCACCCCTACTTATCATATCCTCTCCTTTATTACCATTTAGCTATATATCATCTCTTTGCCTCCCTACCTCCTTAATCTCTTTAAGTCTCCTCTCCCTCCTCTCACAATCTCTTACCCCTATATACCCTCTATATCTACCCCTAAGCACCAACGATGCATTCACACTGACTGAAAAGAATCTCTCTCTCTCTCTCTCCCCCCCCTAAACTATCCTCTTTCTATATTAACTTCTATCTCTTCCCACTCCCCATTCTATCTTTCTTCCATCTCCCTACCCCTCTAGCGATTACTTCCCTCTAAATACCTTATATATCTTTACATCATGTCTCTTACTCTCTCCCACACATCTCTCTTTCCAAAACATATAATACATATATCTCCCCCCATAATTACTCTCTTTCCCTCTCTCCCCAGCCTCCTCTCAACATATCTTCTACCTAATCACTCTCCCCTTCGACATTGTCTCTTTCTACCTCGTACTTTCCTACATTTCTCCCTTTGTCCTATTTCCACCCCTACTTAGCATATCCTCTCCTTTATTATCATTTATCTCTACATCATCTCTCTAGCTCCCTACCTCCTTAATCTCTTTAAGTCTCCTCTCCCTCCTCTCACAATCTCTTACCCCTATTTACCCTCTATATCTACCTCAAAGTGCCAGTGATGCACTCACACTGACTAAAAAGACTCTCTCTCTCTCTCTCTCTCTCTATTCAATGTTTTTGATTCATGTAATTAAAATTAAATCTAGGGTAGAAATTAGATTTTCAATTTTTGGTTAGTGTATATATATCTTGATTATATATGTGTGTCTATGTATATACCATTTCTCTTTCTATGTATATGTGTACAGAGAAAATAAACTTCAGAACATGCCCTAAGGGCTTACAATAGCATAAATCTGGAGATAATTTCTCCTTTCAGTACCTCCTCTCAAACTCCACTCCCAAGTGCCTTTTACAATGCCAGAAATCTCCTTAAATAGACCCTGAAGGGTTAAGGACTAGGAGTACATTCTAGAAAGTGCTAGTAGGCATCCATCGACCAAATAGAAGGTTCCAAAAGCTACATTAGAAGTTGGTGCAAATCTAGAAGAATTCAAAAACGGTACCCGAACTTCTGGGAGGCATAACTTTTGAACCGTAGCTCCGATTGACGAACCGTTTACATTTTCGAAAAGCTCTCGAAGCGCTCTATAGCCTTATGGAGGAGTTTTTCTCGTCCCCCATTTTTTTGCCCTTTTCAAGGTCATTTAATGCCCCTAACCTGACTTTGAAGCATTCTTAGGAGGTCTCCAAAACCCGAAAAGCTGCAATAACTTTCAAACCGTGGGGCCTTTTGACTTGATTCTTTTTCTGGAATGCTCTAAATCACATTTACATTCATCTGGCCAATTCACACCTTCTAGGTCACCAAAATGATGGCCAAATTTCATGCTCCTATTTTTTTGAGATTTTCTAGCACACTGATAGTTGAACTGTGAGAGTTGGAACCTTTATTTGACCCAAATGGGTATCCAAAAATGTAAAGACATGAAACAAAAACTAAGTCTAAGTACATTTTTTTGGGTGACACAGGATTGCCCTTATACCTCTGGATGCTCCTGCATCAATGTGTGTATATGTGAGTCTATATATGCATCTCTCTCTCTCTCTCTATGTTTATCCTAAACCCTAACTATTCTCTTTCTTGAACTCTATGTCATGTCTCTACCCCCTCCCTCTCTTTTGTATGCCCTCTTACCCTTATCGCTTTCCCATGAGGTTACAAAAAAAGGATGAGAAGTTGAGAGAGAAAGTATAATTGTATAATTACCCTCTCTCACACTAACACCCTCTCTCTCTCTCTCTCACACACACACACACACACACACACACACACACACACACACACATTAATTATTCTCTCCCATACCATTTCTTGCACACATCCCTTTGTAATGAGCCTTCCCTATTCTATCCTCCATCACCATCTCTCTCTATCCTAAGTTCTAGGTATCTTCTTTCTTTCTAGCTCTATCTCTTCTCTTGCCTCTTATTAACCTAGCATAAGAGTTATTGTGACCTCTCTACCCCCTCTCTCTCTTTTGTATGCCCTCTTCCCCTTATTGCTTTCCCATGAGGTTGTAAAAAAAGGATGAGAAGTTGAGAGAGCAAGTATAATTGCATAATTACCCTCTCTCACACTAACACCCTCTCTCTCTCTCTCACACACACACACACACACACACACACACACACACATACACACACACACACACACACACACACACACACACACACACACACACACACACACACACACACACACACACACACACACATTAATTATTCTCTCCCATACCATTTCTTGCACATATCCCTTTGTAATGAGCCTTCCCTATTGCATCCTCCATCACCATCTCTCTCTATTCTAAGTTCTAGGTGTCTTCTTTCTTTCTAGCTCTATCTCTTCTCTTGCCTCTTATTAACCTAGCATAAGATTTTTTCCCTTCCTCCTATATGTTTCTCTCAACTCTCTCCTTATTTACCTCCCTCACCCTCTCTCTCCCTCTCCCTCTCCTTGTCCCCCTCAGATCTATCTACTCATTATTAATGACTTATGGACTCTCTCCCCTCACTACTCTCAACATATCCCTCCCCCCCTCCCAACACACACAAACACATACACACACATATGTCCCTTAGGGTAGAGTTCAACTTGGTATGTAGTGTTAATTTAAATTTAGAAGGATTGGGGTTAGGAAGGTGTATTTTAGAGAATCACAATTTATTGGATTTGTGATAAATGGTAAGATGGTTATGTATAGAATTAGTTTAACATGAGGGCTCAATTTGGCTTGATGTTTTTTGGAGACTCAGGGTTAGAAATTATTAATTCAATTTTAGGATTAGAGTTAAATTTAGTTTAATTTAAAGTTGGGTTTAATGTTATATTACAATTTGGTTAAATGTTAAAATTAAATTAAACTAAATGTATGTGAAGACATATGTTAGATATAACATATTTAATTGTTAGGATTAGGGTTCAACATTTAGGTTTATCATTTAAATTTTAAGTTTGAAATTAGGTTTTAACATTTGTTATTATTACATAATTTTCTATTAGGGCTTACCATTTAGCATAATGGTTTCAAGTAGGATTTATAGTTTATCATTTAGGATGTGCATTCATTATTTAGGATTAGGGTAAGGGTTAGGTTTTAGCATTTGGGTTTAAGATGCATATTAGTTATACCATCATTTTAAGAATATATAATCTTTGAAAGGCGTGCATGTGTAATTGTGAAAATTATGAGAAAGCCAATAATATCTATATACTTATATAATTTAGGGTGTTAATTATTAGAAATTAATTTTGTATTTCATATCCTCATAGTCATTGTCATTTCAAATCATTGTCTCAAAAATAAAAAAATTAATAATCAAAATATTTCACCATACTAATTTCATGACATGCTAATTATTACTAATGAATTATTCCTCTCTAAAATCTATGATATATATATATATATATATATATATATATATATATATATATATATATATATATATATATATATATATATATATATATATATATATATATATATATATATATATATTGCCATTTATGTTGCCATTTATGTTCTAATCATATTGATTTACTTTGAAAGAAATTATAAAAGATTATACTAATAATAGAAAAAAAAGTTTTTTACTAAAGTAAAACTTTAAAACTAAGAATTTATTATGAGTATAAATATGGGAAAAATCTCATAGTATTTGTAACTAAACAATTGAAAAATATAGAAACATCTTAGTTTTGTATATATTTTTAAAAATATTCTGAAACTATACATATGAAATGACACTTTTTTCTAAAATATATAGAAGTTTCTCACTATTTCTAAACATCTTTAATTTCAATTAGAATATTTCTCATTAGAAAATTGTAAAGAAATAGAAACTTCTTTAAAAAAATACATTTTGTCAATATATATATAATTAATATTTTAAACAATGAATTTTCATTTTCATTAACCTTTCTAGATTAAATATTGAATTTCATTTAATCTAAGATTTTTCGTGATTTATACTACAGATGAATGTTGTTTCTGGATAATACATGTGGAATGACTTCCATCGATGACTTCATATCTAAAAGACTGTGGAAACACTTCCATTAATGATGAGACAAGACAGAAAGATTTGTAAAGCTGTAATGAGATTTCACATCAATCATATTTGAAAGGTTCATACAGTAATTTGATGAAAAAATAAATTGCACAATGTTGAAACCCTAAACCATTTAATTGGAAAGCATGTACAATGACTTCTGAATATTGAAATTGCATGATGCTGAAACCTAAAGCAGTTTGTGCCTGTGCTTAAATTCATTGAATCCTTGCCAATCGATCCATTCTGCCTGCTACAACACCATATTCTCTCCTGAAAATCACAAACAAACGAAATTAAATTAAAATTCTCTTCATTTTGCACTAGAGACTTAGAAAATTAGGAGAAAATTTATGGAAATTTGAAGCCTTACCTAGCTATGTTTGTAAGCCCTAAAAGCCAAGAGAAAACTTTGGAATTGACCATGGA
This sequence comes from Cupressus sempervirens, assembly GCA_028749045.1. Taxonomy (NCBI): domain Eukaryota; kingdom Viridiplantae; phylum Streptophyta; class Pinopsida; order Cupressales; family Cupressaceae; genus Cupressus; species Cupressus sempervirens. The sequence goes on along the minus strand of CM053786.1, from coordinate 128,017,542 downwards.
GATAAATCTAGCCATAGCAACTTCCTCTACTTTCTTATTCAACAAAAGGCAGAGATAAATCTCATATGGCTCTCATTGAAATCACAATGGGGAAGGCAAATGGGAAAATTTAAAAAGAATGGGGGTTGGATGGCTTAAATAGAATTTGCCGGATTTAAAGCGTTGCTTCAAGAGGGAGACACAGAAGCAGATGGCGGTTGCAATTCATCAAATTTATTATTGCATGTAACAATAAAATTAAATATTTATTTATTTCCATGAACGAACAATTTTTGTCCACTCAAATTTGTAACTGAAGATATATAATTTCATATTAATTTGAACAGTCAGCTGCACGCCAATTTTTTACAAAAGTTGTAAATGTTTACATTGATGAAAGCTTCCACTGTAGAAAGCCTCTCAACTTAATGATTGTTAAATTTATCTGCTTGAGTCAACTTACAAGACTAAGTAATTGCATCATTATTTCCTCCTCTTGTTACACACGATTACTAGAGGAAATCTTTTCTCATCTTGTGCTATAATAGTTCATATGATGAACAAACATTCTATTCTACTAGTCACCATCACCAAATAATGCATAATTATACCAAAGTACATCAACTAAGCTAGTAATAAGATTTTTATAACTTGTTAGACATTTTTTCCTGCTATAATAGTTGAAGTTACATAATTGGAATTTCTTATGGAGTTATTGCAAACCTCTTATTAATCACGTAGACTACATCAAGAGTGAAAATTATGAAACCAAACAACTCTTCTCATATATTAAAGCCAACACTAAAAGCTCTTGAGACAAGTAGACCATGGCACACATTGCTTTGTATTGGTGAAACATAATATTTGAGGTATGATATAAAAATATTAATAATTAGAACTCATTATTACACTATAATCATCAATAGTCAAATTCTAATTCCTAAAAGTTTGATTGTTCTACCATCAAGAAGAGGATTTTGTATTTTACAATGATTTTACAAAAAGGTACAAGATGACTTATTTATCTAAAAAATTGTATTCTACAATCTCATTTCCATACTATCATTTACACAATTTAAGCACAAAAACACATATGATATTCTAAATTAGCAAAATTATAAAAGCTGTCTTAGAAAGTACATATAGCTTTATAGTATTATAGTTCTAAAAACATAGATATTATTAATATTGTATTTATGATCTGTTTCATTCAATGTTATTTTAATTACTTTAAATTTTTTCAGTATTTTTCTTTTATTTTTAAATAATCTAATTTTCATTAAATATACTAATTTTAATTCTTGAAGATCTAATCAAATTATTGTATTATAAACTAGCTTATATATATTATGTATATATAAAATAAGTTAAGAGATATCCTTCTCGAGGCGCCTATTGCAGTGAGTGAGATTATGAAAATAGGTGCCTCAAGAAGGATATCTCTCGGCTTATTTTATATATATAAAATATATATAAGCTAGTAGCACTCGCGATGCAAATTGAAACCCATTATTTTTAAAATTATAATTCGTTATAGTTAATATATTATGAATTTTTTTAATTAATAAATATTTAATATTAATAATTTAGTAATTTAAAAGAATAAATAATAAATCTTATATATAATATTTTATGGTACATTATAGATTTTATATGCTCACTTCAAAAATATGCGTAATGAAATAGATTCCCTTTGAAAAAATAAATAAATCACCACCTATATAATTATAAATACAATCAATTTTATTTTTTATTGAACTAATTAGAATTAAACTTTGGATTGAAATTAGAGTTTTTATTTGAATTAGTGTTAGCTTAAGTTTTATTCTTAAAGCTAGATTATTATTTGCAATAGAGAAAATGTCATAGTGGGACTTCTTTAAGGAAATACCTTGTATCTCTTTACATCATGTCTCTTACTCTCTCTCACACATCTCTCTTTCCCAAACATATAATACATATATCTCCCCTCATAATTACTCTCTTTCCCTCTCTCCCCACCCTCCTCTCAACATATCTTCTCCCATTTAACCCCCCCACTCTCGTCCACCCACTTATCACTATTATCCTCTCTTCCTTCCTTCATTACCATGTCCATCTATCACATTCCCTAATTATTATATTTACCCAATCTCTCCCCTATTCCCTCTACCATTCCCTCTTTCTCTTATATCCCTCCTCCTCTCACCATCTATTCCTCTTGATTACCATGTAGCCCTAGCCCATCTCTCTCTCTCTCTCTCTCTCTCTCACACACACACACACACACACACACACACACACACACACACACACACACACACACACACACACACACACACATCATGTCTCAATCTCTTTTGGACCATAATTGTCATCCATCCACTAATTACCACATCTCTCTCTCTCTCTCTCTCTCTCTCTCTCTCTCTCTCTCTCCCAAACTCATCACCCCATCACCATTTCCATTCAAATTATTCTCTTTCTCTTTACCTAATCACTCTCCCCTTTGACATTATCTCTTTCTACCTCATACCTTCGTACATTTCTCCCGTTGTCCTATTTCCACCCCTACTTACCATATCCTCTCCTTTATTACCATTTATCTATATATCATCTCTTTGCCTCCCTACCTCCTTAATCTCTTTAAGTCTCCTCTCCCTCCTCTCACAATCTCTTACCCCTATATACCCTCTATATCTACCCCTAAGCACCAACGATGCATTCACACTGACTGAAAAGAATCTCTCTCTCTCTCTCTCTCCTAAATTATCCTCTTTCTATATTTACTTCTATCTCTCCCCACTCCCCATTCTATCTTTCTTCCATCTCCCTGCCTGTCTAGAAATTACTTCCCCCTAAATACCTTATATATCTTTATATCATGTCTCTTACTCTCTCCCACACATCTCTCTTTCCAAAACATATAATACATATATCTCCCCCCATAATTACTCTCTTTCCCTCTCTCCCCACCCTCCTCTCAACATATCTTCTACCTAATCACTCTCCCCTTCGACATTGTCTCTTTCTACCTCGTACCTTGCTACATTTCTCCCTTTGTCCTATTGCCACCCCTACTTACCATATCCTCTCCTTTATTATCATTTATCTCTACATCATCTCTCTGGCTCCCTACCTCAATCTCTTTAAGTCTCCTCTCCTTCCTCTCACAATCTCTTACCCCTATTTACCCTCTATATCTACCTCAAAGTGCCAGTGATGCACTCACATTGACTAAAAAGACTCTCTCTCTCTCTCTCTCTCTCTCTCTCTCTCTCTCTCTCTCTCTCTCTCTCTCTCTCTCTCTCTCTCTATTCAATGTTTTTGATTCATGTAATTAAAATTAAATTTAGGGTAGAAATTAGATTTTCAATTTTTGTTAGTGTATATATATCTTGATTATATATGTGTATATGTATTTCTATGTATATACCATTTCTCTTTCTATGTATATGTGTGCATGTGTGTATATGTGAGTCTATATATGCATCTCTCTCTCTATGTCTATCCTAAATCCTAACTATTCTCTTTCTTGAACTCTATGTCATGTCTCTACCCCCTCGCTCTCTTTTGTATGCCCTCTTCCCCTTATCACTTTCCCATGAGGTTACAAAAAAGGATGAGAAGTTGAGAGAGAAAGTATAATTGCATAATTACCCTCTCTCTCTCTCTCTCACACACACACACACACACACACACATTAATTATTCTCTCCCATACCATTTCTTGCACACATCCCTTTGTAATGAGCCTTCCCTATTTTATCCTCCATCACCATCTCTCTCTATTCCAAGTTCTAGTTATCTTCTTTCTTTCTAGCTCTATCTCTTCTCATGCCTCTTATTAACCTAGCATAAGAGTTATTGTGACCTCTCTACCCCCTCCCTCTCTTTTGTATGCCCTCTTCCCCTTATCGATTTCCCATGAGGTTGCAAAAAAAGGATGAGAAGTTGAGAGAGAAAGTATAATTGCATAATTACCCTCTCTCACACTAACACCCTCTCTCTCTCTCTCTCTCTCTCTCACACACACACACACACACACACACACATTAATTATTCTCTCCCATACCATTTCTTGCACATATCCCTTTGTAATGAGCCTTCCCTATTCTATCCTCCATGACCATCTCTCTCTATTCTAAGTTCTAGGTATCTTCTTTCTTTCTAGCTCTATCTCTTCTCTTGCCTCTTATTAACCTAGCATAAGATTTTTTCCCTTCCTCCTATATGTTTCTCTCAACTCTCTCCTTATTTACCTCCCTCACCCTCTCTCTCCCTCTCCCTCTCCCTCTCCCCCTCATATCTATCTACTCGTTATTAATGACTTATGGACTCTCTCCCCTCACTACTCTCAACATATCCCCCCCTGCCCCTCCACCCCCCCCCACCACACACACACACACACACACACACACAAACACATACACACACATATGTCCCTTAGGGTAGAATTCAACTTGGTATGTAGTGTTAATTTAAATTTAGAAGGATTGGGGTTAGGAAGGTGTATTTTAGAGAATCACAATTTATTGGATTTGTGATAAATGGTAAGATGGTTAAGTATAGAATCAGTTTAACATGAGGGCTCAATTTGGCTTGATGTTTTTAGGAGACTCAGGATTATAAATTATTTATTCAATGTTAGGATTGGAGTTAAATTTAGTTAAATTTAAAGTTGGGTTTAATGTTATATTACAATTTGGTTAAATGTTAAAATTAAATTAGATTAAATGTATGTGAAGACATATGTTACATATCACATATTTAAGTGTTAGGATTAGGGTTCAACATTTAGGTTTATCATTTAAATTTTAAGTTTGAAATTAGGGTTTAACATTTATTATTATTACATAATTTTCTATTAGGGCTTACCATTTAGCATAATGGTTTCAAGTAGGATTTATAGTTTATCATTTAGGATGTGCATTCATTATTTAGGATTAGGGTAAGGGTTAGGTTTTAGCATTTGGGTTTAAGATGCATATTAGTTATACCATCATTTTAAGAATATATAATCTTTGAAAGGTGTGCATGTGTAATTGTGACAATTATGAGAAAGCCAATAATATCTATATACTTATATAGTTTAGGGTGTTAATTCTTAGAAATTAATTTTGTATTTCATATCCTCACAGTCATTGTCATTTCAAATCATTGTCTCAAAAATACAAAAATTAATAATCAAAATATTTCACCATACTAATTTCATGACATGCTAATTATTACTAATGAATTATTCCTCTCTAAAATGTATTATATATATATAGTACAAAAATTAATAATCAAAATATTTCACCATACTAATTTCATGACATGCTAATTATTACTAATGAATTATTCCTCTCTAAAATCTATTTTATATATTTTGTCATTTATGTTGCCATTTATGTTCTAATCATATTGATTTACTTTGAAAGAAATTATAAAAGATTACTAATAATAGAAAAAAAAGTTTTTAACTAAAGTAAAACTTTAAAACTAAGAATTTATTATGAGTGTAAATAAGAGAAAAATCTCATAGTATTTGTAACTAAACAATTGAAAAATATAGAAACATCTTAGTTTTGTATACATTTTTAAAAATATTCTATGGACTTTTGAAACTATATATATGAAATGACACTTTTTTCTAAAATATATAGAAGTTTCTCACTATTTCTAAACATCTTTAATTTCAATTAGAATATTTCTCATTAGAAAATTGTAAAGAAATAGAAACTTCTAAAAAAAATACATTTTGTCAATATATATATATTTTGTCTATATATATATATATATATATATATATATATATATATATATATATATATATATATATATAAAAATAATATTTTAAACAATGAATTTTTATTTTCATTAGCCTTTCTAGATTAAATATTGAATTTCATTTAATCTAAGATTTCTACAATTTATACTACAGAAGAATGTTGTTTCTGGATTATACATGTGGAATGACTTCCATCGATGACTTCAGAGCCAAAAGACTGTGGAAACACTTCCATTAATGATGAGACAAGACATAAAGATTTGTAAAGTTGTAATGAGATTTCACATCAATCATATTTGAAAGGTTCGTATAGTAATTTGATGAAAAAATAAATTGCACAATGTTGAAACCATAAACCATTTAATTGGAAGGCATGTACAACGAATTTTGAATATTTAAATTGCACGATGCTGAAACCTAAAGCAGTTACTTTGTGCCTGTGCTTAAAATCATCGACCCATTTTGCCTACTACAACGCCATATTCTCTTTTGCAAATCACAAACAAACAAAATTAAATTAAAATTCTCTTCATTTTGCACCAGAGAATTAGAAAATTAAGAGAAAATTTATGGAAATCTGAAGCCTTACCTGGCTATATTTTGAAGCCGTAAAAGCCAAGAGAAAACTTTGGAATTGAGCATGGAGATAAATCTGGCCATAGCAACTTCCTCTGCTTTCTTATTCAACAAAAGGTGTAGATAAATCTCATATGGCTCTCACTGAAATCACAATGGGGAAGGAAAATGAGAAAATTTAAAAAGAATGGGGGATGGATGGCTTAAATAGAATTATGGCCACTTCCTCTGCTTTCTTATTCAACAAAAGGCGTAGATAAATCTCATATGGCTCTCACTGAAATCACAATGGGGAAGGAAAATGAGAAAATTTAAAAAGAATGGGGGATGGATGGCTTAAATAGAATTATGGCCACTTCCTCTGCTTTCTTATTCAACAAAAGGCGTAGATAAATCTCATATGGCTCTCACTGAAATCACAATGGGGAAGGAAAATGAGAAAATTTAAAAAGAATGCAGGATGCATGGCTTAAATAGAATTTGCCGGATTTAAAGCGTTGCTTCAGTTTGGAGACACAGAAGCAGATGGTGGTTGCAATTCAGCAAATTTATTATTGTATGTAACCGTCAAATGAAATATTTATTTATTTCTGTGAATGAACAATTTTTGTTCACTCAAATTTGTAACTGAAGATCTATAATTTCATATTAATTTGAACAGTCAGTTGCACGTCAATTTTTTACAAAAGTTTTAAATGTTTACATTGATGAAAGCTTCCACTGTAGAAAGCCTCTCAGCTTAAAGATCTATAATTTCATATTAATTTGAACAGTCAGCTGCACATCAATTTTTTACAAAAGCTTTAAATGTTTACATTGATGAAAGCTACCACTGTAGAAAGCCTCTCAGCTTAAAAATCTAATACACAATCTTTTAACACATCTAAATTTAATATTATTTTTACAAAAGATTCATCAAATTGTATTGACTTGGTTCACATATCTTTATGAAGTTCTATATAATTACTAATAATCATTTTTCAAAGACTTTGGAATTTAGAAGGTAGCTCATAGACTTCGTGCCTCCCTGGGCTGCCTTACAGATCTGAATCTCAATTAAAAAAAAAAGACTTTAGAATTTAGAGGGCCAAGCCATTGAGTTATTTGTATCATATATATTATAATCACGCAATCTTATGAAATATATCTACCTCAATTATTTTTACCCACGCGGAGGCAAACTATGGAATCAGTATTAAACTAGGGGGATGACGTCTTTATACTGTTTTATTTGCTGCTAGTTTGAGAATTTGTTATCTTACATATCATATCATGATAAATATTGGATAAGGTGAGACTTCAATCGGATCAAACAAAGTGTTTGTCATATTTAGGGACAACGAGTTACATTTTGTGCCACTTCAAATGCTAATGACTCTCAACAAGGTTTATACCTACATTCATCCAATCCTTATAAGAAAAAGTGCTTAACCATTGGAGTCCATGATAGCTTGTAACAATGTACATGTACATATGATTGTAAAGATATAAATTTATGTAGATATGTGCGAGAACTGTCATCTCCAAAATCTATCTTTTATTGTTTGGGTAACTGTTAATTGCAGTATTAATCGGAAGTAATGCTATTCGCTGCTTTAGCAAATGGACGAGTGGTAGGAAGTGTGAATGTACAATTAGTAAGATTGATTGTCAATGTAACAGAGACATGTTTCTTGTTGAAATGATGGATTTTACCCATCTTAGAGAAATGACAGATTCAGTATATTATGACTGTATATAAGAAAAAACTTTTTATTCCCATCCTCCTGTCATTTTTCTTGGGCTACTTTCTTTGATTGGCCCAAAAGGAAATAAGTGTGAAACATTTTATGTACTATCAGAATTTGATGCAGTTGTGGATAAACAGATGCCAACGAGCACAAGAGTTCTTATATTTGAACTATAATGAAACATCGGAGCAAAAAGCTTACAATCAATCACTCACTGGCATTACTGAGGAAACATAATGCCTCGCAGTTCTGAAATGTCTGTAATGTAAATGTGATTTTGTGTCATTGAACACCTTATATGGCTATTGTACTTTCTCAACTCTTTGAGTCTGCAGGTAGAAGATTAAGCCACCCATTTAACGCAAAGTGGATTTGATGATGAAAAAAGTTGCAATCCATTTCTATTTGTATTATGGATTTTAAAGTTCTTGTTGTCTGAAGATCTCTCTCTTAATTAGATACTATTCTTCTAAAAAGATTTTTCTTTTAATTAGTATACTATTCTTCTAAGAATATTGGATATGTTTATAAATAGTTATGGATTAATCTGTTGGTTATCAGTGATGTTAACTCATAACCAGATCATCAGTGAGATCTTCTGCACTTTTGGATCTGCAATGCCAAGGTGGATACACTGATTGTGAATAAAAATACGAATGCAACAAACGTTTCCTAAATGGTAAGAAATATAGCAAACTTTCAATTTGCATAAAAATGTGAAAATCGCTGAAATAATGACAACATTCAATGAAGAAAAATTGCTTAACCATTGGAGTCGATGGTGACAACTTGTAAAAATTTACATGTACATAAGATTTTAAAGATAGAAATTTAAACAGAAGCTAAATATGTGCCAGAACTGGCATCTTCAAAATCTATCTTTGTTTGTTTGGGAAATTGTTCATTACCGCTATTACAAGTAATACTATTAATTTCTTAAGAATACGGAACTGAATGTGTACAAGTTTCATTATCAATGTAACAGAATTGTATCTTGTGGAAATGATGGATTACCCATTGAAGAGAAATGACAGAGTCAGTGTATTATGCACTGTATCCCACATATGCCATTTCAATGGTTCTTAAAGACGTTAATTTCAATTAACAAATTTAATATCTAATAAATTCAAGATATAAGACAAATACAGTATTTGCTAATGCTAACAGTCAAACAGATCCATAATGTCTGTATTATTCTCTTCCTGTGTTAAAAAAACTCTGTTGAACATAACTTTTTTTCCATGTTAGTCTTGTGAGTTTTATGACAGGTTAAGATAGAACGATTAATGTGTATTACGATAATAAACCTTCGGTATTAATCAATATTAAGATTTTAATTTATCCCAATTACAATAGAAATATGCTGAACACATTCCAATAAAATGTTGTTTCCATATTAAGATTAGTTTACTATCATACACGAAGCCACAATAATGATCTGCTCTCCATATAACATATTCTTATGACAATTAGCTCAAGCATACATCATGGAAACACATTGTGACTAGATCTGCTTTTGTCATACACAAATAGATGATTAGCTTGTATAAATGAACTGATGAATTAAATCATGTGCCCAGTTTAAATGAAAATGTAAATAATTATTTAATGCTTTTCAGAAGAAATTATTCTTAATCATTGCAAATGGGGAATGAATTGCTATCACAAATAATGCTGTTAGTTTCTGTAGTAAATGGATCAGTGGCAGGCAATAAATGTACAAATTGCAAGTTTGATTATCAATTTGACAGTGAATAGTTTCTTTGATGGATTATCAATAAAGTATGCACATGTTTCATTTTTGGTTCCCTTTCTCCTGCCATTTCTAAGCTTTATTCTTTGATGGGCCCAGAATACAACAACCTCTATCAATCAGCATTAAAGTTGGGGGGCAACATTTCTATACTGTTTGAATTGTTTCTAATATCTAATCTATTGGAAAATGAAACATTGATGCGAGGAGGGCCAGTAGAAGTGGAGAAGCCACATGGAGGTACAAATGAGTTGCAATGAAGAATTGTAAATGTAGAATGAAAAATTGAATAGAGAAAGACGTAACTTGCAAGAGAATACGATACTAGTATTTATTGTTGTGGTTTATCATAATTATGACTAGGTCTACATTGGGCAGAGGAATTGAATTAAATAAATAAAAAGTGAGTTTACGCTGATACAGCAGAAGCCTATAGAAATATAATCCATTACATGTAACTTAAGAGACATCAATTATTGAGGGAAAAGGAAGTGTCCAATGACCTTCAATTCAACAAGAATAAGATGTTGGGGGGCATGAAAATGGGACTCCTTGTCAACATAGGATGTATTTGAATCAAGCTATAAGATAGGTTTATTTTATTTAAAAAAATATGTTTCTATTTGAGTTAAAGCTAGGATTCTCTACAAAGAAGAGGCTTTTAATTTATTTCAATTAAAATAGAGATCAAAGATAGATTTGAAAAGTCTACAAAGATAAGAGATACATTTATTTAATTAAATACAAATAAATCAAAAGTTTCTTCTCTATTTCTATTCAATTTGGCTTGAACTATCTTACAAAATTATAGTTGATGAACTTGACATAAAATTGAATATAAAATCATATACAGATTTAATTTTTTTTTACTTAGGATTAACACTTGATGGAGGGAAAAAAAGCATTAATAATTGTACAATAAAACTGGTATTTATTTGAAAGAAATAAGATGATTGAATTGAAAAAATAATATTTAATATTTCCCTATACAATTAAAAATTCCTTACCATATAATATTCATATATATAAATATGTAGAATTTTCCAATACAATAACAAATCCCTTACTTTACCATATAAATGTACATTTATATAAATATATAGTATTTTCTTATGTAGTATTGCATCACTTGCTTTACCATATAATAAGTATTTATATAAATAACTATATTAAAAATACTTTTTTAAAATCTTATATTAATTATTAAAATGATAAATATAAATGTTTTCATGAGCTACCTCCTTCGACAGGCACTGCTTTGGCTGTCTGAGGGTTGCTTTATTTGTTTTTTTCATGAATAGTTAATGTTTTCGACTTCGGCCATGTGAACTCTCGTCCAATCTTTTTTGTGAATTGTAATCGTAGTACATTATTTATTAATAGAAAAAGACTATTCATCAAATTTTTTTTTTTAAAAATATGTATAAAAATTAAAAAGATAAAACAAAATTAAAAATATTCTAATAAATTTATGTAGTTTCATATGATTATTAAATGATGAAAATAAATATCTATCTAGCAATGGGAAGTTAAGACTATGGATGACTGATTAATTGTGGTGGCTTGATATTTTACCATGTCCAGAATTTCAAATGTTAAGTTAAATGGATAAAAAGAAATTCAAAGTCACAACTACTTACTCTCTTTCCCCAAACCAACTTTTACCCTCGGGTATATCAAAATACAGTTCTAAAAGCTAGCCTTCTCTTGCAATGATCCAATGAACAATTAACAATCCATGTATTTGTCACATCCAAAGGGGCTAGTATAACATATATTCACCTGCTCAAAAGAAAAATTAAATTAATGAGTGTTGTCTATCACGTAGTTCAAGTGAAGCATGAGGAACATATGCAAAATATGAATGAAAGCATCAATGAAGGCATGTGAGCAGGTTTAACAATGGCCTCACCAAAATTATAATTGGTGTCCCAATTGGCAGTGTTATCCTTGTTCTTTTATATTTGCCAGCGGAGTAATGAAATGTGCGCATAGATGGAGAAGAAAAGCATCAATGTGTTTGATCAAATTCTCGATTTGACGCTCTTTAAATAGTTTGAACTCAATCACCCTAGAGTCGGATGAAATCAGGAAGAGCCATCATCTATGCAAGCTGAAAATGCAAAGTTTAGTCATCATAAAAAATAAGACTTTGGAACAGAAAATCAAATCATTCATAAAAAAATGATTCAACTATTCACAACACCTCCAAATCAGAGAGTAGGCACAAGAGATATCAATGATCACAATTGAAGTTAAAACTAGGAATGTCTAAAGTTGTCTTTAATGATTTGTTTGTATATTTTGTAAGAGGTCAATTTTAGGACTAATTTTGGAACTAGTCATTGCCTTAACTTTTTCCAAGTTATGGTTAAGCATTGAAAGTTGGCATTTGTAAAGAGTTGGAATTGGTTATAAACTAGTCTCAAAAAATTTCAAAACTCTAACTTTTTGATTAGTTAAGAAACTGACATGTTGGTTATGTTAGAATGTAAATGGAATTAGGGACTTTACGGACTTTGGAATTAGAATTTTGTTGATAAGACAATTTTTGGAAAGCGTGTAACAATTTTGTCTTTCCAATCAAAATTCTATTAGAAATAGGGAATATTGGGGGGGAGGGGCTGAATGAGTATTCTACAAACTTTAACTCAAAACTAGATACTATTAATTGCTTTATAACTTGCATATAAAAGTAAACTAACAATGTTGAATAGTAAAAATAACCATACACAAAGAGAACTTGTAACACTATATTTGTTTAACCAGGAAAACCTAACCAAGGGGTGGTACCCACAAAATGATCCACTAAAGAAAAGTATCTAGTTGAGGATGTTGACCCTGTTAGGAGTCTATTGCATGCATATAGTGTCTTGGTCCTTTTTAGAGGACTAGTCCCTGTTAAAAGTTTCAAATCTTGTTAGGAGATGTTATGTACAATTACAAATTGTATGCAAGATGAGCCCATTGCCCAAACATATAATATACAATGTAGTTCCTTAGTACAAAAGAAATAGATACAAAAACCTCCTTACAGTGTTGATATCTTGAATATCCGATCTTTCCTTTGCTGCACTTCACATACCTTTGATCATCATCAAACTTCACATCATATATAGTTCATATATCATACATATAGATTTCACATAAGTTTGCATATCAATTACAACTTACAATTTTGCATATTGCATTCTTTCCTTTATACCTTTACAAAAACTATCCAGTCAACCTTCAAGCTTTCACATGCTTGGCAAAATATAATATCTAACTCTTTCTTTCTTAGGGTTAACATCTAGGATTTCGTCCCTAATTAGTCTAGTATTTATTTCGTAAACAAAATAATTCCTTAACTCATGATTGCCCTTTTACTATGCACTGTGTTTTGCCTATATATTGTCACAACTGGTAAAGCTATCATAACTTCTTCCTTATTGTTTGTACTACCTTGAGCACTTAAATGCATCACCCTGACACTCTCTACTATCTGTATCCAACTACGCATGTTCAAATAATATCTTTGTCATTCGTAAACATCAAAACTATTTTTATTTAGCTAGATAGAAAACTCATACTTAGATAATTTTCTATGTCTAATTGTAGAATCATCATTTGTAGATAGTGTCTTTCTTTATACAAAGTATATATTTCCATAAATGAAAACTCTAACATGATTCCAACTTATCTTATTTAGCCAAATTTCTAAAAATCCCCCCGTTTGGCATTGATGACAACATATGGAAAAATTGGCTAAGTCCCAAAATATTGTTCAATTTTTTTTACAAAAACTTGGTATGTATATATATATATATATATATCAATGCATCATACTATTACTCCCATTTATATTATGCTTTATACAATTTACCTATACTACTCCCCCTTTGACATCAATGGCAAAGGTGTCAAAATTTTATATAGAAGTCAAAATAATAGATCTTTACCTCTACATTTAGGTAGATGGGCTTGAAATGCAGTCTTCTAAACTTTCCTTTAGATTCTTTAAGCTCTTCTCCCATGTGTCCTTTACTTGATCAGGGACACTAAGTAGATCATACAATCCATATGATGCTATTTCCATAGCATTCAAATGTGAATAAATAAACTTATCAAAAGATTTCCTTTCTTTCAAATATTCTTCCAATTATTTCTCAAGTGTGCTAATCTTCAAGTATAGTTGTTCTCTCAGAAGTGAGAACCTCTTTTTTGTTCTTTCTCTAATCATCTCTATAAGGCTTATCTCATCACAAGTCTTCCCAATCTGTACCTCAAAGTCTTCAATCTTCATACCTAGTTGTTGAAGCTTATCTTTTAGTGTTTGTACCTCATCATGTGTCCTCTTTAGTTTATTTTCACTATCCTTGGTGTATTAGAATGACATTGCACATTTGGCATACAATTCCTTACCTTCTTGTTCACACCTTATCATCTCCTTGATACATGCATTAAGAGCTCCTAGATCATTTATGATATTCTAACATAGAGTGTCAAACATATGAGTATCATGCCTTGTTTGAGATTGAATTGCTGCTATATCAAATAAACTAGTGAATTCAACATCAAAATCTTGAATCACAACCTTTGCTCCATCCTTTGGATTAGAGAAATGTCATATCCATTAGGGATTCTTAAAGGATTTTTTACCAAAATGTTCTTATCAATTATCTTTCTCAGAGATGTGATCAAAATAGTTTGACCATCATCATTTGATCATGTCATTGTTGCAAGAGTCAAGGGTGTCATAGATGAGCTAGGTACATTGGCCTTATTTTTATTCTTCTCCTCTTCTCCTCTTCTTTTCTTCTCTTCCTCTCCTTTTCTTTTCTTTTCTTCTCCTTCTTTCTTTTTCTTTTCTTCTTCTTCTTCCTTATTCTACTTTTCTTCTTCTTCCTTTTTCTTCCTCTCTTCTTCTTCCTTCTTCTTCTCTTCATCTTCTTTTCTAATCTTTTCTTCTTCTTCCTTCTTTTTCTTCTCTTCTTCTTCCTTCTTCTTCCTCTCTTCCTCTTCCTCTTCCTCTTTCTTTTCTTATTCTTCTTTTCTATCTTCTTCTTCTTTTATCCTTTTCTCTTCCCCTTTCTTTTCTTTCTTCTTATTTACCTCATCCTCTTCTTCTCCATTATTAGAGCTATTGTAGTCAACCAAATTTTCAACAATAATTATGCCATAATCCTTAAAAGGATCTTCCTTATTACTAATCATTATATGTGTACTATCCACTTGCATGGTATCAATACCAATCATTATCTGTGGTATTGATGAACTATCATTACAATGTCTTTTGTTGATCCTGTCACTGATGTGTCTATTGGAAAATTCTCAATAGTCTTTTCTTTAGTTATTGCAGACTCAACTAGTATACTCTTCTCCTCTATCATATGGATTTCTCCCCCTAAGTCCTTGCTCTTCTTTTCGACAGTGGATGTAGAGGTCATAAATTTGACAATAGCCAATTCACTTTCTTTATTCACTTCTTCATAGTTGCCACCCATCAACAAAATTCTTCTTCCTTTATTTCTCAACAAGGGTTCAATACTCTTCATTATTCTTTTCATGTCTTCATCACTATTCACCTCACAAAGTTTTATTGTCTGATTTTTTCTTATTCCTTTATCCTTATCCACCACTTTTCTTTTTCTATTAATCATCCTATTGTACAAGTCTCGTGTGATGTCTTTCTCAATATATTCAAATCTCTTATTTGTCAAAATTTATATGTCTAGCTACTTCTTTTTCTAACTACATTATGTCCATATTACTATACAAATGGTAAAACTTATTTAACTGTACAAAATTGTTGTTATCAATAATCTAAACATTCAAGTTTTCAACTTTTGATTTCTAGGGCTTCTTACCAAAAGTTGTCTTTGTTTTAGTCACAACCTTCTCAATTGGTCTATCCCTATATTTCTTTGATTCTTCCTTATATTCTTCTGAATCAATGATCTGCAATGTTTTCCTCCTTTTCCCTAGATCACTAGATAATTTCTTTATTCTCTTCTTTCAAGGTGATTCTGCTACTTCTTGTTTCACCTCGATGAGTCTTTCTGATTTCCTTGTGCTAAGAGGAGTAATTGTTTATCCCTCATCTTTATCCTCCTCCTTTAGAATAGGCTATAAAATAGTAGGTTGTACCTATTCTACTATGATATATTTCCTTGTCCATCCCTTGAGTGCTTATATAGACTAAGGATGAGATGGAGACAATACCTTGAGAGGTATGACTAGTTTCCTCATCTTCATGAGAGGGTATCCTAGTTCTGCATAGAGTCACTAGGGGGCTGGGGTCCTGAGAGATTGCTAGGGTAACCTTAGAGTTGGTTCATGTGATGACACTCTATAGTATGTAGCCTGAGTCTCCTTCATGATTTTTTTTTTAATATTTGCCTCTAGTGGTGTACTTGTTGGATATTACTTTTGATGGTGTATTTATTGTGAGTTGTTACTCATTGATTGGATGTCATTTATTGTTGACATTTGACTTTTATTAATGAATGATCAGTTATTCATTAGTGGTGTTTTTATTGTTGAAGTTAGTGATTGGTGGTTTACTTTTATTGATGGCAGTTGTTATTTGTTGGTTATTGTGCTTGTGACACTTGACATTGTTTTCGAGGTGGTTGTGTCTTTTTGGATTTTGATACTTAATTTATATTTGGTATTTGGATGTTGACTTGGTATGTGGTGTTGGTATTGGATGAGTGTTATTTCAACTTTGGTTATCTTTTCTTCTGGAGTAATTTGTGTTATCCTTGAAGTAGTTTGGGTTATTAGGATTCCTTGCCTAGGATTATTTTATGATTTGATTATTTGTGTGTGGATCGTACATTATCTCTCCTGCATGATGGGAGTGGCAGCCTGATTAGGTGACCACGTGATTAGGAAGTAGTGTATTCTTACCATTTTGGTCCCCCTCAGATTGACATATGTTAGATTTTTTTAATACAATGGTTCTATTATCATTCTTCCTCTTATCTTGAAGACTTCTATTCATTTGATGTATCTATGTATCATGTGTTTTGAGATTCTATGAGATATTGTATTGTATATTGATATACTTGTATCTATTTTCACATACCCTATGACATGTGTAGTGAATGTTGTTTATTAGATGTGCTTTCATATTATTAGTTGTACTTATACATATGCTTATATGAATATGTATGTGTTTATTCATATTATGATTATGGACATTGTAATTGAGACTTAAACTTATTAATAAAACTTTCTTAAATGTGACTCAATGTGAAAGAACCTTTGAGGAATTGAAACTGTATTTGTAATTGATTACGTGTTCTTGATGTGTATGCATATATTGCTTCCGCATTATTGTTACTTTGATATTGTTTAAACTTAAAAAAAATAATTCAGTAAATTTTGTAAAATTTTTGTAACATATTAAATTTATTTCTTTTTCCATTAGTTCTTCATCCTCAAGCTCAACCACCAAATCATCCACAACTTCCTTCATGTCCATAGCCATACTACCAAAAAGCTCAAGCAATATGCCCACACATAAACTAGAGAAAAGCCTTTTCTTTTTTGATAGCACTTGTTAATAAAATGGGCTATGATTTTATTGATTACACTTGGGATTTCTGTAAGTGAAAGTGGAATAAAATTTATTCATCTCATGCCACCTCGTCACTTTTCTATAACCTTTCCCTAAAAGCAGTCATGCATATTTGGAAAGAAAGATCCCTTAGGATTTCAAAATAGTCAGCAAGTTATGGGATCATCTGGCCATAGTTCAAACTATCAAGAGGGATGTGAGATCATCCCACTAGTTTAAAGATTTTAATAAGGTAGAGTAGAGAAAAACTCTAATTCTCAAATGAATAATTTGTAGAGAAAGAGATATTTGAAGTGGGATGTAAAAAATAAAGGCAAAGAGAAAGACAAATACACATAAATAACACTGATTTTATTGCCTTACTGCCTTACACAAATGCATTACATAAGGCCTCTATTTATAGAGGGTATGAGAACTTTCTACACACAACACATTTTACACATTTTACACTGTATTAAATATTACATTAAAAACGTGGGTGGCTGGAATGGCAGAGTGTCTTCTATGTAATTTATTAAGGATGGTGCTGAACGACAGAGTTGTGGGCTGGACGTCTGCTTTTAATGACAAAAGTTAGTACTACTAACTACCTCCAAAACTCCCCCTTAATTTTTGTCATTAAAATTTTTTGCATCAGTAATACCCAATTTCTCTCGCAGATATTCAAAGTTATTCTTTGATAATGGCTTAGTGAATATATCTGCCAATTGATCTTCAGATTTGCAGAACTCAAGATAGATTTCTCTATTGTTGACCAATTCTTTGATGAAGTGATACCTTGTATCAATATGTTTTCTCCTCTTATGAAATACATGATTTTTAGATAATGCTATTGCTGATTTGTTATCACAAAGAATTGGCATTGGTTCCTCCTGATGATGGTGAAGATCGAGCAAATTTTGAAGCATCCATACTGCTTGACATGCTGTGGAAGTGGCAGCTACATATTCTGCTTCAGCTGATGAGATTGTCACTATAGGTTGCTTCTTTGATGCCCATGATATAGCTCCTGATCCAAGGTGAAAGATATATCCAGAAGTACTCTTCCTGTCATCAATGCTACTTGCAAAATCACTGTCAGTATAACCAATCAAACCAAAATTGTTAGCTTTGGAATATAGAATTCCATATCCCATTGTTCCTGCAATATATCTCAATATCCTTTTTCCAACTTGCCAATGAGAATTTTGTGGTGATTCCATGAACCTTGATATTAAACTGACACTATACATGATGTCTGGAATTGTAGCTTTCATATACATTAAACTTCCAACAAGTCTTTTAAACATAGTTGGATCAAAATTTGAGCCCTTTTCTTCCTTGCTAAGTTTTGTTCCTGTTGCAACTGGAGTTGACACTGGATTGCAATTCATCATTTTAAATCTCTTTAAAAAATCCTTTATATACTTGGATTGACAAATGAAGATACCTTTGTCACATTGAATAACTTCAATACCTAAAAAATATCTCATCAACCCCAAATCTGTCATTTCAAATTCTTTCATCATTTCTGACTTGAACATGTCTACTGATAGATTTCCAGTGAATATTAAGTCATCAACATACAAGCATACAATCAAAATCTGACCTTCCTTATTAGTCTTAACATATAATGTGGGCTCATTGTTACTTCTATTGAATTGATTACTTATCATGTATGAATCAATCCTCTTATACCAAGCCCTAGGAGCTTGTTTCAAACCATAAAGTGCCTTGTTTAGTTTATATACCTTGTTTTCATGCTCACTAACCTCATAACCAGGTGGTTGTTTAATAAATACCTCTTCATCAAGAAAACCATTCAAAAAAGCTGATTTTACATCCATTTGATACACTTTCCAATCATTTTGTGCTGCTATTGCTAAAATAGTTCGAACTGTGTCAAGTCTAGCAACTGGAGCAAATGTTTCATTATAATCAACTCCATATTGTTGTGAAAAACCTTTAGCAACTAGTCTTGCCTTGTGCTTAACAATTTCACCTTTTTCATCAAATTTAGTTTTGTAAACCCATTTGACTCCTATACATTCTTTTCCTTTAGGTAAATCCATTAATTCCCATGTGTTATTTCTTTCAATAGAGTCAATTTCTTCATCCATTGCCTTGATCCATTTATCTTCTTTAATTGCTTCATCAAAATACAATGAATCACAAGAAAATAAAGAAAAATTTGAGTAAATATCTACATTCTCTTCTTCTTGATCATATATTTCTTTTAAGCTTCTTGTCTTCTTACCTTTGTAACCTAGTGTTGAGAATGTTGAATCAGATTTATCACTTACATTTGAACTTGAAGGTGAGGCACCTTGCACAAAGTTCCTTGGTGGAGTGTTGGGTGTTGATTGAGTCCCATGTTCCTTTAATTCATCATCACCTTGTAATATTGGTGCTCCTCTTGTGACTTGTTTGTTATCATTTTCATGCCATGAATCTTCTTCTTCAAATTTAACATTCTTGCTAATGATCAATTTCTTTGAAACAGGATTATACAATCTATAAGCCTTTGATTCTTCACTATAGCCAATAAAGATGCATTTTTCACTTTTATCATCCAATTTCTTTCTCAATTTAGATGGAACTAATGAATAAGCAACACAGCCAAAAAATCTAAAATGGGATACTGTATGTTTCTTACCATTCCATGCTTCTTGTGGAATTGTGTTCTTAACACTCTTTGTAGGATTCCTTTTCAAGATGTATACAACACATGCTACTGCTTCTGCCCAAAACTCATTGGATAGATTTTTGGCCTTCAACATACTCCTTGCCATTTCCATTATGGTTCTATTCTTCCTTTCTGCTACACCATTTTGTTGTGGTGTCTACCTTGTGGTAAACTGCTTCGTAATTCCATGAAATCTGCAAAATTCTAGAAAATCATTAGAATTGAATTCACCACCTCTATCAGATCGCAATACCTTGATGTAGTGACCACTTTGTTTTTCAACAAAATTTTTGAAATCCTTGAACTTTTCAAAAGCTTCACTTTTTTGTTTGAGAAAGTATATCCAAATCTTTCTACTAAAATCATCAATAAATGTTAGGAAATATATACTTCCTCCTAAAGATGGAGTTTGCATAGGTCCACATATATCAATGTGAACTAATTCCAATGGTGCTCTTGCTCTATATGAACCTCCTACTGGGAAGCTTTCTCTATGTTGTTTTGCCAAAATACAACTTTCACATGAACTTGGTGGTTTCAATATTTGAGGCAATCCTTTCACCATATTCTTCTTTTGTAATAAGCTTAAAGCATCAAAATGAAGATGACCATACCTCAAATGCCATAGCCACGACTGATCTGAGTATACTATCTTGAAACTAACTTCTTTTCCTCCTTGAATGCAATGAATTTGGAGGGGGAACATTCGATTTTGTGTCATGTTGACCCTTGCAATTAACCTACCACTAGGATTTCTATCCAAGATTGTGCAAACATCATTATCAAAAGAAACTTTGTAACCCTTTTGTACTAGTTGACCAACACTTATGAGATTGTGTTTTAATCCAGGCACAAAATACACATTAGGAATATATCTTTTTCCTCCATTTTTTGTCAAGACATTTATAACACCTTTTCCCATTACAAAGACTTTACTATCATTTCCTAGCTTTACTTCAAATTTTACAGAATCATCCAAGCTAGCAAACAAATCTTTATTTCCAGTCATATGGTTACTACATCCACTATCTAGGAACCATATATCACTAGAGCTTTCTTGACCAACATTACAAGTTATAAATAAACTTCCTGAATTGTTATCAGATACATCTGAGTAATTAGTACCATTCTTTTCAATATCCTCTTGTTTCTTTCTACATTCACTTGCAATATGACCAAATCTCTTACAATAATGACACTGAATTCGAGATTTATCAAACCTTAATGATGGGTGTTGAAATGAACTTCTGCCACGTCCTCTATTAGAACTCTGAATGGATTGATTTGTTCTCTCTTCTTGATTTGGACTTCCATGTCCATCTATGCATCTACCTCTTCCTCTTCCTCTGTAGTTTGATCTTCCTCTTCCTCTGCCAAAAGATACCTGCGATCTAAATGCATTCTCCAAAGAAGAATTGTTATTTCTGTTCATTCTTGATTCATGAGATAAAAGTGAGCCCATCAATTCATCAATAGATAGTATTGTCAAATCTTTAGATTCTTCAATGGCAACAACAATGGCATCAAATTTTCTAGGCAAACAACGAAGTATCTTTTCAACAACTTTTTGATCTGTCAAATCATCACCATATGATCTAATTTGATTAACCACATTCATTACTTGATTTAGAAATTGATCAACTGAGTTTGAATCTTTCATACACAAATTTTCAAAATCACGCCTTAAAGTTTGCAATTTAGCAATCTTAACTTTTGATGTCCCTTGATATGCTGTTTCTAAAATATCCCATGCAATTTTAGACTTTTTAGCAGCACAAACCTTAGGAAAAATTGATTCATCTAAAGATTGTTGAATTAGAAACAACGCTTTAGCATATTTTTTCCTGTTATCTTGTAATTTATCCTTTTCATCTTGTGTTAATGTAGACTCATCTTGTGGTTCAATAAAACCCTTTTCAATAAGATCCCATATGCCTTGAGAACAAAATAGTGTCTTCATTTTTATAGCCCAAAATTCATAATTTTTACCAGAAAATATTGGAATTTGTGGTTGAGCTATACTACTTCTTGAAGCCATATTAATACACAGTTACAACTGCACCTTACAATTTTAAACTTTGCTTTACAAAGAAAATCCACCAAACAAGTCTAAGCCAATGACATATAGCTTAAAAAAACAACATTATAATGCTTATTTTCCCCTTTTAACTATTTTTTTTTTTAACATTAGACTTCACTCCAAGAAATCAGCTCATACCTTCTTCAAACATTAAACTGGGATCTTTTCTTCTCTCAATCTTGGCAGCCACTAGTCTCCAACTTTAGAAGCTGATAATGATCAGCAATCAAGAAAACATTAGAAGCTCCATTCACTACTACAGCAGTTATATATATCAACACATAATTCTTTTGCTCCTAGGCCCAGCTCTTCATGCTCTGATACCAATTTGAAGGCAAAGAGAAAGACAAATACACAGAAATAACATTGATTTTATTGCCTTACTTCCTTACACAAATGCATTACATAAGGCCTCTATTTATAGAGGGTATGGGAACTTTCTACACACAACACATTTTACACATTTTACACTATATTTAATATTACATTAAAAACGTGGGTGGCTGGAACGATAGAGTGTCTGCTATGTAATTTATTAAGGACGGTGCTGGACGACAAAGTTATGGGCTGGACGTCTGCTTTTAATGAAAAAAGTTAGTACTATTAACTACCGCCAACAAAAAATTGCCTTCAACATTTTTTTTTAGATTCCAAGTTTTGTTGACGAAGATGGTTAGTGAGATTTAGTCTCTATAGTTTGTTTTAGAAGAAATTATATTTTTACCTGCAAGATTCATATGGTTTAAATAGCTTAATGTATTGAAAATTCCCTATAAGTTTGTTTGGTTTGATAAAAGTTCAGATCTACAGCAATTAACAACCCTTGAGGTTTTTAGTTATTGATCTACAACAGAGAGGTTAAAGTCCTTAGAGATGACATTTTGTAGAAGCATGTACAGAGGATTGTGAAAATAAGAATTCATGCATGACAATTGTAAGAGGCTAAACATGTGCAAGAACTGTTGTGTTTGAGTAAATGTCCATTTCAAATGGCCGGTACGTTGCTCTCACAAGTAATGCTAAATGATTTAGTGGCTGAAGTGGCTGACCATTGGGGTAAAAATTTCAAATTCAATTATAAATGTGATGGGGAATTGTTGCTTTGAAAAAATGATGGATTGCTTATGTAGAAACATGGCATTGTCATATCATAGTATGTACAACATCCTACGTATGGCATTTCTAATCCCCATCCGAGAGCTCCTCCACAAGCCAGATGCAACACTCTCAGCTAAACAACAATTTATTGGCGTGAAAAAAATATTTTCAATTAATTATGGATGCTGCTGTTTATGAGGCGACCAGATTGCACCTTCTTATAGTAGTTTTTAATTTAATTTTCTATCCATAAACAATGAGAGTTGCACTCTGGCAGCCCCATAGACTAGCACCTAAATAAACAGAGTGTCACAAATTTTTAACGTCTTACCTGTCAAGGGTAACGTGTAAATTTTTTTTTTACGATGCTTTATTCTATCATTATTTTGGTTATATGTTATGAAGATAATAACCAGCAGAAGTTATATGGATTAACTCTGAAAATAATTGCATCAATAATATGTAATGATTAAAGTGATAAAATCTAAATATTAACTATTTTTCAATGCAATAATGAAACTTCAATTCTCCAATCACTAATTTAGAATCTTTTTTTTTCATTTTTTTGCTGATTTTCATAATAGAACATATAGATGGTGAAGAAAAAATGCTGAAAATTTGAACAAAATCTATTGTATTTCTATTTTTCAATTTTGGTCAAAGTGCATTTTGAGTGAAAATAGTGGCATCCCTAATAATTATCCCCATCTAAACAGTTAAATAAAGAAAACATGGGCAATGGGCGAATGTTCAGTTGTTTACTGCCTAGAAATTTAGATGTGGATATATACTGAACTACATTATACACTACAACAAATATGTGGATTTGCCCCAGTGAAAGTTATGGTTACATCTTTTGCCCACTTCAAATATTAATGAATTTCTACAAGGTATAAATTTATGGTGTCTATAGTCATCCAATCCTTATAAGAAGAAAAATGTTTTAATGGATGGATTGGATGGAGGCTGTCCTTAAACATCACACACTTAGGAAGAAATTAAGCTTGAAAAAATAAGTGAACTTCAATTATTTAACACTTTTAGCTAAGGAATCAAGTCTTAGTGTGTGATGTTTGAGCCATCTGTTGGATGATAACTTGTACAAATTTAAATGTATATAAGACCATAAAAATAGAGATTTATGAAAAAGATAAATATATACAAGAACACTCAATGTAAAAGATAAAGATAAATTCTAGTCATCGTTGTAAATGTGATTTTATGTATACTATTGAAGACCTTATATGGTCATTGTACTTTTACTATTGTTTGAGTTTATAGCTAGTATATTAAGAAAACCCTTTAAAGCACAATGGATTTAATGATTTGAAAAGAAAATTGTTGTGCTATGTAAGAGGTATTTTAACGTTTTTGTTGTCCAACGATTTCTCTTTTATTTAGTATATTATTCTAGGTAGAATATTGGATATTCTTATAAAGGATTAGGGATGAATCAAAATCAAAATTTCATGAGCAGCAAGGTTTGAACAGAGTAAACTAACTTGAAATTAAGGTATCACTTTTTCGTTAAGGTATCAAAATTTAAGCACTTTTATTGTCTACCAATCTTACAGCAGGTTCCTGTGCAACTCAGATTATTCAACTCGTAACCTATGCTTATTAAATTTAAGATTTAATATTTTTAGAGAAAAAGTAGATTTTTTTAATGGTTTGAAAACGAAGTAATTTCCCAACATAAAATTTAGAAGGATAAAAATGTGTAGTTAAATTTGTGATAGGTTTTCAATAAACAATATATGGTAGTAGGTCTTGTTTGTTATTGTAAAAGAGGTTAGTAGTATGGTATAGGATATTAAAAAAAGAGTAGATAAAAGATTATATTTTCTAAATTATATTTATTCATAAATCTTAAAATGTTAATTTATTCTAATTATAAAACCAAAGATATTGAACACATTCTAATAAAGTTTTGTTTCTATGCTAAGATTAGTTTATTAACATATACCAATACACAATAATTATTTCCTTTCAATGTGACATATTGATACGGTGATTGGCTCAAGTATGCATCATCATTTAATAAAATGTGACTAGATCACTTGTGTTATGCACAAATGAGTGATTAGTTTGTATATAAGTTTCACAATATACATATGGGTTAGCTCAAGTATACATCAAATATACATAGGGTGGCTAGCTCAAGCTTTTAATGCATACATACAATACAAGTAACTTAACCACCTCACAAGTGCACTTAGTGACTAATTAATTTCATCATCATTTCTTCTTCTTCTTATTGCACACAATCATGAGAAAGAATGTTAGTGCATCTCATGTTACATTAGTTGAGATAATGATTAAGAAAGATGTTCTACTAGTGATGGTCACCAAATAATGGATAATTATATCTAAGTATATCAAGTACAGCTAGTAATAACATTTCTATCTGGACTTATTGTAAACCTCTCGAGACACATATATGGTGGCATGTATTGTTTGGTATCTGTGAAAGATATATTTGAGATATAATAGAAAAAATAGTAATAACTAAGGCTCACTATTACACCCTAATCATCGGTAGTCAAATTCTAATTCCTAAATGTTAGATTGTTCCACATTAAAAAGATGATTTTATGTTATAATGGTTTTACAAAAATCTATAAAATTGCTTATTTATCTAAAAAAAAAAAATGTATTCTACAAGTCCACATTGATGTCCTTATGTATAAAATCTAAAGAACAAAAAATACATAATATTCTAAAAAATAAAATTATAAAAATAATCTATTTCATTCAAAATTCTTTTAATTATTAATTTAATTTATAAAATATTTTTTATTTTATTTTCTAAATTATTTGATTTACATTATTTATTCTTATTTGGTTCTTAAAAATCTAATCTAATTGTTTTATTAAAATTTAAATCTAATATATAAATTTTTAACACATCTAAATTTAATATGTATCTTTTCTGATTGTGTTGGCTTGATTCATATATCCTTATAGAATTCCTTATAATTATTAATCATATTTTTTTCAAATATATTAAATCTAGATGAT
The DNA here is from genome assembly GCA_028749045.1 of Cupressus sempervirens. Taxonomy (NCBI): domain Eukaryota; kingdom Viridiplantae; phylum Streptophyta; class Pinopsida; order Cupressales; family Cupressaceae; genus Cupressus; species Cupressus sempervirens. Next base: position 127,991,322 of record CM053786.1, on the reverse strand, counting down.
CATGTCATTGAGTTAATCGTATCACACATATTACAATCACATATAATGTTTGAGTAATCTTATAGACTATTGTTGCCCGGTTATAAAATTTGCTTCAATTTTGTAAGCCATGATTAATTTTTGAAACTCTCCTAATTTTAAGCTTTAAAATGGCCGTGTTATTTTTGAATTCTTGTGAGTTTCTAAATCTTCATGTCATTGGCTCGTTCTCAGCTCTGCACAGCAGTTGAAATTTTTAAAATCTGACTTCTGAGCCTCAAATTATTGTAGGTTAATGATAGCCTCGAAAAACATGTTTTCATTAACCTCTCAAAAGGTTAATGATAACGTCTAAAAACATGTTTTTCTTAACCTCTCAAAAGGTTAATGAAAGCCACCAAAAACACGTTTTCATTAACTTCTCAAAAGGTTAATGATAGCATTCAAAAACACGTTTTCATTAACCTCTCAAAAGGTTAATGTAAGCCTCCAAAATTAACTTCTTAAAAGAGGTTAAGATGAGCTCAAGATCTTAACCATTAACCTGCCAAATACAAAAAAAAGGTTAAGATATGTTCAAAAAATTAACCTTTCAGAATGTTAAGAATGAAGCTTATTTTGATGCAAACCATTGTCATAGTCAGTAGCAGCATTGGAGGAAGTTGAAAGTAGAGCAATGAAGCTTATATATCAAGATGATATCAGGCTTGCAGAGGAGCCATTAAATTGCAAGCTTTCGAAATTGAGAGAAATAGTGAGAGGGAAGTACCCTAATCCTAGGGCCATTCTAATCAAATACAAGGATTCCGAGGGTGATCTTGTCACTATTACAAGTACCTAAGAACTTATATTGGCTAAAGAAGTGGGAGAAAGATTGGAATATTGCATCGACAACAATTCGTGATGTTTGGGAATATCATGAGGGTATAGAAGCATCCAAAAATTATATCCTTTGTTTGTCCTCGGCTCTGTTTTGAATGAATATGCAAAGGTACAAAAATCTATATATTCATGAGAGCTCGAATGAACGAACGAGAAAATTCTTCTTTAGTGAAAAATCTCATTTATCTCCAGAGCAAATATTTACAGTGACAGAGGTGGAATTGAAGTCCATGTACATATTGGAGCTGAGGTGATACACATGAAAGGTTTACATTGGCATCCTCGCTGCCTATGCCAAATTAGAGCTATAGAACAGGGTATGAGCATCTTTCAAAACATAAAGAATGGCGATATCTAGTCAGAGTTGTGATCATTTTTGTGAGGTTATCTACACCCTCTAATCAGCAGCAACAACGTTCCTTGCTACATTAGGTTTCTATCGTACGTGAGAATGCTATAGTTCACGGCAGTTCAGGCAATCATAGATGTCGTGGGGGGTGCGAGGACAATTCATGTGATTGATTTTTCTGTACAAAATGGATCACAATGGACGGTCTTGATGGAGTTTCTTGTTGCTACTTCTCATACCTGTGGTCCCCAGATGTTGAAGATCACTGTAGTTAGTGTGAATAGTGAGGAGCTTAGGAAATGTGGGAAAAGGCTTCGTGAACTTGCCTGATCTTTGGAGATTCTATTTTCATACAAGATTGTGGAGATGCAGAGCATGGAGGAGATTAAGGAAGGTTTATTCAACGTGAGATCTAGAGAGGCCTTGGCAGTATACGCTCTAATTATTCTCAGAAGTTTGTTATTTGACTCGGTGCTTCTCATCAACAAGTTGAGGCCTCGGATCATGGTGATTGTTGAAATTGAAACTAAGCATAATTCTCCATCTTTGGTGAAAAGATTGAGCAAGGTGCTTCACCAATCCAGCGCGGTTTTTGATATGTTGCATGTGATATTTATGGACAGAAATGATGCAATGAGGGTAAAGCACGAAGAATTGATTGATGGGAAGCATATAAGGAATATGATAGCGTATCATGGGAACGAGAGGATTGTTTAGACACATTACAGTTGATGTATCAAGGACTTTCTTTACACAAGCAGGGTTCAAAAGAAAGAGCTTCAACTTTAGGGCTTTGTATCAGATGAATTTGTTGTTAAAGGAATATGCTGCTGGAGAATATTATACTTTAGGCACTAATGGAAAAGCTGTTGAATCTTCTTCCATCTTTTGTGAAATGCAATTTTCATTTATAAAACCCCAGGCAGTTACAATGATTAGCATTATATTTACCTATGCTCGATTAGCATCACTACAACGAGAGGCTGCTGGCCAATTGTATGACAAAATGTCTACAAGAGATGCGGTTTCTTGGAATGCCATGATTGCTAGTTATGCTCAGAGTATTTATGCTACCAAAACTTTGACACTTTTTAACAAAATGAAACTTGCAAATGTGCAACCAAATTCTATCACAATGACATACATGCTTCTAGCATGTGCTCATCCAACAGCCTTAGAGCAGGGAAAATGGATCCATACTAACATAATCAGGAGGGTATTTGATTCAAAATTATCTATGGTCACTACCCTTATTGATATGTATACCAAGTGTGGACAAGCAATTGATGTTGTGAAGGATTATTTCTTTGTCAAAACTCGATATGTCCAACCTGGCGAGGATCATGAAGAAGAAGTTGTATCAAATAACTCAACAAATCAATGATTTGACTGTTTGAAGACATATTCCAAATCATACATTTCAATAAGTGATCTTGTCATTTTAGGTTAATTTTGTTGAGGTTAATTAACCTCCGAAAATCACGTATTTTGGGGGTGGTTATTAACCACAGAGGGGTAGTTATTAAGCTTTGTGTCTATATAAGGGCTCTTTTGGGCTTTGTAAGGGGACTTTTTGGCTTTAGAAGAAGGGAACACTATGCAACAATCTTGATTAGAAGATGATATTTCGAAAGTATGTACATATTTGTCTTTATAATTAGAAATTCCTCTTAAGTTCTTGGTGCAAGAAAGTAAAGGAACGTGCAATTTGAGTTCTCTGATTCTAAATCTAAATTGTTTAGAATGTTGATTCTCTTTGTAGTGAGCATTCTGATGGTATGGTGTAGATGTTTATGAATCTGTGGATCAACATTGTGCTAGTAATAGTTTTCAAGCATAGATCTTGATTGTTGTTATTAGCGGTTTTAATTTAGTAGTTTGGGAAAGCCTTGAAGTCGTGTGGTGCATTCATCATCATGAGCTTTCTCCCCTTTCAATTTTAATTTTATATCTATTTGAAAAGCTCCAAAATTATATCATACGAGGGAGCTGCCCCTCTAAACGCAGAGGAAGGCCGTATACCAAGGGCCTATCCAACTGTTGTGAACGGTTTGCCACACACTCCGTTGGGCATTTCTTTAGTGACAAATCTGTTTACCAATAGATTTTTGGCAACTCCGCTGGGGAGACTGAACAAGAAAGATTGAAAGTCACCTGTAATGAAGCATAGTGGTGCTTCTGCATGAGAACATTTTTCCTGTTCTCCAACCGAACCTCGGCTTTCAAGACACCCAGGAAGATATCATCTTAGACTTGAACACTCTAGCTTGGAGGTGTAGACGAAGTGCACAACAATATCATCAAGTGAATCAAGTTCTTGAAGAAGAAGAAGAGTTCGAAGAAATCTTACAAAGAGCCCCTATTGGTCAGAACGTTGTAGTTGTTGAAAGGATAGTTGTCGTCCCAAGAAGAAATAGGCAAAATCGTGGTCACATCCAAAACCAAGTGAACAATAATCAATAACATGGTTGATGAAAGGTACTTTCCCTAGAATGAAGGTTGGGGACTCTATTTTAAAGATTGATTATCAGCGACTCTATTTGAAGGTGGTAATTTAGAATCATGGTTTGGTACAAGGGAAAATTTGAAAGTGACAGTGATAGTGATAGTGATGATGAATACTTTTCATGTCCTAAGAAACAAATTCTCGATGAGCCCCTGCAAGTTGAATTCTTGAAGAATTTCTATGGCGGTAGGAGGTTAGATCCTAAAATGGTTCATCCCCACTTACTTCAAGTTTTTCAAAAGATTGAAGAAGAGGATGGAAAGAATTATGGTTTTCTTTTTTATGATCAAAAATCCTTTTTGGAAAAAGATTCTGCGTATAAAGATAAAGAAGGCTTTGCTGAAAAATGTGCTTCATCTAAATCAGCAATGAGGAATACTAAAAATGTCTCTCATGCACCTACATCTCAGAAAAATCAGATTGATCCTAAGCAGGCAAGCTTCTTGAAAAGTTTCTATGGTGGACGAAAACTAGATCTAGGAGGGATTCATCCATCTTTGCTCCGAACTTTGGAAAAGATAGATGAAGATGATGGTAAAGATAATTAGTTTTTCTCTCACAGACCCAAATCATTTTCAGAAGGAAGTTCTACATGTGAGCATAAAGAAGAACTTGATAAGAAAAGTGATTCATGTCAATCGAAGATGGATAGTGCTGATAAAAAAGGTGTCCCCATGCTTGCAGCTATTACTCATCAAAATCATACTTCCATTGATGCCAATCAGGTTGAATTTTTAAAAAGCTTCTATGGAAATGCATGCCTGGATCCTAACAAAGTACATCCTTCTTTACTTCAAATTCTTTGAGAACTTGAGAAAGAAGACCCATGCAAGAATTATTTTCTTGATAAGAAAACATCACCTGATCCAAATGTTAGAAAGGATTCATCTAAATCTTCTTACATGAAAGAAGACAAAGGTTCTATGTCTAATCTAGGAGATGATCAAGAAATGGTGCCTATAGAAGAAAAAGCATCTATTAATGTATCAAGGCATGAATGTGAAGATTTCCAAATCTAGGAGAAATTATTCAATCATCTCAATCCTAATGAGAAAGAAAGAGAAATATCAAAACCTCGAGAAACTACACAACAAATGATTGAAGATGAAGAAGAAATGGATCATGAGAAGATTCAATATAACACAGATGTGCATCTAAGTTGGAATAATTTTATAGAAGATTCAACCAGGATCATGGTAATGGAAAAAGAAGAGGGTTCACCATGCATAGGAAAAGATCAGAAATGCATTCAAAAACTTGAGAATCTTATACTCCAACTCTTTGAAAATGAAGTTATCAATGACATGCAATAGGAAGCAGGATTGATTTTGAAGTCTGAGATTTTTGATGAAGCCTGGTTATTTGGATATGTTCTTTCATCAAGAGATGTGGGGCATGCTACAAATCTCAGAGTTAGAATTCAAGTAACACACTTAAATTCGAACCCATGGAAGCTTAAGAATCGCCACATGCTGGTGCGCCATGGTATTTATTTTCCCCACCCTGTGAATGGATTTGCATGATTATACCTTGAGTCATTGGAGGTAGGGAAACCTGCCTTGTACATAGTCTATTTAGGAGTTTATGGTGCTTTAGTTTTTCCTTTTGCTGTACCATTTTTGGTGTTTGTTTCCTTCCTTTTGCAAATTGGTCCCTCAGATGACTCTATTTTATAGCCCAATGGATAAGGCACTATTTTATTCATTCTAGATTCGAGCTTCGTCCTTGTCAGTCCTTGTCCCCAGTTAGAGCCAACTGTTGCTCGGTTATAAAATTTGCTTCAATTTTGTAAGTCATGATTAATTTTTGAAAATTGCCTGATTTTAAGCTTTAAAATGGCCATGCTATTTTTGAATTCTTGTGAGTTTCTAAATCTTCATGTCATTGGTTCGTTCTCAGCTCCGCACAACACTTGAAATTTTTAAAATTTGACTTCTGAGCCTCAAGTTATTGCAGGTTAATGATAGCCTAGAAAAACATGTTTTCATTAACCTCTCAAAAGGTTAATGATAATGTCTAAAAACATGTTTTTCTTAACCTCTTAAAAGGTTAATGAAAGCCACCAAAAACATGTTTTCATTAACCTCTCAAAAGGTTAATGATAACATTCAAAAACATGTTTTCATTAACCTCTCAAAAGGTTAATGTAAGCCTCCAAAATTAACTTCTTAAAAGAGGTTAAGATGAGCTCAAGATCTTAACCATTAACCTGCCAAACATAAAAAAAAGTTTAAGATATGTTCAAAAAATTAACCTTTCAGAACGTTAAGAATGAAGCTTATTTTGATGCAAACCATTGTCATAGTCAGCAACAATATTGGAGGAAGTTGAAAGTAGAGCAATGAAGCTTATATATCAAGATGATATCAGGCTTGCAGAGGAGCCATTAAATTGGAGGCTTTCAAAATTGAGAGAAATAGTGAGAGGGAAGTACCCTAATCCTAGGGCCATTCTAATCAAATACAAGGATTTAGAGGGTGATCTTGTCACTATTACAAGTACCTAAGAACTTATATTGGCTAAAGAAGTGGGAGAAAGATTGGAATATTGTGCCGACAACAATTCATGATGTTTGGGAATATCATGAGGGTATAGAAGCATCCAAAAATTATATCCTTTGTTTGTCCTAGGCTCTGTTCCGAATGAATATGTGAAGGTACAAAAATCTATATATTCATGAGAGCTCGAATGAACGGACGAGAAAATTCTTCTTTAGTGAAAAATCTCATTTATCTCCAGAGCAGATATTTACAACGATAGAGGTGGAATTGAAGTCCATGTACGTATTGGAGCTGAGGTGATACACATGAAAGGTTTACATTGGCATCCTCACTGCCTATGCCAAATTAGAGCTATAGAACAAGGTATGAGCATCTATCAAAACATAAAGAATGGAGATATCCTGTTAGAGTTGTGATTGGTTTTGTGAGGTTATCTACACCCTCTAATCGACAGCAATAGCGTTGCTTGCTACATTAGGTTTCTGTCGTACGTGAGAATGCTATAGTTCATGGCAGTTCAGGCAATCATAGATGTCGTGGGGGGTGCGAGGACAATTCATGTGATTGATTTTGTTGTACAAAATAGATCACAATGGACAGTCTTGATGGAGTTTCTTGCTGCTACTTCTCATACCTGTGGTCCCTAGATGCTGAAGATCACGGTAGTTAGCGTGAATAGTGAGGAGCTTAGGAAATATGGGAAAAGGCTTCGTGAACTCACCTGATCTTTGGAGATTCTATTTTCATACAAGATTGTGGAGATGCAGAGCATGGAGGAGATTAAGGAAGGTTTATTCAACATGAGATCAAGTGAGGCCTTGGCAGTCTACGCTCCAATTATTCTCAGAAGTTTGATATTTAACCCGGTGCTTCTCGTCAACAAGTTGAGGCCTCAGATCATGGTGATTGTTGAAATTGAAACTAAGCATAATTCTCCATCTTTGGTGAAAAGATTGAGCGAGGTGCTTCACCAATCCAACACTATTTTTGATATGTTGGATGTGATATTTATGGATAGAAATGATGCAATGAGGGTAAAGCATGAAGAATTGATTGATGGGAAGCAGATGAGGAATATGATAGCGTATGATGGGAAGGAGAGGATTGTTTAGACACGTTACAGTTGATGTATGGAGGAATTTCTTTATACAAGCAGGGTTCAAAAGAAAGAGCTTCATCTTTAGGGCTTCGTATCAGATGAATTTGCTGTTAAAGGAATATGCTGCTGGAGAATATTATACTTTAGGCACTAATGGACAAGTTGTTGAATCTTCTTCCATCTTTTGTGAAATGCAATTTTCATTTATAAAACCCCAGGCAGTTACAATGATTAGCATTATATTTTCCTATGCTCAATTAGCATCACTACAACGAGAGGCTGCTGGCCAATTGTCTGACAAAATGTCTACAAGAGATGCGATTTCTTGGAACGCCATGATTGCTGGTTATGCTCAGAGTATTTATGCTACCAAAACTTTGACACTTTTTAACAAAATGAAACTTGTAAATGTGCTTCAATTTTGTAAGCCATGACTAATTTTTGAAACTTGCCTGATTTTAAGCTTTAAAATGGCCGTGCTATTTTTGAATTCTTGTGAGTTTCTAAATCTTCATGTCATTGGCTCATTCTCAGCTACGCACAACACTTGAAATTTTTAAAATGTGACTTCTGAGCCTCAAGTTATTGCAGGTTAATGATAGCCTCAAAAAACATGTTTTCATTAACCTCTCAAAAGGTTAATGATAACGTCTAAAAACATGTTTTTCTTAACCTCTCAAAAGGTTAATGAAAGCCACCAAAAACACGTTTTCATTAACCTCTCAAAAGGTTAATGATAGCATTCAAAAACACGTTGTCATTAACCTCTCAAAAGGTTAATGTAAGCCTCCAAAATTAACTTCTTAAAAGAGGTTAAGATGAGCTCAAGATCTTAACCATTAACCTGCCAAACACAAAAAAAAGGTTAAGATATGTTCAAAAAATTAACCTTTCAGAATGTTAAGAATGAAGCTTATTTTGATGAAAACCATTGTCATAGTCAGCAGCAGCATTGGAGGAAGTTGAAAGTAGAGCAATGAAGCTTATATATCAAGATGATATCAGGCTTGCAGAGGAGCCATTAAATTGCAGGCTTTCAGAATTGAGAGAAATAGTGAGAGGGAAGTACCCTAATCCTAGGGCCATTCTAATCAAATACAAGGATTTAGAGGGTGATCTTGTCACTATTACAAGTACCTAAGAACTTATATTGGCTAAAGAAGTGGGAGAAAGATTGGAATATTGCACCGACAACAATTCGTGATGTTTGGGAATATCATGAGGGTATAGAAGCATCCAAAAATTATATCCTTTATTTTTCCTAAGCTCTGTTTTGAATGAATATGCGAAGGTACAAAAATATATATATTCATGAGAGCTCGAATGAATGGACGAGAAAATTCTTCTTTAGTGAAAAATCTCATTTATCTCCAGAGCAGATATTTACAGTAATAGAGGTGGAATTGAAGTCCATGTACATATTGGAGCTGAAGTGATACACATGAAAGGTTTACATTGGCATCCTCGCTGCCTATGCCAAATTAGAGCTATAGAACAGGGTATGAGCATCTGTTAAAACATAAAGAATGGAGATATCCTATCAGAGTTGTGATCGGTTTTGTGAGGTTATCTACACCCTCTAATCAGCAGCAACAACGTTGCTTGCTACATTAGGTTTCTGTCGTACGTGAGAATGCTATAGTTCACGACAGTTTAGGCAATCATAGATGTCGTGGGGGGTGCGAGGACAATTCATGTGATTGATTTTTTTGTACAAAATGGATCACAATGGACGGTCTTGATGGAGTTTCTTGCTGCTACTTCTCATACCTGTGGTCCCTAGAGGCTGAAGATCACGGTAGTTAGCGTGAATAGAGAGGAGCTTAGGAAATGTGGGAAAAGGCTTTGTGAACTCGCCCAATCGTTGGAGATTCTATTTTCATACAAGATTGTGGAGATGCAGAGCATGGAGGAGATTAAGGAAGGTTTATTCAACATGAGATCAAGTGAGGCCTTGGCAATCTACGCTCCAATTATTCTCAGAAGTTTGATATTTAACCCTGTGCTTCTCGTCAACAAGTTGAGGCCTCAGATCATGGTGATTGTTGAAATTGAAACTAAGCATAATTCTCCATCTTTGGTGAAAAGATTGAGCGAGGCGGTTCACCAATCCAACACGATTTTTGATATGTTGGATGTGATATTTATGGACAGAAATGATGCAATGAGGGTAAAGCACGAAGAATTGATTGATGGGAAGCAGATAAGGAATATGATAGCGTATGATGGGAAGGAGAGGATTGTTTAGACACGTTACAGTTGATGTATGGAGGACTTTCTTTACACAAGCAGGGTTCAAAAGAAAGAGCTTCATCTTTAGGGCTTTGTATAAGATGAATTTGCTGTTAAAGGAATATGTTGCTGGAGAATATTATACTTTAGGCACTAATGGACAAGTTGTTGAATCTTCTTCCATCTTTTGTAAAATGCAATTTTCATTTATAAAACCCCAGGCAGTTACAATGATTAGCGTTATATTTTCCTATGCTCAATTAGCATCACTACAACGAGAGGCTGCTGGCCAATTGTCTGACAAAATGTCTACAAGAGATGCGATTTCTTGGAACGCCATGATTGCTGGTTATGCTCAGAGTATTTATGCTACCAAAACTTTGACACTTTTTAACAAAATGAAACTTGTAAATGTGCAACCAGATTCTGTCACAATTACATACATGCTTCCAGCATGTGCTCATTCAACAGCCTTAGAGCAGGGAAAATGGATCCATACTAACATAATCAGGAGTGGATTTGATTCAAAATTCTCTGTGGTCACTGCCCTTATTGATATGTATACCAAGTGTGGACAAGCAATTGATGTTGTGAAGGATTATTTCTTTGTCAAAACTCAATATGTCCAACCTAGGGAGGATCATGAAGAAGAAGTTGTATCAAATAACTCAACAAATCAATGATTTGACCGTCTGAAGACATATTCCAAATCATACATTTCAATAAGTGATCTTGTCATTTTAGGTAAATTTTGTTGAGATTAATTAACCTCCGAAAATCACGTATTTTGGGGGTGGTTATTAACCATAGAGGGGTAGTTATTAACCTCTGTGGCTATATAAGGTCTCTTTTGGGCTTTGTAAGGGGACTTTTTGGCTTTAGAAGAAGGGAACACTATGCAACAATCTTGATTAGAAGATGATATTTGGAAAGTATGTATAGATTTTTCTTTATAATTAGAAATTCCTCTTAAGTTCTTGGTGCAAGAAAGTAAAGGAACGTGCAATTTGAGTTCTCTGGTTCTAAATCTAAATTGTTTAGAATGTTGATTCTCTTTGTAGTGAGCATTTTGACGATATGGTGTAGATGTTTATGAATCTATGGATCAACATTGTGCTAGTAATAGTTTTCAAGCGTAGATCTTGATTGTTGTTATTAGTGGTTTTAATTTAGTAGTTTGGGAAAGCCTTGAAGTCGTGTGGTGCATTCGTCATCATGAGATTTCTTCCCTTTCAATTTTAATTTTATATCTATTTGAAAAGCTCCAAAATTATATCATACGAGGGAGCTGCCCCTCTAAACGTAGAGGAAGGCCATATACCAAGGGCCTATCCAACTGTTTTGAACTGTTTGCCACACACTCCGTTGGGCATTTCTTTAGTAACAAATCTGTTTACCAACAAATATTTATAAGTCAACTATGTTTTATTCATATTGAGGCAAACAATGGCCAAAGGCTTGTCTTAGGTTCAAATAGATTCTCAAAAAATAATATTTTTATTCATTGATAATAGGTTTAGATACAAAGTATGTAAATGATGAATATTTCATAAGTGCCTGTGATATTTAAGAAGTGATGAAGAACTTATAAATTTATGTCAATAGATATATTCATTAAAAGAACCTATAAATTTATGTAACTAGATATAATGATTTAATTTATTGGTTGAAAAACAACATTTGTCCTTAACCAATACATTTTGTTAAAACATACAAACATAGAGAATTACAAAAATACAAATGCCGTATGTAAGTAACATGTGCAAAACTTATCATGAATGGAATAGAGCTGCTGATTGTTTGGCCAAATGGACTTCTGGTCATGCTCCGAGCTAGAATATTATGGATAAGGGGCAACTTCCCTTTGAGATGGTGCAAGAATTTGGTGAACTTGTTTCTCAACATTGTCATGCCCATAATTTCATACCCAAAATAAAACATAGATTCTTTTAAAGGGAAGCACTATTTTCTACTACAAATTTTAGATCTGCACTATAAGGAAACAAAACTTTGATTAACTAAATTATCTCAACTTGAAAGAGCATTACATTTAGATTTCCATTTTAAAGTCTTTCAAATATAAATCTTAATAAGACAATTTTTTTTTGTTTTTTTGTTTTCTTGTATTCAAATAGGAAACCTTTCATACATCACAAATGTAAGATCACAAACTTCTCTTTTTCATAGAGTCATATACGCAAGCTTGAATCAAATAACAAGACTTAGCTTTTATAAGCTGCAAAGAAAACTACAAATACTCAAACAATGCTCGTTTTCCACCCTACCAATTAATGGCATCATGAGGCCTCTTGTGCCCTAGCCATACCCCCGAGCAAGAACTCACTGCATCTAAGGATCATAGATGTTATCATGTGAGTGAGTTCCTAATTCAAAAACAATATTTTAAACTACACTTGTTGCACATTTCAAACTTACATGAATTCGACTCAAAGAGAAATACTACAAAAGAAAAGGGATAGAAAGACTCATCTCTCTCTCAAGTTCCCTCTTGATCTTCTTCTCCTCATACTGGTTCTACCATCATCTCCCCTTCTCCATTCTCCTATCCTACATATAACTTCCCCTTTTCATCTCCAACAATGGTGAATGGTGAATCCTCCAAAATCTTCCTCCTCTTTCTTCCAAAACCCTATCCTCCTTTTATGAAGGCACATGTCTTTCTTATCAATGTGTCATAACCCATTGTCTCCCACTATTCATTTTCGTCATATTTGAAGTGGGGCCCTTTTGAGGTGTCATAATGTAAGTTTTGACCATGATTTGACCCTCAACTAATCCCCAACCCTAGGTAGTATAAGTGGGTTAGGTTATTTTAACCCAAAATGCACTCTAGGGTCCATTTTAATGCCTCTAATGTCCAACTTTAGTTTACATCCGATTTTACGAGAATTTGCATGGAGATAGACTTTGATTATTTTACAGGAGTTGGCATAGTATGTTCGAAGGTCTTCATAATCATCCTCTGCACAATTCAAATTAAACATCAGTAACCCAAACCTATAAATATATAATTGTAAACATTAATAGATATATCCTTGATTGAACCATAGATCAACACATTAGACCAACATCATATTCTAACATCATTTTCTTAAGAATCATATGTCTATGAAAATTTATTTGCAAATGTGTATCATTCATTCTACCATAACTGGTTCTCTAATTACAACATTTTCAAGAATAGTAGCCACATTAATAATTCATAACATATGTATGATAACACCTTACACATACATTAAATCAAATTCTTACCATTGCGTCTAAATATATAATGAGATGGGATATTACATACTACCCCTTTTTCCATTGACTATCTCCTAGAAGTCACCAATGTTTTGTGAAATCACTCCCATATTTAGATTATTATTCACATCAACGATCTTTTCATTTAAATTGATTGGCAATTTCTAAAAAAAATCATCAAGCATAGGTACTTACTTCCACTAATTATAGGATTCAACTCATAACATCTCTTAGAATAATATAACGAGTATCACTAATATTCACTGTGTTATCTACATTCTAATCATTTTTGTACTTCTTTAGTTTAAATTAAATGATGAATAATTCACTTCAAAACAATAATCACATAACCCGAACTTGATTTTCATTTTCACAGTCACCTTATGTAAAATGTATTCATCACAACAAAATATCTATTTAATTCAATTGGCCATAATTTCAATTACAAAAACTATCTAATTATCATGATGAGGTAAGATGAACAATATAAGGTATTTACCCATAAGGTAACTCACATTAGCTAATCAAGGTTTTAACATAAATTAGATATTCTATCATAGTGTGAATTAGGTCTAATGCTACCAGTCTCATAATCTATCATGCCATATGTAAAGAGATCCAATCATTTCTATTTGTAATCAATGCCAATTGTATATACGGAATCTATAGTTTATCATAAGTTGAGTCTAACTTTGAACATTAATTAAATAAGCAAGATTCTATTATACAAAGTATCACATACACATTTGCACCTAATATTTAGATGGTTACAAAAGATAAGTCAATCTTATTTAAGAAATACTAATCATAGCAAGTCACATAAAGATCCTCCCTAATCATGTTATTACATAAGCCATATAATGTTCTCTAATAACAAAATTAATATTTACTTCTAATCAAATTATATTGCAGACAGATTAATGATCCTGAACTCCTTGTTATAATCCTTTCCGTCTTAATAAAATTTTACCCCATTTTCCCAAAAGAAACATGTGCAAAACTACAAAATTAATTGTTTGAGAGCTTTACATTGCAAATGGGGAATGCATTGCTATCTTAAATAATGCTATTAGTTTCAGTAGTAAATGGATCAGTGACAGGTAATAAATGTACAAATTGTAAGTCTGATTAGCAACGTGACAGGGAATCGTTTGTTTTGGAAATGATGGATTGTTAATATAGTATGCACATGTTGCATTTTTTATTATCTTCTGACATTTCCGAGCTCTATTCTTTGATTGTCCCACAGTACAACCACCTAATCAATCAGTATTGAAGTAGAGGGACAACATTTCTGTAGTGTTTGAGTTGTGTCTTAACTATGGATAAATGTATACCAACGAGCATAAGGTTTTCTAATATCTAACTTATCGCTCAAAGAAACATTGATGCAAAAGACTTAGAAATTTGTTTAGTCATTGATTTGGATTGAGAAAATATGGGATTGCTTAAATATCATATCTTGGGATTTCGTTCTTAGATTAATAATGTTAAAGAATCAAAGTTCATATAATTTTTGAGAGTCATATCTAGTAATTTAAAAAAGCATGTTAGAAGAAAGCTCTGTCAAACTTCATTTATTTTAATTGTTAATACAACATTATCCTCATTATCTTTTGGGTATAAGTAAGGTTATAAAAATGGAGTGGTTAATTCATGCTATGATGAAAATATTGAGGAGTCGGTCATTATTTTGTAGTTAATTATTATAGTCTCATTTGACCACCATAAATTTTGTATAGTTTTAATGAGATCTTAATCTTCTGATTCGAAGTAGTCTCCAGAGAAGAGCTCGCTGTTGAAAGTTATTATTGAACATAATTCTTTTGAAATAGTGATTTTTGACTTTCATATTAATGGTTGTCAATGTGCTTTCATGCATCACCAACCATCATATTTTATTATCACCAGCTACGAGGTTGGAGCAATTCTATAGAATATTTGTACCTGAATTGTCATTTACCCATGCAAAGACAAACTACGTTGTTACTGCCAAATGCTTGTCTTGAAGTTACCATGGATTCTGACAGATAGTGTTGCCAATCTGTCGTGTAAGGTGAGACTTGAGATACAAATTCATGTAGACACACATAACCATCTAATCGTTATCAGAACGAAATGTCCTTTGACCATTGGTGATGCATTTTGCAGAAACTTACAAACACAGTAGGAATTTATGTACTAGAATTATAAGAAGCTAAACATGTGCAAGAACTGTCATCTTTAAAACAATCCGACATTTCAATCTTGATTGTTTGAGTAACTGTTCATTACAAATGGGCATTGCATTGCTATCACACGTAATACTATTAATTGCACCAGTAAATGGACCAGGAGCAGGCAGTGAGCGTACAACTTGTAAATTTGATTATCAATGTGACAGCCAATTGTTTCTTATTGAAATGATGGATTACCTATTTTAGAGAATGACATAGTATATTATGTACTGTATTTCACATATGCATTTCTGATTCCTTTCCTCTTGTCAATGTCCCTCCATTGTTCTGGATCTCCATTCCTTGATGGGCACAGTATACAACAACCTCAATCAATCAGCAAGAAAGTAGGGTGCAAGAGTTTTGTACCTTTTTTTGTTCCATGTAGTTGTGTCATGTGGATAAACAGATGCCAACGAGCACAAGCCAAATGCAACACTCTCTGAACTTCCCAATCAATCACTAATAGTTATCCCCATCTCAACAATTAAACAAAGAAAACATACAACAATCCAAAAAAAGGAGAGTAAAAGGACAATGGGTTAATGCTTAGTAGTTTGCTTAGAAATTTAGGTGTGGATATGTAGTGAACTATATTACACTAAAACGAATATGATGATTTGTGTTCTTGATGGCCATGGTTATCATACTAACTGAAGGACATCTGGACACAAGACAACTTATCTAACTTTTTAATTTATTTTTTCTAACTGACCATCAACTCCAAGTATGCATATTAACCATATTGAGGAATGAATTAGCATTTATAGGTAAAACTTAAGAGAATATTGACCTTTAAGATCAGAAACGTGAATCCACTTTTAGAATAGAATACATATTTAAGAGATGAAAACTGCTTTACCTATCTAGATTGAGATTTCAAAGAGATGTTAAACAATAGCAACTATGAGAATAAAACAAGGTGTTAGACTTGTGCATTTGAATGTCCACTAATCTCAATCATTACAATTTTCCTTTTTCAATTCGAGTTTACAACAAGCAGATTAAACCAAACATTTAATGCAAAATATTATGCTTTGAGGAAAAACTTCTGCTGTTAACAGCTAACTAGTACTCTCACGTAGTAATTGAATCTTAATAAAGATTGTTTTGCCTTGATATTATAGATGTGATGGAATTCTATATAGTTAATAATTAAGGAATTGAAACCATCTGATCATGATCAGTGATGAGAATCCTCTTTGTTGCAATGAGCTACACGGTTTGAGCAATCCCGTAGTATATTTGTACATGAATTGTTTCTTTGCCGTGCAAAGAGAAACCACGTTGCCACCAAAGTTTTTTATTGATGGTCACATGGATTCTGACATAAAAGTGATACTTCTTGGTAATGTGAATTATCTTAAGGTCATTTGTGATGTAAATGTTGAATATTGATAGGCTTAGAAATCAATTAGATCATAACATGTAAGTGTTTTTCATACTTAGACTAATGAATTGCATATTGTGCCCATTTCAAATGATAATGATTGTCAGCAAGTTGTACATTTGTGTAAATAGATAATCATCACAAGAAAAAGTCCTTAATTAGTGGAGATGACCTTGTGCAGTTAAAATCAAACTTGATTGTTTGGGTAATTGTTTATTCAAAATGAACAATGCACAAATTAGTTGCATTAGTGGAAGGAAATGTATGCACATGACAAATTTGATTGCATTAGTGGAAGGCAATGTATGTACATGAGAAATTTGATTGCATTAGTGGAAGGCAATGTATGTACATGAGAAATTTGATTATCAATGTGATAAGAAATTATTTCTTATGAAAATAAATGGGTAATAATGAATTACACATTTAGAGAAATGGTATAGTCAATATATTGTTTCCCACTTTTGGCAATCTTGATTCTACCTAGTCTTGTCATTCTCCCTCTAATGCTATGGAACTCGATTTTTTGATGGACCCAAATTTTACATACAACAATCTCAATGAATAGGCAAGAAAGTAGGGTGCAACTTTTCTATACTATCTAAGTTTTATGTAGTTTGGATCTAATGTTGTCTAAGTTTTATCTAGTTTAGATAAATAGATGTAAACAATCAAAAGGGTTACTAAAATCTTTCTTTTTAATTTAAAAAATTGATGTAAGAATCTTGTACTATCAATCACTCATTTAAACATGCCAAGGACATCTAATGTCTTATAGTTCTCAAAAGATTATGTTTATAATGTCTTTTCTTTATTAGGCCAGTCATGATTGATACTTGTTTAGTCAATCCCAATGTACATGTCTTAAGAATAGGTCCATAATAACAATTTCAATTACCCTATCATATTATTAAATTTGATTTATGGATGGATGGTATAGATTCTATATAAGTTTCCTAGACACCAACTATGGGCTCCCTCAAAGTTTACGGGTCTAAGTCCACATCCTGAAGGCTTACAGATTGTCAACCCTTACCCACTATTAGGATATGATCTATTAGCTTTGATTTATACACACCCATTTTTTGTAACACAGTACTCCTAAAGTAATCTTTAACACTTATGTCTAACCTTATTGTTGGGAATGTGAAGCCCAATGATCACAACCTTTCATTTTCTCCCTTCCCATTTGATAGTTTTATATATTTAAATAAATAGTTGTGTACAACCATGGATGATGGTACTGTGTTGCATTAGTTAAGAATTAATAAAGATGTTATGTGCCTTGAAAGTGGACATAGGAAATTTTGTTGAACCACAATAATGTATTGCGTTGTGTTTTGTCAATTTTTATCACTATCTTGTTTATTTATTTTATCTGCTCGATTAAAACCTACAATTGGCATCAGAGCTTGATTAAATATAGGGAGAATATATGGAATGTGATGATGCTCTTACTTTGACTTCAATAAGAATTGCAGAAAATGATTGGGTGCTCAACATAGGAGCATCATTTCATACTACTCTACATAGGGAGTTCTTCAACATCTTTTTAACTAGAATTTTGGCAAGGTATTTCTTGTAGATGATAACTTTTTGAATATTGTTAGTAAAGGAGATGCTTTGTTAAAACTAGCCAGTGGAAATAGTTGGATACTACAAGTTGCCAAGTATGTCCCTTAACTCAAAAATAATTCTATTTCAATTGGGCTATGGTTCACTCAAGGATTTTATGTCAGGTTGGAATCCAGTAAATAGAAATTGATAAAAGGGTCCTTATTAATTACAAGAGGAAGTAAAATATATACATTATATCCAGTAGAGTCTTTCAATGAAGTAGGAACTATTCTCAACAATAGTATGAAGTGATAACACATGTCCCTTAGGCATCTACAACAAGAAGATGCTAAAATGAGCAACTCAAGAATAAAGTGAGAAATTGGGAAGTAAACATCAATTTTAATTCTGCATATAAAAATAAAAAGAAAAAATAATGCCTTATAATGAAATAGTTGTTTTCACTTCTCAATGTGAAATTATGCCCATGGAAATAGATGAAAATATAGTTGAGTGCTTCACCACTAAATGGAGATAAATGTAGCTAATAATTTGTATCAGAATAGTAGAAAACATAAGAATTTTGGATAAAATAACAAAAAAGAAACATGTTTGAGTACAATTGAGATTGAGATAGCCAGAAAAAGTTTAGCTTAGTCTCATGATAATTTTCATATACATTAAGATCTTAAGAGTAATCAGAGTTGGCTCATAAAGAAGGGTGTAGTTGAAGGAACAATGATTCCAATACAAAATTGTGATCCTTTACACATAGCATTGGGAAAGTCTATGTTAGTAATTCATGAAAGGATAACAATAGTAGTTGAAAAGGAAGTAGAAGCTAGCCATGGAGTAGGAAAGTTGCATAAGAGAAGGCCATTGAGGCTCAGGAATGAACTTCTATGAGAGATGTTATAAATAAAGTATATATAAGGCCAAAGATCAAGCCAAATGTATAAAGGACACATGATTTGTAAGGCAAAGCCAGAGGGGTCATGGGAGCTCTATTTAGCTGGGTAGCCCTATATAGGAGTGGATGTTTGTAGGGAATGAGATATACTTGGAAGCATTAACATGATACAAATCATCCTTATGTGATGTCAGGAGAGAATATTCATTGTTGGTGTTTTTTATTTACATCTTTTCTAAAAATCATTTTTTTGGAGGAAGAAGCTATCAAGAATGAGTTAGTATTACATTTTGTAGAGTTTATAGATAAGGTGCTTGTAAAAAATTTAGAAAATGCATTAAGCAATGCAATGTCATCCTATGAAGATAGACACAAGTTTACCTTGGTTAGGGATTCCACTAACGTTCTCATTGTTCATGAACTTACCAAGAATTTGACTAGAAAAGAGTTGAATACCATAAATATATGAAAAAATTTCAATTTTTGCTAACTCGAGGAGATGACTGACCAACAGGGGCAACAAACTCGACAAGAACAACAACTAGTATGCTTAGTTGATACTGAAACTGACACTTGATTAGGACTAAGAACTCAGTTGACACTAAAATGAGTCAACCTAGTTAACAATGGAACCAATTGCACTCAGACAACTTGATCAGGTAAGGACAAAGGGAGCTTAGTTAACACAATGACCAAGTGAACTCAGTCAACACTACTAGGTGGAATACTTGGTCAACACACAAACAAGATAAGGACCGAGCTACCATGGAACTTAGTTTTTAAGGGGATAAAGTTAGAATGAAGAGCTTAGTTTACAAGGGGACTAAGTTAGAAGACACATGACTAACAATTTGGTTTATCCACCATTAAAACACAAAGACAAGAATAGAGACTTGCAACTCTATTTTTCTCAACTACCAATAATACACACCCGAGTATATAGGATAGAAGACAATAATAAAGAAATACCAGAAGGTGGAAAAACTTTCTTTCTTTCTTATTTCTATTAAACTAAATCAAAACATTACAAATCTGGAATGTAAACTACAAACTTGGGTGAACCCACAATAATGGGTTACACTTTAGTGGGACGAACAAAATTGAAAAAAGTTGGGAAAAGTCAAAATTCTATGCATGACATGTTTGCACAAACATCATTAACATTTTTGAGCAAACATATTAATTGCACATGTTCACACGAACATATTCACATATAATATGCCATGTTTGGACGAACATGTGTAATTAATATGTTTGCCCAAACATACCTTGCGCCAATTTTCGGCGGTTAAAAATGACTTTTTAACCCATTTTTGCTCATTTTCACGGTGTCACTGTTCATTTTGAGGGTTGGAGCAAACAACTGTTTCCTATCAGCTCTGTCAACGTCATCCTCTCTCTTTCCTTCTGATTCTCATCTTTAGGTATGTCAAAATATTAGTATTTTAATGTTTTTAACGTTTTTAAAACATTTTAAAATGTTTTCAAAGTATATTTTAATGTTTTCAAAGAACTTTTTAATGTTTTCAAAGCATATTTGAATGTTTTTTACGTTTTCAATGTTTTGAAAGCATATGCAAATGTTAATTTAATATTTTTATTGTTTATTTATATTAATTTAGAAAACATAAAAATATTATATAAAAAACATTTGAAAACAATTTTAGAAAACATTAGGAAAAATATTAAAATTTTTATAATAATATAAAACTTAGAAAACAAATTTAGAAAATAAATTTAGAAAAAACATTAGAAATTTTATAATAATATAAATTTTAGAAAAAAAATTTAGAAAAACATTAGAAAAATTATTAGAAAAACATTAGAAAATTTATAATTTAGTAAAAAAATTAGAAAATAAATTTAGAAAAAACATTAGAAAAATATTAGAAAAGTTATAATTTAATATAAATTTTAGAAAACAAATTTAGAAAAAACATTAGAAAAACATTAGAAAATTTATCATTTAATATAAATTTAGAAAAAACATTAGAAAATTTATAATAATAGAAATTTTAGAAAACAAGTTTTAAAAAATTAGAAAAACATTAGAAAATTTATAATTTAATATAAAATTTATAAAAAAATTTAGAAAAAATATTAGAAAATTTATAATTTAATATAAAATTTAGAAAAAAAATTTAGAAAAAGCATTAGAAAAGCATTAGAAAATTTATAAATTAATATAAATTTTACAAAAGATAAAAATATTAGAAAATTAATAATATATAAATTTCAAAAAACAAATTTAAAAAAAAGAAGAAGAAACATTAGAAAAACATTAGAAAATTTATAATAATATAAAATTTAGAAAATGAATTTAGAAAACATTAAAAAATATTAGAAAAATATTTTTAAAAATTAGAAAATTTATAATATTATAATGTATAATTGGAAAAAAAACTTAGAAAAATATTAGAAAAAAAATTACATTTAAATATTAAAAAAAATTAGGAAATATATTTAAAAAATAATTATTTAGAATTTTATTTTAGAAAACTACAAGAAAATAAATTAGGATTTAAACATTACAAAATATTAGAAAAAGCATTAGAAAATATTAAAAAAAAATTAGTCCTGAAAATTAGAAAACATTAGAAAAATATTTAAAAATATTTTAAAAAAAAAATTTAGAATTTTTTTTCAATATTCATATAAATTTATTAATGTTAATGTATGCATGTTATTGATTTTTTAATACATCTTAATCTTTTATGTTTACACATATATGTTTTATTCATGTATCTGTATATGTTATTCATCTGAATGCTTTATTCATGTTTGTGTATGTTATTCATCTGAATGCTTTATTTATGTTTATGTGTATGTTATTCGTCTTTATGCACCTTAATCTAAGCTATGTAATTTTAACTATATTTAATGGCATATATCTTAAGGGGAGATCCTAAATTATACATAAGAATGCAGATTAAAATATACATATTTTATTTCATAGATATATATGTATATATGTTAATGTTAAATGCAGACATGTATGTTTTTGATATTCATGTTTGTGTATATATGTCAAATTCATCTTGATGTCTTAATCTTAGAAGTTTAATTAAATGACATATCTTAAGGGTCCAAATCCTAAATTATACATGTAACAATATAGATTAGAATGTAAATTTTTTTATTTTGAACATAGATGTACATGTATATTTGTTCATGGTTAAAAGTAGATGTATGTACATGTTTTTAATAAACTCAAATTTTTATATGTATAATTTGTATATATGTTAACTATTGATCTTAATTTGTCTTATTACTAAGTGTAATTAACTATATTTAATGACACATGTCTTAAGGGGAGATGCTAAATTATACATAAGAATGTAGATTAAAATGTATATTTTATTTCATAAATGTACATGTAAATATGTTCATGTGTTAGATATAGACGTGCATACATATGTTTTCAATATTCATGTTTAAATGTACATATGTTATTATTTATAATGTCTTAATAATTAGAAGTATATAATTAACTATATAATTCAATGACATGTCTTAAGGGGAGATCCTAAATTAATCATATATAAGAATGTAGATTAATTTGCATATCTAGGTATGAATATAACATACATGTACATCCAAACCCTAACCCTAACCTTGAGCTTAAAATTTAATTTCTAAACCCAAGATTATAAATGATAATAAATACCCTAAATCATAATCTTGAACCAAATCATAAACTTCATATGCTAAGTTCCCTTATCCTAAATTCTTTGTAAGGCCCCGCCAAGGGATCCAAAGAATTTCACCAAGTCTGCCAAACAATTTTTATTTTATTTTAAAAACATGAAAGTAAAACCATACACAACACTTGCGGAAGCAATAGTATCATCCATCTGAAAGTAAACATAACATACATAACAGATTACATTCTTTAAAGATCCCTTAACGTTGAATTACTTATAATCATAACTTATTCATCTAACATTACATCCTTATAAAATAACAAGGATACATCCAATGTTCTTAAACAATATACAAGTGTACATTTTAGATTACTATACGTGTTACAAGGTATGAAAAGCTTAAAAGAATAAACATCCATGTAAATAAAGTACATCATCATCCAATATTAATCCATGATGCAATAACATAATGAGACCATAAATCATACATGATACATTATCACAAAAGACATAAACATCCATCATAAAAGATAGCCATATATCACAAACAAAACTAACTAAGTGCACGGTTCCTCCCAACCGTAAATAGCATCATTAGACCATCATGGATCCTAGCCATCCCTCCGTGCGTAACATTCCAAAGCACCAAAGAGATCATTGGCTATAAACATAGTAGGAATGTCACTCCTAAAAACATCCTACTAACATGCAAAGTAAAGCATAAAATATCATCAACTAACATATGAAAATCATCAATACAAGAAACATACCAATAAATACAATACAGGAAACATACCAATAAATACATCCATCATAAGATATATCGTCTAACATAATGCTCCAAGAACAGAATGAAGATAAATACCAACCAAGAATACTCCAGCCCCGGTGTCTCAGACGGATCTCAAATGATAAGAGTGGAAAATACACTACCAAAGGTACATAAAATCTCTAGAGGAGACCTAGGCTACATACTAGGGAGTGTCATCACATGGCTGCTTGAGTTACCTTGGACTGGTCTCTCATTAGACCCCAGACCCTCAAGCGTTGAGTTACCCTGGACTGGTTACTCTGAACCCCGGACCCTCAACATGGCACATGTGGAAACCAAGAAGCCCTCTCAAGAAGACGAGGCACTTCTCCCATCCTTAGTCTATACAAGCACTCAAGGCATGGGTGGTTCAAATATCTCTAACTTATCTTTTTAGTGTGTTTCCCCCCCATAAATTTTAATTACTAGATTATCACTTATTACATAACTTGCATTAGGTTACCCTGGTACTGACCACTTTGGGCCCCGGACCCCTATGCAAGCCACTTCCATAGTCATGTACCTAGATAACCTCTCCTAGGCACATAAATCCAAAAGATAATCCATAAAGAGAATCATCAAATATCCACAATATAAGCATCAAATATCCATGAGCAACATCCATAGAAAATCATGACTACAACAGCTCTCTATTGGCAACTGAAGTATCACTGATAATCAAAGTATCCATTGGTTCTCAGTAACCAAAAATATATCTCAAAATAGATCACCATATCCATTGGTTCTCAACAAGCAACCAAGAATATCTCAAAATCATACCGATCGAAGACTCCAAAATGGTTGAGCCAAAACATGTCACAAAATGACATCATCAATAAATAAATCAACACTTCAGTCCCATCAAGGCGACTAGAAAGTAATCCAAGGATAACTGATCGATCACTCAAAAATGGTTAAGTCCAATGTCTCGGATACATAAGAATCTCAGCTTCACACATGAAGACTGATAAACAATAACAATCAGTAAATACAAACATTTCATAGAGCATACGATCACATTACCATGGTTGGGCTTATAAAGATCGAGACCAAATAAGATCAACATGCCAACACATCTCATAACCCCTGAGCCTCTGGTCACAACCTAGAACTGGTCAACACTAGTCAACCCAAGAACCCAAAACAAGATGCATAGAGAAAACACGATGCAAACACATGTTTTGGTTTTGCTATAAACTCATAGTTGAATCAAGTGTAGGGGTTTCCAGTTTCCATTTTCAAGTATACTTCAAGTGTATAAAGTTATCATCATTTGACCTACAAGTCAACCCATTTGATTCCCCGATAGCATTATCCTTCCATTATTAAGAATTACATTCTAAGAATAACTTAAGGATAAACATTTACTCATTAAATTGATCATCATTGACCTTTAATTAAATTGTTCTCTTTATTTAGCTAAGATCCATATTCAAATTGATCAACTCTTCTTATCATTCTTCAACTTTTCACATAAATCAAGGATCATTAACCGTTAAATTA
Organism: Cupressus sempervirens; assembly: GCA_028749045.1. Classification (NCBI taxonomy): domain Eukaryota; kingdom Viridiplantae; phylum Streptophyta; class Pinopsida; order Cupressales; family Cupressaceae; genus Cupressus; species Cupressus sempervirens. The sequence continues at coordinate 127,966,479 of CM053786.1, read as the reverse complement.
TAAGAGAACCAATTATCATTCTTCGAATAAGATATCATAACTTAATTAGAATGATCAATTAAATCCATCAATTAACATAGGCACACCATCAATGACCTATTATCATTCTAATAATTCTTAATTAAGACTTAATTAAATATTATTAAAATTTAAGCCTTTTAATTCAATCGTTATCATCATTGACAATCATATAATATCTAAAGTCATAATTCAAGTCATAAGATTTATCAACTTCAATATAGATAATCTACAATCTCGTTAAAATAATTATATCAAATAACTCTCTTATAACATAACTTAATTATTAATTAAATCCAATTAACTCTGATTAATTAATTTAATTAATAATTACATATCCATGGCAACGTTCCAATTAATATAAGTTGACTAATAACTAACTGGAATTCTGTAAGGTAAAAGTCATCTATAATTCAATACTCAAATGATCGGATTAATAATTCAATAAGAATAATTGAAAATCTTTGTAATAATTCTATATGACCACATTTGTCATCTTTCAAAGAATACCAACATCCCCTTGACAAATTCGCATTATCATTAATCTTTTCAAATAAGACTCTATCACACAACTTAATTATTAATATTATAGTTATAATATTAATTTGATTTCAACTAATTATCAATCAACTCTATTCCATCTCATTAACATTAGGATTAATAATCTCTCAATTATTTAGGTCCAAGTTTTATTACAGATAACATCGTGATAATATCACTAACTTCCCATAAAATCGTTGCACTACTAAGAGCAATATACTCCCCTTTAATTCCAAGAAATGATTCCCATTGCTCAAATTATAAGATTGATACCTAATGATTTCCCTTTAATACTCTCCTCAGTTTAATATTCTAAACCACTCATTCATTAATAGCTACAAATCGTCATCACGATAAAATGAATTTACTTCCCTTCATTATCTCCTGCTTATCATGCTCCCAAATAAATCCCATTGTTTAAAATATTAAAGTTATGCACTTCGATATCTTGAATAGTTTCAGAACTTAATTTCACTTCCCTTCCAATACAGTCTTGATAACATAACTTCAATTATTAACTTAAATCGAATTAAGCAATAACTATAGCAACCATTTATACTATTATCCATTAATAGTTTAACAATTATTAACTAATAGCAACCTTATTAATAATTTTAACACTAATGATTTAAATTAACAATAATCTCACCAGATTCACCATTGGTTTAGCAAACTAACTTTTGACTAAATTAATCAACCATGTTTTAATCCATTAATATTCCAATTAATAACTTAATAATAACTTGTAAATAAATAATAACAAGTTATATTAACAAGTTATCATAATAATCTTATAAATCAATCGACACTACTAGATTCATCATTATATACTAAATAAATTATTTAATAATCAAAATCAATATTATTATTAATAATGCATCAATACTTTATAAATTAAAACCGAGTATTAAAAATCACTTATTAAATTAATTATATATATATATATATAATGATTAATATCCAATACTTCATTACAGAATCGAATGACAATATTAATTATATATATATATACATGCATACATTTATACGCATATATATATACATATATTAATAATTGTAAATTTCATAATATAAAACTCGAATTACACAATCATAAATTGCATAACATATAATACACTTCTATTTACATATGAACGCAGGCTTTTTAAGCCGCTGTCACATCTCGCCGTGCGGTCTGCAGCGATTCTCGTCATTGCATGTACAACAGCCGTGCAGCCTCTGCTGTCGCAGGCCTGCTGATGCAGGTACCTGTGCAACAAACGTCCGTCGGAAACATCTTGACAGTGGGGAGGCGTGAGGACATGCTCCGGCCCCTTTTTTTTTAATATATATTTTTTATAACGTTTCTTAAATAACGTATCACAATTCGCATTTTAAATGCGATTTCGAATTTAATAAAAGATCATTCAGACAATTACATATATATATATATATATAAATATATATGTATATATATATATATGTATATATATATATATATGTATGTATACATACATATATATATACATATATATATATATATGTATGTATATATATATGTATGTATATATATATATATATATATATATATATATATATATATGTTACATACATATATACATATATGTATATATATACATATATATGTACATACATACATATATATATATATGTATGTATATATATATATATATGTATATATATATATATATATATATATGTATATATATACATATATGTATATATATATGTATATATATATATGTATATATGTATATATATATGTATGTATATATATATATATATGTATACGTATGTGTATATATATATATGTGTGTGTGTGTGTGTATACATATATATCAGTACTACTATTTAATTATATGTATGTAGATTTGAATGTATATGGATTTTTCTAGAGGAAACATATATATAATAAAAAGGGTTTCTAATTCTTTTAAATAAGAATTTCTCTTAAAATAATGGTCTCTAAATTACTCATAATATTCGTTCCTCAGATTTACCTATTAATTTGTCTAATAGGTTTGATCATAGAACTAATCTTACAAACTCTTGTTTAATCAAATCTTTGAATCCAATATGATTCGAACCCAAACCCGATTCAAATCTAAATTCTTTCCTAAATTGAAGTTAGGGTTTTCTATTGTTTTCTTTTGCAACCTAAATAAATACATATCTAGATTCCGATTCAAATTGCAAATTCATTCATAGAATATAATCAAACACATGTAGCAAACATGATGAAGACAGGAAGAGAAATGGTGCAAGAGAATATGAGAATATCACGAGTGCACCTGGACACTGATGCTAATCTGCCATGCCTCAGAGGTCCATAGAAAATCCTTTCCTTCTCCATCATTCGCAATCCTTCCAAGATCCAAGCCAACCGAGAATCTCCAAGTGACTAAAGATGCTAGAAGGAGCATAGAAAATATACGAGCATATGAACTTCTCCAATGCATGTAAGCTTTGAAGCTTCCATTTTAAGCTTATACTTCAGCTTCCATAAGGCTTGTCCAAACACCCTAGGAGAGCCTCTATTTAAAGGCCTCTAAGATGCATCTAGAGTGTCTCTAGAAACAACTAGAAGATAAGCATGACAACCAAGCATGAGTCTTCTCCAACCTTCTAGATAAGTCTTAAGGTTGTAGACAGCTTGTGCTCAAATAAAAATGCTAACTCTTAAGTGTAGACAACTAGTGCATTCTTAGAGTGCAAGCTCCAGTGTTGTCTACATGACAACTCCCGAGAATTTGCCAACTCCTATGTGAGAAAATATTAAAATAATGCACATTAATTAATATAATATTTAATTTACTCTTTCTAATTTAATTAATTAATTAATTTATTAAATCTCATGCACTAACTTTTATAATTCCACTTTTTCAATCTTAATATATTTATATTTTAATCACATGAGATTTAGAATCTTTTATTAATTTAAAATATATTTTCCACTTTTAAATTTCATTTACCAAAACTTAATTGCTAAAATATTTATTAGCTTTAATAATAATATTATTTAGTCATTTATTTAAAAATGAATTCCAAATATATTATTATTAAAATAAATATTGCTACATTCAAATTTAAACTTTTAACTTTTTATCTTCAAATTTAATTATTTTATTTAATTAATTTTCCAATTAATTAAATAAAATAAATATTAAAATACCATATTAATTTTCCATTTAATTAAACCATTAATTAAATCTTTTAATTAGGCTTAATTAATAGAAAATAATTCAAAGACTTATAAGGTAAAAATATGAAACCCCATCATAACAAAAATACATACAAAATCAAACCAAAGGTTTAAATCTCGAATTACGTCATCCAACGTATTCGAAGGGTACTCAACTCAAATACTTGTCCTAATTTTCCAATTAGAACAAATGGCTTAAAAGGGTTGGGATTTGGACTTGAGAATTTATCTCCCCTCTCTTATCATTGAGATAGTGTGATAGGGTATGCTCATCCTGGCAATTCAGGGAAGTCGATACCCGGTACCTGCAACCTGCATAAAAACCACACATGTACAAGCACAATATATACTAAACCAAACAGGCAATGGTAGGAAGTGGTGCATCGTGTAGATCCCGACTAGCAGGTGACTACGACTCCCTTCCTTAACCACATCAGACACGCCATACAAAAGCAACCACGCAAAGAAAACACGCGCACCATACACATGCAAGTATGGGGTAAGTATCCATAAGAAAACACATATGATAATAAATAATTGAAAGCAATGTAACAATCATCATCAACAATTGCAAACACTAAAAATAACCATCATACATACATGAAATGTAGAGTCTAAGTAATCTCATCACATAATAAACTAAATCCATAACACAATATCTGATAATCTCAAAAGGATGCTGCTAACCAACAACATAGAACTAGCTCTAAAAGAGTTCAACAATGTTAGCAAAATGCGAACTAGGGGCAGGCACTACATTCTTAACCATGGACCTTAATATTAACCCCTAAATTTAATGCTAAATTATGTAAGTTCGTATAAACCCTAACAATGTCATAAGGTCTTAAATCTTACCCTAAAATTGAGCCTAATTACACTAAAACCCTATTTCAAAACCTAATTGAGGCCTAACTTACATAAAATTAAAATAAGTTGACCCTAATCCTAAATCGTTAAAAATTACATTTGAGATACGTGCACATACATTTAAACACATGTAGATACATGAAGTATGACCCTTGTTTTAAATGATATATATGTAACCCAACTTGAAACCTAAACCTTGAAACATTATCCTTTAAGAGTAATATAAATAATTTATTATCCTTTAATTGAATTCTCTAATAATACCCCCCAACAATAAATTAACTCTAATCATAACCAAACTCTCAACTTTAAAGTTATCTTCAACCCTAACTATAAATCAAAGACTTTCGGGCCTCTAATTTGCACCTTATCCTACTTGCTAACCTTAAATCTAACCTTAATTTTCCTTAAATCATAACATTAATTAAACTAATATATATATATATATATATATATATATATATATATATATATATATATATATATATATATATATATATATATATATATATATATATATATATATATATATATATATATATATATATATATATATATATATATGTATGTATTTTAAGGCCCTAACTATAATATAATCTAAACTATAACCATAACCTTTAACCTTGGAATCCTAACATTCATGAATGTATCTATATGAAAATTTGGAGATCTATACATGGTTAAAAAATTAGTATGATAAAAAATTGAGTGCACACATGTGCATTTTTTATTTCATAAATCTAAATTATAATTTACAACATCTTTAATCAAATGATATACTATTTTCACTTGTTTGAAAACAAAACACACATATATATATATATATATATTAGAATTAGCTCTCCTCTTCTAAAAATAACTACTCAAATCTTTTCTTCCCCTACTAAAACCATTGCCAAAGAGGACCCCATGACCACAACCAAGAAAATTAAGGAAGATAAAATTGAAGTCCTAGATGTTGAAAAAATTGGAACCATAAATAAGGGTATAAACTAGTTGAGAAAGAGGTTGAGAGAGAAAATACCCTTGACCAACTAGACCATACTTAAATTGGACAACTTTGGGAAAAAATCTAGACCTCATCTCAAGTGTAAGGCCACTAGAAGGAACAATGGGGAATAGGAAGAAGATGAAACAAAAAGTGAGGATAAAATCGTAGATATGGAGGAAGCCAACCCTTTTCCCTCCAAGGTTTAAGATATACTTAAAACTGTTATTCCAAATTCAAGAAAGTCTTAGAATATCGAGCATGGCATGATCACCTCACTGGTTAAGATGGGTACTTTGGGTAGAAAAGCCCAAGTGGAAAGCACTAGGGGAGAACATGAGGTTAATGATGTAGTGTAGGAAGGGACATATTTAGTTTATTATGCTACTTAGTTATCTTCTGAGCCTTCGATCCCCTTTTGATGTTTATCTCTGGACTGATAGTAGGGTCAATATTTATTGGATGGCCATGTTTTTGTATATTGTTAAGACTCTTGATGCTTATGGTAGTATCTAATTCACTGTGATGGTTATGGGTGGTTTTTTAAAATTCTAAAAGGGGGTGGGGTAATCATGTGGTAGTAAATACCAACTAATCTTTAGGCAGTTGTTCTTTTCTATTATGGGCTAGCATCCAGTTTGACTGCTTCTTAATTTCAAAAACTACACCCATAGAAATAGAAAAGGTTATTGATGAATACTTCATCACTAAAATAGATGAAATGGAAATAGATGATCTAGATGGTCTAATTTAGAGAGAGAATAGAGCAATTTATGCCCAAGAGTCTATAGAATATGAAGAGTCTACCAAAGAGTCTATACAATGGGAAGAGTCAAAACTCATCATGAATGAGCACTATGGTGGAAAAAATAATAGAAACACAATATTGAGTTGGAGAATAGATATAGATACTTTCGTTATTTTCTTTCAAGTAGAGAAAATTAGCAAGGAAGTTACCATGGATGACAACCTGGGCAAGTACATAGGTCCAAAGATTAACTTTGGTGAAGAGTTTGATGGAGAAAAAGGTGAGTGAGTGCATAAGCATGAGGATGAGGAAGAGGGTGGCCATCAGGGTGATGTCAAAGAGGCTTGGTCGAGTGGTCTTATCTCTTTTCAGCATGTGAATGGGGATGACTAAGGGATTTGAAGATGAGCATGGAAAGGTTAATTGTTCTTGTCGAAGACAAGAAACTTAAACCTTCTATAGAAGAAGTATTTGGCCATAGTGTGGAAATTTTATTGATGGAAGGGTGTGCTCAAATGTTGGAGCAATACAACGTCAAGTCCATCAAAAATGTGTTGGAGTGGGCAAGGGTGCAAAGATATGGCACCACTATTGTAAACGATAGACTATCATTTGCTATCATGTTGAATTGTGTGAACAACTAGAAGTCTACATAGGAAATGCATGCTAAGGATTAGCATACCATGCCAAAGAAAGCCACAAGTTTGGATTGCATAGAAAATATCCCTTCTCACAAGTCTCATGTTGATGTTGACCACTACCTTGGCATTTTCTTTGGAAAGGAACATGGTATTTTGCATGACAAAGTCAAGTTGAGAGAATTGATGTCTATAGAATGCTTCATTCTAGTAGGTAATGGATCTTGGATGGAGCCTTGGGAGTATGGGGTCTTGATCTCCATATCAATCACCTATGGAACTGACATCTAGAAGAGTTCCTTAAGAGTCAAGGGTTCATTAGAATTTTAAATGCTTAGATTAGTTTGGAGACTCAAGCAGTTAGCTATCACCAACATGAGGTTGAGAGGCTGAAATGTGAAAGGGAAAATAAAATTGCAAAAATAAGAGCTGATAAAAAACTTGGTAGGATGATTTATAAAAGGAAAAATGCTTTGATCTATGTCATGGCTGAAGGTCTCAATTATCTATAAGGTCAATGATCTCCACAAACAAGTTATGGTGTTAGTTTATCTTTTGGCGGAGATAATAATTCTAAAAATGTCTCTATTGGAATTTCTTCTTGGGATGTAGGGTATACCAAGAGTAGCACTAGTCAGGTTGTTGGTGGATCAATAGGTGTCTATGCTTCCATAGTACATGGATTTGATTATTTAAAGTATCTATCTAGTGGCACAACTACTATTTATGGGAATGTTAAAGTTAATAATTATGACTCCTTATCACCACATGGATACACTTAGAAAGCTAGTCAATTTGCTGGTATTCCAAAATATAAATTTATCAATGACTTTGTAAAAAGTCATAAGGGAATATATCTATTGTTAGGTTGTATTCAATCTAATAGAAGTGGGAGAAGGTTAATTTGTAGTGTTCGAGAACAATGTTTGGTGAAACTAAAATCTTCTCAAGGTTTGAGTATAATTATCATTTAAAGAAAAAAGTAGGGATTTTATTGATCGTGGTTGTACTGGTTGGACTTCAAGTGGGAGATTATGGGATATGTTAAGCCCAACATTCATGATCATTCACCTTCTCCATTCTCCTTGGTGATTGTATATGACTCTATAAATGGCTGTATATATGCTATGAATTGTATTGTATTGGTTAAATGATAATAAATCTATAAATGGATGTGTATATGCCATGAATTGTATTGTATTGGTTAAATTATAATAAGAGATTTCCCTACTTCAAGAGTGGACATAAATTTTCTATGTTATGTGTTTGTTCCCTTTTGTTATCATTGAATTTATAGGATTGTTAAGTTTATCTGCTCGAGTCAACTTACAGAGACTAAGTAATTGCATCATTATTTCCTCCTCTTGTTACACATGAGTACTAGAGGAAATCTTTTCTCATCTCGTGCTATATTAGTTGAGATGATGAACAAACATTCTATTCTACTAGTCACCATCACCAAATAATGCATAAGTATACTAGAGTACATCAACTAAGTTGTAACGCCCCACCAAGGGACCCAAAAGAAATGACCTAAAGTTTTACTAAATTTGCCAACATTTTTTTTTGAAGTAAGAAAGAATAACATGCTCATCAAACACATAGTAGTGGAAGCAACAACATACAATCAACTAAAACATACATAACAGGTTACATTTCTTAAGGATCCCATGACGTTGAATTACATTTAAATTAATCTAATACTAAGTCTAACAACTACCACATCCACATGAAATAATAATTAGAAAGTCCAATGCCCATTTAAATAATATACATTTGTTTCGAATCCCTCTTGTCAAATTAATTTGGAATGCTCAATCATCCATTGTACATGTCACAGGGTATGAAAGGATAATATAATATACATATGAAGAAATATAATTACAGCATCCTCCTTGGATCCATGATACAAAGTGCAATAAAATAAATGAAACCAATAATATACATGATACATCCATCCATCATAAAAAATATGAACATCCATCCATCAAAAAACACAACTAACTAAGTGCGCGGTTCCTACCAACCATAAATAGCATCATTAGACCATCGTGGGCCTTAGCCATCCCCTGCGCGTAACATCCCAAGCCGCTGAATAGATTGTCGATACTATAGTAATAGGGACGTCACTCCTAAACATACTACAACATAAGTATAAGGAAATATAACATGCTAATCATCAATATAAGTAAATGCATCAATAAATAACATCACCTGAATATGATAAACAAGCATTCCAAGAAGCTCCAGCCATAGTGACTATGAATGGATCTCAATGGTAAGAATGAAAAAGAACTACCACCCGACCATGTGGAACCTAAATGGTCCACTCCCACCGCACTAAGGAGATAGTCTCAAGTCCCAAATAGTATATCAAATCACATAACACAAGTACTCTCTAAGTCTTGAAAATCCTAAAAGCATCTAACTCAAAGGGTTCTAAGATAGATCAACATCTAATTCCTAGAGGCATAAAAAGACACGTAGGAAACTTACTATGTAAGCAGGCAAGTGTCATCGCATGAATCATGTAGAAGTTACCCTGGTAGTTAGCTTAGGACTCTAGGGTCCCTAGTGATCCCCATGCAACCACTAGTATCCTTTCGTACTAACAAGGAATACTATGGAATGCAAGGTCACAACCATGTGCTCTCTCTACTCTCATCCTAGTCTGTACTAGCACTTGAGGCATGAGTGAGAACATACAATTATCTTATTAGGTTCATTTTAATCCCCATTTAGTGTAATATTTTTACTTATTAAAACAACTTATAATGGGTTACCCTTAGGACTACTTAGGGTCCTCAACCCCCATTGCAAGCCACTTCTCGACACTACAAGTAACTAACCTACCTTAGGCTTATAAAAGCATAAATCCATAATCACATAAAAATACCTCAGTCCTGTACAAGCGACTAGAAAGCATCAAAGATAATCCACAATAATCATACTAGTTCTCCACGAGCAACTAGAAAGCACCAAAAGGTAATTATAATGATCACAACAGTTCTCTATGAGCAACTAAAAGGCATCAAATGATAAATCACAATATCCATCGGTTCTCATCGAGCAATCATAAAGTATCCCAAAATAATACTTATCGAAGACTCCAAAATGGTCAAGTCAAACATGTCACAACATGACATCATCAAGAACAAACCATTCAAAACACCTCAGTCCTCTCAAAGTGACTAGAAAGCAAATCAAATATAACTGATCGATGACTCAAAAATGGTTAAGTCGAGTATCTCATATACATACACCTTAGCTTTATACAAGAAGACCAAAAAGCAATAACAAATAGTAAATACAAACATGTCATAGAGCATATCATCACATTACCATGGTTGGGTTAAAAAGATTGAGATCAAACAACATAGCATCACAATCACAAAAATCCCAAGCCTCTGATCACATCTTAGGATTGGTCAAAGCTAGGACAAACTCCAACACCCCAACACATAAACAACACATAGAAAACATCAAAGTCTCTCAGTTGGTTTGATTTGAAAACACATAGTTTTAAGTTAAACAATAAGGTTTCAGTTTCTAGTGTTTGTGTTCAAGTAAATAGTCTTATAGTTCATGTTAGAGTAATTATGTGTTCACACTTATTAATTAAATCACTTTGATTTAATTAATTAAGTTGTCTATTACTCTAGTTTTCTTAAGCTATCTTGTAGGTGCATATAATTAACATTTTATTAATTATATTGTGCAACCTAGCTTTTTTAAGCTTTAGGGCTTTTGTTCACCTTTAAGGTTGAACTCTTGTAATTCTTTTTTCAAGCATTCATTCAATCAATCTAGGAATACAATTTTTTCTCATCTTGTTGAGTTCTTCCAAGCTCTACTTTTCTTTCTTTTTTGATTTCTCTTCAACAGGTTATTTGTATGTAGGTGATCTTGGCAATTTGTGATGTTGGTTTTCACAACTTCTACATTGTATCAGAGCCTCCCTGCTGCTTCTCTGTTGAAGGATTTTTGAAGCTGCAATTCGGAGTTAGAAACCCTAGCTTTTTTGAAGTTTTTTCTTCAATCGAGAGGAAGAGTGATTTTTTAGAGCACTTTGGGCCCAAACAGACACTGCCATTAGATCTAGAAGGCCATTTATAGTCAGGATCCATATAAAATTTGTCTTTTTTGGCTTCCGTAGCGTCAGGCAATTTTTTTTTGCCCCCAGGGAGGCCGTACGGACAAGATTTTGCATTTATTGCACAAAATTTTGTTTAAAAAAATATTTTAGGCGCTCTGCCAACGCGTCACCCAGTGGCCACCACCGCACCACCACGGCCCCACCAGCATGGAGCCCGCACCCCACTGCAGCCGGCCATGCCTCCTTCTGACCACTGTGGCCTGACCACCGGTGGCGGACCACCCACCGCTCACCACAGCCGCGGCGCCACACGCGTCCGCCACCACTGCGGCCATCGCCGCCCAGATTCACTGCCCTCCTAAAGCCCCACCACCTATCTACCTGCATGGACACTTCAGCACGTCAGCGCCCAGTCCGCATGGGACATGTGGCAGGGCTGCCATGTGGCACTGTGCGACGTGGCCCCTGCCACGTCAGCCTTTTTCCATGTGGCATGCCACGTGGCACCTTTTTTTGTGGCGAGGCCATGTGGCCATCAAATTTTTGCTCGTGAAATGCTGACATCAGCATGATGTCAGCATTGCATCAGCACCTTCCTGCCTCTCCTTTAGGTCCTTTTTTGACCTACTCACAATGTTTTGGCCATATCTTGAGCATAAGGAGGTCTTTTTCCGATCCGAAAGAAGCACTAGAAAGCTGGTTCCGAGATGGAGATAGTGGTGTAAGAGTTTTTTGGTTTTGATGTAGTTTAGCTTCATATTTTTGTAGTTGAAGTCTGAAATTCTATTTTTGACTCCGACGAGCGTTTCTTGTGCGTCCCATCTCCATTTTTTAAAAAACATTATATTTTTGGAAAGCTGGTTCTGTCTACTTTTCAAAAATGATGTAATTTCTTCCAAATTCTACCCCATGCTCTTTCTATCATATTTTTGGCATTTTTTTCTCTATAATGGATATCTTGGGTATTTTAGGTCCGGGGATTGTTTTCTTAGCATGAGATCTCTTCTTTTAGGCTGTACTATCTTTTGTATCATCTTTTTTTCTATTTTGATCATTGTTGATATTCATTGTAAGCATCTTTATGCAAACACACTGAGATAAAGTGTCACTCTTGCATTTCAGGATCCTTTTCATCATTGTGGTTTGTTCTACTCACACTATTTTATAAAGTGCCATGGGGGGGATAGTTGTTTTCCAGTTTTGTGCCCTCTTCCTTTTTTTGCCTCATGCAGTGTCGGTGACACGTGCCTTTATAGGTGTCTGTACCTCACTCTCGATGTGTTTGGTTCCTGTGTTGTAGGAGATTTTTGGCCCATCTTTTCAGTTGCCTGTCACCTCACCCTGTCTGCATTAAGGGGGGGTTATATTGTTGGTTCTAATGCTTCCTTGGTTTGATGGTTCATTGGAGTGAGCTATGTATTTAGTATTTGATCCTATATACTAGGCAATTGCAGTGGCTAGCTACCTATGCATTTCGGTGAGATGGATCACCTACCATATAGACACTCTCGGTTCGTGTCTTCTATTTTCGTGGAGGATCTTTAGATCAGCAGTTTCTTTCTGACAAAGTTTGCAGCTTCTTCTACTTCAGTGGTTTTCTTCATCATCTTCTCTTTGTTCCTATCTTCTGGAACATTCTTTGCTATCTCTTTTTGGAGAGGGGTTTTTCCCACTGGGTTTTCTCCTTTGTCTCCGGTTTACAGAGATTTCTTTGTTGTGATTGGGTACCTGATCAGGCCTTGTTGCCAAGACCCATCTTTTCCTACTTTCTTAGTTGTGCTAGGTTAGCTTACCTCCTGAGCTTCGCTTAAGGGGGGGTGTTAGAGTAATTATTTGTTTGCACTTATTAATTAAATCACTTTGATTTAATTAATTAAGTTGCCTATTACTCTAGTTTTCTTAAGATATCTTGTAGGTGCATATAATTAATATTTTATTAATTATATTGTGCAACCTAGCTTTTTTAGGCTTTAGGGCTTTCGTTCACCTTTAAGGTTGAACTCTTGTAATTTTTTTTCCAAGCATTCATTCAATCAATCTGGAAATACAATTTTTTCTCATCTTGTTGAGTTTTTTCAAGCTCTGCTTTTTCCTTCTTTCTCGGTTTCTCTTCAATAGGTTATTTGCATGCAAGTGATTTTGGCAATCTGTGAAGTTGGTTTTCACAACTTCTACAGTTCACCTTACCATTAACCCATTTTTGTTTTTAAATAACTCACAAAGTTACCCCTATTTGACTTTGGTCGATTTCCTAAATTGATCTAAAGGCAAGTTATTTATTTTAACTTATTAAGATAAATAAGTGATTCCAATCTAAACAATATTATTACAAATAATATTAAAATAAATCCTCAATTTTTGTTTAACTTTACTCATCATTAATTAAATTTAATTAAACTAATTTTAATTAAATTAATTAATAATTAACTAACTATACACATATATTAATATTTCATTAATTATCAATTTATTAATATTTAACATAACTATTAACAAATTAATAATTACAAATATCTATATTTAAATATATTTAATAATTTTAAATTAATTATTCTTAAACTTCATAACATTAATAATTAACAACTTAAATACAATTTAATTTTAATTGAATTAATATTAATTAAATTAAATTAAATTAAATTAAAATTTTAAAATAATAATAAAGTTACTAATAAAAAATTATTAATAATTAATAAATGAAAACAAAATAAATTTAGTTTAATTATATTAAAAACAATTAATAATAAAAAAAAGCATTTGCAAAGTATATTACTCATGTGCTTTAATAATCGTAGTCCCTTTTAAAGGGATAGCCGCTTAGCGGCTTGCTACCCAAGGGTGGCCGCTACCTTGGTAGCTGCTGCCACAGAAGCCGTTGCCTTGGCAGCTGCTCCCTCGGCAGCTGCATGAGGGTGGGGTAAAACCCCCCTCAAAAATATATTTTATTTTATATTTTTTAAAAATTATTTTTTTATATAATTTTTTTAATATAAATTTTAAAAAACAAGATTCCCTCCAGATTTTTTTAAATATATGGTTTTAAACATTATTTTCAACATTAATCTGGTAGAGTAAATATCATTGACCATTCGAATTGTCAAATTAGATTTTCTTTTCTTTCAAATCTCAACCCTCCTCAGTTTAATCAGTTAAATAAAATTTGTTTTCTTTTCAACCCAAAACCCGATTTTATTTACAATTTTTACATCTACTAAAAGATGGGTTTTTAATGATATATTAATCCTCACATATATAGAAGAATCCCCACAAGCATTCTAGTAAATCCAAAATATAATACTGAAAGATTCGCCACAGAGAAGTATGCACAAACAATTCATAGTCACTAAGAAGATAGAAAGAATAGAAAACATAATTTACTATGCGAATTAAAACACAAGAATCTACCTAGATTCTAATGCTAACAATGCAATGCCTAAAATATTTGTGAGAGAAGTTTCTTCTCTCAAAACCTTCTCCCTTTTGAAAATCTTCTTCCTTCTCCAAAATTTGCCTCCAAATTTGCATCCAAATTTCTCTCTCTTGAAAATGAACCCCAAAATTGAGATAAAGAGTTCTCTCCTCAAATCAGGGCACTAATTGTGTGTTCACCTGAAGAACTCCTTACTTACAACCCTTGACTCAATATTAACTTTTCTTAATCTTTCTTTATCTTGCATTAATCTTTTTTTTTCATGCACATTTATGAATTATTAAATTACTTTATTTAATTTTTACTTAACTTTGCTTTTAATTAATTAATTAAGTTTTAAACTCATGCACACTTAATGCAATTAAAATATCTTTATTAAATTCACTTGTTTTATCTTTTTAATTAATGTCTTATATTTTAATCTCATGCATACATCATGCAAGCTTAAAACTTTTTATATATTAATATCTTTTCACTTTTTATTATATTTTTAAAACTTAATTGATAAAATATTTATTAATTAAATTAATAATAATATTTAGTATTTATTTAAAAATGAACTCTAAATATATTATTATTAAATTAAATAAATATTATCATGTTCTAAATTTATTCTTATAACTTTTATCCTCAAATTTAATTCTTTTTATTTAATTAATTAAATATAATTAAATATTAAACTATCATAATGATTTTTCATTAAATTAAATTATTAATTTAATATTTTTAATTAGACTTAATTAATAGAAAATACACCAAAGACTCATAAAGCAACATACAAAAACCCATCAAAGAAAAACACATACAAAATAAAACTAAAGGGTTATAATCATGAATTAATGTCATTCAACACATTCAGAAGATACTTGACTCAGATACTTGTTCTAATTTTCAATTAGAACAAATGGCTTAAAGTTTTAGGATTTGGACTTAAGAATCTATCTCCCCTCTCTTACCATTGAGATAATGCGATAGGGTACGCTCATCCTGGCAATTCAGGGAAGTCGATCCCAATACTTGCAACATACATAAAATCCACACATGTACAAACACAATATTCTAAGCTAAACTTGCAATGGTAGGAAGTGGTGCATCATGTAGATCCCGACTAGCAGGTGACTATGACTCCCTTCCTTAACCACATCAGAAATGCCATACATAAAGAAAACAAACACACACACACACACACACCATACACATGCAGTATGGGGTAAGTATCCATATGAAAACACATATGATCATAAACCATCTAACTAATCATCATTAATAATTGAAAACACTGCAATAATCATCATGCATACATGAAATATAGAGTACCAAGTAATCTCATCATATAATCAACTGAATGTAAAACAATATCTAATGATCTCAAAACAATACTACTAGTAATCAAGCATAAATCTAGCCTAAAAGAGTTTGGCACTGATAACAGAAATGTGAACTAGAGGCAGGCACTACATAAGCTAGTAATAAGATTTTTATAACTTTTTAGACATTTGTGTCTCCTATAATAGTTGAAGTTACATAATTAGAATTTCTTATTGAGTTATTGCAAACCTCTTATTAATCACCTAGACTAAATCAAGAGTGAAAATTATGAAACCAAACAACTCTTCTCATATATTAAAGCCAACACTAAAAGCTCTTGAGACAAGTAGACCATGGCACACATTGCTTTGTATTGGTGAAAGATAATATTTGACGTATGATAGAAAAATAGTAATAATTAGGACACATTATTACACTATAATCATCAATAGTCAAATTCTAATTCCTAAAAGTTTGATAGTTCTACCATCAAGAAAAAGATTTTGTATTTTACAATGATTTTACAAAACGCTACAAGATGACTTATTTATCAAAAAAATTGTATTCTACAAGCTCATTTCCATACTATCATTTATACAATTTAAGCACAAAAGCACATATAATATTCTAAATTAGCAAAATTATAAAAGCTGTCTTAGAAAGTACATATAGCTTTATAGTATTATAGTTCTAAAAACTTAAGTATTATAGTTCTAAAAACTTACGTATTAATAATATTGTATTTATGATCTGTTTCATTCAACGTTCTTTTAATTAATTTTAATTTTTTCAATATTTTTCTTTTATTTTTAAATAATCTGATTTGCATTAAATATACTTATTTTAATTCTTTAAAATCTAATCGAATTATTGCATTATAAAAAACCTAATACACAATCTTTTAACACATTTTAATTGAATATTATTTTTAGAAGAGATTTAATGATTCATCAAATCGTATTGGTTTGGTTCACATACCTTTATGGAGTTCTATATAATTACTAATAACCATTTTTCAAAGATTATGGAATTTAGAGGGTCATGCCATTGATTGGCTTGGTTCACATACCTTTATGAAGTTCTATATAATTACTAATAATCATTTTTCAAAGATTTTGGAATTTAGACTGTCATGCCATTGAGTTATTGGTATCATATATATTATAATGAAGCAATCTTATGAAATATACCTACCTGAATTGTTTTTACCCACGCGGAGGCAAACTATGGAATCAGTATTAAACTAGGGGGATGACATTACTGTTTTATTTGCTGCTAGTTTGAGAATTTGTTATCTTTCATATCATATCATGATAAATATTGGATAAGGTGAGACTTCAATGGGATCAAACAAAGTGTTTTTCATATTTAGGGACATGGAGTTACATTTTGTGCCACTTCAAATGATAATGACTCTCAACAAAGTTTATACCTATATTCATCCAATCCTTATAAGAAAAAGTGCTTAACCATTGTAGTCCATGATAGCTCGTAACAATTTACATGTACATAGGATTGTAAAGATAATATTTATGTAGAAGCTAAATATGTGCAAGAACTGTCATTTCCAAAATCTATCTTTGATTGTTTGGGTAACTGTTAATTGCAGCATTAATGAGAAGTAATGCTATTCGCTGCTTTAGCAAATGGACGAGTGGCCGGAAGTGTGAATGTACAACTAGTAAGATTGATTGTCAATGTAGCAGAGACATGTTTCTTGTTGAAATGATGGATTTTACCCATCTTAGAGAAATGACAGATTCAGTATATTATGACTGTATTCAAAAAAAAACTTTTTATTCCCATCCTCCTGTCATTTCCCTTGGGCTACTTTCTTTGATGGGCCCAAAAGGAAATAAGTGTGAAACATTTATGTACTATCAGAATTTGATGCAGTTGTGGATAAATAGATGCCAACAAGCACAAGAGTTCTTATATCTGAACTGTAATGAAACATCGGAGCAAAAAGCTTCCAATCAATCACTCACTGGCATTACTGAGGAAACATAATGCCTCGCAGTTCTGAAATGTCTGTAATGTAAATGTGATTTTGTGTCATTGAACACCTTATATCCCTGTTGTACTTTCTCAACTCTTTGAGTTTGCAGGTAGAAGATTAAGCCACCCATTTAACGCAAAGTGGATTTGATGATGAAAAAAGTTGCAATCCATTTCTATTTGTATTATGGATTTTAAAGTTCTTGTTGTCTGAAGATCTCTCTCTTAATTAGATACTATTCTTCTAAGAAGATTTTTCTTTTAATTAGTATACTATTCTTCTAAGAATATTGGATATGTTTATAAATAGTTATGGATTATACTATTCTTCTAAGAATATTGGATATGTTTATAAATAGTTATGGATTAATCTGTTGGTTATCAGTGATGTTAACTTGTAACCAGATCATCAGTGAGATCTTCTGCACTTTTGGATCTGCAATGCCAAGGTGGATACACTGATTGTGAACAAAAATACGAATGCATCAAACGTTTCCTAAATGGTAAGAAATATAGAAAACTTTCAATTTGCATAAAAATGTGAAAATCGCTGAAATAATGACAACATTCAATGATGACTTCAGAAAATAAAAGCTTCAAACTTGTTTTCAAAGGAAAGACATGAAATAATTGCCATATATAGATTATGAATCACAAGCATTATAAAGACAAGTGCCAAAATTTAAAGGGCAATAGAGTCCATGTACAACTTTATAAAATTTTATGTACTTCAACTATAAACAATTTAATAATCAAGATGACAGATAAATATATTTATGCAATTTTAAACACTCTAGATTGCACTTTAACTCCTTAAATATGGAGACAAACCAGACACAAAGATAAAAACAATTTTTACATCTCAAAATGGCATACCAATCTTTACCAAATGAAGGAATAATGTATAGGAGTGCACATATAATCTTAATATGTAAAATTTTGTAGGAATATATGTGAATTGTATGAACTGTTTTCCTCTGGTGTTTTACATCTCATATTTATACACAAATGAAAAGTTGTTATCGAACAAGCATACCCCTTCACGGTACCTAATTACACCTGTTTTGCTAACAAAACTGTGAGTTTGATTACTTTAATAAATCATAATATAACTCAAAACTACCCGAGACCATATATTTGCCTTGCAAAATACATTGATTGGGCCGAACAAACGCTCTTGAATTGAGAAAGCCTTCCTGCGGCACGAAGGATGCAAATATTTGTACCAATATGGTAATTGATTGCTTATAACTTTGTCTACAGGATCCCCCAACATATGTTTTCTGCCGCACATGTTTTACTGGCATAGTCTTCTACTAGTTTCGAATATAATCTGACATTCTTGCACAAATCTTAACCTTCAGTGCGCTTCAATATAATGAAATAGAAACTTTCATATGTGCATTCCCTCAATCTAGTATATACATCATTGAAAATTCCATATCTAATATGATTAGATAACTGCTTCCCTGTCATCATAATATTTTCAGCATATTTATAATCATTATTCATGAGAATCATGTCTTAGCTCTTGACATCAATGCTATAAATATAACAAAGAATATCTCCTTTAATTTTCTAATGCAATTCCATAAATGGAGGCCCTGAAAACCAAAATCGAAATTTTATGAGCAGCAGGTCCAAACAGATAAAACTACATTGGCTTTAAGGTATCACATTTTTGTTACGGTTGCTCTAGAGATTTTTAAGCACGTTTCTAGTTAAGCATTGAATCTTACAACAGGTTCTCATGCAGCTTAGCTTACTAAACTGACAACCTCAGCTTATTAAAATTATAAATAAAAAATTTCCTTGATTCTCATATCCCAATGGAGTTCTATAAAATTATAAATAAAAAATTATTAATTAATAATCAAAGCATTAACTCTATTTCAAATAAATTGAATGTAGATGATCATGTCATGAAGGGAGTAAGAATTATATAATTAATAATCAAAATAATAACTTTTTTTCAAAGAGATTGATTATAGACGATCATGTCATGGAGACCACGTACAAGGTTTGTGCAATTCTATAGAATATTTGTATTCGAATTGTCTTTTACCCATGCAATGACAAACTGCCTTTGTGCGAGAAATCATGAAGCTCACATGGATTCTGACAAAATAGTATTCCTTGTTTGGCAATTTGTCATACATAGTCTACAAAGACGAGTTTCATTAAGATATATTTAGGGACGATGAGTTGCATATTGTCCCAACTTCAAATGATAATGATTCTCTACTAAGCCATAAATTCCTGGTCATCTAATCCTTGTAAGAAGAAAAATTGCTTAACCATTGGAGTCGATGGTGACAACTTGTAAAAATTTACATGTACATAAGATTTGAAAGATAGAAATTTAAACAGAAGCTAAATATGTGCCAGAACTGGCATCTTCAAAATCTATCATTGTTTGTTTGGGAAACTGTTCATTACCGCTCTTACAAGTAATACTATTAATTTCTTAAGCATACGGAACTGAATGTGTACAAGTTTCATTATCAATGTAACAGAATTGTATCTTGTGAAAATGATGGATTACCCATTTTAGAGAAATGACAGAGTCAGTGTATTATGCACTGTATCCCACATATGCCATTTATGTACTATATGAATTTTATGAAGTTGTGCATAAACAGATGCCAACGAGCACAAGGGTTCTTACAATGAAACATTGGTACAAAGACGTAATTTCAATTAACAAATTTAATATCTAATAAATTCAAGATACAAGACAAATACAGTATCTATATAAGACAAATACAGTATTTGCTAATGCTAACAGTCAAACAGGTCAAACAGATCCATAATCTCTGTATTATTCTCTTCTCGTGGAAAAAAAACTCTGCTGAACTGAGAAAAAAAACTCTGTTGAACTTAATTGTTTTTTCATGTTAGTCTTGTGAGTTTTATGCCAGGTTAAGATGGAACGATTAATGTGTATTACGATAATAAGCCTATGGTATTAATCGATATTAAGATTTTAATTTATCCCAATTGCAATAGAAATATGCTGAAAACATTCCAATAAAATGTTGTTTCCATATTAAGATTAGTTTACTATCATACACGAAGCCACAATAATGATCTGCTTTCCATATAACATATTCTTATGACAATTAGCTGAAGCATACATCATGGAAACACATTATGACTAGATCTGCTTGTGTCATACACAAATAGATGATTAGCTTGTACATAGGTTTCACAATATACATAAGAGTTATTTCAAGTATACATCACGCACACACAGGGTGACTAGCTCAAGGTTTCCATGCATATGCATAATGTGAACAACTTATCTCACAAGTACACTTAGTGACTAAGTAATTTCATCATCATTTCATCCTCTTGTTACACTTGATTAAATGCTACATTAGTTTAAATGTTGAACAAGCATGCTATTCTAGTGCATAATTCTATCAATGTACATCAACTAAGTAATAAGATTTCTATAACTTATTATACACTCACGTTTCATAAAATAGTTTAGGTTACATAATTAGGGAGTCTTATAGACTTATTGTAAACCTATCTTGAGACATATAGATCATGGCATGCATTGCTTGGTATTGGTGAAAGATATTATTTGAATTATAATAGAAAAAACAACAATAATTAAGGTTAGTTATTACACCCTAATTATTTCAATTCTTAAATGTCAAATTTCAATTCTTAAATGTTTGATTATACTACCTTCTAAAAAGTGGATTTTGTATTTTATAATATCTTTAAAAAATCTATTAGATTGCTTATTCTCTAAAAAGTAAATGTATTCTGCAAGCTCATGTTCATCTTCATATATATAAAACCTAAAATATAAAAAATATATAACATTCTCAAAAATTAAAATAATAAACATAATCTTTTAAAAAGCAGATATAAGTTTATAGTATTTTAGTTTCTAATTTAAAAAATTATATAGCTCAATAATATTTTATTTTTGATATGCCCGATTCAACATTCTTTTAATTTTTCATTTAAAAAAAAAAATATTTCTTTTATTTTAAAAATAATTCTCATTTGATTCTTTAAAAATCTAATCATGTTGTTTTATTATAAAAGCCTAATACACAATTTTATAACAGATCTAAATCTAATATTTATTTATTCTAATTGTATTGGCTTGGTTCACATATCTTTTTAGAATTCTATATAAATATTAATTGTAAAATCTCAAATTACTGAATCTAAATGTTCATGTCATAGAATTATAGATATTATTCATATTACAATTACGATCACATATATAAATTTTCAAGCTATCTTAAAAAATATTTATACGCGAATAGTCTTTTTTACTCATGCTGAGGCAAACTATGGCCAAAGGATTGTCTAAAGTTCAAATGAATTCTCTTGAACAATATTATTATTCATTGAACATCAGTTTAGATAATCCATTGTATAAATGATGAAGATTTCATAACTAGTGTCTGTCATATTTAAGAACTGATGAATTACATCATGTGCCCAGTTTAAATGAAAATGTAAATAATTATTTAATGCTTTTCAGAAGAAATTATTCTTAATCATTGCAAATGAGGAATGCATTGCTATCACAAATAATGCTGTTAGTTTCTGTAGTAAATGGATTGTGGCAGGCAATAAATGTACAAATTGCAAGTTTGATTATCAATTTGACAGTGAATAGTTTCTTTGATGGATTATCAATAAAGTATGCACATGTTTCATTTCTGGTTCCTTTCTTCCTGCCATTTCTAAGCTTTATTCTTTGATGGGCCTAGAATACAACAACCTCTATCAATCAGTATTAAAGTTGGGGGGCAACATTTCTATACTGTTTGAATTGTTTCTAATATCTAATCTATTGGAAAATGAAACATTGATGCGAGGAGGGCCAGTAGAAGTGGAGAAGCTACATGGAGGTACAAATGAGTTGCAATTAAGAATTGTAAATGTAGAATGAAAAATTGAATAGAGAAAGATGTAATTTGCAAGAGAATACGATACTAGTATTTATTGTTGTGGTTTATCATAATTATGACTACGTCTACATTGGGCAGAGGAATTGAATTAAATAAATAAAAAGTGAGTTTACGCTGATACAGCAGAAGCCTATAGAAATATAATCCATTACATGTAACTTAAGAGACATCAATTATTGAGGGAAAAGAGGTGTCCATTGACCTTCAATTTAACAAGAATAAGATGTTGGGGGCATGAAAATGGGACTTCTTGTCAACATAGGATGTATTTGAATCAAGCTATAAGATAGTTTTATTTTATTTAAGAAAATATGTTTCTATTTGAGTTAAAGCTAGGATTCTTTTTATTTTATTTAAGAAAATATGTTTCTATTTGAGTTAAAGCTAGGATTCTTTATAAAGAAGAGGCTTTTAATTTATTTCAATTAAAATAGAGATAAAAGATAGATTTGAAAAGTCTACAAAGATAAGAGATACATTTATTTAATTAAATACAAATAAATCAAAATTTTCTTCTCTATTTCTATTGGATTTGGCTTGAACTATCTTACAAAATTATAGTTGATGAACTTGACATAAAATTGAATATAAAATCATATACAGATTTGAATTTTTTTTACTTAGGATTAACACTTGATGGAGGAAAAAAAAGCATTAATAATTGTACAATAAAATTGGTATTTATTTGAAAGAAATAAGATGATTGAATTGAAAAAATAATATTTAATATTTCCCTATACAATTAAAAATTCCTTACCATATAATATTCATATATATAAATATGTAGAATTTTCCAATACAATAACAAATCCCTTACTTTACCATATAAATGTACATTTATATAAATATGTAGTATTTTCTTATGTAGTATTGCATCACTTGCTTTACCATATTATAAGTATTTATATAAATAACTACATTAAAAATATTTTTTTTTAATCTTATATTAATTATTAAAAAGATAAATATAAATGTTTTCATGAGCTACCTCCCTCGGTAGGCACTGCTTTGGCTATCTGAGGGTTGCTTTATTTGTTTTTTTCATGAATAGTTAATGTTTCCGGCTTCGGTCGTGTGAATTCTTGCGGGGTGATCTTGTATCCCCTAGTCTTTTTTGTGAACTGTAATCTTAGTACATTATTTATTAATAAAAAAGACTATTCATAAATTTTTTTAATTTTTAAAATATGTATAAAAATTAAAAGGATAAAACAAAATTTAAAATATTCTAATAAATTTATGTAGTTTCATATGATTATTAAATGATGAAAATAAATATCTATCTAGCAATGGGAAGTTAAGACTATGGATGACTGATTAATTGTGGTGGCTTGATATTTTAACATGTCCAGAATTTCAAATATTAAGTTAAATGGATAAAAAGAAATTCAAAGTCACAACTACTTACTCTCTTTCCCCAAACCAACTTTTACCCTCGGGTATATCAAAATACAGTTCTAAAAGCTAGCCTTCTCTTGCAATGATCCAATGAACAATTAACAATCCATGTATTTGTCCCATCCAAAGGGGCTAGTATAACATATATTCACCTGCTCAAAAGAAAAATTAATGAGTGTTTTCTATCACGTAGTTCAAGTGAAGCATGAGGAACATATGCAAAATATGAATGAAAGCATCAATGAAGGCATGTGAGCAGGTTTAACAATGGCCTCACCAAAATTATAATTGGTGTCCCAATTGGCAGTGTTATCCTTGTTCTTTTATATTTGCCAGCGGAGTAATGAAATGGGCGCATAGATGGAGAAGAAAAGCATCAATGTGTTTGATCAAATTCCCGATTTGATGCTCTTTAAATAGTTTGAACTCAATCACCCTAGAGTCCGATGAAATCAGGAAGAGCCATCATCTATGCAAGCTGAAAATGCAAAGCTTAGTCATCATAAAAATAAGACTTTGGAACAGAAAATCAAATCATTCATAAAAAATTGATTCAACTATTCACAACACCTCCAAATCAGAGAGTAGGCACAAGAGATATCAATGATCACAATTGAAGTTAAAACTAGGAATGTCTAAAATTGTCTTTAATGATTTGTTTGTATATTTTGTAAGAGGTCAATTTTAGGACTAATTTTGGAACTAGTCATTGCCTTAACTTTTTCCAAGTTATGGTTAAGCATTGAAAGTTGGCATTTGTAAAGAGTTGGAATTGGTTATAAACTAGTCTCAAAAAATTTCAAAACTCTAACTTTTTGATTAGTTAAGAAACTGACATGTTGGTTATGTTAGAATGTAAATGGAATTAGGGACTTTACGGACTTTGGAATTAGAATTTTGTTGATAAGACAATTTTTGGAAAGCGTGTAACAATTTTGTCTTTCCAATCAAAATTCTATTAGAAATAGGGAATATTGGGGGGGAGGGGGTGAATGAGTATTCTACAAACTTTAACTCAAAACTAGATATTATTAATTGCTTTATAACTTGCATATAAAAGTAAACTAACAATGTTGAATAGTAAAAATAACCATACACAAAGAGAACTTGTAACACTATATTTTTTTAACCAGGAAAACCTAACCAAGGGGTGGTACCCACAAAATGATCCACTAAAGAAAAGTATCTAGTTGAGGATGTTGACCCTGTTAGGAGTCTATTGCATGCATATAGTGTCTTGGTCCTTTTTAGAGGACTAGTCCCTGTTAAAAGTCTCAAATCTTGTTAGGAGATGTTATGTACAATTACAAATTGTATGCAAGATGAGCCCATTGCCCAAACATATAATATACAATGTAGTTCCTTAGTACAAAAGAAATAGATACAAAAACCTCCTTACAATGTTCATATCTTGAATATCCGATCTTTCCTTTGCTGCACTTCACATACCTTTGATCATCATCAAACTTCACATCATATATAGTTCATATATCATACATATAGATTTCACATAAGTTTGCATATCAATTACAACTTACAATTTTGCATATTGCATTCTTTCCTTTATACCTTTACAAAAACTGTCCAGTTAGCCTTCAAGCTTTCACATGCTTGGCAAAATATAATATCTAACTCTTTCTTTCTTAGGGTTAACATTTAGGATATCGTCCCTAATTAGTCTAGTATTTATTTCGTAAACAAAATAATTCCTTAACTCATGATTGCCCTTTTACTATGCACTGTGTTTTGCCTGTATATTGTCACAACTGGTAAAGTTGTCATAACTTCTTCCTTATTGTTTGTACTACCTTGAGCACTTACATGCATCACCCTAACACTCTCTACTATCTGTACCCAACTACGCATGTTCAAATAATATCTTTGTCATTCGTAAACATCAAAACTATTTTTATTTAACTAGATACCAAACTCATACTTAGATAATTTTCTATGTCTAATTGTAGAATCATCATTTGTAGATAGTGTCTTTCTTTATACAAAGTATATATTTCCATAAATGAAAACTCTAACATGATTCCAACATATCTTATTTAGCCAAATTTCTAAAAATCCCCCCATTTGGCATTGATGACAACATATGGAAAAATTGGCTAAGTCCCAAAATATTGTTCAATTTTTTTTACAAAAAATTGGTATGTATATGTATGTGTGTATATATATATATATATATATATATATATATATATATATATATATATATATATATATATATATATCAATGCATCATACTATTACTCCCATTTATATTATGCTTTATACAATTTACCTATACTACTCCCCCTTTGACATCAATGACAAAGGTGTCAAAATTTTATATAGAAGTCAAAATAATAGATCTTTACCTCTACATTTAGGTAGATGGGCTTGAAATGCAGTCTTCAAAACTTTCCTTTAGATTCTTTAAGCTCTTCTCCCATGTGTCCTTTACTTCATCAGGGACACTAAGTAGATCATACAATCCATATGATGCTATTTCCATAGCATTCAAATGTGAATAAATAAACTTATCAAAAGATTTCCTTTCTTTCAAATATTCTTCCAATTATTTCTCAAGTATGCTAATCTTCAAGTATAGTTGTTCTCTCAGAAGTGATAACCTCTTTTTTGTTCTTTCTCTAATCATCTCTATAAGGCTTATCTCATCACAAGTCTTCCCAATCTGTACCTCAAAGTCTTCAATCTTCATACCTAGTTGTTGAAGCTTATCTTTTAGTGTTTGTACCTCATCATGTGTCCTCTTTAGTTTATTTTCACTATCCTTGGTGTATTAGAATGACATTGCACATTTGGCATACAATTCCTTACCTTCTTGTTCACACCTTATCATCTCCTTGATACATGCATTAAGAGCTCCTAGATCATTTATGATATTCTAACATAGAGTGTCAAACATATGAGTATCATGCCTTGTTTGAGATTGAATTGCTGCTATATCAGATAGACTAGTGAATTCAACATCAAAATCTTGAATCACAACCTTTGCTCCATCCTTTGGATTAGAGAAATGTCATATCCATTAGGGATTCTTGAAGGATTTTTTACCAAAATGTTCTTATCAATTATCTTTCTCAGAGATGTGATCAAAATAGTTTGACCATCATCATTTGATCATGTCATTGTTGCAAGAGTCAAGGGTGTCATAGATGAGCTAGGTACATTGACCTTATTCTTCTTCTTCTCCTCTTCTCCTCTTATTTTCTTCTCTTCCTCTCCTTTTCTGTTCTTTTCTTATCCTTCTTTCTTTTTCTTTTATTCTTCTTCTTCCTTATTCTACTTTTCTTCTTCTTCCTTTTTCTTCCTCTCTTCTTCTTCCTTCTTCTTCTTCTCTTCATCTTCTTTTCTAATCTTTTCTTCTTCTTCCTTCTTTTTCTTCTCTTCTTCTTCCTTCTTCTTCCTCTCTTCCTCTTCCTCTTCCTCTTTCTTTTCTATCTTCTTCTTCTTTTATCCTTTTCTCTTCCCCTTTCTTTTCTTTCTTCTTATTTACCTCATCCTCTTCTTCTCCATTATTAGAGCTATTGTAGTCAACCAAATTTTCAACAATAATTATGCCATAATCCTTAAAAGGATCTTCCTTATTACTAATCATTATATGTGTACTATCCACTTGCATGGTATCAATACCAATCATTATCTGTGGTATTGATGAACTATCATTACAATGTCTTTTGTTGATCCTGTCACTGATGTGTCTATTGGAAAATTCTCAATAGTCTTTTCTTTAGTTATTGCGGACTCAACTAGTATACTCTTCTCCTCTATCATATGGATTTCTCCCCCTAAGTCCTTACTCTTCTTTTCGACAGTGGATGTAGAGGTCATAAATTTAAAAATAGCCAATTCACTTTCTTTATTCACCTCTTCATAGTTGCCACCCATCAACAAAATTCTTCTTCTTTTATTTCTCAACAAGGGTTGAATACTCTTCATTATTCTTTTCACGTCTTCATCACTATTCACCTCACAAAGTTTTATTGTCTGATTTTTTCTTATTCCTTTATCCTTATCCACCACTTTTCTTTTTCTATTAATCATCCTATTGTACAAGTCTCATGTAATGTCTTTCTCAATATATTCAAATCTCTTATTTGTCAAAATTTATATGTCTAGCTACTTGTTTTTCTAACTACATTATGTCCATATTACTATACAAATGGTAAAACTTATTTAACTGTACAAAATTGTTGTTATCAATAATCTAAACATTCAAGTTTTCAACTTTTAATTTCTAGGGCTTCTTACCAAAAGTTGTCTTTGTTTTAGTCACAACCTTCTCAATTTGTCTATCCCTATATTTCTTTGATTCTTCCTTAGATTCTTCTGAATCAATGATCTGCAATGTTTTCCTCCTTTTCCCTAGATCACTAGATAATTTCTTTATTCTCTTCTTTCAAGGTGATTCTGCTACTTCTTGTTTCACCTCGGTGAGTCTTTCTGATTTCCTTGTGCTAAGAGGAGTAATTGTTTATCCCTCATCTTTATCCTCCTCCTTTAGAATAGGCTATAAAATAGTAGGTTGTACCTATTCTACTATGACATATTTCCTTGTCCATCCCTTGAGTGCTTATATAGACTAAGGATGAGATGGAGACGATACCTTGAGAGGTATGACTAGTTTCCTCATCTTCATGAGAGGGTATCCTAGTTCTGCATAGAGTCACTAGCGGGCTAGGGTCCTGAGAGATTGCCAAGGTAACCTTAGAGTTGGTTCATGTGATGAAACTCTATAGTATGTAGCCTGAGTCTCCTTCATGATTTTTTTAAAATATTTTCCTCTAGTGGTGTACTTGTTGGATATTACTTTTGATGGTGTATTTATTGTGAGTTGTTACTCATTGATTGGATGTCATTTATTGTTGATAATTGACTTTTATTAATGAATGATCAGTTATTCATTAGTGGTGTTTTTATTGTTGAAGTTAGTGATTGGTGGTTTACTTTTATTGATGGCAGTTGTTATTTGTTGGTTATTGTGCTTGTGACACTTGACATTGTTTTCGAGGTGGTTGTGTCTTTTTGGATTTTGATACTTAATTTATATTTGGTATTTGGATGTTGACTTGGTATGTGGTGTTGGTATTGGATGAGTGTTATTTCAACTTTGGTTATCTTTTCTTCTGGAGTAATTTGTGTTATCCTTGAAGTAGTTTGGGTTATTAGGATTCCTTGCCTAGGATTATTTTATGATTTGATTATTTGTGTGTGGATCGTACATTATCTCTCCTACATGATGGGAGTGGGAGCCTGATTAGGTGACCACGTGATCAGGAAGTAGTGTATTCTTACCATTTGGGTCCCCCTCAGATTGACATATGTTAGATTTTTTTAATACAATGGTTCTATTATCATTCTTCCTCTTATCTTGAAGACTTCTATTCATTTGATGTATCTATGTATCATGTGTTTTGAGATTCTATGAGATATTGTATTGTATATTGATATACTTGTATCTATTTTCACATACCCTATGACATGTGTAGTGAATGTTGTTTATTAGATGCGCTTTCATATTATTAGTTGTACTTATACATATGCTTATATGAATATGTATGTGTTTATTCATATTATGATTATGGACATTGTAATTGAGACTTAAACTTATTAATAAAACTTTCTTAAATGTGACTCAATGTGAAAGAACCCTTGAGGAATTGAAACTGTATTTGTAATTGATTACGTGTTCTTGATGTGTAAGCATATATTGCTTCCCCATTATTGTTACTTTGATATTGTTTAAACTTTAAAAAAATAATTCAGTAAATTTTGTAAATTTTTTGTAACATATTAAATTTATTTCTTTTTCCATTAGTTCTTCATCCTCAAGCTCAACCACCAAATCATCCACAACTTCCTTCATGTCCATAGCCATACTACCAACAAGCTCAAGCAATATGCCCACACATAAACTAGAGAAAAGCCTTTTCTTTTTTGATAGCACTTGTTAATAAAATGAGCTATGATTTTATTGATTACACTTGGGATTTCTGTAAGTGAAAGCGGAATAAAATTTATTCATCTCATGCCACCTCGTCACTTTTCTATAACCTTTCCCTAAAAGCAGTCATGCATATTTGGAAAGGAAGATCCCTTAGGATTTCAAAATAGTTAGCAAGTTATGGGATCATCTGGCCATAGTTCAAACTGCCAAGAGGGATGTGAGATCATCCCACTAGTTTAAAGATTTTAATAAGGTAGAGTAGAGAAAAACTCTAATTCTCAAATGAAGAATTTGTAGAGAAAGAGATGTTTGAAGTGGGATGTAAAAAATGAAGGCAAAGAGAAAGACAAATACACAGAAATAACACTGATTTTATTGCCTTACTGCCTTACACAAATGCATTACATAAGGCCTCTATTTATAGAGGGTATGAGAACTTTCTACACACAACACATTTTACACATTTTACACTATATTAAATATTACATTAAAAATGTGGGTGGCTGGAATGGCAGAGTGTCTGCTATGTAATTTATTAAGGACGGTGCTGGACGATAGAGTTGTGGGCTGGACGTCTGCTTTTAATGACAAAAGTTAGTACTACTAACTACCGCCAACACTCCCCCTTAATTTTTGTCATTAACAAATTTTGCATTAGTAATACCCAATTTCTCTCGTAGATATTCAAAGTTATTCTTTGATAATGGCTTAGTGAATATATCTGCCAATTGATCTTCATATTTGCAGAACTCAAGATAGATTTCTCTATTGTTGACCAATTCTTTGATGAAGTGATACCTTGTATCAATATGTTTGCTCCTCTTATGAAATACATGATTTTTAGATAATGCTATTGCTGATTTTTTATCACAAATAATTGGCGTTGGTTCCTCCTGATGATGGTGAAGATCGAGCAAAATTTGATGCATCCATACTACTTGACATGCTATGGAAGTGGCAGCTACATATTCTGCTTCAGCTGATGAGATTGTCACTATAGGTTGCTTCTTTGATGCCCATGATATAGCTCTTGATCCAAGGTGAAAGATATATCCAGAAGTGCTCTTCCTGTCATCAATGCTACCTGCAAAATCACTGTCAGTATAACCAATCAAACCAAAATTGTTAGCTTTGGAATATAGAATTCCATATCCCATTGTTCCTGCAATATATCTCAATATCCTTTTTCCAACTTGCCAATGAGAATTTTGTGGTGATTCCATGAACCTTGATATTAAACTGACACTATACATGATGTCTGGCCTTGTAGCTATCATATACATTAAACTTCCAACAAGTCTTTTAAACATAGTTGGATCAACATCTGAGCCCTTTTCTTCCTTGCTAAGTTTTGTTCCTGTTGCAACTGGAGTTGACACTGGATTGCAATTCATCATTTTAAATCTCTTTAAAACATCCTTTATATACTTGGATTGACAAATGAAGATACCTTTGTCACATTGAATAACTTCAATACCTAAGAAATATCTCATCAACCCCAAATCTGTCATTTCAAATTCTTTCATCATTTCTGACTTAAACATGTCTACTGATAGATTTCCAGTGAATATTAAGTCATCAATATACAAGCATACAATCAAAATCTGACCTTCCTTATTAGTCTTAACATATAATGTGGGCTCATTGTTACTTTTATTGAATTGATTACTTATCATGTATGAATCAATCCTCTTATACCAAGCCCTAGGAGCTTGTTTCAAACCATAAAGTGCCTTGTTTAGTTTATATACCTTGTTTTCATGCTCACTAACCTCATAACCAGGTGGTTGTTTAATATATACCTCTTCATCAAGAAAACCATTCAAAAAAGCTGATTTTACATCCATTTGATACACTTTCCAATCATTTTGTGCTGCTATTGCTAAAATAGTTCGAACTGTGTCAAGTCTAGCAACTGGAGAAAATGTTTCATTATAATCAACTCCATATTGTTGTGAAAAACCTTTAGCAACTAGTCTTGCCTTGTGCTTAACAATTTCACCTTTTTCATCAAATTTAGTTTTGTAAACCCATTTGACTCCTATACATTCTTTTCCTTTAGGTAAATCCATTAATTCCCATGTGTTATTTCTTTCAATAGAGTCAATTTATTCATCCATTGCCTTGATCCATTTATCTTCTTTAATTGCTTCATCAAAATAAAATGGATCACAAGAAAATAAAGCAAAATTTGAGTAAATATCTACATTCTCTTCTTCTTGATCATATATTTCTTTTAAGATTCTTGTCTTCTTACCTTTGTAACCTGGTGTTGAGAATGTTGAATTAGATTTACGACTTACATTTGAACTTGGAGGTGAGGCACCTTGCACAAAGTTCCTTGGTGGAGTGTTGGGTGTTGATTGAGTCCCATGTTCCTTTAATTCATCACCACCTTGTAATATTGGTGCTCCTCTTGTGACTTGTTTGTTATCATTCTCATGCCATGAATCTTCTTCTTCAAATTTAACATTCCTGCTAATGATCAATTTCTTTGAAACGGGATTATACAATCTATAAGCCTTTGATTCTTCACTATAGCCAATAAAGATGCATTTTTCACTTTTATCATCCAATTTCTTTCTCAATTCAGATGGAACTAATGAATAAGCAACACAGCCAAAAACTCTAAAATGGGATACTGTATGTTTCTTACCATTCCATGCTTCTTGTGGAATTGTGTTCTTAACACTCTTTGTAGGACTCCTGTTCAAGATGTATACAGCACATGCTACTGCTTCTGCCCAAAACTCATTGGATAGATTTTTGGCCTTCAACATACTCCTTGCCATTTCCATTATGGTTCTATTCTTCCTTTCTGCTACACCATTTTGTTGTGGTGTGTACCTTGTGGTAAACTGCTTCGTAATTCCATGAAATCTGCAAAATTCTAGAAAATCATTAGAACTGAATTCACCACCTCTATCAGATCGCAATACCTTGATGTAGTGACCACTTTTTTTTTCAACCAAATTTTTGAAATCCTTGAACTTTTCAAAAGCTTCACTTTTTTGTTTGAGAAAGTATATCCAAATCTTTCTACTAAAATCATCAATAAATGTTAGGAAATATATACTTCCTCCTAAAGATGGAGTTTGCATAGGTCCATATATATCAATGTGAACTAATTCCAATGGTGCTCTTGCTCTATATGAACCTCCTACTGGGAAGCTTTCTCTATGTTGTTTTGCCAAAATACAACTTTCACATGAACTTGGTGGTTTCAATATTTGAGGCAATCCTTTCACCATATTCTTCTTTTGTAATAAGCTTAAAGCATCAAAATGAAGATGACCATACCTCAAATGCCATAGCCACGACTGATCTGAGTATACTGTCTTGAAACTAACTTCTTTTCCTCCTTGAATGCAATGAATCTGGAGGGGGAACATTCGATTTTGTGTCATGTTGACCCTTGCAATTAACCTACCACTAGGATTTCTATCCAATATTGTGCAAACATCATTATCAAAAGAAACTTTGTAACCCTTTTGTACTAGTTGACCAACACTCATGAGATTGTGTTTTAATCCAGGCACAAAATACACATCAGGAATATATCTTTTTCCTCCATTTTTTGTCAAGACATTTATAACACCTTTTCCCATTATAGAGACTTTACTATCATTTCCTAGCTTTACTTCAAATTTTACAGAATCATCCAAGCTAGCAAACAAATCTTTATTTCCAGTCATATGGTTACTACATCCACTATCTAGGAACCATATATCACTAGAGCTTTCTTGAGCAACATTACAAGTTATAAATAAACTTCCTGAATTGTTATCAGATACATCTGAGTAATTAGCACCATTCTTTTCAATATCCTCTTGTTTCTTTCTACATTCACTTGCAATATGACCAAATCTCTTACAATAATGACACTGAATTCGAGATTTATCAAACCTTAATGATGGGTGTTGAAATGAAATTCTGCCACGTCCTCTATTAGAACTCTGAATGGATTAATTTTTTCTCTCTTCTTGATTTGGACTTCCACGTCCATCTATGCTTCTACCTCTTCCTCTTCCTCTGTAGTTTGATCTTCCTCTTCCTCTGCCAAAAGATACCTGTGATCTAAATGCATTCTCCAAAGAAGAATTGTTATTTCTGTTCATTCTTGATTCATGAGATAAAAGTGAGCCCATCAATTCATCAATAGATAGTATTGTCAAATCTTTAGATTCTTCAATGGCAACAACAATGGCATCAAATTTTCTAGGCAAACAACGAAGTATCTTTTCAACAACTTTTTGATCTGTCAAATCATCACCATATGATCTAATTTGATTAACCACATTCATTACTTGATTTAGAAATTGATCAATTGAGTCTGAATCTTTCATACACAAATTTTCAAAATCACGCCTTAAAGTTTGCAATTTAGCAATCTTAACTTTTGATGTCCCTTGATATGCTGTTTCTAAAATATCCCATGCAATTTTAGACTTTTTAGTAGCACAAACCTTAGGAAAAATTGATTCATCTAAAGATTGTTGAATTAGAAACAACGCTTTAGTATCTTTTGTCCTGTTATCTTGTAATTTATCCTTTTCATCTTGTGTTAATGTAGACTCATCTTGTGGTTCAATAAAACCCTTTTCAATAAGATCCCATATGCCTTGAGAACAAAATAGTGTCTTCATTTTTATAGCCCAAAATTCATAATTTTTACCAGAAAATATTGGAATTTGTGGTTGAGCTATACTACTTCCTGAAGCCATATTAATACACAGTTACAACTGTACCTTACAATTTTAAACTTTGCTTTACAAAGCAAATCCACCAAACAAGTCTAAGCCAATGACATATAGCTTAAACAAACAACATTATAATGCTTATTTCCCCTTTTAACAATTTTTTTTTTTAACATTAGACTTCACTCCAAGAAATCAGCTCATACCTTCTTCAAATATTAAACTGGGATCTTTTTTTCTCTCAATCTTGGCAACCACTAGTCTCCAACTTTAGAAGCTGATAATGATCTGCAATCAAGAAAACATTAGAAGCTCCATTCACTGCTACAGAAATTATATATATCAACACATAATTCTTTTGCTCCTAGGCCCAACTCTTCATGCTCTGATACCAATTTGAAGGCAAAGAGAAAGACAAATACACAAAAATAACACTGATTTTATTGCCTTACTGCCTTACAAAAATGCATTACATAAGGTCTCTATTTATAGAGGGTATGAGAACTTTCTACACACAACACATTTTACACATTTTACACTATATTAAATATTACATTAAAAACGTGGGTGGCTGGAACGGCAGAGTGTCTGCTATGTAATTTATTAAGGACGGTGCTGGACGACAGAGTTGTGGGCTAGACGTCTACTTTTAATGACAAAAGTTAGTACTACTAACTACCGCCAACAAAAAATTGCCTTCAACATTTTTTTTTAGATTCCAAGTTTTGTTGACGAAGATGGTTAGTGAGATTTAGTCTCTATAGTTTGTTTTAGAAGAAATTATATTTTTTCCTACAAGATTCACATGGTTTAAATAGCTTAATGTATTGAAAATTCCCTGTAAGTTTGTTTGGTTTGATAAAAGTTCAGATCTGCAGCAATTAACAACCCTTGAGGTTTTTAGTTATTGATCTACAACAGAGAGGTTAAAGTCCTTATAGATGACATTTTGTAGAAGCATGTACAAAGGATTGTGAAAATAAGAATTCATGCATGACAATTGTAAGAGGCTAAACATGTGCAAGAACTATTGTGTTTGAGTAAATGTCCACTTCAAATGGCTGGTACGTTGCTCTCACAAGTAATGCTAAATGATTTAGTGGCTGAAGTGGCTGACCATTGGGGTAAAAATTTCAAATTCAATTATAAATGTGATGGGGAATTGTTGCTTTGACAAAATGATGGATTGCTTATGTAGAAACATGGCATTGTCATATCATAGTATGTACAACATCCTACATATGGCATTTCTCGTCCCCATCCGAGAGCTCCTCCACAAGCCAGATGCAACACTCTCAGCTAACCAACAATTTATCGGCATGGAAAAATTATTTTCAATTAATTATGGATGCTGCTGTTTATGAGGCGACCAGATTGCACCTTCTTATAGTAGTTTTTAATTTAATTTGCTATCTATAAACAATGAGAGTTGCACTCTGGCAGCC
Source organism: Cupressus sempervirens (assembly GCA_028749045.1). Classification (NCBI taxonomy): domain Eukaryota; kingdom Viridiplantae; phylum Streptophyta; class Pinopsida; order Cupressales; family Cupressaceae; genus Cupressus; species Cupressus sempervirens. Next base: position 127,930,201 of record CM053786.1, on the reverse strand, counting down.
CCATAGACTAGCACCTAAATAAACAGTGTCAAAATTTTTTAACGTCTTACCTGTCAAGGGTAACATGTAATTTTTTTTTTACACGATGCTTTATTCTATCATTATTTTGGTTATATGTTATGAAGATAATAACCAGCAGAAGTTATATGGATTAGCTCTGAAAATAATTGCATCAATAATATGTAACAATTAAAGTGATAAAATCTAAATATTAACTATTTTTCAATGCAATAATGAAACTTCAATTCCCTAATCACTAATTTAGAATTTTTTTTTCATTTTTTTGCTGATTTTCATAATAGAACATATAGATGGTGAAGAAAAAATGCTGAAAATTTGAACAAAATCTATTGTATTTCTATTTTTCAATTTTGGTCAAACTGCATTTTGGGTGAAAATAGTGGCATCCCTAATAATTATCCCCATCTAAACAGTTAAATAAAGAAAACATGGGCAATGGGCGAATGTTGAGTTGTTTACTGCCTAGAAATTTAGATGTGGATATATACTGAACTACATTATACACTACAACAAATATGTGGATTTGCCCCAGTGAAGGTTATGGTTACATCTTTTGCCCACTTCAAATATTAATGAATTTCTGCAAGGTATAAATTTATGGTGTCTATAGTCATCCAATCCTTATAAGAAGGAAGATGTTTTAATGGATGGATTGGATGGAGGCTGTCCTTAAACATCACACACTTAGGAAGAAATTAAGCTTGAAAAAATAAGTGAACTTCAATTATTTAACACTTTTAGCTAAGGAATCAAGTCTTAGTGTGTGATGTTTGAGCCATCTGTTGGATGATAGCTTGTACAAATTTAAATGTATATAAGACCATAAAAATAGAGATTTATGAAAAAGATAAATATATACAAGAACAATCAATGAAAAAGATAAAGATAAATTCTAGTCATCGTTGTAAATGTGATTTTATGGATACTATTGAAGACCTTATATGGTCGTTGTACTTTTACTATTGTTTGAGTTTATAGCTAGTATATTAAGCAAACCCTTTAATGCACAATGGATTTAATGATTTGAAAAGAAAATTGTTGTGCTATGTAAGAGGGATTTTAACATTTTTGTTGTCCAACGATTTCTCTTTTATTTAGTATATTATTCTAGGTAGAATATTGGATATTCTTATAAAGGATTAGGGATGAATCAAAATCAAAATTTCATGAGCAGCACGGTTTGAATAGAGTAAACTAACTTGAAATTAAGGTATCACTTTTTCGTTAAGGTATCAAAATTTAAGCACTTTTATTGTCTACCAATCTTACAGCAGGTTCCCGTGCAACTCAGATTATTCAACTCGTAACCTATGCTTATTAAATTTAAGATTTAATATTTTTAGAGAAAAAGTAGATTTTTTTAATGGTTTGAAAACGAAGTAATTTCCCAACATAAAATTTAGAAGGATAAAAATGTGTAGTTAAATTTGTGATAGGTTTTCAATAAACAATATATGGTAGTAGGTCTTGTTTGTTATTGTAAAAGAGGTTAGTAGTATGGTATAGGATATTAAAAAAAGAGTAGATAAAAGATTATATTTTCTAAACTATATTTATTCATAAATCTTAAAATGTTAATTTATTCTAATTATAAAATGAAAGATATTGAACACATTCTAATAAAGTTTTGTTTCCATGCTAAGATTAGTTTATTAACATATACCGAGACACAATAATTATTTCCTTTCAATGTGACATATTGATATGGTGATTGGCTCAAGTATGCATCATCATTTAATAAAATGTGACTAGATCACTTGTGTTACGCACAAATGAGTGATTAGTTTGTATATAAGTTTCACAATATACATATGGGTTAGCTCAAGTATACATCAAATATACATAGGGTGGCTAGCTCAAGCTTTTAATGCGTACATACAATACAAGTAACTTAACCACCTCACAAGTGCACTTAGTGACTAATTAATTTCATCATCATTTCTTCTTCTTCTTATTGCACACAATCATGAGAAAGAATGATAGTGCATCTCATGTTACATTAGTTGAGATAATGATCAAGAAAGATGTTCTACTAGTGATGGTCACCAAATAATGTATAATTATATCTAAGTACATCAAGTAGAGCTAGTAATAACATTTCTATCTGGACTTATTGTAAACCTCTCGAGACACATATATGGTGGCATGTATTGTTTGGTATCCGTGAAAGATATATTTGAGATATAATAGAAAAAATAGTAATAACTAAGGCTCACTATTACACCCTAATCATCGGTAGTCAAATTCTAATTCCTAAATGTTAGATTGTTCCACATTAAAAAGATGATTTTGAATGTTATAATGGTTTTACAAAAATCTATAAAATTGCTTATTTATCTAAAAAAATTAGATGTATTCTACAAGTCCACATTGATGTCCTTATGTATAAAATCTAAAGAACAAAAAATACATAATATTCTAAAAAATAAAATTATAAAAATAATCTATTTCATTCAAAATTCTTTTAATTATTAATTTAATTTATAAAATATTTTTAATTTTATTTTCTAAATTATTTGATTTACATTATTTATTCTTATTTGATTCTTAAAAATCTAATCTAATTGTTTTATTAAAATTTAAATCTAATATATAATTTTTTAACACATCTAAATTTAATATGTATCTTTTCTGATTGTGTTGGCTTGATTCATATATCCTTATAGAATTCCTTATAATTATTAATCATATTTTTTTTTCAAATATATTAAATCTAGATGATCATGTCATTGAGTTAATCGTATCACACATATTACAATCACATATAATGTTTGAGTAATCTTATAGAATATTTATAAGTCAACTATGTTTTATTCATATTGAGGCAAACAATGGCCAAAGGCTTGTCTTAGGTTCAAATAGATTCTCACAAAATAATATTTTTATTCATTGATAATAGGTTTAGATATAGAGTATGTAAATGATGAATATTTCATAAGTGCCTTTGATATTTAAGAAGTGATGAAGAACTTATAAATTTATGTCAATAGATATATTCATTAAAAGAACCTATAAATTAATGTAACTAGATATAATGATTTAATTTATTGGTTGAAAAACAACATTTGTCCTTAACCAATACATTTTGTTAAAACATACAAACATAGAGAATTACAAAAATACAAATTCCGTATGTAACTAACATGTGCAAAACTTATCGTGAATGGAACAGAGCTGCTGATTGTTTGACCAAATGGACTTCCGGTCATGCTCCGGGCTGGAATATTATGGATAAGGGGCAACTTCCCTCTGAGATGGTGCAAGAATTTGGTGAACTTGTTTCTCAACATTGTCATGCCCATAATTTCATACCCAAAATAAACATAGATTCTTTTAAAGGAAAGCACTATTTTCTACTAAAAATTTTAGATCTGCACTATAAGGAAACAAAAATTTGATTAACTAAATTATCTTAACTTGAAAGAGCATTACATTTAGATTTCCATTTTAAAGTCTTTCAAATATAAATCTTAATAAGACACAAAACTTTTTTGTTTTTTTGTTTTCTTGTATTCAAATAGGAAACCTTTCATACATCACAAATGTAAGATCACAAACTTCTCTTTTGCATAGAGTCATATACACAAGCTGGAATCAAATAACAAGACTTAGCTTTTATAAGTTGCAAAGAAAACTACAAATACTCAAACAATGCTCGTTTTCCACCCTACCAATTAATGGCATCATGAGGCCTCTTGTGCCCTAGCCATACCCCCGAGCAAGAACTCACTGCATCTAAGGATCATAGATGTTATCATGTGAGTGAGTTCCTAATTCAAGAACAATATTTTAAACTACACTTGTTGCACATTTTAGACTTACATGAATTCGATTCAAAGAGAAATACTACAAAAGAAAAGGGATAGAAAGACTCATCTCTCTCTCAAGTTCCCTCTTGATCTTCTTCTCCTCATACTGATTCTACCATCATCTCCCCTTCTCCATTCTCCTATCCTACATATAACTTCCCCTTTTCATCTCCAACAATGGTGAATGGTCAATCCTCCAAAATCTTCCTCCTCCTTCTTCCAAAACCCTATCCTCCTTTTATGAAGGCACATGTCTTTCTTATCAATGTGTCATAAACCATTGTCTCCCACTATTCATTTTCGTCATATTTGAAGTGGGGCCCTTTTGAGGTGTCATAATGTAAGTTTTGAACATGATTTGACCATCAACTAATCCCCAACCCTAGGTAGTATAAGTGGGTTAGGTTATTTTAACCCAAAATGCACTCTAGGGTCCATTTTAATGCCTCTAATGTCCAACTTTAGTTTACATTTGATTTTACGAGAATTTTCATGGAGATAGACTTTGATTATTTTATAGGAGTTGGCATAGTATCTTCGAAGGTCTTCATAATCATCCTCTGCACAATTCAAATTAAACATCAGTAACCCAAACCTATAAATATATAATTGTAAAAATTAATAGATATATCCTTGATTGAACCATAGATCAACACATTAGACCAACATCATATTCTAACATCATTTTCTTAAGAATCATATGTCTATGAAAATTTATTTGCAAATGTGTATCATTCATTCTACCATAACTGCTTCTCTAATTACAACATTTTCAAGAATAGTAGCCACATTAATAATTCATAACATATGTATCATAACACCTTACACATACATTAAATCAAATTCTTACCATTGAGTCTAAATATATAATGAGATGGGATATTACATACTACCCCTTTTTCCATTGACTATCTCCTAGAAGTCACCAATGTTTTGTGAAATCACTCCCATATTTAGATTATTATTCACATCAATGATCTTTTCATTTAAATTGATTGGCAATTTTAAAAAAAAATCATCAAGCATAGGTACTTACTTCCACTAATTATAGGATTCAACTCATAACATCTCTTAGAATAACATAACGAGTATCACTAATATTCACTGTATTATCTACATTTTAATCATTTTTGTACTTCTTTATTTTAAATTAAATGATGAATAATTTACTTCAAAACAATAATCACATAACCCGAACTTGATTTCCATTTTCACAATCACCTTATGTAAAATGTATTCATCACAACAAAATATCTATTTAATTCAATTGGCCATAATTTCAATTACAAAAACTATCTAATTATCATGATGAGGTAAGATGAACAATATAAGGTATTTACCCATAAGGTAACTCACATTAGCTAATCAAGGTTTTAACATAAATTAGATATTCTATCATAGTGTGAATTAGGTCTAATGCTACCAGTCTCATAATCTATCATGTCATATGTAAAGAGATCCAATCATTTCTATTTGTAATCAATGCCAATTGTATATATGAAATCTATAGTTTATCATAAGTTGAGTCTAACTTTGAACATTAATTAAATAAGCAAGATTCTACTATACAAAGTATCACATACACATTTGCACCTAATATTAGATGGTTACAAAAGATAAGTCAGTCTTATTTAAGAAATACTAATCATAGCAAGTCACATAAAGATCCTCCCTAATCATGTTATTACATAAGCTATATAATGTTTTCTAATGACAAAATTAATATTTACTTCTAATCAAATTATATTGCAGACAAATTAATGATCTTTCTAGTCCTTACTTGATCAGGACCTTACAAACATAGAACTCCTTGTTATAATTCTTTCTGTCTTAATAAAATTTTACCCCATTTTCCGTGCAAAACTACAAAATCAATTGTTTGAGAGCTTTACATTGCAAATGGGGAATGCATTGCTATCTTAAATAATGCTATTAGTTTCAGTAGTAAATGGATCAGTGACAGGTAATAAATGTACAAATTGTATGTCTGATTAGCAACGTGACAGGGAATCGTTTGTTTTGGAAATGATGGATTGTTAATATAGTATGCACATGTTGCATTTTTTATTATCTTCTGACATTTCCGAGCTCTATTCTTTGATTGTCCCACAGCACAACCACCTAATCAATCAGTATTGAAGTAGGGGGACAACATTTCTGTAGTGTTTGAGTTGTGTCTTAACTATGGATAAATGTATACCAACGAGCATAAGGTTTTCTAATATCTAACTTATCGCTCAATGAAACATTGATGCAAAAGACTTAGAAATTTGTTTAGTCATTGATTTGTATTGAGAAAATATGGGATTGCTTAAATATCATATCTTGGGATTTCGTTCTTAGATTAATAATGTTAAAGAATCAAAGTTCATATAATTTTTGAGAGTCATATCTAGTAATTTTAAAAAACATGTTAGAAGAAAACTCTGTCAAACTTCATTTATTTTAATTGTTAATACAACATTATCCTCATTATCTTTTGGGTATAAATAAGGTTATAAAAATGGAGTGGTTAATTCATGCTACGATGAAAATATTGAGGAGTCGGTCATTATTTTGTAGTTAATTATTATAGTCTCATTTGACCACCATAAATTTTGTATAGTTTTAATGAGATCTTAATCTTCTGATTCGAAGTAGTCTCCAGAGAAGAGCTCGCTGTTGAAAGTTATTATTGAACATAATTCTTTTGAAATAGTGATTTTTGACTTTCATATTAATGGTTGTCAATGTGCTTTCATGCATCACCAACCATCATATTTTATTATCACCAGCTACGAGGTTGGAGCAATTCTATAGAATATTTGTACGTGAATTGTCAATTACCCATGCAAAGACAAACTACGTTGTTACTGCCAAATGCTTGTCTTGAAGTTAACATGGATTCTGACAGATAGTGTTGCTTATTGATATTGGGTTATCTTAGATTATCTGTCGTGTAAGGTGAGACTTGAGATACAAATTCATGTAGACACACATAACCATCTAATCGTTATCAGAAGGAAATGTCCTTTGACCATTGGTGATGCATTTTGCAGAAACTTACGAACACAGTAGGAATTTATGTACTAGAATTATAAGAAGCTAAACATGTGCAAGAACTATCATCTTTAAAACAATCCGACATTTCAATCTTGATTGTTTGAGTAACTGTTCATTACAAACGGGCATTGCATTGCTATCACACGTAATACTATTAATTGCACTAGTAAATGGACCAGTAGCAGGCAGTGAGCGTACAACTTGTAAATTTGATTATCAATGTGACAGCCAATTGTTTCTTGTTGAAATGATGGATTACCTATTTTAGAGAATGACATAGTATATTATGCACTGTATTTCACATATGCATTTCTGATTCCTTTCCTCTTGTCAATATCCCTCCATTGTTCTGGATCTCCATTCCTTGATGGGCACAGTATACAACAACCTCAATCAATCAGCAAGAAAGTAGGGTGCAAGAGTTTTGTACCTTTTTTTGTTCCATGTAGTTGTGTCATGTGGATAAACAGATGCCAACGAGCACAAGCCAAATGCAACACTCTCTGAACTTCCCAATCAATCACTAATAGTTATCCCCATCTCAACAATTAAACAAAGAAAACATACAACAATCCAAAAAAAGGAGAGTAAAAGGACAATGGATTAATGCTTAGTAGTTTACTGCTTAGAAATTTAGGTGTGGATATGTAGTGAACTATATTACACTAAAACGAATATGATGATTTGTGTTCTTGATGGCCATGGTTATTATACTAACTGAAGGACATCTGGACACAAGACAACTTATTTAACTTATTAATTTATTTTTTCTAACTGACCATCAACTCCAAGTATGCATATTAACCATATTGAGGAATGAATTAGGATTTATAGGTAAAACTTAAGAGAATATTGACCTTTAAGATCAGACACGTGAATCCACTTTTAAATAGAACATATTTAAGAGATGAAAACTGCTTTACCTATCTAGATTGAGATTTCAAAGAGATGTTAAACAACAGCAACTATGAGAATAAAACAAGGTGTTAGACTTGTGCATTTGAATTTCCACTAATCTCAATCATTACAATTTTCCTTTTTCAATTCGAGTTTACAACAAGCAGATTAAACCGAACATTTGATGCAAAATATTGTGCTTTGAGGAAAAACTTCTGCCGTTAACAGCTAATTAGTACTCTCCCGTAGTAATCGAATCTTTATAGAGATTGTTTTGCCTTGATATTATAGATGTGATGGAATTCTATATAGTGAATAATTAAGGAATTGAAACCATCTGATCATGATCAGTGATGAGAATCCTCTTTGCTGCAATGAGCTACACGGTTTGAGCAATCCCGTAGTATATTTGTACATGAATTGTTTCTTGGCCGTGCAAAGAGAAACCACGTTGCCACCAAAGGTTCTTTTTGATGGTCACATGAATTCTCATATAAAAGTGACGCTTCTTGGTAATGTGAATTATCTTAGGTCATTTGTGGTGTAAATGATGAATATTGAATTAGCTTAGAAATCAATTAGATCATAACATGTAAGTGTTTCTCATACTTAGAGACTAATGAATTGCATATTGTGCCCATTTCAAATGATAATGATTGTCAACAAGTTGTACATTTGTGTAAATAGATAGTCATCACAAGAAAAAGTTCTTAATTAGTGGAGATGAACTTGTGCACTCAAAATTGAACTTGATTGTTTGGGTAGCTGTTTATTTGAAATGAATAATGCACAACTTAGTTGCATTAGTTGAAAGAAATGTATGCACATGACAAATTTGATTGCATTAGTGGAAGGCAATGTATGTACATGAGAAATTTGATTATCAATGTGATAAGAAATTATTTCTTATGGAAATAAATGGGTAATAATGAATTACACATTTAGAGAAATGGCATAGTCAATATAGTGTTTCCCACATATGACAATCTTGATTCCACCTAGTCTTGTCATTCTCCCTCTAATGCTCTGGAGCTCGATTCTTTGATGGACCCAAATTTTAGATACAACAACCTCAATGAATAGGCAAGAAAGTAGGGTGCAACTTTTCTCTACTATCTATGTTTTATGTAGTTTGGATAATGTTGTCTAAGTGTTATGTAATTTGGATAATGTAGACAGTCAAAGGGTTCCTAAAATCTTGCTTTTTTATTTAAAAAATTGATGTAAGAAGCTTGTATTATCAATCACTCATTTAAACATGCCAAGGACATCTAATGACATCTAATGTCTTATAGTTCTCAAAAGATTATGTTTATAATGTATTTTCTTTATTAGGCCAGTTGTGATTGATACTTGTTTAGTCAATCCTAATATACAAGTCTTAAGAATAGGTCCATAATAACAATTTCATTTACCCTATCACATTATTAAATTTGATTTATGGATGGATGGTATAGATTCTATCCATGTTGCCTACACACCAACTATGAGCTCCCTCAAAGTATACAGGTCTAAGTCCACATCTTGAAGGCTTACAGATTATTGACCCTTACCCACTATTCTAGGATATGATCTATTAGCTTGGATTTATATGCACCCATATTTTGTAACACTGCACTCCTAAAGTTATCTTTAACACTTATGTCTAACCTTATTGTTGGGAATGTAAAGCCTAATGATCACAACCTTTCATTTTGTCCCTTCTCATTTGATAGTTGTATATATTCAAATAAATAGTTGTGTACAACCATGGATGATGGTATTGTGTTGCATTAGTTAAGAATAAATAAAGATGTTATGTGCCTTGAGAGTGGACATAGGCAATTTTACTGAACCACAATAATTTATCATGTTGTGTTTTGTCGATTTTTATCACTATCTTATTTATTTATTTTATATGCTCGATTAAAACTTACAATTAGCATAAGAGCTTGATTAAATCTAGGGAGAAGATATGGAATATGATGATGCTCTTACTTTGAATTCAATAAGAATTGCATAAAATGATTGGGTGCTCAACATAGGAGCATCATTTCATACTACCCTACATAGGGAGTTCTTCAACATCTTTTGAACTAGAATTTTTGCAAGGTATTTCTTGTAGATGACAACTTTTTGAATATTGTTGGTAAAGGAGATACTTTTTTAAAACTAGCCAATGGAAATAGGTGGATACTAAAAGTTGCCAAGTATGTCCCTCAACTCAAAAATAATTCTATTTCAATTGGGCTATTGTTCACTCAAGGATTTTATGTTAGGTTGGAATCTAGTAAATAGAAAGCAATAAAAGGGTCCTTATTAATTACAAGAGGAAGTAAAATAGATACATTATGTCTGGTAGAGTCTCTCAATAGATTAGAAACTATTCTCAACAATAGTACAAAGTGATAACACATGTTCCTTAGGCATCTACAATAAGAAGATGCTAAAATGAGAAACTCAAGAATAAAGTGAGAAATTGGGATGTAAATAATAATTTTAATTCTGCATATAAAAATAAACAGAAGAAATAATGCCTTATAATGAAATGATTGTTGTCACTTCTCAATGCAAAATTATGCCCATTGAAATAGATGAAAATATAGCTGAGAGTTTCACCTCTAAATGGAAATGAATGTAGCTAATAATTTGTACCAAAATGGTAGAAAACATAATTTTTTTCGAGAAAATAACAAAAAGGAAAAATGTTTGAGTGCAATAGAGATTGGGATAACCAGACAGAGTTTAGCTTAGTCTCATGAGATTTTTCATATACATGAAGATCTCAAGAGTAATTAGAGTTGGCTCATAGAGAAGGGTGTAGTTGAAGGAACAATGATTCCAATACAAAATTGTGATCCTTTACACATAGCTTAGTGGGAAAGTCTATTTTAGTAGTTCATGAAAGGATAACAGTTGTAGTTGAAAAGGAAGTAGAAGCTAGCCATGGAGTAGGAAAGTTGCATAAGAGAAGGCCATTAAGGCTTAGGAATGAACTTCTATGAGAGATGGTGTAAATAAAGTATCTATAAAAAATTAGGTCGTATCATTGTTACTCTCTAACAATTGTAGTAGTGAATCAAATCTCTTAATAGAGTTAGCTTAACAACTATTTTGTAAATCCTCTAACAAGGTGATATTTCTAGATCGAAGTGTCTAAAGACCTCTAATAAGGCCACTCCTAATAGGATGATCTAAATCCTTTGACAGGGTCACACCTAACAGTGCATTTTGTAACCTTTAATAGGGTTGTCTCATAACATGACTCACTTTAGAAGAGTGAAAAATAATAACTAGTTGCAATTGGTAGTTTTCTCAAATTGGGCTTCCACATTAAATCTCTGTGTCACTTGTGTTCATGTTATTTTCTTTATATTTCTATAACTAAGTTAATTATGGTTAATAATGCTAAAAATATTAAGCATTAATTTTTAGTGTTTGCTAAGTGATAGTAATTATCATTGCTAACCAAGTTACAACAATAATAAAGTTTTAGTAGAGTTTGGTTTTTGACTTGTATTAACATTTAAGGGCTCTAGAATTTATTTTGTGGTAATTGATTCACCGCTTCCCTCTCAGTTATTCCTCTTATATTTCCACAAATTAGTATAAGAGATTTTGGTGCTTGTAGAGAAGGTTTTAAGGACCTAAGCTAAAGATCAAGATGTCTTATAGAAGGGAGATTCCTAAGTTGAACAGAGATAACTTCAAGGCATGGCAAGAACTCATGAGATTGCATTTGGAAACCATTGGAGACTTAGGCATAAAGCACCTAGACACCAAGTATGTGGCACCTACTAGAACTATGACTATTGAAGAAATTACAGAAAAGAAGAACTATAACATTATGATGATTGGTATTGCCTCAACTCTCAACTATGTTGAATTTGATGAAGTCCAAGACTGTGGTATTGCCTGTGAGATGTGGATCAAGCTGAAAGCCATCTATGGAGGAGATGAAAATATGAGGAGAGCTAAAGAAGAAAGTCTCAGAGGTCAATTTGATCAAATGAAGATGAGAGAGGATAAAAACATTGCAAAATACAGTAAAAAGATCAAAGCCAGTTTGTGTGCAATTAGAGTTTTAGGAGGAAAGATAGAAGATGAGATAGTGGTAAGAAATGTTTTTAGAACAATTGTTCCTATTTATGCTATTAGAGTTTCAACAATTCAAGAGATGAGATGCAATCCCAAAAATGATATAACCTTGGATGCACTAGTGCAAAGATTGACAACATTTGAGCTAGATAATTGTGATCACTATGTTCCTAACTCTAGCAACATTGAGCTTGCATTTCAAGCCAAGCTATCACTCAAGAAGAAGGCTACAAAATCTAAGAGCAAAAAGTATGACAGTGAAGATGAAGATGGTTCTAATGATGATCTTGAAGTCATTGAAGCATTACTTGCAAGAAGATTCCCCAAAGGCAAAGGAAAGTACAAAGGAAAAATTCCTTTATTTTGCATTTCTTATGAAGAAGTGGGTCACATTGCTGCAAGGTGTCCAAACAAAGAGAGAAAAGAAGAAAATAAACATCTCGAGTACAAGGGAAAGAAATATTTCAATAGCTATGAGGACTACAAGTACAAAGGTGAGAAATCATGTTACATTGCTAAAGATTCTAATAGTAGTGATGAGGATGAAATAGTCTATATTGCCATTTAAGATGAATCCGATGATGAGAATGATAGAATGATTTTTATCTCACATGTTAGTAAGAATGACACATGGATCATAGACAATGGTTGCTCTCACCACATGACTGGTGATAAATCTAAATTTGAGAACTTGGTACATTGTTATGGTGGAAGTGTTAGATTTGGAGTTGACGAGCCATGTTATGTGAAGGGAAAAAGTTGTATTACACTAACCAATGATCTCAGGTGTGATAATGCTTATTGGGTTGAAGGATTGAAGCATAATCTACTTAGTGTGGCTCAATTGAACAACACTGGATTCAAGGTAGAATTCATGAATGGAAAGGCCAATGCATTGGATGACAAAAGGAAATCTGGTTGGGACTGGAAATCAAACAAAAGGTAACTATTTTACCTAGATCTAACTGAAAGTTCATGTTTCCTATCTCAAGTAGAAGAAACCTGGTTATGGCATAAAAGGTTGTGTCATGTGAACTTTGATAACCCGGTCAACATAAGAAAGAAAAAAAGAGTGAGAGGTATTCCAAGCCTCACGAAACCTGACATGGACATGTGCAAGAACTGTCAAATTGGTAAGATGGGAAAGACAAGCTTCAAGAGAAAGAATTACCATTCTGAAGAAGTATTGGAGCCATTTCATACAAAATTTTGAGGACCTATTAGCATAGAAAAGTACTTTATTTGATTTGTTGATGACTATTCTTGAATGATGATAGTTATGTATTTGAAGGATAAATTTGAATCTTTTCAAAAGTTCAAATGGTATCTAGCTAGAGTGGAGAAAGAAACAAGAAAGAAACAAAAATGTTTAAGATCAGATAGAGGAGGCAAATTCATCTCCAATGAATTCAATGAATTCTATAATAAAAGAGGAATCAAAAGGAAAATGTCTGCACTTGGTACGCCTTAGTAGAATGGCATAGTAGAAAGAAGGAATAGATCAACCATGGATTGTGCAAGGACCTTGATGATAGAGAAGAACGTTGCTATCAAATACTGGAAGGAAACAATCAACACTTTAGTTCATACCTTGAACTGAGTTCAGTTGAAGAAAGATTCAAAGCAAACACCTTTTGAATTATGCTATGGCTATAAACGTAATGTTTGTTATTTCAAAGTATTGGGAAGTAAATGTTATATTCTAAAGAAGTCAAGAAAACAAAAAATTTATGTGAAGAGTGATGAAGGCATATTTCCAGGATACTCAAATAAGAGCAAAGCATACAAACGTTTGAATCTATCTACTCACAAAGTTATAAAAAGTGCACATGTAAAGATTGAAGAGTTTACAAAAAAGAGTGAAGAACAAAGCAACAAGGAACTTAAAAACTACATATAAAATTTGTTTACTATGAACTTGATACTTTATCTAATACAATTAGGAGTCATTAGTCTTCACCATCTGAGTCCCCAAAATCTCAAGCTCAACCCGAGTCATCAGAAGGACTTGAGTCATAGTCAAAAGGACTCGAGTTTTAACAAGTGGAAATTGAGTCACAGTCTGAAGGACCTAAGTCATAGCTAGTGGGATCTAAGGTTGATTTAGAAGATCATGATGAACTTAGTGAATTCAAAAAGAAGGAGCCTTGACTTGCTAGATATGTCAGAAGGCATCATGCACTCAATAAAATTATTGGAGATCAGTTAGAAGGCACAATGACAAGGAACAAATTGAAAGGTACATGTTTGCTTACTGAATTTGAACCTAGAATAGTTAAAGATGCATTAAAAAATGAAAGCTGGATCAAAGCAATGAATGAAGAGATTGATCAGATTGAAAGGAATAAGACTAAGAATCTTGTTCCTAGCCCCAAGGATAAGAATGTAATTGGCACAAAATAGGTATTCAGAAATAAGTTGAATGAAAATGGAGAAGTTCCAAGAAATAAGGAAAGGCTAATATGCAAAGGTTATGCTCATGAGGAAGGTATTGACCATGGAGAAACTTTTTCTCTTATTGCTAGACTAGAAGGTGTTAGAAAACTCCTTGCATATGTAGTACATACATGATTTAATGTATATTAGATGGATGTGAAATCAACATTCTTGAATAGAATCTTAGAAGAGGAAATCTACATTGAGCAACCAAAATGTTTCATTGATCCTAGAAAAAAGGACATGGTTTGTAGATTACACAAAGCTTTGTATGGTCTCAAACAATCGCCCAGAGGTTGGTATGAGAGATTGCATAATTACCTCATTAAGATTGGTTTTTGAAGAAGTAATAATAACAACAACCTATACATAAAAGAAGGATGAGATAAGAAGATTGTGTTGGTAGAAATATTTGTGGATGATACATTGCTCACTGGAAATGATGTTTTGTGCAAATATTTCTTTTGTTGAAATAAGTAAGGAATTTGAAAGGTCAATATTTGGAGAGATCAAATTCTTTGCTGGCTTGTATATTCAATAGATGAAGGATGGTATCTATATTATTCAATCAAAGTACATCAAAGGAGATACTAAAGAAGTTTGGAATGGATGATTCTAGACTAGTTGGAACACCTATGTCTACTAGACATAAGCTTTCCAAAAATGATGATTCCAAAGAGGTAGATCAAACTACATACAGATCAATGATTGGAAAACTTCAATATGTGGTGCATACAAGACCTCATATAGCATTAGCAGTTGGTATGGTAGCAAGATTCTCTGCTAATTCAAAGAAAATCATATGATGGTAATAAAAAGAATCATGAGGTATCTAAAGGGTACCGAACATTATGGTTTATGGTATAAGAAAAGAGGAAAATTTGAATTGAAAGCATTCACTGATGCAGATTGGGGAGGAAGTATTGATTATAGAAAGAGCACTAGTGGTGGAGCATTCTTTCTTGGAAAGAGGCTAGTGTCTTGGACAAGCAAGAAGCAAAATTGTATCTCTCAATCTACAACAAAAGCATAATATGTTGCAGCAGCAGTCAACTGTTCAAATATTTTTTGGTTCAAACAATTGTTGACAGGTATGAAGGAAGAAATAAAGGATCTAGCAATTGTTTTCTAAGATAACACTGGTGTAATTAACATTTCCAAAAACCCTATGATGCATACCAAAACCAAGCACATTGCAATAAAATATCATTTCTTAAGAGAATTGGTGCAAGTCAAGGAAGTAAGATTGGAATATGTGAATACAAAAGAATAGATTGCAAACATATTCACCAAGCCATTACGTAAGGATACATTTTTTTTATCTAAGAGGTAAGCTAGAGGTCATTCCCCTATCTAAAGCTTACTAATCATATTTTAGTGATGCATCGACCGAGCATGTTGAAGATTAGTCAAGTTGATGCAGTATTGTAAAGAGAAGATTGCATATGAATCAGTACATAAGGTACATAGAAACTACACTGAATGTTATTTTTAGCATAGGATATCAAAGAGGGAGGGTTTTCTATCATATATCAAGAGAATTTTTTTTGAATATTTGAAGATGTCAAAGAGGGAAAAATTA
Source organism: Cupressus sempervirens (assembly GCA_028749045.1). NCBI lineage: Eukaryota > Viridiplantae > Streptophyta > Pinopsida > Cupressales > Cupressaceae > Cupressus > Cupressus sempervirens. The sequence continues at coordinate 127,914,337 of CM053786.1, read as the reverse complement.
GTGAATTGTCAAGCAAGAGAGTTTTCTATCAGAAGGAGAAGTTGTAGTCAAAGAAATCAGAGATTGATGACAAAGGGAGTTCACACTGATAGAGGGAGTTCTCATGGATGAGAATTAGAATGAAATTAATGATATTATCCTTCTATTATTGCACAAAATTTTTATTGTATTATGACATGCTGTGGTGCCATAGATGCCAAAGGTAGAGATTGTTGGATACAATCATTCAAGTGCATGTTGTCTTTGATCTTACACAAATGTCAAATATATGACAAGAAAATCAGTGTATGCCGAGCTCACTTAGACATCAAAGGAAATTCTACATGGAACGAGTATTAACTGAGCTCACTCAATTACCAAAGGGAATCTACAGAAAGATAGTGTCTATTGAGTTCACTCAACAACAAAAGGAAAATTGAATAGAGCAAGTGTTAATTGAGCTCACTCTACTACCAAAAGAAAGTCTTTTCCAAGTTAGTATTGACTGAGCTATGTTGGCTAACAAAGTATTTTCTTGTATCAACATATTGAGTCTGTTTGATTATTTTGTTAATTCTAGCTAATTCAAGGGTTGATTATTTAATGTTTATAAGTGTATTCAAGCTGACTTGACAAGGTAATTCATATAAGTATAAGGTCAAGTTAAAGATTGAAGAGATATATGTGTGGAACAGAAGAAGATGAATAAAACAAGTGAATTGGAAGGATAACAGAGTATCCCGAGTTGATTGAGCTGCAAAGTTTTATCTGATCAAGGAGGATCAAGTATTCAAGCTAGAATTGAGATCTAAAATTAGGAAGGTTAAGTTTGCATTAGTAGTCAGGTCGTATCATTGTTACTCTCTAATAATTTAAGTAATAAATCAAACCTCTTAATGGAGTTAGCATAACAACTATTTTGTAAATCCTCTAACAAGATGACATTTCTAGATTGAAGTGTTTAAATACCTCTAACAAGGCCACTCCTAACAAGGTGATCTAAATCCTCTAACATGATCACACCTAATAGTGTGTTTTGTAACCTTTAACAAGGTTGGCTCCTAATAGGGCTCACCTCAAAAGAGTGAGAAATAGTTGTACTGGTTGCAATTGGTGGTTTTCCCAAATTGGGTTTCCACGTTAAATCTCTATGTCACTTGTGTTCATGTTATTTGCTTTATGTTTTTGCAACTAAGTTATTTATAGTTAATAACACTAAACATCTTAAGTAGTAATTCTTAGTGTTTCTCGAGTGACAGTAATTCTCAATGCTAACCGAGTTACAACAATAATATAGTTCCAGTAGAGTTTGGTTTTCGAATTGTATTAAAATCTAAGGGATCTAGGATTTATTTTGTAATAATTGATTCACCCCTCCTCTCTCAATTACTCTTCTTATATTTCCAACAAGAGCAATACAACATCAAGTCTATCAAAAATGTGTTCGAGCAGGCAAGGGTTATCATGTTGAATTGTGTGAACAATTGGAAGTCCGCATAGGAAATGTATGCTAAGGATTAGCACACCATGCCAAAGAAAGTCACAAGTTTGGATTGCACAAAAAATATCCCTTCTCACAAGTCTCATGTTGATGTTGACCACTACCTTGGAATTTTCTTTGGAAAGGAACATGGTCTTTTGGCCGAAAAAGTCAAGTTGAGAGAATCGACGTCTACATAATGCTTCATTCTAGTAGGTAATGGATCTTGGATGGAGCCTTGGGAGTATGGGATCTTGATTTCCATATCAATCAGATATGGAACCAACATCTAGAAGAGTTCCTTAAGAGTCAAGGGTTCATTAGAATTTTAAATGCTTAGATTAATCTGGAGACTCAAGCAGTCAGCTATCACCAACATGGGGTTGAGAGGCCGAAGTGTGAAAGGGAAAATAAAATTGAAAAAATAAGAGCTAATAGAAAACTTGGTAGGATGATTTATAAAAGGAAAAATGCTTTGATCTATGTCATGGCTGAAGGTCTTAATGATCTATAAGTCAATGGTCTACATAAACAAGTTATGGTGTCAGTTTATCTTTTAGTGGAGATAATAATTCTAAAAATGTGTCCATTGGAATTTCTTCTTGGGATGTAGGGTATACCAAGAGTAGCACCAGTCGGGGTGTTGGTGGATCAACAGGTGTCTATGCTTCCATAGTACATGGATTTGATTATTTAAAGTATTTATCTAGTGGCACAACTACTATTTATGGGAATGTTAAAGTTAAATAATTACAACTCCTTATCACCACATGGATACACTCAAAAAGCTGGTCAATTTGCTAGTATTCCAAAATATAAATTTATCAGTGACTTTGTAAAAAGTCATAATGGAAGATATCTATTGTTAGGTTGTATTCAATATGATAAAAGTTGGTGAAGGTTAATTCGTAGTGTTCGGGAACAATGTTTGGTGAAACTAAAATCTTCTCAGGGTTTGATTATATTTATCATTTAAAGCCAAAAGTAGGGATTTTATTGATCGTGGTTGTACTGGTTGGACTTCAAGTGGGAGATTGTGGGATATGTTAAGCCCAACAGTCATGACCATTCACCTTCTCCATTCTCCTTGGTGATTGTATATGACTCTATAAATGGTTATGTATATGCTATGAATTGTATTGTATTGGTTAAATGATAATAGCTCTATAAATGGATGCGTATATGCCATGAATTGTATTGTATCAGTTAAATGATAATAAGAGATTTCCCTACTTCAAGAGTGGACGTAGCCAAGTTTGCCAAACTACTATTCTGTGTTATGTGTTTGTTCCCTTTTGTTATCACTGAATTTATACTAGCTTATATATATATATATATATATATATATATATATATATATATATATATATATATATATATATATATATATATATATATATATATATATATATATATATATAATAAGTCGAGAGATATCATTCTCAAGGCGCCTATTGCACTGAGTGAGATTATGAAAATAGGTGCCTTGAGAAGGATATCTCTCGGCTTATTTTATATATATATATATATATATATATATATATATAAAGTATATATAAGCTTGTAGCACTAACAATGCAAATTGAAACACATTATTTTTAAAATTATAATTCGTTATAGTTAATATATTATGAATTTTTTAAATTAATAAATATTTAATATTAATAATTTAGTAATTTAAAAGAATAAATAATAAATCTTATATATAATATTTTATGGTACATTATAGATTTTATATGCTCACTTCAAAAATATGCTTAATGAAATAGATTCCCTTTGAAAAAATAAATAAATCACCACCTATATAATTATAAATACAATCAATTTTATTTTTTATTGAACTAATTAGAATTAAAATTTGGATTGAAATTAGAGTTTTTATTTGAATTAGTGTTAGCTTAAGTTTTATTCTTAAAGCTAGATTATTATTTGCAATAGAGAAAAGGTCATAGTGGGACTTCTTTAAGGAAATACCTTATATATCTTTACATCATGTCTCTTACTCTCTCTCACACATCTCTCTTTCCCAAACATATAATACATATATCTCCCCTCATAATTACTCTCTTTCCCTCTCTCCCCACCCTCCTCTCAACATATCTTCTCCTATTTAACCCCCCCACTCTCGTCCACCCACTTATCACTATTATCCTCTCTTTCTTCCTTCATTACCATGTCCATCTATCACATTCCCTAATTATTATATTTACCCAATCTCTCACCTATTCCCTCTACCATTCCCCCTTTCTCTTATATCCCTCCCCCTCTCACCATATATTCCTCTTGATTACCATGTAGCCCTAGCCCATCTCTCTCTCTCTCTCTCTCACACACACACACACACACACACACACACACACACACACACATCATGTCTCCATCTCTTTTGGACCGTAATTGTCATCCATCCACTAATTACCACATCTCTCTCTCTCTCTCTCTCTCTCTCTCTCTCTCTCTCTCTCTCTTTCTCTCTCTCCCCCAAACTCATCACCCCATCACCATTTCCATTCAAATTATTCTCTTTCTCTTTACCTAATCACTCTCCCCTTTGACATTATCTCTTTCTACCTCATAACTTCGTATGTTTCTCCCTTTGTCCTATTTCCACCCCTACTTATCATATCCTCTCCTTTATTACCATTTAGCTATATATAATCTCTTTGCCTCCCTACCTCCTTAATCTCTTTAAGTCTCCTCTCCCTCCTCTCACAATCTCTTACCCCTATATACCCTCTATATCTACCCCTAAGCACCAATGATGCATTCACACTGACTGAAAATAATCTCTCTCTCTCTCTCCCTCCTAAATTATCCTCTTTCTATATTAACTTCTATCTCTCCCCACTCCCCATTCTATCTTTCTTCCATCTCCCTACCCCTCTAGCGATTACTTCCCTCTAAATACCTTATATATCTTTATATCATGTCTCTTACTCTCTCCCACACATCTCTCTTTCCAAAACATATAATACATATATCTCCCCCCATAATTACTCTCTTTCCCTCTCTCCCCACCCTCCTCTCAACATATATTCTACCTAATCACTCTCCCCTTCGACATTGTCTCTTTCTACCTTGTACTTTCCTACATTTCTCCCTTTGTCCTATTTACACCCCTACTTACCATATCCTCTCCTTTATTATAATTTATCTCTACATCATCTCTCTAGCTCCCTACCTCCTTAATCTCTATAAGTCTCCTCTCCCTCCTCTCACAATCTCTTACCCCTATTTACCCTCTATATCTACCTCAAAGTGCCAGTGATGCACTCACACTGACTAAAAAGACTCTCTCTCTCTCTCTCTCTCTCTCTATTCAATGTTTTTGATTCATGTAATTAAAATTAAATTTAGGGTAGAAATTAGATTTTCAATTGTTATTATTGTATATATATCTTGATTATATATGTGTGTCTATGTATATACCATTTCTCTTTCTATGTATATGTGTGCATGTGTGATGGGGACACAACCCAAGAACAAAATGGACACAATACAAAGGGAAAATTATATTAACTGAGAAAATAAGCTATTACAAACAGTATAGAGAAAATAAACTTCAGAACATGCCCTAAGGGCTTACAATAGCATAAATCTGGAGATAATTTCTCCTTTCAGTACCTCCTCTCAAACTCCACTCCCAACTGCCTTTTACAATGCCAAAAATCTCCTTAAATAGACCCCAGAGGGTTAAGGACTAGGAGTACATTCTAGAAAGTGCTAGTAGGCATCCATTGACCAAATAGAAGGTTCCAAAAGCTTCATTAGAAGTCTGTGCAAATCTAGAAGAATCTAGAAACGGTACCCAAACTTTTGGGAGGCATAACTTTTGAATCGTAGCTCCGATTGACGAACCATTTACATTTTTGAAAAGCTCTCGAAGCGCTCTATAGCCCTACGGATGAGCTTTGCTCATCCCCCATTTTTTGGCCCTTTTCGAGGTCATTTAATGCCCCTAACCTGACTTTGAAGCATTCTTAGGAGGTCTCCAAAACTCGAAAAACTGCAATAAATTTCAAACCCTGGGGCCTTTTGACCTGATTCTTTTTTTGGAATGCTCTAAATCACATTTACATTCATCTGGCCAATTCACACCTTCTAGGTCACCAAAATGATGGCCAAATTGCATGCTCCTATTTTTTCAAGATTTTCTAGCACACTGATAGTTGAACTGTGAGAGTTGGAACCTTTATTTGACCCAAATGGGTATCCAAAAATGTAAAGACATGAAAAAGAAACTAAGTCTAAGTACATTTTTTTGGGTGACACAGGATTGCCCTTATACCTCTGGATGCTCCTGCATCAATGTGTGTATATGTGAGTCTATATATGCATCTCTCTCTCTCTATGTTTATCCTAAACCCTAACTATTCTCTTTCTTGAACTCTATGTCATGTCTCTACCCCCTCCCTCTCTTTTGTATGCCCTCTTACCCTTATCGCTTTCCCATGAGGTTACAAAAAAAGGATGAGAAGTTGAGAGAGAAAGTATAATTGCATAATTACCCTCTCTCACACTAACACCCTCTCTCTCTCTCTCTCACACACACACACACACACACACACAAACACACACACATACACACAAATTAATTATTCTCTCCCATACCATTTCTTGCACACATCCCTTTGTAATGAGCCTTCCCTATTCTATCCTCCATCACCATCTCTCTCTATCGTAAGTTCTAGGTATCTTCTTTCTTTCTAGCTCTATCTCTTCTCTTGCCTCTTATAAACCTAGCATAAGAGTTATTGTGACCTCTCTACCCCCTCTCTCTCTTTTGTATGCCCTCTCCCCCTTATTTCTTTCCCATGAGGTTGTAAAAAAAGGATGAGAAGTTGAGAGAGCAAGTATAATTGCATAATTACCCTCTCTCACACTAACACCCTCTCTCTCTCTCTCTCTCACACACACACACACACACACACACACACATTAATTATTCTCTCCCATATCATTTCTTGCACATATCCCTTTGTAATGAGCCTTCCCTATTGTATCCTCCATCACCATCTCTCTCTATTCTAAGTTCTAGGTGTCTTCTTTCTTTCTAGCTCTATCTCTTCTCTTGCCTCTTATTAACCTAGCATAAGATTTTTTCCCTTCCTCCTATATGTTTCTCTCAACTCTCTCCTTATTTACCTCCCTCACCCTTCTCTCCCTCTCCCTCTCCCTATCCCCCTCAGATCTATCTACTCATTATTAATGACTTATGGACTCTCTCCCCTCACTACTCTCAACATATCCCTCCCCCCCTCCCAACACACACAAACACATACACACACATATGTCCCTTAGGGTAGAGTTCAACTTGGTATGTAGTGTTAATTTAAATTTAGAAGGATTGGGGTTAGGAAGGTGTATTTTTGAGAATCACAATTTATTGGATTTGTGAGAAATGGTAAGATGGTTAAGTATAGAATTAGTTTAACATGAGGGCTCAATTTGGCTTGATGTTTTTTGGAGACTCAGGGTTAGAAATTATTGATTCAATGTTAGGATTATAGTTAAATTTAGTTTAATTTAAAGTTGGGTTTAATGTTATATTACAATTTGGTTAAATGTTAAAATTAAATTAAACTAAATGTACGTGAAGACATATGTTACATATAACATATTTAATTGTTAGGATTAGGGTTCAACATTTAGGTTTATCATTTAAATTTTAAGTTTGAAATTAGGTTTTAAAATTTATTATTATTACATAATTTTCTATTAGGGCTTACCATTTAGCATAATGGTTTCAAGTAGGATTTATAGTTTATCATTTAGGATGTACATTCATTATTTAGGATTAGGGTAAGGGTTAGGTTTTAGCGTTTGGGTTTAAGATGCATATTAGTTATACCATCATTTTAAGAATATATAATCTTTGAAAGGCATGCATTTGTAATTGTGACAATTATGAGAAAGCTAATAATATCTATATACTTATATAATTTAGGGTGTTAATTCTTAGAAATTAATTTTGTATTTCATATCCTCACAGTCATTGTCATTTCAAATCATTGTCTCAAAAATACAAAAATTAATAATCAAAATATTTCACCATACTAATTTCATGACATGCTAATTATTGCTAATGAATTATTCCTCTCTAAAATCTATGATATATATATATATATATATAAATATATATTGCCATTTATGTTCTAATCATATTGATTTACTTCGAAAGAAATTATAAAAGATTATACTAATAATAGAAAAAAAAGTTTTTTACTAAAGTAAAACTTTAAAATAAGAATTTATTATGAGTATAAATATGAGAAAAATCTCATAGTATTTGTAACTAAACAATTGAAAAATATAGAAACATCTTAGTTTTGTATATATTTTTAAAAATATTCTGAAACTATACATATGAAATGACACTTTTTTCTAAAATATATAGAAGTTTCTCACTATTTCTAAACATCTTTAATTTCAGTTAGAATATTTCTCATTAGAAAATTGTAAAGAAATAGAAACTTCTTAAAAAAAATACATTTTGTCTATATATATATATATATATATATATATATATATATATATATAATTAATATTTTAAACAATGAATTTTCATTTTCATTAACCTTTCTGGATTAAATATTGAATTATATTTAATCTAGGATTTTCGTGATTTATACTATAGATGAATGTTGTTTTTGGATTATAGATGTGGAATGACTTCCATCGATGACTTCATAGCTAAAAGACCGTGGAAACACTTCCATTAATGATGAGACAAGATAGAAAGATTTGTAAAGCTGTAATGAGATTTCACATCAATCATATTTGAAAGGTTCATACAGTAATTTGATGAAAAAAAAAATTGCACAATGTTGAAACCCTAAACCATTTAATTGGAAAGCATGTACAATGACTTCTGAATATTGAAATTGCACGATGCTGAAACCTAAAGCAGTTACTTTGTGCCTATGCTTAAATTCATTGAATCCTTGCCAATCGATCCATTCTGCCTGCTACAACACCGTATTCTCTCCTAAAAATCACAAAAAAATGAAATTAAATTAAAATTCTCTTCATTTTGCACTAGAGACTTAGAAAATTAGGAGAAAATTTACAAAAATTTGAAGCCTTACCTAGCTATGTTTGTAAGCCCTAAAAGCCAAGAGAAAACTTTGGAATTGACCATGGAGATAAATCTAGCCATAGCAACTTCCTCTACTTTCTTATTCAACAAAAGGCAGAGATAAATCTCATATGGCTCTCATTGAAATCACAATGGGGAAGGCAGATGGGAAAATTTAAAAAGAATGGGGGTTGGATGGCTTAAATAGAATTTGCCAGATTTAAAGCGTTGCTTCAAGAGGGAGACACAGAAGTGAATGACGGTTGCAATTCATCAAATTTATTATTGCATGTAACCATAAAATGAAATATTTATTTATTTCTATGAACGAACAATTTTTGTCCACTCAAATTTGTAACTGAAGATATATAATTTCATATTAATTTGAACAGTCAGCTGCACGTCAATTTTTTACAAAAGTTGTAAATGTTTACATTGATGAAAGCTTCCACTGTAGAAAGCCTCTCATTTTAATGATTGTTAAGTTTATCTGCTTGAGTCAACTTACAAGACTAAGTAATTGCATCATTATTTCCTCCTCTTGTTACACACGATTACTAGAGGAAATCTTTTCTCATCTCGTGCTATAATAGTTCAGATGATGAACAAACATTCTATTCTACTAGTCACCATCACCAAATAATGCATAATTATACCAAAGTACATCAACTAAGCTAGTAATAAGATTTTTATAACTTGTTAGACATTTTTGTTTGCTATAATAGTTGAAGTTACATAATTGGAATTTCTTATGGAGTTATTGCAAACCTCTTATTAATCACGTAGACTAAATCAAGAGTGAAAATTATGAAACCAAACAACTCTTCTCATATATTAAAGCCAACACTAAAAGCTCTTGAGACAAGTAGACCATGGCACACATTGCTTTGTATTGGTGAAACATAATATTTGAGGTATGATATAAAAATATTAATAATTAGGACTCATTATTACACTATAATCATCAATAGTCAAATTCTAATTCCTAAAAGTTTGATTGTTCTACCATCAAGAAGAGGATTTTGTATTTTACAATGATTTTACAAAAAGGTACAAGATGACTTATTTATCTAAAAAATTGTATTCTACAATCTCATTTCCATACTATCATTTACACAATTTAAGCACAAAAACACATATGATATTCTAAATTAGCAAAATTATAAAAGCTGTCTTAGAAAGTACATATAGCTTTATAGTATTATAGTTCTAAAAACATAGATATTATTAATATTGTATTTATGATCTGTTTCATTCAATGTTATTTTAATTACTTAAAATTTTTTCAGTATTTTTCTTTTATTTTTAAATAATCTGATTTGTATTAAATATACTGATTTTAATTCTTGAAAATCTAATCAAATTATTGTATTATAAACTAGCTTATATATATTATGTATATATAAAATAAGCTAAGAGATATCCTTCTCGAGGCGCTTATTGCAGTGAGTGAGATTATGAAAATAGGTGCCTCAAGAAGGATATCTCTCGGCTTATTTTATATATATAAAATATATATAAGCTAGTAGCACTCGCGATGCAAATTGAAACACATTATTTTTAAAATTATAATTCGTTATAGTTAATATATTATGAATTTTTTTAATTAATAAATATTTAATATTAATAATTTAGTAATTTAAAAGAATAAATAATAAATCTTATATATAATATTTTATGGTACATTATAGATTTTATATGCTCACTTAAAAAATATGCTTAATGAAATAGATTCCCTTTGAAAACATAAATAAATCACCACCTATATAATTATAAATACATTCAATTTTATTTTTTATTGAACTAATTAGAATTAAACTTTGGATTGAAATTAGAGTTTTTATTTGAATTAGTGATAGCTTAAGTTTTATTCTTAAAGCTAGATTATTATTTGCAATAGAGAAAAGGTCATAGTGGGACTTCTTTAAGGAAATACCTTATATCTCTTTACATCATGTCTCTTACTCTCTCTCACACATCTCTCTTTCCCAAACATATAATACATATATCTCCCCTCATAATTACTCTCTTTCCCTCTCTCCCCACCCTCCTCTCAACATATCTTCTCCTATTTAACCCCCCCACTCTCGTCCACCCACTTATCACTATTATCCTCTCTTCCTTCCTTCATTACCATGTCCATCTATCACATTCCCTAATTATTATATTTACCCAATCTCTCCCCTATTCCCTCTACCATTCCCTCTTTCTCTTATATCCCTCCTCCTCTCACCATCTATTCCTCTTGATTACCATGTAGCCCTAGCCCATCCCTCTCTCTCTCTCTCTCTCTCTCTCTTACACACACACACACACACACACACCATGTCTCAATCTCTTTTGGACCATAATTGTCATCCATCCACTAATTACCACATCTCTCTCTCTCTCTCTCTCTCTCTCTCTCTCTCTCTCTCTCTCTCTCTCTCTCTCTCTCTCTCTCTCTCTCTCTCTCTCTCTCCCAAACTCATCACCCCATCACCATTTCCATTCAAATTATTCTCTTTCTCTTTACCTAATCACTCTCCCCTTTGACATTATCTCTTTCTACCTCATACCTTTGTACATTTCTCCCGTTGTCCTATTCCCACCCCTACTTACCATATCCTCTCCTTTATTACCATTTATCTATATATCATCTCTTTGCCTCCCTACCTCCTTAATCTCTTTAAGTCTCCTCTCCCTCCTCTCACAATCTCTTACCCCGATATACCCTCTATATGTACCCCTAAGCACCAACGATGCATTCACACTGACTGAAAAGAATCTCTCTCTCTCTCTCTCTCTCTCTCTCTCTCTCCTAAATTATCCTCTTTCTATATTTACTTCTATCTCTCCCCACTCCCCATTCTATCTTTCTTCCATCTCCCTACCTGTCTAGCAATTACTTCCCCCTAAATACCTTATATATCTTTATATCATGTCTCTTACTCTCTCCCACACATCTCTCTTTCCAAAACATATAATACATATATCTCCCCCCATAATTACTCTCTTTCCCTCTCTCCCCACCCTCCTCTCAACATATCTTCTACCTAATCACTCTCCCCTTCGACATTGTCTCTTTCTACCTCATAGCTTGCTACATTTCTCCCTTTATCCTATTGCCACCCCTACTTACCATATCCTCTCCTTTATTATCATTTATCTCTACATCATCTCTCTGGCTCCCTACCTCAATCTCTTTAAGTCTCCTCTCCTTCCTCTCACAATCTCTTAACCCTATTTACCCTCTATATCTACCTCAAAGTGCCAGTGATGCACTCACACTGACTAAAAAGACTCTCTCTCTCTCTCTCTCTCTCTCTCTCTCTCTCTCTCTCTCTCTCTCTCTCTCTCTCTCTCTCTCTCTCTCTCTCTCTCTCTCTCTCTCTCTCTCTCTCTCTATTCAATGTTTTTGATTCATGTAATTAAAATTAAATTTAGGGTAGAAATTAGATTTTCAATTTTTCTTAGTGTATATATATCTTGATTATATATGTGTATATGTGTGTCTATGTATATACCATTTCTCTTTCTATGTATATGTGTGCATGTGTGTATATGTGATTCTATATATGCATCTCTCTCTCTATGTCTATCCTAAACCCTAACTATTCTCTTTCTTGAACTCTATGTCATGTCTCTACCCCCTCCCTCTCTTTTGTATGCCCTCTTCCCCTTATCACTTTCCCATGAGGTTACAAAAAAGGATGAGAAGTTGAGAGAGAAAGTATAATTGCATAATTACCCTCTCTCTCTCTCTCTCTCTCTCTCTCACACACACACACACACACACACACACACACACATTAATTATTCTCCCCCATACCATTTCTTGCACATATCCCTTTGTAATGAGCCTTCCCTATTTTATCCTCCATCACCATCTCTCTCTATTCTAAGTTCTAGGTATCTTCTTTCTTTCTACCTCTATCTCTTCTCATGCCTCTTATTAACCTAGCATAAGAGTTATTGTGACCTCTCTACCCCCTCCCTCTCTTTTGTATGCCCTCTTCCCCTTATCAATTTCCCATGAGGTTGCAAAAAAAGGATGAGAAGTTGAGAGAGAAAGTATAATTGCATAATTACCCTCTCTCACACTAACACCCTCTCTCTCTCTCTCTCTCACACACACACACACACACACACATTAATTATTCTCTCCCATACCATTTCTTGCAAATATCCCTTTGTAATGAGCCTTCCCTATTCTATCCTCCATCACCATCTCTCTCTATTCTAAGTTCTAGGTATCTTCTTTCTTTCTAGCTCTATCTCTTCTCTTGCCTCTTATTAACCTAGCATAAGATTTTTTCCCTTCCTCCTATATGTTTCTCTCAACTCTCTCCTTATTTACCTCCCTCACCCTCTCTCTCCCTCTCCCTCTCCCTATCCCCCTCATATCTATCTACTCGTTATTAATGACTTATGGATTGTCTCCCCTCACTACTCTCAACATATCCCCCCCTGCCCCCCCCCGCCACACACACACACACAAACACATACACACACATAGGTCCCTTAGGGTAGAGTTCAACTTGGTATGTAGTGTTAATTTAAATTTAGAAGGATTGGGGTTAGGAAGGTGTATTTTAGAGAATCACAATTTATTGGATTTGTGATAAATGGTAAGATGGTTAAGTATAGAATCAGTTTAACATGAGGGCTCAATTTGGCTTGATGTTTTTAGGAGACTCAGGATTATAAATTATTTATTCAATGTTAGGATTAGAGTTAAATTTAGTTTAATTTAAAGTTGGGTTTAATGTTATATTACAATTTGGTTAAATGTTAAAATTAAATTAAATTAAATGTATGTGAAGACATATGTTACATATCACATATTTAAGTGTTAGGATTAGGGTTCAACATTTAGGTTTATCATTTAAATTTTAAGTTTGAAATTAGGGTTTAACATTTATTATTATTACATAATTTTCTATTAGGGCTTACCATTTAGCATAATGGTTTCAAGTAGGATTTATAGTTTATCATTTAGGATGTACATTCATTATTTAGGATTAGGGTAAGGGTTAGGTTTTAGCGTTTGGGTTTAAGATGCATATTAGTTTACCATCATTTTAAGAATATATAATCTTTGAAAGGCGTGCATGTGTAACTGTGACAATTATGAGAAAGCCAATAATATCTATATACTTATATAGTTTAGGGTGTTAATTCTTAGAAATTAATTTTGTATTTCATATCCTCACAGTCATTGTCATTTCAAATCATTGTCTCAAAAATACAAAAATTAATAATCAAAATATTTCACCATACTAATTTCATGACATGCTAATTATTACTAATGAATTATTCCTTTCTAAAATGTATTATATATATATATATATATATAATACAAAAATTAGTAATCAAAATATTTCACCATACTAATTTCATGACATGCTAATTATTACTAATGAATTATTCCTCTCTAAAATCTATTTTATATATTTTGTCATTTATGTTCTAATCATATTGATTTACTTTGAAAGAAATTATAAAGATTACTAATAATAGAAAAAAAAAAAGTTTTTTACTAAAGTAAAAATTTAAAACTAAGAATTTATTATGAGTATAAATAAGAGAAAAATCTCATAGTATTTGTAACTAAACAATTGAAAATATAGAAACATCCTTAGTTTTGTATATATTTTTAAAAATATTCTATGGACTTTTGAAACTATACATATGAAATGACACTTTTTTCTAAAATATATAGAAGTTTCTCACTATTTCTAAACATCTTTAATTTCAATTAGAATATTTCTCATTAGAAAATTGTAAAGAAATAGAAACTTCTTAAAAAAATACATTTTGTCTATATATATATATATATAAAATATTTTAAACAATGAATTTTCATTTTCATTAGCCTTTCTAGATTAAATATTGAATTTCGTTTAATCTAAGATTTCTATGATTTATACTACAGAAGAATGTTGTTTCTGGATTATACATGTGGAATGACTTCCATCGATGACTTCAGAGCCAAAAGACTATGGAAACACTTCCATTAATGATGAGACAAGACAGAAAGATTTGTAAAGTTGTAATGAGATTTTCACATCAATCATATTTGAAAGGTTCGTATAGTAATTTGATGAAAAAATAAATTGCACAATGTTGAAACCCTAAACCATTTAATTGGAAAGCATGTACAACGACTTTTGAATATTTAAATTGCACGATGCTGAAACCTAAAGCAGTTACTTTGTGCCTGTGCTTAAAATCATCGACCCATTTTGCCTACTACAACGCCATATTCTCTTCTGCAAATCACAAACAAACAAAATTAAATTAAAATTCTCTTCATTTTGCACTAGAGACTTAGAAAATTAGGAGGAAATTTATGGAAATCTGAAGCCTTACTTGGCTATATTTTGAAGCCCTAAAAGCCAAGAGAAAACTTTGGAATCGAGCATGGAGATAAATTTGGCCATAGCAACTTCCTCTGCTTTCTTATTCAACAAAAGACGTAGATAAATCTCATATGGCTCTCACTGAAATCACAATGGGGAAGGCAAATGAGAAAATTTAAAAAGAATGGGGGATGGATGGCTTAAATAGAATTATGGCCACTTCCTCTGCTTTCTTATTCAACAAAAGGCGTAGATAAATCTCATATGGCTCTCACTGAAATCACAATGGGGAAGGCAAATGAGAAAATTTAAAAACAATGGGGGATGGATGGCTTAAATAGAAATTGCCGGATTTAAAGCGTTGCTTCAGTTTGGAGACACAGAAGTAGATGGTGGTTGCAATTCAGCAAATTTATTATTGTATATAACCGTCAAATGAAATATTTATTTATTTCTGTGAATGAACAGTTTTTGTTCACTCAAATTTGTAACTGAAGATCTATAATTTCATATTAATTTGAACAGTCAGCTGCACGTCAATTTTTTACAAAAGTTAGCCTCTTAGCTTAAAGATCTATAATTTCATATTAATTTGAACAGTCAGCTGCACATCAATTTTTTACAAAAGTTTTAAATGTTTACATTGATGAAAGCTTCCACTGTAGAAAGCCTCTCAGCTTAAAAATCTAATACACAATCTTTTAACACATCTAAATTTAATATTATTTTTACAACAGATTCATCAAATTGTATTGACTTGGTTCACATATCTTTATGAAGTTCTATATAATTACTAATAATCATTTTTCAAAGACTTTGGAATTTAGAGGGTAGCTCACAGACTTCATGCCTCGCTGGGCTGCCTTACAGATCTGAATCTCAATTAAAAAAAAAGACTTTAGAATTTAGAGGGCCAGGCCATTGAGTTATTTGTATCATATATATTATAATCAAGAAATCTTATGAAATATATCTACCTGAATTGTTTTTACCCACGCGGAGGCAAACTATGGAATCGGTATTAAACTAGGGGGATGACGTCTTTATACTGTTTTATTTGCTGCTAGTTTGAGAATTTGTTATCTTACATATCATATCATGATAAATATTGGATAAGGTGAGACTTCAATCGGATCAAACAAAGTGTTTGTCATATTTAGGGACAACGAGTTACATTTTGTGCCACTTCAAATGCTAATGACTCTCAACAAGGTTTATACCTATATTCATCCAATCCTTATAAGAAAAAGTGCTTAACCATTGGAGTCCATGATAGCTTGTAACAATGTACATGTACATATGATTGTAAAGATATAAATTTATGTAGATATGTGCGAGAACTGTCATCTCCAAAATCTATCTTTTATTGTTTGGGTAACTGTTAATTGCAGTATTTATCAGAAGTAATGCTATTCGCTGCTTTAGCAAATGGACGAGTGGCAGGAAGTGTGAATGTACAATTAGTAAGATTGATTGTCAATGTAACAGAGACATGTTTCTTGTTGAAATGATGGATTTTACCCATCTTAGAGAAATGACAGATTCAGTATATTATGACTGTATATAAGAAAAAAGTTTTTATTCCCATCCTCCTGTTATTTTTCTTGGGCTCTTTCTTTGATGGGCCCAAAAGGAAATAAGTGTGAAACATTTTATGTACTATCAGAATTTTATGCAGTTGTGGATAAACAGATGCCAACGAGCACAAGAGTTCTTATATCTGAACTGTAATGAAACATCGGAGCAAAAAGCTTACAATCAATCACTCACTGGCATTACTGAGGAAACATAATGCCTCGCAGTTCTGAAATGTCTGTAATGTAAATGTGATTTTGTGTCATTGAACACCTTATATGGCTGTTGTACTTTCTCAACTCTTTGAGTCTGCAGGTAGAAGATTAAGCCACCCATTTAACGCAAAGTGGATTTGATGATGAAAAAAGTTGCAATCCATTTCTATTTGTATTATGGATTTTAAAGTTCTTGTTGTCTGAAGATCTCTCTCTTAATTAGATACTATTCTTCTAAGAAGATTTTTCTTTTAATTAGTATACTATTCTTCTAAGAATATTGGATATGTTTATAAATAGTTATGGATTAATCTGTTGGTTATCAGTGATGTTAACTCATAACCAGATCATCAATGAGATCTTTTGCACTTTTGGATCTGCAATGCCAAGGTGGATACACTGATTGTGAACAAAAATACGAATGCAACAAATGTTTCCTAAATGGTAAGAAATATAGAAAACTTTCAATTTGCATAAAAATGTGAAAATCGCTGAAATAATGACAACATTCAATGATGACTTTAGAAAATAAAAGCTTCAAACTTGTTTTCAAAGGAAAGACATGAAATAATTACCATGTATAGATTATGAATCACAAGCATTATAAAGACAAGTGCCAAAATTTAAAGGGCAATAGAGTCCATGTACAACTTTATAAAATTTTATGCACTTCAACTATAAACAATTTAGTAATCAAGACAACAGATAAATATATTTATGTAATTTTAAACACTCTATATAGAAACAAACCAAACACAAAGATAAAAACAATTTTTACATCTCAAAATGGCATATAAAAATTTACTCAATAATCTAATATCCATAAATATTGTTCAAAAATTCCAATCTTTACCAAATTAAGGAATAATGTATAGGAGTGCACATATAATCTTAATATGTAAAATTTTGTAGGAATATATGTGAATTGTATGAAGTGTTTTCCTCTTGTGTTTTACATCTCATATTTATACACAAATGAAAAGTTGTTATCGAACAAGCATACCCCTTCACGATACCTAATTACACCTGTTTTGCTAACAAAACTGTGAGTTTGATTACTTTAATAAATCATAATATAACTCAAAACTACCGGAGACCATATATTTGCCTTGCAAAATACATTGATTGGGCCAAACAAATGCTCTTGATTTGAGAAAGCCTTCCTGCGGCACGAAGGATGCAAATATTTGTACCAATATGGTAATTGATTGCTTATAAGTTTGTCTACAAGATCCCCAACATATGTTTTCTGCCGCACATGTTTTACTGGCATAGTCTTCTACTAGTTTTGAATATAATGTTCAATATAATGAAATAGAAACTTTCATATGTGCATTCCCTCAATCTAGTATATACATCATTGAAAATTCCATATCTAATATGATTAGATAACTGCTTCCCTGTCATCATAATATTTTCAGCATATTTATAATCATTATTCATGAGAATCTTGTCTTAGCTCTTGACATCAATGTTATAAATATAACAAAGAATATCTCCTTTAATTTTCTAATGCAATTCCATAAATGGAGGCCCTGAAAACCAAAATCAAAATTTTATGAGCAGCAGGTCCAAACAGATAAAACTACATTGGCTTTAAGGTATCACATTTTTGTTATGGTTGCTCTAGAGATTTTTAAGCACTTAATTCTATTTAAGCATTGAATCTTACAACAGGTTCTCATGCAACTTAGCTTACTAAATTGACAACCTCAGCTTATTAAAAAGGTTATAATATTTGTTCAAGAGAGTTTGGATATTTTTTAATGGTTTGTATATGTTTTCATTTAATTGTATAGAAGTTTTCTAATGTAAGATTTAGGAGGATTAAAAATTTGTGATGATTTTTAAATAAGTAATATATGACAGTAGACCTTGTTTGTAGGTATTTTTGAATTGTCAATTAGCTATGCTTGTATTGAACTTCATAATCATTGGATGAAATTTTGTGAGGATATACCGGATTGCAAAAATAGGAATGTCATATGCAACTAGACATGTGTAAAATATGTTCTTTTAAAAATTAGTCTTTATATAATGTTCTTCAATTGTGTATCTATTAAATATAAACAGTATATTAAAATTTTGACTTCTTATATTATTAAAAACTATATATAATTGAACTTAGCTTGTAAAATATAATTTCTTTTAAACAGTTTTTTTAATCTACTATTGATATCAAATAAAAATGATTATCTTTTCTCACCATTTCATCATAATATAATTCATAAAATAATTTATTTCTAGTTTGATCACTAAAGATCTAAATCAATATTTGTATTACAACTTAATATAAAATAAATACACAATAAAACTAAAGATATGAGAATCTAATTAAATCCAGTCCAAAAACTAAGCTTCTATTGACAAAGAGCTCAAACTTATGCTCATCTTCTTCTTAACAGACATAATCTTCCCACTAATAGATCTAAAGATTTTCTTCCACATTCTTCACATACGTTTTCACATCACCCAACACATTATTAGCACACCCTTTTGCAAATGTGCCTAGTTTTGAATTGCTTTAGATCTATAATTAGAAGGATAGTCACATAAGTGAGGGATAACTTAAACATCACACAATAAGACTTGATTTGTAAACTAAAAATGTTAAATAGTCAATGTTGACTTTTTTTTAAAGTTTAATTTTTCCATTAATATGTGATGTTTGAAAATAATTCAACATTAGAAAAAAATGTCAATATTCACTCTAAACCTATAATCAACATAAATAAACTCTTACCATTATTCATCCTAAACATACTTAAAACTTCAAATCAATCTATTTAATTTTACACATAAATTAAATCTTTAGAAAATAAATGTATTTCTTTGATTCTCATATCCCAATGGAGTTCTATAAAGTAATAAATAAAAAATTATTAATTAATAATCAAAGCATTAACTCTATTTCAAATAAATTGAATGTAGATGATCATGTCATGAAAGGAGTAAGAATTAAATAATTAATAATCAAAATAATAACTCTTTTTCAAAGAGATTGATTATAGACGATCATGTCATGGAGATCATGTACAAGGTTTGTGCAATTCTAGAGAATATTTGTACTCGAATTGTCTTTTACTCATGCAATGACAAACTGCCTTTGTGCGAGAAATGATAAAGTTCACATGGATTCTGACAAAATAGTATTCCTTGTTTGGCAATTTGTCATACATAGTCTACAAAGACGAGTTTCATTAAGATATATTTAGGGACGATGAGTTGCATATTGTCCCAACTTCAAATGATAATGATTCTCTACTAAGCTATAAATTCCTGGTCATCTAATCCTTGTAAGAAGAAAAATTGCTTAACCATTGGAGTCGATGGTGACAACTTGTAAAAATTTACATGTACATAAGATTTGAAAGATAGAAATTTAAACAGAAGCTAAATATGTGCCAGAACTGGCATCTTCAAAATCTATCATTGTTTGTTTGGGAAACTGTTCATTACCGCTCTTACAAGTAATACTATTAATTTCTTAAGCATACGGAACTGAATGTGTACAAGTTTCATTATCAATGTAACAGAATTGTATCTTGTGGAAATGATGGATTACCCATTTAAGAGAAATGACAGAGTCAGTGTATTGTGCACTGTATCCCACATATGCCATTTCAAGGGTTCTTACATTGAAACATTGGTACAAAGACGTTAATTTCAATTAACAAATTTAATATCTAATAAATTCAAGATATAAGACAAATACAGTATTTGCTAATGCTAACAGTCAAACAGATCCATAATGTCTGTATTATTCTCTTCCTGTGTTAAAAAAACTCTGTTGAACATAACTTTTTTTCCATGTTAGTCTTGTGAGTTTTAGAACGATTAATGTGTATTACGATAATAGAACTATGGTATTAATCAATATTAAGATTTTAATTTATCCCAATTACAATAGAAATATGCTGAACACATTCCAATAAAATGTTGTTTCCATATTAAGATTAGTTTACTATCATACACGAAGCCACAATAATGATCCGCTTTCCATGTAAGATTTGCTTGTGTCATACAAAAATAGATGATTAGTTTGTACATAGGTTTCACAATATACATAAGAATTATTTCAAGTATACATCACACACATACACACACACATGTGTATATATATATACATATACATATGTATATACATACATATATATATATATATGTATCTATATACATGTATGTGTACACATACATACATGTATATACATGTATCTATATATATATATATGTATACATATATACACATATATGTATATATACGTATACATATATATATATATATATGTATATATGTATACATATTATATATATATATATATATATATATATATATATATATATATATGTGTATATATGTATACATGTATATATATACATATATATATGTATACATGTATATATATACATATATATATGTATATATGTATATATATACATATGTATACACACACACACACACACACACACACATATAGGGTGACTAGTTCAAGGTTTCCATGCATAAGCATAATGTGAGCAACTTATCTCACAAGTACACTTAGTGACAAAGTAATTTCATCATCATTTCATCCTCTTGTTACACTTGATTAATAGAGGGAACTTTGGTGCATCTCATGCTACATTAGTTGAAATGTTGAACAAGCATGCTATTCTAGTGCATAACTATATCAATGTACATCAACTAAGTAATAAGATTTCTATAACTTATTATACACTCGTGTCTCATAAAATAGTTTAGGTTACATAATTAGGAAGTCTTATAGACTTATTGTAAACCTATCTTGAGACAATGGCATGCATTGCTTGGTATTGGTGAAAGATATTATTTTAATATAATAGAAAAAACAGCAATAATTAAGGTTAGTTATTACACCCTAATTATTTCAATTCTTAAATGTCAAATTTCAATTCTTAAATGTTTGATTATACTTCCTTCTAAAAAGGGGATTTTGTATTTTATAATACCTTTAGAAAATCTATAAGATTGCTTATTATCTAAAAAGTAAATGTATTCTACAAGCTCATGTTCATCTTCATATATATAAAACCTAAAATATAAAAAATATATAACATTCTCAAAAATTAAAATAATAAACATAATCTTTGAAAAAGTAGATATACGTTTATAGTATTTTAGTTTCTAATTTCAAAAATTATATAGCTCAATAATATTTTATTTTCGATATGCCCCATTCAACATTCTTTTAATTGTTCATTTTTAATTTTTTTAAAAAAAATTTTTAAAATAATTTTCATTTGATTCTTTAAAATTCTAATCATGTTGTTTTATTATAAAAACCTAATACACAATTTTATAACAGGTCTAAATCTAATATTTATTTATTCTAATTGTATTGGCTTGGTTCACATATCTTTTTAGAATTCTATATAAATATTAATTATAAAATCTCACAATATTGAATCTAGATGTTCATGTCATAGAATTATAGATATCATTCATATTACAATTACAATCACATATATAAATGTTCAAGCTATCTTATAAAATATTTATATCCGAATAGTCTTTTTTACTCATGCTGAGGCAAACTATGGCCAAAGGATTGTCTAAAGTTCAAATGAATTCTCTTGAACAATAGTATTATTCATTGAACATCAGTTTAGATAATCCATTGTATAAATGATGAAGATTTCATAACTAGTGTCTGTCATATTTAAGAACTGATGAATTACATCATGTGCCCAGTTTAAATGAAAATGTAAATAATTATTTAATGCTTTTCAGAAGAAATTATTCTTAATCATTGCAAATGGGGAATGAATTGCTATCACAAATAATGCTGTTAGTATTTGTAGTAAATGGATCAGTGGCAGACAATAAATGTACAAATTGCAAGTTTGATTATCAATTTGACAGTGAATAGTTTCTTTGATGGATTATCAATAAAGTATGCACATGTTTCATTTCTGATTCCCTTCCTCCTGCCATTTCTAAGCTTTATTCTTTGATGGGCCCAGAATACAACAACCTCTATCAATCAGTATTAAAGCTAGGGGGCAACATTTCTATACTGTTTGAATTGTTTCTAATATCTAATCTATTGGAAAATGAAACATTGATGCGAGGAGGGCCAGTAGAAGAGGTACAAATGAGTTGCAATGAAGAATTGTAAATGTAGAATGAAAAATTGAATAGAGAAAGACGTAACTTGCAAGAGAATACGATACTAGTATTTATTGTTGTGGTTTATCATAATTATGACTACGTCTACATTGGGCAGAGGAATTGAATTAAATAAATAAAAAGTGAGTTTACGCTGATACAACAGAAGCTTATAGAAATATAATCCATTACATGTAACTTAAGAGACATCAATTATTGAGGGAAAAGGAGGTGTCCATTGACCTTCAATTCAACAAGAATAAGATGTTGGGGGGCATGAAAATGGGACTCCTTGTCAACATAGGATGTATTTGAATGAAGCTATAAGATAGTTTTATTTTATTTAAGAAAATATGTTTCTATTTGAGTTAAAGCTAGGATTCTTTATAAAGAAGAGGCTTTTAATTTATTTCAATTAAAATAGAGATAAAAGCAGATTTGAAAAGTCTAAAAAGATAAGAGATACATTTATTTACTTAAATACAAATAAATCAAAAATTTCTTCTTTCTTTCTATTCGATTTGGTTTGAACTATCTTACAAAATTATAGTTTATGAACTTGACATAAAATTGAATATAAAATCATATACAGATTTGAATTTTTTTTACTTGGGATTAACACTTGATGGAGGAAAAAAAAGCATTAATAATTGTACAATAAAACTGGTATTTATTTGAAAGAAATAAGATGATTGAATTGAAAAAATAATATTTAATATTTCCCTATACAATTAAAAATTCCTTACCATATAATATTCATATATATAAATATGTAGAACTTTCCAATACAATAACAAATCCCTTACTTTACCATATAAATGTACATTTATATAAATATGTAGTATTTTCTTACGTAGTATTGCATCACTTGCTTTACCATATAATAAGTATTTATATAAATAACTACATTAAAAATACTTTTTTTTATCTTATATTAATTATTAAAAAGATAAATATAAATGTTTTCATGAGCTACCTCCCTCGGTAGGCACTACTTTGGCTGTCTGAGGGTTGCTTTATTTGTTTTTTTCATGAATAGTTAATGTTTTGGCTTCGGCCGTGTGAACTCTCGTGGGGTGATCTTGTATCCCCCAGTCTTTTTTGTGAATTGTAATTTTAGTACATTATTTATTAATAGAAAAAGACTATTCATCAATTTTTTTTTTAAAAATATGTATAAAAATTAAAAGGATAAAACAAAATTTAAAATATTCTAATAAATTTATGTAGTTTCATATGATTATTAAATGATGAAAATAAATATCTATCTAGCAATGGGAAGTTAAGACTATGGATGACTGATTAATTGTGGTGGCTTGGTATTTTACCATGTCCAGAATTTCAAATGTTAAGTTAAATGGATAAAAAGAAATTCAAAGTCACAACTACTTACTCTCTTTCCCCAAACCAACTTTTACCCTCGGGTATATCAAAATACAGTTCTAAAAGCTAGCCTTCTCTTGCAATGATCCAATGAACAATTAACAATCCATGTATTTGTCCCATACAAAGGGGCTAGTATAACATATATTCACCTGCTCAAAAGAAAAATTAATGAGTGTTGTCTATCACGTAGTTCAAGTGAAGCATGAGGAACATATGCAAAACATGAATGAAAGCATCAATGAAGGCATGTGAGCAGGTTTAACAATGGCCTCACCAAAATTATAATTGCTGTCCCAATTGGCAGTGTTATCCTTGTTTTTTTATATTTGCCAGCAGAGTAATGAAATGTGCGCATAGATGGAGAAGAAAAGCATCAATGTGTTTGATCAAATTCCTGATTTGATGCTCTTTAAATAGTTTGAACTCAATCACCCTAGAGTCGGATGAAATCAGGAAGAGCCATCATCTATGCAAGTTGAAAATGCAAAGTTTAGTCATCATAAAAAATAAGACTTTGGAACAGAAAATCAAATCATTCATAAAAAATTGATTCAACCATTCACAACACCTCCAAATCAGAGAGTAGGCACAAGAGATATCAATGATCACAATTGAAGTTAAAACTAGCAATGTCTAAAGTTGTCTTCAATGATTTGTTTGTATATTTTGTAAGAAGTCAACTTTAGGACTAATTTTGGAACTAGTCATTGTCTTAACTTTTTCCAAGTTATGGTTAAGCATTGAAAGTTGGAGTTTGTAAAGAGTTGGAATTGGTTATGAACTAGTTTCAAAAAATTTCAAAACTCAAAATTTTTGATTAGTTAAGAAACTGACATGTTGGTTATGTTAGAATCACATATAAATTCAAGAATGTAAACTTTGGAATTAGGGAACACTTCTATTAGAATTTTGATGATAAGACAATTTTTGGAAAGCGTGTAACAATTTTGTCTTTCCAATCAAAATTCTATTAGAAATAGGGAGAGTGGGGGGGGGGGGGGAGGGGGTGAATGAGTATTCTACAAACTTTAACTCAAAACTAGATATTATTAATTGCTTTATAACTTGCATATAAAAGTAAACTAACAATGTTGAATAGTAAAAATAACTATACACAAAGAGAACTCATAACACTATATTTTTTTAAACCAGAAAGACTTGACCAAGGGGTGGTACCCACAAAATGATCCACTAAAGAAAAGTATCTAGTTGAGGATGTTGACCCTGTTAGGAGTCTATTGCATGCATATAGTGTCTTGGTCCTTTTTAGAGGACTAGTCCCTGTTAAAAGTCTCAAATCTTGTTAGGAGATGTTATGTACAATTACAAATTGTATGCAAGATGAGCCCATTGCTCAAACATATAATATACAATGTAATTCCTTGGTACAAAAGAAATAGATACAAAAACCTCTTTACAATGTTGATATCTTCAATATCCGATCTTTCCTTTGCTACACTTCACATACCTTTGATCATCATCAAACTTCACATCATATATAGTTCATATATCATACATGTAGATTTCACATAAGTTTGCATATCAATTACAACTTACAATTTTGCATATTGTATTCTTTCCTTTATACGTTTACAAAAATTGTCCAATCAGCCTTCAAGCTTTCACATGCTTGGAAAAATATAATACTAACTCTTTCTCTCTTAGGGTTAACATCTAGGATGTCATCCCTAATTAGTCTATTATTTATTTCATAAAAAAAAATAATTCCTTAACTCATGATTGCCATTTTACTATGCACTGTGTTTTGCCTGTCACAACTGGTAAAGCTGTCATAACTTCTTCCTTATTGTTTGTACTACCTTGAGCACTTACATGCATCACCCTAACACTCTCTACTATCTGTACCCAACTACGCATGTTCAAATAATATCTCTGTCATTTGTAAACATCAAAACTATTTTTATTCAGCTAGATAGCAAACTCATACTTAGATAATTTTCTATGTCTAATTGTAGAATATCATTTGTACATAGTGTCTTTCTTTATACAAAGTATATATTTCCATAAATGAAAAATCTAACATGATTCCAACTTATCTTATTTAGCCAAATTTCTAAAAATCCCCCCTTTTGGCATTGATGATAACATATGGAAAAATTGGCTAAGTCCCAAAATATTATTCAATTTTTTTTACAAAAACTTGGTATGTATATATATATATATATATATATATATATATATATATATATATCATACTATTACTCCTGTTTATATTATGCTTTATACGATTTTCCTATACTACTTCCCCTTTGACATCAATGGCAAAGGTGTCAAAATTTTATATACAAGTCAAAATAATAGATCTTTACCTCTACATTTAGGTAGACGGGCTTGAAATGCAGTCTTGAAAACTTTCCTTTAGATTCTTTAAGCTCTTCTCCCATGTGTCCTTTACTTCACAGAGACACTGAGTAGATCATACAATCCATATGATGCTGTTTCCATAGCATTCAAATATGAATAAATAAACTTATCAAAAGATTTCCTTTCTTTCAAATATTCTTCCAATTATTTCTCAAGTGTGCTAATCTTCAAGTATAATTGTTCTCTCAGAAGTGAGAACCTCTTTTTTGTTCTTTCTCTAATCATCTCTATAAGGCTTATCTCATCATAAGTCTTCCCAATCTATACCTCAAAGTCTTCAATCTTCATACCTAGTTGTTGAAGCTTATCTTTTAGTGTTTGTACCTCATCATGCATCCTCTTTAGTTTATTTTCACTATCCTTGTTGTATTAGAATGACATTGCACATTTGGCATACAATTCCTTACCTTCTTGTTCACACCTTATCATCTCCTTGATACATGCATTAAGAGCTCCTAGACCATTTATGAAATTCTAACATAGAGTGTCAAACATATGAGCATCATGCCTTGTTTGAGATTGAATTGCTGCTATATTAGATAGACTAGTGAATTCAACATCAAAATCTTGAATCATAACTTTTGCTCCATCCTTTGGATTAGAGAAATGTCACATCCATTAGGGATTCTTGAATGATTTTTTACCAAAATGTTCTTATCAATTATCTTTCTCAGAGATGTGATCAAATTAGTTTGACCATTATCATCTGATCATGTCATTGTTGCAAGAGTCAAGGGTGTCATAGATGAGTTAGGTACATTGACCTTCTTCTCTTTTTCCTTCTTTTTCTTCTTCTCCTCTTCTTCTCTTCTTTTCTTCTCTTCATCTCCTTTTCTTTTCTTTTCTTCTCCTTCTTTCTTTTTCTTATCTTCTTCTTCTTCCCTATTCTACTTTTCTTCTTCTTCCTTTTTCTTCCTCTATTCTTCTTCCTTCTTCTTCTTCTCTTCATCTTCTTTTCTAATCTTTTCTTCTTCTTCCTTCTTTTTCTTCTCTTCTTCTTCCTTCTTCTTCCTCTCTTCCTTCTTCTTATTCTACTCATCATCATTTCTCTTCCTCTTCCTCTTCCTCTTTCTTTTCTTATTCTTCCTTTCTATCTTCTTCTTCTTTTACCGTTTTCTCTTCCCCTTTCTTTTCTTTCTTCTTATTTACCTCATCATCTTCTTCTCCATTATTAGAGCTATTGTAGTCGACCAAATTTTCAACAATAATTATGCCATAATCCTTAAAAGGATCTTCCTTATTACCAATCATTATATGTGTACTATCCACTTGCATGGTATCAATACCAATCATTATCTATGGTATTGATGAACTATCATTACAATGTCATTTGTTGATCCTATCACTGATGTGTCTATTGGAAAATTATCAATAGTCTTTTCTTTAGTTATTGTGGACTCAACTAGTACACTCTTCTCCTCTGTCATATGGATTTCTCCCCCTAAGTCCTTGCTCTTCTTTTCGACAATGGATGTAGAGGTTATAAATTTGACAATAGCCAATTCACTTTCTTTATTCACCTCTTCATAGTTGCCACCCATCAACAAAATTCTTCTTCTTTTATTTCTCAACAAGGGTTCAATACTCTTCATTATTCTTTTCATGTCTTCATCACTATTCACCTCATAAAGATTTATTGTCTAATTTTTTCTTATTCCTTTATCCTTATCCACCACTTTTCTTTTTCTATTAATCATCCTATTTTACAAGTCTCATGTAATGTCTTTCTCAATATATTCAAATCTCTTATTTGTCAAAATTTATATGTCTAGCTACTTCTTTTTCTAACTACATTATGTCCATATTACATAGATACATATGGTAAAACTTATTTAATTGTACAAAATTGTTGTTATCAATAATCTAAACATTCAAGTTTTCAACTTTTGATTTCTAGGGCTTCTTACCAAAATTGTCTTTATTTTAGTCACAACCTTCTCAATTGGTATATCCTTATATTTCTTCGATTCTTCCTCAGATTCTTTTGAATCAATGATGTGCAATGTTTTCCTCCTTTTCCCTAGATCACTAGATAATTTCTTTATTCTCTTCTTTCAAGGTGATTCTGCTACTTCTTGTTTCACCTCGGTGAGTCTTTCTGATTTCCTTGTGCTAAGAGGAGTAATTGTTTATCCCTCATCTTTATCCTCCTCCTTTAGAATAGGCTATAAAATAGTAGGTTGTACCTATTCTACTATGACATATTTCCTTGTCCATGCCTTGAGTGCTTATATAGACTAAGGATGAGATGGAGATGATACCTTGAGAGATATGACTAGTTTCCTCATCTTCATGAGAGGGTATCCTAGTTCTGCATAGAGTCACTAGGGGGCTGGGGTCCTGAGAGATTTCCAGGGTAACCTTAGAGTTGGTTCATGTGATGACATGTAGCCCGAGTCTCCTTCATGATTTTTTAAAAAATATTTGCCTCTAGTGGTGTACTTTTTGGATATTACTTTTGATGTTGTATTTATTGTGAATTGTTACTCATTGATTGGATGTCATTTATTGTTGACAATTGACTTTTATTAATGAATAATCAGTTATTCATTAGTGGTGTTTTTATTGTTAGAGTTAGTGATTGGTGGTTTACTTTTATTGATGGCAGTTGTTATTTGTTGGTCATTGTGCTTGTGACACTTGACATTGTTTTGGAGGTGGTTGTGTCTTTTTGGATTTTGATACTTAATTTATATTTGGTATTTGGATCTTGACTTGGTATGTGGTGTTGGTATTGGATGAGTGTTATTTCAACTTTGGTTATCTTTTCTTCTAGAGTAGTTTGGGTTATTAGGATTCCTTGCCTAGGATCATTTTATGATTTGATTATTTGTGTGTGGATCGTACATTATCTCTCCTGCACGATGGGAGTGGGAGCCTGATTAGGTGATTACGCGATCAGGAGGTAGTGTATTCTTACCATTTGGGTCACCCTCAAATTGACATATGTTGAATTTTTTTGATACAATGGTTCTATTATCATTCTTCCTCTTATCTTGAAGACTTCTATTCATTTGATGTATCTATGTATCATGTGTTTTGAGATCCTATGAGATATTGTATTGTATATTGATATACTTGTATCTATTTTCACATACCCTATGACATGTGTAGTGAATGTTGTTTATTAGATGTGCTTTCATATTATTAGTTGTACTTATACATATGCTTATATGACTATGTATGTGTTTATTCATATTATGATTATGGACATTGTAATTGAGACTTAAACTTATTAATAAAACTTTCTTAAATGTGACTCAACGTGAAAGAACCTTTGAAAATTGTATTTGTAATTGATTCCGTATTCTTGATGTGTATGCATATATTGCTTCCGCATTATTGTTACTTTGGTATTGTTTAAAAAAAAAAATAGTTCAGAAAATTTTCTAAAATTTTGGTAACATATTAGATTTATTTCTTTTTCCATTAGTTCTTCATCCTCAAGCTCAACCACCAAATCATCCACAACTTCCTTCATCTCCATAGCTATACTACCAACAAGTTCAAGCAATATGCCCACATAGAAACTAGAGAAAAGCCTTTTCTTTTTTGATAGCACTTGTTAATAAAATGG
This sequence comes from Cupressus sempervirens, assembly GCA_028749045.1. Classification (NCBI taxonomy): domain Eukaryota; kingdom Viridiplantae; phylum Streptophyta; class Pinopsida; order Cupressales; family Cupressaceae; genus Cupressus; species Cupressus sempervirens. Next base: position 127,884,191 of record CM053786.1, on the reverse strand, counting down.
GCTATGATTTTATTGATTACATTTGGGATTTCTGTAAGTGAAAGCGGAATAAAATTTCTTCATCTCATGCCACCTCGTCACTTTTCTATAACCTTTCCCTAAAAGCAGTCATGCATATTTGGAAAGGCCCATCCCTTAGAATTTCAAAATAGTCAGCAAGTTATGGGATCATCTGGCCATAGTTCAAACTGCCAAGAGGGATGTGAGATCATCCCACTAGTTTAAAGATTTCAATAAGGTAGAGTAGAGAAAAACTCTAATTCTCAAATGAAGAATTTGTAGAGAAAGAGAGGTTTGAAGTGGGATGTAAAAAATTGCCTTCAACATATTTTTAAGATTCCAAGTTTTGTTGACGAAGATGGTTAGTGAGATTTAGTCTCTATAGTTTGTTTTAGAAGAAATTATATTTTTGCCTGCAAGATTAATATGGTTTAAATAGCTTAATGTATTGAAAATTCCCTGTAAATTTGTTTGGTTTGATAAAAGATCAGATCTGCAGCAATTAACAACCCTTGAGGTTTTTAGTTATTGATCTACAACAGAGAGGTTAAAGTCCTTAGATATGACATTTTGTAGAAGCATGTACAGAGGATTGTGAAAATAATAATTCATGCATGACAATTGTAAGAGGCTAAACATGTGCAAGAACTGTTGTCTTTGAATAAATGTCCACTTCAAATGGCCAGTACGTTGCTCTCACAAGTAATGCTAAATGATTTAGTGGCTGAAGTGGCTAACCATTGGGGTAAAAATTTCAAATTCAATTATAAATGTGACGGGGAATTGTTGCTTTGAAAAAATGATGGATTGCTTATGTAGAAACATGGCATTGTCATATCATAGTATGTACAACATCCTACATATGGCATTTCTCATCCCCATCCGAGAGCTCCTCCACAAGCCAGATGCAACACTCTCAGCTAACCAACAATTTATCGGCGTGAAAAAATTATTTTCAATTAATTATGGATGCTGCTATTTATGAGGCGACCAGATTGCACCTTCTTATAGTAGTTTTTAATTTAATTTTCTATCCATAAACAATGAGGGTTGCACTCTGGCAACCCCATAGACTAGCACCTAAATAAATAGAGTGTCACAAATTTTTAACGTCTTACCTGTCAAGGGTAACATTTAATTTTTTTTTTTTTTTACGATGCTTTATTCTATCATTATTTTGGTTATATGTTATGAAGATAATAACCAACAGAAGTTATATGGATTAGCTCTGAAAATAGTTGCATCAATAATATGTAACAATTAAAGTGATAAAATCTAAATATTAACTATTTTTCAATGCAATAATGAAACTTTAATTCCCCAATTACTAATTTAGAATTTTTTTTTTTCATTTTTTTTGCTGATTTTCATAATAGAACATATAGATGGTGAAGAAAAAATGCTGAAAATTTGAACAAAACCTATTGTGTTTCTATTTTTCAATTTTGGTCAAAGTGCATTTTGGGTGAAAATAGTGGCATCCCTAATAATTATCCCCATCTAAACAATTAAATAAAGAAAACATGGGCAATGGGCGAATGTTGAGTTGTTTACTGCCTAGAAATTTAGATGTGGATATATACTGAACTACATTATACACTACAACAAATATGTGGATTTGCCCCAGTGAAGGTTATGGTTACATCTTTTGCCCACTTCAAATATTAATGAATTTCTGCAAGGTATAAATTTATGGTGTCTATAGTCATCCAATCCTTATAAGAAGGAAAATGTTTTAATGGATGGATTGGATGGAGGCTGTCCTTAACCATCACACACTTAGGAAGAAATTAAGCTTGAAAAAATAATTGAACTTCAATTATTTAACACTTTTAGCTAAGGAATCAAGTCTTAGTGTGTGATGTTTGAGCCATCTGTTGGATGATAGCTTGTACAAATTTAAATGTATATAAGACCATAAAAATAGAGATTTATGAAAAAGATAAATATATACAAGAACAATCAATGAAAAAGATAAAGATAAATTCTAGTCATCGTTGTAAATGTGATTTTATGTATACTATTGAAGACCTTATATGGTCGTTGTACTTTTACTATTGTTTGAGTTTATAGCTAGTATATTAAGCAAACCCTTTAATGCACAATGGATTTAATGATTTGAAAAGAAAATTGTTGTGCTATGTAAGAGGGATTTTAACGTTTTTGTTGTCCAACGATTTCTCTTTTATTTAGTATATTATTCTAGGTAGAATATTGGATATTCTTATAAAGGATTAGGGATGAATCAAAATCAAAATTTCATGAGCAGCACGGTTTGAACAGAGTAAACTAACTTGAAATTAAGGTATCACTTTTTTGTTAAGGTATCAAAATTTAAGCACTTTTATTGTCTACCAATCTTATAGCAGGTTCCCGTGCAACTCAGATTATTCAACTCGTAACCTATGCTTATTAAATTTAAGATTTAATATTTTTAGAGAAAAAGTAGATTTTTTTAATGGTTTGAAAACGAAGTAATTTCCCACATAAAATTTAGAAGGATAAAAATGCGTAGTTAAATTTGTGATAGGTTTTCAATAAACAATATATGATAGTAGGTCTTGTTTGTTATTGTAAAAGAGGTTAGTAGTATGGTATAGGATATTAAAAAAGGAGTAGATAAAAGATTATATTTTCTAAACTTTATTTATTTATAAATCTTAAAATGTTAATTTATTCTAATTATAAAATGAAAGATATTGAACACATTCTAATAAAGTTTTGTTTCCATGCTAAGATTAGTTTATTAACATATACCGAGACACAATAATTATTTCCTTTCAATGTGACATATTGATATGGTGATTGGCTCAAGTATGCATCATCATTTAATAAAATGTGACTAGATCACTTGTGTCACACACAAATGAGTGATTAGTTTGTATATAGGTTTCACAATATACATATGGGTTAGCTCAAGTATACATCAAATATACATAGGGTGGCTAGCTCAAGCTTTTAATGCATACATACAATACAAGTAACTTAACCACCTCACAAGTGCACTTAGTGACTAATTAATTTCATCATCATTTCTTCTTCTTCTTATTGCACACAATCATGAGAAAGAATGTTCGTGCATCTCATGTTACATTAGTTGAGATAATGACCAAGAAAGATGTTCTACTAGTGATGGTCACCAAATAATGCATAATTATATCTAAGTACATCAAGTAGAGCTAGTAATAACATTTCTATCTAGACTTATTGTAAACCTCTCTTGAGACACATATATGGTGGCATGTATTGCTTGGTATTGGTGAAAGATAATATTTGAGATATAATAGAAAAATAGTAATAACTAAGGCTCACTATTACACCCTAATCATTGATAGTCAAATTCTAATTCCTAAATGTTAGATTGTTCCACATTAAAAAGATGATTTTGAATGTTATAATGGTTTTACAAAAATCTATAAGATTGCTTATTTATCTAAAAAAATTAAATATATTCTACAAGTCCACGTTGAGGTCCTTATGTATAAAATCTAAAGAACAAAAAATATATAATATTCTAAAAAATAAAATTATAAAAATAATCTATTTCATTCAAAATTCTTTTAATTATTAATTTAATTTTTAAAATATTTTTAATTTTTATTTTCTAAATTATTTGATTTACATTATATATTCTTATTTGATTCTTAAAAATCTAATCTAATTGTTTTATTAAAATTTAAATCTAATATATAAAATTTTAAGACATCTAAATTTAATATGTATCTTTTCTGATTGTGTTGGCTTGATTCACATATCCTTATAGAATTCCTTATAATTATTAATCATTTTTTTTCAAAGATATTAAATCTAGATGATCATGTCATTGAGTTAATCGTATCACCCATATTACAATCACATATAATGTTTGAGCAATCTTATAGAATATTTGTAAGTCAACTGTCTTTTATTCATACCGAGGCAAACAATGGCCAAAGGCTTGTCTTAGGTTCAAATAAATTCTCACAAAATAATATTTTTATTCATTGATAATAGGTTTAGATACGGATTATGTAAATGATAAATATTTCATAAGTGTCTGTGATATTTAAGAAGTGATGAAGAACCTATAAATTTATGTAAATAGATATATTCATTAAAAGAACCTATAAATTTATGTAACTAGATATAATCATTTAATTTATTGTTTTAAAAAAAAATTGTCCTTAATCAATACATTTTATTAAAACATACAAACATAGAGAACTGCAAAAATACGAATGCCGTACGCAAGTAAACATGTGCAAAACCTGTCATCTTCAAAATCAATTGTTTGAGAGCTTTTCATTGCAAATGGGGAACGCATTGCTATCACAAATAATGCTATTAGTTTTCAGTAGTAAATGAATCAGTGGCAGGCAATAAATGTACAAATTGCAAGTCTGATTAGCAATGTGACAGGGAATCGTTTGTTTCAAATGGAAATGATGGATTGTTATGTGTTGCCACAATACAACCACCCAATCAATCAGTATTTGAGTTATGTCTTAACTATGGATAAATGTATACAAACGATCATAAGGTTTTCTAATATCTAACTTATCGCTCAATGAAACATTGATGCAAAAGACTTATAAATTCGTTTAGTCATTGATTTGTATTGAGAAAATATGGGATTGCTTAAATATCATATCTTGAGAGATTAATAATGTTAAAGAATCAAAGTTCATATAATTTTTGAGAGTCATATCTAGTAATTTTAAAAAGCATGTTAGAAGAAAACTCTGTCAAACTTCATTTATTTTAATTGTTAATACCACATTATCCTCATTATCTTTTGGGTATAAGCAAGGTTAAAATGGAGTGGTTAGTTCATGCTATGATGAAAATATTGAAGAGTGAGTCGTTATTTTGTAGTTAATTATTATATTCTCATTTGACCACCATAAATTTTGTATAGTTTTAATGAGTCTGATCTCCATCTTCTGATTCGAAGTAGTCTCCAGAGAACAGCTCGCTGTTGAAAGTTATTATTGAACATAATTCTTTTGAAATAGTGATTTTTGACTTTCATATTAATGGTTGTCAATGTGCTTTCATGCATCACCAACCATCATATTTTATTATCACCAGCTACGAGGTTGATAATTCTATAGAATATTTGTACGCGAATTGTCATTTACCCATGGAAAGACAAACTACGTTATTACTGCCAAATGCTTATCCTGAAGTTAACATTGATTCTGACAGAATAGTGTTGCTTATTGATATTGGGTTATCTTAGATTATCTATCGTGTAAGTTGAGACTTGAGATATAAATTTATGTAGACACACATAACCACCTAATCGTTATCAGAAGGAAATGTCCTTTGACCATTGGTGATGCATTTTGCAGAAACTTACAAACACAGTAGGAATTTATGTACTAGAATTATAAGAAGCTAAACATGTGCAAGAACTGTCATCTTTAAAACAATCCAACATTTCAATCTTGATTGTTTGAGTAACTGTTCATTACAAATGGGCATAGCATTGCTATCACACGTAATACTATTAATTGCACCAGTAAATGGACCAGTAGCAGGCAGTGAGCGTACAACTTGTAAATTTGATTATCAATGTGACAGCCAATTGTTTCTTGTTGAAATGATGGATTACCTATTTTAGAGAATGACATATTCAGTATATTATGCACTGTATTTCACATATGCATTTCTGATTCCTTTCCTCTTGTCAATGTCCCTCCATTGTTCTGGATCTCCATTCCTTGATGGGCACAGTATACAACAACCTCAATCAATCAGCAAGAAAGTAGGGTGCAAGAGTTTTGTACCTTTTTTGTTCCATGTAGTTGTGTCACGTGGATAAACAGATGCCAACGAGCACAAGCCAAATGCAACACTCTCTGAACTTCCCAATCAATCACTAATAGTTATCCCCATCTCAACAATTAAACAAAGAAAACATACAACAATCCAAAAAAAGGAGAGTAAAAGGACAATGGGTTAATGCTTAGTAGTTTACTGCTTAGAAATTTAGGTGTGGATATGTAGTGAACTATATTACACTAAAACGAATATGATGATTTGTGTTCTTGATGGCCATGGTTATCATACTAACTGAAGGACATCTGGACACAAGACAACTTATCTAACTTTTTAATTTATTTTTTCTAACTGACCATCAACTCCAAGTATGCATATTAACCATATTGAGGAATGAATTAGCATTTATAGGTAAAACTTAAGAGAATATTGACCTTTAAGATCAGAAACGTGAATCCACTTTTAGAATAGAATACATATTTAAGAGATGAAAACTGCTTTACCTATCTAGATTGAGATTTCAAAGAGATGTTAAACAATAGCAACTATGAGAATAAAACAAGGTGTTAGACTTGTGCATTTGAATGTCCACTAATCTCAATCATTACAATTTTCCTTTTTCAATTCGAGTTTACAACAAGCAGATTAAACCAAACATTTAATGCAAAATATTGTGCTTTGAGGAAAAACTTCTGCTGTTAACAGCTAACTAGTACTCTCACATAGTAATTGAATCTTAATAAAGATTGTTTTGCCTTGATATTATAGATGTGATGGAATTCTATATAGTTAATAATTAAGGAATTGAAACCATCTGATCATGATCAGTGATGAGAATCCTCTTTGTTGCAATGAGCTACACGGTTTGAGCAATCCCGTAGTATATTTGTACATGAATTGTTTCTTTGCCGTGCAAAGAGAAACCACGTTGCCACCAAAGGTTTTTATTGATGGTCACATGGATTCTGACATAAAAGTGATACTTCTTGGTAATGTGAATTATCTTAAGGTCATTTGTGGTGTAAATGTTGAATATTGATAGGCTTAGAAATCAATTAGATCATAACATGTAAGTGTTTTTCATACTTAGACTAATGAATTGCATATTGTGCCCATTTCAAATGATAATGATTGTCAGCAAGTTGTACATTTGTGTAAATAGATAATCATCACAAGAAAAAGTCCTTAATTAGTGGAGATGACCTTGTGCAGTTAAAATCAAACTTGATTGTTTGGGTAATTGTCTATTCAAAATGAACAATGCACAAATTAGTTGCATTAGTGGAAGGAAATGTATGCACATGACAAATTTGATTGCATTAGTGGAAGGCAATGTATGTACATGAGAAATTTGATTGCATTAGTGGAAGGCAATGTATGTACATGAGAAATTTGATTATCAATGTGATAAGAAATTATTTCTTATGAAAATAAATGGGTAATAATGAATTACACATTTAGAGAAATGGTATAGTCAATATAGTGTTTCCCACTTTTGGCAATCTTGATTCTACCTAGTCTTGTCATTCTCCCTCTAATGCTATGGAACTCGATTATTTGATGGACCGGACCCAAATTTTAGATACAACAATCTCAATGAATAGGCAAGAAAGTAGGGTGCAACTTTTCTATACTATCTAAGTTTTATGTAGTTTGGATAATGTTGTCTAAGTTTTATCTAGTTTAGATAAATAGATGTAAACAATCAAAAGGGTTCCTAAAATCTTGCTTTTTAATTTAAAAAATTGATGTAAGAATCTTGTATTATCAATCACTCATTTAAACATGCCAAGGACATCTAATGTCTTATAGTTCTCAAAAGATTATGTTTATAATGTCTTTTCTTTATTAGGCCAGTCATGATTGATACTTGTTTAGTTAATCCCAATGTACATGTCTTAAGAATAGGTCCATAATAACAATTTCAATTACCCTATCATATTATTAAATTTGATTTATGGATGGATGGTATAGATTCTATATAAGTTTCCTAGACACCAACTATGGGCTCCCTCAAAGTTTACAGGTCTAAGTCCACATCCTGAAGGCTTACAGATTGTCGACCCTTACCCACTATTAGGATATGATCTATTAGCTTTGATTTATACACACCCATTTTTTGTAACACAGTACTCCTAAAGTAATCTTTAACACTTATGTCTAACCTTATTGTTGGGAATGTGAAGCCCAATGATCACAACCTTTCATTTTCTCCCTTCCCATTTGATAGTTGTATATATTTAAATAAATAGTTGTGTACAACCATGGATGATGGCACTGTGTTGCATTAGTTAAGAATTAATAAAGATGTTATGTGCCTTGAGAGTGGACATAGGAAATTTTGTTGAACCACAATAATGTATTGCGTTGTGTTTGTCGATTTTTATCACTATCTTGTTTATTTATTTTATCCGCTCGATTAAAACCTACAATTGGCATCAGAGCTTGATTAAATATAGGGAGAATATATGGAATGTGATGATGCTCTTACTTTGACTTCAATAAGAATTCCAGAAAATGATTGGGTGCTCAACATAGGAGCATCATTTCATACTACTCTACATAGGGAGTTCTTCAACATCTTTTTAACTAGAATTTTGGCAAGGTATTTCTTGTAGATGATAACTTTTTGAATATTGTTAGTAAAGGAGATGCTTTGTTAAAACTAGCCAGTGGAAATAGTTGGATACTACAAGTTGCCAAGTATGTCCCTTAACTCAAAAATAATTCTATTTCAATTGGGCTATGGTTCACTCAAGGATTTTATGTCAGGTTGGAATCCAATAAATAGAAATTGATAAAAGGGTCCTTATTAATTACAAGAGGAAGTAAAATATATACATTATATCCAGTAGAGTCTTTCAATGAAGTAGGAACTATTCTCAACAATAGTACGAAGTGATAACACATGTCCCTTAGGTATCTACAACAAGAAGATGCTAAAATGAGCAACTCAAGAATAAAGTGAGAAATTGGGAAGTAAACATCAATTTTAATTCCGCATATAAAAATAAAAAGAAAAAATAATGCCTTATAATGAAATAGTTTTTTTCACTTCTCAATGTGAAATTATGCCCATGGAAATAGATGAAAATATAGTTGAGTGCTTCACCACTAAATGGAAATAAATGTAGCTAATAATTTGTATCAAAATAGTAGAAAACATAAGAATTTTGGATAAAATAACAAAAAAGAAACATGTTTGAGTACAATTGAGATTGAGATAGCCAGACAGAGTTTAGCTTAGTCTCATGAGAATTTTCATATACATTAAGATCTTAAGAGTAATCAGAGTTGGCTCATAAAGAAGGGTGTAGTTGAAGGAACAATGATTTTGGTACAAAATTGTGATCCTTTACACATAGCATTGGGAAAGTCTATGTTAGTAATTCATGAAAGGATAACAATAGTAGTTGAAAAGGAAGTAGAAGCTAGCCATGGAGTAGGAAAGTTGCATAAGAGAAGGCCATTGAGGCTCAGGAATGAACTTCTATGAGAGATGTTGTAAATAAAGTATCTATAAGGCCAAAGATCAAGCCAAATGTATAAAGGACACATGATTTGTAAGGCAAAGCCAGAGGGGTCATGGGAGCTCTATTTAGCTGGGTAGCCCTATATAGGAGTGGATGTTTGTAGGGAATGAGATATACTTGGAAGCATTAACATGATACAAATCATCCTTATGTGATGTCAGGAGAGAATATTCATTGTTGCTGTTTTTTATTTACATCTTTTCTAAAAATCATTTTTTTGGAGGAAGAAGCTATCAAGAATGAGCTAGTATTACATTTTTTAGAGTTCATAGATAAGGTGCTTGTAAAAATTTTAGAAAATGCATTAAGCAATGAAATGTCATCCTATGAAGATAGACACAAGTTTACCTTGGTTAGGGATTCCACTAACGTTCTCATTGTTCATGAACTTACCAAGAATTTGACTAGAAAAGAGTTGAATACCATAAATATATGAAAAACTTTCAATTTTTGCTAACTCGAGGAGATGACTGACCAACAGGGGCAACAAGCTCGACAAGAACAACAACTAGTATGCTTAGTTGATACTGAAACTGACACTTGATTAGGACTAAGAACTTAGTTGACACTAAACTGAGTCAACCTAGTTAACAATGGAACCAATTGCACTTAGACAACTTGATCAGGTAAGGAAAAAGGGAGCTTAGTTAACACAATGACCAAGTGAACTCAGTCAACACTACTAGGTGGAATACTTGGTCAACACACAAACAAGATAAGGACCGAGCTACCATGGAACTTAGTTTTTAAGGGGATAAAGTTAGAATGAAGAGCTTAGTTTACAAGGGGACTAAGTTAGAAGACACATGACTAAAAATTTGGTTTATCCACCATTAAAACACAAAGACAAGAATAGAGACTTGCAACTCTATTTTTCTCAACTACCAATAATACACACCCGAGTATATAGGATAGAAGACAATAATAAAGAAATAACAGAAGGTGGAAAAACTTTCTTTCTTTCTTATTTCTATTAAACTAAATCAAAACATTACAAATCTGGAATGTAAACTACAAACTTGGGTGAACCCACAATAATGGGTTCCACTTTAGTGGGACGAACAAAATTGAAAAAAGTTGGGAAAAGTCAAAATTCTATGCATGACATGTTTGCACAAACATCATTAACATGTTCGAGCAAACATATTAATTGAACATGTTCACACGAACATATTCACATATAATATGCCATGTTTGGGCGAACATGTGTAATTAATATGTTCGCCCAAACATACCTTGCGCCAATTTTCGGCGGTTAAAAATGACTTTTTAACCCATTTTTGCTCATTTTCATGGTGTCACTGTTCATTTTGAGGGTTGGAGAAAACAACTATTTCCTATCAGCTCTGCCAACGTCATCCTCTCTCTTTCCTTCCGATTCTCGTCTTTAGGTATGTCAAAATATTATTATTTTAATATTTTTAACGTTTTTAAAACATTTAAAAATGTTTTCAAAGTATATTTTAATGTTTTCAAAGCACTTTTTAATGTTTTCAAAGCATATTTGAATTTTTTTTATGTTTTCAATGTTTTGAAAGCATATGCAAATGTTAATTTAATATTGTAATTCTTTATTTATATTAATTTAGAAAACATAAAAATATTATATAAAAAACATTTGAAAACAATTTTAGAAAACATTAGGAAAAATATTTAAAAATTTATAATAATATAAAACTTAGAAATTTTTTTTAGAAAAAACATTAGAAATTTTATAATAATATAAATTTTAGAAAACAAATTTAGAAAAACATTAGAAAAATTATTAGAAAAACATTAGAAAATTTATAATTTAGTAAAAAAATTAGAAAATAAATTTAGAAATAACATTAGAAAAATATTAGAAAAGTTATAATTTAATATAAATTTTAGAAAACAAATTTAGAAAAAACATTAGAAAAACATTAGAAAATTATCATTTAATATAAATTTTAGTAAATAAATTTAGAAAAAACATTAGAAAATTTATAATAATAGAAATTTTAGAAAAAAAATTTAAAAAAATTAGAAAAAAATTTGAAAATTTATAATTTAATATAAAATTTATAATTTAATATAAAATTTATAAAAAAAATTTAGAAAAAATATTAGAAAATTTATAATTTAATATAAAATTTAGAAAACAAATTTAGAAAAAGCATTAGAAAAACATTAGAAAATTTATAAATTAATACAAATTTTACAAAAGATAAAAATATTAGAATATTAATAATATATAAATTTCGAAAAACAAATTTAAAAAAAAGAAGAAGAAACATTAGAAAAACATTAGATAATTTATAATATTATAAAATTTAGAAAATGAATTTAGAAAAACATTAAAAAAATATTAGAAAAATATTTTTAAAAATTAGAAAATTTATAATAATATAATGTATAATTGGAAAAAAAACTTAGAAAAATATTAGAAAAAAACATTACATTTAAATATTAGAAAAATATTAGGAAATATATTTAAAAAATAATTATTTAGAATTTTATATTAGAAAACTACAAGAAAATAAATTAGGATTTAAACATTACAAAATATTAAAAAAAACATTAGAAAATATTTTTAAAAAATTAGTCTTGAAAATTAGAAAACATTAGAAAAATATTTAAAAATATTTTTAAAAAAAAATTTAGATTTTTTTTTCAATATTCATATAAATTTATTAATGTTAATGTATGCATGTTATTGATTTTTTAATACATCTTAATCTTTTATGTTTACATATATATGTTTTATTCATGTATCTGTATATGTTATTCATCTGAATGCTTTATTCATGTTTGTGTATGTTATTCATCTGAATGCTTTATTTATGTTTATGTGTATGTTATTCGTCTTTATGCACCTTAATCTAAGCTATGCAATTTTAACTATATTTAATGGCATACATCTTAAGGGGAGATCCTAAATTATACATAAGAATGCAGATTAAAATATACATATTTTATTTCATAGATATATATGTATATATGTTAATGTTAAATGCAGACATGTATGTTTTTGATATTCATGTTTGTGTATATATGTCAAATTCATCTTGATGTCTTAATCTTAGAAGTTTAATTAAATGACATATCTTAAGGGTCCAAATCCTAAATTATACATGTAACAATATAGATTAGAATGTAAATTTTTTTATTTTGAACATAGATGTACATGTATATTTGTTCATGGTTAAAAGTAGATGTATGTACATGTTTTTAATAAACTCAAATTTTTATAAGTATAATTTGTATATATGTTAACTATTGATCTTAATTTGTCTTATGACTAAGTGTAATTAACTATATTTAATGACACATGTCTTAAGGGGAGATCCTAAATTATACATAAGAATGTAGATTAAAATGTATATTTTATTTCATAAATGTACATGTAAATATGTTCATGTGTTAGATATAGACGTGCATACATATGTTTTCAATATTCATGTTTAAATGTACATATGTTATTATTTATAATGTCTTAATAATTAGAAGTATATAATTAATTATATAATTCAATGACATGTCTTAAGGGGAGATCCTAAATTAATCATATATAAGAATGTAGATTAAATTGCATATCTAGGTATGAATATAACATACATGTACATCCAAACCCTAACCCTAATCTTGATCTTAAAATTTAATTTCTAAACCCAAGATTATAAATGATAATAAATACCCTAAATCATAATCTTGAACCAAATCATAAACTTCATATGCTAAGTTCCCTTATCCTAAATTCTTTGTAATGCCTCGCCAAGGGATCCAAAGAATTTCACTAAGTCTGCCAAACAATTTTATTTTTATTTTAAAAACATGAAAGTAAAACCATACACAACACTTGCGGAAGCAATAGTATCATCCATCTAAAAGTAAACATAACATACATAACATATTACATTCTTTAAAGATCCCTTAACGTTGAATTACTTCTAATCATAACTTATTCATCTAACATTACATCCTTATGAAATAACAAGGATACATCCGATGTTCTTAAACAATATACAAGTGTACATTTTAGATTGCTCAATCATCCACTATACATGTTACAAGGTATGAAAAGCTTAAAAGAATAAACATCCATGTAAATAAAGTACATCATCATCCAATATTAATCCATGATGCAATAACATAATGAGACCATAAATCATACATGATACATTATCACAAAAGACATAAACATCCATCATAAAAGATAGCCATATATCACAAACAAAACTAACTAAGTGCATGGTTCCTCCGAACCATAAATAGCATCATTAGACCATCATGGATCCTAGCCATCCCTCCGTGCGTAACATTCCAAAGCACTGAAGAGATCATTGGCTATAAACATAGTAGGAATGCCACTCCTAAAAACATCCTACTAACATGCAAAGTAAAGCATAAAATATCATCAACTAACATATGCAAATCATCAATACAAGAAACATACCAATAAATACAATACAAGAAACATACCAATAAATACATCCATCATAAGATATATCGTCTAACATAATGCTCCAAGAACAGAATGAAGATAAATACCAACCAAGAATACTCCAGCCCCGGTGTCTCAGACGGATCTCAAATGATAAGAGTGGAAAATACACTACCAAAGGTACATAAAATCTCTAGAGGAGACCTAGGCTACATACTAGGGAGTGCCATCACATGGCTGCTTGAGTTACCCTGGACTGGTCTCTCATTAGACCCCGGACCCTCAAGCGTTGAGTTACCCTGGACTGGTTACTCTGAACCCTGGACCCTCAACATGGCACATGTGGAAACCAAGAAGCCCTCTCAAGAAGACGAGGCAGTTCTCCCATCCTTAGTCTATACAAGCACTCAAGGCATGGGTGGTTCAAATATCTCTAACTTATCTTTTTAGTGTGTTTTCCCCCCATAAATTTTAATTACTAGATTATCACTTATTACATAACTTGCATTAGGTTACCCTGGTACTGACCACTTTGGGTCCCGGACCCCTATGCAAGCCACTCCCATAGTCATGTACCTAGATAACCTCTCCTAGGCACATAAATCCAAAAGATAATCCATAAAGAGAATAATCAAATATCCATGAGCAACATCCATAGAAAATCATGACTACAATAGCTCTCTATTGGCAACTGAAGTATCACTGATAATCAAAGTATCCATTGGTTCTCAGTGACCAAAAATATATCTCAAAATAGATCACCATATCCATTGGTTCTCAACAAGCAACCAAGAATATCTCAAAATCATACTGATCGAAGACTCCAAAATGGTTGAGCCAAAACATGTCACAACATGACATCATCAATAAATAAATCAACACTTCAGTCCCATCAAGGCGACTAGAAAGTAATCCAAGGATAACTGATCGATCACTCAAAAATGGTTAAGTCCAATGTCTCGGATACATAAGAATCTTAGCTTCACACATGAAGACTGATAAACAATAACAATCAGTAAATACAAACATTTCATAGAGCATACGATCACATTACCATGGTTGGGCTTATAAAGATCGAGACCAAATAAGATCAACATGCCAACACATCTCATAACCCTTGAGCCTCTGGTCACAACCTAGAACTGGTCAACACTAGTCAACCCAAGAACCCAAAACAAGATGCATAGAGAAAACACGATGCAAACACATGTTTTGGTTTTTCTATAAACTCATAGTTGAATCAAGTGTAGGGGTTTCCAGTTTCCATTTTCAAGTATACTTCAAGTGTATAAAGTTATCATCATTTGACCTACAAGTCAACCCATTTGATTCCCCGATAGCATTATCCTTCCATTATTAAGAATTACATTCTAAGAATAACTTAAGGATAAACATTTACTCATTAAATTGATCATCATTGACCTTTAATTAAATTTTTTCTTTTTATTTAGCTAAGATCCATATTCAAATTGATCAACTCTTCTTATCGTTCTTCAACTTTTCACATAAATCAAGGATCATTAACTGTTAAATTATAAGAGAACCAATTATCATTCTTTGAATAAGATATCATAACTTAATTAGAATGATCAATTAAATCCATCAATTAACATAGGCACACCATCCATGACCTATTATCATTCTAATAATTCTTAATTAAGACTTAATTAAATATTATTAAAATTTAAGCCTTTTAATTCAATCGTTATCATCATTAACAATCATATAATATCTAAAGTCATAATTCAAGTCATAAGATTTATCAACTTCAATATAGATAATCTACAATCTCATTAAAATAATTATATCAAATAACTCTCTTATAACATAATTATTAATTAAATCCAATTAACTTTGATTAATTAATTTAATTAATAATTACATATCCATGGCAACATTCCAATTAATATAAGTTGACTAATAACTAACTAGAATTCTGTAAGGTAAAAGTCATCTATAATTCAATACTCAAATGATCGGATTAATAATTCAATAATAATAATTGAAAATCTTTATAATAATTCTATATGACCACATTCGTCATCTTTCAAAGAATACCAACATCCCCTTGACAAATTCGCATTATCATTAATCTTTTCAAATAAGACTCTATCACACAACTTAATTATTAATATTATAGTTATAATATTAATTTGATTTCAACTAATTATCAATCAACTCTATTCCATCTCATTAACATTAGGATTAATAATCTCTCAATTATTTAGGTCCAAGTTTTATTACAGATAACATTGTGATAATATCACTAACTTCCCATAAAATCGTTGCACTACTAAGAGCAATACACTCCCCTTTAATTCCAGGAAATGATTCCCATTGCTCAAATTATAAGATTGATACCTAATGATTTCCCTTTAATACTCTCCTCAGTTTAATATTCTGAACCACTCATTCATTAATAGCTACAAATCGTCATCATGATAAAATGAATTTACTTCCCTTCATTATCTCTTGCTTATCATGCTCCCTAAATCCCATTGTTTAAAATATTAAAGTTATGCACTTCGATATCTTGAATAGTTTCAGAACTTAATTTCACTTCCCTTCCAATACAGTCTTGATAACATAACTTCAATTATTAACTTAAATCGAATTAAGCAATAACTATAGCAACCATTTATACTATTATCCATTAATAGTTTAACAATTATTAACTAATAGCAACCTTATTAATAATTTTAACATTAATGATTTAAATTAACAATAATCTCACCAGATTCACCATTGGTTTAGCAAACTAACTTTTGACTAAATTAATCAACCATGTTTTAATCCATTAATATTCCAATTAATAACTTAATAATAACTTGTAAATAAATAATAACAAGTTATATTAACAAGTTATCATAATAATCTTATAAATCAATCGACACTACTAGATTCATCATTATATACTAAATAAATTATTTAATAATCAAAATCAACATTATTATTAATAATGCATCAATACTTTATAAATTAAAACTGAGTATTAAAAATCACTTATTAAATTAATTAATTAATTAATTATATATATATATATATATATATAACGATTAATATCCAATACTTCATTACAAAATCGAATGACAATATTAATTAATTTTATATATATATATATATATATATATATATATATATATATACATGCATACATTTATACACACATATATACATATATTAATAATTGTAAATTTCATAATATAAAACTCGAATTGCACAATCATAAATTGCATAACATATAATACACTTCTATTTACATATGTACGCAGGCTTTTTAAGCCGCTATCACATCTTGCCGTGCGGTCTGCGGCGATTCCCGTCACCGCATGTACAGCAGCCGTGCGGCCTCTGCTGTTGCAGGCCTGCTGACCCTGGTACCTGCGCAGCAAGCGTCCGCCGACAACATCGTGACAATGGGAAGGCGTGAGGACATGCTCCGCCCCCCTTTTTTTTAATATATTTTTTTTATAATGTTTCTTAAATAACGTATCACAATTCGCATTTTAAATGTGATTTCGGATTTAATAAAAGATCATTCAGACAATTACATATATATATATATATGTATACGTATGTGTATATATATATATGTGTGTATACGAATATATCAGTACTACTATTTAATTATATGTATGTAGATTTGAATGTATATGGATTTTTCTAGAGGAAACATATATATAATAAAAAGGGTTTCTAATTATTTTAAATAAGAATTTCTCTTAAAATAATGGTCTCTAAATTA